>JACTAK010000002.1:1492444-2984888 GCA_014858625.1 Venturia carpophila | reverse complement strand
TCTTCTTCGCTATATTTAAGCGGGAGATTAATTTTCTTAAGCTGTTTAAATAGAGCCTTAAGATATACTAGTTTACTCTTTCTAGGGTTTTTCTTAATAATTACGGTAAGTAATATTAATATCTAGTCTACTAAGTACTTTTAGTACCTTTTAGGAGTCTTAAAATATTATTAGATTTCCTCTTATATCTTTTTATAGGAAGTCTTAATTCCTCGGCTAATAATTTTATAGTAGTATTCTAGGGCCTTTCCTCTTAGTATTATTAGGAATACTATA
Organism: Venturia carpophila; assembly: GCA_014858625.1. Classification (NCBI taxonomy): domain Eukaryota; kingdom Fungi; phylum Ascomycota; class Dothideomycetes; order Venturiales; family Venturiaceae; genus Venturia; species Venturia carpophila. The sequence goes on along the minus strand of JACTAK010000002.1, from coordinate 2,984,612 downwards.
TCTAGATAGTAGTATAGGATACTAATAGTATCGTATATCTACTCTAGAATATAGTATTTATTATCTAGGACCTTATATTCTTCTCCTCTATATTAAATACCGTCGCTATATATTAAGGTTAAATTCTTTAATTTCTTACTAGATTCTAATCTTAGGATTAATTCGTTATTACTAAAGCTATTTAGCGGGATAGAGGGGGATTAATCTAGTTCCGCAAATTACTAAGTATAGATTTACTCTAGGGATATTAAGTTTAGCTACTTACTAAGTCTCTCTCTTTTAGTAAGTAGTCGAGGTAGTTTAGACGGTATACTAATTACTTTTAGCGTACTACGGGGAAATATCCTATTAGTTATATATAATTATTCCTAAAATTCTAGGTAATTATCGTTTTTATTAACTACTAATGTTGGAATAATATAGTATTCTAATGGGTTTAAGATATCTTGAAGACGATAAAGTATTAAGATAAGTTCGTAGTTTAATAGATTTATGCCCATTGCTAAAGCCCTTTGGCAATGATTCTATATACTAAATCTATATACCGAGGTAATTACACTATAATAAGTTATCCCCACCCTATCGTCTATCTATATTGCCTATCTGATAGTTGCCTACCTCCATTCCTTACGAAGGTGGATCTAAGCGTGAAGATAGATAATGCTAGAGTAGATTAGTAGTAATATCTAAATACTAGTAAACTTCCTTTATGGTAAAATTCTGGTAAAGACTATAATTAAAATCTACTTGCAAAATCTATTAAATGCTCCTATATCCGCCGTTGTCCTTTTAGCCAAATAACATTGGTATCTTTATCGGTGTAGAGACGTAAGCCTTTTGCGTATGTCGTACCTTTTCTAACTCTTAGGTTTCACGCATCCTAGATAGATCTTTTTCGTATTAACCCGGATTAGAGGCCTTAGACGGTAGATACTAAAGCTAATTAGTATCTTTCATTTGCCCGTTAGAGTCGGAATCGATCTTCGGAATATAATATAAATATAACCCGTTCCTAACAGCCCGTGCCTTCTATTTTTGTAATATTATAGCCGGTTAATAGCGCTTTTAGTAGGTAACGGTGCTGTTATAGGTAACTATTATACGTATAATAGGTCTAATAATGAAGTCATGCGCTAGTAACTATTAAGGTTTCTAGCAGTATCTTAGGTACTTAAGAACCTCTTTTTCGAGCTGCTAATCTATTTTGTTAAGTAATAATAATAATATTAACACTCCCCCGGCCCCTTAATTTCACTTCCAAATACTAAGCTCTTTCACCTACCTAATTACTATATTAAATTCTTCTTACTTCTCTAATAGCTCCTAGAGACAATAACAAAGTGAGTTGGCTTTCCTAATAGTTTTAAAGCTTGAGTTACTAATAAGAATAGCGTCGTTCTGGTTATAGTAAGGATAGCGATGAAAATTCGCGCCGTACTCCCTCGCGCGCTCCCGTAAGTTAGCTAAGCTTTGCTAATTAATCTTAGCTAATATTTAATAGAGCTCCCGTCCTTTACTAAGCCCCCGCGATGTCCCCCGCTCCTCCTAACGCCAAAATGAATTTAACGATCTCTACGACGTCTCTCCGCCCGGCTTACCTCTACCAAGTCGCTCTAGCTACTATTCTGCCTTATAATCTACCCACGAATCTCGCACGTCTCGCATACCTGCTCCGCGTACTCTATCTCGCTAAACTGGCGATTCAAGAGCTGGTTTATTGCGTAGGTTATAATACGAGTCGCTAACGGTGATTAGTAGTACGCGCGGTATAAGAACTATAACGGAAGAGGCGGAATCTCGCTCGACGCGCCGTTTATCGCCCTAGGTTATAATATAGCGTGGGCTAAGCTCTTCTAATCGTAAGCGTGTACATCGTGCGTAGTAGCGCGAGTAGGATGAGCGGCGTACTACTAAGCGTAATCGTGAGCGTCGGTTTAAGCGTAATAGGGAGCGTATCCGTTAGGCCTAACTTAGGGTCTACAAGGATAATAATAACGGTAGTAGTATGCCAAACGACTTTGGCGGTAAGGAAGAGGAGGAAGATAAAGATCCTATACCTATACGTCGGCGTTCTCGTTACTATTAAACTCGTACCTCTATTACCCCGGCTCCTACTCTAGCTAGTCGCAGCTTGCGTTCTTATAGCGCGCTAATTAGTTTTATTAACTACCCTCTATCTTCCTCTCCTCCGCCTAGGCGTTATTTCCTTCATCTACTTAATACTGCTCGTCAGCCTAGATAGCGCCCTACTATATTTATTCTTCTCCTAGAGTAGCTATTGCCTCCTCGGGAGTTAGCGAAGTCTCGTATAATAATATATAAGGAGATAGGTACTATTTTAAAGCCTACCGACCTCTAGAAATAGTTACGGTTTTGGTCCTCTAAGCTAAAGACTATTAGTAATCTTATCGAGATCTAGGGAATGGTCTATAATCTCTTAACTCGCTAGTAGCGCGCAAACCTTTTACCTCCTTATTGGGTGGATATTATAGGTAATATTACCTATAACCTAGACTAGAGCTATAATAGGCCCCTTAGACTAGTCTAGTTCCGTGAGAGAGGTTCTAAGGGCGAGAAAATTGCCCTGACCGTTCCGGAGCGTCCTAGCGAAGTGGCGTACAAATTCCATCCATACCATGTACTAGCTCTCTTTGGCTATACTTCCGCGGGCGCGATTAAGTATACGGACCTAAAAGATATATATAATTACTATTAAAAAGGCGCTGGTCCATTTAAGGCCTATCGTTAAGTTTTTGGGTTCCCCCTAGGGGGTGGAAACGACAAACTCCTTTGGCGTAGTATATGCTCTAATTACGTCTAGATGGGCTATAAAACCACTCGCCCATTAATGGATAAGAGTAGTACTAAGAAAAAGCTATATTCCTTCATTTCTAATACCTATAATAAGGACTATTAGAGTAATAATGAGGATCTTAGGGATGAGGGAGATAATAATAATAATAAGCTAGTTTAGGTATTAGTTTTTACTTATCTTTTTAGTAGTTCCTCGATTTTGCGGTATTTTTCGGTGTTTATAGTACTAATATACTTTGGCCGGTTACTCGGTGCAGGTATTTAGTTAGGAGTTACTTTTTAAGCTCTCTTTATATAAGCTGGAGTTCGGAGTTCTAGGTTACTTTCTTATCGGGTTTTCGGTATTTTTACTCTCTATTAATGCAGTTAACTATAGATAGCGAGTTGCTTATAGCTTAAGTAGAATAAAATATAGACTATTTATTATAAATGGTCCTTATACTATAATTATTAAAATCTATACTTTTATTATTGGGAATTAAGCTATTTCCCTAATACTAAAGATATTTAGCTGTATTCCTCCTCCTATTTCCGATGTTTTTAACTTTTATAATAAAATAAAAAGTTCTTAAAAAGCTAATAATATCCCCTAGACAAACTCTAAATGAAAAGAACTTGATTTAAATATAAATACTAAAGTAGAATGGTAAACGTAAACTAAACGCAGCAATCTAATAGGGTACAAATTTACTTTTTTACCTATCCCTCAATGCGAACTTCCAGTTTATTTGTTGAGAGTAGGGTTTAAAGGTATTTATTTACATTCTACTTTATAAAAGTATCTACTAGATTATCTTCTCCGTTAATCTATCGAATCTCTTTAATCTCTTTAGCCTAATAGGCTTGCCTAATAGCCATGACATTAATTATAAGGCGTTTTTCTTTGGTCGTCCTAAGTTTTACTATATACTTATAGAGAGAAAATGAGTCAGTGTATATAATAAGAGGGATTGGCGGTAGTTTTAGTCGTTTTAGGATTTGCGTAATTATCTTTAAGATAACGTAGCCTTTATCAACTCCTTCTAACATGGCGAGTATTTCTAATGCCAGAACTGAGCGTGTAACCCTCTTTAACTTAGTCGAAGACTAATAAATAATATTTCCTTTTATTATAAACTTGAAATCCTCCTTATTTTCATTCCTAATAACAATAAGGTATCTAAGTTGGGATGAGAGGTCCGAGTTATTAGTAAAAGAACCGTCAATATAGATAAAGAGCTTTGGCGTAGTTAGATCGAGAGGAATATACCTAAGTCCCCTCTTAAGGTTATCTTGTTGCTATTTAATGCGTTTATTAAGAGTATTAATTTCCGGTTTCTCTAGGTCCTTAAATTGTGCTGCCATAGCTAGGTTAAAAGCTACTTCTAGTTAGCAAATAGATGTAATATATACACCCCTTACTCGTTATCTAACGTAGGCCTCTTTAATTTCTACTAGAGTTTTCTTAAGATCTATAAGTTCTAGCTTCTCTCCTTATTTCTTCTATATAATAAAGAGGTTTGGCCCTTAGCGTGTAACGATATAACTATTAAAAATGATTTCTCCTCTAGGTTTTAGTATCTCAATAGGTTTAGCTCGAAAGTTAGCGTTAGTTCTAGCCTTTTCTTCTATTACTAAAAAGGTTTAGTCGGTAACGATAAGTATATCGTCCGTTTGTATTTTAATAATTCCAAAATTTATATTTAGTTTTATAATAAGAAGGCATGGATTAAATAGGGATGTTTCCATATTGAGTCGCTCTATATAGTGCTTAAAGTAGGTTGCAAACTAGTATAAGCTAGATTCTAGTATACTATATAGTAGTTTCTTAATGTATATAATGGTACTAGGGGGATAGTTGTTCTGGAGTTCCTTAGGGAGATATACGTAGATAGTCCTTACCAATCTAGTTTAACTTTAGATATAGGCCTAGGTAATGTCTCGTAGATATAAAGAGATTTCTTTCTATAAGGTAAGAAGTATAGGTGCGAGGGAGAGTATAATTCTTTATACAGCTCTCTAAATCGTCGGTAACTAGTATAAGATAGTATCTTTACTAGCGTTATTAAAGCCTTGCACTATAAGTCTTGATTTTTTATAAGGGGAATTAGTAGCCTTCCCTTTAATTTCTCTGACTATTCTTAAAGGAAAAATCCTCTGTCCTGGTGTATGCGGGTTCTGAATGAATACTATTACTTCTTGGCTAAGGAGGTTATTAATCTCTTTCTAATCTAATGTCTGAAATGGAGGTTTTAAATCCGTGATTTTTCCGGTTTTTCTTAGTTCTCTTAAGAGTTCTTAATCCATTTTCTCTTTCTATAATATAAAATTCTAGTATGCCTTTGTCGCTAATTTAGTTTAGTAGGTATCTAGTAGTTCCTACGAGAAGGATTAGAACTTTCCTAGGTCTTTCTATGGGATTACTACTTGTAGGTATGTCTTCCTCTTATTCTTATTACTAACTACCTTTGGCGAGTATTCTTAATCCTATAGTATCTTTTCTTGTACCTCTTAGTTATTATCTAGATACTTTCTCTCTTACCTAGTATTTTCTTCCTAGTAGATCTGTATAGATATTAAGCGAAAAACCTTATCTTTCCCGTTGATTTCAATGGTATAGTTATGGTTATCTATCTTTTTAAGGAGAAATGGCCCTTGCTATCCTTTATTCTCCCTATATACTACGACTTTTAATCCTAGCGGGATTTGCGAAGCGATAAGAGACTTTAGCCCGTTTCGTACGGATAGTATAAGTACTACTTACTCTTTTGCGTATTCTTTACGGAGGTTATTTATAGCTATATAGATAGCCTTTACTCTCTATATAACTAATACTACTAGTAGAGATACCTCTGTAAGCTTAGGGTAAGTACTAAATACTAAAAGGGTAGGGACAAGACCGTTTGGCCCTGCTATATTATTAATTACTTTAAAAGTTATCTAAAGAATAGATTCTTTAGATTCTTTAGGAAGTTCCTTCTAAAGAATACTAAAGATCCTTCTTATAATCTTATAATATGTTTCTACCTTCCCTATAGTATGGTATGCTTCGATTGGTATACTATAGATTATAATATCTATAGTTTTTGCCTCTGCCTTAAATTCTAATGAATTCAAGTTATTACTAGTATCTACTATAATAGTATTAGGTAGTCCAAGGTAAACGTTAATCTAGTATCTCCGGATGGCCTGCCAAAGTGCTTTAGTAGTTTGGTACTTAAGGAATAGTCTATTCTAGAATACTATAGTAGCGTCGACAATATGTAGCACTAGTAGCCCATTAATGTATATAATATCGATAATAATCTCTATATTAAAGTCGATATCTTCGCGTAGGCTAAATTTAAACCTATAGGGAGCGCGTTAATTCAACTAGTAGTACTTACACATATCGGTAAGCTATTTAATAAGTCTTAGATCTATATCGAAATCGGCCCTTACTAAGATTACTTAGAAGCGATAAGCTACTAGATAACTAAATCTCCGGTATAGGCGGAGTAATTCCGTCTTAGTTAGCCCCTGTTTTAGAAATTAGTCTACCGCCTTATCGGGTGGAGCCAATATAAATTAGCTATAGTAGGGGAGTCTATACTTCTTTAATCCGGTCTTAGGGTCTTGTAACGTGTCTAATACGTAAGATAATAATATTTTAACGTCTGGGAGTACCATCTATAGGTAATTCCATTTCCTAGTAACAGGCACACGCTGTTTGCCGCGTATAAGGGTATTATTAAGGTTGTTAAAGTAGATACCCAACTTATCTATATTATTAATACATAACAGAAATGGTGTTTCTATAGGTAGGATATGAAAAGTAATTATGCCAAAGTAGGTTAGTATATCTACTATACCTAACGATACTATAGATAGTCCCTTTCCGAAACGAATAAAATGTTCTCCTACTCTTATCTTATTAAGGGACACTTGTAGTATAGATTGTAGGGCTTTAAACTAGCTAATACTAGTTGTTAAAACTCCTACTGCTCCTAAGTCTAGTATAATACCTCGAAAGAGCTTTAAGTTATATCTTGTATCTGTGCTAAAGATTAAGTATAGTGGTTTATTCTTATCGTTATTATCGTTTTCGGTATTGCTAATACTCTTTAGCGGTACTTCCTAATATTCTAATTGCGTTTCCCCTAGCAAAATTCCAGTTTGAAAATGTGTAGTAGTATTATTCTACAGAAACTAGGCCGTATTCTATTAGGTGTAGAAATGTACTTTATATACTTCTATCTCTTACAAAAACTATTGGCATGCTTCGTCGAAACATTCAGGGTTAGTAGTATTTAATGTTATTTCCGTGTCATTAATCGCCGTAAGGTATTGGCGGATTACCTTATAATCCGTTATATACTATAGGGTTGTTATACGGAATTTCTTAAATACTTCCCCTCTCTCTTCTAGGGTGTACTTTATTAACTAGTATCTAGGTTTGCTATAGATATAACATTTTGCTATTTTTTATATAGGGTTCGTCCCGGTTGGTGCATTGGCCTTACTAGGGAACTTTGGTATAATTTTCTTAGTATACCTTCGGTTAAATCCCTTTTTATATATCCGATCTATTAGATACGTACTATATTCTTCGTCTTGGCTCTCATTATCCGAGTTATTATGCTAATGTACTTTAGTATAGTCGTCGCTATCTTCCGCCACGTATTGTGCGTGTTTTGAGCCCGAACTCTCTATTATAACTAAGCGTTTTAGAGATGCCTTTATGGCTTTATATGTTTTTGGTGGGGAAAATAGCGTATATTTATACTTAGGGACTTCTTAATAGATTATTATAAGGCGTGTTATAAGCTCTTCTTCGCTATATTTAAGCGGGAGATTAATTTTCTTAAGCCGTTTAAATAGAGCTTTAAGATATACTAGTTTACTCTTTCTAGGGTTTTTCTTAATAATCGCGGTAAGTAATGTTAATATCTAGTCTACTAAGTATTTTTAGTGTCTTTTAGGAGTCTTAAAATATCGTCGGATTTCCTCTCTTATCTTTTCGTAGGAAGTCTTAATTCCTCGGCTAACAATTTTATAGTAGTATTCTAGGGCTTTTCCTCTTAGTATTATTGGGAATGCTATATCTAGATAGTAGTATAGGATACTAATAGTGTCGTATATCTACTCTAGAATATAGTATCTATTATCTAGGACCTTATATTCTTCTCCTCTATATTGAATACCGTCGCTATATATTGAGGTTAAATCCTTCAATTTCTTGCTGGATTCTAATCTCGGGATTAATTCGTTATTACCAAAGCTATTTGGCGGGATGGAGGGGGATTAATCTAGTTCCGGAAATTGCTGAGTACGGATTTGCTCTAGGGATATTAAGTTTGGCCACTTACTAAGTCTTTCTTTCTCGGTAAGTAGTCGAGGTAGTTTAGATAGTATATTAATTACCTTTAGCGTACCACGGGGAAACATCCTATTAGTTATATAAGGTTATTCCTAAAATTCTAGGTGATTATCGTTTTCATTAACTGCTAACGTTGCGTAGGCTTTCTAAGTTTCTATAAGAGGTTGGCTGTCCTTCTACTCCTTATATATACCTCGCAATTCAAATTGCATCTGGTCTAGCAGAGTATTTATTTCCTTCCTAGTATAGTTCCGGACAGTTTTCGGTACTACTACACGCTATAGAGGGGTTGCTAATATAGTTTAGTATTGTTCCTAGGCTGGTTCGCTTTCTCTACGATGCTTAGGGATTGTTTATTAAAGAGGTAGATCGTCGCCTTGCATATAGGCGAAAAATCGGTCTCCTAGGGTTACTTTCCGCTCTTTAGGTATACTAATTTTCTTTATTAATAGAACCTGCTGCAATTATCGAAGGAGTATTGCATAGCAGCGGTTCTATATATTTTGAGTCTAATGGCGGAAATCTTCCCAGACTAGATCTAGGAGTTACTCTATATCCTATTAGATATAGCTTCTAAGTATATAATAGAGGTAGCTATTAAGTACTTCTATAGAAGTTTCATCTAATAGGTTAGGCAAGTTGTCGGTGATGAATTCAGGTCGTACGATAGAGTTAATATTAAACTCTAGTGGCGAAAGGCTGCTAGAGTTATTTAGCGCTCCGTCCTAAGACTTCTAAGACATGTTCGTCTAGGAAATAGGAGAAAATGACACTTCCTCCTATTAGGGTAGACTGGTATTGAGTCTAGCCATGGGTTACTCGTCTATAGTATAGTAGATTAGTATAGGGGAAAGAGATAAAAGGGTATAGAGTAAAATAGGACTTTACTCTTTAATGCTAACCTTTTCCTAAGGGAAACACTTAATAGGAAAAGAAGGTAATTAAAGATACTAAAGCCCACCTTAGCTTATCCAAACTTCTTTGGCGGAATCCCTTACGCTTTTAAAAGTAAGAATAACCAGCTATTCCTAAGATTAACTGAAGGGAAATACTTAATTAGTTAACCTCTAAATAACTCTTTAAGTTAATTCCTTGCCGCTCTGTAGTATATAAGTTAATATAACTACTAATTAGTATTAGAATAATATAGTATTCTAATAGGTTTAAGATATCTTAAAGACGATGAAGTATTAAGATAAGTTCGTAGTTCAATAGATTCATGCCTATTGCCAAAGCCCTTTAGCAATAATCCTATATACTAAATCCATATGCCGAGGTAATTACACTATAATAAGTTATCCCCACCCTATCGTCTATCCATATTGCCTATCTAATAGTTGCCCACCTCCATTCCTTGCGAAGGTAGATCTAAGCGTGAAGATAGATAATACTAGAGTAGATTAGCAGTAATATCTGAACAACTAACGTTACGTAGGCTTTCTAAGTTTCTATAAGAGGTTAGCTATCCTTCTACTCCTTATATATACCTCGTAATTTAGATTATATCTAGTCTAGTAGAGTATTTATTTCCTCCCTAGTATAGTTCCGGATAGTTTTTAGTACTATTACACGCTATAGAGGGGTTACTAATATAGGTTAGTATTATTCCTAGGCTAGTTCGCTTTCTCTACGATACTTAGGGATTATTTATTAAAGAGGTAGATCGTCGCCTTATATATAGGCGAAAAATCGGTCTCCTAGGGTTACTTTCCGCTCTTTAGGTATACTAATTTTCTTTATTAATAGAACCTACTATAATTGTTAAAGGAGTATTATATAGTAGTAGTTCTATATATTTTAAGTCTAATAGTAGAAATCTTCCTAGACTAGATCTAGGAGTTACTCTATATCCTATTAGATATAGCTTCTAAGTATATAATAGAGGTAGCTATTAAGTACTTCTATAGAAGTTTTATCTAATAGGTAAGGTAAGTTATTAGTAATAAATTTAGGTCGTATAATAGAGTTAATATTAAACTCTAGTAGTAAAAGGCTACTAGAGTTATTTAGCGTTCCGTCCTAAGACTTCTAAGATATATTCGTCTAGGAAATAGGAGAAAATAATACTTCCTCCTATTAGGGTAGACTAGTATTAAGTCTAGCTATAGGTTACTTATCTATAGTATAGTAGATTAGTATAGGGGAAAGAGATAAAAGGGTATAGGGTAAAATAGAACTTTACTCTTTAATACTAACCTTTTCCTAAAGGAAATACTTAATAGGAAAAGAAGGTAATTAAAGATACTAAAGCCTACCTTAACTTATCTAAACTTCTTTAGCGGAATCCCTTACGCTTTTAGAAGTAAGAATAACTAGCTATTCCTAAGATTAACTAAAGGGAAATACTTAATTAGTTAACCTCTAAATAACTCTTTAAGTTAATTCCTTACCGCTCTATAGTATATAAGTTAATATAACTACTAATTAGTATTAGAATAATATAGTATTCTAATAGGTTTAAGATATCTTAAAGACGATAAAGTATTAAGATAAGTTCGTAGTTTAATAGATTTATAACTATTACTAAAGTCCTTTAGTAATAATTCTATATACTAAATCTATATACCGAGGTAATTATACTATAATAAGTTATCCCCACCCTATTATCTATCTATATTACCTATTTAATAATTATCTACCTCTATTCCTTACGAAGATGGATCTAAACGTAAAGATAGATAATACTAGAGTAGATTAGTAGTAATATCTAAATAATAAGCGTTATATATACGGTAATAGGACTTAGTACGCGTAGCTAGCGCGTAGGCGTAAGTATATAAGGGCGTATAATTCTTATTATTACTACGCTTAGTATATAGACCTAGGGATAGGTTACTTAGAAGAGGGGATAGTTATAAGGAACTAGGAGGTAGCCTTACTATATACTACGTTACGTCTATACGTATACTCTAGTATACTAGGCGAGACCTACTAAGGTACCTACCTTTAGGCTATATAGAGGGTAGAAACCTCTTTAGCTATTAGTCTTACTACGAATCTATCTTTACTATATTTACTATTACCTAGTCTTATATATATCTAGGATATTATTATAAAGTAAGGAGATATAGGTTTTCGATAAAGAGAAAGAGTTTTAGGATTAGCGTATATAGAGTAAGTAATTCCCTTATTCTAGCGCTTTATTAGCTTTCTAGTAGTCTTCTAGTAGTCTTCTAGTAATCTTCTAGTAGTCTTTTAGTAGTTTTCTAGTAGTCTTCTAATAGTTTTCTAGTAGTCTTCTAATAGTTTTCTAGTAGTCTTCTAGTACTAGGGCTCCTAATAGGTTGGGTTAAACCTAAAACCTACCTATTAGGTTAGGGTTGGGTTAGGTTTTAGGGTAGGTTTAACTACTAAAAACCTAACCCGACCTAGCCCCGCTAAGGCCGGGTTATAACCTAATATATAGGTCGGGTTTTTTTAGCTTATTTTTAGTATATTTTTAGTTTTTATTTAATTCTATTAGATCTATAGGTATATCTTAATTTTAAAAGCTATAGACTTATTTTTAAGGTATTTTTCTACTATTTTATTAATTTAAATCTTAATATATCTAACTATTTATACCCTAGTAAGTTATACTTTTACCCTTAGGTTTAACCTAAAAGCTAGGTAGGTTAAAATTTAATTCCCTAACCTATAACCTAACCCTCCTCTTATTTAACCCGACCCTAGTTAGGTCGGGTCTATACCCTAAAACCCCGAACCGACCCGCCCTATTAGGAGCCCTAATTATAAGTTAATTACTTAACTCTTATACTTACCCTAAACCTATAGTAGGAAGAAAGTACGACGTAATAGGTCTTTCTAAATCGAAAGGAGTAAAGAGTACTCTAGGGATTATACTATAAAGTACTAAGAAAAACTAGTCGTAATAAATATATATAGATATATTAGGGTAGGAAGTAGACCTTAATCTTAACCTATTAGCCCCTATAACCTACTAGGTAGGTCTTAAATAAGGAGTTAGAAAGTAATAATAGTAGTACTATAGCTATAGAAGCTATTATAGAAATTAAAAAAGTACTACTAAATATACTAAAGCTCTAACTAAGCCTAAGGATATTAAGGCTATACTAGATATTATAGCTATAGAGTTATAAACTATACTTACTACCGAGCTAAATAGTAGAGTATATAAGATAATAAATTATAGACTACTACGCTTCTTTAAGGAGCTAAGCTAAGGTAGTACCTATAATATAGTAATTAGTAATTAGAAAGAGGAAGAGTATAGGGAGTTAAAGAAGTTAATTTTAATTACTAACTAGAGGAATATCTCTTATAGAGAGTAGATAGTAATAAGTACTAAAGTATCTAGCGCCTTTCTTATTATAGTACCCGGCGTAAAAATAGATAAGTTATATAGTAGTAGTTAAGAAATTTACTAATAAAGCTAGTAAAATATATATTAAAATCTAATATAGGACGTTTATACTTTATATTATATAAAATATATAATATTACCTAAGTTTATAAGGCTAAGAAAGATAAGAAGAAGTTATTATAAAATAATAATAATATATAAAGAAGGGGTTTAAAGACTATCTAAGTAATAAAATATAGAGATATTAAGAGAGGTCTAAAGATTAGTATAGTAGTAGACTATAGCTAATAGATTGGAGTTAGGATAGGTAAAATTAGTATAATTAAGTATTTATCTTAGTATAGTAGTTATAGGGGATAAAGTATACTATTAAGATAGTATAAGTAATTATTTTTAGATAAATACTCTACGATAGTATAAGTAATTATCTTTAGATAAATACTCTACCTCTAAAAAGATTATAAGGTTATATAAAATTAACGCGTAGAAGTATTAATTAAGGACTATATATTTTTCGTAGAATTACTTAATAATATTTAAGTAATTAGGTTATAGGTTCTAGAAATAAACTTCTAGAAATAATATTAAACTTCTATATAACTTCTAGGAATACTAACTAACTTCTATTAGTTTATAGCGAGGTAATACTCTTTTAGGAATAGATTTAAGTATCTATATAACTTCTAGGAATACTTACTAACTTCTATTAATTTCTATTAAATTAATAGTCGTCTAAAGATAGTATTAAACTTCTATATAACTTCTAAGGGTTCTAAGTAACTTCTATAGGTTCTAAGTAACTTTTATTATATCTAGGAAATTTATAACTATCTAAGTAATTTCTAGCTAACTTCTATACCCTAACTAGTATAATTTTTTAGATATTTAATAATAAAATCTAGCTTTCTAATTATAAAACCTAGCTTTCTAATTAAGTACCCGGCTTTCTAGTAAGAAGACCTAGCTTTCTAGTTAATTTAGTAATAGAACCTAGCTTTCTAATCTAAAAAGCTAGTTTTTTAAGTAAAACCTAGCTTTCTAATTAATTTAGTTATATAATCTAGCTTTCTAATTAAAGAACCTAGCTTTCTAATTAGTATAATAGTAAAATCTAGCTTTCTAAATAATTAATCTAATCTTCTAATTAATTTACTTATATAACCTAGCTTTCTAATTAAAAAATTAAGCTTTCTAATAAAAGGACCTAGCTTTCTAATTAAAGAATCTAGCTTTATAATAAAAAAACTTAGCTTTCTAATTAGCTTAATATAAAAACCTAGCTTTCTAATTAGATTAAGTATAAAACCTAGCTTTTTAATTAAAAAAACCTAGCTTTCTAATTAAAAAAACCTAGCTTTCTAATTAATAAATCTAGCTTTCTAATTAATTTAGTATAAAAGCCTAGCTTTCTAATTAAGGAATCTAGCTTTCTAATTAAAAAACCTAACTTTCTAAATAGTTTAGTAGTAAAACTTAGCTTTCTAATTAAAAAACTTAGCTTCCTAATTATATTAAGTATAAAACCTAGCTTTTTAATTAAAAAACCTAGTTTTCTAATTAATAAACCTAGCTTTTTAATTAATAAACCTAGCTTTCTAATTAATAAATCTAGCTTTCTAATTAATAAATCTAGCTTTCTAGTTAATAAACCTAGCTTTCTAATTAATAAACTTAGCTTTCTAATAAATAAATATACCTTTCTAATTAATAAACCTAGCTTTCTAATTAATCTAGTATAAAAATCTTACTTTCTAACTAGGAACCTAGCTTTCTAATTAAAAAACCTAGCTTTCTAATTATTTAGCCTAAAAACCTAGCTTTCTAGTTAATTCTAAAATTCTAACTATAGAGCTATTAGGGAAGATAACCCGTTATAAATCTACTTAGCTATTTCTAATAAATTATTAACTATCTTATTTATCTTCTCTAGGATCTAGGAAATAGGTATTAGTTTAATATAAATATATTATAAATATTCTATAAGTACTTACTATAATATATAGGTAATAGAGGGTATAATAATAGGTATACTTTTAAAGAAATAGCTTATTATAGCCTAGTATCTTATTAAACCTATATATATAGTATATATAACTTATCTAGTAAAGCTATTTAACTAAAATATCTTCTATTATAATTTTAATAGAGTTAGAGAGAGTATAAGTAAATAGTATAAGAAATATAGGTAAAAGTTACTTAATAAAGGTATAAAGCAAAGTATAAGAGTAAGAAATAAAGATAAAAAGAATTTAAAGAGGTAAAGGGTTATTATAGATAATATATACGCGTAGACTATATATTATAAAGGCGATCTATTATACTAAGACTAGAGTTTAGTATTTAGATTTAGAATAGGGATTTTTAACTAGTAGAATTCTATAATAGTATTACCTACTACTTATAAAGTAGGATATTACGCTACCCCTTATATATATCTTAATATATATACTATTATAAACTTAGTACGCCTAGCTAGCGCGTAAGTATAAGTAGGGCTCCTAATAGGGCGGGTCGGGTCGAGGTTTTAGGGTATAGACCTAACCTAACTAGGGTTGGGTTAAATAAGGGGAGGGTTAGGTTATAGGTCGGGGAATTAAATTTTAACCTACCTAGCTTTTAGGTTAAACCCGAGGGTAAAAGCGTAACTTACCGGGTATAAATAGTTAGATATATTAAGATTTAAATTAATAAAATAGTAGAGAAATACCTTAAAAATAAGTCTATAGCTTTTAAAATTAAGATATACCTATAGATCTAATAGAATTAAATAAAAACTAAAAATATACTAAAAATAGGCTAAAAAAACCTAACCTATACGTTGGGTTATAACCTAGCCTTAGCGGGGCCGGGTTAGTTTAGGTTTTTAGTAGTTGAACCTACCCTAAAAACCTAACCCGACCCTAACCTAACGGGTAGGTTTTAGGTTTAACCCGACCTATTAGGAGCCCTAAGTATAAGTATCTTAAGGTATAAGACCTTTATTATTACTATACTTAAAGCGTAGACCTAAGGATAAATTACTTAAAAGAGAAGATAATTATAAGGAACTATAAAGGTATCTTACTATATACTATATTACGCCTATATATATACTCTAGTATACTAGGTAGAACTTACTAAAATACCTACCTTTAAACTATATAGAGAGTAGAAACCTCTTTAGTAATTAGTTTTACTACTAATCTATCTTTACTATATTTACTATTACCTATTTTTATAAGGAAATTTTACTAGGATAAAGAGTATATTTAGTACTAATATAACTCTATTAAGAGAATAATCTTCCTAGTAAGATAAAGATATAATATATATAGATATATATAAGAAGATATCTATACTATCTATTTTATATATAGAATAGTACTATCTAAGAAATAGGCTAGTAGAAATATATAAGTAATATATAACTATATTATAAGAATTCTTAGACTATCTACGTCTATAAGGTAATTATATACTATATATATAGATATAGATCTATTAGGAATACTTAAAAAGTACTATTTAAGATAGTATACTTATAGTTATTATATCTAGATATACTATTATTAATAAAGTAGAGTATTTATAAATACTTTAAGTATAAAAGAAGGCTTCTAGCTTCTCTTCTCCTCTTAAATCTTTTAATTAAAAGATCTCTCTTATTTCTTTCTTAGTAGTTAGCTTATACGATTTACTTTAATAATAAGATTAGCTCTAATAATTATAGTTATTCTAATAATTATAGTCGCTCTGACAATAGTAACCGCTCTGCTAATAGGTAGTATCTGGATATTCGCTTTGACAATAGGATTAGCGCTAATAATCATAGTCGTTCCAACAATCATAGTCGCTCTGACAATAGTAACCGTTCTGCTGATAGGCAGCATCTGGATATTCGCTGTCGATAGTGGGAATGAAAAGCTTATTGTAGGCAAAGCGATTGAAAGTGGCTATAAGAGCACGCTCTACCTGGTCGTTGTAAAGAATTACTTTCAACGACACAACTCTCAACTACCTTTTCTTCAATCACAACTCCACAGTCGACGACTCTTAATTCCTCTTACGTTCCTCTCACAACAATACACTCTTCTATCACAATGTCTTGCCGAGAGCAGAATCGCACCGATGAGTCCGTTGCAGAGTCACTGAAGGACCTCGTTATGGCCGGCCTTCGATACACTGGAGGAATAGCCGGCTACGAGCTGTTCCCAGCCAACGATATACGAAATGCTAAACCCGAAGCCATCCTCAGTCGAATGCTGTCCACGAAGTCATACATCTCCACAGTCTCTTCGAACGCTTTGGAGAATCAGCAAGCTGCTGAAGATACAACACAGAGAACATTCAAGCATATCGGAGAAGGCCAATGCGGAATAGCCTTCGCATTGATTGACACCAATGAAGTGCTTAAGGCCGCAAAGCCCGGCAAAGAGGACGCTCTCTGGAACGATGCTCAAATGCACAATCTCGTTCAAGTGGCGTTCAAAGATTCGCCAATGAGTCTTCGTCAAAACATCGCACTACCAAATGCTAGCAAATGGGTTCAGCCAGATGATCTTGTCTTCTGGGAGTCGTATCTTGGTTACTTTAACGAGAAGTTTGAGCGCACGTACGGACTTGTCTCGAGTAGGATCTACGCACTGCCATTCCCTGTGCGAGCCGCTCTGTTCGATGCTTTCGCTCCCTCTACACTGAAAAACAATCGAGCTGCTGAGCTCGGGAAGCCTGAGAACAAGGACTGCCTAGTCCGACTCTACCTTGGACGCCGACTTGGAAAAGATCCTCGTCCTGCTCTTCGACTTCGCAACTTCCCATTGTATGTTGATGACATGGAGAAGTTGAGCCTGGATACTCACCTCTACGCCAAGATCATGGCACAAGCTCTAGCCATTCTTCATTGGAAGGCTGGAGTTGATGCTAATGATGTTGAGTTCGTCTTGGGTTCATCTCCAAAGATTAAATCTCTGCCCTCTCCAACTGAAATGTTCAAGTCCACCAAAGACGACGTCAAGTTCAAGGGTGATGATTTGGACTTCACACATAGATCTGTCAGCCTCTGGTTGTTGGACTTCAATATGTGCGAAAAAATCGACCGTGACCAGACCAATCTCAAGAAGATGGTCAATGGGTTCATATGGAACGATCCATACTACCCACGCCCATCGAAGAACAGCGCTGATCAGAAGCTCTGGACTACTTTCAGGAAGGAGTATTTGGGCGCGAGCATCAAGTTGGGATACAAGAATGGTGGTTTTGCATTCGTGGATGCTATCGAGAAGGAGTGCGAGAAGAAGAGCGCTGGCTTTGGCTTCTGAATGGGCGGTGGGCCGAGGGCCTGTTCGTAATCCACCTCCGTAATGCAGAATAATGCTTATAATATATAATTATATTCTAAATAAGGCCTTAATCGTAAAGTATTCCTAAATATTATAAGCTTTTTAGAATATTATTCTAGAGTATAGTATAAGTATAAGTATATTTAATTATAATTAAATAATTAGAGTACTATAAAAGATATATTCTATATATACTAGTAATTAGGTATATAAAGAATATACTTTTTTAGCTACTAGTAGCTAAACTACTAAAGTTATAATATTTTACCTACTACTAAAACTAGTATAAATTTATAAGATACTAAGTTTAAAGTACTTTATATACTTACTAATAAAGCTATTTATAGTATTCTAGTAGTATATAAAGATATTATAGTATAGAAATAGATACTAAGAGACTACTAGAATAGCTATATACTAATATTTTTAATATATAGTAATAATACTTATACTAATAACTATATTAATAGCTTTTAAATAGCTAACCTAAGCTACTATATATATATTAAGGTTTTAATTTAAAAGCTTATTAAAAAGATTAGTAGAAAATTTAAAGCTTTATTTAACTTAA
The DNA here is from genome assembly GCA_014858625.1 of Venturia carpophila. Lineage (NCBI taxonomy): Eukaryota > Fungi > Ascomycota > Dothideomycetes > Venturiales > Venturiaceae > Venturia > Venturia carpophila. The sequence continues at coordinate 2,966,247 of JACTAK010000002.1, read as the reverse complement.
GTTATTATAGTTTCTAAACTAAAGAGTATACCTTATATTAATAGAGTAGGTATTTCCTACTATTTTTAGACTAAATATACTAAAATACTTATATTTTAAAATTTAGAAAGATATATATTTTAATAACTATATATTCTTAGTATTTAGATAACTATATATCCTTAAGATAATTAATATATAGATATAGATATATATAACTACTCTAGTAAGTAATAAGTTATACTTTAAACTATTTAGTTCTTAAAAAAGTAAATTAAATTTATTCTTAAAACCTATTCTATTCTCTATTCCGCTCTACTAAGATCTATAACCTAGTAGATTAGGTTTCTAAGTCTAAGAACTAGTCTAAGCTACCCTATTAGGGACCTTGATTTTTTCTATCTAGTATTAAAATCTTATAAAATTTGTACTACTTCGAATTATTTATAGTAAATTGTTATATACGTTAACTAGATTTAATACTTGCGTTGATTATAACGGTAAGAAGGTAGAATTTTCCCCTACCTAGATTTTTATCTTACTTCTACTATGGTATGAATCCGCAGCAATCGATGATCCAAGCAACAGTATTGAGCAGTCCATAAAATAGCATTGGTAACACCCCAAAGAACAAATTGCCCAAGTATCCTCGTCTCAGTACCGTCTCGGCTAGCTCGCCCGTCGTTATATTGGGGGCTTCCGCAAATTGGTATGGCCCAACGAGTCTATAAAAGGTGACAAAACTGGCACCGAAGCAGTAGGTAAGCAAAACTCTCCATCCATGTGTCTGCCACAACTCTATAATGCCTGGGGCTCCCCCGAAGTCTTTCGCGAGAGTACTCATGTACGCCGAATGATCGACGCCATATTTTATCCTCGCGCCGGTACCAGCGAGCAGATGGTAATGCGGTGGGTCCGTGGGTACCTCCATTCTGCCAGTTATGAGGGCGGTCCACCACATAGCTTGCTGTTCTGCAATTGGGGGGATAGCGCCTACACCTGGACGAACGAAACCGATATAGGCTATCGAAGGGTCGCTGATGGAGATGATGTTGCGAATCGTAGCTTGCTCTGCTGCTGGGTACGATGGCGAGAGGAACGAAAATGTTTGTTTGTAGCTGTTCTAATTATTAGCGGTGCGATGAAAGTTGAGAGTACAGACGGACCCAGTGCAAAATATCACCGTGTTCGGACGAACGACTTGATCCTTCATCCGCACCCAATCCTTCCTCTCAGGCCTTGACTGGAAGAAGACGCGGCCAGATTTGTCGATCGATGCTGGAAAGGTGCAAGTATCTACCCATTTCTCCGATTGAGCATCCTCTGGCAGGTCAATGTACTTGTTCCCAATTGCATCCAAAAAAGCATTCGATTCCTTGTATGGCCTATTGAGGTACGGCATGGCCTTACTACTCTTGTTCAAAAACACATATGCCCTCCCTAGTCTGTCTTTCGGCAAGGCTCCAACATGCTGGTTCATACCTGCCTGGGTGCCAGTCAAAAACCACAGCACGCGCTTGATCACGAAGTCTGAGACGAACCAGCGCATCCTACTGGCCGCGATCGAGTGATGAACGTACGCTGTTTCGAAGAGATTTGTAATGAGGCCGTCGATGGGAAGACCACCTTTGAAAGGTTTGCCAAATACTTGGAAGCGGGAGAGGGCTTTTGGAAAGGATAAGAAACCGGTTCGGAAGCACATTGTGCAAGAGTTGGCGTTGGCTTTCATGGATTCGTATGCGATATCTGTGATGTCTCGTCAGATCTGGACCGCTCTCTGTTGCTGAGGATTGTGCATACCCATTGCAGTCTCTCCGCAACCAAGAATGAGCACATCTCGGCCAGCCAGTTGCAATCGATGTTTGTACTGCGACGAATGAAATACTTCGCCGGTCACGTTCTCAATCCCTATGATTTCAGGAATTGCTGGTTCGACATGGAGGCCGGTACACATTGCAACATGCGAGCAATCAAAAGTCTCTTCGTTGCCAGCTTTGTCCAGGTACCTCACCCGGTGTCTCCATGGCACCTCTTTCCCTTCGTCTTGGGGTATGGGAGAGACACTCACCACGCGATGGCCCAACTTAATGTATTTGGCGAGGTTGAAACGATCTATGTAGGATTCGAGGTAGGCGACGTACTGGGGGAGCGAGACGTGATCATGCTGTTCGAGAGGGAATCGATGGTCCGAGAACGCTGTCAATTGCTTGGAGGAAACCAGTTCGGCATTATCGTAGGCGCGATATCTGAATGTACCTCCAATTTCATCCTCTCTATCGCGAGTGGTTAGACTTGGTTAGAACAGAGGAGCGGATGCAAGCGACTGACGCTTCGAACAAGCGGGCCTCGACAGGTATGTGCCGGCTAGACGACTCCAACAGCGTCTTCAAGGTGGTCAATCCTGCCGGTCTTCGTTCTGCCGTCAGTATGGCTAGACAGACTTTGAGGTAAGGGGTCGCTTGTACCCAGCACCAATGACAGCGACTCTGATTGCAGCCATTGTTCGGTGGAAATCGTCGTTCAGCCAGTGGTGTTGAGCGTGTCTGGGTCTGTCTCGGCAGCTACAACAACAACATCGCACTGCTATAGCGGTGACAATGATGCCGCCTAGACTGGACTTTCCACAGAGGACATACGATCCCAAAATGCCTCGGCCACGTCATTAGTCAGAGTGTCACACCTTGCGGGCACCTCGATTGGTGCAGGGTGAGTTTGACTGGGCATCGTTATCCTTATCTCGCCATCCGACTATTCGCATACTTTGATATACAAGTACACATTAAACGTCGATTCGTATCCTGCATTGACCCATGGATCTGGACTTCTCTCCGTCGTTTCTTTCCACCACCTCAAGTTTTTTTTTTTCAAGTCTTCAATACCCGCTTCTCCTCTTCTTCCTCCTTCGACAGAACCTATTCTTTGTGTACTAGTAGCTTGTTGGGTGTGGTATGGCAAGGGAGGCGACAGGGAGTGCAAATTAACGTTTACTACCTATCCTTGATACCACAGTATACATAGTACGCTTACCGACTCGTTCCACGGGATCCCCTTCTCGAACCTCTGGCTTTGTCAGGGTGTGCTTGTGCTTGCTGACGTTTGCATGTGTGCCATTCCCTCTGTGCGATCTATCGCTGCCACATCGATTGATCTTGCACCAACCTCAACAACCACAAAGATGGAACCGCGAAGGATCCGGGTCGCAGTGGTGGGCTCCGGAATGGCTGGGCTTGTGATCGCTTTTCTTCTTCACAGAGACCCTAAACATCGTTTCGAAGTCACTGTGTACGAGTCGGTAAATATTGAAGTCTTGACTCTGGACCAGAGGCACCACCAAGCCTAACAGGTTATAGGGTCCTCAACTCTCACTCGACAGTTCCTCACTATCTATCAAGGACTCATCTGAGCGACTAGTGGATCGTATTGATTTACCAATGAGAGCCTTCGCTGGTGGTTTCTACAACAACTTGCGAGCCATGTACGACTATCTGGGCGTCGAATACCACGACCAGCCATTCGTATTTGCCTTTTCGACGCTGTCAACTTCGGCATCGAGGAACGACCCATATTTCATTCATTCGTCGAACCTTCACCACTTCCCACCCTTGAGGCCGAAAGGTTCTTCACTCCCTGAATATCTATGGCGCGTATTATACTTGTTCACATGTTACATGTGGTACACGATATGCTGTTTTCTCATTCCGCCCAAATTGGATGCAAACACCGGCCTTCCAGAAACATTTGGGGCCTATCTGGAACGCATACGACTGTCACAGCACTTCGTGAATCAGCTTCTCATTCCCCTGATGTCTGCAGTCACGACTTGCCCGCACGAGTCATTGCTTCAATTCCCAGCTCTCGACTTGGTCAACTACAAGAAGAAAACCTGGGGTGCCCATCATTTCACTGTTGCTAACGGCGTACGTACGGTGCAGGAAAAGCTATCCAGGGGACTCGTGACTAGGTTGTCAGCATCAGTTCTGAGTGTTGAACCAACCGAATGCGGAATTCATGTGGCATCGCAGAATCATGGATACTCAAATAAAGCCGTTGATACGTTCGATCGAGTGGTTCTCGCCGTGCCACCAAATGTGGTCGCTAAGATCTTCATGCCTCTGAAGGACCAGATGTCCCGTATTCCCACGATCCAAGTGGAAACCGTGGTTCACCAAGTGAATGCAAGCAGGGACCTGATCTCATCGCAAACCTCAGCTAAGACGGGAGCGATTGGTGCTCAGAGAAAACGAAAATCACAACTCATTGAACTGAGGACATCCGTCGAGGGAACGACGCGAACCGAATCAGCCCATCTGCAGCCATCAGGGGTCACAGTGACGACTTGTCCACTGGCACCTGTGCCATCAGATCAAGTCATACAGGCTGTAACGTTCACGAGGGTTTTGAGAACGCCGGACAGCAGAGAAATCGTCAATTCTATTTTTGATCAATATCCGAGAGAAAAAGGCTGGAGAAATGGAGACGATGGAGTCTGGCTGGCTGGAGGCTGGTGTTGGGATGGACTTGTGCTACTAGAAGGCTGCGAAGTGTCAGCAATGAGGATCGCGGATGCTTTTGGCGTAGAAGTGCCGTGGAGAGAAAAGAGATAAGGTGGTCGGGCTGTCGGGCCACGAACATGTTGTTCTGGATGTATCTCGTGCGGCCAGGACGTATTCCAGGCAGAGCTTAGATATCTATTGGATTCGTTTTGTCGTTCAAGATCATCATGCGATTTGAGCTGTCAAAGTCCCTTCAACCATACTGCTGCCAGAACACTGCCGCATCAACAGGCTAGGGATTTGGCCAGACAATGCTCAATGCGGCTAGCGTATTAAATGGATCCATCTTGCCCCGGCCCTCGCTCCACAGGTTCTTGCTACCTCCGACCTACTCATTCTTGATTGGAACTCTCCTCCATCAACTTCAGTCATCATCATGCTCTAAATCATTACTAGCTAAACTTCTGAGATCTCCTCTACTACTCTGTTTCCCGGAACACGAATACAGCTCAAGATGTCCACGGGCACTCTCTCTATATTCATCCTCAAACTTTCCATGCTTTCGATTTCCGTGCTCAGTACGCACTATCTCTTCGACATCCATGTCTCGTCATGGCCGTGCGGTTTCTTGAGAACCTTCATAATCGGCGTCGCTGCGATTATCCTTAGCAAATATGGCGGTGCTCTTGTCTTCCCCGCGGCTGACCAGGAGAAAAGTGATGCCATCTATGGTCTTGAACATGGCCTTTTGAATCTGGAAATGCCAGTGAAGAGTATGTGGATGAACATGGGATATTGGAAGGTATGCGATGGATCCTTCCTCTTCTCTCTTGGGTTGATGGACGATTGTGTCTAAGGGACATTAACCTTAAAAATTCCTCATTCTGATTATCAATACTGCCGAAGAAAGAATCCAAACACCTCTCACTACTCGGAATCATCTGTATAGCTTTCTAAAGCATGCTTGCCATCTTATATTGTCTTTAGAAAATTATAAGACACACGATCTCACTCCCAGAATCCAGGTAGCCAAAGACTTTCCGACAGCTTGCTCCAGTCTTCTCCACGAAGTTCTCAATTCCGCCAACATCCCTCCACTCACTCAAATCCGTCTTCTCGACCTCGGATTTGGATGTGGGGATCAAACGCTTGAGCTTCTGCAACTCGCGATCAAATCGAGATACGAAGGTCAGTATCCTGTTCTCAATGAACCCAAGGAGAAGAGGAAACCCTTCATTAGGAACTACGTCGGAATTACGTTAAATTCAACGCAATACCATTGTGCCTTGACTCGGCTCACCAATTCCGAGGAGGGCTTTTCACGAGCACATTTATTTCAGGGTGATGCTGCAGATCCAGGTTCATGGGATAATCCTACCCTAAAAGCGCAAATCTCTACCATGAAAAAAACAGTATCCAGTGAGACAGATGATGAGGCAGAGCCACAGAACTGGGTTCTCGCCCTTGACACGCTCTACCACTTCTCCCCCTCCCGCCTGCCAATCTTCACTCACACACACGACGATCTCAATGCTTCACTGATGGCTTTTGACCTCCTTCTTTCCGACCGGACGACGGTTTTCCAACGATTTAGTCTCTCCCTACTCGCCAAGATGATGGGGTGTCCTATGAATACTTTTATGAGGGAACAGGAATACAGAATACTTTTAGAGGAGGCAGGATTTAGAATGGATGATGTTGAGATGAGGGACGTCTCCAAACACTGTTTCACGCCATTGGCGAACTTTCTCGGTCATAGGGAGGGAGAGCTGAGAGCTTTTAATTGGGGGTTAGGGAGATTCAGGGCGGCTAAATGGATGTTCGGCTGGTGGGGACGCAGTGGAATCGTGCGAGGTGTGATTATAATCGCTAGGAGATAGTACACCACTTCATTTGCAATTCGTGTAAGCTCTTGGTTCCATCCGAAGCGTAATAAGCAATTCCCGTGTTGCTCGTCCCGTCCGAGACTATGAATCAAGGTCTGAAACAAAACCCATCCATGTTCCCCAGCTCAGCCAACAACAGATGACATCCCATCCAACCGAGCTAACAGCAGGGTGACTATACAATGCTCTATTGATTCCTCTCCACCCAGACCCCCCTGTCTCAGTCACAGCGCTGTAAGTACTCCATCCAAATGAGACAACACCTGCCACTATAATAGTTGAATAAAGTCTGTTCTTCTCCCTGTCAATAGATTCGATCGCAGTCTTACAGAATTTCGAACTAGGCGCAAAGTACGTAAGTGCTGGTGGGACAAAAAGAAGTAGATGCGGGATCAGGAGCGTGGGCATAAATGATGGCGTATTGAGGTAAGCCGGGAGAACGGCAGCAGAACCGAGACCTGGGAGAATGAGGAATTGGACGCAGAGGAGCGTGATGAGCCCGTCGTTGCTTTTCTTCTTTGACTGTGACTCCTTCCCGCGATTTAATCTGCCAGAATCGTCTTTGGGTTTCGAGAACTTTGCAGGAGCCACGTTTCTAGTTTTATCGTTGGAGTCGTCTTTGGAAGCTTCGAACTCGGCATTGCGGGTGCTTGTTGAAGATATCGACGCAGATGGCGAGACAAGTATAGCAAGGAAGAATAAATTAGTTGCGAAACTAATTGCCACAAGCTGGCCTAGTAACATGAACTTGTACGGCGAGGGAAGCTTGTAGCGATATCCTAGAATTCATCAGCACTCATCCATTTACCTCTCGATCGAAACCTCAAAGATCGTAAATCCGCCACAGAAAAAGATACGGACCTTCAATACCAATCCAAAAACTCCACAACGTTGTCCACGAGAAAATTTGCTGCGTCCACCACCATCTCGCTTGATTCGCCATAGCTATACTCCACGCCTCCATGAACAGCTTGCTATCCCTCAGCCAGCGTCCTAAGTCAATATTCCCCACACCGGACATCCCTTCAAACTTCCTCGCTGATTGAAGAAGGGCCCAATCTGAATATGACTGAGCGAAGAAGGAAAACATATAAAACCATGTCATGCCCAGGCTTCCTGCTGCGAGTACAGAGAATAGTACTATCTCATTTTGCCGATTGACCGATTTTGGTTTTGATTTTGTAGTCTTAGTATGGCGGGCAACGATGGAGTTGATGATCGAGATTGTGAGAGCGGCGGCAAGGGAGAGGTAAGAGGCCAAAATCAGAATTGGGCGAGTGTTGGAGGTCTCTAATCTCATTTCAACCTGATTGGAATCCATAGTGCGATGGATTTCTTGAGTGCGGATGGGGATTGAGGAGTGCTGTGAGGTTCAAGGTGGAAGTTAAAAGAATGTACCCGAGATAGGCCTAGCTGCATCAGGAACGCCGAGATTGGCCGAAATACAGTGGCACTTGGTTCACACCTCTCTCGTCATAAATTGGTAAACCAAACATCTTTCGACGAAATAACTTTACTTTGTGTTTACAATGGAAGATGCTCTAGGAATTTGCAGCAGAAGGGCCATGTTCTTTCCGATTCCTATGCTACCGAACAGTTCAGCTACAATGCCTCTACCTTCTTTAGCGGCAGCTGATACACCAGAAATGTGCTCCTTCGTAGTTCCTGTCTTTTTCCGTCCTTCTGCCCCAAGAAACTGCCCACCCTGCTTTGCAACGGCTTCGCTACACAAGCACCTCCAAGGACACGATTCTCGTGCGAAAAACGCCAATTGGCTTGTTAACCTCAAGAACATACATTGAAAGGAGTGGGACAAACCATGCGCTAGTACCTCCAGCCACTGTGCATATCATTTTGGATCGTTGATTGCCCCTGCGCAAGATTTCGTTTCGACCGGGTCCAAGTCTGATCCGATGGAGTCCATAAACGCCCTGCAATCATGAATGAGTGTGGAAGAGCGCCAGGATCGAGCAGTTTAGGGACGAACCAAAAGTGGTGAGGCGTGATCTCGCTCTCATATGCAGATGATGGGCATATTGGAGAAGTATCAGCACGTCGTATACATCTACCTGCTCGATATCACACGGTCTACCCACTTCCCCTGTCTGCTCGTGGGTAACAGCTTAATTATCATGTTGAAAGAAGAAATATGAAAGATCCAGGTCTATAAAAGCAACAGGGCAAGACAATTGAGACACGCACGCCCAACGCCAGCTCAGCAAAGTAATGGTGTATAGTAAGATACTCCGATCTCTTCCGCCTTTGGAAGAGTTAACAAATGTGCAGTCAGGTCTATCCTATGCCTCCTCCTGTTCGCCTCCTCGATGCAAACATAATCTCAAAGCCAGTATTGGCTCTTAGCTGTTCGTCACGATTTCGTCTCAGTCATCGTCTAGCACACCGTATCTCTCGTAGCCTTTCATAGATACCAATCCATTCCGTGACGTTTACTGCGATGCACACTGTACACGCTCGGCACCTGGATGCATGTCATCGTCATCGTCCTCCACCGTGTTACCTCTTGCGCGTCCCTGCTCTTGGATCGGATCGACGTCTTCAAGCATGAAGTCCTCGCTCATCGCATCTGGTGGGGGCATGTGTTCCGGCATACGTGGTGGCAGGACGCTCTCGAGAGCCTTGACTTGCTCCGGTGTCATTGATGTAATCTCGCCGTCTTCGTTCAGGCTGCCCAGGCGCGTTGGGAATTTGACGTCGAATTGGATGTAAAGGTTTCCGAAATCGTGGTGTCGGAATGATGGCATGCCTTGGCCGGCAACCTTCTTTACGGCGCCTAAAAGTTTTGTTAGCCAATCTGTTCACTAAATTGATGTTGATGGATAATACCTGGTGCAATGACCTCGCCTGGAAGAATATTGATGGTCAACCATCGCTCGTCCAGGTGTTCGATATGAAGTTGGCCACCAGCTAAAGCGGTCAAAAGGTCGATCTCTGCGTGGTAGAACAGATCATCATCCTTGCGCTGAAATCGCGCGTGTGGTTTCTGCTCGATCTCGAACACGACGTCACCTGGCTCGACGCCTGGCAGTTGGTCTCCCTCGCCTCTGAATTCAATCTTAGTCCCAGTTCGTACTCCCTTGTCGACATGTACGTGGAGAACCTTGCGCTCGACAATGGTTTTCTTTCCAGAACACTGCTTGCATCGATCCTTCTCTTTCATAGTCTCACCTTCGCCCTGGCAGTCAGGACACACGGTCTGAAAGCGCTGAATCATTGGCCCCATCTGTCGCATCATGGTCTTCATGCCGCGGCCATCACAGCCTTGACACTTCTTGACAGAGCCTTCCTTTCCACCAACACCGTGACATTTCGGGCAGAGTACAGATTTTTGTAGGGCAAGCTTGGAGACTTTGCCTTTGTAGATATCCTCTAGCGAGACCTTGTGTACGTGTGTAATCGTTCGGGCTTTCTTTGGTCCTTGATCGCGCATTCCCGGATGTCCGCCACCGAACATACCGCCGAATGCTCCCCCTCCGCCAAAGAATTGTGCGAAGAGGTCCTCGGCGGCCATTCCTCCACCACCAGCACCGCCTTGCTCAAGACCTTCTTCGCCATATTGGTCGTAGATTTGGCGCTTTTGCGGATCCGAAAGAATTTCGTAAGCGTGTGACAGGTCCTTGAACTTGTGTTCGGCTTCGGGACTTTGGTTCTTGTCTTAAGGGCTTGTGAGTTGCAGTCATACTTCGTATCCAGAACAGCCACAAACCTGGATGGTACTTCAAAGCTCCCTTCTTGTACGCGGACTTCATCTGCGACTCGGTCGCATCCGGTGACACCTTAGTCGATTAGCCTCTTGAAGTCAATGTCACGCTGTTCAGTGCACTCACGCCTAGCGTATCATAGTACTTCGTTTCTTTGACCATCGTCAAGGTTTAGCAGGGTGGTAGTGTTGAGTGTTGTTGAGAAGGCAGCTCTTGCAGATCGCGACGGTATTTGCGTAGAGTAGGAGGCTTGGAGTGGAAAGCCCAAGGCTTTTGTTATAAATCTGGCTGCAAACAGTGGTCAGTCCATGGAATCCTTTGGAATGTTTGAGGCTGACAGTGTGGTGAAAGGTTTGATGCAAAGAAGAGAGGTGGATTATGCGGCGAGGCGAAGGGCTGTGGATCTGAGCGGAAACTGACAGGCTGAAGAGCGTACCTGATCAGAATAAGTTACGCCGAAGGGGTGAGGAGGTGTAGATGTTCTTATGGTGGTGATTTGAAGCCGCAGAGATTTAATTTGGGCTGGTTCCGTTCTGTGATTGATTTGATGTTGAAGTTCGGTCGTGGTGAAGATCTCGAAGATTCTTCGAGATTCTGTGCCAGCCAATCTCTGCGCTACTCCGCAACGGAACGACAGCAGAAACAAAACGGATTTTTCAGAGAACGGTGCAAAAATCAGTGAGTCCTCCTTGAATGCCTCGCCAAAACGTCTAGCACGCGGATCCCCAGGTTGCAGGCCCTCCAGGTTCGTCCGGCTGCGTGTTCAATGCTTAGCCTGCCTCATTTCTATACACGAATCGAAAAATATTTGCTCTCTCCATCATGGAGAGCATTCCTGGCATGAAGGAGGCCTTACTGGCAAGACTAGCAGACAACGACACTTCTCCCTCCATCATGCGTGAGTCCAGCAGTCCAGGCTTCAAGGCTGCCATGGAAGAGGCAGAAGCTGGTGCCAAAGAAGGAGGTGTTCCTATCGGCGCTTCTCTTGTTTCTGCACATGGCACTATTCTCGGACGCGGGCACAACATGCGCATCCAAAGATGCAGCCCGACTGTACATGTGCGTAAATTCAAGGCCTTGAAGGGGAGTTGCATTTAGGGATTGCTGATCGGGTAAGCAAGCACCACAGGCTGAAACGTCTGCTTTCGAAAATGCCGGCAGGTTGCCAGCTTCCGCCTATAAGGGAGCAACTGTGTACACAAGTCTTAGTCCATGCATATATTGTACAGGTCTCTGTCTGTTGTATGGCGTGAAGAGAGTAGTGATTGGGTCTGTCTAACCTAGGATCGAAGGTTCGGAAAATCGCTGACCATCCCAAGAGAGAACAAGACATATGTCGGAGGTGAAGATTTGCTGAAGAAGAACGGAGTCGAAGTCATAGTCCTGAATCACGCCAGGGGAAAAGAACTGATGGCAAAATTTATCAAAGACAACCCGGGAGAATGGTAAGCAAATACAATGATGGCCATAAGTACAACTGACTAATGCGTTCCTAGGCATGAGGATATTGGCGAAGAATAGTCTTGCATCGGGCATATATCAGGTAGGTAAATCCAGGAATACCTAGGCAGGAACCAAACTCGTCGAAGACTTTTGCCCCCATCGAAACTTGATACAACAAAGCTTAGAGGACATAGACAAGGTATCGGGAATGAAGTCAGAGATGACTAAACACAGCTGGTCAAGCAGATTCTGCTGCAGTCATGAATACAATTTCATCATACTCTTCGTGCGTCCATCATCTAATTGGTATCTCAAAGCCCTGCAAAATGCCACATTCCAGGATAATATACCGAATGACAATACTCCAGCATTCCCGAGTGACGACCAGTCCCTAGAATCGCTAGCATCCAGCCCAACGTCTGGACCAGGTTTACACCCACAATCCTCATTTACTTTATCTCAGTTTTGCCCAAGAGATCAGCAAGATCATCGACAGTTTTACTCTTGTATTGGCCGACATTCTCACTTTCAGCCTCATCCGCTTCCTTGAGAACACTGTCCTTCACCTCCTCCTCCTCTTCTACCTCTTCCTCGTCTTCGTCATCTTCTTCATCTTCCGAATCGAGCTCATCAAGCTCATCCATGCCCCAGTCATCATGCTCGCCATCCTCCATTGGTGGACCATGAGCTTCCCTCCGCGCATCAAGTGCCTCTTTCAACGCCTCAAGACTGACATCGTCCTCGCTGAATTTGTTGCCGTTCAACTCGACGCGTCGAAGCTTGGGTAGTTTGCCCTGTGCCTCCACTAAAGCCTTGATGCTTCGCGCATCGATATCATTGTACTGTAGCCGCAGAACCTCCAGTCCAGAATTCTTGCCCGCCTGTAGAGCCTCGCCAAGCATGATTCCACCTCGTGCGCTTAGCAAGCAATCACCCATAGCCAACTCCTTGATCTGCGTCCACTTTGGAACAATTTTGGATAGTGCAAGTGCGCCCTTGGCCGTGAATGTGTTATCCTGAAGATCTAGGATCTCCAGGGCAGAAAGATGAGAGAGACCGTTGGTGATTAGATGTGCGATCCCGTCCGGCCGTATTCCATTCTGAACCATTTTGATTGATGTAATCTGGTCGTGTGCTGCGTACGCTTTTGCCCATGCCTCCATGCTGCCACTCTCTAGTCTGTTCCGTCCGCAGACAATGGTTCGCAGTGGTGGGCCATTTTCCTCCTTCTTCTTTGCAGCGAGTTCTGTGAGAGCATCTGCAATGGCTATGCCCGCATAGGGCCCAAGTCCGTTGTTATTCAGAATGAGATGTTCGAGGGGCGTGTGGGATTTGAGGAAAGCAACAAGAGGGGGCTGTAATCTGAGACCGAGTGCATTGTCTGACAGATTGATCGTGTGCAGTTTTGGCAGTGTGAGGAGAGCGGGCAATAGTGCTTCAAGAGCAGGTAGGATTTCGTCGATGAGTCGACCCGTGTAGATGTCTGCCAGGTTGACGTGCTTGAGAGCCTTTTTTGTCTTGAGGACTTCGGCGAGTGCCTCGCATGCTCCAACGCCCAGTGTGTTGCCCACAAGGACGACCTCTTCTACCTCTGAGTTGTCCTTGAGTGCTTGAAGGTGGGGTTCAATGTCCGCGGCAGTGCCGAGTTTCAGGCTCTTGCCTTCGAGCGAGAAGGTTTTGGACGATGCCATAGTGGTGTGATGGCTGTGGAGGTTTGTGCGATATCACTGGCGGGGAGCACGAGGCCCGATATCGAGTTTTCAAAGGTTAGTTGTTTGGGTTATCAAGTCGCGGTTGGTGTCAACACAGCATAACGATTATTCGACAAATGAGATCTGATTTGGCAAGCTTAGGATTGCTTTCATCTCCCCTGCTCATCTCCTCTTTTTTGCACACCACAACACCGACAACTCCGATATCAGAATACATGGTCAACATTCATCTTGAAATCTTTGCTATGTTCGATACTGCTCGCTTCACGCCATGTTGACTCCGACCCCGGCCAGTGCCATGAAGAGACGTGGTTTGAAGCGGCCTCTTCATCGTAGCGGGTCCGCAGCCAGGTGCTGCAAGAGGCTGACACTCCTTCAACGAAACTTCGACTCGTCATCTATCAACATCTTTTATTCAGTCCATCTTCAAAAGATCAGTGCAAGCCCATTATCATGTAGGATGCCATCAAACATGCTGCCGTTTGGACCAGGACCCTCCACCGCCCATACTACCAAAGAACTGAGTAGGTATTGGAATAATCTGAATTCGCCTTCAATTGTATGGCGAGGCTTGACCTGTCGTTCGCTTGCCGACAACGAATTCAACGTCATGTTCGAATGAGATCAAGCGCGCCTGCACACGTTTTCGGTGCCTTCGCCAGAATCGCTACCCTCCAGCATTCTCATTAATTCTAAAGTCAAGATTATCTTATACATCTTTCATGCCATTGACTTTGAACAGCTCCTATTCTCCAGAATTGTTCCATAAGTCTTGGCCCCTGCAGGCAGAATGAGCAGTTTGATATGCTGCTGTTGGACACAGCACGATTATACGAAGGCCTTTGGTAGCTCTTGGATCACTGGTACGTTCTTGAATTCAGTCGGGAGGCAGGTGGAATCCCCCTCGTAATATATTCGGCGCCCTTTTCGCGAGGAAAGTTCTGGACGTCCCTCACCGAAACACAGGAACGGAATGCCTTCGAGAAGATTCGTGGAAATCAGTCAAAGCGTTTGATCCTGCTGACTGGCTGTGGGAAACTGAAAAACTCCGCGACCTGTGGCCAGAGTTTATACCTGCGGAAGATTCTCAAATTTGGTAACCATACAGTGATCAGCCTTCTTCAAGGTCTACTGCTCTTACTCCATCAAAGCGTACTGGGGCGCTATTTGACTGCTCGCCGAACATGGATTCGATCAGTGTACCGACCATGCATCTGTCATAGCGACATGGTGAGCACTGCCATGGCACCATGTTGCTGTTCCGATCCCTCCATCTCTCAGACCAGTAACTCGAACCTCTGCAGACGTGGGAAATTTCGGACCGGAAGCTGACGTGACCATCTATCTGTGCTGCTCACATGTTAGTACCCGCACAATTGAGATCGCCGCAAAATCACTCACCTTGACAAATCCAATGTCCTTCGCATTTTCCCTGAATGCCTGACGGCACATGTTGAGGCCGTATTTGCGGATGATTCCGGACTTCTTCCTATCACCATTGACACGGCTATAGCACAAATTGTCAGCAAGTTAAGCGCGAAAGTGCCTCATTGGACAAGTGTGTTGCGTAGCTGCACTGGAAAAATACGAGAGGCACATACCAGCCGCGGGAGCCTTTGCCGTAGGTGCGAGGGTGGGAGAACCAGACTTGATCGTGAGCCATGATACGTTTGGTTGTGTTTTTCGATAAATGCAGGCTGCGGTCTTTGGTGATGGCTTTTCGATGAAAGTTGCGAGATGTGTCGTTGCGAGCAAGCAGAAGGACAGGAAATTTTGCTGTTGTGTGTGGTCGACGGTGGAAATAAACGTTGATATGCCCAAGGTACTAGTATTTGATACCTTGATGGCTCAGCACGTGATCTCCGATCGGCATCAATTCTGCCGCGACTCGGACTAATTGAAGTCATCGTCAACATCACAGCGTCTACGATCGAGATATTTCCACTTCCACCAGTGGAGTCCGCAATCTAGGTTCGAAGGCACGACAGCAGAGAGACTCCCTGCGGAAACGCATTCGCTTCAAGTAACGTATGGAAATATATGCCTCCTTCACCACCTTGCGTACATGGATGATGGATGAGAGCTTGGACTGGCAGTTTCGGGCGTCGATTTGTGTCACCATCATTGAAATATGCAGCTCTTGTACTCCTTCTCGTCCTTCGAATCATCTCTTTCACCTCTTCTCCTCTCCACTTCCTCCTGGGATTCTTCTCCCGATCTCCACCAATTCTCCACCGAATCAACCTCCCTTGCTCATGGAAAACGTACATGCTTCTGAACTTCTCAGAGGACATCGGGCAATACCTCCCATTCTTTCGTGTGTCTCGATCATTGCTGATGCATTTTCGACAAAATTTGTGGTCGTATTACGTTTTGAATGCGCCACTATACAGACACAATGTTCACTTGCATCATTCATATCTGCGAGTGCTCACACAGGGGACGACCTGTTAGGCCGGTTGAAACACACGTCCTCCGTCTGGAGACCAGCGAGCTCCCAAGGCTAGGCGACTAGACAACGCGTGCACTTGGAACTGTTTCCGAAAACATGCCATTCCCACTTATACCTCATGCAAACGTCAGACCAAGGAAGTGACATTTCATGAACCTGACTCTCCTCCAGAACTGTCCATCTTACCACTCACTTCACATCACATATTCCTCCTCCACATCCTCAATCCTGGTGCTTCCCTCCCATCAAGCCTCATCTCAACGTCATTAGCCCTGTCAATGAAAGTCCCAAGCATCGAACTCCATCTCCCCGCGCACTAGAAACAGTCTCCCAACCACTCATTCTTGAATTTCTCCCCAATCTTCTCTTCTTCATCGCTATGTAAGGCCGAGACTCCCACGATACATAATCCCATCACTGCCTTTGCCACGGGCTCAAGGGCAGAAGTAGAACACACATGTCTCGCCCCATGACGGACATGAGAGATCTTACAGGTCAGATTGTTCAGTGATACAGTATCGACAGAAAACATGGAGAGGGAAATACAATAGCAGACTCTGGAATTTAAAGACCATGGCAGATGGCACAGGTCTCACTGCGGATACATGTTAGCGCGGAGCAGCGATTTGAGATGGAGTTTGGAGAGTCGGGGCTGCGAGAGCTGCGGTGGTCGATTGTTATTGTTACTGCTCTTGTGACGCTAAAGGCTGAGGGTAACGGACTTGATAATGAGCAAGAAGGAGTGCTTGAAGCGATAAGCGAGAGAACATCGTGACGCGCGGAAGTTGTAACAAACAAGTACAGGTTGATGGTAAGATCTGTTCACGGTCTCGGCAAAATTGGCAGTCGTTGGAACATGCAAGGGAGACAATTGATCACAGGTGAGTGACGAGTGGAGACCGAAATGATTCTGCAGGTGGTTTAAGCTACCAAATGGAACGTTATACAAGGCCTAGTATACATGAACTCACTCTCGTTCATGAAGACTGGACCCTAAAGAATTCAGCAAATGAGATAAAGTGGGAGAGCCTCTCCTGATATTTTGGAAACGCCGTATCGCGCTCTGATAGGATTCCCCCTCCGCTCTGTTTTGTGCTGCACTTGCAATCGAATTGCCATTCTCAGATCCACTTCCTTGTGTCCTTGGTTACATTGGCGCTATCGCTCTCCCAATCTCCTGTAAAGGAGGATGTGTAACGACCCAGAGCAGACTCGAACCCATAGGTAGCATGATTTTTTTTAATCATGGCCGTCTTGTTGCCCAATATCGAACCTGGCCTGTCAAGGAAAAGCGAAACGTACCGTAAGAAAAACAGACGAGGAAGAGAACAAAGTTGATGATGTAATAGAGCAACGACCAGTTCACGGCATGGCGAGCGCTCCGCTGTCAGCTGTCAGGAACACCAAGAGTCAGTCGAGTTTTCTAGATTTACAGTTTTCTGTTTCAGCGAGTCATCACTGGATGGAGACGCGGGGTGAACCTGTATTTAGACTGCACATCATCTTGAACCTTCGCAAGAGACTATATAACCTGTTTGCACTTTTATAGACTCCGCTAGTATGATCGGGTCAACTACGACTGTGTAGGCATACTAACATCTGCCTTCTGGCTGATAGCATCTGTCGCCGCCCAGAAAGACGTAACGGTTTTTGTTTGGGTATAAAAGTTGATGCCAGACTTTCCATAGAAAGTGTTCACTCCACCACCTGCAATTGACTTCTTGTTGCCAGTGAAGCTGAACATGGGCAACGGCACAGGAATTGGTACGTTGATACCAACCTGTCCGGCCTCGATCTCCTTCTGAAATTTCGTCGCAGTTGCACCCGAGCGGGTGAAGATTGCCGTTCCATTGCCATATTCGTTCGCGTTTATGAGGGAGATAGCTTCGTCAAGAGTGGCAACGTTGAGGCATACAAGGACTGGTCCAAAGATCTCCTCGGTGTAGCATTTCATGTGTGGCTTGACGTTTGCAATTATGGTGGGCCCGATCTGGAAACTTGTCAGTGCTCGCCATGGATTTCACGAATGCGCATACTCACGAAGTTGCCATTCGGGTACTTCTCAGGCTTGACACCACGTCCATCAAGGAGAATGGTCGCACCCTCTGCCTCGGCACTTGCAATGAGGTCTTCGATCCTCTTCTTGGACTCTGGGCTGATGACTGGGCCAACGTCGGTTCCTTCTTCGAAGCCTCCATTAACGCTCAATGCCTTGGCACGTTCAGCAATCTCCGGTACCCAGTCCTTGGTCTCACCGACCATGACCAAGGTACTCAGAGCCATGCAGCGCTGACCAGCGGCACCGAAAGCAGCGCCAGAAATAGCGTTGAGAGCATGGTTCTTGTTGCAGTCGGGTAATACAGCAGCATGGTTCTTTGCGCCCAAGTTGGCTTGGACACGCTTTCCATTCGCTGAACCTCGGGCATAGATGTATTCTCCAGCCTTATTGCTGCCAACGAACGAGATAGCCTTGACACGTGGTTCGTCGATGATGAAGTCGACAGTTGGAGCGGTGCCATGAATGATGTTGATAACTCCTGGGGGAAAGCCAGCCTTCTCAGCGAGCTCGGCCAAGATCATGCAAGCACCTGGATCACGTTCGGAAGGCTTGATCACAAGGGTGTTGCCCGTCATGGTAGCGATTGGTATCGACCAGAGGGGGATCATGGCTGGGAAGTCTGAGCACTATTAGCTATCGGTTGGCGTGAGAGTGGGAGTCGGACATACTGAATGGGCAAATGGCAGCAGTGACGCCTAGAGGCTCGAGATACTGCCTGGTTTCCATGTCTTTGGATACCTCTAGCACACCACCCATCAATTGCTGAGGAATGGCGCATGTTGTCTCTGCAACCTGTAGCCCACGAAGCACATCGCCCTTTGCGTCAGCAAAAGTCTTTCCCTGCTCCAAAGTGATGCTTGCAGCTAGTCTATCCCAGTGCTCCCGTACCAGAGCAACGAACTTGAACATGATCTGCTGGCGGGCAAGGACCGAAGTCAGCTTCCACGTGTGGAATGCCTTCTCGGCGCTGTCCACAGCGGCCTTCAATTCAGCATCGGTAGACTGTGGTACCCTTGTGACGAGGTTATTCGTCGCTGGATCATGCAGATCAATCCATCTCGTAGCTTTGGACGTGACAAAGCGGTTGTCTATGAAATTTGTAGTGTCTGCTGGCTGCTGGATCTGCTCGTGCGATGTGGGGTACGCTTCGGCCGTGGAGGCAGCGGGACGTAGTTGCTGAGCTGTAGCATGCAGCCTCCGGACAGCAGAAGCTGCAGAATATGGTGGTGCCATTTGCACTGAGCTATGGAGGGAGAAATCCGCACGTATTCGCGAGGCTCGCGGGAGTAGTCCCAGTCGGTGTTTGAAGGCTGGTATATTCCGGGAGAGACTTCGACGGGCAGCCATGTCAGCGGCAATAGAGCCAGGCTGAGCGAGATCTCAGTGCGGCTTGAGATTGGGTGTGACCTCGAGGCTTCACCTATATCAAGCCTTGCGAAGTCCAAAACATGTATGCGGGGACGTTTTGCCGGTTGCCGGGTGTTGAGGTAACTGCTGAGCCTCCAACCCGGCTAGCAACCGAATTTTCGCCGCATGTACTCCCTTTGGTCCCGACCTCACCCTCACTCTCGGCAACCTAACCAGCAGCACGGTTGAGATGGAGTTCACACCATTCTAGACTCTTCACGCCCACGGTGAAGCTGTCTACTGGCTGAAGATGGGGATAAGATCCATAAGGACTTCGTATAAGGAAAAATTGGAAGTACTTTGAGTTTTTTGTTGAAGTCAAAAGTGACGTAGCTTGTCTTGAAGTCAGTGGTGAAAGGTGAAAACCGAGGTCAAATCATGCGTCAATTATCTATAAACACGATACAGAAGTCTTCACAAATTCACCCCTCTGTCTTTCTCCCATCTCTAGCCTCCTCTCTGTCCTCAGGTTCAACAATGACAAATGGCAACTAGTGGCGTTGGACAACGGGCATCAAGTCTAGTTTCCCCAGGAGTGCTTTGGCCGCTCGCCCTGCTCTCGATCGACCTGTCCACCTTGCTGTCCCTCGCTTTGGGAACCTTGCTGTCACTCATTTTGGGAACCTTGCTGTCCCTCACTTTGGGAACCCTGCTTTTGCTTATCACCCTGCTGGCTCTGGCCTCGTGGAGCACCATGAGCCTGCTGAGTTCCATTTCTGGCAGCCTGGGTAGGCTTCTAATGTTGTGGCAAACCATGGTACATAGCCTAGGTAATGGTGGTGGTGATGTGCTCAAGGTGCTGGTAGAGCTGTAGGCCCTGCTCTGCGGCTTGCCAGTGGAGCTGATGATAACGACAGCTTCAGTGACGACTGGAGGGGCGGAGGAAGAACTGTAAGTAGTCAGGGTCTTGGTGACCGGGCTGAAATCCTTGTAGTCTGGATTCTTTAAAGTGCCCTATCGCGGTAAGCCGCTGTGGCGTGGACCACCGAAGGGACCTGAAAGGAGAGCATCGAATTGACCTTGGCTATACGAAACGCCGCTGCTGGGCTGAAGTCCACTGGATCGCCCCCCGCTGGATCGGTTTCCGGACGATGGACCATTGGAGACGCCATGATGTGGGATTTACAATGAGTGTGCTAAATGATAAGGTCTACTAGCTACTAATGCGCGGACCCTTAGGTCTGAGAGGGAGAGGGAGTGGGAGGGAAAGAGTGATGATATGCAGGCTTGAATTGTCTACATGATAGTCAGAAGAGTCGACATACCTTTGCCACTGGGAACGGCATTCTGTGCTAACCTTTGAGCTTGTGGTACGGCAACAGCACCAATGGTGAAAGCGCCAACAACAACAGCGAACGAGGTGTACATGATGATCTTCTGGGTGAACAAGAGTTCCTGTAGTGAGTGAGAAGAAGCGAATCGGAGCGAATGGATACAGAGCGAATGGATGAGGACGATGGTGTCGAGAGAAAACCCAGCCCAAATACACTGTTTTCTCCAGCCGTGAGGCAAGTCCCATAGTTCAGACCAAACCATGTTGCCGATCAAGACAAGTTTGGTGTTGGTACAAAGTTGAGCAAACTCAATGCATACATCAATACATGCTGAGATCACGAATATAGGATGAGCTATGGGTCGAAACCGCGCCGACGTTGAGGCGGCTGGATTGAGTGAAAGTAGCGAGCGAATCCAGAAGGAGTAGTTGAACATAACAGGATCGCAGAACTCGAGAACGATGGAAATCGTTATCAATGGAAGGAAGGTTGAAGTGCCGCAAAGGACGTCGATGAGCTAGTCAGTCCTAGAGACAGCGATGGCCGAGAGAGAGATCGCTGGTGGTGAACCAGGAGAAGTGTACTTTGGTAGAAAACAAATAGCGCCGGCGATGGTCGGGGAATCGGGGGTTCGGGGCTGGGGGCTGGGGGAAGGGCCTCAAGGCGTGCACGGCGTGCTAGAGCGCTCCACCAACTTTTTAAATTCTTGTTGACTTCAACCGCCAAGCATCATCATTTGCAGGCGTCGCCCAATGCCTCCTTCATCTATATCCAGAGCGGTATCGCGTCCGCAATGCCTCGCACAATGCAATAAAACCTCGATTTCCGTGGAATCACGACGATGCGAATCCTCATACCGTCGACACGTCAAACGAGCAAATCTGCCTCCCGCTCCTTTTACCACACCAAAGCCATCACAGCCCACAGGCTCCCATATCATATTCAATCCTCCCCCCTCTTCACCAAATGTCTACCACACGCCCCTGAAATTTCTACCGTCAAGTGATGGAAGACGGCAGCTCTATGCACAGGCACAATCATTGTACACAGTCGCCTCCTCGACGAGAAAATCTCCCGCACCATGGCCGGTAACAAAGCCGGGAACACCATTACACGAGTCTACATCGACTGTTCCCGCCTCCTTGCTCCCTCGAATCCCCGATGACGCGCCTTTACCGCCTGCTCTGAAGCCACCAGCAGCGAAGAAATACCATCTTGGTCTAGAAGAAATCGAGGAGATCAGACGGTTACGTATGGAAGACCCAAACACCTGGACAAGAGAGAAACTAGCGGAAAAATTCGGGTGCTCGAGTTTCTTCATCAGTGTGATCTCTACAAATCATGAAGCTGGGAAGGCGCACGAGAGGAGGATGGAAGAAGTGAAGAACAGGTGGGGGCCCAGGAAGACGGATGCGAGGAAGCAAAGGGCGAGGAGGAAGGCGCTGTGGGGAAGGGATGTCTAGAAATCTGGATACAGCATTGGAGGAACATTGTACGAATGAAAACGACCACCCGGGCGTTTGCAATGGTACAGATATGTTCTGTACCTTTGGAAGAGCGTGGAAGAAGCCGCAACATGTTTTGATAGAGGGTACCCGTCATGATATGTATTGCTATATGCCGCAGCTGTTGCTTAAAATACGATCCAGCTTTGAAACAGTACCCTGGCAAGACGTATCATACAGTAACGAGGTTACCATGGATTCTACACAACAACTATTTGCTTCAGTTCATCCGCTTGTCAATCTGCCGTCACAACTTCACTTTGGCAGCTTCCTGGAATCGAATCAACCCATCCTGGATCGTCGTGGCTAAGTGAACGCCGCTGTCTAGATCCCAGAGGCGGCTCGTGTGTAAGCCCCTTCTTCCGCTCGCTCTCGTCGTCCAGCTCTCTTGCATGAACCATTTCCTCTTCTTCGCTCCGAGGTCAGGATCCGCACTCCCATTACTCCCTTTCTGGGTTGGTGCAGCGTTCGGTGGTCTATCAAGTGGTTCGTTAGGAACAGAAAGCACGGCTGGGTCAGCGTGAAATATCACGGTGTGTGATAGAGAAGCCATCCACGTGAAGGAAGTGGAAAGATCAAGATGGTTGGGTAATATGAAGAGGGAGTTTCTACCCGAGGTGTGAAAGTTTGCTTCTCTTGAATATGGAGTCTTGAGATGGTTGGTGTTGGCAAAGATACGGTGCTGACAATTGGTGGGAGGGCTCCACGGATGGGGTAGTAAATTAGTTGCCCTCGATCGAGAGGATGAAAAGGACCGTTGTAAGCACCCATCATAACCTTGTGGACGCGAAGACGGCCTATGGGTTTGGAATGCTCGAGACGTTAGGGTGATAGGTCTCGCGGAGCCTTTATATCATCGTCAAACCCAACGAATCTTGCCTCTGATAACGTTACTCGCCATGTGGAGTCCTGACTCGGAGCGTCAGGGTGATGAAATGATAGCTTTCCCTCCAGGACCATCGAGTATTTCTCCCTTGTATTCATGCTATCCTGACATTCGACAGAAGATGCCTCAGCTCGTTTGAGCGAAGAAGTCCATATGGGCACATATGAACATCACTCCTCTTTTCGCGATCTGCGCGACGGTGACAGTGCGGGTACAGTAGTTTCCTCCATCTCTGGTGAGTCGAACAGAATATGTGAAGTGTTCTTGAGGCACACCGCCTAGCCAACCTGTTACGTTCTAGCTTGGCTGTTGGTATGTAGAGTATTTGGGAATCGGATGAAATTTCATGATGACCATCAGATCTGGCAGTTCTGAGAGCATGATATGGCCCCTACTCCGAAAGAGTTTGGGGCGTGTGTACTCATCTCTTGGCTCACCTCCATCCCGATCCTCATGAATCCATCTCTCGCACATGTGCTAACGCCAATCGTCCAAGCCACTCTCTTCTCCGAATTGAACAGTCAACGAAAAGAACAACCTACGTGAATGACAAATCCTTCTTCCACCGTCTGAATTGCCGCCCACACCACTCTGAGCAAACACATGTCCACCATACACGCTATTCTCGCCGCCAGTCTGTCCATACGCTTTTGCTGTTGATCGGAATGTCTCATTATCAGTTTTCTCGAGCCGCATCAGGGACGCGAAAGGGAGAATTTCGCCGTGAGCATTTAAGTAGGGCGTTGGCGTCATGCTCGCTAGAATCGAATCGCGGTATTGGGTACTTGATCATGTCAAGGCATTGGGCCGTGAAATGTGAGATCGAGGTGAACAATAATGTGGCACTCGAACATCGATTCAATTCTTGGAGATCCCGTCGGTGTAGGATTCGGAGCCTCTCGAAGCTTGCCAGATGCAGGGTGGCTGATCCGAGGTCTCTTCTTTATCGAGCGGCTTGTACCTACGTATTGTGCTACAGAGTGCTATCATACAGGAAGATGTTGATTGACAAGTCAAAGCTTGAGGTGCGCATGGATAGGATCACAGTCACACCTGCAGCTACGATGGCGTATATAATCTATCCGACGAGGCTGTGACTCTTAGCCAGGACAGGTGCACAGCCCTGGCCCCTGCTCTTGTTCTCCCATTCTATCCCATGTCAATCAATCCAAGAGACGCTGGAGACGTGGTGGAGCCGAATTTGAAGGACGGATTCCACCATGGCAAGCAATAACAGGATGTATACAAGAGTGGGCGCCGTGGCTGTGCGCTACTGGAGCCTGATGTGCCTGACAGCCTGGCTGGTCCTAGTGGGTCTCCGACTTCAGCTTCTGAGCCTTAGGCTTATATTATCGGGGCTGCGCTGCTCCAAAACAGAAGGCCTCTAACTACATTGGGATACCGCATCTTCTGCTGACCGGAGAGAATGAAGATGGACATCGCACTTTGTCCTTGAAGAGTCCAACCTTTCCCCTCTCGTAGACCTCAGGCTTCTGCTTCTTTACTCCTCCATCCTCGACTCCGCCTCGACTTTGTCCTCCGCAGACCAGTTGGCCAAAAGACTGACCGGACAGCGCCCTGACATTGACCGCTCCTCCTCTACAATTTCAGGCACTGCCACCATATAGGTACACATTCTCCATGGTTTCGTAGCCAGCAAATACTGATTCAGGCACCAGACTTGGTGCAGAAGTCCCGGGTCGTCCTCCCACCGCTCATCATTTCCCGTGATCTCTATCTCGCTTCATTGACCAGCTCCGAGTCCGCCATGTCCCAACACGGATACACCATTCGTCGCATCATCATCGCTCCTGGAGAGCCCGTTGATCCATGCGCGCCTCTAGAATTCCTGCCACCAAAGGGTTCCGACGAGCTGCACGAGGCCTTGAAGCTGGCCTTTCCATTTGAACCCACCCTTCAAGCTCGTATGCGCCAAGCCGTCATCAACTTCCACCTCTCAGAAGCCCAGAACGATATAACCCAAGCCGAGTTTGCTCAGGATGATTACCTTCCATCTCCCCAGTCGTCTTTTGTCTCCACTGTCGCATCCCCAACCACGTCTGTTCCATCTCGGCAAGCCACATCAGCATCACGTGGCGGCTCCAACTTACCAGCACAGGAGGAGCTTATGGACGTTTGGTGCCTACCGAATAAGCCGGCCGCTAAGATACATACCAGACGAAACATGACCGCTGAAGAGAGAAAGGCTTACAAGGCAAAGCGTCTCGCAGGCGCGTGCGCTGACTGCAAACGTCGACGAAGAAAATGTGACCACGACCCCAGCAATCCTAACGGGGCCAGCTCGAAGAAGGTGGTCAAGACACACAAGCGCTCGTCTGTCGCAAAAGGCCCAGCTGTCAGGGCATGTGCTGCTCCGTCCTTGTCTTTTGACGTCTCGCCAGCGGCTCAGGACTCTTGCAACTTCACTCCCCAGGATAACTTCTTTACCTTCGACACTAACTTCAACAATTCTATGGTCAATGACATGTCCTTGAGTATGGGGTTCGATAACAGCTTTGGGAATGATATTGGTTTTGATCTCAAGAACGATTTCGACCTGTTCCCAGACACTGCCAAAAACACTGCTTCACTTCCAACAGGCATGGATGCCGCAAGCTGGCTTACGGGAAGCAGCCCTGACACTCCTCTCCTTGACACACAACTTGAAGCTTTTTCACAGGGCTTCAACAACTGGCCAATAGAGCCACTGCAGGCTTACAACATCACTGGCGCCCCACTGACACCACAATCTCTCAGTCCGGAGTCTCTGATGATGTCGAGGAGTCAATCTGGCCATTCATCCTCTAGCAACTCGCTAACCTCCATACTCGGCAATACCGAAGTGATGGATTCCAACCAGCCAGCGTTTACTCAGAACGCGGCCGATTTCGTACTGGACAGTCCGCAGTCATTACTGGCATCACAACATGCTGGACCGAGATCAAGTCAACCTGCTGCCATTGAAACAGCGCTTCTGAGCCAGCAATTTGTTCCGCCATGGTCGCGGCAGGAAATGCTAGACTTACCAACGACCAGCTTCCAAACTAAAACATCAAGGGGCTCAAGCTCATCCTCACAACGCCGGCCAGTGGCCTCGTGGGTTGGAAGGGGCTCATTGAATCATGATTTCACGAAACAGGCCTCAGCTTCAACCAATCTGGAACGTAGCGATCAACATTCATCAGGTACGGCCTCAAGTGACAGCCTGAATAGCGGTTCTTCACCGAGCCGCCCGACAACGGGAAGAAGTTATCAGTTCAGTGCAGTCTCTTCTAGCCAGGATGAACGCACTCGTTTGAGATTCACTGACCGCGGCGACACTCTGCCACCAGATCTTGGCACTGCGGACGGCAATGCACCCACAAGACCATCCACCAGGATGCTCCCACAATCAACTGCTTCTGCACCCGATTCTCAACTTGAGCCCACTGCTGTGTTTGATTCAGATGCTAGCATCAAAGATACTACCGGCGGCGATGCATCATTTGCTGGTTATCCGAGGAGAAGAGCCATGAGGCCAACTGCAATGACTGCATCTTCCGAATATCTGCGACCCTCGGGTGTTGAAGTTGTCTGGTCTTTAGGTTCGACTGGTCAAGCTGGCCGTGTCAAGAATGCCGATCGCGCAGCATCAGCTCACAACGAATCAAGCAAAGCATCCACCAGGGCGGCATCATGCTCGATTGCCTCCAAACACCAGCAACCATTTAGCGTTCTGAACGGCCGCGTATACAGCAATTCTCAAGCGACCGAAATCCAGAATTCTGATCGTAATGCATCAGGAGCCGGCCACTCACAAGGAAAGGCCGCCAAGGCTACGGCTTCTGAGCATAATTCATTGGCCTACATGCACCTCGCTTTACCTTCTGATCTGATCAGTCGAACCGGTTATCTTGAGAACTCCGACTGTCACCTTGATATGTCGAAGCTTTGCAGACTCAAACACTCATCGGCAGCTGCTGATGAGGTGTGCAGTGCTCTACAATCTTCTTTCGATCTGCCTCCGCTTGATGGCCTAGCGTTAGGCCCCACGGTACCGAAAGTGAACATGTTCCAATGGCTCTTACTACTCGTCTTCGCCGCCGTGCATCTGTTCGGTATCGCCCCATCCATTTCTTCTGGTTTTGACAAGAACCTCAAATCGAAGAATTGCCCAGGGTCTGTCGCTGATCGCGATAGTTTGACAAATCCAAAGGTCGTCTTGATCAAAGCAACGACACGCGACGTTAGCGCATGGCCAAAGGAGCCACAATCGCAGCATCGAAACCTTCAACGAGCATCAGAACAATGGTCAAGCTCGTGGCGACTATTCTCGGGAGTTACGCGGCGTTCTGCCTGTTGGCTTAGTAAAGAAGTTACAAAGATGCAATCCAAGGCTAGCAGAGTTTGCTAGGAGTTTATTCTTGGTTGATTGGTTGGCGTTAATGGGCTGAAATGCTGTATCTGCTTCAAAAACAATGTTTAAGAGGGCGGATTTGATATTGTGTGGCGCTTCACTCTTAAATAAAAAGGGTATTGACTGCATTTGTCTGCGTTTGAAGCAGACTTCTCGTTCTTTCTTCACTTTGATGTCTGTATGTTTCCTCCACCGTGCTTTGCAAATTTTATGGTTCAGAGGCTTGCTAATGGGGTGTCTCGTTTGAAATGACGTGGTATTTATGGTAGGTACACATTTTAAACCATAACGAAGATGATGCGAATCGCTGCATTCACTGGACGAGTTTTGTGGTGGACTGACGAGAAAGAAAAAAAAAGATCTTTCAATGTTCAAGTCTGCAGGGTGGACGGACATACGTGGGTACGGTAATCCATCTTACATTTGGGCTGGGCTGGAGGAGCAGTCTATCCCCCCTTCAAGTTGCTAGAGCTTAACTGAACATCGAACTCGCCTCCTGTATGCACATTCGGAAATCAAGTAACAAGTCTGTACTCTTGCAAATCAAACCCCTTTGACCCAAAACTGTAAAGGGGCGGCCAATCCAGTCAGTCCCTGTGAATCCAGGCGTATTGTCATATGTTTCTACGCATTCGCAGCGGCGTATACGACTGCTCTTTCAACATAATCTGTCCCATGAATTCATGACTCTAGGCACATCCGAGACAAGAAGAAACATAACAGCCGAAAGCTGAGGCAATGCCGCGCACATGGTTGTCCAGATTCCCCCGATTGATACCGCTGAGATGTCTTATCAAGTCCAAGTTGGAGCGGGTGATCCATCGTTTAGCAATTTGATTGTTCAGAAAATGACATGTATTCTTCTAGAGGTGTTGACCGTGTAAAGATCGATCAGTCCTAGTTGCAATTCTATCCTCTCCTCTCTCACAGCTGCCCCACAACTATGCACCAATCCACAATATCGGTTTCCCTGATACAAGCACCCGTTTACATGCCCCATCCCGTATCGTTCATGTCCCATCCGAAAACTGGGGGTATCGCCGCAACGCAATGCAACGCATGCTATGCTGTTTTCTATGCAATCAACTCCTGAAAATGCAGATGCAGAAAGTGGTTCCATCTGATCAAATGAACCTGCTCCTCTTTCCCCCGCCTCCAGTGTGGTCTTTGCCGTGAAATCCCCCGAGGTCGAAAAAATCAGCAGTGGGCTGCCGCCGCTTCAAGCCTGCGCCGGGTCCTAATGAGGTGCTGCTTGCAGATCGGCTGTTGACTGAGGTGTTGTTCGGAGATCTGTTATTGCGACTGCTGTGTCGCGAATTGTGTCGTGGTCTATGAATATTGACATGTAATGTGGACCCCGCCGGAGAGCTGTTACCTTCCGAGCTCGACTTGTCCATGTCAATGTCATGGACTGAGGGATACTGATGGGATGACTGGAAGGTGAAGTCGGCTTGTGGCGGGATCATGAGCGGGTGTGCATGCTCTCGCGAGGCTTGATCAATTACTGAGGGTGCAACTGGTGGAGCAGACTCGGAGCGAACGTGTAGTGTCGACGTGGTCGTCGTGGTTTCGGAAGTTGTTGTTTGGGGTTGATCTCTGCTCGTCTTTTGTTGTATGACTGGCGAGGAGCTTCTTGCTCGGTTGTCTGCCTCGGCCTCCTCATCACTTTCGCTTGTTGATGTAGCGGCGGCTTGTGTGGTGCCGTTGAAGCGTTCGGTAGCCCACTGCCTCACACTCCATCCTTCTCCATCTTGCAAGCCTAGATTCTTGTTGTCCAGAAAATTCAAAAGCTCTTCCAGGGCATCTTGATAGCCATCATTGTACCTGGATTGGTGCTCGGCGGCAGCGGTCTTGTACAGGGTGGTAACATTCAGAGCGGCATCTTTGAACAGCTGGAGCAGCAACTCTGGAGGCTGCGAGGGTTGGCGGCGCGGCGATGAGGTGGAGGGCAGTGATGTGTTCAATGAGCGGAGGTTGTCCATGCTCTTGGTGGTGGATGCAGTGGCTGCAATGGAGACGCTGAAGCTTTTTGTATTAGGTGGCAGTATTGGCCAAAAGAACAGTGGACAGCTAGCTTGAAGCCGTGAGATTCACAGAGCAAAGGCGATGTTATGACCATGTGCCTGTGTGGTGAATGATGACTGATGACTGACGGCTGTTATTTAGTGTGTCAGTGCGGGACGTTAAACTGCGTGACTGCGAAGACCGAGACCGAGAAGGTATTCCACACAATTCGACCTTGCTCCACAACAAAACTGGACCCATACCCGTCCCCATTCACCAACAATGGCCTGCTAATGACCTTCGTGAATTCATAACTGCCTGCGTTCTATATATCCCAGGTGATCAACAAGTACGTTTTGAAGTTGTGCCTTTGGCGTGGCTCCTGAGTACAGTACCAGAGTACATTTCTGTCGTTGATAGATATTGAATATCTGCCACATTCTTGCAGTCGAACTGGGTCCGTGTCTACTACTACTACGGCTACTTCAGACATTGAAGATACTACCTCAACTAATCAGCAGCACTCCCACTCCCACCTTTCATCTTCACATCACTCCCCTACTGTCGCCGGTTCAGATCCTGATACAGGAAGGGGCCAGAGCGGAGCTCGATAAAATTTGTGAAGCAACGAGAGATAAGGAGCGGCGATGTATGGGAACATTAATGGGTTGGATGCGGCGCATGGCCTATTCTGTAGTCAAGAGGATACCGAGTTCGCGTGGTATTGGAAGGGAGGAAGGACGACGAGTAAGGTAATAGGTCTCAGATGTCAATTTAGTCGTGCTGTCAAAGCCTTGCCTTCCAACCATCGACCCAGATTTTCAGAGTTCTCTTTGTACCAAGACGCAATGGTTTCAGTTTCACCATAGCCCATGTGAGGACTAAGCAGGACATTTGAACGCCCGTCCTGGCCCCAAGTTTTCCTCCTCCATTCGCTATGTTTAGGCAGAGGCTCAAGGTCAAAGACATCAAGTGCAACACCAGCAATAGTGCCATTACCGCAAACTTCCAAGAGAGCTCTCTCGTCCACAATTGGACCGCGCGATGTATTGATAAGTAGAGCACTCGACTTCATCAAACTCAGCTCGGTAGCGCCTACCAGTCCTCTGCTTCGCTCACTAAGAACGTAGTGCACACTGAGGACATCCGAATGCCTGAACAGCTCTTGCTTTGTGACGACTTTGAAGTCCCCAGCTTCGAGGCCGACAGATCTGGCCTGCTCATCAGCTTTCTCTTGTGTCAGGTTGCTGCTCCAACAGATGACCTTCATTCCCCATGCCATTATACCAATCCTGCCACAAGATGTGCCAAGTCTACCCAAACCACACAAACCAAGTGTCTTGCCTGCAATTGCAGTTGCCAGAGTAGACCCTTGCCATCCGCCCTCTTTGACCACAATATCGTCTCTTGCAATGTGCCTCGACAAAGCTAGAATCAAGGCCCAGCAATGCGTGGTTGTACTGTCAGGCACAATGTGTTTTCCTTTGGGCAGATCATGTCGCGGATCGGTGCCGGCCACTACGATACCTAGCTCTTTGCATGCTTCTAGGTCAATGGACGCGTTACGCTTTCCTGTTGTTAGGAGAAGCTTTAGGTTTGGGAGCTGGCTGAGAAGTGCTCTTGGGAACGGAGTTCTTTCTCGCATAGAGCTAATGACTTCAAAAGGCCGGAGGCGCTCAATAGCTTGAGGGAGTTGGACATCGTTTCGTGTATTCAGGGTTTCTGGGAAGTATGTAACTTTGACACGGTCTGGGAAGATGCGGGAGAAGAATTGGGCGGAGAGGGATTGGTAATCGTCGAGCACCGCAACATTGACGATTTGAGAAGAAGCCATAATGGTTGTCGGGAAGTGGTTCAAGATGGAACAATCGGGCAGGTTCAAGATGAGGACGACTCCACATGGTGTAGTACTTGCGCGGGCTCCGCGAAGACGCGACGCCGAGCACGCGATCGTTTGGCTACTACCCACTATCACTCGTAGTCACGCCTGAGACACTAGCATAAGAGAGGCTAAAATGGTACAAACAAATGTTGACATAGTATGTAAGGCAGAGTTGAATGCAAGGTTGATGCTCGCTAAGAGCTTGGCCTATTTACATCGCTTTCATATGTGACTCCCGTCCTTTCATGACTCCATATTATTGGCTCCCTAAGACTTCTCGTTTGGGTCATATGCTTAATGTCAAATCTCAACTGGGAAAGCGCAACTACGACCGATGGAATGGAGAAATCAGGGAATGACCAAGAGCTTACTGGTCTGCCACCAAATCGTAACAGCGAGGAGGGAATGGCCGCGCACACCAGCGTCCCGAGAAACCAATTTGAAATTTCCCAGGTCCTCTTCCTAGGAATCATCCTAGCGGTGATGGTTTCCGGCTGCAATGATGAGTGCAGAACAAGTTCTTCCTCGAGTTCGATTCTTGATTCTGGTGGAGGGCTTAAATCGGATATATGCGGCTGGATTTGTGCAGAGCTTCCACAAGTCGTGTACGGCTGTTGAACATGCTCCCAAGTGACCTATAAATGAGGCCTATGTCAAGATGAGAGATGAAGGACCCGCGGGATCTAGTAGCTCATGAGGAGGCCGCAACTCATCAAATACCATCGACCGATATCCAACGCATGACCTTTGGGGGTATGGGGTCACGACTCTGAGATGATTGCCGATACAGTCCTGGCCATTCGAGGGTGCAACAGGCACGTTGGGAATGAGGGAATGATGGTGGTGGTGAGGTGGCGTAGCTCTGAGGTGGCACATAACCTCACCCAACTTGAACAGCCAAGGCCAAGCGGAAGGTCCTTTTCCGTCCCGAAGTCCGCATACAAGTTATATCATGTAGATGCACACGGCACTGCAAAACATGCCTACTGCCTCATCCACTCCGGATTGGCCCTCGCTCTTCTCTGCCGCAGAGGATGCCCTCCAACACCAAGCACTCCACCCAGATCCATCTCCATCGAAACCTGTTTCTCCAGCACGGATAGCCGCGTACATAGACCACACTCTCCTCAAGCTCGATGCAACGCCTTCCCAAATAACGACCCTGTGCGAGGAGGCAAAAAGATATGCCTTTGGCGTATGAGCCTCCTTTATCAGCTCAACGTTCACGGTGCTGACGGAAGATACAAGGCCGTCTGCGTCCGCCTCAACTTCGTCGGCCAAGCCGCCCAAGAACTCGAGGGCAACCCCTCCATCGGCATAACCTGTGTAATAGCGTTCCCCGAAGGCACCCACTCCACAGCCTCAAAGCTCTCTGAAGCAGCCGCCGCAATCGACGCCGGCGCAACAGAGCTGGACATAGTCTTGAATCGCACCCTTCTCCAATCCGGCCAATACAATCAAGCCTACTCCGAGTTACAACAACTACGCTCCCTCTCTGCGACGGTCATACTCAAATTAATATTTGAATCTTCCCAGCTCTCCCGTTCAGACATCATGAAAGCCTCCGTCCTCGCCCACGCGGCGAGCTTCGACTATATAAAGACGTCGACAGGTTTCGTCGGTCGCGGCGCAAGTCCAGAAGACATCACACTGATGAGGGCATGTTGCGTATATCTCTCCAGTACCGGAGGGAAAGCAATGAAAGTCAAGGCCTCGGGTGGGATCCGAGGATACGAAGACGCCAAGAAAATGATTGCGCTCGGAGCAGAAAGGATTGGAGCAAGCAGTGGAGTGAAGATCATCCAGGAAGCTCTGGAATTCGAGAATGATGGTAGAGTTCTCGAAAAGGAAAAAGTGGGAGAAGGCAGTGAAGCCTATTGATGGATGGAAACGAAAGCGTAAAAGGTCTAGTGAGACAGAATTGGGTGGGCATGGACACCTGATGCCGATTCTCGTAGGTACGATCACTGTCGTTTTGCAGTGTCAAAACCAACGCGATGTTGGGGCCATTTTCTTTATCAATTCCAAATTGACCTCCATAGACCTCACTGACTCCCTGCCTCGCATGCAGAAAGCTTGAACAATTGTCCTCCGAAGGACCGAGAGTAGAATATTGTCCTGAAGCCAAGATCCCGGCAGTTTGTGAGGGAAAAAAAAAAGTGTTTCCCACGAGAGTAATGTTGACGCCTGGGCGGAACATGAATGATCTTGTCCAGGAGTTCGCTAGAACTTGATGCACCAAAAGCAGGCTGCTACCCTTCCGCACAGAGCAGATCAAATCGAGGCTTACTTTTACGCAAAATCTCTGGTAAACTCCGTCCGTATACAGCAACACACAATCTCTTACAGAGTTATCGTCCAAAACGAGGGACTATCACTTTCCCCCCACCCCCCCCCCCCCTCCCCCTCGGCATAGCCATACTTTGTCTGCTCACCAACAGCGTCACTAAAAGTGAGGGAAGCATTCCGTCTTTGTCAACTCTATACAATGCTTGTCGCTCAGGTACGTATGTATCGATGCTCAGTCGATTCCTTGGCCATTGATTCATCTAATCTAGTCGCGCAAGGCTGCTACAGATTTCTATCTCATGCTCGATACCTCATATCCAACCCAAGCGACCTTGAAAGCTCTCATCCAAAAATCTATACTGGAGCCAACATCACAATAAGCATTGTCCCCTCCTCCGTCCAGAAATAGCACCTATGCCACTATCACGACAGCCATTACTCCAGCACCTCCTCGCCACCAAAAATGTCCTCGTCATTGTAGCTTGCGCATCTCTGTCTGACCTGTTTCTCGACGCGACGACGACGGACAGTACCTCTTTGTAACTCAACATGGGGGCTCAGGGGTAGTATGGAAAGCCCGTCTTTCTGTGCGTCATCCTCCACGTCTTCGGGAGCTTTCTCAATAACAGTGCCTGAGTCTGTGTGTCCCAGCTTTTCCAAACTCGCCGGCAGTTGTTCCAACCACTCGGACACACTACATTGACGCTGTTGCAATGGAAGAGGCTGCGGCTTGGGATAGTAGAACTCCGAGTCCCCCGTCCAGGATGCTGAAGAACCTTCAGATTTGGAAGACACCTCTGACAAGACACTATCGCTTTGAGGTGGCTCTACTGGCCGACCGAGATTTGCATAGTATCTCTCGGGCTTGAGAGTCTCAGCAGAGTAGAGGCGTGGTGGTGGCGGCGTCCTCAGGCTGTGGTTTTCCGCATCTCTGGAGCGTCGTCGGCCTCGCTGGGGCGAACCGAGGGCACTGCTGTGCGTCCAGCTCAATACAGGAAAGACAAACTCGCTCTCTCCCTTGGCATTGCAGTCTAGGGTATCGTTGTCTAGACCAGAACGCGATCTATATTTCAATGGCAGAGCTGGGTATTTGACCTCGTCAGATTCCAAAGATGATGATCTTGTAGACTGATGGCGTCGTGGCGAAGCGCTGAGTTCGCTCATGCCACCAAGGTGTGACCTAGCATTGGAGTAGATCTCAGCCATGCGCGTCGCATGTCCTTTTCTCGCCGGACTTGATAGCAATGGGCCCGCTAATGCTCTTCGTTTGCCGATATTTGCAGAGACGTTGTGCGGTTCGCGTGGGCCCGGGTTTCGCAATGGACTTGCGACGCAGTTGATGTCTCGGACTGCTAGCCCATGCTCAGGGGCTTCTGGCGTAGACATGGAGCTCGTGAAAGCTCGTCTGCGTTGATCAAAGTGTTAGCGATGCAAGTATAGCGCTTAACATGTCAGCTTACACGATACTCTTTGACTTGGGTTGGGGAAAGATGACAACCGCCGAAGTTGCGATGATCAAAAAGATGTATGAGTGAGTTTGATGTCGAATGCAGACCTCGAGCTCTGATGATGAAATGACTACTCCAACTCATCGGGTGATTCGGCTTGTGGTGAAGGCAGGAGTCGATGGGCACAAGCGCAGCTAAGGCGAGAGCACTTTCTTTGCCAGCAGTGGCCATCAACTTCCAAAGTTGTGGAGTTGGTGTAAAGATGCGAGGAAGGAAAGCCGTGGAAATACAGCACCATGACCAAAAAAATGCGTTGGATCTGAAGCTTCTCAAGTTCATCGGCGTGGGCCAGGCTTCGGGCATTCATGGAAAGCCAAACTGCTAGACATGTATCTATACCACTCTGCTCCAAAGTTTAGTGCGAGATATAGGCGATGGTCAAGGAGAAGGAGAAGGAGGAGGAGGAGGAGGAGAAGGAGGAGAAGGAGGAGTGGTGGGCTCAGGACTGCAACTTGGGCCAGGGAAGGAACGAGCATTCGACGCGCCTCATCGGGAATCACAGCTGATTACTGCGCCGACACCCAAATCAGGATAGACTGTGTATTGATTGCAAGGCTTGGAAGCGAGACGGACGGCTGATCTTCGGACGAGGCTTTTGTGGTAGCCAGCTGTGAGTCAGCTTGGTTTCTCTTCATGGACCTATACGACTGGTGTCGACCTCTGGTGGGTGAAGTAGAGCGTACGTATCATAGTATGGGTGCCGACCCTCTGACGGATATGATGCTCCCGACGAACAAGCAATGGTCTCTCGTGGTTGATGCATCGTTCGCGCTCGATGGCCGTTGCGGTGCCAGGTTTATCTAAACGCATGATGAAGCAGTACAAGTGGGGCAACTCATCACATTATACCTTGAACAGGACCGTCAGGTGGAGCGTGGATTCATGGCGGCTCGGGGTGGATCTCTTGGATCGGCAGCCTTGAAAGCACCTGCAGAGCCCCGAGACGACCAGGATACTACTAGATGGCACACAGTCCAACCGATCGACTTCAATCTTATTTAATGATGAAGAGCATCTTCTCTCACTCAGCGTCCATGACTGGCAGATGAACAATTTGCCCTAATAACCATGGACGGCGGGGTGCTTCTTAGACCGGAACGACCGGTAAAGAGAACGAGGAAGGCGGACCACTTGGCCATGGGCATGGCGAGCTTCGGACAAAATACTACGTAGCGGTGCAAAAAGGT
Organism: Venturia carpophila; assembly: GCA_014858625.1. Taxonomy (NCBI): domain Eukaryota; kingdom Fungi; phylum Ascomycota; class Dothideomycetes; order Venturiales; family Venturiaceae; genus Venturia; species Venturia carpophila. The sequence goes on along the minus strand of JACTAK010000002.1, from coordinate 2,930,166 downwards.
CGTATCCGTTGCTGCGCAAAGTGTACTACCATAATATGTAGAGGGGATGCAGCGACAAGGCTGACGGAGTGACGCTAGGAGAGTTTGGCAGCTGGCAAGCCTTGCAGATTGATTCGGAGCATTCTGTACCGTGGTACTAATTGCTATGGTAGAGGATTCGGAGAGATTAATCCACACACATCATCATGGCAGATCTACTTGTACTACGTACTGTAAGTTGTATACTACATAGTACTACGGTATGGACTGCGGCAGGCATCGACATCATGGACGACATGGCAAGCAATGCCTTCTCCGCGACATGTGCTCTTGGTGAAGCCCTTCAGGTCCTGCTCCTGCCTCTACCTCGCGGGTCGGAATCGAATGCAGGTCGAGCTCCCAGACTCCCAGAGACAGACAGCTAGTCGCGCCTATCAACACCTCGTCCCAAGCAACCGACTCCGCGTTTTCAACGTCTTCCGGAGACACGGGCCCAGCACATACTACATACGTAGTACAACTTACTAGTATATATATTAGTAGTTCTCCCACCCCGGCCAGATGATTTGACGACGCCGTCCGCCTGAACCATCTCGCTGCCGATCCATCAACAGACACTGGTCATGTAAGCGAACCTCCGCCGCATCACCTGTCGTGCGTCTGAAGACAATTGAAGGCCAGAGGGTGCGATATGCTACCTCTGCTATTGTCATGCGTGATGGGACGTGCCTGAGGTATCAACACAACATGCACAGTAGTACTCGCAAGACGCAGGCAGGCGCAGGCTCCCAGAGGAGAGGTCCTACTATAGTACAACGTTATGTTCTTTGATGGCCTGGGTACCGTTGGCCCGTTGGTGCTGTCGTGAACCGGGAAATGACTGATGGGCGCGGGCAGATTGGCCTTGTACTCATAGTATACCATCCCGCAAGGGACTCGTTACCTCGTCGCTCCCTGGCCCCTGGGTGCGCCAATGGAAGCACATACCACAGTATGCCCAGGCGGATCCGAATCGTGGTCGCGCCTGTCTCCTGGGCCTGTTTCAGTCACCCACAATCCTTGTCCCTGTGCCTCTCACCACCAATTCCCTCCGAAAAAAACACAGGGCCCATCACCAGCTGTGGCTCCTCACCACCTCGACCCGAGTCCCTTTTGAACCTCCTACACTCTACCTCCTAGTACCTTCGCACCTGACGACGTCCAGGTTCCCTTTACGTACTCCTTCTCATCCGCTGCGTCGCCTCCAGTTGCACGCGTCCTTTCATTTTCTATCCGACCGGTTCGATCCCGCCGCCTTGTCATACTCCACCACCTGCAAAGAGCTCAAACTCAAAGTTGCACTTCGGAACACAATTCACTCGTTTGGTCCACGCCGCACGTCTTTCCTTCACTTTCAATCTCATCTGGCTGGTCCAGCAGCTACAGTTTACTCAGCTGTCTGGTGTTCGAAACCTGCTTGCTCAGCAGCTCCTTGCTTCTCTGACACTGTACGTCTCTCCTTTCCTACCCACCTCTCCTTTCACCTCAAGTGCCATCAAACCCTGCCAGTCTCACGGTCGAAAAAATCTTCGTTCCCCACGTCAAGACGTCAATCACTAGATTCGCTATCGTCAGTGCCTTCGACTGCACCTGCCTCAATAGCACTTGTTTTATGCACATGCTCACAATATCTAACCATCAATCCGTGCAGCATCAAATGACCCTGGCTCGATCCATCGGCTGACATTCTCTCAATACTGAAGACCTACTAGAAGTGGCTGGTCTCACTGTTTTCTTCTGATTCGAACCAGGACCATCCCTCTTGGGATACTCCGCAGCAAACCCTTATTTCTCATGGCCAGTCAACTATGGTTTTCTCTTGAATAGCTGATTATCCAACTCTTGCTAGCCAACAAATCCGAAGACCCGTCTTTGCCACTGGGGGTATTTTTTGCCTAAGATCGCGTAACATTACCAAGCTTCTGAATTTCATGCCTGCCCAGGCTGTTATCACACCCCATCCGAGTCATCCTTGACGAATCACCGTATCTCCGAACGCGCCACAAGCCTTCACACAGTCGATGAATTACGATTATTGGGGAGCTGGTGGAACACCAGGGAGCCATGATGGCGCTGAACAACCTGTAAAAGGGTCTATTCGAGCAGCAAGGGGAAGACAGCGATTCGCAGACCCGGGGATTTTGTTACCACAAACCCAGTATGTACAGCCCAATGCCCCAGGCAGGCCACACCAAGCCCCCCAATGGATGGTCTCGGAGTACGACAACAGTCGAAACGAACAGCAAATGTACGCACAACCACAGTGGCCATTGCCTGCGCCCGCCCCGTCAGATTCGAGAAGAATCCCTCCACAAAGACCGGCACGAGGACCAGATGTACCTCCAATCCCTGCGAACCTGTACGATAACTCACGGGTTTCGAACTCTGCCGATAATGCTCACAGGGACGGCAAAGGTATGTCACAATACAAGCTCGTTTCTGAAAACTTTGTAGTGAGGACGGCTAGAGATCATGGCAATGCGCTTCACATCGCGTAATAGAGAAACGAAGCCCAACTTGCGGTACTCTCATTAAAATCATTAGCAAGAACCAATTGCCAGCTGCGTACATTTGGAAGTGGTGCGCTAACACATGTCCACAGCGATACCTCTTGCGGCAGCTCAATGGCAAGGCGACGAACACTTGAGTCCTACCTATGGCTCCTCCTCCGCCCTCGGGCGCCCTCTTACGAACTCATCATTGGCTTCTGAATCTTCCTCTATCGGATCAATACCGGAATTCCCTGTGCCAGTGCTCCAAGCGCCGCCAGCCCCTCGCCGTCCGCAGCAAATCGGCCCACCTCCCAGCGCGCGACGAGGACCATCCTCCTACTACTCGCAACTATCCTACGTTTCGCCCATATATGAAGAATCAGAGCGCGCATCCGTCAAATCCTTTGCGTCAAGCAATGTCATGCCGTCAGTAATGCCCGATTTTTACCTGGAAGCAGGAGAGGGCGAAACTCCCTCAGACGAGGAAGACGAGGCAACGGGAGGGCTTCACAATCGGGCAACCCCATCCGACCATAATGATAGAAGTAGCCTTGTTCGACAGGCCAGTCTTGGAAAACGGACAAAGCCAACATTGACGACTATCAAAAGCGTGGACGGCATCTGCGGCGAGGATTTGCCAGCGAACCGATCGTACTTGTCATCCTTCCAATCGCCCCAACAAGTTGTAACCCCCGAAGCTTCGCAGTCTCAATTGTTCGATGATTCGTCACTCTCGTCAGAAGAACGTCCCATGAGGTTTAATGGCTCTCCTTTCAATCCCAGGGATTCGCGTGTAGACCAGATCTTCGGTGGACTAGAAAAAAGTGGTGCGCTGGACCCCAGAATGGCCAAGGATGTTCGCGAGAGCACAAGGGGAACACTGGCAGCTCGTGTCGGGTCAAAAAGACCCCCTAGGTTGAACGTAGAGGCAGTACGCGAGGCTGAAGCAAGAGGCTCAATCACCAGTCTCCCGGACCTCATCTTACGAGCAACAAGGCTCGCGGCGAATTTGGACCGAGGCAAAACTGCCAGCCGACTGGGCTGGGACTGGATTAATACAGCGGAGCCTGAGAAAGATCGACGATCTGGTCTTTCAGGAATGCTCTCAGCTTTCCCGCCTCCTGGGGTGCGCACGCCAACGAGTCCAAGAACGAACTGGCCATCCAAGAACGGTTCTCATCAGAGCCTGAATCCAAATCGAAGGTACCACGAATCCCAGCGACCATCCGAGAGGTCTGGCCGGCGATGTTGCGGCATGCCTCTTTGGGGATTCCTGGTCACCATGTTTATCCTCCTGCTCTTAGTTGCAGCTGCTGTCGTCCTACCAGTCGTGCTCATTGTCTTGCCAAACCATAGAGCCTCCAGCGCTCGTCCTGATGCTGGAGCAGTCGCGAATGGTCAATGTGCAACCACGAAACCTTGTTCCAATGGCGGAAGCAGTGTATTTCAACAGGATGGATCATGTGCCTGTCTCTGTACAAACGGCTTCACTGGGCCCCAATGCTTGACGGCAGGTGAAGGGGGGTGCAGTACCATTGCTGTCGGCGGTACGCAAAGCGCTTCTGTCGGCAGTCAACTGCCCAGCTTGTTCATCTCCGCCGTCCAAACCTATAGCATCCCGCTAAGCCAGACTCGCCTTGTGACTCTCTTCTCGGCTTTGAATATGACTTGCGGGAGTGAAAATGCGCTTGTCACTCTTTCTGGATCTTCGTCCAAAAGATCCTTGATGGATACGGAGCTCGACGTGCCACTACCGCGTGCGTCTCACAAAGAACGAAGAGCACCTGCCACGACAGCGGGTGGAGTGGTCGTGGCCACATCTGATGCCGCTGCATCGCCTACCAATCCTGGTGTGACTGGCACTACTACTGATCCGGTAGCTATCACGACTGGCGCTGCTGCTCCGGGCACCAATGCAACTTCTAAGGAGTTCGCAAAAATTGGTATCTTGTTTGTCCTTCAAGAAAGCCAATCGCTAGACCTCGGAGTCAAGGCTCAGGGCGCGGTCTCCGCTTACATGACCTCTGCCATCAACACAGGCAGTAGTATGAATGCTGCACGCAATGTGACATTAGCCAATGGCTATTTTATGGATCTCTGGTTATATACTGTCACGTTGAAGAATGGGACAGTTTACGGTAACGGCTACAATGGAACAGCAACAACCCTGTCCTTGACGACGCCGGCTGTGACCTAACATCATTCTATCTGCGCACAGCCGCTCTCTTTGCAGCAATTTTTGCTTCCAGCACTTGCTCTTGCCAAAGCGGGCAATTCACTAGGAAGGTCCTCAGAGTGCCCATTCCCCCAAAAGCCATGTCTCACGGGTTTAGCCCCTATCAATACAACGAGAATCATTTTAGGTGTTCTTCAAGTTGCTCAGGCGGAAAAGGAAGCTCACCGCGGCTATCGAATATGGTCTTATGACGATACCTTCCACGCATGGTTTCCTTGCTTGCGCCAACTCTTCTTCTTCTTCTTCTTCTTCTTCTTCCAGCGACCATGGTCGTTTGCTGTATTGTTTACTGCTAGCTTTGCTACTTTGGGACGGACGAGAACGGGCGAGGCCCGTTTTCTGCCCTCTAAGTTAAGGCTACTTGGCCGAATAATGTGTGGTGTCGAGGATGTTATTGTAGGAAAGAACATGAGATGAGCGTGTATCAATCAAAATCCATCAGTCTGACTGATCCAAGCAATCCAATGCAAGCTTTGTGGCTTGATTTGACTTCAAGATAACAAGCGGATTTGAATGCGCTTATAGCCATCACTGCAGCAACGAGAACGCCATTCTGTCTTACGGCCAACTGCCTCGGCCAAGCTAATTACTCATTACACTACATCGATTAGACAGGCCAGCAGGAAAACGATCGATTCCAATTCAGGGTGGTACGATACAACAATGACATTGTTCATTGTTGAAGTCTCGGAAACAACGAGTAAAGTCTGCGCTAAAAGTCCCTTGCCTCCACCACGCAGGCGAAGGACAGAAATAGCTTGCTCAAACGTTACACAGTATTGGTCCATGCTGCTTGAAATCTCAAGCGACCTATTTTGAGGTTCAGCCCCAAAAGCCCATGACGGAAATAGCCTTGCGGTCTCTTTGGCGCCATGAGAATTGAAGGCGCCCAGTTGTTCATCACTATCGAGGGGGGAAAAGCATTCCTTGACGCCGTCGCGGGGACGATTGGGTGCGGTGCATGCATCGTCGGATCCGACTGTCGCTTTTCACCGAGCATACGAGGCGAACGATCAATCGTTCAAAGTCGAGCAACGCGAGCATCTGTCGCACAATCGTTTTGATCATATCTAACCGGCGTCTGCTGCGATAGGTTTGAATCCAAAGTGCGCCGGCATCTTAACCCACATTCCTTGGTGTGATGGGGAGACCTTTTGGTCCATGGAGCGACACGAAGGCGGGTAAGTAGGTAAGAAATCCTGTCTCCTTGCTTGGGTTGAATCTAAGAAAGGGTACAGGCCAGTGCCTCCTAGTATTCTTGTGGCTGGCCCGATCGTTGGATATCAGGGTATGCTGTTCATATTCCTCAGTCCTTTCTCGCACCTGATTATTGTCTCTCAAGTCCTCCGCTCTGAAAGTCTCATTCGCGTTGCTGTCCATGGGTTCCGGATCGATCAGATCCAAAGAGGACATAGAGTACTGGAATCCCCAGAACCCACAGAAACCACCACACAATGGCACCCAATCCACTCGTCGTCCCACTGGACGAGCTCAGAAGGAGGGGATTGATTGCACTAGGAGTCACAGGCACTCTTTCAGCAACTGCTTCTTTCAGTCTCCTCATGTTCCTTGTCCCGAGATATGTCTCCTCCAAAGCGAAAGCACAAACTGAAAATTGGAAATCGGCGTCGTTACTACTCATCATCAACCTCCTCATTGCCGACTTACTTCAAGCCCTTGCCTGGGGACTGATGAGTTTTTATTGGCTCAACATGGACACTCTTACAGCACTCTCTCGAGCGTGCTTACTCCAAGGTTTCCTCATCAACTGGGCTGATCTGGCTTCGGCGTTCTTCGTGCTGTCGATTGCGCTTGGGACGTGGTGGACACTTTGGATGGAACAATGCATCAATTACAACAAGATGCAATTCATGATCTGCGCAATCTGGCTGTTCCCGCTGTTTATTTCGCTGCTCGGTCCACTGACGATGAGCGAGTATTTCACGCCTGTTAAATCCGGAGCTTGGGTGAGCACATGCCTCCCGCCCCCGATTTCATGCTGCTAACAGATCAACGTGCTGGGTCAACGAGAAGTACAAACGCGAACGCCTCGTTTACCACTACATGTGGCTCTTTATAGTCGAAGGCGCGCTGATTATCATTTACGGTTGCATCTTCCTCCACCTCCGTCGTCTCCGCGCCCAAGTGGCCCACTACAGCCACGGCAACAACAGCGGCGCCATCTCCCCCAGGAAAATCACTCGCCTTGCCGCATTCATGCTCATGTACCCGACGGCCTTCATCATCGGCACGTTCCCGCTCAGCGCAGGCAGGATGGTCACGTTCACGCATCCCGAACTGCTGGCGAGGGAGTATTGGATCGGCGCCGCTGTCTGCATCTGTTCCTGTGGGTTGACGGACAGTATCCTCTACGCGTCGACCAGGAGAAAGGCGTTTAGAGGCAAGGAGAATATTGGAGACACGACGGATGAGGCGGGACCTGGCATGTCGAGCGTCGATGAAAGATTCCGACCCGAATCCATCTCCTCGTCGCGATTGTCATCGTCGAGGACCTGTTCGCCGGTGGAGCAGACGAGGAGTGGAGAGCCAGATTCACCCTACTCAATGCCCAATGACACGACGGGCTCCCTAAACACAAACACTCCACTCACGCGTGAAGGACGTAGTTCAAGGGCGGCCAATTTTTCGAGTCCCAGCCCTAGTGTTTATTCGAGGAATCAAGGGCTATGCTCGGAGTCGGGATTTGTGAGGCCGAGGGCGAAACCTCAGCTGAGCCTCCAGACGGATATCTGTGAGGACGGAATGGGGGGTAAGGATGGCTATGGGTATCCCTCTGAAAGGCGTGGGGGAGGTGGTGGTATCCATGTTGATGAGATGAGGAAGGAGTTGAGGTACTAGTTGGGAGCGATGTTGGGCGTTGTTTCTCTGTACATACATTGTTACGAATGATGGGTCGACGGAGTGGCTCGGCCCTTTTGGTGCCAGGTCCCTTTGGTGTCTTGGGAGGGGTGAAGCAATTCAATTGATCGGTCGGGGAATCTTTGTCGAAAATACAGGATTGTTGTGATTTCGCGTAGCCGTAGGGAAGGGGATTAGAATACACCAAAAGAGGCAACTCGATATATTGTACCATGGTCCATGGCCGACATCATGTTCATTTGCCCGCTAGGAGGTAGAAGAGGTGGATCAGACCAGGGGGTCGACGGGAGAGCCTTTCCAACTCGGAGCCGGTGATTACTAAGATCTTCTCCATCCCTCCCGTCCACACCTCCTATCAACCATCTACCATCCACCATCGGTCGTGTCCTCTGTCGTGACTGCTCAGCGCCAGTCGTGGGCCAGCACAGGTTTGCATCCGTGAGATTTCGACCATCATATCATCCACTGTCTCGACCGTTATGAGTGCATGTAAACGTCGTTGTTTCTCTATTGGAGACGGCGTACCTAGAGTCCGTAATCGAGGCTGCAACGAGCAGCATGTCCACTCGCTGGCACCGTACTGATGCTGATGCTGATGCTGATGCTAACCAGGCGGGCGCGAGTTTAGAAGACTGCTGGTGGGAGCAATTCGATCGTTGGAAGAGGGCAGAGGCCGTAAACAGTCGGGCCCATGTTCTACATCGAATCCATGTTTACATCCCGGTTTGGGAAGACGAAATCGACTTCGACTTCGATTATCAGCACTGTGGGCCCCTCCCGTGACCGTCCTCCAGCTGCATCTCATCTTCCACAGCCCTCCATTGCCCAACCCTCACTCCAAAGAGGCACACTATCGACGACGACAACCCCGACATGGAAGAAGGCCGACAGTAGCACACTCAACAGAGACCCAGACGATAATAGCAGCGCCATGCCTCTCCAAGACCCTCCAACAGTCATGGCCTCGCCGCATCCAGAATCGTCGCAGGACCTGCTCCATCTCGATGTCAACTCCCTCTCCCCGCTCACGCCTTTACTCCAGGTTGGCCTCATTCCTGTGGCGCTTTTGGGCTTCCTATCGGCCGCATCATCCATCGGACTGCTTTTCATGCTCACCTACCGCCTCTGGATGTGGAACCGCAGAGCCTACAAGGTGAACCAAATCGTAGTCCTCATCTATAATCTGGTTCTGGCAAACACGCAGCAAGCCTTTGCTTTTCTGCTGAACGCGCAATGGCTCATGAGCAACTCGATTGACGTCGACACACATACCTGCTGGGCACAGGGCTGTGAGTACCTCCCATTCCCATTCCCACCCGGACAAGCTCTACATATCAACCTCCCACTCTCATGGGCAAATGAAATCGATTGGCTTGTTTCAAAGAGATTTTCCCTGGTCAAACCTCATCCAACGTCACCGAGTCCAAGTACAATGCTTGAAAATGATGCCGGTTCCTATTTCGCCACATGCAGACGAACTTTTCATGTCAAGCAGTCGACACTTCCTTCAACGTTCACACGACCCCTTCCAGCACCAAAATATACTGACTGTAGAACTTAGGGTTGCTTTCTACGGGTGACCTGGGAAGTGGCATCTGGTCCTTCGTTATCGGCCTCCACACATTTGCCGCCGTTATCTTTGGTTTCAAGCTGAGCGCGCGATGGTTTGCTGCATGTGTCCTTATGTGCTGGTTCTTGAACTACGGGCTTGCTCTGCTTAGCGTGGCCATGCATCCGAAGAATTTGTTTGTGCGAGCTGTGTCATGGGTAAGTGTTGATGGGGACGATAAGTTCCTACTGAATGCGCACTAATGGGATTCTGACCTGCAGTGTTGGATACATCCCAAACACGGACAAGTGCGGCTCTGGACGCACTATGTTTGGATCTTCTTCTTCGAGTGCGGAACCGTGTTGGTCTACGCATCCATGATCTTCGCACTCAAACATCGTATAAAGACAAATTTTTACCGCTCCGCGGAACGCACACGTAATGCCCGAGATGCAGCACATCTCATGATCGTCTATCCAGTCATATATGTCGTCTGCACACTGCCTCTCGCAACGCTACGAATGTTTTCAATGGCCCATCCGAATGTCAGAATCAGTGGTGGGTGGTACTGTTTCGCTGGAGCCATGATTACCAGTAACGGATGGTGCGATGCCCTTCTCTACTCCTTGACTCGGCGCATAGTGCTCTTCAGCGACGAAGCGCCGATGGACAATGGAATCGAGACTTTCATGATGCCCTGGAAGAAGGACTATTTTGGGACGGAGACTACGTGTGTTCATGTTCCCGCTACGATGTCTTCTTCCAACGCTCGCGATCACGGCTACCAGGATCCCCGCGGAGCAAGCAACGCGTCACAAGAACTGGACTACATGAACGACAAAATATATTGCCCGCAAGGCAATGAGGGCCTCGAGTTCGTCAAGGTCGAGGAGAAGGTCACCGTCGAGATCAAAAGCGAACCAATGACACAGGCACAGCTACGCCAAATGAGAGCTATGAAAGACGGCCGAATCTCAATGGATGGAGGAAGCACAATCCGACGGGAACTCAGCGCCAGATACACCAACAGTGACTCCACCTCCATCCGAAAGCTGTGGGCAAGTACCAAGAGTCACAACAGCAGCCACGAGGACGTTTCGTCGTTCATCAAGAACACGGATGTGTCTCCAGCCCAGCGCAGAGTCAGCGAGACACCACAATCTGAGCGAAGCAACTCCGAAATCTGCGGAACTGACAGCATTGATTTTCACACGGGATCTCGAGGTCTCTGACAATTAGCTCACATCCGATAGCATAATCCCCATTGTACAAGAATGACATCCACCTAAGCCGTGATGGTCGTTGTTCTCATGTTTCCTGGCTACAATCGTGCACACAAAATACAAAAGTTGTGTCTTTCTTCAAACTTTAATGGGCATAACACGGTACGGCGTTCCAGGCTTGCTTTCTTATCTTCATGACGGGTGTCTCTTACACCCTGTGGGTCTAGAAGGGTAAAACCGTGAACAGGAGTCATGGACGGACAGGGCGTACGAGAAGAAGATACCCAAATTCCTCTTCTCCTTTGCGATAGAAGCCCATCGTCCGTATCTATTGTCATCCCAACAAGGGGCATTGGGAATGATTGATGGTGGATTCCGATTGGAGCTTGTCGACGGGTCTGGGGATGAACGCCAGAAAGATGGCAAATGGAACAGCCGAAGCAAACCCCCCCTCGTCAAGGCGGGTAATTGAAGTATCAGTGTGTATTCTTCACGTTCCCCCCGTCTTTTGATTTGATCCGCATCACAGCCGCAGAACGGCTTCATCATGTCAGTTTCCCCCAGTGTCCAATCTGACGTTTTTCAAGTCAAGATCTATAGCGATGAATTTCCGACCACGTTGACAAAGAATCCCGCTGGAATCTTATCGATGTTGATCCTGAATTGCAGATGATCATCCGCGTCTAGCTTTTTACGAGGGGCACAGGATCGACAAACCGCTCCGTGGGCGATTTGAATTGCAAGTTATTACCTCCAGATTCATGTCGATGTTGACTCTCTGTGTGGCCTCAAACATCGGTCAGCGGATATCATTCATATTGGCGCGTGCTTGAAGCGTTGACTCGGATTTGATCAACGGGGAGCATAGCATAGAGTTGGACACATTGTGCATCTGTGGACGCGCCCGAAAAAAGTTGGAGTCGGTCGTCCATGACACTCGCGACCACCACACAGAACCCGAACACTTTTCTCCATCTCAAGACCTTGCGAGCCCAAAGTCGATTCATCGAAATAGCTACGCGTGAAGTAGCCGATACCCCAAGCCTGTCGTTAAACCTTTTCCCACCACCTTGTCAATGCCCCATTTTCCCGTTCATCCATGGCCCCCCCCCGAAATCACATCAATCCAGCAGCCTTCAGCATCGCCTCCTCCACATCCACACCCGCAACTCTTACCGTTTCAACCCCTGCACGATCCACGGGATCTGTAAATGGTGTATCTTGGGAAGCGCCCACGGCGGTGGTTGCTTCTTCTACCGCAGCCTTGCCACTCACAGCTGCTGTGGCTAGCACTTCTGGTACCAATTCTCCGGCGGACCTGACCTCTTTTTGCCCCCCTTCCTCTTTCTCCTCACATTCCCTGCCACCCGCGAGACTGCCTTCTTTCTCCGCGGCAACGTCCTTTCCTTTCCTCTCCTGAAACTCCTCCAGTGTAACCGTCTCCATACCTTCAGACGTTGTCGCAGCATCGACCTCAAGCTCCAAAGGATTTTCCTCATAATGCTCCACCATGAACGCTGGGTTCTTGTAATCATGGATGTCGTTCTGCACGTCTTTGAAGAAGACAAGCACACTCTCGAGAACGGCTGGGAAGATGGCCTCTGTGAAATCCTGGACCGAACTCGAGAACTCAGGGCAGATGATTTGAGCGTCCGGTACCACCTTCTTTTCTGGAACAGCCCACTCGGTCAACTCGTCTCCGACATCGGCAGGTGTTGCGTCGACAAGGTTATCGGCGTGACCATTTCCTTCGACTCCGACCTCCTTCTTCTTGCGGAGCTGCGGCTCAAGTTGGTCTGGTGGTTGAGTCAAAGTGGTATCGGGGATCGACAATGTCCAATGAAGCGGCGAGACCAAACACGCATTCAACGGCGCGCCTGAGATCTTCCAATTTCTAGCCCTGTCCCTCAAGAACTCAATCAGCTCCCAACTCAGCAGCTGGCGCTTGATGAAGACGCTCGTCAGTGCCACTGCCTTGATCCTGCTCTTCCAGAAATCCCAATGGGCATTGAGGTACTTCAACGCCACTTCCCCACCATTTAAGATGCCGACGAAATAGATCTCAGCATCCTCTCGCACGAAATTGGGGTCTTTGAGAATCTTCTCGAAGATGAAACGGCAGTGCTCTGTTCCGTCTCTAGTGCCTTCCACAGAATTGTGAAATGGGTGTTCTTGCACAGCTGGATATGCAAGACTAGATCGCTGCATAGCGTGCCAACTCGCCGTCGTCATGGCCCTCCCCTCTTTGTGCGAGTAAGTCAATTGTCCGGCGTTCGAGATAATCAGACCCACTGCTGCTTCTCCGTCTTGCTGGAGAAGCCTCGCAAGATGCACACATGAACCGGAATCGATGCCGTTGGTGGAGAGACAGCGGTAATCCCATACGCCCAGATCCTGCCTGTGGTCGTTGAACACGACGACGATGCGTTTCTTGTTCTTCAGCTCGCATGGACGTGTGGTGAAGATGGGGACGTGTGGCTCATTTGGCTTGATCGGGGAGAGCTGGGGCAGGTAGAGGAGATGGAGACCAGCGGCCGTGGCGCGTTTGAGGACCTCTTCTCTGATGCAATCTGGTTGGATTTCCTATTAGCTTGAAAATACGGCGGGTAGAGGGGAGACGGGTGACGTGCTGTTCAAAGCCTCCCGATACATGAGGTTGTAGCGCTCGTCATTGTAGATTCTGAAGACATAGCCTTGGTTTGGATGTTTGATTTGCATGATTTTGCCCTTCGCGGTAATGAAGTAGCCGAGCTCTTTCAGGTCTGACTTGAAGGCAGCGTCTGGTGGGAGACTAGCGGGAAGTCGGCGGAACATGTCAAAATCTGCAGAAGTCGTCCGGGCCTCGCAATGAATCAGGTTTTTCGGGAAAAGAGGGGCTTGAAGAGCGTGGTGGTGAAGATGGGCGAGAAAGAGAGAGTGTGAGTTTTGATGGGAAGTTGCTGGTCGGTCAGTGCTTGGATTTATGTTTTGAGAGGTTACACGGAATGAGTTGTCGCGCGGAAGGCTGCCTCGAAAGCCCAATGATATGAAATACGACATGGAGTCCGAAATGGCGTGGATTCTGTCATACGAAACGTGTTACTGAACCTCTTCTCTCTTATCCGGGTCACCCTCATCATCAACCATGCTCCTCATGAAGACAGGCATCACTTTCCTGTGGGCCAGGTTTGGCGTGGCTTCCTTAATTCCTTTCCAAGTATGTGCCTTCTATCTGTTGTCCCCAAAGCAAACAAGCCCAGGTTAAGCCGGATCACTTGCACCATATGCAATACGACACCAGCGCCGCCAGTATTGTTCTTCCCTGCCTCCAAGTGTACGTCTACCAACTAGCCTTCTTAACACCTGGAATTTTCCCCTGCAGAGCGTTCATCCTAAACTGAAACTGTGCCATCAGTTAGCCTTTGTCCGGCGCTATGTTGTCTTTGTCCGCTACTCAAAGACAAGAATTCTGGCAGAGCTCACCCGAGCCATCTTGACATCTCTAAAAACACCCTTTCCCTTTCCTCCCATAATGCAGCGGTTCACAATCTGCGACGGACGCGTGTAGCAGTGCATCTGGTGTAGTTTCAATTGGGCTTCGGCGCGCATGCGGGCAGGAAGGGTAGTATTTCGTATAACGTAGCGGAGTGCTTGTCTGTTCAATTGCGTAGGCGCATTAGCAATCCAAGTCCCGAAACGACCATGTATGCGGAAGAGAAACCGGGCAATAGGACAGGCCCTAGAACAGACGCCTCAACTCTCCTGTAGGACTCTTGAGGGTAATACAATTGCATCGGTGGGAAACTAGGAGAGAACATACCGTTCAGTCTCATATTCCGCGAACACCTTCCTCTTCGTGTGGTCTCGAATGATCCATTTATTGACAAAACAACCTATATCTAGGCGCTTGGCGCGGAACTGTGACATGATGCACAGGTTCCGATTGATGACTGGCAATATGGATCGTGAGAGTTCGCGACGTTCAAGCATATAGACACGTCATGTTACCTGGGTCACGTGCGCGAACAGAACTGCGCAGAAATTGATGAATTTGCTACATGTGATCCGTTTTCCGCCCCAAGTATGGCCTTGTACATTTCTGTTCCTAATTTCACATATAATTTGACATCAAAAGCTCGTATCTTGTCACGCAGACGCTTGATTTGTGAGGTTCGTACGCCCGTTGCATTGTCCTACATACATTCCATCAAGAATCTGCCGTTGCGAAACCCGCTCCGGCTTCTCAATACTCATTACTTCTTCAGTCTCGAGCAGTCTTGACTATTATGGCTGGCTGCCAAGCGATCCAGCAAGTCGTGATCCATGTGAGTTGCCCATAATTGAACAGCACACGCCCAAGACAAATTCACCCAGTGCGCCATCCATGTTGTATTTGACTCAAATCCCAAAAAATTTACGCAACGTTGATCGTTAGTGACAACATGTACCGAGAACCACAAATGCACCGAATAGGAAGGAGGTCGTATGTCTCGTCGAGTATGGGTATTGGAGAACGAAGTTGTGGTCGTCAAGAATGAGGTGGAGACTGATTTAACCACCCTTGCTGAAAGTGCGTCGGAGCCAACTCTTGCGCTTTTCCGGCTGAGGTCTTCCACCAACCGGTCCACCAGCTTGGTACGTCTCAGCGTTATCAGATGAAGCCCCTAGAGGAATAACTTGGCGTGGTGGCACCGCTGTCTTGATTGGAACAGGGGGCCCATTCAAACCTGGGTATTGCTCATTATTATATCCGTGGCCTTGGTTGTAAGTGTAATGGCCTTCTTCCGCAATAGGCTGACGAGGTGCGGCCCCAGCTGATGGGTACGCGTGCTGACCATCTCGATTTATTGAGCTGCTTTCACTGCTCGGGTCTGTGTATTGCTGCCAATGGTCGCTAGCGCTTCCGTTGGAGCCGCCTGTGTTGACGGTCGCGCTAGATTGGCCGTAATGTGGACTGGGGTAAACCCCTTGGCCGTTGTTGTACCTGTTGACGGCAGTCTCGGACTGATGACGATTATTGGGTCGAGGACGTTGACCATACCCGTTGCCGTTTTCGTAATAGCTACTTCGGTCTCCACGTTGGTTGTAGTAGCCCCCAGCTTGAGAGCCGCCTACGTGAGAAAATCTTGAGCCTGCACCGACTTGGTCGTGACCATTCCCTGTAGGTGAATTGAGTCAGCGGTGATGCCCAAAGATATATAAGATGACATGTAACAAGTGACAAAAGCAGATGACAAGCGAAGCTAAAATAAGCCCAGAAATCCGAATTTTTGCCTTGGCTGCAAGCAGTGGTGGAGGATGGAGCCCGGAGCAAGAGCGACCTGTGAGAACCAATGGGCTAATGAAAGGTTGCCAAGAATCTACTCCTTTCCACAAAGGGACTGGTTTCCTGTAAGAATTATTGAAGTTACGAATTCGTTTGGGCATGCAGCATCGAATGTGGGAATTGTCGTCGCAAAACATGTCTCAGCGATTCTCATCATGCCGCTTGTGTTCTCGCCAGTGGCCATCTCAGCGTGGGTATTTCCAGAAGTGGTGTCAATCGCGTCGATGCTGACTCCATCATATTGGGTCTCGGCTCGTTCGAATTGAAAATCGCCGCCATGTACCTGCATGGCCTTTCAGACTCCAGTTCATGTCCTGGCAGTATGGGGCCTGGTGGTTTATGACCTTCCATACTACGACCTTGTAAATTTCCGCACTCGCGTCCTGTGTCCGTATGATGATAAGGTTTAGACACGGTTCCTGTTCTGGGGCAAAAAGAAAGAGAAATGATAGCAGTGGAGACGTCAAACATACCCCAATATGCACTCGAACGGCGAGAACTAAAATCGTATCCTTCGGGTGCAGAATCTGTCCCAGAGGTTAGTGCTACGTCCACAACAACCTGTCTAACAAGTCGCACCATTGCGCATCATGGACTCTGGTCGTTCTCCTCGTGACCTCTTCCACTCACTCTCAATAGCTGCTTCGAATGATCGTATCGTATCGAGAGGTCGTTCGCCGCGATGTCGGGTAGGGTTTGAGAAGTCGGGGTCGGCTACGGAGACTTTGTCAGTATGGTGACGCAATTAAAGAGAGTGTAAACGTACTGATCAGAACGCCGTTCATGTCTGTGTACTGGCCGCCACGAAGAGAACCCATGGTCGACTCTGCGAGCTGTTGTTGGACTGTAGACTGTGTTAGCCATGTCCATGTCTTTGCCTGGCTTTTCGATTCGCCAACGTACTGGGCTGCATCTCGGTGATTGCGGCGTTCGGATTTGCCTTTGTTGTTTCTGAAAGATGGCTCTTCTGATCGTGCGGTTCGCGGTGCTTCAGCTCCTTTGACTTTGATGTGCGGTCACTTTGTGCGCTGGAGACAGAGAAGGCGGTATTTCCTCTTGCGCGCATCGGTCTCGGACTTGAGCTCTGCGGCTCCATGGAGGACTGCATCTTTTGAGGCTGTCGCTGGCTAGTAATCCAAGATTGGGGTGGTTTGAAATGAAAGTAGCGGCTTAGACGTGCGGCTGCTCTAACGGTAGTGAGGTTATGATTGCAGGGTTCGCGATGGGAGCGAGGGGACGATTCCACACAATTGAAGCAGGGCGGTGACGGTTGAAATGTGAAGTTCTGCGGTCAAGAAATTGCTGTCTGCGGGGGGAAACCGGGTTTTTTACTCTTGCTGTTTGGGAGAGGTTGCCAACGTTTGGCGCAGATGTGAAGGGGGTCTCGCTGGTCCTGGTGGATGACGACGCAGCTAGGCTGTACAGCAGCAGACTAGGAGTAGGTCGGCGTAGGTCGGCGTAGGTAATGATGCACGGCTGTATTGGGCTATCGGCAGTAGTAGCTGGTAGACGATGCGGTAACAATGGGGTATGCCGATCAAGCAGTGCAGAAATGCAGAGAGAGAGAAAGAGACTCTGGGTGTCAATAATGTATTTGTTTGGGCGGAGTGAGCAGGATACGAGAGCAGCTGTGAGCGGTGATACCTTATGTTGAGAATAAAGTATGAGGCTATGCAATCCCCACGCCCTCCCCCATGCGCGCTTCGATATTGTTCCACGCTGAGCACTGAGCAGCCAGCCTTTACTCGCTGGACCAGCTCCGCACCTGCTGCAGAATGCCCTTCCCCATCACAGATGCCAGATGCCACCTAGCTCGATCCCCGAACAGCATGGATGTGGCCATCTCAAAAGGCCTTGGCCTGCCCCAGCCACACCCTTTCTTACCATACAGGAACATCTGTAATTTTGTACCATAGTCCCATAGTATTCTCACGGCCTCGCACCAAGACTACTTCGGTGCTGGGTGCTGGGTAGGACTCCAAGCATGGCCAGGCAGGCATGACAGCCATGGCGAATCGATAGCTGTCTCCGGATCAATGTGGCTGCAATGTTCTGCACGACCAATTCTCGCGGCATTGTCAAAGTTGGTTGGCTAAGGCAAGACCACTGAAGTCGTGCACTAACTGAAGCGTCCGTGGCAGAGGCACGGGCATGCCCCTACGTTTCAGACCCCACCCGACGATGGCCAGCAACAAAGATTATTGTCTGTGGACTGGGCCATGCTGATATGCAACGGCTGTCTCGTTTCACAATGATTTCTTCTTCATCACTTCCGGAGCATCCCCAACTGCTTATATGTACATACACAGTATTACGGTAGATTGGACCTCAGATCTGCACTCTTGCTCGATGACGTAGTGCGTCAGATGCGATCCTGCTGGTACTGCGGTACTGGGTACTGTGCTGTGAACACGATATTATTGTTGCACGGAAAAAAATGAGATGACGAAGTCGCGTTTCACTGTAAAAGATCCACACAGAGCCCGGTGTACCATTGGATAGCACTATGATACGTTCGTAGACCACGCGTTTTGCGGCATGCCACGTGTAGAACTCACCTCGTCTCTCTCTCGCATGGTTCAACCTCGAAGAAACAAAAATCCGTACAAGCATTAGTAGAGAGACAGAAGGCAGCTGCTTCAAGTTTCCTTCTGCGCTGAAAAGTCTAACATAGCCCTGTCCATCTTGCTGAACGCCCTTCCGACCGTCGAGATCCCGCTCGGTAATGCCGCCAGCAGTGGTGCCAATCTGGAATATAGCGGAAGAGCTACCTCCCCACTCCACCCAGAGTCAACAATATTCACAACCTCCCTCGCAAGCTCAACCGGGTCAACAATTGGAGCGAGGAATGTCGAGGGTGTTTTCAGCCCACCAAACATGGATGTCCCTAGTTGCCCAGGAGTTACTAGCACTGTCTTGATGTTACCCGCGCCTTGATGAGCTGAACAATCGAGTTCGGCTTTGAGCGAAGCGTGGAAGGCAACGAGTCCGGCCTTGGCTGCCGTGTAGTCCGCTGCGATATAGATCAGAATCAATAACGGTTAAGGGGGAAGAGGGACATACACAAGTTTGCGCATCCCAAATATCCAAGAACGCTTGCAATTGTAACGATTGTACCTCGCTCAGCCTCCAACATGCCAGGCAAGAACGTCTGCACGGTATGATAGTGCGAGAGAAGATTAACCCGAAAATTCTTCTCCACTTCCTCGGTGCTCAGATCGAGAATCGATTTACCGTTGACGATCGCAGCGTTGTTGATCAAGATCGTAGGGTTTCCAAGCTTTTCACTGTCAGCATCCTGTGTAGAACCAGGGTCGTCTTTGGGTCACCACCTATGGCAAGGCTGAGTTACGCACATTTTTTCTAATACTCGCGGCAACAGCGTCAACTTGTTTCTTGTCCCCAACATCACAATTGTAGAATTGAAGACCCATCATATCATCGTCCTCTTTCTTTACAATATCCAGAACAGCGACGTTAGCTCCACGCATGGCATAGAAATTGGCAATCAGTCGTCCCAGCCCGTTCGAACCACCGGTAATCACAATCACCTCCTCATCCAAATCGATTTCCCGGGGCAGGCCAAATGCAATGCGTTTGTTCAAGATGGACAGAATCCACCAAAATGTTAGCAAAGTTGCATAAACAATGGAAACTTGCATTGAAATGTTCGAATATGGAACCGTGACCGCTCGTAACGACATTGGAATCATAAAAGCTACAAAGGGGTGAAGTATTGTTTTAAGCGCCGCACAGTAGAGGACATCGATGGTCAATAGGGATTGCCATGTCCGTTCTCTAAAGTTGTCCGTGGTTTGAGTGACGTGAACTTTTTGCAGCCGAGTGGTTGAAATTCCAGATGCCATGTTGAAAGGTGAGGGTCTAAAGGGATGGGTTCGAGCGGCGTGTGATCTGATCTCGCTGCAGCGAGATGCCCGGGAGTCACGAGTAGACGGGCCCATTATTCTAGCCGGATTGGGAAGCAAAGCAAAGCAAATGTTACCGCCGCTTAAGTTCGTACCAAAGACGTTCCTGTCTTTGAGTCGCCCACGCCGCCCCGTTGGTTTTGCCGCAAGTCTTCGGTTCCTGGTAACATCCTGTCGACTCTCACCAAAACCAACTGCAGCAGAGCGGCCAGAAACTCTCCGTCTGCTCTCTTGCGTTTTGCGCCAGCCTCACACTACACGCCAGACCAACACTGCTGAGCACATAATGGCACGGGATCGAAGTGTGTCACCTGGAGAGCTCATTCCAAGGCATATCGGCGCATCTCCTCCACCTCTCCCACAATCCAAACGAGATAAAAGACGGACCATGCTTACAGACAAGCTCAACGACATGATTGCCTCGTTTGGCACAAACCTCCGACCTCACTACGAAGCGCAGGCGAATGCGATCAACATCGATATCAACCTTATACACCATGCGGATCCATACAAGGACAAGCCACTGGAAGATGATCCGGACGAGATTGCAAAGCTCATCAGTAGCACCACCGGCGGCAAGGTCCCGTCTGAAGCTGTTGCCGAGCAGGACTTTCATGCCGGAGCTGGAAAGATGTATACAGAGTTCGTCCACGAAGTTAATAATGCGATGGAGGAACGGGACGTGAATCTCACACTTCTTCATGTTCGATTCACCGATTTTCTTCCTACATTTGAAGCTACGCTAATCGTTTCAGAACAAACACCAGACCTCTATGAACGAGATTGAGCAAAGATATCAGTTCCACGTCCGATTGGCGCATGAAGAGAACAGACTGCTAGCGAATAGCATCCGAGAACGCCTGCAATCACAACTCACGCGCAGAAAAGAGAGGCTACTAAGAGAAAAGGATATGCTCGACATCGGCGACAGTAACGCTCTGCTCCTGCATCCAAACCAGTTCGGTATAACAAACCCTGCGAGTCCAGGGGGCACAGCAAAGCGGTATACACGAGGCACAGGCAGACGAGGAGCAGATCACGACGATCCGGCTTCGATAGTACAAGATAAGTCGAGAAAACGACAGAGGCTGTTTGAGGAGGTGGACGACTTGTCTCCTGCTCCTGGACCTTCCCGAAATGTCGACGGTGGAAGCGGCTCGCCTTTTCGGAATGCCAAAGCAAAAACAGCATGGCATCAGCAGGAGGCACCAGCGTACTCGATAGATCGTTTGTTCACTGAGAAAGAGCTGGCGATGACGATGAACAATGCAGGAATGGCCGCGCAACACTTTTTGCTCAAGCAACACGCACAATCGCAGGGACAAATCTTGGGGAATGGAACGAACGGTAGCCACGCGGAAGTCGATGACCTCGGAGCTGCCGGCGTCCTTTCTACAGGCGACGTGGATATGGAAGACGATGGCATACTTGATGCTCCAAGCATGGAACGCATGGCTAGCCAAACACATCATGCTACCCGTGGGACAACAAGGGTGCTGGCCGGCTTGGCAGCGGTGGCTTCGGGCGAGATACCGTCTTCTTTGGGCAACATTGTCCCAACCTTCATACCAGCAGTCATAGGTTCCAAGGCAAACAGCGCGCCGGTTCAAGTGGTTGGACTCAGTGCGTCGGAAATCGAGCATGATCTTAGCATCATGCTCAGGGATACTAATGGGGAAGATGAATTTAACGACAAACTCCTCGAGCGCGCCATCGCACCCCAATCGACTGCTGAATACCAATACCAACCACCCTCAGTCAATGCGGATGGTTTCGACCACGGTGGATCTTCCCTGATGCCCAACCTCGCAAACAGCTTCCCTGGTGTGTCGATGAGTAGACAGAGCAGCCAAGCAGGATTTAGCGAGGCCCCAGCCATGAGCCGAACAAATAGTGCAAGAGGGGCCTTGCCTATGGTGAGGACGGCGAGTCAGCAGGGTCCATCGGTCGGTCAAATTCCAGGGGGTACAGAAAACGTAGGAAAGGCGCGCAGGAGATTGGTGTAGTGCGACAGTTCACTTTGAGCTTCTTTTTATGAATTGTTCACGAATCTGGGTCTTCGATATGAAGGGGTCCCGTCGGAGCTGTAGATACCATGAATGTAATGACCTCAATACCTGACTTGGACTGTGTAAAATTCGCAGCGAGCCTCGTTCCTGGACCAGTATCAAATGGAGTTTCCAGCTATACGCGTCATTTCTCACTGTGAAGTCTTGAGATTCCTTTGTCATTACTAATTAGGTAGCGGGATGATGATTTTCTGGGCGACACGCGAAATGTGTACCAAAACACGTGCAGCTCTCTGGAAGCTTTACCTCTACTCAAGTTCCCCTCCTACCAACCCATCCAACGACAACCTCAGTGTCTGAAAGATCCTCCTCTCCTACCAACACAACCAACAACAACTAGTGCTGAAAGGTCCTCCTCTCCTACCAACACAATCAGCAATAACCTCAAAGAACTTTCAAATGGCCGACCGCAAGAAAGCAACGGCCGGCTCGGGCGACACCGATTTCCGCAAGACTTGGGACCGCGCTGAATACGCAGCCAAAGCCGCAGACCACGAAAGCAAGCAAAAGGACGAATCAAGAGCCCGCTACGAAGCTAAACTTGCTGGGAAAAAATACCACCGACGAGCCTCCACCCCTCCCGATGCACGCGATACAATAGCCCGGTCCTCGCGCCTTGATATCAGCGATCAAGTTGGAAAGACAATGTTGGTGCCTGCGGGCGCCGCACTAGGGAAAAGAGGGAGGGGAGCGGGTTTCTACTGCGAGCACTGCGATTTAACGTTTAAGGATAATTTACAGATGGTTGATCATTTGAACTCGAAACAGCATTTAATGGCAACCGGAGAAACTGGAGAGGTCAAGATCGCAACTAAGATAGAGGTTAGGTATCGGCTTTTATTTCTAAAGCGGATAAAGGAAGAAGAGAAGGCGGCAATGAATATTGATCTTAAGGCTAGGCTTGATATTGCGAGGGAGAGAGAGGAAAAGGAGCGGGAGGAGAGGAGGCAGAAGCGGAATGAGCAGAGAAGAAAGACAAAGGGCGGTACCGGTATTAAGCAAGAGGTAGTTGAAGGAGATGGGATCATTAGGTGAATGGCTATACACTCCGTTGGAAGTTGTTACAGAGAGATACTCGACTCCGAAGTGAATACTCGGGAATAGACTGATAAGTTGGTCTCGGAATATATGATGGTATGCTCAATTTGCTCGTCAAATCATCATCGCGCTAATGTTAGCAGTCATGTATGAAACTCGAAAGGCCCTTCAATGGCAAGATGCTGTTCTGCATTGAGCATATTCAGGTGTAAGGTCGACTTGTTGAGAAGTCCTGCGCAATAATTACTTCCTTATCGCTTCCCCATCCCTCGGGTTGCTATTGCTGCTACAACCACGAAGAGGCTAAGCGGCGTGGCGTAAGCATTGCAGCAAAGAGAAATCACAACAGGAGGCGCGCTTTAAATACCTGGGAAAAGAATGAGCTTGCTTGTAGTTTTCGCCCAATCACTCAACAACCCTCTTTCACTTATTTGTCGCTGTTCGTATTTCATCGGCCTTTCAAAATACTCATTCGTACTTTCCTTTCGACCATTCACCTTCCGATGGCCCACATTCAAATGAAAGACTGCACTCACCTCGAAGTATTCTATGTAGTTGGTACAAATCAGGACTTCCAGATTGCAGGCTTCTTCTCCGTGTCTTAGATCTCACTCCGCCTCTGTCCCCAATTTGGTTGAAATCTCAACCCCAAAAAGAATATGATATACGCCTTGAGATCGGTGCCCTTGTAGTCCGCTAAGGATTGAGTTCCTATCCGGCAGGCTGAACGACAGAAGAGTCTGGGTTCACGGAATAAGACTCTATCTAATCAGAATCGTCCGACTCCCAGAACACTGCAGGTTGCCCTCGAACTGCACAGGCATCCTGCCCCGTATCAAATGAAACTTTAGCGAGAAATTCATCGCTGTTGATTTCATGTTGAAATTGCTAAGTCGGTAAAGATTTAATTCGAGGGACGCAGAATTGGTACACCCGCAGTGGCCTTGAAGGAGTTCAAGTTGTAAGGCTCCCGGGGCCCCTACTTGTGCTACCTTGTTCAAAACGTGCAGGCCCAGGGAATCTGTCACTAGCGCTAAAGGGTCAACGAATTAGAGATGAGGGGGAACGCGAAAACACTTCCCGAAAACAAAACAATCAACAACAACAACAACATTCGCGCCTTTTCGTATCTCAAGTCTTTCGTTATGACCGCTCTTTACTGAGTCGCTCACCTGTCAACGTCTGAACTGACGTTTCATCGCAATCATAACCGCGCCTACTGCCGAAATGGACGATTCGCTCCTGGATTCCCCGTTCGAGGACGATGGATCTGACTTTGACGTCCCAGCAAAGGCATCGGCTAAGGCTGTGGTGGGTAACGCACCAGATCCGACTTCGACCTGCTAACTCCCTCGTCTAGAAACCAAAGGCTGCCCCAAAGAAAGCCGCAGCCAAACCAAAAGCGCCTAAAGAACCAAAAGCGCCCAAAGCAGCTCCTAAGAAGCTTGCTCAATCCAAAATCAACATGACCACCAAGCCTGTGGCCAGCAAGAAACGCGCGAAGCCAGACTCAGATGAGGAGAACAGTGACCTAGACCTAGACCACAACTCGGACCACGATGCCTCACTACTCTCCAACACGCCTCCGAGCTCCAAGAAATTGAAGAAGAATCCCGCACCAAAGAAATCGAGCGGGAAGCCCTTGCAAACCATCGAGAATGAGAGCTTCGCAGCAGCGGATGAAGAGGAAGCACCCAAGCCCAAGGGTAAGGCGGCACCTACAAATGCCAGCCAGAAATACCAGAAGATCTCTCATGTAGAGCACATATTGATTCGCCCGGATACATATATTGGCTCAGTGGAAATGACGGAAAAAGAGATGTGGGTGTACAACACGGAGAAGGACCTGATCGAGTTTCGGCAAGTCAACTACGTGCCGGGTCTCTACAAAATATTCGACGAAGTGCTCGTGAACGCGGCAGATAACAAGCAAAATGACAAGAATATGGATGAGATCAAGGTCACAGTGGATCGCGAGTCTGGCGAGATCAGCGTCTGGAATAACGGAAAAGGTATTCCAATTGAAATGCACGCTGTAAGTACGGTCCTTCGAGTTGTAAACGAATTATGCTCTGACTTCTGGATAGGCCGAAGGCATGTATATTCCAGAGATGATCTTCGGCCACCTCCTCAGTTCCTCCAATTACGACGATGCGCAGGATAAAGTCACTGGAGGTCGTAATGGTTACGGCGCCAAACTTTGTAATATCTTCTCCACCGAATTCACAGTTGAGACTGCGGACTCGAAGCAGAAGAAGAAGTACAAGCAGACATGGACTAAGAACATGAGCGTCAAAGGAAAGCCAAAGATCACAGACAATAAAGGAGATGACTATACCAAAGTCAGTTTCACTCCTGACTACGCTAAATTCGGCATGGCTGGTATGGATGACGATTTCGAAGCACTCGTTAAGCGTCGGATCTATGATATGGCTGGTACACTCAAGGACATCAAGATCAAACTCAATGGCGACCGAATTAAATGCAGCAATTTCAAAAAGTATATGGAGCTGTACACCAAGTCTTTACAAGCTGAGGCGGCCGAATCGGGAGACATCATTTCTGAGAAGCAAGTCATCATCACAGACAAGCCTCATGAGCGCTGGGAGATTGGCTTTGCTGTCTCCGATGGCTCGTTCAAGCAGGTTTCTTTCGTCAACTCGATCGCTACGACTTCCGGTGGCACGCACATTAAGTATGTATCGGATCAGATCACCTCAAAGCTCATCGAAATCATCAAGAAGAAAAACAAGAAAGGCGTAGCCCTAAAACCCGCTCAAATCCAGAACCATATGTTCTTGTTCGTCAATTGCCAGATTGTCAACCCTGCGTTCACGTCTCAAACGAAGGAACAACTTACTACCAAAGCCACTCAATTTGGAAGCAAGTTCCATGTTAGCGACAAGTTTCTTGATCAAATTGCCAAGTCTGAGATCGTCACCAACATCATGCACTTCGCCGACAGAAAGGCTGATCAACTTTTGGCCAAATCTGATGGAAGCAAGCGAGCTCGCATGAATAACTCTAAGTTGACGGACGCCAACAAGGCAGGTACCAAGGACGGCTGGAAATGTACTCTCATTCTCACTGAGGGTGACTCTGCCAGTGGTCTTGCTCTGGCTGGGCGTGCGGTGGTGAATCCTGATTTGATTGGTGTATTCCCGCTTCGTGGTAAACTGCTGAACGTGCGAGATGCCACTGTAGCGCAAATCTCTAACAATGCTGAAATCCAGAACATCAAGAAGTTCATGGGTTTGCAACACAAAAAGGAGTACACCGACACCAAAGGCTTGCGGTATGGTCATCTGATGATCATGACCGATCAGGATCACGACGGATCCCATATTAAAGGCTTGCTTATCAACTTCTTGGAAGCCCATTACCCAAGTCTGCTCAAGATTCCCGATTTTCTCAATGTTTTTATCACACCCATCGTCAAGGTGTGGAAAGGCGACCCGAAGCACCCGAAACAGCTCAAGTCCTTCTTCACGATGCCAGAATATGAGGCATGGAAGTTGCAGGTCCAAGGACAGAAGGGCTGGGATCACAAGTACTACAAGGGATTGGGAACCAGCAGCACAGAAGACGCTGAAGTCTATTTCCGAGACCTTGACTTGCATTTAAAGGAGTTCGACCCCATAAAGAAGGAAGAGGCTGAGATGATTGACCTTGCCTTCTCCAAGAAGAAGGCTGATGCTCGCAAGAACTGGCTTCGCGAATTCGTTCCCGGCACGTTCCTCGACATGTCGGCCAAGCAGATTACCTACAATGATTTCGTCAACAAGGAACTCATCTTGTTCAGTATGGCTGACAATCTTCGATCCATTCCCTCAGTCGTGGATGGGCTCAAGCCTTCTCAGCGCAAGGTCCTCTACACTTGTTTCAAGCGAAATTTGAGGAAAGACATGAAGGTCGTCGAACTGTCTGGCATGGTATCTGGTATGACCAATTATTCATATGGTGAGACCTCCCTGCAGCAGACCATCGTCGGCCTCGCGCAGACATTCGTTGGATCCAACAACATCAACTGTCTTGAGCCAAGTGGCAATTTTGGTTCTCGGCGCATGGGTGGTCAAGATGCTGCCAGTGCTCGATACATCTACACGCGTCTCTCGCCGTTCGCTCGCAAGATTTTCAGTCAAACCGACGAGGCTCTTCTCACCTACCACGAGGATGATGGCTCTCAAATTGAACCTGTCAATTTCGTCCCAGTTGTGCCTTTGCTGTTACTCAATGGTGCAGACGGTATCGGTACTGGTTGGAGCACATCGATTCCAAATTACAAGCCGGAGGACATCGTCGAAAACCTAAAGCTTCGCATGGCTGGTGACTCCAAGGAGAGCATGAAACCTATGCAACCTTGGTTCCGAGGCTTCAGTGGTACCACTGAGGATCTAGGCAACGACCGTTGGAAATTCAGCGGTATCATACAACAGACTGGAGACAATGAGGTTGAGATCACCGAATTGCCCGTCCGGATGTGGACGCAGGATTTCAAGGACAAGCTTGAAGACATCATCAAGGCTGAGAAGGCTCCGTCGTTCATCAAAGATTACATGGAGTACAATACGCCGACCAAGGTGCACTTCATTATCAAGATGGAGGAGAAGCATCTGAAGATTGCACTGGAAAAAGGGCTCGAGGACACATTCAAGTTGACAAAATCCATGGCCACAACTAACCTGGTCGCCTTCGATGGACAGGGCCGAATCCATAAGTACGAGACGGTGCTTGACATCATGGAAGAGTTCTACCACATTCGTCTTCAATACTACGATAAGCGCAAGGTAAGAAGAGCCTGTGGGAAGTGCCACAAATTCCTGCTTGCTAATCATGTGACAGGCTCATCTTCTCGGTGAGATGCATAAGGATCTTGACCGCATGACCAATCAAGCCCGCTTCATCAAGATGATCATCGATGGAGACCTCGTTGTCTCCAAGAAGAAGAAGGCTGTCTTGATGGCCGAGCTCAAGAAACTCAACTTCAAACCGTTCCCGAAGGTCGAAGATGCTTCCAAAGCAGCGGAGACTGAACGAGCACTCGAGGGCTCAGATGACGATGATGAAACTGCAGGGGGCTCAGATGTTGGAGCGAGAGACTACGATTATCTGTTGGGGGTAAGATTTGCCAATGCCTTGACTTGATTGATTTGCTAAATGAAGTTGTAGATGGCTATCTGGTCACTGACTCAGGAGCGTGTCGACAAGATTCTGAAGAATATCGGTGACAAGGAGATCGAAATCGATACGCTGCTGAAGCTCAGCTCCAAGGACCTCTGGACTCGCGACTTGGATGCCTTTCTCGAAGAATGGCACCTTCAGCTCGAAGACGAGAAGACACGCAAGAAGAAGATTGCTGGCATCTCCCGGCGTGCTTCTGCCAAACTTGGCATTAGCGTCAAGGGTGGTCGCAAAAAGAAGAGAAATGGCTCCGATAATGATAGCAGTGATGACGAGTTTGTCGTCGGCAAGAAGAAGGGCCCCAAATCTGTCATGGATCGCGTCAAGCCAAAAGCACCTTCGACTCTCATGAGTTTCTTCAACCAGCCAGCAGTTGTCTCTTCAAAACAGGCGGAAGAGAAGAAGTCTTCAGCGCCCCGCCTGACAAGCAAGCCCAAATCAGAGTCGCCCGTCGACGTCGACGTCGACGAAGAAGACGACTTCATGGATATTGATGCCCCCAAAGTCCTGGCCGTCAAGAAACCTCCTTCCGCTGTGGCGAAAGTGAAAGCTGCTCCACCCGCGAAACTCACGAGCAAGCCGAAGAAGATTGTGGATCTCAGTGACGATGACGAAGATGACGTCTTCGCAGCTGTTGCAGAGGAAGCCAAAACGACGAGCGTGGCTGGGCCACTGCCGTCTCGTGCCGCTCGTGCTAGGAAGGCGACGAGATATGTCCACGACGATAGCGACTCTGATTCAAATGGTGACGATATGCTGGGCGATGTCAGCATGATGGTCAAGGGTATTGGTGGCCCGAACGGAGCAGCCAGTAGCCGCCCATTATTCACAGCCACCACTGCACGACCAGGTAGCGGCCATGGGCTGTCGAAGCCGAAGTCTCGTTCTAAATCAATTTCTGACGAGGATGGCATTGACGATACCGATTATACAAGATTGATACCTCAAGATTCACCACGCCGCCCTGCAGCGCGGAATGCAAATGACACAATGGCACTTGACCAAGAGGACGAGGAGAGCTTTGACCTACCGCCTCCAAGAGTTGCTTCGAAGGCTAAACCGGGACCAAGGGCCGCTGCTAAGACCGTAGCGAAGAAGGCACCAAGGGCCAAGGCCGCTCCTTTCATGGCGGTAGCTACGAAGAAGAAGGTCATGCCTCTCTCTCCTGCCGCGAAGGCCTATGCTAAGAAGCTGGAGCAGACAAAGGCTGCGCCTCCATCGAGAAAACAGGCCTACGAATCTGAGTCTGAAGAAGAGGAACAAGACGCGGAGGTGAACAAGTTGGCTGACCAGCTTCTGAGCGACGAAGCCGAGGATATGGACGATGAGGGTATTGTGCCAGCCACACGTCCGTCTCGTCGTGCTGCGGCCGCGGCCGTGACCAAGACGAAGAAATACGTTGTTAGTGACGAGGAGGAGAGTGGAGAGGAGGAAGAGACTGAGATGACGTTTGACGATGATGAGGATGAGTCTGATTGATTGGCTGGCGAGTGAGAGATGATTCCATCTTTGGGCTGGGCAATCATACGGCGTTATGATGGTAGCTGAGGCGTTTGAAGAGACGCTGCGGGCGGTGGTCTGTGGACACCAGGTTTTCCCCACGATTACGGCCGAGGTCTGTATGTATTCTTATTGACATGTATGATACGTCTCACTCAAACTGATCGATACCAATGGTTTGCTGGCGGTAGCTTGAAGCCAATGACTGAGACAATGCATCGACGTGCGAGGTGAAGGCACATGGCTAGCGTATGAGTTCGAAACCGACGCTTTCAAAGTCGTGGACATGCGGAGCGGCGACTGGCCACTAGGTCCAGAGATACCGCTCGGAACATGGGAGAGCGGCCTAAGGTTGCAATCACGGGCAGCACCGATTCCAAATGCCGCATGGGAGGGTAGGTAGAATGTGCGAGCATGAAGTCGGCCCTCCAGCTCCACTCTGAGAGCTCTTCATCCCTCCCTGCTCTGCTCCGCTTTCCACCGTCAATGCCGTTACGACACGTCTTCATCTCCCCCGGGCCTCTCTCAGGTTTCTTGACGCAGCCTCTTTGGGTGTGAAGATGCCGGGCCGCGTCCATGTCCCGTCCGTCGCTTCGTTCAATCCAAAGCGTTACACCCGCACCCGCACCCGCACCGGCCTTGATGGGCCTTGATGAGATGGGCATGGCACGCCGGAGCCGGTCGTCGGCGATGGCCATGGGAAGCGCTACCGATGGATGAACTAGTTGGAAAGGACCATCCACGAATTCACTGTGGACAGGTTGGAGGCGGCCAAACGATCAGTGGATTGGTCCTGATCTAACTATGCCGCCAGACGCACATCTGTTCCTGGCCTCCCATGGCCGTCAGAGTCCAGCCGGGACCGCCAACAATCCATCTCTACACCCCTCCACAATCTCATGAACCTCATCGATCCGAACGCTGCCATCGAAAGACCGGGTGCCGGCCAAGCCTGGCAGTCAAACGTCACGCCTGGTCTGGGACCACTGGTAGCCTGGCGAGCTCTGCCTTTCAAGGAGCAAGTCGCGCGAGCAAGCAGGGCCAGTGGCTCTCGTCAGTACAGGCGGGTGCGCGTTGAGGTCCTGGACGCGTTTCCAAGTCACGCCTCTTGTCACCAGGGTCGCGCACAGCTTTTGCAGTACTCTTCTTCGTCGACTCAGCCATCCAAGATGACCTCGGGAGTAAGCTATGTATGCGCCAACATGTCTGCGGAGCATCTCTCACAGACTCACAGAGCACGCCCCAGTGCCAGCACACTCGAGGACTCGTACGAAGAAGCCATTGATTCCTCACTAGCCGCCATTCCTTGTACAACCAACCCGGCCATGTGCAACAGACGGCCACTGTCATGTGGTGGCGCCAGAAGTGCACGTTCCTGCGTTCTCACTCTCTGCGCAACGTGCATCTCCAGCTTGCAAATATCAATGAGGACATTTCCCGGCACGAAGCCGGCTGGCTGCAGCATGGCCGCTTTCAGGCGAGACGAGGGGATTTGCTCAAAGCTGGTCTTCCTCATGAGGATCCAGCTTTGGTGAGGGAGTCTGTTGGTTCAACAGCGGCCGATGGTGCTTCGGGGCGGGCTCGCTCGCTGCCGCAGATCTGACCATCCCTCGTTGAGACAGCGCGGGATTGACGACGGTCCGCATTGGAATTCGCTGGTGGAGAACGAGGGCCAGATGGGGACACGTCCCCGGATTCTTGCAAAGTAACCAACTTTATTGAAAGTCCAGTCGCACGGTTCTGGCTATACCAGGAGACGTCCACTGACGGCACGAATCCAAATGCAGTGCTTCGAAGAGATGTGTCGGTCTCGATCACAACGCCTGTCATTCACCTGTCAGCCTCCTGTCAAAGCAGCCACCCGCTCTCATGCCTGTCCTCAGGGCTTGGCGACACAGTTGCAGACCAACTGCACGCCGCGCGGCCAGTGCAAGTCTTCGCCATATCACAGTCATGACCCGTCTGCTCGCCTGCTGCAGAGAAAGATACAACTGTGCTCTTCATCATCCATGTCCTCATGCCCTTGTCAAACCCGTACGACGTAGAGCCGGGAAAGGCGTCGTGGCGCCTGCGTCTACTCGACAGAGGCTACACAGTCTTTCTATCCATGGGGTGCATTGAATTCTCCGACGCCTGCCATGCTCTCCCAGTACCACGAAGGTCGTTACTTCAAGGATAACCAAAGATGGGCAATGGTGGTTACTTCTGCGTAGGAGCGTGCCACTTGATTGAGCTCGGCGATCTGCTCGTTGAATTGCGTACAGCAGTCTGCGGCTCTTTGCAGTGTTGAGGACGAGTCCGAGCACCTCGAAGCGGTCTGCTCGAAGCCTTCAACTTGACGCACTCCGGGTACTGAAAAGAGAAAGGTTTGAGAAGCGGTCAAGGCAGTTATTATTGTCTTAGGGTCTTTGTTCCGCACAGGTGGAGAGCTGGGCCTCAAATGTTGCTGCCATCATATTGCATTGTTTGATTGCCTTGACAGATATGCTATGTCTTTCTGTTAATAATGTGCCATGGGGTACCTCGGAGCTGACAAACTCGACGAGCCATCGCCCGGATATCTGTCGTTGCACTTATCAACATGGTGTTCTGCCGACCTCGAGTCTTTCCATGTCTCCGTTATCTCACGAAGAGCCAATAGGAGAAAACGGGCGTACGCATTCTCCCAACGAAAATCACGAAGGGAGTTTTCACTCTCCTCTGCAGAGGCTGAATCGTGCCAGTGCAGCTACCCGCCCACCAGCCAACTCTTTGTGGTTGGATCTTGCATGTATTTTCGTTTGTTGCCGTACTAGCAAGCAACTCATGGAACGTACACCCCCTGCACGTTTCTGGGTGGGACAAAACGGCAAGTCGCATAAGCCATGGCATTAGGGAAGACTGATCTGTTTATTGGCTGGTTTTTCGCCAGAATTGAATTCGGATTGGACAGGAAATACAGTCATTGCGTTGTGAGAGGCGTCGTCAGTAGTCCAAAAGCATCAAAGGCAGGGATTTGCAGTGCGGGAGTAGCCATGAATCTTGACAAGCCAAGCAATGCAACGCGAGATCGAAGCTAAGGCGCTCTCTGGTTCAGGCTCTGGCCTGCGGCGAAGGCTAAGACTAGAATCGACCAGCGGCCCCAATATCTGCACAGCATTTGCAGGGCTGCAGCTGCGAAACTCTCCGATGGATGTTATTGGCGGTGAGATCTCAAATCCTGGAGACGGAGATTTACTTGCATATGAGCATGCCTTTGGGAACCCGGCCGTTGTCTCTGCATGTTTGGGTCATCGACCCCAGCTGGGAAATGTCTGATGGAGGCTGCTAGCGGTGGGCGCGGATGCGGCAATGGGCCGATGAACCCATGGATTCAATGTCTACCTCTTCCCAAGCCTGCTCTTGCTATTCTGAAGCCCTGCGATGTTCTCTCTACATGCCTGACATCAAACAGTTCTGTCTTTTTGCTACACATCATCGACTGCGGGTGCCATTCTCGGCCCTCCTTCCAGGCATCCGGTACTAACCAGCCGTTCCGATTACAATTTCGGTGCCTTGAAGGCCTCTTGGTGAGTTCAGCAGACGGCAGAGCGTAGCGGCCATTACTGACGAAACTCGTTCGCCCTCGGTTCAGCGTTAGATACGTATCAAGCCATCGACAGTCGCGTGTTCGTCACGGGAGCTTGTCGACCTCTAACACACCTACAAACTGCTCACAAGGTACGTTCTTCTTTGGTCCAGAGATGAAGTGACGTGCTGCTGATCTCGCATCATGAGCCGGTTGGTCTAAACAAACAGCCCGGCTGCTTGACCCAGTCGGCCCAATGCCCAATGGCGGGAGAATCTACTGACGTTGGCAGTTGTGACGGAGCCCTTCGCAACGAATCGCCCTCGACCTATCCGCGGCAAAATACTATTTCAGGGGCATCGACCGTCGCTGGCATCGGTCTCTCAATCTAGTCCAACAAGGCGTTTGAGAACAACCGTTAGATTTACGTCTTCTCGTTCTCTGACAAAGGACCGGAGCCGTCGACTGGTGACTTCCCGTGGATATTCCCGCCGCACAGCTCGGTCCGTTAGTCCTGGTGAAAGTAGCTAAACGTTCCTGCATAGCATTAGTGTCGAGCGTACTGGAGCCTTTCTGCAGTACATCTCATTGAGGCCGGTTGTCGATATAAGCCGACACTTGTCCTCGTGAGTCCACCTGCAAACAAGGTCCATCGATCATTTCTCGTGGTTTGGACATTGCTTGTTCGCTCATCTCAGTCCGGCCAGCTTGATACCCGATATCATACCCCATCTCCCTTGGACTGCTCACGCCTTTTCACGGTCAGACCATTCATCGCTCCCGACACCACCATACACGATGAAGGTAGAAGACTTACTAAACCCTGTCCGGAACCAGACTGACGGCCAGGAGCTGAGCAGTGGAGGTATGCAGGCTTCTCCGCAGCCATCGCAGCCATCGCCACATGAAATGCCATGCTCTTCGCGCTCGCCCTCACAAAGCCTGAGCTATACCTCTTCGCCTTCCATGACCTACTCGCCGTCCATTCCGAGTGGGAAGAAACAAAAGCTGCGCAAAGACGCCCCAATCATTCGCAAAGCTCAAACAAAGGGCGTGGTCCTATTTCCCGCTCATGAGGCTGGTGACGATGAGGTCCTTTCAGCCCAGTACGAGATTTATCAGATAACGCCCCGTGGGAACATTGCCGAACATTGCCACAAGTACCCGTACAGCAGCGACAAGAAGGAGTTCCAGGAGAATACCGGCAGGGATGGCTTCGAAGGTACTTTTGACAACGTTGATATAGAAGATTCGCGTGCTTACCTGAGAACAGTCTTTCAATACACATACGTTATCCCCGGCGATGCGAAAGAGTACACTGTGATGTGGGACTACAACATAGGTCTCGTTCGCATCACACCGTTCTTCAAATCGTGCAAGTACACAAAGGTGCGTCGCTCTTTTCTTCCACGCTTTCGCGCTGCTTACGACTGTTCAGACAACGCCAGCGAAGGTCTTGAACATCAATCCTGGTCTCAAGAATATCAGCTACAGCATTACGGGTGGTGCACTGGCAGCTCAAGGTAAGAACTTTCACGTACTTGGCGAAGTCTTTCCCTGACGCCCATACAGGGTACTGGATGCCGTTTCAGTGTGCAAAAGCGGTCGCGGAGACTTTCGCATACAACATTCGCTATGCGCTGGTCCCGATCTTTGGCAAAGACTTTTTGGACGTCTGTCTACGACCTGAGCATCCGAACTTTGGCAGCTTCAAGGTCGATCCCGCGATTATCGCCCGCTGTGGGACCGAGACCAAATTGTGGCCGTTGCGAGAAGATGCCCGTGCTACCCCAGCATCGTCTCGCGCACCATCCGAAGCTCCAGACACGCCACGCCCGGAGCGCAATATACTGCAACTGAAGCAGTTCAAAGAGCTGAGGCCGAAGTTGGCTACCAAGGCCATCTCACCAGAGAGTGGATACGGCACCGATACCGATGGCGGAACTTCAGTATACTCGCCCGCAGTCTCCCCAGCTCCGTCGACATGGGCTTCTATCAACCGGCCAGAAACGCCAATCTCAATGCCCTTCACGCAACCACTCACACCAGCTACGGTGATGAGTCCGACTTTCGACGTCAACAAAGACGGTGTTGCTACTCCAGTAAAGTCGTATACACCCTCCGAACTTGAATCTGCGAACGCTCTCTTACAACTCCGCAGGGAGGAGGTGTTGCACCACGGGTTAGTGCCTCCAGAATCATCCTCCTCAATTTCAACCACCTTCACGCACCCTTGCCTCTCGAATGCTCCGATCCCACTCCCGATCCCGACTTCTCGCTCCACCAACGCGATAACTGACAATAACATCCCACAAGCGAAGCGTAGACTCTCGGACCTTGATACAGGGTACGTTGCTGACCGAAGCTCGGCGGCGAGCGAGGTGGGTGGTTCGACGCCCAATGTTACGCCTCCGCTCGCTACGAATGAGGGCGGAGGGAGGGTTTCTCTTTTTGGTGAGATGGCGAACGGACTTTTGGATTCAACAAAAAGGGCGACTGGGGAGGATTTGGAGACTGCGCATCGGCAGAAGCGTCCTCGCTTCATGTCGGGTTGATCCTCATGTCTACTTGATGACTACTTTCCTTTTCTTCTCTTGTTTCTCGATTCTTGCATTGCGAGCGGAGTTCTTTCGGGGCATGTATGTGTGCGGTGGGGTTAATGCGGCATTTGCATCTGGCTCTGCGTTGGCGATGAGATCCCTTCCTTCTCCCTTTCTTCCTTTTCCTTTTTTTTTCCTGTCTTTTTTTTGGATGAATGTTCTGTACTGGTCTCCGCCCTTCGGTCATTGTTTGAGTCAGACTTGAATGGGCAGTACGGAATGCACGGCTGGCGTTAAAGGAGATACCAAATTGGCTGACAACTGCTTCACATTCCCCTTGCTGCAAAGCAGTGGGATAGACTTATTGTCACTCAGCATCATTCCTGTAGCACCATGGAATTTCTTGGCGTTACTTAAAACAATGTTTGGTTTCAGTGCCCTGTCCATTCGAACGCTTGTTACGACACTCAACGACACCCCGCCTTCGTTTATCCTCTTTGGTCGTTATATTCTGTAGCATCTAGCCAGCCTTCAGCACATACATTAAGAGAGGCTTACTTGTGTCCGTTGGCTGCCTGGGCCTTCAACTTCGCTATCCGCGATGCAGTCCTCTCGGATACGACTTCTTCATTCCAGATCTTGGTCACACTCTCCTTTGCGACGGTTGCTTTGACCCATTTGGAGAAATTGGGCAAAGTGTCTAAACCTGCCGACACGGAGGTGGGAAGTATTCCCCTGCTTGAAAGTGCATAAATACGCAGCAGGAAGGGCGCGATGTTGACCTAATCGGGCTGTCAGTCATCTTGCCGATGCCTGCACGAGGGGCGCCATCCATTTTCTGCTCTTTATCGACGTCGAGAAAAGTCCCGGCGAGTTTTCCAACCACAGCCCCCAGATCGCCATCGACCAAGATCGGAGTGGGAGGTCATGATACCAATGGAAGACTTCATCCAGGGCGCAGGCGATTGAAAGAGCACTGAGTGGACGGTCGTGTTGTGCCTTTTTTGTTCACGAACCAAACAAACACGCGATAGCATACCTCAGCAAGTGTAAGTTCGCTCGACCCACCAAAAAAGGGACCCGCGTCCCCCAAGAGCGGTTCAATATCCTTCTTTACAGCAGCGACCCACTCCTTACTCGTGGCCTCCTTTTCCCGGTCGTCTTTTGCTCTGAAAATGGCGAACATGAAGCCACCGATTTTGGTGTTCCAGGTATCGATGAAGAAGTGGATGCGAGCGCGCGTCAGTGCCGAGACGGGCGAGGAACCGGAGGCGGGAAGGAGAGGACCGGGATGGGCGTCGCAGAGGAACTGGGCGACAATGGAGGACTCGGTGATTATCTCATTCTTTAGGGGCCCGTTGCTGTAAGAGAGGGCTGGGACGAGACCGCGCTGGGCATCTGTTGTTAGGAAGCGGACCTCGAGTCGCGGGAGAACAGGGAGGAGGTACGGGGTTTACTGCCAGATACCACGGTTCGCGCGGCTTGTCAAGATCGATGATGACTTCCTCGTAGGGAAGTCTGAGTTCGTCCAGCGCGATGTGGGCGCGATGAGCGTAGGGACAGCCATGGTTGGTGTAGAGGGTGATTTGGGGCGATTCAGCTGGAGAAGTCATGATGGTCCGTACGTAGGAGGAGGTAATGATCAGGCCCGGGTCCTGTGTCAATTCTCGAAGCTCTCCAATCTCTCTGCTCTGCTGGAGTGCGATCGCATCCAAGGTGGTGCTGCTGTTATAGCGCCTCGCCAGTTCAAAGTTGATCAATAATCGTTAAATCAAGGCGTAAACAGGTGGGGTTGCAAGACCCTTACCAACCTCACCTCACCACTCCGAGCGAGTCGTGATCAAATTCTCCTGAAGATCGCCTTGCCGGCTGCCAACTCGGCTTGTCTTCGGCCGACGATTGGCAGTAGAATATCCTCTACTCGAAGGAAGATCGGGAGGCCTCTTGTCTCGCGGAACGGGGCGACCATCCGAGCGTCTCGCGCTACAATCGACTTCAGCTAACACGTCGTGGTTGGATGGCAATAATACTGTCATTAGTTGGATTCTACTGGCTCTGCTCAAGCTCGCCAAAGCAGTCAGATCTGCAAGAGCAATTCCCATTTCCCACGATTCTCTGGTGACCTACAGCATTGACAAGGCTGTGGAAGTGTCTCGAGGAGACAAGATCTTCCAAGGATGAGCTTATTTCCAGCATCAAGTGTCTCGACATCATTCACTGTTAACATCACGTTGGATTGTCGAGCACTCCCTGGCCATTGCGGGTATGGCATCGAGACGGATACTCGGAGGGTAATTGTGAGCCCATGTCAGTGATGAGGACCGCAACTAGTCCATGAAGGTCTCTTGGTTTTGATCATGGAGCTTCCTGCTACACGGCCATGTCAACGTTTTCCTGGCAATTCAATCTTAGCAGCAGCCAGGAGTGCTGATATCTATGGATCATTCTCAGACTCGGGGATTTCGTGAACAAACTTGGGGAATACCGCTGAGTACAAAGAAGACCACTTGTGCATCGAAAACCTCATGGTAGTTACGCCATGCATTCTAAAGCTTGCTCTCTCCCCCACCAAAATATACCTTATGCCTATGCAGATACTATGCAGCTAAGCCGAGCGACTCCTCATCACTCATCGTCATGATTCATATCCTTTTCCTTCCTTCCACGCATCTAAATTGTGCTCCCTGCCAACCTAGCCTCCGTCTTCTTCTTCTCCGCCGCGGCCACCTCCCTCAACTCTTCCTTCGTCATATCGTATCGCCCAGCAACCTGGTTGAAAGGGTTGTCTGGATGCTTCTCGAACTCCTTCCGGATCTCCGCAATCTTCTGGTTCCTCCTCAAGCCCTTCTCCTCTTTCATCTCTTCCAATCTCCTCTCCTCGTAAGCGGCGTAGGCTGCCTTGAATCTCCTCTCCGGATGCCGGTCCACCGAGTCTTGCGAGTTGCTCGTCAGGTCCAAGGCATCGAGGGCGTTGTCAATACCCGTAGCGTTGAGGGCCGAGCCTTTGGTGTTCGTCGGTTCACCGTCTAGCTGGTCGAGATCGAGGCCTTTCTTGGGTCCGGCTGGTGGTTTGGCGGGCTTCTTGAAGGCTTTTGGTTTGGAGGGGAGGGCGGCGAGTTCAGCGTCCTCGAGAGCCTTTTTCTCTGCTCTCTTCCGCTCGGCCTCGGCTGCTTTCGCTGCTGCCGCTTCTCTTTGGGGCTGTTAGAGTCGTTCTTTCTGACGACCGAAGAGGATCATACTTCTTGCTGTTATCCTTTGCTCCTTTGCCCCATGCTTCAGCCTCTGCCTGCTCCGCTTGTTTGCCCTTTGCGGCTTTCTTCTCCTCTTCTGCCGCGGCTTTACGAGCCTGTCCTTGAGCCTTTTTGCT
Source organism: Venturia carpophila (assembly GCA_014858625.1). NCBI lineage: Eukaryota > Fungi > Ascomycota > Dothideomycetes > Venturiales > Venturiaceae > Venturia > Venturia carpophila. Next base: position 2,891,295 of record JACTAK010000002.1, on the reverse strand, counting down.
TCCCTCTCCAGGCTCCTTTTTCTTTCCAGCCATGTTGGGACGATGGTGATTTGGTGTGGTGAGGAATCGAGGTTCCGGCGGCACTTTGTCAAGAGTCACTTTTGGCGGGGCAGGCAGCGGGGCACTCAAAGCTGGAGCTAGCGTTACTTACCTCTTAGGTATAAAGCTGTGGTTACAACACTGTTATTGAAGTATGCGAATAAAAAAGGCATTGGTATTACAATCCCATCTCCAGCAGATAGTCATAGATGGCATGAGGAGTAGAGCCTCACTGGTCGGATTCCACTTCAGCCCCCTACTGACTGTTCCATGCCAGGACAAAGCCAAAGTGGCTTCATCATTTGATGCCCATCGAGGTCAAGCTGCTTCGACGACATTTTCTGCGGCCAGCTCGATATCGGTAGATTCCTAGCGAACGGGTTTGCTGACGCCACCATCAATTCCTCTATATCGATCTTAACGTGGCCAGAGTAGATTCTTTTCACCGACTAGATAAGGGCACCCGTGTTTTGCATATGATCTGTAGGATAATTTAGTACAATGTATATATGCACTATATGCACTAGTTTATCGCTTGATTATAGTACAGCAATACGTTCTGTTCTAGTTCGCAGGTATCTGACTACTTGAGGTGAAAGTTATCTGATCGAAATTGTATTCATCAACATTTGCACATTGCTACTTTCATGAATTAAGAGAAGGATGAAACACATGAAGCCTCCTAGCCATCTCAAACTCATTCGCTCGATTTAGATACAACCAAATCGCGTTCTAGAAAGAAAAAGCGATGCACAAATTATTGCCAAAATATCGATATCCCCAAAACACCATGCTAAGGGAACTCGTAAAGATGTAGAACGGAGGCGGACGCTGAGAAGGAGTATATTGCGCTGATGTTGTAGACAGAAGCTCACCATCCAACTGTACGCAACAAAAGTATGCAGACAATTTGTACACAGCAACCGCCCTGAAGGAAAGGAACAGCGAGAAAAGCAAAAAAGATACCCATCCATCGAGGAGTGGAAGAAAGCGAATGAGCTACACGCTATGCCATAATTCGTACGCCATGTCATGCATTTCGTCGTTGACTGTTGACTGCTACTTCTAGTAGCGTACGCCCATGTCAAAGTTACTTCCAGTAGCCCAACTTGGTGGCACGGGAACATGAGGTGGAATTCCTGCGTGGCTGCCGACAATAGAAGGGGCCGCACCGCGCCCGCCGGGAATACCATAGTCTTTGCTTTCACGTTTCTTGCCAGTACCGCTTCGGTGGAGACGTTCGCGTGGGCCCGGCGTGGCTGACGGTGGTGGTCCTGGCGTTCCAGATTTTGCACGTCCCATGGCTGTATTGCTGCGGCCAAGGGCCTCAAGGCCTCGAGCTAGTTCATCGACATCGAAGCCGGTAAACTCGCTACCAACTTTCGATTGACGACGTGCCTTTTTGACGGGTTGGACGGTGGACGCGCGGTTGATTTGAGCAGCCATCTGTTGCTGATGGGCTTGTTGCTGTTGCGCTTGTAGCTGCTGCTGATGCCGTTGTTGTTGCTCGAAATTGACCATTTGTGGTGGAGGAGGCGGGGCTCTTGGTTGCCCATTGTTCACACCATTGCTAAACGGCATCTCGGCTTCACGAGGGATCTTCACGCTAAGTTGGCCATAGAAGTGTGCCAGCACTTGAGGATACCGGATCACACATTCCTTCCAGTCAGCGTCAATGCCCCTTTTGAGATCCAACTGGGCATCAGCCATCCTCCGTTGCAGATCGGCGACAATCTGGGGGTGGAGGTTCGGCCGCCCACGCGATTCCATGTACAAAGGCCAGTATGGCAGGTTCTGCAGGTATTCCAAGTGCCTAGCCTGGCGGACTTCTTTTTTCTTGTTGTAGATGGTGGTGATGGTGTTGATGGCATTGTTGGTCACCCATTCCCTGTCGACCGTTAATATACAGTTCGCCTGGCAGCCAGGGATAGGCAAGGGGAGATTTTCGCATCACGTACCGGGTCTTTGCTACCCACGATTCAATCCATTTCTTCTCGGCTTGGTCGATGGCAATCTTCAAGCGGTCGCCCTCGCAGGGACACTCTGGGTCGCCGGGGCCATTGCAGATGGCGCAGTTCGCCGTGTAGTCCCGATTCATGATGGACGGGCTTCGCTAACACAGGGCGTGCTCGGCGTGATATTCAGAGACGACCAAATCAGAGACCAAACTCGGCGAGGGCTCTAAACTGCAGGTGGCGCGATTCGGGAGTGTGGCGTGCCGCTGAGTGGGGTTATCGTATCGATAGCGGGGAGGGAGGCGATGGCTTTAGAGCACCGTCATGGCGAAGAGGAGAGTTGTCTCTGTTATATCTATCGGTGAGAGGGGTATGGGTGATGTTCATGTGCGAGAGGGATGGGAAGGGGGGAATTAGTGAGGCGGTCTACGAGAGAGCTACCTCCGTACTGGGAAGCGGGAGCAGAGCCAACACGAATCTCACTTTGATTCGTGGGGGAGCGAGAGATGGGGAGCTGACATGGCGTGCGTCAAAAGCAATCCACATCGTCTCCAGGACCTGATCCTGATCTCCATCGGCTGCCCAAGACTCGCTTGATCAACAGCGGGCCAAATTTCAAAGCACCATCCTCCCCTGAAGCTCAGACTGGGGTTGGCAGAGGGTTGGAGGCATGGCTTCAGGCGAGCAGCTGGTGAGACGTTGGGGCTAGATTTTGCATGCTGCTCAGTATGTATGGCATCCTATTCCTACCCCCGTGCGGACGAGACGCTTGTCCCAGCTCGGAAACCTTATACCTGGAACGTTGGAGGTGAATGTTTCCACTTTACTGTCCAGTGCTCGAAATAGTGTCGTGCTGTGGAACAGTTTTGCTGGATGGAACTCGGACTCGGGCGAAGTGCAGTGGTTGGCAACGAAAGGGATGTCTCAAGGACCTACCGACGAAGGCCGAAGAAGTCCTGCATTCTTTTGACGACATCTCTGAGGCTCCGATCTGGTGCGTGAGTACTATGTACACCGTCCACCGTCCTCGTCTCCTTCATGCTCCTCAGACCTCGCGAGCCGAGCGGCAACAGACTTTCCGCCATGACCCTGCCCCTGATCCTGATCCTGTTGTGGGCGCTTGGAGACGGCGGAGGAATGGATGGAATCGGTCCATGTGGAGGGGTGGTAAGGGGTGTCATTCATGGTGAGCAGCTCGACATGTGACATCGTGCTGTATTCACTACTACCTACTCTCCATCCTCCCCGCGTTCAGTGTGCTGTGCGTACCTTCTCCGTCTACATTGCGGCAAGCCATCATGTCGTCGAGATTCTGTTCAAAACTGCCGAGGGCTGTCCCCCAAACAGCGCGTGCTGCTCCGCCCGTTCGACGATCTTTCACCACCACTCGCCAGCGGAATCAGGATATCCGGAATGCTTATATCCTCAGCGGTTCGAGGACACCAGTCGGCGTCGTATGTGATCCCCCAACTGCAGTGGAGCTTTGTGCCCTCTAATACAGACACAGTTCAATGGCGCATTCACGACCGTGTCCGCTCCTCAGCTAGGAGCAACAGCCATCAAATCCGCCGTCGAAAAGTCAAAGGTCCCAGTAGACCAATTCTCAGATGTCTACATGGGCATGGTGCTTCAAGGCGGAGCGGGTCAGGCTCCGGCGAGACAAGCTGCCATATTTGCTGGAATCCCCACTTCCGTCGAAGCCACAACCATAAACAAAGTCTGCGCGTCGGGGATGAAGGCCGTGACTTTTGCTGCGCAGAGTATACAGCTTGGACAGGCAGAAGCTCAGATCGCCGGAGGCATGGAGAACATGACACGCGTGCCGTTGTATCTTGCTCGCGCATCGCAGCAGCCAGCTTTTGGGGAGCAGAAGTTGAACGATGGCTTGATTGTCGATGGCTTGTGGGATGTCTACAACCAGGTGCACATGGGCAACTGCGCTGAGAACACAGCAAAGAAGTATGACATCTCCCGAAAGGAACAGGACGAGTTTGCTATCCTCTCGTACAAGCGCGCGCAGGAGGCCTGGTCCAAATCGCTGTTCAAGGAAGAGATCTCCCCAGTGACCGTAAAAGGCAAAAAGGGGGACGTGGTCGTGACAGAAGACGAGCAATACAACAAGCTGAAGTTGGACAAAGTTTCAACGCTCAAGCCGGTCTTTGATCGATCGGGCTCTGGGACAATAACTGCAGCTAATTCATCGCCTTTGAGCGACGGAGCCTCCGCCATGGTCCTCGGCTCCAAGGATATTGCTATCAAATACGGGCAAGAATCGCGGGTCCTGGCACGCATAGTTTCTTACGCAGATGCGTCAGTAGATCCCATCGACTTCCCGATTGCGCCTGCAAAGGTTGTCCCCATTGTTCTTGAACGCGCCGGTCTCACAAAGGAGGACATCAGTATCTGGGAATTCAACGAGGCGTTCGCGGCGGTCATCAAGGCCAATGGCAAGATCTTGGGATTGAGCACGGATAATATTAACCCAAGAGGTGGAGCCATTGCTTTGGGACACGCGCTCGGAAGTTCTGGGAGCAGGATCTTGATCACGCTTTTGCATCAGCTAAAGAGTGGAGAATACGGGTGTGCTGCTATCTGCAATGGCGGTGGTGCGTCAACGGGTATCATTGTACAGAAGATTGCATATGAGCATCTGTTGGATTCTTGAGTAAGGAGAAAATCATGCATGAGAAAAATGTCAGCACGCGTTTTGGGTACGACCTAATGAAGAGCCATGCTCTTCTCATTCATGGTGGATGTAAAGCTTGGATGGATGGAAGGCCTTTACAGCTGTCCACGGTCCGTGGTGGCACAGTCGATTTAGTCAATCCAGTCCCTCCTTCTTCGGTCAGGAATTTTCCTCGTCTACGACTCCCTCACCCAGTATCTACGTTCCTACGGTCTGGACCGACAAGCCGGGGCGTGCTGTATCGAAGATGGACGATGCATATGGTCATTCATTCGGGGTATTCGTCGCTAATTCCTTGACCTGTCAAAAAGAGAGCGCTAGTATCCCTAAGGTATCAGCCACCCCACCCAGCCAAACCTCACCGCAGATCTGATGCCTGATCCCCACCAGAACCACGAAGCCATCATCTACGACGAAGGCGGCTCGCCAACGACTCAAACCGATCACGCCAAACCCAGCAAGGCCAACAGCAAGATCAAACTCAGGGCCTTCCTTGAAACCCTCCTCCTCCCCACCCCACCCCATTTCGCCGAACACTTCATCGCCGTCTGATGCGTTTTCGAACCGCCCGTCCCTTCCACCCGTTCGCACTCGACGCTCGCGACGAATTTTCGCGCGCCCGAAGGCAGATGGTCCAACATGAGCGCGTATTTCGTATCGGTGGCAGCGACTACAGAAGCGGGAACGGACGGAGCAGAAGGGGAAGAAGACGCCGATTCGACTTCGGCCGTTCCAGTGGGAAAAGTAGATGCCGTTGCTGAAGATTGTGAATGCGTCTCTGTTGTTGCCTCTGGCGAAATCATAACGCTGATTGTAGGCAGAGATATCGTCGTTCCGGGGGAGGTAGAAGTCGAGAATGGATCCTTGGATTCTGTTGCAATCGGTGAATTGATCAAAGTGGGTGACATTGTGATGCCTGAAGAGCTTGCCGGTGAAGAAGTCGGGATTGAAGGAGTCGCCGTTGGAGCGATGACGGCGGGCGATACATTGTGACTTGAATATGCTGCCGCCAACCGAGAAAAGGCAGCCTGGTTAGGACGAGCGACGAGACTTTGTCTTGGTGAGAGACCCTATTCAGTGGTTAGTGGTATCGTCGCCGGTAAGGTAACCGCCAAGCGTTGGGTATCAATACAGTATTGGAGTTGTCGCCAGGCGCGGCCATGGGCAAACTGTTGGAAATGGAAATCTGGCGAGCCTCGCGACAGCACTGGTTGTTGCGGTTGTGTAGCACTTGCACTGGAGGAATGGAAAGGGGGGAATGACAAAAATTGATGCAAGGGTCAACATCTGGATCAAGTGAGGCTGCTGCGGCCCTTTAGATTGGTCGTGGGTGGGTCTTGGGATGTTTGTCCGTTACGGCCAGTCAGTAGCCATCTTGCTCAATTCTCTCTGCGGATGGACTTCACTGGTAAATAGAGCCAGGGGGGGGGCTCAAGAGTTGCAAGTGTCAAGCACCGCACAAGGTCATCGATTGGCTGCGGGTAACATGTCTTTCTCGAGCCTCCACCAACGATTAGAGAGACGAAAGGTGCGACGATAATCTGTTGTCATTGTTCGCAGAAGAGGAATGGAAGAATGCATCCTTCAGAATCGAAAATTAAAACCCATTACGCTTCGCCCACCACCTGGAATTCAACATGTGCGCTAAAATTAGGCTCCGATCTCAGTCCGTAAGCCAGCTCGTGTTCTTACTTTTTCACTGTGCGAGTGCGGGCAAAAGTCCATCAGTAAACAGCCAGAGAAGACTGGAATAGTCTGATGTCCAGGCACCTCCAGTGTAGTATGTGCCGCGGAGTCCCTGCAAGGCATACAGCTTCTTGTAGAATCCCGCTTTCAGATCCTTCGTGCGTGGCCATAGCTGCAAGTCTTCGTGACTAGCGAATGCTTCGATCGCCGGACTCTGCGTAGCTGTGCCATTTTTTCCGACATTCTTGAGTCCATTCAAGATCAACTTCTTGGCGTCCTTCTCGGAGAATTTTTGATCGCCCAGAACCGTCGTCCTGAATTTCCCTGGGAAGCCGGAGAAGTCAAAAACGTTTACGAATGGAGCCTTGGGGAGGTTGTAGATTGAATTGGGAAGGGTGTTGACGAGAGAGGTGCCATCTGGGATGCTTGTGTTGCTAACAACGGCTACATAGGTGTTGGACCATGTCAGTTTGTCGAAGACTTCCTCTTCTTGGCGGCTGAGATCGAACGGCTTCAGGTTCTTGAGGGTCGGCGGGATGGTGATCAGGATCTTTTTGGCTTTGATAATCTTCCTCCCGGTGGGCGTTTTGACGGTCAGGGTTGTGTACCCATTTCGGCCGCGCGTGCTGTCAACAACGGTGCTCTTGTAAAGGACATCTTTGCCCAACAGACCAGCAGCCTTTTGGTAGAGCTCGGAATTCGTGAGGCGAGTGGTGATCTGGAGGCCGCCGCTCGTTGCGTCTTTGAATTGAATGAGACCGAAATTCTGGATCACTGACAATGTTGTGGCTTTTGTCAGGTCTTTTACAGCAAAAATGAATGTCCACAGCGTGGGAAGGGCTGCTTCCAAATGATAGTCGGCAACGGTCTTGCTGAACGGCTGGGCCAATTCTTCTGGAATGGGATCTGGGAGCTGACCATAACCTCCAACGAGATAGGGGTACTTCTGAACAAGCTGGGCATAAGATGCCAATGCCGCGGAAGGATCGGAGGTTGCAAGTGGGACAGTGTTCCCCGTAGTGAAATCGATGTATTTGGTCGCCCAAGGTGGGGTGGGGGCGCTCGTGAGTGAAATATTAAAGCGCTTGAAGAAGTCGAAGGTGGATGAGATGTTGTTATACGCGATCACCCCGTAGTCGATGGGGAAGTTGGCCTCCGGAACCACATAGGTGTTGACGTGACCTCCAAGATGGTCATCACGCTCGACAATCACCACGCTCTTCTTGTAGTCTTCCCTGAGACGCACTGCCGCGTACGTTCCAGTTGCACCACCCCCAATGATTGCCACGTCTTTGACGATGTCGTATTCTGGCTCGTCGTCGCATGGCTCTTCAGTGGGTGCCGCGTTCGTGGGAGCACCCAACATAGAGAGCCCAATGGTGAGCAAGCCCACACGGGATGGAGCAAAAATTCGCATGGCGAAAAGATGTGGATAATGATTACAAAAACGAGTAACAGAATGGGTGAGAGAGAGGAAGATAAACGAGCGCAGTGTAAAAACGAGTGTGATCGTGGGCAGGGAAGACGATCCGGCACGTTATGATTGCGGACAAAGACGAGGATATATACAATGGGTGTACGATCATAGCTCTAGGATTAGCCAAGCGTCAGTTGTGCAGTCGCCAGCACAATTTCCATAGCTTCGATGATTTGCACAAGGACCAAAGACTGAGGCTCCGGTGAGGTCCTTGCGAATCCCAGTCCCAGAGCAGTCCGATGGTGAGTTGTTCGTGCCGGTAGATGCTGCTGATCAGTGGGAGTCTACGAGATGACGAAGAAGGGTGCTTGCAACAGGTCCCTGGCGCTGTCTCGGTATGAAGACCACCATTCACGGTGGCCGTCCAATCCTATGGTCTGTTGACTCTGTTGACTCTGTCGAGGATCTTTTGGCCAGGGGGAGCTAATGTCAGCACAATCATCTTCATTCAAACCGACCTCGCGGTATCTTGTACAAAGGTCGATACCGTGTAGACTGCTGTGTACTATACAAGTTGTAGATTTGCAACCTTCATCCTGCTCTGAGGTGTTTACATAGTAATATGGTACAAAGTTCTCGGCTTGGCGGTATTGTGGCAGAAACTTGACACTACCTGAGACAGAAGCGAGATTATTCCGTCGGTAGCCCGGCCGAGTTGGCTTCGCGAGACCAAAACAGCAGAATTTTCTGCCTCTCTTGGAATTGCCGATTGCGCCATCTACCACAGTACTGTGGTATCACAGTACACAATAGATATGTACTGGGGGGACCTGTAGATCTCTAGGGGGAACCTGCTGTGTACGCCATAATAATAAATACTCGGTCTCTCTCCTCGTCGCTCCGCCTCCCCCCGCCTCCTCCTCTTCCCACCGTCCAGAGAGGGCGGCAAGAATGCCACTCTACCTTATTGAGCCCATGCAAGACTCTCCTGAAATCCAGTGGGAACAAGGTATAATGTGGCTTGCAACACGAGTCCACCAGTGATGTACATGTACATGTATTCTGAAAAGAGCCGACCTTGTCCTCACGATTCTTGAGGCCTTTCCATTCAAGAGAACATCTGTACGGGGTGCTTTCAGTCTCGGGTCCCTTCAGCCAGCTTTGCCATTCGAAGAGAGACAATTCTGCTGCGAGTGCCTTGAAGACGAACAACTTCATGTCCATACCTAGCTCTACCGCAACGGACACCGAGCACCTCACAACACTATTCCGCCTAGGCGCCAGGAAGAAATGAGCCCGAAGGCCAAGGCATTGCGGAGGTGCGATGCTAATTTCCTATTCCAAGAACGAGTCATTATTGACGGTGGAAGGCTTCAAGGGAAGGCAAGTTCGTTTTCCGGAGCGATGCGCTATGCATAAGTATGTCCGCCTGCAAAGATGGGACGCCAGCATCGGACTCTCCATACCAAGGCAAAGACGAAAACACCGCAACGATTGGCGCAACTCGGCAGCTCGATACCAAGACTCTGGGCCAGGAACGGCATTTAGGGGACAATTTTCTCGAGATTCTTTGATTCGGCGTGCTTCGATTCGTTCGAAAGCTTGGCGCCTTCCAAGGTTTCGGTCTATTGCTACGGTTTTTCACCACTCTTGATCTCTCTTGATCATTGCGCTTTTGGTTTGATACGTTGCTAACGCTATCCACACGCGCTCCCAAATGCGTTCAAGGGAACGACTCAGAAGGAATTGATCCGGAAGTCAAACCCTAGACGTACAAATCCTCGTCATCGCCACCGTCTCCAAATCCAGCCATATCGCTTTTGCCTTTACCCTTCCCCTTGGATACAACCTGACTTCCGTTGGATTGGGGTCCACCATTACTGGCACCGTTGATCCCCAAATGAGCCGTCCGAATCGTGTAAGGATCATCTTGTTCCTCATCTGCGCTCATCCCCTCATTAGCAAACTCGAGTACCTTCTTTCCTGTCAGAGTATTCGAAGAACTTGTTCGCCCCCCTGTCAGATCACCAGGACCTCTCACCGTCTCTTTCCCTTTTCCTGTTGCAGCAGGTAGAGCTTTGTTCTTCTTTGCCTCCTCAACTTTCTTCTTGTCTTCACCCTCGAAAGCTTTGCGGACACTTTCGTAGTGACCCAACTCTTCTGCAGAGACGGAGGGAACGAGTTCTCTTCTAGCCATTTCAAAGTCCTCTTCCACGACCATAACGTTGGTGTCTTCGTCAGTAGCTAGATGATCGAAAAAATGCGCGATTGTTATTCGTGTTGCGTGGGAGGGTAAAGTATTATTATAAGCAGCCACTTTAGCGTCAACAAGACGAGCTTGACGCGTGATGGCTTTGAGCATGGCATCCGAACAAAGGGCATAGAGATCAGCACCTGTGTAAGTGAAAGGGAGCGACTGGGAAACACGACGTAAATTCAGCTCGGGGTGGAGCGCGAACCTAGATGTGTTAGCGATGTTTCTGCTGCGTGCTCGAATACTACTTACTTCCTGGTCAAGGCCTCCAAAATGGTGAGCTGCTTATCATGCGTGTCGCTGATTCCGAGATACAACATCTTATCAAATCGCCCAGGACGCAGTAAAGCCTGGTCCAGGAGATCAGGCCGGTTGGTCGCGCCGATAACGAAGACGCCGCCACCTTCACCGTCGCTCATACCGTCTAGCTCTGCGAGAAGTTGAGATACGATTCGGTCCATGACTCCACCGCTATCACCTTGATTGCCACGTTTCGGTGCTACCGAGTCCAGTTCGTCGAAGAAGACGACGCAAGGTCTAGCGTCTCTGGCGCGTTGAAATACTCGGCGGACATTGGCTTCAGATTCTCCAATGTACATGTTAAGCAGTTCCGGTCCTTTCACGGAGAAAAAATTGAGCGAGAATTCTGTCGCTATAGCCTTTGCCAGCAATGTTTTACCCGTTCCGGGGGGTCCATAGAACAGGATACCGCTTCGTTTCTTCATACCCTTAGCGAACAGTTCGGGGCGAGAAAGAGGAAGCTGAATGGTTTCCATGACTGCATCTTTGACGTGTGTAAGACCACCAACATCATCCCACGTGACGTTAGGAATCTTCGGCGCCCCGATTGAGTCAGCAAAATTCTTGCGAGCAGCCTCGACCGCAGCATCGAAGTCGGCTTTGGTGAGAGCCGATGTCGATGGGCCGCCAGCGACCTCTATATCGCGGACTGTCACCTCTGCACTGTTGGATTTCAGCTTCGTAGCGGTGTCTGCGAGGTTTTCCAAGCGTGTTCTTTTTGCGACGACTGCTCTGTCAATGACATCGATGAGATCGCCCGCAACAAGCGCAGCTGTCTTGACAGCAACAGAGGAGAGTTCGACATCAGGCGCAACTCGGACTCCGTAGTCCTGCACAATCCCTCGCAAAATGCCTTCTCTTTCCCCTTCATCTGGGGCCATCATCTCCAGCTCATGAGTGAATAAACCTCGTATGCCATCTGGCACCTTGTCCACGTCAGTTGTGGTTGCGACAATGACTCTCGAGTCGGATAAAATCTCCTTTAATGCAGTAGTCATGCGCTCAGCGTTGAGAGCCTCGATATGCTTGATGAGTATTACAGTGTGCTCTGCGCCACAAGTCATTGCACGTTCTGCTCGCGCTCTGAGAAGACCGTCGGTCTTCACGTCACCGCCGCCAGCACCGCTTTCGGTGACAATATCGTAAGCGTCGATGACGAATGTGTGCAAGCCAAGGTCTTCGCAAGCTCGTTCGGCATTAAAGGCTTTGCCGATAGCGCGTTGAGTGGACGTGAGAAGAATTGCTGATGGCGGCAGTCCCAAGTGGATGGCTTGAGGACTGGTCGCGACAGACATCAGCTCTCTCAGCCTACGTCGGATGGATGAGATGTGTGGCTCTGGCGGTTCAGCGGTGCCAGGCACTCGAGTCGTGTTGGAGGCGGTCGAAGTTGGCGCTCGCTTGACGTCCAAATAATATTGCCATGTGCTTGTCTGTACCGATGGTGCTCGGCCTTGCTCGTTGCCAGCCTGTACCATTTTTGCGTTGGAGGCATCGACACAAGCGATGCCTCCCCAGATTTGTTTATCGTCACCACCTTCACTTCCCGAAAAGGTCACGTTGCTCACTTTGAACCAGGCAACCTTCAGGGCCCCCTTTGCTGTTAAATCCTTGGAACCATTTTTTGGTCTCGCGAGAACTTCGTCATTTGCGGCGTCGTCTGAGCCTTGGAAGACGCTTCTACCGAGAGCCTCATCCACAGCAATTGCCACCACATCACCAGGCTTGACAAGACGCCGTCTCTGTTCAAAGTACTCTTTCAGTCCAGTGAACAGGCTAGGCTGTAGAAGGCGATCCGAGGAGAGAGGCGTGGCCAACTTTTGCAGCGTGACCTCTTTTGCTAGTGGCGGGCAAGAAGAGCTCGTGATCTTGGCCATTTCAGATACCGTGACAGCATGTGATGCAAGTGGCTGGATTCGAAGATGGGTTGGGGCACCTAGGTTTTCGAGTAAAATTGGAGACGTGAATGCTATAGAGTTGGTAAATGACTGTGGACCCATCATTTCAAGGAAGCTCGATTTCCTGGATACGCTTTTGTGAGCAGGAACACGGGCACGCTTCTTGGTGATGCTTTCGGGGAGGCCATATATTTTTGCTGCTCGCCATTCCTGGATTTCATCAAGTTCTTCATCAAAGGAGCCTAACTTCCAAGGAGCAAAGCTGTTCGTCGACGGCTCCGCGCCAGCTTCGAGCCTCACCCAATCACCAGAAAAGCAGCCAATCTTGACAAGGATTGAGGTGTCCACAAAGACACGAGCTTCCTCGTCATCATCGGACGAGGGCTTAGGATGCAATAAGTCGTCTGGAATTCGCTGGAGCAGGCCCTGCAACTTGAAGAGCTTCGCGCCAACACCTCTCCCACGAACCGTGCTTGCTGTAAATCCAGAACATTGTGATCCAGGAGTGGCAATCCCATGCACAGAGTAGGCCCCTGGACGAGGCGTTGCAGATTGATAGGAGGACATTACTCCTGTAGAAGGGGGAAGAGAAGGGCCCATCAGAGAAAATGCATCCTCAGAGTCGTCTGACAGATCATCCTGATCAGTGGCCGACAAGTCCGAAGCCAGATCGTCTGTGGTCTCGACATCCGGTGAAGAAGAAGTTGAAGATGCATGCCTTTCCTCAGCTGCTGAGTAAAACATCTCATTGGAAGTGTCCTCATCTTCTTCTGGAATTCCATTTGTGATCTGCGCCAGTGGGGTCTTCAACAATGCCTTGCCCTGTTTTTGCGAGTGCAGAATGACGATCCGCGTGCTCGGCAATATGAGACCTTGAGAGACCGGTTCACAGGCAGTGATTTTCGCAGGCGGAGCAGGCCTATGTGTGATGGGATGCGCGGGTAATGGGAGTGGAAGCAGGTCCCCCGAATGGACGAGCTGCGGTGCCCTGAGAGCCTCGCGAACAGCCTTCCTCCATGTACTCTCTCGCAGCTTCTGGTCTTGAGCCTTGTTGGCCCCATTGCTGCCTCCTCGTGGCGGCGGAACCTTGGCTCTGTGACTGTCTCCTCCGAAGCCTCTGCCGCATTCAGCATGCACTTCGTCTAGCTTCCTGAGTTCTTCTGTTTCCAACGACACATAGATGGTATCCAAGCCCAAGGGAACAGCATCTAGAATCCTGATTTCGATTGGTGTATCCTTGCGGGGGAAAGCTTTCCCTGGGGATATGACTTGTAGGTTATGAAGGAATGAGTGGAGAGCTGGCGACGAAGCAGGGAACTGGACCGAGGAGTGTGGCCGTGAGGATACCGTGTCTGGCTTGGGCGCGGCGCGGACTGGCAGGAGGGTCCATGAAGTGGTTTGCGTGGAGACTACAGAGGCCGGCTGCCATGGTGCTATGGCTACGTGGAGAATGGTGTTGCTCAGTTGTTCGTCGTCGGACTCTGCTATTCACTGTGTCAGCTGTAGCCCAACCAGCGTCGCGCATAGTCGTACTGCCACGTCTGTAGTGAGGGAAAAGGTCCTGCATCAGGTCGTCCGAGACAAAGCCCACTGCATCTGCCAGCCGCTCGTCGAGCAAGAGATGCGCCGACAAGGGCGGCCGGTCTGCTCGTCGCCGTCTCCTTCTCTTGCGGCGCGCCATCAAATGACTACAGGTACGAGCCTCCATGGTGCCGTCGACGACTATCCGGCGAGGACTAAGGTACGGTCCTTCGGCATTATTGCTGCGCAGGATTCAGGACTACTGTTACCGCTCGCACCCATATGCACGGGTCGGCTCGTGAAGGAGGATAGCTGCCAGTGCCAGTGTGCCTGTGCACGTCTCACACAGTTGATCCTCGGCTACTGAGGTACACAAGTACTATTACGACTCCGTCTTCACACCGAGAGCAAGCCATGGTCGAGGATCTTCTCCCCTGGTAGAACCCATCTCCCGTCCACGGCAGCCAGCGCCTGTGGAAAGATGCACATCATGTCCCCACTCCTCACTCCTCACTCCTCACTCCTCAACCACCAGCACCGCCGTGGGTGTCTTGGGTGTCCAAGCCGACTTACGTGCGAAACCGTCTCCGCCGCTTGCATAGTGCGTAGTGCGTAGCGCGTACTGTCTACTGCCTGTCGATGGGAAGCAAGGATGCGGCGTCATCTCGAGCCTGCTTGGCTGGACCCAGACGATAGCTACTCTTAGTCTTGCTGCTTTCCCGCTGGCGAGCGACTCCCACGTCCTACTTGTCCTTTCAATAGCTTGACTCTCTCTTCGATCCATCATGCTCTCCAATGCCACACCCCCTCTAATCGAAACACCTTCCTACAATGAGCACTGCTGAAGAGCTGGAGACGCATGCTAACAATGGCATCCCAAACACCCATGCCCTGAAGTCCACAGCGCAGCATGCCATTGAATTCGCTCACCAAGCAGAGAAACTTGCGCAATACACCCCCGACCAAGAGAACAATGCGACGGGCTCTACGCAAGCTGTAGAGGCCAAGTTCATCACCGCACAGGATCCAGTCGTGGTTACCGCGGACGGCAGACGTCTACCAACCATACCGTTGCACGAAGCCTTGAAGCTAAACCGCCTGAAAGATGACCTCGAAGGTCGACAATGCTCTCGCGAATTGCCTGTGAAATTTGGTGTTCGCGAAGCAAAAGATGGCACGGTGCATGGCATACCACCCCCAAGAACGCCAAACGACCATCAACCCACCAAAACCGACACTCCTTTATCAAAAGCTGTGCCCCCAGCGAGAACGAATCCTCTTTTCCCACCCCTGCCTATGTATGGGCCCCCGTCGCCCCTGAGAAACGCGCAATACATCTTCTTCCAATTTACGTCCGCCATACTTTCACAGTGTTTCCTGCTGGTCATCGTCCTGGGAGCTTTTTTCACGAGCATTCCTGAGATAATGAAGAATATCGGCATCATCTTGCACCTTCAGCGACCTTCTGAGCGGCGTTTGTTCTATCTTGAGGAGGAGCGACGTCGCGGAGAGCGCGAGGCAGCGAATGCGGAATGGGAAAAGACCAAGAACAACAATAGGGATGCTGACATCCCAGCAGACAAGAGCCATAGCGGGGAACAATTTATCCCAACAGAAGGCGGACCGGATAAGCTTGAGTGCGACGTTGGCTATTACGCCCGCCGAGTTGGCCTGGACAGTGAAACCTTCCTGGTACAAACAGAGGATGGATTCATAATAGAACTTTGGCACATATTTAACCCTCTTACCACCTCTGCTCAATCTTTCACTGCGCGCCAACCTCGCTCACCAGATGTTTTCAATTCCAAGCCCACCAAGCTTCCATCCAATCTCGAAGGCAGCAAATATCCCGTCCTCCTTATCCATGGGCTCCTGCAATCCTCAGGCGCGTACTGTTGTACAGACGATAACAGTCTAGCCTTCTTTCTCGCCAAATCCGGTCTTGATGTGTGGCTAGGCAATAATCGCTGTGGCTTTACACCACGACATTGTCTTCTCCATCCCTCCGACCCTAGGATGTGGGCCTGGAACATTCGTCAAATGGGTGTCATGGATCTCCCTGCTCTGATATCTCGTGTCCTTACCGAGACAGGGTTTCCCAAATTAGCACTCATCGCGCACTCCCAAGGGACGACTCAAACCCTCGTTGCCCTCGCCAAAGAACAAAGGCCAGAGATTGGCCGGAAGATCAGTGTCGTTTGTCTTCTTGCGCCGGCTGCTTATGCTGGCCCTTTGATTGGCAAGATGTACTTCAAGTTCATGAGGATCATCACCCCGGCCCTGTTCCGGTGTTTCTTTGGTATACATGCTTTCATCCCCATAATGATGTCTATGCATCGTCTGCTTCCCGCCAAGTTCTACGGATTCATGGGATACTTGGTCTTCTCCTTTCTCTTCAATTGGTCCGACTCGAGATGGGAGCGTGATTTGAGGGATCGCTGTTTTCAATTCGCACCCGTTTATGTCAGTGCGGAGAGTATGCGGTGGTGGCTGGGACGGGAATGTTTCGCACGTCAAAAATGCATCCTCAGTACCAAACAGGAGATGAGGATGGAGAATGAAGAGGATGCAGAGGAGGATGAAGAAGAAGAGGACATGGAACCTGATTCGGACGAGGAAGTTTTCGCTTCTGCGGACAGCAAGGAGC
The DNA here is from genome assembly GCA_014858625.1 of Venturia carpophila. Taxonomy (NCBI): domain Eukaryota; kingdom Fungi; phylum Ascomycota; class Dothideomycetes; order Venturiales; family Venturiaceae; genus Venturia; species Venturia carpophila. The sequence goes on along the minus strand of JACTAK010000002.1, from coordinate 2,874,895 downwards.
GTAAGAAGAACGACAGGGGAAGGTTTGCTTGGTACGATGAACAAGTCCCTCCTTTCGCGTTATGGGTCGCTGGGAGCGATGATTTGGTCGATGGTAAAAGACTTCTAAGAAGGTTTGAAAGAGAGAGGGAACCGCACGTTGAGGTCGTGCATTCGAAGATCATTGAGGAATATGAGCATCTGGACGTCATCTGGGCCATGGACTCCATCGAGCAGGTGGGAAAGGAGGTTTTGGAAACCATTTGGCGAACTTTGCCCGTCGAACTGCGGCAGGGCTCGTGCCGGGTTCCTACTGGGTGTGAAAATGTGGTATTCTGGTCCTCAAAGAAAGGGAAAGAGAAAGACGAGAGTAAGGTCGGGGCTAATGAGGATGACAACGGAGTCGAAGATCTAGAAATAGAGGAGGACCGAAGGCAAGACGACGAGCCTATACATGCCGATTTATGATAGCGACTTAAAAGCGAACTCTTCGGATCTTTTTCTCGTCAACTCTCACCAAGACCTTTGGCAACATCATTGGCTCTTTGGGCGAAAGAATCGTGAAGGTGAGGACTACGAGTGTGAGGAGGAGGGGCAGGCTTCTAGTGCCAGTGGATGAGTTTACTGCGTACGTATAGACGTCAAGACATCCGGTAGCGAAATATAAAATACTGGGTCCTCAATCATCCGCTTTTTCATAATATCGTGTGGCCCCTGTGCAGACCGCTAGCGATAAAACATCGCCGAACAATCAAATTCAGACTGCCAGGAGTGAATCCGTCGACGTCAATATTAAGCACTGTTGAGATCGACAGAACATTCATTCACTGCTCGTTGAAAAGACCAGAATGGAATGAACCGCTGTGTCTACCATATTTGCCCAACCGTCGAACATGCGGTTCTTCCTCCATCACACGGGGATCTCGAAAGCTCAGCCTATCCCAATGAAATTTCTCGTCACATGGCCGAAATCTTCGACCTTGGACGCCGAGCGTCACACCGGTGCTGCAAGAAGAGCAAGACTCCCTCATCTCACTCCACTCGCAGTCGACGATCCAGCACCACCGTTCCAATTAAAATGGGGGACCGTCCCCATCCATTTCTACTATGTACATGCACAGATGCACACATGCACCCTAAGACTTGCCTACATAAACAAAAGTCATGATCCCCATGTTCTCCTGCTCCTCCCCATTGCTCTCCCTCAACGGATGCTTCTCGGTATCGAACCCAGCAGCAATGACAACGTTGTCGCCCTTCTTCACAGGGATGGGTCCGGCACACGTGCTCATCTCCGTGATGGTCTGCCACTCCTTGCCGTTGACGACGGTGGAGGAGCCGGCGCCGCCGTAGGTGGCACTGGATTTGCAGACGAGGGCGCCGTTGATGCTCATGGAGACGTAGGTGCCGCCGTCGTGCATGTGGCCTCGGGCGGCGATGAACTCGCCGTCGGCGGTGATGGGGTACTTTTCTGATGTGATTTCGCCGGCCGTGCTCTTGGGTGGCTTGTAAGATTGGGTGAGCGATGAGCATTCTGGATTTTAGCGGTGGTTAGTAGTGGTGGTGGTGGTGGCTCTGGTTTGCAGCAAACGGCGTGGCTTACCTGTGGCGGCAAGGGTGAATTGCATGGCGTCGTTTCCGACCTTGCCAGGCATGTATTCGACATCCATCTGCACATAGACTTCCTGTTGGTCCTTGTTGTAGTTGACCATCTCTGCCTGAACAGTCTCGCGTCAGTACAATTCTTCTGTCGGCTAGAAGAACGTGAGAGGCAATCCTTACCTGCATGACAATAGTATCATCCGCCATGTGATACCCAGAATTGTAGGTCCCATCACTCGTGGTGAAATACTGTGTAAACCCATCCACAGCACCGCCGATGAATGGCGAAAAACTACCAGCAACACCACCGCAGCCTTGAACAAAAGTGGGGACAGCCTTCGTCATGTCCATCTGCGAAAACATCGTCAGCGCTCGCCCGCCACCAACACCGACAGGTTGTAGGGACATGTCAAACTCACAGTGACAGCGTGATGCAGATAGACCCCGTTGTTGATGCCAGCTTTGGTGCCGTTCGCGAAAACCACATCCACCTTCCCAGCCAGAACGGTACAGTCCTTGCAGAAACCCGTACTAAGCCTCTTCACAAGTCCGATGCCGTTAGGATCCATAGGTTTGTTCTTCATCATATCGAGCATCTCGCTCCATTTACTTTTGGGCTCTGTAGGCTTATCTCCATGCGCATGTCCGGCCCCGGGCATATCGGTGCCCTGAAAATGTGCCGTCGTCAGCCTTGGGAACTGTACAAATTCAATAGTAAAAAGAGAGACGAACCTTGTTGGCTGGTAATGTAAAAGGACCATAGCGGATGATATCCCTCTTAGCCGTCTTCCTCAACTTTGGTTCTGCTGAAGTGATCTGGCCCTCCACAGCTGGAATCATCGATTCAGCGTAATTCATCATTGTATTTGTCGAAGGCAGGATATCCGAGAGCCATGTTGGAAGAGATTGTCGAGATGCGATGGCGGGAAGGGCATTGCAAAAGGGGGTGAGGAAAAGAGACCCCGCTAGAATTGAAGTCCTCATGTTGAAAACAGATGTAGACCAAGCACTTGGAGAAAGGAAGAGAATGATCGACTTGATGCGGTTCCCAGATAATGCCAAAGGGCAAAGGTCGCCGTGAGGAGGCAGTTTTATCAACGAAGCTATGCTTGTTGCCACTTCGAGCTCACCTAATCCACCCACAAACATATAAACATATGCTTCTTTTCTGCTCCGGGGAAGTACGATGGTAGTGTAGAGGAGCAACCTTACGTTTGATTGGGCTCAATCGGACTTGCTTTCTTGCTTGTTTCCGCATCATGTTTCCCTTTTGAGCAGTACCTTTGGAAGAATCCAAAGAAGGATAGGCCCGGGCCTCAAGTACATACGACAACGAGCCGCGGGGAGATTCCACTAGCTGCCTCTAATAGAATTCTGGAATCAAGCTTAGAGTCGGGAGCTAGTCCAAGTCGTTTCACGGAGCGCTTGGTAAGGTAATTTGTCGATTAGGGATGACACATACATGTATAGTACGTTCTACGTCGAGTCTAAGAACGAATAGGGCTTGGTGAGAGGAACTCTTTTCGAAACTGTCCATATACAATATAGTACATTTTTCGATCTGAACCTCACCGGACGCGTAGAGTCTTTCATATTCCATTCGGCCTAGAGTGGAGAGCGTATCAAAACACTAAGAGATGACATGCACTAAGATTCTCTCGTAATGCACATCATGATGACGAATCACGTTCTGCCAGCATGTTCTGCGTGTGGGTAAAGAACGCTTCTGACAAGTGTGCGTGCTTAAGTGTGTCCAATGAAATGCCATTAGTAATGGAGATAAACTTCTGCCGCTATATTGAACCACTTCATGCTAGGAATGAGAATTCGGCGTTGTCTGAACCACGCTATCATACTCTTTTGGGTCCAATACTTATTTGCAATATATCATTGGAGAGCCTCCTAATGCCGTACCAAGCTCTTCTGGGACACCACTTGGGGGAATAGCATGGACTTGATTATTCATTACAGGAAGCAGGTATCGCAGAGTGCGACTGACGTGGCCCGTTGAACAGGAGGAAGGCGCGCGCATTAAAACTGTATTTAATTGTCCCTCATAGCCGCTGCATGACTCTCGACTCACGTCCGCGACGAATATGTCCGGGTCCACAGGCATGTCCATTGAAGCGAATGACTCTGCTGATGCATTGTCCGCAAAGATCTCGCAGCATATCACACAAGCCCGCGCACTTGAGTGTCCAGGCAGTCGAGTGCTGTAGCTGATCTGGGTACTGTGCACGGGTCATGTGTGTAGACCCTTTGAGCTGCCAATTGGTTGAACTGCTCCTATTATTTAATCTCAAGGATAAAGAGCTATGTCTATGAGTAAGGTCCGTGGGGGATCTCCAACGTTCTGATTCATGAAACTGCATGGGAGCTGAACCCCAAGCCCTCGCGGAGAAGTCACCCGTTCTTCTTAATGCCGCAAGACATAGAGTAATGCTTCATGGCATTTGTAGGGACTTGCGCTTTATTGATTTGCGGAACCTTCAAAATCAGTTAGCAAGGGACAGTGCAGATTACGACCTTTCGAAACAAACGATCCATGATGGCCAGCTCCGCTTCAATCGAGGGCGACCATGCGGGCTCTTTATCGCAGTCCATACAGACGTCCCCCTCGAGTTCGCCAAGACGGTTGACTCCCTTGAAAAGCAGAAAATTAGGTTGGCAGGTCGCTAGGAAGAACCTTGAACTTTCGTGACGAAATCGGTCGCCCACGTCTCCCATGTAAAAGATAGGTTGCTGAGTGGCAACAGCATTCGAATAATAGGATTAATCTGGTTGGTTATTACTGTATTTTGCCCAGCGGGTCAAGGTGCGTGGCGATGTTCCTCGTCTTGGCTGTCGCTGTGTTCGTCGTCGGAGAATGCAGTCAATTTCGCAGGGCTTCTTTTGTTACCATCTCTCTTGCCACCTAATTCGCCCACTTCGGTAAGCTGTCTTGACTCTGCTCGCTTTTTGGCTGCTTCCATCTGTTGGTCGTCTTTTTCTTCCTCCATCAGCTCCTCGGGAACATTCTCCTCTGCGGTGTAAAAAACATCGCTTTCCGGATGGGCTTTCCCTTTACCCTTGTGGTTTTGAGATTGGCTAGGTCGACCGTCGAGTGCACGAGTCTCCGTCCCAACGCTTGCAACACTCTGCCATGCGTGGCCCCATCCTTGCGCTGCATCTCCTAGGATCTCTCCCTTTCGTGACATTTCTCTCAGGTCGCTCCAGTATTCCAATCGTTTACAGTGGTCATCTGCTGCATCGAAAGCATGTAGCAGATTGTCGATGTAGCGGCCCTCGGCTTCATCTTCTGGTTCATGTCGAGCTTTATGCTCGTCGCGATGTGCTTTGGCTGAAGATATTTTACTCATGAGAATTGATAAAAGTTGCTGCCGCGAACCTTGAAACACAAAGAGAGACATGATGTCCGGCATCTAAATTATGCGAGTCAGTATTGTTTGGGGAAATGTCTAGTGTAGCATCTAAAATCCGGCACAGGGCGTGTTGGTGCCTTTGACAGCTACGAAGCATGAAACTTACATTCTCACCGAGATAGTAAAGCTCATCGCCGGCTTGCTCTAAGAAGTTTTCGATCAAGACAATCTTCTCGCGGTCAATAGAAGCCCTCTTCAGAGCCCTCAGCAGAGTAGGTATATCCCGCACATCTCCATCATGTTCATCGTCGCCACCGTCTTCGGCGCCACCTTCAGGGCTTCGCGCACCATCGATTTTGTTTGGGCTGCGCAGCTGAGCTGCTTTGACACTGCTTTCGTTATCGCTTCCGTCACTACTTCCGAGGCGTGGCTGCGAATGGATTGTGAAGTAGTCAGAGTTCAAGGCGTGACCTTCAACAAGCGTGTTCTTCTTGTGATGGGTGTGCCTCCTGACCCGTTTCCTCAACCATCGTCTTCGTCTGACAAAAGAGTGAAACCACGGATGGGTCCCATGCCATGCACAGCTATTGCCAAAGCAGAGGCTGTATTCCCATCCTTCTTCGTCCACATCGCGAGACATGTCCACATACCAAGTCCGCCAAGCCCATTCCCAGCTTGGATCCGGCACTTGGGCATTTGTAATGTCGACGGCGCTAGGTTTGAAATCCGATGCAACCCAGGAGGATGGGTCAAATTGGAGGAGAGAGTTTGAGGAGAATTTCGGTATGCCAAAGAGGAACAGACCACGTTGGTTCTCATAGAGGATGTCGATCTGTGCATTCTCATCATCCACATGCCGTGTCTTCTTCCCAGGTTCTCGAGCGAAACCTTTCATGCGCTTGCCAAGATTCCGCTTCATTCGTCCCTGGCCCCATGTATCATCATCTCGTCCTGCGGACGGTGGAGGTGCTGTGGCTGAGTCCTGGCCGTCATGGAGGGCGACGGCAGAATTCTCTCCGGAAGAAAAGTTGCTGTTCCTACTGTTTCGTCCTTCTTGCCAGCGAGACTTCTGATACCTATGCCTTGGAGGTCTCAAAGAAGCATGGGTCAGGTTGCGCGAGATGGTGCCGGTCAAGCTCTCTGCGAGGTGTGAGGGGGGTTGCTCAGATGCCGTGTCGGCAGTTTCAAGGGCACCGTCTTCGCTCGGTGCTTTCGTGTGGTCGACTAGGATGATGGGAGCGGCAGCAGCAGCAGCAGCAGCAGCAGTGGGAGTAGGCGTCAGGTTGGGTCTTGTAGGAGCTGTTTGGGTATGCGAGGACTCGGCGGACATGGGGGATGGATCTGGCACCAGCAGGGCGTGCGGAGGTGCTAGAGGGGCATTGAGCGGTCGTCTGGTACGCGTGGTGGGATAGATGCTGTTGCAGAGGGCAGGTAACAGAAAGGAGCGGATGTTGGCGTAGGGGGTCGATTGCAGTGTTGATGGATGTGTTTAGATCGAGGGCCCCGAAAGAGTCGGGAAGGGTCATGGACCATGGTTTGGTCTGGAGCTGGCCATGGAGCGTCTCTCCGCTTGAGCTGGCTTGGGCCACTCCGGCTCCTCTTTGCTCTGGGTACGTCATTGGGCGTAGAGGTGTCGACTTGGAGCTATGGTACAGAGCCTTCCCACCCTCCTCACTGCTCTGCTCTGCTCCCTCTGCTTTACTGTATTCCCTCTCCTCTCTGCTCCTACGCTCGACGCCCTCGAACCTGACCCGAGACTTTTCTCCAAACACCCCACAAACCTCACCCTCCAACAACAAACACCATGTCGCGCGCTGTCAAGCTTGTGGGTGTCGTTGGTGCTGCTGGCGCTGGTTATTATCTCTACACATCTGGCGGATCGCCCAAGGTTGCCGAGAAGCAGTTCGAGCGTAGGTTCTCCTCCACGATCCATCGTTCTGGCCCCTGACCAGCGCAACGATGCTGACCTTGCGCCAGACGATGCCGCGAGGCTCTCCTCCAAGGTGAGGTCAGAGCTACCAGGCAGAGAAAAGGAGGCAAAGACACAATTGAAGCTTAGCGGCGAACAGGCTGGGAAGAGTATCGACAGCGCTGTATTTGTTGGTCCTTGCAAGCCGGGTACATCCATTCTAACATCAGCCAGTTCCAACAAGCCAAGGACGCAACCACCCGTGCCGACCAGTCCATCCAAGCCTATGCCGCATCAGCAGAAAAGAAGCTCGGAGATTTGAAAGAAGAGACTGGCAAGAGCCTGTCCGCCGGCGTCGACAAGTTTGACAAGAACGTTTCAAAGGGTGCTGCAGAGTCCAAGAGCTGGCTTGGAAGCTGGTTTGGTGGCAAGTAGATTTCGGAGGGCTGCCGGGGTCGATGGCGTGCATGATTCACGTACTGAGTAAGCGAAGTAATGCTCTGAGTAATTTAAGGCAAGGCTGCCTTGCTTGGAAAGTTTTCACTATGGTAGTTGGGGCGCAAGATCAATACACGAGCTTGACATGACGTCTTCAAATCTCAACTAGCATTATGCAGCGGCAAAGTGATCTCGACCGACGGGGCATGATAAGGATTTGGGACATCTAGAGCATCACAGCGGACTTCCAATTCTCAATCATCCTGCCGACTGCTGGAACAGTTCGTTGCAAGTAACCCTCCATCTAAGTCGGTGATGTCCTACCCTACACGCAAAATCGAACGTTCAAAAAACTACTAAATCCAGTAGGGTTGTGAGGGAAATGAGACAATACTAACCCCACTGTGGTATCATCATCATTAGAACTCCCTGTTCATGAAATACTAGTAAATTGGTTGGTGTTTCACGGCGTGTCTTTCCAGATCCTATATTTCATAGCGTGCATTTCTCATAACCATTAAACTATCCACCTCCATCACGGAGAATCCGCCGCCGCCTTCTCCCTAGCCAACTCCTGTGCCCATCTACTCCGCTCCAGTATGGCCTCTCCATAGGACCAAAACACAAAAGGTATGGTGCTCATCCCAAACGCCACGAAACCCAACAGGCTGCTCGCCCACCCGATACCCAGCGCCCTGTACATCGGTACCGCTGCAAAGGGTAAAGCGGCACCCATGATCTGTCTCGTAAGACTGGACGCAGCGTTCGAGGAGCTGGCGTACGAAGTATAGCAATCGACCAGATAATTCAGCAGAGCGTTGAAGTTGAGGATGTAGCCCAGCCCATAGGGGATCCCTGAAAGAGCGGGAGAGATCCAGTGGACGTCTTTTCGCGAGGTCCAGGCGGACCAGAAGAGGCCCATGGCGATGAGGGGCCCTGATGCGCAGGCTGGTGGGAGACGCCTCGCGCCGTGGTGAAATGTCCACGGGTGGCCGAGGGAGAGGCAGCGGAGGTAGTAGCGCTCGTAAGCGACTTGGAAGAGAGGGGAGACGAGGACGCCGACTCCCACACCGAGGAAGGTGAGGCCTTCTTGACCCTTGTTGAAATCGTAGGTGTCTGTTTCATGTCAGTTTTCAGTTTGCAAGCACCATCCCGAACGGGTTTGTTTACGTACCTTCGAAAATGATTGGGTATGATTGGAGAAAGACGTAGAGCAGTGAATACTGGAAGGCCAGATACATGCAGGTGCAAAAGACGAGAGGTTCTCGACAAAGCATCGTCAAAGGACGCGCAAGGACTTTGGTGACGATGTGTTTCCAGCCCTTCTCCTCCTTATCGGTAGGACCTCGTGGTTCCCAGCTCGTTTCCCGGCTGCAGCGGATTTGCGTCGCCCTTCTGTCCAGGATGATGTTATGGTTCGTCTCCGGCATCCCCAACAGAACCCCAAGGAAAGCGATACCGCCCATGCCCAACCCTATCCAGAACGCCAAGCGCCAGCCCACGGGACTCATAACAGACCAGCCAGAGACGATAGGCCCCAGCACAGATCCACCCGTCGTAGCCATGTTGTAGGCAAGCAGGGCACGACCGCGATGGATGTCGAGTGCATAAAGATCGGAGCAGATCCTGTCCGATATGTCAACCTCGATGACTGAAAAACGGCACCCGGGTGACGCTCTTACCCACTAATAGTACTCGGTGGACCAGAAGCAAAAAATCCAGTGAACAGTCTGAAGAAATTGAAGGCGCCCCAATTCGGAGCAAGAGCACACGCCATCATCCCAGTGGCAGATGCAAAAGTCGTCACCAGGTTGATCGTTCTACGACCGTACTGCTCACTCATCGGACCAAGCAAGGTGTTCCCAATCGTGTATCCCACCAGGTAGATGGAGACGGGGAAGACTCGCCACGCGAATCCATTTTCATACCCAAATTCTTTGAGAGCAGCTTCGGAGCCATTGGAGGCCAGAGATGTGCCACTCGTGCTGCAGACAACGAGGAAGAGAGCGATGCCTAGGACGAGGTGTTTCCAAGCTTGCGACCAATTCTGCGGGTTCAAGAAAGGGCAGTCGTCAAAAGAAAGCGTCGCGTTCGTGTCCTCGGAGTCGTACTCGCCCTGCTTGTCTGGAGTTGCAGACATGCTACAAATATGTCCGTTTGAAGAAGCGATAGGGAAAGGATCTAAAAGGGCCCCATATCATTCAATTCTACGTGCTGTCCCATGTGCTCGATTCACTGGTAAATGTGACACGAGGAAAAGCAGATGCAATGCTTCTGGGACCCAGCTCCCACCGTTTTGTACCATGACGCAAAGCGCTCGGTGAAGGGGGAAAAGGGCCGCCATCATGGAAACAACTCGACAACTTGAAGCGCTTTGAGACACTCAACGGCCTTTTCAGCAGGGTGCAAGGGGTGGTATTGAAGCATTTCGTCGAAAAGCAAATTTGCGAGGCGATGCTGCGGAATGAATTCAGCAAGATGAATCTGCCGTGGTGGCGCAATGGATCGCGATGTCATCGGAGAGATCGTTGCGGGCGGATACCTAGATCCTGCGCTTAAGAGAGCGGATGCATCTCTTGGCAGCGCTGCCGCCTCATTGACTGGCCGAAGTGGCCTCAGTGGCCTCAGAGTATTCCTATGCTGAAAGTCGTACAATACCTCCCCGTGGTTGTCAGTACATTGCTCGAGGAGGAAGAGATAAAGCTTCTTTGTTGAGCCGTACCCTCTACTCTACGGTGGCTAAGGGCCTAAATTCCTTCCAAAACCATCCATTCTTTGTTTCCTTTTTCAACACCATCTAGTTGTAGCCCGAGTATCGTTGTTGTCGTCCCTAGTCTACTAGGCCACTTCGGCCCGTTGATGCGGTAGTAGAGCTCTCAAGAGGTTATATTCCAATGTAAACAGACGTGATGCACCTCATGCTTTACCACATGGAGACAAGTACAACCGTGATTAGGTTACAAACTACCGGAACGGACTATAGCTGGTTTATAACCATTTCAAACTGAATTAGAGCTATCCTACGCCCCCCAGAAACCTTGCAAGCCTCCTCTCCAGGATGAAATCACTTCCCCGTTCAATGTCCGCTGGCTGAGCCCTCAAAGCACAATGGCATCTGATCCATCGATGGAACAATGCAGAACGCCACTCATACATAACACCCAATCCTAGCCAGCCATGACAGAAAGATGATCTTCTTCTTCTTCTTCTTCCACTTCTCATTCAAATTACAATGTACAAGTCGTCACGAACTAATGGCTTCTCATCTAGATCCATCAAGTTGGGGTAATATGGTACCATCGCATCAGCGCTCTGTACATATGCATCGTTGTACAGACGCCAGTACGGTGTGCGAACCTTGCGAGCAGGATGGAACAAGCCACTGAACACATAGTTCATGACAGGGCCGGTACCCACAGCCATGCGGATGGCGTCGATGGCTTCAATGATACGGTCAATGACGTGAGGAGAAGTCTCAAACAAGTTCGGCGTGAGGAGATTGAGAAGATGTATCATGGCGTCCTCGCATCCGAGACCGACGACTCCAAGAGCAATGTGCTTGACAACTGAAGCTGCTGTCTGTCTATGAACCTGATCACGGTCAATGAGTGCGTCCTCGAGTAATGGCGTCACGGCATAGACGTAGTCTTTCGCCATCTCGCCAATGTACTCGAACAAGAAACTCAATGACTTGAGTACGCCGTTCTGAACATTGAGCTCAGGAACCCGGTACTCGTTCATGAGCGCAGGAAGAACAGTGAAAGGCGCGCAAGTCTCGGCGACAATTCCGATAGCCACCGCGGTACAGACACGAGATTGACGTTCCTGCACACGCAAATTGTTCAGCAGGGTGGCGAGAACATCTTGGGGACCAATGGCTTTGGCGATGAAACCGAAGGTGTTGTTGGCTGCACGACGGATACCCTTCTTGTGCGCCTTGAGCATGTCAAGAAGCTCGAAGCAGATTCGCATCCATTCACGGGCGTTGACATCTTCAGCACCGCGATCTGCAATACGACCGACGAGATCGATGGTGTTTTCCTGAACCTTCTCATGGCGATTGCGAAGGATTGGTGTCAATCGAGGGAGAAGATCCTTGATGGGTGGCTGCATCTGTTTGATACCAACGACAGTAACGATGGACCGGAGTGCGCCGAGAATAGAACCAAGAACCTCTGGATATTCTTCTCCGAGGTACTCGTAGAGAGTGCTGCCTAATTTGGCAAGCAATTCGTCTGACTCGCAAGCTTTGATGACAGGAGCAATACGCGATATAAGATCGGCAGCTTGCTGGCGCACCGTAGGTGACTTGTTGTTAAGACGCCAGAGGATCGTACTGACGATTTGAGGAAGATAGGGCCTTGTTCGAGAACCCAATGCGTTGATAACCGTCCCAAATCCATTGAGGACAATTACATCCTCGACGCTCTGTTCCTGAAAGGCGATCAGAACACCGTCCACCAACCTCTCCTCCAAGCGTTCACCAATGTCTGCGGCTCCGAGTCCGGCAACGACCTTTTCGACGGTCTCCAGCGTCATTTTTCGGTACGGCTCACTCTCATCTTTGAGGTTATTGACAAGGCGACCAAGAATTTCACTTACGCCGACCTTTTGCCCGAGATCAACAGTTGTATCGACAACTTGGCGATAATTGCGCTTGTCCAGAGCCATTCGGCGGACCCAAAAAGCCTTGAAGAACTCACTCATGACTTTGTCCTTGAGATAGCCAGCTGTGACACCATCAGTGCCCGCGCATTGGGAAATGACCTTCAGAACAGTCTTCTTCATTTCCTCGTCAGGTGAAGCGAACTCGCGCAGCAGGATTTCCATGATTTGACTTGTGTAGTAATTCGCGTACTCTTCATCCATCAACGGAATGATGTATCCGACCGCCTTCAAGAAACCAGTGAGACCTTTGCCTCGCTGCTTGCGGGCTCCTGTCCAGAGTGGGTTGAGGATGGTATCGAAGGATTCGATACCGTACGGATTTGCAGCTTCAGCCAACGCCGCAATGGCCAAAGAAGTGACGGTGCGGACTTTGGTCTGCTCATCGTTGAGGTTCTCGCCGATACACTCGACCAAGCCCTTCAGGTGCGGGAGAATGGCACATCCCATCAGAATAGGAATCTGCTGAACAATCTTGACACCAGTGTGCCTAGCCTGCCATGATTTCTTGCTTCGGCACACAGCTCGAAGGAAAGGAAGCAGAGCTGGTATGCCAAGGGCAGAAGCCACAACCGCGAAAGCTCGTGCGGTGGTGTTTCGCACGTATTCATCAACGTGGTCAATGTCAGGTCGCATTGTGCTGATCATGTGTGCAAGACCAGCGGCTTTACTCAAATTGGAGATGATTTCTCGTCCTTCCACTCGAGCGTAGTAGTCTTGATCAATGAGCAAGGGTTCGATGACAACCAAGATTTTGTGTGTATATGGCCGTACGAGGTCATCGAGCTTATACAGGACTCGGTCAATAACCTTGACGAGAAGATGGCGCTCTTGATCTTCCAAAGTCTTTTCCATGAGCAGGGGAAGAATTTGATTGAAGAGCGGGCCAGCACCGAATTGCCGAGCGCTGTCAGTAAGTTGACGAAGGGCGGTCTTTCGCATGGGAGGTGTGCCGTTCTTGACCTTTAGCAAAAGACGCATGATCTTGCGCTCTTTAAGCTCCTCCACGCTCATATCTGTCTCGTCCGCCCCATCTACAAGCTTGCTGAAGTATTGCATGTCCTCTGCCTTGAAAAATTGTAGGTCCCCAACGCCAGGAATTTCGGTGGGAAGTTGCTTGCCCATCATGTTGGGGTTTACCGGCTCTTGCATCATGAACCCTCCTGACAGGCTTGATGGGGCTGCGGCCGATGCTATTCTGTGCTTGGGGGCGCGAAGGGGTTCGTACCCAGGAGGAGGCGTCAAAATCTTGTAGCCAGCTGCAGGGAATAGCTCGTCCAATTCCTCGTCGGAAAGTGGTGCATTTCGTCCAGAGACATCATTGCCAAAGGTGACCATTTGCGAAGGATGCATGGGGGTGGATAGACCAGCACTTCCCATAGGGGTGGCTCCCACAGCTGGAGCCTGGTCCCAACGATTGCGCTTCGGCGCCTCGCCTGGTGCTGGAGTTTCATCCCAGCGGGATTTCTTAGTCTTGGTGGCGGCAGCAGCACTGTCCTCTGCATCCGGCATGGCGCTGTCCGTTGTAGAAACGTCCCATCTCTTCTTGCGCTTTTTGCTTGCTACATCCACTGCGGCGCCAGACTCTCCATTTTCCTTGTCGCTTGTGTCTCCATTTTTCAAAGTAGGCTGATGTTCCACAGTTCCTGCCTCTCCATTCTTCTCTTTCTCGGCGATTGCTTGCATGACCCGCTGTTCTTCACGCTCAATCTCACGAAGACGCATGACCTCTGCATAGCTAACACCTTCATCATCTGCTCCTGGTTGGCGGTTAGCCGCAAATGGATCTGCGCGAGTAGGCGTGAGGACGCCGCGATCGTGACGGCGCTTTTGATAGCTATCTTCGCGTGACGAGATTTGTGCTTGCTTCTCCCGCGTCATGAGTATGTCAGCTTCTTCGGTAATGCCATGAGCAAACTCATTCATCTGCTCCTTGGTCGCCGTATACTGTCCGATCAGACTACGCCCACCGGCGGGCGCTTCCTCCATTTCATCATCCTCGTTGACTGCAATCGAAGTGTTGTAACCTGCAAATTTATCGACCGAGGTCTTCTCGTACAAGTCGGTGTCGAAGGTTTCGGTGAGCGACGCCTTCGTTGAAGTGTCAGTTCGCTGGCTAGCTGCGTCGAAGGCCTTTGAACCTTTCTTGCCTGCAGTCAAGGCATTCCGCTCTTGCTGTGCCTTCTTGACGGCATTAAAATCGGCTGATGGGAATGTGAGCAACTGTTTCTTGGACCATGTTTCTTGGACCGAAGAGGGAGTGGCTGCTTACCGTCAGACATTTCGTTATCTGCTGTCCAAGGAACCTGTCAGTCTGATATCCTGTGCGATAGGCAACACCAAACCTTGAAGCTTTGTGTAGATAGGCTCTCCTGGCGAACGACTTGGGATGTCGCGTTTGGTCTCTCGTGTATTCTTGGTTGATGCGTGCTCTCAGCCGTTGGTGTGCTCTCTCGTGGATACGACTGCCGGGTCCGGGTCCTGGTATTCCTCTGGTCAACCTTTACTAACCTTGATTGTGACTGGTTTCAAGCCTCTGCCATCAGCGCGCCAGTGACACTCGATGCATGTATGGCCCCGTGAGATTTGATGGAAGTTGCAGGAGATTTGAAATTGATGATGCGATGAACAGCGATGAGGTGAGTGGGGTGTTGTTGTGGGGATGCTGCAGTGAAGAGGCGTCGTTCAAGCATTTGGATTGAATCTCTAGAAATCCGGCGCTAGTGTAATCATCAACACGGCTTGAGTTGACTTGGGCACGCGACGAAGATGTATCACGTGTCTACCAAAAAAGTCACTAGTAAAATTCAAGCCGATGAGCTATGATTCATAGGAGGTCGATGGGGCAAAACACCTGGCGCACTATGAAGCAAATTGCTAGCAGTTCAATGACCGATATTGGTGGGCAGCCAAGGGCGCAATGAAGATGATGGAAGTCTCTTTGTAATCGCAACAATCAACGAAAACGAGCATTTATTGTTACTGCCCGTTACGCGGGCGAGTATCGAATGCACTCCCCATGTCATCAGACCATCCTGTCCAAGCCTGTGTAAGATGTGAGTCTAGTGGTTCAAAGCTTTACCCCCTGCGCCCCATTCTCCCCTACCATTGATCCGGCTATCCATGATTCAAACGCCTGCCCCACGACTACCCCTACGGTCTAATTCGAGCCAATACCAAATCCTTCGCCCGTCTCTCCATCAACCTTTGGCTTGGAGGGATGGACATTGCCGAACTCGAAGACAGTTGGTACATATGTTTCGTCTACGATGCTCTGCAATATGTCCGGGTCTACCGATCCTGCCTCACGATCGGGGAAGAGACTCGGGTCATGGCGCACTTCCCATCCGACTCCAATCTCCTGGTTGATGCGGTGGGTGTAAGCGTCAGCTGGTGAAATGAATGGTCCAGCCGACGAAGCGAAGGCTGGCTCGACTTCGACTTCGACTTCGACTGCGGGGCCCGTCTCATTCTCAACCTGCCGGTTGCGTTGACGAGCTTCCTCTCTTCGGGCCTCATCTTGGGCCATATAAAATCTGCATATGCCATCCCAGTCAACATCAATGCCCCACGCTAGCATAGCAGAGTCCTGCACCGTGATGCTGGGGGGTTCGTTGCTGCTCTGGCTAGCAGTCACTACCTTAGGGTTGATGAGCTGTCTGTGCAATTGACGTCTCCGCTCGTCGCTCATGTCTACTGGCGGTGGTATTGCAAGGTTGTCCAATTCCAGGAGTCTGTCAACTCCTTCCTCCTTCTGAAATCTAATTCGTGGAGTGGAAGGTGGAACGGCCATGTGCCGAGGAGCGTCGTGTAGTACTACAGGGTCTGGACCTGTATCGAACAGTCCATAACCCAGTTCAGCGTTATCCAGCAGCTCCCAGCCAGCACCGGGATTCATGAAATTACTGAAGAAGTCATGGCCCAGGATGGTGGAGGATTTAGAATCACTCGAGGCTCCGTCGGTGGCTGCGTGGTTTGCAGCACCACGGGCACTGTCCTCACGCGGAGAACCGAGGTCAGGAATAGTTGACTTTGCCGGCTCTGGAGAGGGATCAGATTGTTCACCACTCACACGCCCTATTACATTGTCGGTATGCAAGGGCGAGGAAGGAACTGCAATGTTTCGGACTGGCGCGGATCCTGCCACTTGGTTTGGTGTAGGCGATACTTGTTGTATCGCCGATGGGTTTGGTAGTCCCGCGGCAGCTTCGCCTTGAGGTTGCTTGAGATTTTCTGGACGGCTCTTGATAGTGTCTGATTGGGACCTGCCTGGCATTACGGTTGCTGATCCGCTGCTTGTGGACTGCTGACTTGGTTCTGGAGCGAGAGAGGAGGCTGCGGTGTTGAAGGAGTCGGTATTGTGATGCTTTGGCGACGCAGACTCGCGAAAGAAGACCTGGAGCCCTTCTTCAAGTCTCGTCTCTACGTCGTCATCTGGTGGCGAGCAATGGCCTGAATGTTGCTTAGGCTGCGGCTGTGGGCTGTCAAGATGGCTCTGTCGATCTGGCGATGAGTACAAGCTTTCGACTGACGTGGCTGTTGGTGAGTTACTGGCCCTGTTCCGGCGACGCTTTGTTTGATCTATAACAGACGGGCTGGTCGAAGGCACAAAGGCTCTAGGGGTGCCAGAGTCAACAGATCTCTGTTGGTTTTGGTCCTGAATTGCCTGTCGCTGGCGATTTGAAGGCGGCTGGACTATTTGGTGTTGAGTCTGCGGATGCTGAACTGCTTGTGGGCGAGTAAGAGCCTGTTCTCGCTCTTGTACAGTTCGATCCCGATTTTGAAAATGGATCTGTTGTGCGTGTCTCTGCTGGTTGAGTACTTGTTGTGGCCCTGAGATTTGTTGTAGCATTTGCTGTGTTGTCATTTGATGCCCATTTTGCTGCGGGAACTGAGCGTGGTTGGAAGCCGCAACTTGCGCAGCTGCCTTGTTTCTGTACTCTGCGATGAATTGGGCCCTGTATCTATGAATGTATGGCTTTGTTTGAACCATCTCCTCCCTCGTCGGAAGTTTCGCCTGAACATCCTCAGTCTGTCCACGACTGTTTCGAAGACGATGGACCATGCTTGTCGCATATTTTTTTATTGCGGTAGCAAGTTCCTGTTCAAAATGTGTCTGCAGCTGTCTACTGTTCGAGATCTGTGCCACAGGCTGCTGTACGTTTTGCTCACGTTGCTGCTGATGAAGTAGAGGTGCCTGTTGCTGGTGATGGATTTCGGATTGTTTGTTGGAGTGATGTTGCTGGTGCTGTTTCTGTACAGGTAGCTGACTTTGGACGTGGTTCTGCTGTTGCATAAATGGCTGTCTCTGGACTTGGATTTGCTGCTGTGCAGGTTGCTGATATCGAACTTGCCACTGGTTCTGCATACCTTGCTGCGGACTCTGTGTACCTTGTTGGCCCTGAAAACCTTGCTGAATCTGTCCGCCTTGGTAGAACTGTCCGGGTTGCTGATTCTGTACCAGTCGCTGATTTTGCATCCATTTCTGATTATGTATCGGAGCCTGCATGTGTTCCATAGCTTGCTGATTCGGCGTAGATAGGCGCTGAAAATGGTCCAGTCCGGGCTGCTGAATCGTCGCTGCAGGCATGTCGTGGGCTCTGTTCGTAGAAATTGGCGTGGGAGAGTTTTGCCCCATCTGCTGATGTTGTGTCGAAATGTTTGCTCGCTGTGTCCCGTTCATACCAGAACCCTGAGTGGCTTGGCGTTTGGGAGGAGGACCAGTAGTGTTGTATAAGGGACGCTTCTGTCCAGGTTGTGGCAGGTTTGAAGCAGAGAAAGGGACTGGTCCAGCAGTAAGATGTGCTTTGTGCGCCATGTCGTTGTACCGCATCTGGCTGGCGCGTAGTTGCCAATAATTTTGAGCGAGCAGTGTGCTTTCTCCTTGCTCTTCATGGATCAGTCTTAGCTGGTCGGGATTGTGGTTCGAGATTCCATTCACCACACTCGATTGTCGCTGCATCTGTTGTTGGCTATGCTCTGATTGTTGAGCAGGACTTGGGGGTACAGAAAGTCTCCGGGTCGCATTTTGCATTTGACCGCAGTGAGCCATGTCGTTTTGCACAAACGGAGACTTAGGCATGCTCATTGAGCCGTTTGGAAAGTGTGATCCGAACTGCTGAGGAGAATTTCGCATATTAGCCATGCTCACGGCCTGTTGCGCAATCTGGGGAGAGCTTAGGTTAGCACGGGTTTTCCCACTTGACAGCAACAATGGACATTATCTCGATTGAGTCTACTAGAGATCTCAAGGAGTGATTCCACGTACCATAGTTGGAACCGGACCCATGTTCATACTGCTATTCTGTGTCTGTTTCGGGCCGCTGACCGTTCTGTGTTGACCGTTACCCACCCGAGCGCCTTGCCATTGATTTTGGCCTTGGGCTTGTAAGGAGGCGAAACGTTGTAGTGCGGCGCGATGATCTTGCGGAGTCATACTGTTCGTTTGTTGATACAGCTGAATGTTCGAATTGCGCGTATAGGAGTCGTCTTGCGCAAATTGTTGCATCATTTTGGGCGATGGTCGCAGGTTGGGCGTACCCTGAGAGACATTGATCGGGGATGCTGAAGTGTACTGCTTGTCCCCGGCTGTCGGAGGTGAACGAGGAGAGGAGTCGTCTGTCAGGTCGATGATGTTGGAGCTTCCTGTAGTGCTTGGAAATGTGCTGTCGTAATGAGAATGGCGTCGATCGGCCATGGTGTGGAAGAGTGCAGTTGTCAAGACGGCTTTGAGAAGTCTATTTCTTGCTTGGTGCTTCAACAAGGAGAAGCGGGAAAAGAACGTGCAGAAACTGGAAAAGAATTTGCAAAGTGTGTAAAAAGGTCTTGAGAGTTGTCAAAGCGAGCTCTCCGCATAGCGAAATCGTGGAGGACTAGCGCTCAGGCTCTGATTGGTCCTTGCGCCGCGTGTGCAAGATAACACCAGTGTTGGGGACCAAGCAGCAGAAAAGTATGGCCACCATGGCGAGAGTTTATATAGCAATCGAGGCATCTCCTCAACGCTCCAACATGACCTTTCTCTTCGCCGTACAGTATTTGAATAAGTAGCTGTCCTGTCACTGTTTGCTTGTTCAGACTGGCATTTGTCACAGGATAGCTTTTGTGGAATATGGCTAAAGAGGCGTACAAATGAGCAAATACAAAGGATGTACCGAAGCCGAAGGCTGTGAGATTCGACCTACAGAATACGTACTCAATCAGCGGCGGTTGACATGGTCTTGTCCATGCTGCTGAAGTTTGGTATGTCATACTTGGCCTCGTCCAAGCGAACGCATATGAGCCCTTGCACCAGACCAGACAAACATCTCGATTCCCAGCTCATTATATCAACTTTCAGACCTCTCAGACTCCCTCACAGCCTGTCCATCTCTTGCCTTTATGCATCGCTACCAGGTTTTTTGCCGTCACCTCACATTTGAGTCCGGAAAGTATAAATTGCGCGGCGAACCTGGCGAAATGAGGAACAGAACGCCATTTTCATTAAGTACTATCTGAATGTAATCAAAGGTCAAAGAGGCGAGACGATACCGAAGATAGGTGAAGGCTGAAGGGAAGATAACAAAATCCTCCAGCCGAGTGTCGTTGCTGAAATATGGGGCGTGATCGCCAGCGCTCGGCTCGGGCTGATTCACCCCGTGACTTCTTTTAGCCCCGTCGCGCCTTTCCAACGCGCGCCTGCAGGTACAGGTAGGTAGCTACTTCGAAGTTCAACTGCACACTCCAGAATCATGGCAGATGCTCAACTCCCTTCCATTGATGCGACAGGACCAGTTTCAGACACGAATGGCGCGCCTTCGGACCAAGATGTCCAAATGAAAGAAGAGCCATATTCAGAAGTATGTCAAGCCCATTGAGCTTCTTGCATCACACAAGATGCCCGAAGCTGATGCTACAAAACTTTTTGGTCTCCTTAAGTACCTCGACATGCTCCAAACTGACAAGATGCTTAGCCGTCCGTCCAGCCTTTTCAAGGCACAACAGCGTCCTTCCCGCCAGTGCCACACCAATCAACGACACCCACCATATCTACGACTCCCGCATCACGACCCTCCCCAGCACCGCAATCTTTCCCACCTCTACCACCTAAAGAGCCAAGCGCGCATGGAGCTCCGACAAGAATATACCTCAATCAGAAGGTGACGCCGTATCTGCTTGAAGGAATGAAGTACCTGGCCGTTTACGAGCCAGACAAGCCTTTGAAATGGCTGGCCGATTTTCTCGAACAGAAGAGCAGGGAGGTTGAGGAGACAGGCTGAATTGAACGTCGGCGTGGAGGAATGACGACCTTGTTGAAGGCATGGATGAGCTACGAATCTGACGGATACATAAAAGCGCTCCGTGTATGACTCTTGGGAATGCCAACGTAGAGGGAGGTACATGGACGAAGCCTCGCGATTGTGAGGAGAAACTGCAAGCCCGAATCGCACTGGAAAGAGCTGTATGCTTCAACCTGAGACTCAGGGCAGACATGTAGGACTACGTATAGGTGGGGAAGAACGGGGCTGATATATGGTCCACCTTGATGTCCAATGCGATTCGGCAAGCTATCCAAGCCAACGAGAATTCTTACTCTGGAAAAATGATGTATCAAAAAACTCAGCGGCGTGCATCAAGGTTAGAGCCATCATGGCAGTTCTGGTAGTGAGCACTATGAAATATAAGCATACGGAAATGCGACACCCTTGACTTTCATCCCGTCGAATCTGCCAAAAATCTACCGAAAGCTGACCATTGCCACTTGCTATGGAGCCATTCTTGTTTGTTCCGCGTTTCCATCTCTTCATCACCGTTGGGAGAGACAAGAGCACTGTCTATTTCCAGTTCCAGTCCCTCAACCAACCACAGACAGGAGTCGGAGACGTCCATTTCGAGATAGATATCGACAATTTTCAAGCGATTTGGTTGGGAAATGCTGCCAGTAGTCTTCGACATCAATCCTGAGTTACCTAGATGAGGAGTACAGAGTCGACTGATGGAGAGAGAAAGAGAGAGAGAGACAGGCATCGATCAGTGGCCTTACTGCGCGAGGGGGAAAACCCTTTGGTCGATTTTTCAATTTGCAAGTCATGATTGATGTCTCAATGTTTCAGCGCTTGCGAAACAGATTGCCACTGCTTTCCACTCTTGCATGTTCGAACGGCAATGTCCTGTAGTAAGCTTCATAGTCGTCTGGGAAAAGAAATCGAAATTGACGTCAGAGCTCTCAACTGATTATGGCTGATTGAGTATCATAATTACAATCATGATCATGGAGCACATCGAGGTTGTGGCTCGATGAAAGTAGAATCGGAACAAAGTAAGGCTCAGGTTTGAGACGCAATATTTCCTTTCATTGGACGAGGACTAAAATATCGGCATTCCTAGTCTCGACGCGCCAGCTCCTCCAACGCCGATCTGGCTTTTGTTTGCCATTTTCGTCCTCCTGTTCTTCCCATTGCTACCTCTATAGAAAATCGGAAAACTTATGCGACGAGAGTGCTGGCAGTGGCGGACTCGTATCTCCAGGTTGGTGGGAGTGCACCGACGGTCTTGTAGTAGCGGGAGAGACGGTGGATACGCGACTCGATGAGAATCAAGCGGAACTTGCCGTCCTTGTCTTTGCGGTTGCCGCGCTCGAGGTGCTTGCGGACGGCGACGGCCTTTGCTACTTGTTAGCTCTGACCTAGTGAAAGGAAGAAAATTTGCCAGGCATACCTTTTTGATCAACATGTAAAGGTCCTCTGGAATCTCTGGGGCGAGACCTGGAAGAATCACAATGTCAGTCACAAGGACCAATCACTGGCATAGAATGTACATCGAGATCAGTGTTTGGTTGCTCTTTCAAGTCGAACCAGACACAGCATCAAGAGTATTTTTTCAGACGGGTTCACTCATACCGTTGGAACGTAGAATACGTAGGATCTTGTTACCTGGGCACGCATTAGCTTTCCGTCACTCATCATTTGGGGAGGGATTGTGCCAATCCTACCAGTGACAACCTTGACCTGGGCAACACCGTGGGAATCACGGAGAACGACACCAATCCTGCCACCGAGTATTAGTCTTCTGCCTTCCTCTTCTTCCTCTCTTCTTGTTATCAGATCGTACGCACTGGGATGGCGTGGCGCCCTTCTTTGCGAGCTTGCAGATCTGGTCAACGACCTGTTCTGGTGTGGTCTTCAGCCATGCTGGAGGCGTGCTGTCGCATCTCCGTCAGTTTCTGATGTCGCCCTTCGGATGGCGCAACAACATACCGGCTGTACGGGATGGCGGATGAAGAGATACCCTTTCCATTGGAGTGAAGACGACCCATTGTGGATGTGTTGGTAAGTTTGTCGATTTGTCGTTGCAGCAAAAGGCGACGTTCTGGCGGAGGAAGAAATGCTGTGGGCTCTGCAGTCTTGGCGTGAGTCCGTGCTCCGCCTGGTCAACCTCGAAAAAATTCTCATACCTGCAAGAAACGCGCGACCTTCACCAA
Source organism: Venturia carpophila (assembly GCA_014858625.1). Lineage (NCBI taxonomy): Eukaryota > Fungi > Ascomycota > Dothideomycetes > Venturiales > Venturiaceae > Venturia > Venturia carpophila. The sequence continues at coordinate 2,852,485 of JACTAK010000002.1, read as the reverse complement.
CGGCGTTCATCTTCCATTGCAAAAGACTGCACGTCGTTGCAACAATAACTCCTTCTTCAGTCTGTACAATGGTACGTTCTTCCTCCTCGCGCCTCTCTCCTCTAACATGATGAATTATTCCTATACTTTACTTATATTTCTGGTACCTCTTATGTCAGGGGCCTTCTGGCTCCTATGATCTAAATGGACTTCTGATCCATCACATCCTATCCGTCTCAGCACAAGATCGATGACAAGCACTTTGCTAACATCCGCTCGTAGGATGTTCACATAGGACCGAGGACTAGCAGATTTGGGACCGAAGACAACTTCTGAACTCAGGCTTGCTCAGGAATCAAAGACGGGATGCTTCACGAGCGCGCGATGTCCGTCGTTGCCAAACGAATCTATTCCGTCGTTCTCCCCCAAGCTGGACAAGTAGCTACCACAAATATCTGGTGACCCCATACCATGGCAGAATATCGTTGCTTTCGCGATGAGATTAGATGGAGAGAATGACTCTCTTCACAGGAGGCTGCTGAAGAAACCAGGCAGTTCTCGAGATTTCGACGGCCCCAAAGACAATCTTCCCCCCCTCACCCCAAATATCACAAGGACATGTTGAAATGATGACACAACTATCGTTATACCCAGCTCACTCAGACGTTTCTTCTTTCTGAAGACACGGTGGTGATGACGCGAATCACTTTCTGATCAACATCTCCTCAGCACAATCAGGTTGTAAGGTACTTCATGCTCGGATGCAATTCCAAATAAAATGCAAGTTTCCCAAACATACAGGCACAATTGTCGCGTCCCTTGACGTGAAATTGAATCTTGTTGACGGCACTATCTCTTCCAACAACCATTCGAAGAGGCAGACACGGCCCACTTTCTCTTGCTCATTTGTAGAACGGAGGTCATGGAGATAACACAGCTTGAAATCCCTTGTAGTTATGCCTTGTTCATGCTATCCCTGGTCTGATCTTGTCACGAGGGAATTCGTCCTGCCATAAAGCAAAAGGACATTCAATGCTGACAAGTATATTTGTACTCGACAGGTTGTTCCCTTTCCCATGTCGTAAACAACGGGCCGCTGCAATTAGACCATCTCACTTGCCCACTTTCCACTGATACAATGTAACATCAAGGTCGGTTGACTCACCTTACAGTCGACCGAGTACATAGCAGTCACATATACATCAACACTGCGTGGCTTCAATTTCGTTGCCATCCCATCCGACGTAGACTCGTCCACTGGCCTTGCTCTTCTCGCTGGCCCCTGTTTCGACATGTACCTCTTTACCATTCAAAGCCTCGCCAACCGATGCGCTCTCGATCAAGATATCTCGCGCACGCTCCAGGCTCACCTCCATCTCATCCCGGATCAACAGAGCCGCAAGCTCTTTAGCCAACACCAAGCGAGCGTAATGAACCACTCCTCGTGCACTTGAAGAGATGACGTGGTCGCCCGCCGATTTCTTTCGCAGCAAGTCGTGGAAAGTGGTGGTGATGTAGTTGGTCCTGATAAATGGTAAGAGGTAATCGCTCATAGTGGAGATTGAGTCCAGGCACTCACATCATGTCCAACCCTCGGTAACCATAGAATCCGAGCTCAAGATCAAGATCGGCATTCTCATCTTGCTGCAGGCGGGCAAGCGAATACATTTTGCCTTTGGTCTTGTCTTTCAAAACTTGTCTGTAATGAGAAGTTTCGGGGTCGTTTATAAGTCGTTCAAGTTCAGCATCGTAATCGCTCAGTCTTTCCTTCAACTTCGTCCAGTTGATGGTCGGATAGCCCTGCTCATTCCACGTCTTTTCTGCTTCTTTCGTTTTGTGCCATGTACAGAATCGATTTTTTTCCTGCATGGTGGGCCGTGAAGTTGGCCATAAGTACATTTCCGCAAGAGTCCTATCCACTTCCTGGAAGCAGATGTTGCATTGCGTTTCCCCTTCTCCCTCGTCGAATTCCTCATGCGCCAAAGATGTTGGTGAGGAGGGACCAAACGAAATGTCGCTATCCCTTTTGGGCTTCTTACCATCACGATCTGAACCGTATTCTTCCTCAAACCGCCGTTTCTTCTTGGGACTCGGGCTCGGCGATGATTGTGTGGTCGCAGGGGTCGGTAAGATTCCAGGTATCCTAAGAGTCCTCTTAGACGCTGATCTGGGACTCGCGGTGATTGAAATCTCCCCAGGAATGTTTAGGCCGCCTGCACAAATTAGAAATGGTATTTGCATAACCAAAAGCAGGATTTCGCACTTTTCTTCTTCTTGGGCGTCGCAGGTTTGGTTAGTACTTGTCCTTCTGCGATGAATCAATTAAGATGCTCCTCACATTCAGCAACATGGAACATACTCAGACTCGACTTCTTTGTTTCGACAGCGTGAATATTTGCGGAGGCAGCAGAGATTCTGGAGCTGAAGGGCTTTGACCTGTCTAATCTTTGCTTTATTTCGCGACCCCGCTTCTTCCTTCTGCCAATTCGTTTATTCTCCTCTTCCCATTCTCTGGCCTTCTGAGCGTCAGGGCTCTCCGGCGGCTCAGTTGCAAGTCGTCCGTTACGATTCCCTCTGATTCCACTCTTCATGATGCCCAGCACCTTTGTCTTCGTCTCTTTCTCGGGCGTTCTTACAAATGTCGTCTGGGGTATGTCCGCGCTGGCAGATGGTTCATCGTCATCAGAGCTCTCTGGATCGGCATCAATAGCGGGCTCCTCCTTCTCTTTGCTGTTGTGAACCTCAAGGGGTACCTCGGGTGTTACATTTAGCGCGGTTCTGGTGGCCGCAGGGACATGATCTTTGACGGCATCTGGTATGGCAAGGCGATTTGATTGTCTGGTCTTAGAGCCCGTTGGTGCCATAGAAGGAACCTGGAACTTCTTATGTAGCTGCGCTGATCTGGGTCTGGAAGTGCCTTTGTAGTCGTGCATGTTGGTAAAATCCGAGCGTGAATGCATGTTGCTGAAACGCGCGTCGAAGACTCGCAGCTTTATGCAAGTGGCGTGGCGGTGTGGTGTATCAAGGAGTCGTGCAGAATTAGCAAATTCTAGCGAGGATCGACGGAGTGAGAGCGAGACACATCACGTTCAGATTATGTGTGAAGGCGTGGGGTTGCAGAGTCGCAGAGTCGCAGAGTTGGAGCTGAAGCTGCGTGAGAGCGGAACTCGGAAGCACCGCGAGTGCACATGATGTGGCATCTCAAACTTCAATATTAATGGGCAACAAACAACAAATGCCGATATTTATGAAAGTGGATCTACTCGTAATGAGACGTCCGTATTTCACATACAATCGAGTCCATTACACATGTCCCCCAGCGCTTGCATACTCGCACATTTCTCCCATCAAATTGACGGCACGGAGTAAGATGTACGCTCTGTGTTGCACGCGATTGCTTGTGGACATATGGTTGTCTTTAACAACATGCATCGCCAGAGAAAACCTGAGATCGTAAGGGGCGGTGGGAGGGTATCATATTTCTTCGTTCAAGCATGTTTTCTTCCTACATTGCCAACGCCTTGTCCTTTGATGCTAACCACAACGCATGGTTCTTCTCGCTCGACTTCTTCTCGCAAACCGAGATTACCGCAGCCGAATTCTTTGAAGTCTCGTGCCAGCTGTAGAATGTCTTCCGATGCCAATACATCCTTGCCCATCAATAATCTTCCCACGTCCTCTGATCCCATTGACATGAGTGTAAGCATCGTTGGTGCTGCGATGCTAGACACACATCCACCCTTCTCAACGACTTCGAGCAATTGAAAGGCACACATCCTTCCAATCTCATCTGCTGGAACACCTCCCTCGACAGGAGAAGCTACATCTGCTGAGTACCTCACCCCTGTTGATGTCTCAGCGACCAAAGAAAGCCCAAATCCAACACCAACTTTCCTCTTCGCCCTTGAATTTGACTTCTCTGGTGCCGGAACAAATCCAGCGCTCGTATTCTCGGAGAATATCCTCGTGTCGGCGCAAAACGGGTTTAGCACTCCTCTAGCCGATTCAATCATCATCGCATTATTCGCTCCTGCCACACCAGTCGCATATGCCACACCTCTTATGCTCTTCACTCTTCCCGGGTTGAGCAGATGTATCGTCTTAGGCAGTCGAACTTGATGTCCAAAAATCAGTTGAACTTCTCCTGCTCCACCCACTCCGCCTTGTCCAGGATTCGATCGCTGCGTCGTTCTTATCTCTAATTTGTTTGTGATCCCAAAAGATTCGTAGAGAGGTAGGATAGCTGTTCGTACAGTGTCCACGGAAACGTCTCCAATCTCCGTCGCTGAAGTTATGACACCAGGGCCGGTGAATTGTACATTGACTGGAGACTTCGAGAATGGAGCAAGTAGGCATAGCGGTATCAGATAATAGGATATTCCTCGGGTATTCGTTGCCGGTAGTTCATGCTTGATAACTCCACCTGACGAGCCATATCCCGGCGCGCTACCTGTGATGAGACCTGGTCTGTATACGAGGACCGTGCCGGTCATGGAAAATTCAATCTGCGAGCCATTTGTGACTGCTTCGAGGAGACGGAGGAAGGAAACTTCATGCGGCGCGAGACCTGGACTGTCGTGAGAGGAGGAACGGATTTTGGAGACGCGGATGGGCCGGCCGGTGAGAGTAGAAAGCACGAGACGCTGGGTGAGATGGCGATGGCCTGTGAAGCGGAGGTATGGTGGTGGGTTTAGTTCGGCCATTGTGGCTGTCTTTGACAGCGTCGTGGTGCTCTCGTTCTCACATTTCGAGAATTCTTTGCAGGGATCACCGGGCGGAAATATTTCCGATACGGCCCCTCGAGAGTCAACGTCAACCATTCTCACTGGACGACTTCCATCTCACAACAACAATCATGTTTTTCAGTCTCACGTAGCGTCGTTGATGGATCCTACTGACTGCTTCTGGAAAGAGGTATGCCAGGAAAACCTCCCCAGGCTTCGAATCACATGGCAGAAAATTGCAGGAACATCATGAAAAGAGGGATTCAGACCCAGGATACGAGTAAGCATCGATCAGCTCCTCGCGTACCACGATCCGGATCCCACAGCTCACAGACACGGATGCTTGCGACTCTCCGAGCGCGTGCATTCAATTAACTTGGGTTGTGGGAGTTCCGCAAAGCTTGGTGGTTATCCTGTAGCGCGTGGTGCACGAACAAAACGCAGGAGCAACGACACGAGCATCAGTGGTCGACTGCAGAGAGCGAATCGACGGCGAAGGGCATATGATGTAGATGTCGGGGAAGGGAATGTTCCATTGAGATATATCGATTGACGCTGGCATTTCTGAGAAGCTTGCGACATGCAATCCCCTTCCAAGATGTGCGTGCATTAGCATGGTGCGAGAGAATGCAGGATTGAAGGCGTTGATGGTGGATGTAGAGTAGAAAGTAGAGAGAAGATGTTGTCCTGTCTGGTTGATGACAAGCGAGGTCGGTAAGTCGGACAGACCAAGCCTAAGCCGGTTGGGCGTAGACAGACTCGGCAAGCTTAGTGTGTGCTCCGCCGCTGCGCTCGACACCATCGTCATCTTGGATCTGGACAGCCCGTCACGAGAGGGGAGTACGACGACTACTAGCACTACTTGGTCACTACAGAGGTACTTAGGTAGTAGTACTGCCGTGCCTCCATACACCTCCCGTCCCCTTCACCGATTATTATCATCGCACGTCAATGCCCTGCCTGCCATCTGCTTCCTCCCACTCCCACTCCCACTCCCAGCACCGACGCCTTCCTGCCTGCCAACAAGCCCCCGTCCCTCCCGCATCGACCTGCCCCCTCCGCGAGCACCGCGAGCACCGCGAGCAAGCGAGAGACATCGCCAGCGTCGACCTTTGACCCGTCACTCGCTGCGCCGCAGACTCACCGCATACATCGGATCACGCCCCCCCCCACAACTTCCTCTTCGCCTGCCCGACTCCTCTGCAACCTCTGTTCCCCCTCCTCGCCGTCATGGAGCGCAATCCCATCGTCCCCGCCTCGAGCACCAGCTCATCGCGTTCAGCCCAGCACTCGCGACCTCCGCCGCCTGGTCACGCCCTCACAGCTTCTGCTGTCCCAAGATCGCACTCTGACGGTATGTAGCACCACTATGCCTCACCTCGGGCCTGCGCTCTCCCGCCTGCAGTCATCCTTACCACGCACATTACCATGGATTTCCCTCTAGCTGCACACCTCGCTGACCATCTGCGCCCAGAATCTTGGATCGAAGTATCTTCCCAGCCTTCGTCTTCCTCTCTATCCTCGGTCGGCGAGGAGATTGTCACGACAGGTCTACGTGTTCAGCACGACTCAAACGCCCGAAGAAGAAGGCGGCCTCGTCGACATGCTACCCACGATCCACCTCGAAGCGGACTACACAGTGCAGACAATGATAGTGTGGAGGAATTTACAGAGAGCGAGGCTGACTCGGACAGAGTCTTGTCATCCTCGAATGAAGCACTTCGGCCTTCCCCACTGCAACATGAGTGGGGACAGTCAGGGGCACAATTTACACTCTCGTCTGCCTCTTCCGACAATGCATACACGTCTGCAGGGGAAGATGTGGACGAAAATGCAACAGCTGTTGGCGTGGTATCGAATGAGCCATGCTTCACACCCCAGCCAAACGCTTTCACCCATCGTACCGCCTCCACTCCTGCTGCTCGAGACTTCAACAATTCATACTTTACACACCGGCCAGCACGGAACTCAACCCAGCGACATTCCTACTCTACCACACGAGAACAGCATGCGCCTCACAACATGATTTCTCCATCTTATCAGGCAGATCATGACGCCGCTCTACGCGCTAGTCTGTCCACTCTTCTATCATGTGCTGCTGCTGCACGCGGTCTCACAAAGAAAGACAATGCTACCCAGGCCAGGCAACGGCCTGGCCCTTCCAATCGTGTTGATGCTGCAACCATCGGCTTCGTGCCTGAATCTGCTGTCTTTGGGGAGTCTCAAGTCCCTTCGTCCACCGCGTCGGCCACCGCCGATAAGCCCAAGCGGAAAGCTGCCGCAACCAATACCACTGCTCAGAGGAGCAGCAGTAAAGAGCGACGTGTGGCTAAGAAAGCGAAGCGGACTTCTACATGGACCCCTGCTACTATGGATGAAGTTTCACCGACACTGTTCACGTGGGTTGTTTCTGCCAGTGTTGTTGTTCTGGTGAGTGCGATTTCCTTCACAGCTGGTTACGCTGCTGGTAAAGAAGCCGGCCACGCGGAGGCTCTCGGAATGTTGGGAGAAACTGGAGGTTCTTGCGGAAGAGATGCCAGAGACGCTGTGCTTGACGGTGCCGGAAGAGGTTTGCGGAGGTTGAGACTGGGAGGTGCTGCGAGTAACATCATGGTCTGATGGGGCTGCACGTTGTGGTCTTGCATGTTGTTTTTAGCGCATTGAGATCCGGAAAACGGTCATCGCCACAGACGTCCTGGTGCCGATATCCTCAAACTCTGCGCTGAGATGAGATGTACTCTTGAGCGGTCGACGGCCGGGCTGAAACAATGGCACGGCACACTTACGAAATTGATGGACAGAAATTGGCTTGTTTTTTTGGAGGATCCTAGCGAGAACACAATTGGTTTTGGTCTTTGGCGCCTGGAGCTGGAAGTTCTTGTCATGCATACCCTTTTCATTTTCTCGACTCGGACTGTTTGTTGGGCGCTGGTGGGCATACTGGCTAGCGTAGCATAATTTCACCTGTGGGCTTGGATTTGCCTCGAAATATCGTCTGAAAGTTATGCTGTCTGTTTCTCGGGATGGTTACATGCTTAGGTACATACTCTGACCTCCCAACTTTACATCTTGGTTAAAATTGTGCCCAGCGATAATTCATCTTTCATCTCTGTCTCTGTCTCTGTTCCATTGGAGCTTTTGATCAGGCGAAGTTGGAATCTTTTTGGAAGGTGTTTGATCCCTCTTGGGTCAGGAAGTGGACGATTATTCTGGAACTGAAGTGAAAACTTGGCTTCAGATGTTAGGTACACCGCTGATGGAAAACCTTGGACTCCATTAGGTACCTGCGTGGTCTTTGATCATGTTTCCCTCAACTTGGCATTGGAACCGTTTCTGTTGACGCCCGGTTCGTGGTGATTCGTGACGGACAGGCTTGTGGTGAGCTTGGAGGTACGTAGAAGCTGGAGCTGGAGCTGAAATGCATTGGTTGTCGACTGTTGAGTTTACAACTGCGGCAAGTGGAGGTACATAGCTGGACGGTGAGGTGGGAGGTACTCGCGTGACGTGCGTATCCTCCTCGTTCCGTCACTACTAGTACTTTGAAAAGCTGTCACCTAGCGAAGAAACGTGACGATGAGGTTGGTTTAACGGAAGGTTCCTGAAGACTGGAGCCTGCTGCTGAGGACGTCTGCATACAAGCTATACTTTTTTAAAAAAAAACCCTTGGAATACAATGGCTAGGTATCACGTCTCATACACTCTGCGTCTTGACAATGCTGCCTTGTATCCACACGCAAAGCCCGCTACAAAGCAAGACGTGCTGCAACTCAAGCACTGGTGCACCGCTTGATCTCCTCAAAGTACCACCTCAGATCCTCGGGGTTGACGAAAGGCGTGATCCCGTGTCCGAGGTTGGCGATCCACCCTTGTTTCCCCTTGCCAAAGCCGACCGTCATCTCCTCGACTACGGCCGTGATGCTCTCTCTGCTTCCGTAAAGGATGCCCGGATCCGCGTTTCCCTGCAGCACTTTGCCGTACTTCTGCGCAATGGCGTATGTCGAGGCGGGTTCGTGCAGCCAGTCCAGTCCGATGGTGTTGTACTTTGTTTGGCACAGATCCTCGAGGGCGTACCATGCGCCTTTTGCGAAGACGGTCATGGGGACGGCGGCGAGGCCCTTTGATTGCAGGCGAGCGGGGAGTTGGTCGCAGATGATCTCGAGGTACGGCAGGGAGAATTGTTTGAAGGAGGTAGGGGAAAGCTCGCCGGCCCAGGAATCGAAGACTTGGATCATCTTTTGCGAATCTCAATCAGCGGCCGCTCTCTGTCGCACATCGCACAAAACATGCGTGGTAGTGTGTATGAAAGGACGAACCTGTGCACCGGCCTGGACCTGCAGGGCCAGATACTCCACACACAACTCGGCAATCTTCTGCAGGAGCGCCTTGGTGGCTTCTGGATACTTGTAGATCCACGTCTTGACCTCTTTGAATATCTTGCTTCCACCCCCCTCAACCATATAACAGAGCAGCGTCCACGGAGCGCCGCAGAACCCAATCAACGGCACCCTTCCATCCAACTTCTTCCTCGTAAGCGTAATGGCCTTGTAAACATAGTCCAGCTCCGTCGCCACGTCCACATGTTTCTCCATAACAGTCCTGTACTGCGCATCTTCCGGATCCTTCAACGGACAAGGGAAGTGCGGTCCTTTCTTGTCGAGCATCACAACTTCCATACCCATTGCCTGCGGGATGACGAGGATATCAGAGAAGATGATGGCGGCATCTATGAGTCCGGCGAAGCGTTCGATGGGTTGGAGGGTCAGAGTCGAGGCGATTTCGGGGTCGCGGCATGTTTCGAAGAAATCGTGGGTCCCTTTCACAACGTGGTACTCGGGGAGGTAGCGGCCGGCTTTGATTACATACAGGTTAGGACGGTCTTTGGGGCGAGCGAGGAGGGATCGGTGTCTACCTTGTCGCATGACCCATACTGGAGCTCTTTCTACTTTTTCGCCTGGCGGATTGTCAGACGGTGGAGGATATTGAGGGTGAAGCTGTCCCGGGCATGACTGATACCTCTCGCAGTCCTGAGTATCAAATCGTTCTGCAACGGCGCAAAATTGTGTTCTGCCATGGTTGCAATTGTTTGTGTTTTGTCTTCCTGTACCCGATGATCGCGCCGAGCTGTGCATCCACGCGTCACGATATCTTGGATGCGGGGCTCATCTCGAAATGCGAATATGGAGGTGGGGGGTGGGGGCGGGGTATCGGTGATATTGGAACAAAATGTGTGTAGTCACGCTTCAATCCTTAACACACAATCTCTATTAATGTTTCCACCTTGAAGGCCTCACAAGTCTAATCGCAGCAGCACATCGAACTTGACATCCCTCCCGCATCTGACAGTACGATTACACTCTGAGGACAAGCCAGCCTATACAATGCCCATCCCTATTCCCGTCATGATTCCTCTCCATCACAGTACATGTCAGACATCGAACTCCGTGCCGTTGCGCCCAAACCCTCCCTATCCAGATGCCAGTATTCAATCAAGTCTTCGAACATGTAGTCCAAGAACGGAAATGGCGAGCCTAAGTCTATCCAATCGGGTCAATGACATGCATTATCAGAAACAAAAAATGATCGCACAAGTCTTGATAGCTCACTTCTTTCGGCCCTTGCCCTTAGTAGCCTTGGCCGCCGGTGCTGGACTATTCGATGCAACGCTCGCGGCGCGGGATGTCGTGGTCGATGTAGCTTTGCTGCCGCTCTTGACGTTGGCAAGTGCTTTATTCTGTTGACCGTCATTAGTATCGTATGCAAGCTTCGGGAAATGAGTGTGACATGCCTTGGGATTGGCACTGTTCTTGCTCTTCTTCTTTGAAGGTGCGACCTCAATCTCCTCTTCATCCTCTTCTTCACGCTCTCGCTTGGAGCCCTTGCCACCAATCCGAGCATCGTTGCCCTCGTACTCTCGAGTGACAGTGGTTAGAAGAGTAGTGCAACGTCTGGAAATCTCAATCGGCGTCCTAGACAGCAAGAACCAATCGAACCGGAATAGCGGACTCTCTCGAATTTCCTCTCGAATCTTCTCGAAGATACCCTCAGAGTCGATGCCATGCTTGTTGAGCATCAATAACAGGAAACGGTCTTCTTCTTCGGTGTACACCTTCTTGTTGGTAGTCGAGACGGTGTAGTTAATCTTCATCTGCTGTAGTGGGTTACGCGTCTGCTTAAGCTTGAGATCCAAGAGTCGGCGCTGTGTCTCGATCTTTCGTGTCTTTTCCTCTCCATTTTCAACGATCTCGAGATGGCGTTCCCAGCCGCTGATCTGCTTGTACTTCTTCCAGAAGACTTTTGCGTATTCTTTGATTTCAGCGGCAGACTTGCCATCAACGTAGAGGGCAATCTCTTCATAGTTGTTTCGACCACATGTACCGCTGCCGTTGATAAACTGCTGGAAGTCCCGACGGTTCCACTCAGGGAAGCCTTGCTCGGTCAGGGCGATTTTCTGAGCTTGCTCTTCTTCCGTGAGAGGTTCGGCGTTGTCGATTTCTTGCTGTAAAAGCTCTTGGTCGGCAATGCGGGCTTCCAGGGTGGATTCGTCACCTTCAGGCAAAGGTGCTTTGATGTTGTTTTCCTTTCGATAATATGCTGTCTCCTTGTCTTGAAGCTCCGCGAGACCATCTGGGAAGAATTGGTAATCATGAATCGTGACCTGCTTTGGTGCGCGTGGTATACGCTGTCGGACTTCGGCTGTTCGACCTCCTGTCTGTAGTTTGTCTCGATAATATTTGTCCATCGAGTATTCCTGTACCTTGCGCTCACGCTTGGAAGGATTGATCCAGCTGATTCCGATCTGCTTCTTGCTAGGCATGAATTTCTCGCCATTCCATTCCATGGCGCTGTCAGACTTGAAGACTTGCAGCTCGTCGAGACCAAGCTTCTCGTACTTTTGGTTGAGCTGTGCAGTGCGCTCTTCACCATGCTTGAGGATGTCTTCAAGGTCGGCGTCCGTTAATGCAGAAGAGACAGTGGCACCTTCGGCAAAGACCTTCTTAGCACCGTGCTGGATCATGCTCAAAAGTTCCTCCTTCGATTGGCCCTTGGCTGGCGCTTGTTGTGCACGACCTTGCTGAATAACCAGCTGATCGAGTCGAAGCTTCTGCGCTGCGCGCTCGAGGACTTTCTCCTCAATGGCATTCTCGGTGATGAAACGATGGACATAGACCTGCTTCTTCTGGCCGATACGATGCGCACGGTCCATGGCTTGGAGATCGGCTTGTGGATTCCAGTCGCTGTCAAAGAGAATGACAATGTTGGCTGATGTCAAATTGATACCAAGACCACCAGCGCGAGTTGTCAACAAAAACAAGAACTTCTCTGAGCCTTCCTTGTTGTAGTCGTCAATGGCCTGAATTCGATCCTCGTGTGCAGTGGAGCCGTCGATTCGGCAATAGTTGTAGCCTCGCATGACGGAGTAATCTTCCAGAATGTCGAGGACACGACTCATCTGGGAGAAGATCAGGACGCGATCGCCATTGGCTTGGTATCGCTTGAGCAGCTTGTCCAACATGATCATCTTCGCGGCATTCTCAACCAAATGTTCATCGGTCGTGTATGGAGGACCTGGTTCCGCACCTTCGAAAAGGTAAGGATGGTTGCAGCACTTTCTAAGCTGCATGACAATGTTGAGCAGTCGCGTCTTCGACTCCTTGTTTCCACCAGCACCATTGACAGCGTCGATATCCTTCTCAAGAATCTTTCGGTACCATCGAACCTGCATATCAGACATGCCAATGTATAGGTTGACCTCCTTCTTCGGTAGCAAACTCTTCTCGACATCGGCCTTGACGCGACGTAGCAAGAAAGGGCGCAAAATACGATGTAACTGCTGCACGACCTGGTCCTCTCCCTCTCCGTCCTCACGCGACTTGAACCAATTATCAAACGCCACAGAATCACCGAAAACATCGGGCAGCAAGAAGTTCAGCAATGCCCAGAGTTCGTGCAGGTTGTTTTGCAAAGGTGTTCCAGTGATAAGTAACCGGTTGCGAGAGTTGAAGGTTCGGACGATTGATGCCAGGGACGACGATTCGTTCTTGATACGGTGGGCCTCGTCGATGATGATATATTCCCACGCGAACTTCTTAATGGCCGATTTCTCGCGAATGATCATCTCGTAACTGGTGATACAGACGTCAAATTTGCCGTCGACCAAGCGGTCAGCAATGAGTGCTGCACGCTCGTCCTTCTGACCTTGGAGTACAAAGACATCAATCTCGGGTACCCACTTTGAGAATTCGCGGTACCAGTTGTCCAGCGTGGATTTCGGCACACAGACTAGATGCGGTCCCTTGATATCGCAAATGAAGCGCAGGTAGCCAATGAAAGAGATGGTCTGAAGAGTCTTTCCAAGACCCATCTCATCGGCGAGGATACCAGAGATACCATTCTCATGGAGGGAGCAGAGCCAATTCAAACCAGCAACTTGGTAATCTCGCATTTCTCCATTCTTGATAAAGCCGGGAGACTCTCGGAACAATGTCTCAACTTGGCCGTGTTTCTCCTCTCGAATGAGTTCAGAATCTTCCTCTTTCTCAGTCTTTCGTCGTCGCTCTGCAGCTGCACCACCCTTTCTGGACACGCCCTTCTGCTTTTGTTTTTCCTCCTTATCCTGGCGGTCGATCTCGGCCATGATTTCTTGTATCCGCGGGTCGGGGTTGGCGTCGATGAAATGGCGGAAAAGATCGGTGAGGCCGAGCAGATATCTGAATCGTCGGATCGAGTCATCTTCCTAAGAAACCAATGGTGTTAGCACGCGCGCGACATGATGCGACGCGTAAAATGGTCGCGGAAAGTATGGCGCAAACCAACCTTGGACTCGTTCAGTCTACCGTGTCGCTTGTTGAACATATGCTTCCGGAGTTGTAACTCATCAGCCCGTCGCTTCCGGCCATCTGGGTGATCGCCTGCAACGCTGCTGGCTGTGGTATTCGGTTCTGAATCCTATACATCATGTTAGAACCAGCTGCGCATGGTTCGCGTCGAGATGTGGCGGAGCATACTGTGTAATCCGGTGTATCTGCTGGATCAAGTGCCTGCGGAGATCGTGTTAGAAGGGTCGATTTGCCATTCGTATAACTGGTAGATAGCTATTGAGCTCTTTCCAGTGGAATAGGCTCAGAAACAGGCTGAGAGAACTTACTTGATTAGCAAAAGCAGAAGTTCGAGTTGGAACAGCAGGCGCGTCATCCATAGACACGTCTGCAGAGCTCTCTGCTTCGGAGTCCGCTTTAGGTACGCGGCCAGGAGCCATATCGGCCTTGGGGGAGTTATACTCGGTTACGCCGCGAGATAAATTGATACTGGCTTGCGAGTCAGCTTCGGTGGATAGAGTGCAGCCAGGAAGACCGGATTTTCGATGGTAATTCGTGCGGTGAAGTCCTGAGGGGCTTGTGTGGAGGTAATTGAAGTTGAGTTGTGCTTAGCAAAACTCGTGGTAGGAGGGAAGATGGACGGCGCGGGCGCGTCTGCGGATAATTACCGGCCAGGGTTCCATGTGCACTGACTTTAGCCTTGGAGCAACCTTCAGTCAACACTCGCTGTAGATCCAGCCTGGCTGCTACATCACGGGGCTGCAGTCGTATTCGGTATCAATCGAACGCTCATTGCAATATCTGTCTAATCAGCAGCATCAAAGAGTGTACCTGTCCCAGCGTGCCACACTTCCCTTACCATTTCAAAGCCTCTCGTGGTAGGGTTCATCAGATATCACCACCTACGAATTGAGCTCGATATTAATGAATTCATGGCGAGACCATCCTTGAGAGTCGCCAGGATACTACCAATCTTGATCGCAAGTAAGTAGAGATCAGGTAGCAAGCTGCTTATGAGATTCCTGGAGGCTAGCGTGTCGGCCGAATACATACTGATATTTGCATACTCTGCCTCCCAAGTAGTCTTTTGACTTTCCAACCTGATAGCCGCAGTCTTACCTCGAAAGGTGCTATATTGAGCGTGCAAGTTGTTTCCCTTTTGATAATAAACACTCTCAGCGTATCTTATAACCCCAGAGTCGAGATCGATCTCGATATCGAGTCAGAAGACTACTGGAATGTGACTGGACCGCAGGCTCGGGGAAGGATGTTAAGCTGGTCCTGTCTTCTTATTGGAAACAGTGGCTTCGAACCACGGATTTGGTGTCTGAACATATACATGAAAGGGGTGTCATAAAGTGTATGACCGTGACATTGAACTATCAACCTCTGTACCAAGATCTACCACCTCATACAATGACCTCATTAGTAGACCACAATGGGGAGTCCCCTCTAGTTTTCTCCTATTTAGATTCGCATACCGTACCATTTCATAGAGAGACTGACATTCCAAAGACCTTTCACAACCATCCGACATTAGTTTAAAATGCCATTGTCAATATCGACATCAATGGATATCTATCAGTCCCCATGGTCGATATGAATATTAACGTTTCGGGGTCGATCTCGTGTACAAAGACTCCTTCTGATATGCCATATTACTACTTTTGAACGTAGTGAAAAGGACTTCCACCAAGAGCCTCGCGACGCTTTGGTCAAGTGATCTCCTGTAAAAACTGGGATCTAAATTTCCAGTCAGAGAGATCCTAATGTGTATCATGTGAGATCTTCAGGCTTATCAAAGCTCCTATGATTGTACAGAAGATCCATTGTCTGATCAACCATTGCGAGCAAACCCTCAGGAGCAAACCAGCATTTGAAGTCAAATGAGATGTTTGCTGGGCTCTTTTCTTTTGATCAAATCAAGAAGAGAATCAAGAAGAAAAGTGTAATAGAGAAGGAGAAGGATGTTCGTTCAATTTTGCAATGAGAGAGGGACAAGCAACAGACTGAACAAGTTCTGAATTTGAATTCAGGTGCGGGCGACTACCCGAGAGTACAACAACTTAGAAGCTCTCGATCGGTTTTGACGTCGCTACACAGACCTTCGAAGTAAGCATGACTCAAGGCGGCACTGATATCAGGGTTGGAGCATGCTCACCAAGCCCGCGCCCATGTCCATCTCCGCTGCAGTACTCCAACATCGTAATTATTCCTGATACTCCTTGTTGTACAGACTAATTTTTTCAAGGTGATTTACCGTGCGATCCAGAGTGAACGACGCTTGCGCCCGAGATTTTCTCCCATCCCTCCTCCGAGTCGGAGGACCGCAAAGTATCCATTGTTGTAAAAAGCCCAAAGACGAAAAGCAAGGAGTTATCCCCAAGCTACAGGATGGCATGGCAGAGAGCGTCAGAGCAGCAAGTGGCGATCCGGTCGCCTCGTATGAGAGCCTATACCTGAAGCCGAATCATATCACCTCCATATCGTCTCTCGCCCACAACTTCACAGTCCTGTCTCTGCCACAAGACGCTATCCACTTCGAGTCATTCGTGACATCCACACCGGTTACATTACCTGAATGCGCCTTCAATGTCTTCGTCAACGCCCAGTCGTCGGCCGAGAAGATTTTGACCTCACGATCAAAACCTGTGCTAACAAAGAAAGTTCCAGATTTCTTGGGGATATAGTCTCCTTTGTCGTCCTTGACCGGCTCTGATAGATGTGTAGGTCCATCCGTTCCCTTGAACCACTTTAGATCATTCACGCCACCGATGTGTGCACCGATGGTTGCGCTCTCCTTGACCGCTCGCACATCCCAACACTTGATGAATCCATCTGCCGAGCCAGAGAGAAGTCTGTATCCATCTGTACCCCAGTCTAGGGCATAGATGGGTTGGATATGCGAGTCAAGAAACATGACCATTCTGCCTGTTCGGACATCCCAGATCCTGCCCACGCTATCAAGACCCGCAGAAGCGATAAGCGAGCCATCGGTGTTGAAAGACACAGTGTGGACTTCTCGAGAGTGACCTTCTTGAAGCAAGAGCTCGGTCGAGGTCTCGATGTCCCACAAGCGCCATGTCATGTCATGTGATGCGGAGGCTAGAAATCGTGACGAGGGATGGATGTCCACGCGAGATACTCGGCCTTCGTGACCTGAGAGAGTCGAGAGAGGAGTGTCCTTGTCCAGAGACCAGAGATTAATGGTACCTTCTCCTCCACCTGTGGCCAGATTGACTGTTGATGGAGACAAGTCCGAGCCCGGCAGGGTAGCACCAGGCATCCAGCTTACACCACTGACGACATCTTTGTGGCCACGGAGAAGGATCTTCTCCTCTAGATTTGGCACATCCAGAATTTTGACTGTACCGCTCCATGTACCAACTGCAATCCTGTCACCACTGGGGGAGAAGCGTACAGTACTGACAGGACGATCTGAGGCGATTTGGGAACCAAATAGCTCGAATCCTTGCAGTCGCTCTTTCAGTACCTTTCTGAACTTGATGTGTGTCCGCACTGGTATGGTCGTTTCTGCCTTCTGGTATGCAATTCGTGTTTGGGAGCGTGGTATCGAGAATTTTGCAATGGCCGTTCGTGCCGCGAGCAGTTCAGGTATCCCTTCAGTGTAATATTCCTCATCCTGCTCTTTTTCGCCCTCTTCGTCAGCATCTTTCATCTGCAGGTCGGCGACATCGCCAGTTTCGGCTTGCTGCGTGAGCAACTCCCGTAAGCGGTCTCGCCTGGTCAGATGTCCTTCGCCGAAAAGTGTGATGGGCTCTCCAAGCTCCCGCAATCGCAGCCGTACTTTCTTGTCGTCGGTGGGCACTGCAATTGAATTGGCGAAGCGCTTTCGAGCAAACTGCGCGAGTACTGCCGATCTCTTTTCCCCGTTCGCGGTGGGTAGCTCATGGTCGTTGTCCTCGGCTGTGCATTGTGAGTAAGAAGGCGGCCATTTTTTGGAGCAGCAATAGTCAGACTTACGGAGCTGCTCGTATGTGAGACGCATGTCTGTGTCCTATAGTTGCGATCACCGCCATCAGTCTTCGTCCCGTCGTCCCTATGTCCTATCCTTTTGCGCCTCGAGACTGCTTGAACATGAACCCAGTGTAGGAAGGAAGGGAGGAGCTCTGGGTCTTACCTCCGGTTCGGCCTCCTCGACATAGGCCTGGCGCGAGGGATGTATGTTCGCCATAGTGAATGTCGCGATAGGATCTCGGTGGTTGTTGTTGTTGTTGTTGTTGTTGTTGTTGTTGTTGTTGTAGTGCTCAGGTTCGCAAAGTAATTGTCTAGGAACTTCGCTGATGACGAACGCGCTTTGCGGCGGGCCTTTTGATATTCAAAAAGCCAACGCCGATCAAACCACGCACCACCTACTAGTACTGCGTACACAGTATCCATGTCTTGCCTATAGCAATCTGTCCCTACTCCTATTCTGGCGGGCACTTGTCTGCTCCCTCGAGGTCCTAATTGACTCTCCTGTCCCCTTCTTTCTTCCTCCCCAACCATGTCCGCCGTCAGAACAACACTACGTCCACTTCATAGAAGACACTGCCAAAGCTTCCTCCGGCCGCCGAACCTCCATACCTACAGACTGCACCTAGGATTGGCCAGGTCTCAGGAGCAGGCTTCTTTAAACCGATCATCAACAAATGTTCGAACATTTACCTCGTCCTCCACCACATGCTCCTCGAATCCTAAATTCTCCTACAGCATCGCCGCCTCGTACTCGGACAAGAAGAGACCCCTCGACCCTTCGCGCAATCTGTACACCCATGATGAAACAAATCAGGCGCAGGACGATGCCCTTCTGCCTCTCAGTAAAGAGCAAAAACTGGCGCGACCAAAATCTGGGCAGGATTCTTTCTTCGTCGCCCGAATTAAGGGAAGTGACCATACAGCCCTGGCAGTTGTAGATGGAGTCGGAGGGTGGGAATCTTCAGGAGTAGACCCGGCAGATTTCGCTCATTCACTATGCGAATACATGTCCAGCGCTGCGTCGAATTTCCCCTCGAAACTCAAGACGAAAGGCTCGCAACCTCCGAACCCTCAGGAGCTGTTGGAAGTTGGAACCGACAAAGTTATGGCAGACAAGACTGTTCACGCAGGGGGAAGTACAGCTTGTGTAGCTACCATCTCTTCTTCTGGCGTGCTAGAAGTAGCAAAGTGTGTTCCAGACCCTCCCTCCACAGATTGGTCTTCATCTCGCTTCCCTTTGACAACCAGATCGTTCCTGATGTTTCCAAGTCAGCGCCCTTGAAAATGTTGGAAGTTCATCCAGAAAGATCTCGAGTTCGAAGTAAGCTAGGAATACGAAGCATTGATTCGAAATCATACTGCAATCCTTCTATGCTCCCAGACTAACACACCAACAGTCTCGGGGACTCGGGGTACGCCCATATCACCCCCTTCCGCCTCTCCTCCATTTCTCCTCCACAAACTCACGCTTTTAACACCCCCTTCCAACTCTCCAAAATGCCCCCTAAAATGCTAGAACAAATCGCCCTTTTCGGCAACAAACCATACGCCGAATCCGCCGCCGATGCAGCCCGAACCACGCACAAACTCTCCCATGGCGACGTCCTAGTCTTCGCCACAGACGGCGTATGGGACAATCTCAGTCCACAAGATACACTCCAAATCGTCAGCAAAGTAATGTTAAACACAGGAGCCTGGAGGGATCCAGAGATGGGTTCCAAAACAGCCGCAGGAGAAGAATTGGCAGAAATCGTGCAAGAAGCGAGTCAAAAGTTTGCGATCTCGCGGCATCGGTCTTTGGCTGCCAAGACGGGAGCTTTGGAGGGCCAGGGTGGGGAGATGAAGGAGGTGAGGTGTTTGAGTGCCATTCTTGCTACGGCTATCACGCATGAGGCTAAAGCGGCGAGTTTGGATAGGAAGAGGGATGGGCCGTTTGCTAGGGAGGTGCAGAAGCATTACCCCCAAGAGAATTGGACTGGTGGCAAGGCTGATGACATTTGCACCATTGTCGTTGTTGTTGTCGAGAACTAGTGACGCTCAAAAGATTTGGGTCCTTTTCACCTTTTCCCTCTTTGGAATCCGGATGGGGGAGAACAGGGCATGATCATGGCGTTCGGTATCAACGTCGGGCAGACATTTGAATTTCCCAGGGGCATGGCTAATTTTTGTAAATATATAGGAAGAGAGGGGATTCGGATGAGAAGAATGCGCAAGCATAGCGGCGACCAGTTTAACATTTTGATCGTGGGATTTGGACCGTGGGACTTGGGTCGTAGATTTATCCTGGGTATCGGCATTTTCAGAGCTTTGTGGCCAGGCATCTCATTGAGTAAGTCCTCAAATATCTATAGAAAAAATTCATGCCGCAAGGCAAAACAGACACCGCGTATAATAGTCGCTGGGGATTGTCAAAAAATGACCATCTTACTCTCTATTTCCCACGGATAATGTCGTCGCCTGGTTCATGGTGGAGACTGGAAGGAGTGAAGAACGGAGAAGGGGTGCCAAGTATCTTTAGCAGATTGGAGCTCTCAGTAGCTACCTTCTTATGGCTGCGCTGCAATCAAGCAACATACTTTGACCAAATACAAACTGCGTATTGCTTAGCAATGTATCAAGTTGAAAAAAACATGAGCGTTACCTTGCCGCGTTGAAATCTCGATCATCTTTTCCTCCACCAATACTTTTCACTAACGATCTGGGCCTTGGGAAATGTCCGCCAGCCACATGGTCCTTCACAAAGCCATTGTTTCACTCTTGCTTCCGAGCTTCCAGATGTGACAATGTCCCTCCCGTCGCAGCAACAATGCTCTGTCAACAACTGACATTTTCTCGTCACGCCCTTGCTTGTGTTTTGCGTTTTCGTATTTTTTCCGGCGTCGACAGACGCTGTTTCGAGACGTGGACGATGTTGCGGCGGAAATGTTTGGATTCACCCAAATGTTGGATTTGGTTGGATGGACTCGTGGCTGGCGTTTTGATCCTTACTGGTTTGGAACGATGGGATATCCCTATTTTTGAGCGAGGAGCTCGTGACAGTGATGAGAATTGTGAGGAATCATGGATTCCAAATTTTGGATGCTCATGGATTGACGGGAGTGAAAACAAGCCCGTTATCCTTGAGCATCCCGATTTTCAGATTCCGATATTCAGATTCGCACATGGTGGGAACCATAGATCACCCGTATCGAGGCTTCAAGCTTTGATGGGTGTTGACGCCCTAATCCCCTCCAACTTCCCGATCTGACAGGTCGATTCTCAAGTCCCGAGGTCGAAGTTGTTTCGACAAAAGGAAGGAATCCCGAATCCATAGAGGAGGAAGAGATGCGCCATGTATCACGGCAGGAGCCCCGATCTTAACGCCGACCTCAGGGGTTTCGTGTCCTTCGTCTTCGCGCCATTAAGAATATCAAGAGCTTCTGGAAGGCGAGGGATTCCCACGATCGTATGCCCCGAGACAGTGTCGGGAGACCGACCACTTTTAGGGATGGGGAGTAGAAGTGGAGGGGCAGAGATCATGGTGGAGTAGGTGGCATCTGGGAAACGGAGTATCCATATCCCGCTCTCATGTTTACGGTCGCTTGTGGCGTTCCTGGACCAGAAACACCCATGAAGACCAAAGAAGATAAAGGGGCCGTGGACGAGACGGGAAGAACTGGAGGCGAACGCACCGAACCAATGAGGCTTTGGATCAAAGGGCGAGTACAAGGTAGTGATCGTGGGATCTTGCCTCGTGCACCTGCACGAAGCAATCCTTCGTCAAGCGATGGGCACAGGCCGCGGAAAGCGGCCTCAGTCGAATGCAGCCAATACCCCGGGAGCTTTTCTCTCATCTTCAAGTGGCTTGTGGAGGAAGCTCGAAACTGAGACGTGATGTGACGAGCATCCCGTAATACACAGTACTGTGATACATGTCATTGAGATGATGGACAAGGGAGGTTGTCCTGGACCCCAGATGCTCGTCAAGTCATGCCTCTCGGTTAGAATCCCGTCTATCGTACGATGGGATCTTCACCAGGTTTTATCAGGGAAGGTAGAAGGATCATGCTGGAAATAGTTATGGGAGGATCTGTGTAGGGTCATCGGATCTCGAAGGACCCTCAATATCGCCGCGTATGGAGACGAATCGAAGACGCGAACTGGAGTTTTCCTTTGCAATTTGTAACTTAGCTGACGGCACAGTGACGGGGTAATAGACGGAGAAACAACTAGGAAACGATGATTGAAGTCAAATTCGTAAACTAACTTGGATTGCTAGACCCGGTATATATTGCTATGTCAAATACAAAACGTGAAATTCTCGGTCAAAACCATCCCATTCAGCCATATACCACCACAATGCTTGGATCAAATGTTTCATCGTACCTAAGGGCCATGGATTGCGAACAACCGCGTTGCGAATGTTACGCTCCTTTTGCACCTTCCGGTTGATACATGAACACAGCTGCGCCTTACCGCAATAGAAATGACGGGTATACAAGTCTGGATTAAGCCACCTTCTATTGAGCATGATCGCGCGAGTGCGGCAGCTCGAGCAATTCCTTGTTGACGTACGCGACCGGACCCTTGTACACTTTTTTACCGTGGAAATGGTAGACCACGGTCGATATACCTATGATGACTCCCCAGACAAGAACGGACCAGTTCATCGACTGCGCAGTGACGGCCTTGGCTGTCGGGAAGAAAGACATAATGAGGGCGAATGTGATGTACAGAAACGAGATTATGTTGAGAGGAATGGCAAATTTGCCGAGAGAGAACCTGCTTGGAGGGAGTGGCTCGCCCCTCAGACGCTTGAGCAGAATGCAGCCGATAGAGATGAAGTAGCCGGTAAACAAGGAAGATACAAGCAAGCTGACAATCGAGTTGAAAGCGGCCGTGGAGCCAATGTTGATCAGCGCGAGACCAACGGTGATGGCAAGGGAGAAAAGAATAGCATTCAATGGAATTTCGGTTCCTATACGCCGTCAGACCCTTATACAAAGCATGCGCGTGGATTTGCAACAACTTACCAACTTTGACAACCTTGCTCCAGACTCGCGGCCATGGTAAGCCTTGATCACGCGCAAATGCGAAAGCTTGACGTGAAGCAGTGGCCAAAAGGGACACACCAGCAGCTAGGAGAAGAACAACGAGGATCATGCTCATAGCCGTAGTAGCACCCTTGGATCCCGTGGCATTGTAGAAGACCGTGATGAAGGGATAGCCAGTTGGGCTAGCAAGAACGCTTTCGAGGTCAGGGATACAGAAGCAGTAGGTAATGACCATGACTAGACCAAGACAGCCGTTGAGAATGGCGGTTGCGATCATGCTGCGAGGAACGATACGTGAGGCATCGCGAATTTCTTCGGACATGTGGGTGCCCGCATCCGGTCCGATGAAACTGTAAATCGCAGCGACTTGTCCAACAATACAGGCAGTTCCGATGCTACCCCAGCCTCCACCGTCCTGAAAATCGGTGAAGACCTTGGTCGCCGATTGCTTGGGAGCAAGAACCCAGAGAGGGATGAGAATGCCGAAGAAACCGAAGATATGCAAGCATAAGACGAGACCCTCTAAAAGGGGCAGCTGACGAGCACCGTATGTGTTAAAGAATGTCATGACCAGTGCCATAGCGATTGTGAGTAGAGTACCTTGCCATCGGGCGGGAACGTAGGTCTCGTCCCAGAGGACAAACAGACCTTGGATAATGGTGCCAGCAAGAAAGGCTGAACTGGCAGTGCCAGCCTGCCAGCCCAATACCCCAATCCATCCAACAGTATAGCTGAGGAAGCGCTGAGAAGATTTCGGGGCGAACTCGCTGACCCAGTGATATTGTCCACCAGAGGTTGGTGCCATGGACGCCATATCAGCCATCGAAGCGATAACGCAAGTCATGAATGTAACCGTTCCAACATATGTCCATATGAGGCCAGCAGTACCGCCATCAATGAGGCCGGACGCACTCGTGCAAATCATGGCCTCCCAAGTGCACATCAATGTGCTTGTGAACCCCAAAATAGAATAGAATCGAAAGTTTCGCTGTCGATGATTAACACCACAATGATTACTAAGCGGTTGGAGAGTTTGGAACAAACCATGAACTCCTGCTTCTTTCCCAAACGTCCCATGTCACGCACATCGTGATATGTACCATGATGACGATCGCTCAAGCTATCATCACTCGCTCCAGGCTCGTGAGCAGGGTTGGAACTGACATCAAAATCTCGCTTCTCAGCAAGATCGGTCTCGGTTGGGTGAAGAGACATACTGGAGAGGGTGGTTGAAAGAAATTGATAGGAGTTCCAGAAGAACAACAGAGGCCTCCAAGTACAATGTCGAAATACAAGGAAGAGGAAGGTGAGTTAATCGCGGTTGTCGGGTAAATGAATGCGACTCTTACTTGTGAAGACTGGGTGGGGGGTGAACATTCTCTTAACCAGCATCTTTAAAGCTATGCCTGTTGTCCTCGCCTCTGTTCGTGACTTCCTGGGCGCTTTACTACATCTGCTTTAGTCGGTGTCTGCGGGTTCGGGTATGAGAGCATGGACATACAGTCGGAGGGGCAAGCCACCCCAGCAATATTCGCGGGTCACTTCAGAGCTCTTTATGTTCTGCCCTGAATTCCTTTTCTTCCATTGTCGAACCGGAGTTGGTGCGGCTGCATGTCAGGACCAGCCTGGCTGATCATCCCCATCTACAAGGGACCGGGAGCCTAGCTAGCGTATCCTGCGATGCTTGATCCTAGCTCGCGAATCACTTCTTGTCCCGCTGTGGATTTGGAGCATGAACGTCTCAAGTGATCTTACAGATAGATCTACGAACGTGGAGATGTAGCGATCAGCAACGCGGCCTCGAAGTAGCATCTTGTGTCAGGTCGATCTTCGTCGTCCACTAAATCAGACATCAATCAACCAGGGGAAACGTTGTTTCTTTTGCACGTTAAGCAATCTATCTTTCCGAAGTGGTCGCTTTCATCTGGAGTGCGGGCCGCGACAACGGGCTTCAGAGTTCGTCCAGTACCTCCTAGAAGACTGTAACAATTACGGATCGACGGTCCAGCCAATTCTTCATGCAACAACTGCCCATGAAAATCACCCCAGAGTCCAAGTTGTTTGGTCTTCCTAACAGCAGTAAGTTGATTTCTCTGAGCTCTCATACGAGCATCTCATCGCTTTTATTCCAGCCTGCCTCGGCCGATGGCACCCAGGGTATCTTACTGCTCCGAACAGTTTGACAAGACTGTCGTCGATGTTTGCAGTAATTCAAGAGTCACAAACTCACAATACCTTAGCAAGATTTGACCGCACAGCAACCCGGCACTTGCAAAGCCAGGGGCCATATCAATCGAAATCCATATATCGGATTCTGTGTGGCTTGCCAATTGCAACTTCTGGGCACAGTCTTTCGAGGCGTGCATGGTGCATCAAAAGCAAAGACTTGGCCAAAGAATTTCGACCTTCAATCTCGCAGTCACTTCTCTCAGGGCCAAGGCTGGGGAAGTCACCCGTGTTTTGTGATAGGCGTTGATAGGTGCGGCTTGTCAATCACAGGTCGTTGGTGGTCTGTTTCAGGGACTTGAGGTTGTGCGGTGTGCGCGTCGTCTTTGTGAGAAGTGTGCGCAGTGTTTTGTACTGGTGGAGGAGGTTGCCCACAGCAGTAACTTACATAGTAGTCAGCTGTATCATACATGTGTTAACATAGATCCGAAAGTGGCCGATCCCCGCCCATCTACAACTTGTATGGATAGGGAGGATGATCCGCTGCCCATCAACATCAACAGAGCGTCGCCAGGCTCTCCCAGTCCCAAGTCAGAGCTGCTCCACCGTCGCCAAGCAAATTTGACAACGATACGGATGAAGTCCTGGCAATTCGATCAAGGAATATTGACAGGAATCTATCCATCTCTTTATCGACATCTTGAAGAGCATCATGAACGCTATTCCCTTTGCTTCCATGTGCTCCGTCAGGCTTGCGGAAGCGAAACAGTAAATCTACTGTGCGGCTTCGTGTTCAGAGATTGAAGCGCTTCGATCTCGCACCCCACGCCGCAAGACGGGCAAGTCACCGAACTCGATCCCCAACGAGGTTTTGCTGCGCCCGATGAGCCTGATATAGTTATTCTTTTGTCCCATCTTCAAACCCGAGCGCTTTCCTCAGCATTACGAGCTAATCGTCGTCCAAGATGGAGAAATGCAACGTCTATTTACCACCGCGATCGGTTATTTACAGGGTCGCCAGAATTTCAAGTTTATCAGGGATTGTGCCCTGCCCCTAAGGATCTGTTTATCGGCCTACGGAGAACCCCTACTTTAAATCTCCGACTTCGTGGCCTGGAATGGTCTCTCTTGGTGCTTGCGTTGTAGAACAAACTTCGGTTTGCAGGCCGACATGCGGACGAGGGGGTGCGTGGCAGTTGGCCATGACTGTGGCACTATTATACAGCAGCCCCATTCTGCAGATGTAGCGTTTTTCAAAGCCGCCTCTCTCACAACGTCTGGCCATAAATGTAACCTAGGAGTCCCGCTAAGTCCATTCCATGGCGACCAGCATTGCAAGTGACGGGCATCAGGTAATCCTTTGGTCATCTCAGTCGAGACTCAGTCTCAGCCATGACTGACCCAGAATCCAGGCTATAACGAGTACAGATCATGGCGGATCAATCACCATCATCGCAGCCATGCTCATGGTCTTTATGATCCTCTTCTATATCATCAGAATCCTTGTCCGGCTAGGTTTCAAGAGCGCAATTGAGATTGACGACTTCGCTATAACGTTTGGAAGTGTAAGCGGGAGTTAAGTCACATAATTGCTACAGCTCTAACAGGTTACAGATTTGCGGAGTCGCCCAATCAGCACTGACGATACGGGCAGTAAAGACTGGCTTGGGAATGAAGATAGATCTTTTGAGCCCGGAACAGATTAGAAAAGTATCCGCGGTCAGCTACAGTCAGCCTTCAGTGAATCTTCATGACGCTGACACGGTTTAGATGTCGTATGCCGCTGACCTCATCTTCATCTTCACCTTGGCTCTGGCGAAGATATCAGCAGCGGGCTTGGTCGCTCGTTTGTCACGCCAAAATTCACACCTGATTGCTTGTCGTGTTGTGATGGGGCTCGCCGCGGTATGGGGAACCGCATCCATTCTTGTCATTGGCATCGGCTGTAATCCAATGGCTCCTTGGAATACCAAAAATTGCCCTTCTTTGGTGAGCAAACGCATAGCATCAGCCAGTGGACGAAGGTACTAATCGGTCCAGCTTCCCTCTTGGACGACCATTGCCGCACTTGGATTGAGTATTGAGCTGATACTACTGTGTCTCCCTATGTGGATTGTCTTCCCGCTCCAAATGCCAATGTCTAAGAAGTTCATCGTGACCATAGCCTTTTCCTTGCGGTTAGTCATCGTACCATTGGCTTTGGTTCGTATCCTGGAACTGGATTGGGTCACGCACTCGAGAGATTGGACATTCGATGGCGTCAGGCTCACTGTGTTCACGCAATTTGAGATGCACTTCAGCCTGATCTCAGCCACGCTACCCTGTACGCGTCCTTTTCTCAAGGCCGCGAGCTCGGGAATGTGGGCAGAAAATCAAGGAATAGAGGGATCCTTCAGAGGCACGCCTGGATCATCATACGCCATGACTTCAAACATCTCCAACCCTAGTCGGCGTAGCTGGAAAAAGAACTCCTTGATCATAACTTCTCCCAGGACGTCCTTGTCCATACAGAGAAAGGGACCAGTGCAAGACGAGGCATTCGACACATTGCCTGCACATTTGGAAGCAACGGAGGAGCATCCGGTATTGGATCCATTCTCCCAGCCAACACTCACGACGGTCGAGCATCTTGCACAACCTTCCCCGGACTCACTCTCACAGATGACGCTCGCGAAAAGTCAGGTCCAGGACCAAGGCTCACTGAACAGTTATGACTCGGATCGTAATTGCATCAAAAA
Organism: Venturia carpophila; assembly: GCA_014858625.1. Taxonomy (NCBI): domain Eukaryota; kingdom Fungi; phylum Ascomycota; class Dothideomycetes; order Venturiales; family Venturiaceae; genus Venturia; species Venturia carpophila. Next base: position 2,825,051 of record JACTAK010000002.1, on the reverse strand, counting down.
AACGATGGAATACGACATTCAGTACACTCGAAGCACCAGAAAAGGGAAGCAGCGGGCAACAACATGATCTCAAAGCAGTCTTCGTTTTATTTTTCTCTTCACACCAGGCATGTCTGCTAGGCTGACGTGTAATTTGACCACACTCTGTAATATAGATAGGGATACATGAGCGATCCACGGCCGGGTCTTACTTTTGGAGGATGATATGCGTGCTCGCGCAAGCGATCTGTACGATAGGTGATAGCCCACAAGACGTACAAAGAATAAAAAAGCGTGAGACTACGGTGGCTTCGCAAACCCGTCGTCAGTTTATGCCACTAAACTGCCTGTGTGCTTCAGCTCAAGGCGAACGCCAACGGAGATGGCGCACAGTATCTGCCGCCTAGCACGTGCCTTTTGATATCTGCGATCAAACTTTCGGATAGTAGTCAACATGGCAACGAGAGTACATTGATACCGCCATCAGCACTGAAATAAGTTTAGTTCTGACAAAGCCGCTCCCTGTCCTCTTGTTTCGGGACTCGGAACCTCGAGAGCTTCGTCTTCCAGAGTGGAGAGATATTTGGGATGAGAAGTGGGCCAAACTCCGGTCTTTGCAAAGCCTAAATTGACCGGATAAGTGGTCTCCAGGAAGTGGTGCGCGGTGTTCTTCGCGTTCGTTCTACATGTGTCAGAGTCGAACGTATATTAAATGGCAAGGTGGATCATCTGTATCGCTTCATGGTCCTGGGCGATATAGATCACCGGGAGAAAGATCGAGATGCGCGAGACTTTGCCGATGCCTGCCTGCACAAGTCAACTCAAGGTGGTAAGTTGTTGGTGTGGTGTGGCACGTGTGGGCAGTTCAGACTTAGTCAGCTCAGATACTTTCATTACCGGTGAGGGCGCGTTTCCGCGTAGGGCAAGTCAGTATTAGTCTCGGCATGACACAGTACATAGTACATATTATGATACCTTTACTATGGTATTGCCCCAGCCGCTCCCGCTATTCACCGCGGGAGCCGTCACAAACTTCGCCCTTGCTCCTCTTTGTCCCGCATTCACCCCCTGTTCGACCCAGCTTCTACATACTACGTCTGAGTATTTCCTTTTTCATCACACCTCATGCTCGCCGCTCTGCACATCCCAGTGACGCCAACAGTAACACCATGCTCGTCGTCTCCACGCGATATGTTCTCGCTCTCTTCCCCTTGGATTCGTCACGGGATACTCTTGAAGATCGAGACTACCACCTACCGTGTACGCTCTCAGCGCTGCGAAGGCTACACTGCGTAATATCCAAGGGGAATCCTTCTCGATGTACTGCCCACTCATGATACTCCAATCAGGTCTGGTAATCCCGGACTCCTGAGTCCTGGCCTTATAACTTTGCCGCGCGGACACGGGTCGACTTCATGTTGTGGCTCGTGTCCCCTGCTGGAACCTCAATAACAATCACGTCGTGTATCTAATAATTACGCCGCCAAAAGGCTTGCCGCCCTGCAATTAGGTCTGAGGTTGAGGGCTGTGTTCCCCCCCGTCTCAATCTTCCAAACCGATTCCCGTCTGTCCCACTTACGCGACACGCCTTCGTAAATTGATAAACAGCTCTGGCTGTCTGATGAATCCCAGAGCATACCTATCCTGTCTCTCAAGCCCCCCATCACGACCATTGCCAACGTCTTCGTCACTAACAATAAAATCATGCATCTTGTACTATCCCGCGTTCAAGAAGAGGACTTTGACGAGGTACGCATTCTAACAAAACACGAATCAAAGTCTTAAACAGCTAAGCCAACATTGAGAACAGCTTCTCGAAGTCCAATTCCGAGCTTTCGCAAAGGTCGACATTCACACTGCTCTTTTTGGAAGAAATTCACCGGAAATGCGCGCCCTCACCAAAAAAAAGTTTCTGAAAGACATGAGAGAGGACCCAGCAGATTGCTGGATGAAGCTCGTAGACACAGCCACTGGCAAAATCGTATCAGCTGCGCAATGGAAAATTTATCCATCTTGGGCACCACTTCCAGACCATGGGAAGTTCAAGGCTGATTGGTTTGAGGGCAAGGAGAGAGAAGCTGCTGAAGAGATGGCCAACAACTTCATGACAATCCGAGCAGGGCACATGCACGGGCATGCCCACGTTCGTAAGGCTTGGACTCTTTCCTCCGCTGCAGTATGACAGACCGCTGATGAGGTGCTCGTTAGTGCTCTACATTCTTTTCACCGATCCTACCGTCCAACGATGTGGCGCCGGCTCCATTCACGTCAAATGGGGCACCGAGCTTGCAGACCGTCTCCTAGTTCCGTGCTGGGTTGAGGGGAGCCCTGATGGACACCACCTATACGAGGAGAATGGTTTCAAGGATGTACAATATGTGAACGAGAAAATCGGCGATTGGCTGATGGAATACACTGTCATGAAGAGGAACTCCAAGACACAATTCGAGGCTGGGCGAAGCATCGTTTTCACCTAGCGAAGGAGAAGAAATACGAGAGCTGAATTGGCGATGGCATAGGATTAGACGCTCGAATTGAGGTTGCGAATGACGTTCCTTTCCCGCTCGAACAGTCTTTTTCGGACAAGTTTCAACGCTATTCCGGCTCGGTGATTTCCGAAATCAAGTTCCAGGTCTGGATGGACGAAATTGAGTTAAGGACTATGGGAGTTGCTGGCAACAAGGTGTCGATAGTCCAGTCGCGCTGACGCAACTTTAGCCACGGATTATCGAGCCCCTTTGAGGCGTTTATGGTGCGAAGATCGCGATTGATTACTTGTTGTCCCGTCTCAGCTCTTACTGACATCGCTCAGCCCTCTGGCTGTTATTTTGGATCGATGGCGACGCAAGTGAGGCTCGAAACTCCTTACCTGCATCGCTAGACCATCCATAACCGCCATTGATGGCAGCGGCCCTGCTGTAGCGGGATTCTCTCCAAAAGCATCGAAGTTCGGATTCCTGGAAAAGTCAGTTCGCAATACCTGGCGGCGAAGCTGGACAACTTGTATGTACATCCCAAGTGCAAGAATGAATGCTCGCAAGGACGGGTCTGATGACTTCAAAACAGACGACCAAGGTTGAGAAGCAATGGCTTAACATGGCAGATGTAGCCATTTATGTACATCTGGACATACAGAGTATACCTGTCTTGGCCACTGGGTTTTGATCCCTCGATTATGGTTGTCTGTTGGTCATGATCTTGATCGATTCCTCGAAATCGTCTCCAGTGTAGTGTTTACATGGTCTTCCGAGTTGCCCAGGCGAGCTCGTCGCTGAGGTCTGAGATCATGGTTCGTCGCGGCCATTCCTATATTCTTCTATATCCGGTTGTCGATCTTGAGCAGGAGCTGATCTGTGCCCTTGGACACGGCTTGAACGCACGTCTAGGATGCCGTCTTTGTGCCTCGGCCCTGGCATCCACGACTTCAACTTTGCTCCGATTCTCTCTTCACCACCGAGTTGCCGCACTCACAACATCCTTTCTCTCCCTCCAACCCCGGTTCCCCATCTTGCGATTAGCTTATCATCAAAAAGCCACTATCAAGGACTATCGTGCATAGCCTAGGCAGCTCACGATCGTAAGAGCTCGTTGAAACATGATGGAGAAACATTCCATCAAGATGGTTTTCCAGGTCTTTACACCACCACGCACTTGCGAACTCTCTGATGCAGAGATAAGCAGCACAGAGATAGGGATAATGCGCCCGCAGACCGTAATTGATCTCGATACGGATCGCGCATTTAGAGATCGACCGCGTTCAAAGTCTCGCGAGTTCCTCAACGTACACCGCCAGGGGTTTATCGCTAGCAATCCAGACGCAGAACAATGGTAAAGCCAGCGATGATTGCGGTTCCGTGATCGGACAAAGTCGCCGCGGTAGCTATGTTTGTATTATTCGCCAGTGTCCGACGTTCTGGGATGCAGGTTTTGTGTAGAGTCGAGATTTGCAGGTCCCACAACGAGTTCATGCGGCTCTAGGACAAGTTCCTCGAGCTTTATAGTACAATCTGGCGACTCGATTTTCTTTGCTAAATAAAGCTCACTTTCACAGGCTTAGGATGGCAAAATTGGTACAACTATAGCCTTCTAGCGGGTAAGTGTAGCCCAACATATCTTGGTAGAAAGATAGCGAGACTGCGAATCTGCTTGGTTCTATCCCAGCAATTACAAACCGCGGTTATGTGCGTGTTGCCTTCAGAACTTGTAAGTCTACTGGTGAATCATTCCAGCCATCTACTGACTTGCCACTTGAAATGGTTGATCACGATTTCAATGGGGTGACGATTCTGACCGGAACCGACAAGGTACCTATGGTGTTCGCCATTGTATCGTGGCGCTCTCGATTGACCAGGTGCTTGTAAGCTAGACTCACAACGCATCACATGGATCTGTCCACTACCCGTGTGCTAAAACCGTCCAATGCCAAGGGACAGAGATGACTGACGGGTTTGGCAAAGTGCAAGTCACCCGATGCAGTAAACTTTCGCCTTAGTCAATTCAGTTCCACTTTTGAACCTGCAGAGATCCAATAACGTAAAGAGGGTATGATGCTTAGTTGGACTATTTAAAGCGTCAGCCCGAAGAGATTTCACCATACGTTATCACCATACTCCTGGCGTGATTCGTGGAGGGATTGAAGCGACAGTCTGAGATCCTCGCAGTCCACGGCAACGCCATGTCGTTTTGATGGAAGTCGGGAATTTGTTGAGATTTAGAACGAGTAGGGCTATCATATAGATACCATCGTCTCCCCCCGAAGGCCCACATCGACTTGTTCAAGCCTCTGCATATCTCAAACCACGGTACCTCATCACGATAGACCATCCCACACATCATTGAGAGGTCCTTGAAACAGGTCAGCATTTCGCTGGACAAACTCAGCTCGGAATTACGAGCCATCGACCCACGCGTGCCGAGCAGCGAAGTCTCACAAAGATGGCCTGGCATCGAGCGCGTCGGCCACGATGTCTCGGTGCTACTCGACCGCGATGCCCGAGAAATACGACTGGGCCCGTCCGTCACCGCCGTCGAAGCCGCAAACCTCCTCCAGCCCATCAACAGATTGAGCGACGCAACGGACAGGACGGTGAACTAGTGGATCGTCATCCGAGGTGCTTTCAACCGGGATGACCGAAGAAAGGTCGTCGTCATCCTCAAGCATCATCGGGCGAGTGCTGGAGCATACGCCGACGCCATTCTCAACAGGCAGCAAGCAGTCACTGGCGCGCTCACCGAGCCAGCAGGATCACTGTTTGGCCAGCGCGCTCAAACGAACATCAAACGTGTTATCATCGCATACCAGTAACAAGAAGGCTTGTGCTAGGCGAAGAGCTTGGAGACGATGGCCGAGCGTTCGAGGGATGGACCTCTGTACAATACTGCTTGGAGATCACCTAGCCCTAGAACCGATTATTCCCCGATCAATCCCTCAGGTCTCTGTGCCACGGCGTCCAACCGCAAACAACAGTTTGAATCTCATTCCAAACCGTTTCATTTGACATCTCTGCGCAATGTCCATCCACTACTTGGAAGGAATTCCTACGCCCTTTTTCCAAAACGAGACGTCTCGAAGGGCCATTACCTACGCCGAGGCGATCTCGATGAATTGGTTGAATAGGGACATTTCGTGGGAAAAAAAAAAAACTAGATTCGGGCACATCTGCACCTCGGTTGCAGTGGCATTTTCTCTTTCCCCAGACTTGTGCCGAATAGCAGGGGTGCGCTCCCGACACCGATCATCAATGGCCGGGCCGAGCCGGCCTCGAAAAAAAAAAAACCCCCTTTCGAGCCCAACATCTCTCGGCCTTCGTTTGTTGGGGAAGGAAAAAAAAAAAAGAAAAAGAACAAGAGGGGCGAGTAGGGACTCCAGAGTTTGTGCGGTCGGGAGCTAGGTGGGCTGTTCTGGGGAGATCGGCCATGATCCAGGTCCATTTATACCTACGAGACAAAAATTCCGTTTTGGTTAGTGTCCAGCAGGCAATTGAGCTCTTCGCGGACGCCGAGGGATGTTTCCATTGACGCCTCGTCATCCGGGAGGTCTGACACATCTATTCAAAACAACCAGATTCAAAGCGCTGATGCTGAGCTGAAAGCATAAGAGCTATCGGAAAGGGAGTGAGAAGTATGATGCTCATATTTCAATGCGCCGAGGGGCTCTATTTCCTCCGCGCTACAGAAAGAAGCGTTCCATTACAGACGTATCGTCGTCACCGTGAACACAAGAACCAAAACCAGCCTCACAGCGCCATCGCTCAGAAATCAACTCCATCCGATGCTTCTCGACGACGAATCGCAAATGTCAAAACGTAACAGGATTTGGCGCATGGTATCGATCATCCTACACTTGGTCGCGAGCAACAGGTGCGTATCCATGTGCTCCTGAAGCCTGAAGGAAATAACCGGCGGTTGCTGGCGGCGACGCGACAGGGTCACTATAGGTTGGCATAGGCGGCGACAAGACTGCATCAGTGTAGGTTGGCATAGGCGGCGACATGACTGCATCAGTGTAGGTTGGCATAGGCGGCGACATGAAGGGATCATATAAGTCCGGAGGAGTCCCTCCAGATACCGTAGACGCCAGCCGTGAGTCTTTCTGCTCGTGGAGTTCCCTGGCTGAAGCGATCAAGCCCGCCTTCATCTCGACATCATCCACGCTCTGGCTGTGGTAGTGATGGCCGAGTACTTCGACGTGTCCGGAGTCGCCTTCATGGTCGTGATCGCCGTGGCCATGTCCATGTCCGTGTTCAGATTCTTCGGGTGGGAGGAGGCCACGACGGGCCAGTGACCAGTTGCAATAGATTCGGGCCAATTGATCAAAGGAGAGGATGACGAAAAGGATGACGACTGCGATCGGAACAGCGTAAGGTCCCCCAAGGACAGTGCGTGGTGTTTCCGAAACTGTCCCGGGGATCCCGTTGTGCGTCTTGAAAGCAACAGCAAAAAGTCCACTGCAGATCACTAGGCCGGCGAACCGAGTGAGATTGGCAACCCAGTCAAACAGGTCAGTCTTCTTGTCTTTGTGAACAAGATAGAGGAAGGCGATGGAACATGTGAACAAGATCATCCACGAAGCCCAGTAATACTCGTAAACCGTGAGGAAGGCGTGCTCGACCGAGACGGAAGGGTCAAAATTTGCGCCATTTTTGGGCAGCTTTGCACCATTCGCTTGGAACAAACCAGCCGTAACCTCCATGACGAGTTCTGAGATGGTATAGTAGCCAGTCTTGTCTGGCGTCTTCGCAGCGTTTTGAGCCAATTGGTCAGCCAGACCCTCGGGACTGCAGAATCCAGTGGTGTTGCCATACTGGTAAACCTTCTTCATGATGACCTCGTACTGCTTCGCGACTTCTGGCTTGTCTTGGAACTGGAAATAATCCACAGCTGCAGTGAGAGCATCAGTCAATTTCGTGCCGTTGTAGTTTTTCACGATGCAGTAATCCACACATTTTGCCGCGAATTTGGAGGCATTCGATAGCGTGTAGCGTGCGAGGACCATCTGCTGTGCGCCTTCCACGGCCCCTACTATGGCAAGATGTAGCGGGAAGTGGAGGACGGACCAGATTTGTTGTCGGATCGTGCCATAGCGCGTCTTTGGCTGGTTATCGAAGTAGAGCATCCACAAGAAGAACTGATTATCAGGTCAGCAAACAAAGTCGACACGAACGCGTACGTCCCAGGCTTACCAAAAGGAGAACAATGCTGCAGATGAGCGCAGCGCCTTCAATAGTGATGCCCTTTCCGAGCACTTTGGCTACGGTTTTGGTGACGCCGATAGCTCCCTCTCCAATGACGATAAGGGTCAAAAGTCCCATTCTCTCGACGAGATGCGTTGCTTTAAAACTCAACATCCTCCATTTACAGGAGATGGTGATGATGATTATTCCTTCAAAGAACATGACTACCCACCAAATCGCGAATATAGCTCTGGAAGTTATTGCTACCTTCTCCATGAAAGCGACAGACATGGCCATGAATATACCACCAGCAGCGAAGAAGGAAAAGAAGCAGAGGCCTACGGGAAGCAAGAGGTGCTTGAACTTCCTTCGGGCGCAGAAGATCCATACGACAGTATACTGTATGCCAAGGAGGAAGCGGCTCACGGCGAGTGAGTAGCACAGTAATCTGAAGTTCTGCGGGTCGGTTAATGTCTACCACTCTGCCCATATCAATCAAGAAGGATGCATACTGTATTATCACTAGCTTTCTTGGAGTCGGGCTGGAATTTGGATCCAATAAGAGCAAATGCGACAAACACACTCATTTGAATGACTTTGCAAATTCGCTCGTAAACGGAGTCGAGGGAGAAGCGAACATCGTGAAGTGTGATCTGAAACCAGGTACTCCATATCACGGCTGGAGAGCAAGGTCAGTCTACAGATCTGTCTCAGATTGGCTCGCGAGGCACTTACCAAAGAATCCGACGTACGCAGCGAGGGAGCCCAAATCGAGAATAGAGTGATAGGCGGTAAATGTGGCAAGGTTGGCGACAAAGAACAAGTCGAAGAAGAGTTCAATGGTGTCGGCTTCATGACGCTGTGAGAAGACTTTCTCCCCTGGCTTTGCTCCTTTCATGGGATCCCCAATCCATGCCAAAACGTTGTGTCTCCGTCGTCGCTTTGCATGTTCAGGCGGTGTATGAAAAGCGGCACTGCTACTCGCATTATGCCTTCTGTTGAAGAGACCCATTGTTCTTCCACCTCTTTGATTGATGTTTGAAATGACGGCGGGCAATGATTGAAAATGGTAGAGGACGCAGCTCAATACTACAAGGTGGGTAAGGAATACTTATCTTGTGTTTGTAAGCACTAGCCTTTTGTAAGAGTGTATTCGGCCCATTCTCGACGCGATGAACCACCACGCACAAGTCGCGCCTTAGTGAAAGCGTGCTATCGGGCTTGAGCCAGAAGACAGCCTGCATTGAATCGGCGCTACACAGACACAGTATAGCCGTCCTCACCAATGTATCTTCGGCTCGGCCAGACTACTGCCAAGTCGAGCCGGGGCTGAGTGTTATTGACAACGGTCGCTCTTTGGCAATCGGATTTTTCGTGAGAATGTCTCAGTTCAGAAGGCTGCAAACGCTCCAATCGTGCTGACGTTGTGCGAACGTTACTAGTACCGTTCCAATTTCCCAGAATGAGCCTGCGACTGGCAATCAACCAAAACCCGCACGGTGCAACCACGATGAAATGAGCCAAAAATAGCAGAGATCAAGACTTGTGGATGGAAAGCTTCAGCAGCCTAGGAGGCTTGGCTTCGGACTCCCGACGCGCTCAAGCCATCAGACTAGCAGCCACGCCGAAAGGGGGGTTTCGAGCACAAAGCCGGGGGACAAGTTGTGCCGGCAAGGTCCTCCTGGGGAGCTGAGGTGCAGAGATGCTGCGAGTTTGGAAAATAGGACTGCTCCATAGCGGAGCAAAGCCTCGGGCACAGGTATATCAACAATGACTGTCCGCGTGCACTGGTGATGGGTGATGCATATATGCTTTTCATGAGGTTGCAGGTGGCTAAGGTACTTGGCGAAGCACCAAGTCTGCAAGAAGTTAAGCTTGATGAGCCTGGTGAAGGGGCTGACCTTGCCCGTGCGGAGGTAGTTCTTCAGCCTCCGCGGAAGATATTGGACTGGAGACTGGAGTGCCACATCAGTACGAGCGTATCAGAGGAGAAGGGTGTGAAGGGGGAAATCGGGTTGGCGAAACAGAGGAAGACGTGAGGTCGTCCTGGCCTGGTGCATTTGAGTTTTGTGCGTAAGGTTGAGATTCACATCTCGCTTCGATCCTGGTCGGCCCACAAGATGCGAAAGCGCCCGCGCCCAAATGGCACGGCAAACTCGCACCAATCTTACATCCGAGGCTCAGCCTCAGCTGAGATCTAGTTGTATCTACAAGGAGACCATCTGTCACGTCTTGACTTGCACCACTTTCAGCAAGTATATCGCATTCTTGCAGATTGCCATCATCCATGCATCGAGGGCTGAATATGCGCTGAGGACCGGCATGAAGGCCCGAGGAGGGAAATCAGGCTGCACCGCTCTGCTTTTCTCCAGCGACTTCGCATACAAAGTCACCAAGGGCGTCTTGCCATAGATGGGATGGACGATGCTGGTTTGGATCTGGGGCGCAATATACCGACGCTTCAATTCTTGCTGCAGACCCTCGTTCAAAGCCATCACTCTTGCCATCGAAGCAGCATAATCAACAAGCCCGCAACAAGTGTTAAGCAAAGCAGCAGAGACTGCCGCCGTAGACCTTGTGAGCGACGACATCCTGTAGTTATGATCATACTGCTGCAAGGGTTGAAGACCAAGATGAATTGCTCGGAGATGCCTTTAGTCATGGGCATGTCCTCTTCTCTCCACACTACTTTTTTCCGTCTGTTTGCCACGTCGCACCCTTGCCGTCTACCATCCGATGCCAATTGATTGTGTGAGCGCTTGTCGTCTGTTTCCTTGGATGGTCATGCAACATCCAGACATGGGTGCTGAATGAAGGTCAGATTGGACTTGTAGGCAGGGAGGACAAGCAAAGCCGGCTTGACAAGGACGTACCAATCCTCCATCTATCATACTCGGAATGGTGGTTGAGTCCTGACGATGAAAAGCAGAGGGCTGGTGGGCTGTCTTCAGCGATATCGCATCGATATCGTTCCCTGCGGTCGTTGCTAGTGTCGCAGAACTCCCTGGTGGTGATGAATATATATATACCAACAATTTTAACGCCGATGCACAAATTCGGGAATACAGCGCTACTAGTGTAGGGGTTGTAAGTTGCACAGCCCGTCTGCATTTCCAATAACGTCTGTCTAATTTAGCATCCCAGATCATTCCAGCCTTCCATCCAAGGAGACAGCTGGAGAGCCAAGTTCGAATCTTGGGTAGCGCAATACCGTACTTCTTTTTCCGTTTGATTTTTCGCTATTTTTTATTTATTTATTCGAAGAAAGATCTAGCTAGGTTCAGATCGAGGCGGCAACGCGCGCTTCCCAGATCGCTACTAAGGTGAGAATCCTCACCATACGTAGGTTTTCCAACCCAGACCGCGATTCGATGGTGCACGTACGCCGAACAGGTGGTCCGAACCGCCTCCAGGCGCAAACGCTCACTCCACCTTATAGAATGCCGACGGGAAGCAGAAGACGTTGACGGTACCCCGACAGCTGCTGCTCCTGATCGGAAACGGGCTGCTGCGCCCAGAAGACTTGCGATCCCCTTGCTACGTATACAAAAGTGTGGAATAACTCCGCGAACGACGTTTCGCGAGGGCCTCTTCTCCCCTTTCAGACCGCTTACAATGCTGAGGTAGAGGATACGAACGACGCCGTCACGGACAAAGGCGAGGAGGCAGCGGCGCCTCTCATCGATGTCTATTTCGTGGATAGCGCGAGGTTTCCCCTTTCGACGGGCGGGTCGGTCACCTGCCACACTTGTCAAGAGACCTTTTCATCCAACAACGGGCCATGGCTCCTCTCGAGAGAATGATTTCTCTTCTGTCGATATATTCAGAGCAACAAAAATTGCTCAAGTAAAGAGATAGAGAGTGTATGTTCATGCAGATATGATGGCATCAGAAGTTGTCGAGAGCTAGGTCTTAACTACGAAGTTCCTTCGTGATGTAAGCAAAGTACGTTTCCAATGTCAGCAGGTGACGGTCCTACAGCGTAGCTCCGAGTGACCTCGTCTCGAATTCGCCTGGAGGATGTCCGCAGTTCTACGTGCTCCTACCCGGGTTGTAAAAGTAAACCGTAGGTCGTTCAAGGAAACCATCGACAACAAACAATGATGCCGGCTGACATTGCACAGAATTCCACACCAGATACCACCATCCCTGGTTGACGAAACATCCATGGACCGGCCGGCATTCGGTCGATTCTCCGATACGGCTAGTTCAAAAAATGAAAGTGCGACCCACCCACAATGGGCAAAACTTGGTCAAAATGTATAGCTCGATGCCCTCACGCCGGATCGAACGGCGGACCTCCTCATCGCTCTTTATGATACTAGTGAGACGCACTACCACTGTGCTATGAGGGCGAACGATGACGTCGACATCGAGAATATCGGATTATGCTGTCCCTGTCTCAGCCTCTCCGGTCAAGGGACAATGTTGAAACGTCAAGCGATGATTCGAAACCCATAATAAGCCCAATGTATTAAGCCATAGATTTCTGACAAGCCAAAGATAACAATTGCCAGAAGTTTTACCACTGGCAGTATGACAGCTACCATGATTGTTTTCGCTCAATCTCGTCGTCGTCGGCACTGAACCGTCTGGAAACGCTGGAACACGAATCCAGGATGCCATGGCAAGAATGTTCGAACACAATTCCTGCCAAACCCTGCCTCCTAAGATTTTTACTTTATATTCCAGGCTCTTGTTTGGATTCGTCATGGAGGATCAATCGATACCAATAAGAAGTGGTCCTCCGTCAGTATTGAGAAGCACCGAATGCCCGGGTCCAACAAATTTGCAAGCCCAATGAAAGCGAGTAGCCAAGCAAAAAAGACCTTCACTCCTTACCAGCCATAAAACAATTTCAAGTGACTATGGTGACGTTATTCCAGCTGCCTGAATATCTCGTCAACATAAGTCGCCTCTCAAATCGAAATGACATCTCGAACTTGAGACCGACACGGGCAATCTTTCCTAATCCAGTAACCTACGCACCGTCGATAGCGATCCTCGATCGAGTTGTGCCTCATCAACGGGATGCCGTTCCAGAAACGCTGCTTATCAAGTACAGAACAAACCTGGACCATCATAAGCGGTCACGGTAGCTTCATTACTTCCGTGTTTGGTCGTCGATAAGGTCTCAACCAATTCATCATCCCTAACTTGAGATCGACATTGATAAACTTCTGGCGACAGTATTCACCTACCGTCACTAGATATTGATCAGTATTTATCCTACATTAGGAAAGTTCCGATTCAGAGGGATTATCGCGAGACCTGGAGAGGCTGGGGGACAGTGAATCGATGAAGCCACTGTGCGCTCGTTACCCTCGATAAGCCTTGTCCCTAGGAACACAAAATCAGTATACCCTCACAAGTTTCTACAAGCATACAAAGCAACAATCCGGGAAAGGGGAAGGGGGTCAGACAGAGAACTCATTCATTCATCGAAGCCTCTCCAAGTTCCCCACGCCCAATTAAGTACGATATAGACAACTCTCTAAATCCTCTCATCCTCCAAATATCCATAAATTAGAAAAGAAATGTGTAGCCTCCCAAGCAGGAAAAAATGAGAGGCAGAAAGAAGTCAAAGCGTGCAACGACCTGCTTCGCTAAAATGTATGAACACACTCCATCCTGTCCGGTCCACCACGTAGCAGCGACTTGTATATACAAAGCAAAGACAGCAAAGAAGTGACAAAAGAAAGAGCGCAAAGACTCGCAAACGTTTCGGTCATACCAGTGTTCCTATCCTCCCCTGTCAAGCAAAAGTATGTACATGAGAAAGCGTCCTTCTCTTGATAACATCGAAAAAGACAAACATTAAGAAAAGATGAGTAGGGGGTATCCCAGATCCGTCTTCCTGGATTTTAAGCCCAGGTTATAGTAAATCAAGCAACCAATCCCAGAATTGTTGCGCGCGTGTGCTGTCGAAGAGCAAATGGCGGAAAAGAACAACAAGTCGCATGCGTGCTGTATAATAGCGAATGACCAAAGAACCATGAATAAGAAATTACTCCTTTGCAAGAGATGAGAACAAGTAAGCTCCCGCCTCTTTTCTTCTCATCGTCCTCATCAGCATCCATCGTGTCCAATACCCCTACATATGACCTGTAGGCAACCACTCTTATGAACTGTTGTCTTTGTGGTTGATGGCCGGAGGAGCGTCTGTATATTCTAAGAAGTGACTGCATCGTCTAGCCTCTGCCACGACTGAAGCCTGCAAAAATGTTAAGGCTAGTTCTAGGCTTTGAGCGAGTGGCGGTTCCAAAATGATGGCTTACCCCTCTTCGATGGCTTTTTGGTCAAAGGCACCTCGGGAGAGACTGTATAAGGTTCTACAGGTCCAGAACTCCTCAAAAAATCAGCCATATCATTCGTGCTGTAGTGGAATCCATTTCCTCCAAATCCGCTCTTTGTAGCACCTGCTGGGCGAGCTTCGAACTTTATCTTGGACGTCCTTGACGCTGCTGTTGAGTTGATGGTACTGCCCGTTTTGATAGCGCTTCCATTACTTGACTTGACATTTACTTGCGACCTGGAAACGACAGGCGCCGGTGCGTTGGCTTTGGGTGGATCAGTGTTTTTGAGGAAATCGGCCAATGACTCTTCTTTTGGTTGCGATGAAATGGAAGGTAAGGATGTCAAATAGTCGTCCTCATCATCCGAGTCAATGGCATAAGGATCCTTGACGCGGCGGCTCTTCCTGACAATCGGAGGCATGCCGGAGCCGGAGCCTAATGAACCAGCGCGGCCGGTTTGAGGAAGCGCAGAGTTGGAAGCAGCACCAGGCATCCTTGAAGTCTTGGAAGTCATCGATCCAGTTGGCGTGGTGCTTGTTGGAATAAACGAGCCGAGGTTCTTGAGATCGTCCGAGTCCGCTGTTGATCTGAAGGGAGCGGTAGTTCGTGGTGTACGATGTGCTCCTGTTCCATTAGCGCTCGGTGGTCCTTCGCGGAAGAAATCGATCAAATCGCTACTCGCTCCACCCTTCACTTCAGGCTCGCGAGCAACCAACTTCTGCTGCGAGAATGCGCGAGGTGGCTGAGCGTGCGCTTTGGCTTTGTTGAGCATGTTCGAGTCGCTTGGAGAACGAACAAGGGGTAACAGGACTGGCTCGGTGGTAGGCTTGGTCGATCGCATGAAGTCCGCAAAGTCTCGTGTGTCGTCAGTGATGACCCGAGGTTCACGTGGGAGGAATCCCGATTTCCGAATGTTAGTATTCATTGGTTCAGGTCGTGCGGTGAGTGAGCGCGGTGTGAACGACTTTTTGAATTCCGAAACACGTGGGATATATCCCTTCTTCTGGGGTGGTGGCTGTATCGTTGACTGTGAGATGACCGTGACTTTGGTGGTGGGCTCAGGCCTGTATGGTACAGCGGTGGAGGCAGTAGCAGAAATATCGTGAGCAGACGGTGATCTACCGCTAGACGTCGTGGAGATGAGTCTTGGAGACGGCGGCCCACGGTCGATGGCAACAGTGCTGAGAGCAAGCGCAGAAGCACGATTGAGATGGCTACTGGTTGGTCGGAAGGACTATCGAGAAGTTAGCGTCGGCATGGCACGATGGAAAGGAGTTAAGATGTGAGGGGAGTCTCTTGAGGCAGGGACGACTTACATCACTCTCACGCAAGCCATCGGGAGTTAATGTATATTTGACAGTCTCGCCTTCCTTGAGCAACGAGTCGAAGTCTTTGCGTCGACTCTCGTCCGAAGGCCGCTTGTAAGAACTGGTTGAAGATCCCTTCGCACTGTGTTCGCCGCCAGGGGGTGTTGAAGATGTTGAGCGACGGCGGGTCGATTGTGCAGTACTGGGCCGAGCCACCTCAGCCGTTGGCACAGATGCAGTATTAAGTGGAGAGAGTCGCGACCTGATCTTACTGTGCTCACTTGTGTCCACTGAAACAATATCTTTGGACGTTCGTCTATTCAGCTGCTCCTGTCTGAGTGCTTCGTCATTGACATTTTTGTTGTGGTAAAAAGGCACAGCATGAGGGATATCTCGGTTAGACGCTTCATTTTGTTTTGGCTGGCTATCCGCTTCGATGACTGATCTGAGTCGTGATGGGCCTGTATTGCGCTTTGCTGCCGAAGCCTGACGCGCAAGGATTTGCTCATCTGCACCACTAACAGGTCGATCCTTGGCAACGCTGCCTGGACGACTTGTTGAAGGACCGGACTTAGGAGAGCCTGGCAGATAATAAGACCGTTGCTCTGGAGTCGTTGCGCGTGGGGATGAAGAAAGAGACTGAACTCTTTCGTTTGTAGTTCTCGCAACACCAATCTCCCCGGTGTCATGATCACTGCCGTTGGATGAAGTTCGTTTGCTGTCGTCAGCGCGAGCAATAGGTGGTGCAAGCATGCTCTTGCGCTTGACAGAATTCTCGCGAGCGAGAGCGTTGGCTGGAACTGTACCCAAATTATATCCAATGCCTTGACTGCTAGTCGAGGCTGCATATTCAGGCTCTGTTTGGGAAACTACCAGTTTCTCGGCCTGAACGGATTCCGGATAACGGTCTGGATCTGATCTGGGAATCGGACCACTGGGCACGTACGAGGTTGATGGTTTCGAAGCAACAACCGGGAATTTGTCTGGTTCTGAGATGGCACTAGCAGGGCCTAATGAGGTCCCGTTAGACACACCTGTAACCACAGGCATGGACTGTTCGGGCATGGCTTGCTCCGGCACAACAGTTGTGCCATTTGTGAGATCCCCAAGGTTTTTAGCAGAAAGCCTGTGGGCCAGCCGGATGCGCTCAGCAATGTCCGAAGAATTTTCCCTGGCCAATGGTTTTGAAGCACCGTTCTTTGCCATCTGCTGCTCCTCGATCCCCTCGTTCTTGTTGTTTGAGCCGACGATGGTAGCAAGTGCAGCACCAGCAAGAGCGGCAGCACCAGCGAATGCGCCAGCGACAAGGCCGGCTTCTTTCTTGTGGTCTTTCTTTTCTTGGCCCAAAGCATGCGCAGAATCTTCTCGAGCAACAGCCGGTGTGTCTTCGGCTTCCTGCACAACTTCTGGCATCGTTTTTGCTTCAATCGCAATGCCCTCATTATCGAGAATGGTTGGGTCTCTCTCTGCGCCTGCGCTTGTGTCCTTCTCTTCTATGATCGGGACATTGACGGCATTCTCCTCAGTAGTTATGGGCTCTTCTGATGCTGCCGTTTGTGGGAACGCACCAACTGCCGGCTCAGGCACAATGTCTTGGGCATCTGCTTGCGGCAGCTTCTCCACGTTATCAACATGTGTAATCTCGGACTCATCGGTGGTAACCGGCTCTTCATCATTTTCGGCCTCGGTCTTGGGCATGAAGAAGTAGTAGAAGAATGGGAGCCGGCTAGCAGCTGGCGTAGAGTTAGACCGTAGACGCGTGAGGGGTGGTCGGGAGACGCTCTTCATCGCGGATGAACCGTACACGACGCTGTTTCGACGTTTGAGTGGCTCGGTTGGGGGCGTAGCTGGCTCTTCCAACTCTTCCTCATCATCGTTGATCTCCCTAGCCAAACCAGGTACCTCAATCTCGTCTACATCGTTTTCACTCATTGGGAGTGGCACGGCAACACCCAGCATCTCGATCTCGTCAACGTCGTTCTCAGACATTGGAAGTGGGATGGCGACTCCCATAATCCCAATTTCGTCGACATCGTTGTCGCTCATGGGTAGCGGAATGTTGGCCGCAATGTCCGTCTCGGTGACATCTCCTTCTGGGATCTCGTCCGGTGTGAGACGGTGCTCGTGTTCCAGAGCCCTGCGTGCACCTTCGTCGAATCTGTTCGGTGGAAAGTCGAAGCGGTTCGGAGGGAATGCAAGCTCATTCAAGCTTCCAAGCCGGCCACGATATGGGGTCGGGCTGGCGGGCGGTGAGAAAGCTCCACCAGCGCCAAAAGCAACGCGAGTATTTTTCCTCCAGGTTCGCCACAGGCGACCAAGCGTTGGGTTCATAGCAAGTTTCTCGATGTCCGTCTCTGCGACAATAACTCGCTCCATGTCCATGCCCTCCAGCTCCTTGGAACTAGGGATTGACGACCTTCGATTCGCCTTGCTCACTGACCTCCTGTACGCAGATTCCCCTGCTGTGGTCAATGCCTGCTCTGCGACGTGCTCCAGGATGCTTGCAAGGTAGACAGCGGCCGGGGAGTTCACGAGGAAATTCATTTCCTGTGTCGGCTTGTCCGCACTGTTTCCGAGATCTTCTTCGTCCTCGAGAAATCGATCTTCGTCCTCGTCATCAAAGTCGCCTAAGCGGATGAACACCATCACTCTTAGCCGCATCCGCTTGAAGGCCATTTCCAGATGCCAGCCTTGGGACCATTGGCCGGTGGTATCTGCATTCTCGTCATCTTCGCTGTCTTCATCGCCCTCAAAGCCACCCAATTCTTCGTCTGCGCTTGCCAATGCATCGCGTGCGAGTTTGGCCTTGAGGACCTCAGTGATGGCGGGCCTCAATTGAGCGAGAGATGTGCCTCGTGCCTTGGCTAGAACGTTGTAGAGCAGCGAGTCGAGAAACGAGTTCAGCAAACTCAAAGCTGCGTCGGTGAAGATGGCTCCGTCGTTTGTCGGTGAGGTTGTTGGCGATAGGAGGTCGAATTGGTCGTGTGAATGCCGGTGGGTGACATGGTCTGCGGCGGACGCGGCGGAGATATATGCTGGCGCCGGTTTTGGCGTATATCGAGGCAGAAGGGAGAGGGACCCGGAAGCGTTCGTGCCTATGCTGCTCACGCTCGCGGCTTTGCTTGCGCGTGGTGAGGTTGCCATATTCGATCCTGGGTGCCCAATCCGTTCAGGAGCGTTGACAGGATGCAGGCAGATTGCACCTTCGCGACCCGTGCGATGGCCCTCGTGGAAAGACTGGGCAGACTCTTGGGACAAATGTCAGATATGCACAAGACCAAAAAGACAAGAACGGGCTGCCCTGTCGTCCAACATACCATAAAAACTATAGGAACCCGCGCGGTAAGCCTGTGGGAGCCGATCGCTCGGAGGCTCGAGTTCCTGGGCGTTCGGCCAATGCGCGGGTAGGATGCAAGGAGGAATGAGCAGTCAATAGATGGAGGGGGCTCACTGATACATGGCGGATATGCGAAAGCTGGGGAAATGGAGATGGAGTCGATTTCATCACGTCCTCGACTTCGAGGCTAGACGGCAATAATTGACTACGACAGAGGCCCCCATCACAAGAGAGGAAAGGCCTGAATGGCTGTGGGCTAGGCGTGATCGACTCAGGATACCCCTGACCATGGTCGATGCCTGCTCTGTGCCGCGTACTATGGTCCATGAGAAAAGCGGTGCGCTCCCTAGACGAGTCGTATGATTGGGTGGGCAGAAGGCGCAATATCGCCATCCTGCTCGCCTGATGGTGTGGACTGCACACTCTATCATTTGTATTCATGTATCCAAGGAAGGAAAACCGCATTGCAACTGATGTGGATGCAACCTTCGCCTCCAATCCGGCACTCACTATAAATGATATGGAACCGTACCATAGTAGTTCGTCTATCCTTCAAAAGACAGGACCCTAGCTGCGAATCCCTCCTAGCAGTAGGCAGCTCCCATATCGATGGAGGGATCGAAATCGTCGGTGCTCTTCCCCGGACCAAGGCGCATCAACCTAACTGTTCGGCTGAGGGACCCGGCAATCCGGAGATGTGGAACCACTGCGAGGACACAGGAGAGTCGCGTATGACAGCGAGGCTTGGAGGTACGGTCAGGTGTAAGAAAAGTGGAAATGATATCTCATCTCTTAGACTCCTGCCCACTGCCACTGTGATTTCAGCAATGAATCTATCAGGATTCGGGACACGGATCAAGGGTCGACAGGGCTGAAGGAAGGCCGGCAAGGTACTTGGGCATCCAATGATGATTAATCCCCTTGCCCGGCGCATTGCTCAATGCTCAGGTACGCGTCGGACGATAAAAATCTCCTGTTCGCCCTCCTCCCTCCTTGCAATATAACGCATACAAGACTAGTCGCTTTGCGCAAAAGGATGGCGTGGAAATGCATGCTACTGCGAAGCTTGCGTTGCGAGCATGAGAGGTGTCCCTCATGCATGAGAACTGCAGAATCAACAACTCACAGCGGTCCTCTCTCTTTGCGGCCAAGATGCGCGGCCTGATCGGCTCGAGACTGGAACAGGTTGTTGATGATGATTGGTGGCTGTCCAGGGCTCTACCGTACTCTTGGTCCAATCGATGCCCTTGGGCCCAAACGAGACAACCTTGGAAATGGAGCACACGAAAGTTCTACGGAGTAGACAGTAGAGGAATTCCTCCGGCACGTCCTCCATAACTCATACATGACAGCGTCGGAATTGATCCCAGCCGTCAGCTTCGGTACTACGGTCGGTCGACGCGGGGGAAGAGGGGCCGGAAGGGAAGGTACACGACAGGTTACCATGACAAGACAGAACCATGAGAATGACAACTACGGCGTACCTGATTATTTCAGTCTACCGATCAGTGGCGAGCCTCAGGTTCCTGACTCGGCTCACGTCCAGAGTTGCGTCGAGTCGATGACTTCGTCTTCTCACATGATGGAATGTAGACCTACCGTAACCACAAGTCCACAGCGACGGTGGGGTCCGGGGTCCAAAGTCCAAACGGCAGAGATCACTAACAACCACACCAGGCAAAAATCGGATCTCCACTATCGCGGCACTCGCCTGCCGATCTTCGGGCATTCAAGGCTGAAGGCGTCCACGTCACGACCCCTTCATCCCACTTGATACAACAGGAAAGTAGAAAGCGCTGCTGATAGGAGACCGCCCAGATTGTGATCTATTCATACTCTTGGTTTGGCCGTGTTGAGATGGAGATGGTGTAGCGCATTGCGCATTGTAAGGTAAAGGGCGCGTGTGCTGTGCACTGGGGCAGACATGGCGAGATGTGCCATTTGACCATCTCAGTACAAGGATCCCATACTGCGTCGACCGACTCCGCAGTCTCATTTCTCGACGTCCACCTCTACATCTCTGATTACTAGCAGGAGGCCTCATAGCGACACACGTTACATTGTACTGTGTTAATCAACCACCGCGATCTGCGTCAACGGACAGTTGCAATGTCAACTACCAGTTCGCCTTGTCCAAGCACAAATGGAAAGCGAAGCCATCAACACCGTCAGGCATTCTCAATTGCAGAAACGCCCTACTGTACGAAGAATTGCTCGGTTGTGAGACAGCTGGCGCCGCCCACTAACGCTAGTTTATCTGGCCATTGCTGCATCCGTCGGTCTCAACCGCGCAAGGATTTCCTTCAGCCTCGACTTCGAGTCCTTTGTTTCGATTCGCTGCAGGAGAACCCCTCCCTATAAGCTGATGTACCGTAGTACCTAGTGACGACCCCGCTACGATACTGACCACAGCTGACAAGGGCAGCTTCCAGATAACACTCTTCTCTCCCACCAACTGACGAAACACTAATTAATTGATCAATCAACCAATCGACCAATCGACCAACATGGCTGACCGAGAAATGCCCACCGTGGACTGCAACTTCGTCCCTGCGAAAGCTGGCGACATCATCAAGCTTGGTCCCATCACCTGTCGCGTCCTCGAAGATGGCTCACGAACGGGTAAGGCTGACATGTAGAGACCACCATTCCGCACGACGCTGAGCTCCTGTCAGACAACCGGATCGGCGTAGCAGAGTTCACGCTCCCGCCACGGACAATGGGTCCACCCGCTCACTGGCACGAGGTACCTTCCCCCAAACCCCACCCTCACCCTCCACGGCACCACCTCTACTAACACAACCCGGATGCACGACGAGATGTTCCTCACAACAAAGGGCACCGTCCGTTTCCACATCCCAAACAAGCCCGACGTGGACTGCGCGCTGAACGACTTCCTCTCGGTCCCGGTCCGCGCCCCTCACACCTTCAGCAACCCCTTCGACGAGGAAGCCCGCTTCTTCAACACCTACACCCCCGCGTTCTACATCAACTACTTCAAGCTGCTGGGCAGCATGATCGAGGAGGGGGGTCAAATGACGCCCGAGAGGAATGTCAAGGCCATGGCCAACTATGCCACACTGCCCGTGCCGAAAGGGCTGCAGCCAACGCCGCCAGCGAAGAAAGAAGAGGAGGCCAAGTGACGAGGGAAACGGGCCTGACGGGCGCGTAGCGCACCATGTCACACGGTGGAGATGACGAAAATCATGACCCGGGACGGAATATGCCTCTCCTTCAAAAGAGGAAAGTAGAACTCGGGTGGTTGGAGCAAAGCGGGCAAGAATTCGACGCGGTACATGCCATAGATCCAAATACAGATATACACGCATCACATTCCATAACTTTCTTTCCTCTTTTTTTTTCTTTCTTTCCTTTTTCGGTGGTTAGTGAAAAAAGGAAAGAAAAACAGCTAAGATATCTACCCAAGAGATCTCATCCGACGACAAACAGGGCCGTCCGACATCACAAACCGCCTCCACGTTCCGCTACTCATCGTGCTCGTGCCGCTCGTAGGACGCAGGCGACGGTGCATGACAGTCTCGAGTTCACGTGAGTGGGAAAGGTGAGTTTTCTGTCATGTTGGGTTGGGGGAGGGGTCCATTGGTATTCGGTGGGTTTGGCTGGTTATCTAGGATTGGGGAGGAGGGAGATGGGAGGTGAGTGGGGAGGGGATGGGAAGGTGGAGAGGAGCGGCGTCTTGTATCGACTCGTCGGGGTCCGAGCGGGCGTGAGATGTGGTAGGCGTGGTGGACAGGATGAGGTGACGCAGAAAAAATGGCACCCACTCTCATGAATTTCGCAGCAAGTGCTCTACGTGAAGACCTGTTCAAAGTCATCTAGTACATGAAGAAGAACAAACGCTGTCGTTGTTGTTGGTATATTTATGCCGTCCAAGAAGAAAGGAGAGGAAAGCCTTCCACTACGCCGGTTCGTAAAAGCCAATTCGAATTCCGCCCTCTCGGTCCGGCGTCGCGCCAAACGCCAGTATCGCTACCAAAGAACCATCCTTCAAGAATAGTCGTAACATGCCGTGGATATCCACCCTCACAATTATGCCGCTCCAAAAACAAACTCAAGCCGAAAGTGCCGTCCCCCAGACGGTGTCGTCGCCCTCTTCGTCAGTGTCCTCATTCGTCGTCGTTGTTATTGTTGTTCCCAGCCATCCAATTCTGGATCCCAGCTCGTCCAAAATGCCTCTCTTCTGTTGCGAACATGTACGCTTGGTAGTCATCTAAGCCACGCACCGAGAATCAGATGTGCTGCCTCTCAACCAAAAAAATCGCATGACCATTTTTGCTCCCCCCTCTTGCTATGTAGGGAAAGTTTAGTTCTCACCAGGAATCAATTCGTATCCGCCTTCTTCGGGAAGAGCGTAGACGGCTGTGCATATGCCTGCTCCTGTGACTAAGGCTACTGTCCAGGACACGGTGCAGAGGATCCAGGAAGTATCGAGTTGCCAGCCGGGGAAGAAGCGCTCGTCGTGGTCGAAGAGGTAGGCCTGACTGCGTTAGTCAAGGTGCTGGCGATGACATGCCGCTACTTACAATGATAGCCATGCCGGAACACTGGGCCAGCACGATGGCGGCCAGCAGCGAGACGACGACCTTCCATCCGTAGTGACGTAGTTGTTGTCCTCCTAGTATGATTATGATGTAGGCAACGAGTGTGGCAAGCTCAAGAAGAACGGCAAAGGACATGAGAAAACCGACGCTTCTCCACATGCCGCAGAAGCTTTGATCGCGATGGCAGTCTGCATATGTTGGGAATGGTTCGCACTGTCCTGTGACGGAGGAGCAGCGCTTGTGGAGGCCGTAGGTGAATTTCGGCGATGTTTCAGTGCCCTGCGGCTTGGGTGAGTATGTTTCTGGCTCTCGAATGTTGGAAGCCTACATTGTTCCAGCGTATCCAGTTGGGCATGATAATGCTGGCGAGGGTCATGGCCGTCACTGCGGCCGAGGAGTCAGTATTTTCATGCTCGATTTCTTGATGGCAGGCTCCCACCAACCCGCAGCTGTAGCCCAGAGGCCCATGCCGTACACAATACGTCTGGTCATGTTGCAAGAGAGAAGTCTTAAGCCGGCCGCGGCGTCCAAGGGGGAGAGAGTGAGAAGATCTTGGGTCGGGCGGTGAAATTGTTGAAAAGACGGCACAAGTGGGTAGGGTGGTGATAGGCGTCGTGCAAATCAGGGAGGGCTCACGATGATCGCGCCCAGAAGACCAGCCTGTTGCTGCGAGGCGAAGTGGAGCAACGGCCACGGCGATTATTGGAGGCTATGGAGCAAGGACGGGCAGCTTGAAAGGTGTGTGTGGGTGGGACTCCGGGAGGGCTTTGGGTTGGTGACTGTCAGCCACTGTGGCCCGCTAGGAGTAGTAGTCGTCGACACTCATGCACTTTGAGAATGGCATGATGGGGTGTGACTCGCTGAGCTGATGCTCCCCAGTAGTCCCCACACTCTGCCGCTGCACGCAATCATAATGCGCAGTGACTTGTAAGTGAGAGTGCAGCTGGAGTGGTATCATGGGAGCATCCTTGCACGATCTGCCGGACAGAACATGTTTGGCACAGAGGGGGACGGATGCGACTCGCGTCTTGCACTCGCACAAACTTCGACACCTGCGTCCGCCATCCTCCCCGTCCTCTCCCGTCGGGATGTGGATAGATGCAGCGGCAGCTCGGCGTGTAGTCCATCGCTTGTTCGCTTCGCCCGGAAATGAAGTTGGTACGAGCCTTTCGAGGTGATGGAAACGGCTGCGTCTATCGCGTCTGCGTCTCATCACCATCCTCCTTCTCTACCATACCTTAGGTCGTCTACGAGAGAGCACACGGCTGAGTCTCTCTCCCACCGCCATTGCTTTGTCATGCTCCGCTTGCTCTAGGTAAAATCTCAATGCACGCTGCACCACAGCCTCAAGCTTGGACACTCCAGTCGGGAGGAAGAGCGCTGACGTCGAGTCCATCTGAAATGCCTCGCACTTTTGCTCTTCAATTTCCACCTTGGATAAATGGACAGTGAGGTATTTTCACCAGCCCTGATTTTTGGCTGATGGTCGAAACGAACAGCCTCATCGCCACTTGAAGGAGACGGGGCGCGACAGACCCTTCTTCCGCTTGCAGGCTCCGCAGCCTCTTCAAGCTCCTGCCTGGCCTCTCGTCTCCACAGAATGCCAGACTGGTTTGAAACTGGACACCGTTACTGTCGCCTACCGCGGCCTCCCTTTTTCAAGTAGGCTGGGTGACGGCATACATCTCTCGAGTGGTGCACTTGATCACCTCAGTCCCGGGCTCTGAACCTTCATCTACAGCGCTGCTCCAGACTCAAACGCATCTCGACATGCCGGATGCACACTTCAAGTCACTGAATTCCTACTCCATTTCGTTCAGACGGAGGTACTCCTGCACACCGCCTCCCAAGTGGCGCGGCCGACACAATTCTCTCTATTCTCCTACTCGAAGGCAGGAGAGATGCTTCTTAACACGCTGACATCGGACAGAGTGCTCTGCCAAAGGTGAAGGACGCTTTGGAATTTGGGAAGCCTGAATCGGACCCACCCGCAATGCAGTGGTGGCCGTCCCTTCCTCGCACACCAAGCACTCAAAGCTGTCATCCTCATCATGACTTGCCTCCACCCCACCAGACGTGCAAGGAGGAAAGAAACTAGTTGTCTATCCTAGCCTACCTGGACTCGAAATTCTCGTTTGTCCTGCCTCACTTCCAGCCTGAGCTGTGACTCTCTTCTGGCCTTTGAAGGGAGCTCGCCATGCCACAATGACACCCCGGCAGATAGAGTTGATAAGAGCACTTAGCTAGAGCGTTCCACAGCGATGATCTGGGATGCGAAGGAGGCCATGGAATGTTCGCTGACGCTTCATGAGTTCCTTGCCGGGCAACGGACAATTTTAACGGCACCGGGACGGGCTGCCCCACTATCACACTTTGCAGCAGCAGGGTGTGATTTCCTTGCGTTGCAGCGGGTGAATTCCTTGTGTGTCGCATAGCTTAGTTCAATGGCTACTGTAAGACTGCCACTCACTGAAATACGCCGTCTTGCCAACACACGCCAACAAAAAATACGGAGCCGGTGTCACCAAGCCGTCACAGTGGGACTCGCACGCTTTGCTAATATCTTGTTCAAGGTGGGCGTTCACGCTATGCGAACAGCCAGGCTTCAAAGACCAAATTTCGTCTGCGCAAATTACACTTTCACCATGCAAACTCCTTCTCAAATTCTCAAATCCAAATCCCCTCCAGGAAAAAACCATCTACCTCAAAGTCCATGACCTCGAGGCCCTCGGTCTCTCCTCCTGCACCTCCAATGAATCAGCTCGATGTCTCCACGCGTCCTTTTCACTGCCCTCCTCGCCCGCCCTCGTGACCTCGGTCTTGGAAAGACAGTTCATGCATCGTCCTGGAAGCGGGCGGTAATCTAGGATGTGTGTGCCGCATTCGGCGTGTCGTGCTATGGCTCGGCCGCAGAAACCGATCAGGCGCTCGCTTTGATTTTGGGGCCAAACGCAGCCGCAGCTGTATTTTTGGGCGTACTCGTAGCACATCTTTGTTGGAGTTTGGAGGTCGGTGCGATTGATACGGGGAGGCTGTGATGAGACCCAGGGCAGTTGTTTTATATGGTGTAGCGAGGAAGAATGTGCCAGTGACTTTTGCAGGTGTCGCGTGCCGTTGTGAATGGCTTCTCTATCAACACATGAGTTCGTGCCTTGATCACCACTACTTCACCATTCTCCTTACATGTTACCCCGTCTATTCACAAATCACTCTACTCTTCCTCAAACAGTCAAAGCCGCAGCGGAGCCACTGAAAACACGTAGAGGTAAAGACCGTGACGAAGAAAACAAGGAAATCCGTTACAAGGAAACCGGTTGCTTCAGAGTTACAAAGTGAGTTGAAAGGTTAAAATCCCGCAGCTCCCAACCAAGGCCGCAGAATCAGTCCACAGCAGGCACGCGCGACTACTAATACCCACACCACCACCAACCAACCACTTCCCCACAGTTTTCCATACTCTGGCATATTCCCAAGGCCCGCTTCAGATATTGGCTTCGCTCGCTGCGGAAGGCGTGGGTTGCGCTCTTCCGCAATCTATTTAGATGAGGCGTGTTTTGCGCCGAAACGCCGGGGTGGTTGGTTATGGCGTTTCTGGATCTGTGCTCGTGTTTCGGAGTGTGTGGGAAAGTTCACCGTCGTCGCGTGGCCTTGTGTCTTCTAGAATAAAATGGGGCCCGAGAGAGAGGACTCGGAGTGGATGGGATGTGCCCGACGCTGTGAGGTGGATGGGTTGGATGGCAGCATCGGTGGTGGCATTTGGGTGTTGGGATTGGATTCCACGGATGGGGATGAGGCTGCTTCACAGCTGTGTGTTCCCTTTCCGCACAGCTTCATGCTCGACAATAATGGCGCGCAGATGGATACTAGTACTACGTACGGAGAGCTCATTCCTCGTTTTCCGCACATGCGTTGGACTGTGCCCAAGGCTTCTGCCCAGTGTCCGTCCCCACATGCAGGTGATTACTGTCACCACCGTATCCGACCCGACAAAAGCTTCCATCTACCACTCCCGCCTACGTATACTTGCTAGTATCAATTCCCGGCATCGTCACGGGACCTTTGTGCCCTTGGATCAACACCGACTACCATCCGCTTGCCTCGGACGAATTAAAAAAAAAAAACGACCATCACCTTACCCTACCCTCAAAAAAACCGCATCTGTCTCAACCCCGGCACCCTCGCCACAATCGACTCAACCGGGACAGGAGGAGTGCGGTGTGAGTTGGTTGTAGAGGGAGGGAGGGTGGAGAAAGATGTATGAGTGAGAGAGAGAGAGAGAGAGAGAGAGAGAGAGAGAGAGAGAGAGAGAGAGAGAGAGTGTGTGTGTGTGTGTAAGTGTGAGTGAGTGAGTGAGTGAGTGAGTGAGTGAGTGAGTGAGTGAGACGGAGAGTGAGATTGAAAAAGGGAAGATCACAAGAGTACCACCACCACCACCTTGTCTAACCTCCCTCGCCATATCGTCAAGATTCCTCTGGAAATCAAGGAGAGGAACCGATTTAATGTCGTTATGGACAAACTATCCCCATATCAGCCCTCTTTGCCCCCTTTCCCCTCTTCGCCCCTCCTACCACGGTACTACAGATCGAAATCATCCCACCTCCCTCTCCTCCCTCTCCTCCCCTCCGCTCCCTCGCCTCCCTCATCACATTCCCAGATTCCCCCACCACCCCGAAAACTAACCGTTTCACCTCCATCATATCCGTAAGGACAGCCGGAGTTGCGTTTCACGAGTAGAGAGAGGAATCCATCGCCCCCGCCGCCGGAGAAGCCGTAGGGGAAGTTCTGGAGCTCGGCGATTGTGGAGGCGCCTAGGAGGAGGGAGGAGGTTGGTTTTGGGGGAGGGGTTAAGGGTAAAGTAGTATTGGGAAGGAAGGCTATGGTTGTTTGAACGACAGTGAGGAGGGGAAGGGGAGGAGATTGGAGATGGTTACATACGTAATGGGTTGTGGTATTGGTATTGGTGTGCTAATAGGGACGGAGGAAAGGAAGAATGTAACACTTGTGAAGAATAAAAAATCATGTCGGGTGGAAGCGACTGTAGATGAGACACTTGCCCGGATTTTCGCGCCAGTGGCTCGGCACGAGGGAAGCGCCGTGTTACCGTAGTCAGTCAGCTACCCGGAGGACGGCAACTTTGCCAGAATAGGCGAGGGTCCAACGATTTCACTAATCGGACTTCCCATCTGGTTTTACACGACTCATGCTCAGCGCATCATTTTCTATCGAAAAGTCTAAGCAGGATACCTCGCCGCCACGGCATCATACTCTGCCCTCGTCAACGGGGTGACAGAGCCATGTTTCAACACGGAGGGAAACTTCGGATAGTTCGACCTCACCCATTTCGGACTCGAGATATTCGTTGTCTGAAAGGGGACGTACTTTGTGTAATCATCGAGCAGCAGATGATAAAGTCCGGGCGTTACGTTGTCCGCGAAACTCGCTGGTCCTTCCCTCGGCGCCTCGTTAACAACGTATCCCGGTACACGCTTCCAGGACCCAAACAGACCATCCGTCGTCGTTTCCTGGTAAACTTGGTTCAGCTTTTCGTTCTTGAGGAAGCGCGCGTAGTGGCCTGGCTGGCCTAGATACTGGAATTCCTGGTCGATGAGCGGGATGTCCGATTTGATATAGTCCTTTGCCGGTGAGAAGGTGAGGAAGTCAGTCGTGGTCGTGTACCGGATTTTATCGAGACTCGCTTTCCCGGTATGGCCAGTATCGCTAGCGTTGTAGAATCGTGACGACCAGAACACGTGGATTTGTGATGCTGCACCGTCCCATACCGCTGATGGGGCCCAGACCATGCCGGCTGTTGGGCTCTCTACACTTTGTAATGCTGAGACAATAAACATCGCGACGAGAGGAGATGGCTTACGTCTGAAGCTTGGGTGAAGACCAATCGATGAGATTTGTTGACCGCCAAACAACGATTCCGCGACTCCCGTTTCGAGTTACCTTGTCCCACGAGAAACCAGCGGCGTTGATGTCCAAATCTTCAAGCATATGCATTAGAGATCATCCTACTCTCATTGGGGGTTGAATTGCTCACCTGTCGCTATCAAATACCACTGGCTGCGGTCTCCATTGCAAGTCAAAAATACGTCGCGCACTGCTCTCGTCCCAACTGTCGATATCAAAACAGGCTTTCCTTTGTTGGCAAAGAAAAATTCGCTCGCGCTGTTTCCTTTCGAAAGATAGAATTGCACCTTCGGATTTGCGTCGCTGAAGGTCGAAATGAGATATCCGGCATATTTCGATGCGAGGCCTTCTTCAGTATTGACGGATTGAGCACATGTAGCAAAAACGACAGCAGCCAAAGCAGTGTACAAACAGCCAAAGAATATCATAGCTGAGCATTAGCAAAACACAAACAATTACTGTCTGTGCAAAGATATCAGGAAGTCCACCGGTTGTGGAGAGAAGGAAAGTACCCAGGATGGCGGGTTGCTGATCGATTGGTGGAGAATTTGCGGGTCGCTAATTCTTCCATCTGGGTATGGGATGACTTTACCCATCCTCATCATCCACGAAAACCAGCTCCTGGTCCTTTTACACCCCGCGACAAAGCACACATCCAGCAGGTAGGGATCCGCAGACCTTTCGCAACGGCATCGTGTTATTCCGTAAAAGACCCCGCTCTCTACGTTCCCCGCTCGAAGTTGTACTCAGACCCCAAAGGCAAAGGTATGACTGTGTAAGGATAATTTATAGCCGTATTTAGGTTTGATACCAGTGGTGTTGGGATGTTCTCAGTGTACGGTAAAGCAGAAGGACCCGAGTGCAAACCAAAGAGTGGCGGCAAACAAAAAGATTCACAAAATCGGGTCCTACTTCAGCGGCAGATTCAGTTCTCGTAAACCGCTCTCGTGCATCCTAATGTCCTGTTGCTTCCAAATCAGTAGGAATCTTGACATGATGTGCCGTGCTAACCTCAAAAAGATAGCCCATCATGCAATTCGTGGGATGTAAGGGTTGCCAAAAATACCTCCGCCATTGGTAGAGCTCGATGGGGCCGGAGCTGCCGTAACTCCACTACTGCCACCAAACATCGATCGAGCATTTGATTCTCCAGAGACCCCAGATGCTGATCCGAACCCTGAAGTCGTGTTGGATGCTCCGAATGCTAGCTTTTCAGAAGTCGGCTTGGCGGACTCAGAGAAAAATTTGGGTGGAACACTGTTGCTGATTGTGAACGGCGGAGTCGATGTTGTTGCTGTTGCTTTCTTGCCAAACAATCCTCCACTTCTCCATTTGCGAACCGATGCCGGTGTTTTTGGGTACTGGTTGAAAAGACCACCAGCGCTCGGATTCTCTAGCGGAGGCGAAGGAGATAAACTCGATCTCGATGCTGTGCCCCCAATCATACCATAGCCTTTCGAAGCTTGAGCTGAAGTTGTTGCAGCCACTGCCCTCTTCGTGCTTGCTATAGGATTTCCAAGTGGTGCTGAGCTCTGCATGCCAGTTTTGGCCGTAGAATCGGCCTCTGGAGCACCTATCTCTTCCCATTTGCTTGACTGCCGTCGAAGTATCTCACGGATGATGTTGGGATTGACAGTTTCAAGAGTGATATGTCAGAGATTGCTGGTGACATCTCCAAAGCTACCTCTGACATTGGAATGGCTTCCCGCAATGTCCACCCTGCTCCGCCGCGCGCGCACTTACAGCAAGCTCGTGTGGAGCATCTGTTTATGAACACACGTCTGACAGCTGCTGATCAAATGCCCATCCTCGACAAGGCGCTTAGGGCAGGAAGCCATTGCATTTCTAACAGACCAGTGACATGATCGCAAGTCTCAGACTTCAGGAACTGCTAAACATCAGCGCATGCAACATGACCGCAGTGTTCCAAACGATCATTTTCAAGACGACGGATTCTTCCAGGAAGATAAAGGTGCAGCATGAAAGCACGCCGACCATGCGTTAGACGCTGACATTGACGCGAAACAGACCTTGTCGACATGCACAAACCCCGCATCGAAATTGAGATTCAGGAACTCGTGGGGTGTTTGAGCTGAGCACTGCGGAATAACCTCATCAGAGAAAGAGTGGAAGGAATGGTATCGTTGATGGGTTGATGATGGGGAAGAAGAAAGGACATAGGATTGATATCCCTGTGGTAGCGACATACAAACCAGTACCTACAATCTGCAGAGGTCCCATCTTCACGATAACGCCTCGGCATCGCATACTTCTTGATTCTGGCATCATACTCAAAATACTTCACTCTCAAGTCACGGCCTGGACCTTCGTGCCGCCTTCATGGCTATCATTGTTTAATTGACGTGCTGTGCGCGTGTTTGATGACCGTGGGGTGCGACGCGATATGGCGCGTCCCAGACACTCAGCCTCGAATTTAACACGATATGATGATCAATACTTGGTGAATCAGTGACCGAAGCGTCGAGTAGCTAAGATAGCGATGAAGTCGTTGGAAGAGAGGATGGTGAAGTCTCAAGGTTAAGTGAGGTGTGAGACGCGGAATTGCTTAGCGCGGAATGCGAGTCCATGTTAATTTGGCGGTGATTATAGAGATGCCATATTGAGTTGAGTATGCAAGATTCAAAACAATTGCGACTCGTAAGATGTTTGGTCATAACATCTCGAGAGTGCAAATGAATGCCAAAAATATAGGCACAGATCAATTCATTTTACAGACTACTAGCACAAGACAAGGCACAACCAAACAAATTCAACATCGACCTCAAAGATTAGAACTGTTCGTCCCCTCCGGAATGGAAAAGAGCCTCTTCACCTGCTCCATAACTCCTGATGGATCTGCCAAGTTTTCTAGCAGGCATTTTTCCAGGTCATCCTTCCAGACCAAACTCGCGTGGGCTTCTGAAAGAGGATGCCGGCGTTCTCGGGGCAGATGAAGACCCGAGAGAGTAAGACTCGCTATGAGGGGTCGAAGGAGCCAGACCAGGCGTCCCAGGAACCACAGAGGATTCTTTGGGCGTCCTGAGCTCAACTGGTGGAAAATCAGCAAGAGGAACGAAGTGACTATCACAAAGTCGGCCTTGAGAACAAGATGTCAAAAACGTACCTGTTGGAGCTTGAGCTGCATGGCTTCTGCAAAGTTTCAAGGCCTCCTGCAGATTGGCTCTCTTCTCGGTTAAAGTAACACGTTCTCGCTGATTTATTTCGAGCTCCGAAGCAAGAAGATCAAGCATTTCGGGCTCCATGAAGATGATATCGCTGGATGTGAAGGATTCATCAACTCTGGAGACCAAGGTCATCTCCACGGCAAGAACAGCAACATTGTCGACAAAGGTGCGAAGGGCAGTTGAGTAGAAAGCCTGCAATGGGGGCCAAAAAGTCTGACGCAGCGAGGTCAAAGCTTCCAGCGGCAAGCTCAGCTTGGCCTTGGATATCGCATCGTGGTTGATTCTGCGGATATTCGCGAGGAATTATTGACATTAGTGATTGTAGGTGGTTGGATAACTCTCTTGGTATGGTGCGATCAATTGCCGGAGTCGTTTAGCGAGTTTGCTCTTCCTCTTCTCCATCTTTGGCTCGATTCACTCGACAAGAATTTTGTTCGCCGTGAGATCGTCCGCAGTGTATCGGATGATTTCTCTCAGATTCTCCTCCCCCAAGTCAAATGCAAGATCGACATGTACTTCAGCAATTTGTAGCCACTTCTCAGATTGTTCGCAAAAGAGTTCGCGGACCAAGCGGTGATCGATGACGCCTGGGAGCTCAGTACCTCGGTTTCTGCTCATGAGATTGCGAACGATGGAAAGGTAGTGAGTACGGGTCACTTTTTCTGGGTCGTCAATATCGACCTGCTCATTCTTTCTGCCGGCAGAGTAGTTCGATTGCCACGAGGACATACTATCGTCAGAACCGAACTCGAAGTCTCTGCGGTGGCCTTGCTCAAACATTCGAGTCGCAAACTGTTCTTTCAGTGCTTGCAACGAAGCCCGCAGTCGGCGAGGGTCATGTAACTTTCGCTTGGACTAGTTTTGAAGAAATGACGATCCGCGTGCTGGCTGTTTACTGCTTGTCCTAATAGTTGCTGAAATTGTCGACTCACCTTGTCGAGGTAAACTTGCTGTTGCAGTGGAGTTGTTCGCGCAGACCCCAGTTTCTCGAGCCCCTTGTCACAATCCTTGAGCTTCGGTCGGATGCTTGGGAGTATTTTCGGGAGTGCAAGTCGGGTTTCGTCAAGTAGCACATTACTGAGACGTTTGCGAAGCTCAACGATGCCAACTTGCTCATCTTTCAAAGCACCGTTGGCTGGGCATCACACGTTGTCCTCGTCATGATCTTCTTCCGCCAAATATTCGGAGATTGACTGGCTTGTAAAGCATGCTGTTTCCTTTTCATCCCTGTCGTTAAGGTCGAAATGCTCATCCTTGGGTCCACGGTTTTTAAGAACATGCCACCCAAGTCGAAGGTGGTGACGTTTGTTGCGTGCAAATTCAATCATGCGTTGAGTTCTCTCACCAATTTTGTCTGACTTGAAGATGATTCCGAGAGTTCTTAGACCCTCTGGATCAATTTCGCTGATTTTGGTGAGAATCGTCTGCACGGCGGTATCGTTTTCAGAAGACACCACAGCAAAACCGATCGATCCGGGCTCCTCCAAGTACCTTCTCACCAGGTCACCCACCCTTTGGATATCTTCCTTGACTTGTGTGCGTCGATCATGAGACGGAATCAGACCTAAAAATCGAATTAGCCAGCCAGCCAATCATCAAGGACGAGAAGAAACCCTGCAGGGGCAACAAACTGACCAGGAAGATCCACAAGCGTCAATTGTGGAGCAAGCAGATGTGTGTATTCAACCTTGAGCACATCATCCAGAAAGGAATCCGGCTTTGTACGGACAGAACGTTGAGAGGAAAGCAAGGACTTGGCAGCGTTGATTATGGCTGTGAAGTTTTCGACCTTGGTCGAAGGAGGTGTGAATTGTCGCAGTACATCTTTCTCTTCTTCCGTCCTATGGCTCGCTGGCTGATGGTGAGAGAGATCTGCGTGCCGTTGTCGGAACTACGTCTCAATGCTACCTCCGTAGCGAACGTGGTGCACAGATTTGCGCCTCTAGGAAAGGGCAGTCTCGCAATCGCTTCAAGCATAGAGCTTTTCCCAGACGCTACGATATGTTAGCAGAGCCCAGACCTCCACGGAGGGCGAGCGTCACTCACACTGATCCCCACAGACTATTCTAAAGATAATGTTAGCCACAGAAGGAGTAATATCTTTGGAGATAGGACATCCTACACTTTGGGGAGTTACTCATGTCGTTCTTGATGAGGACCGGAACGCGTCACTGGACTCGCTCGCGTTGTTCCTTAAACCTTGATACTGCATTGTGTTCCTCAAGAGGCTCCAGATGTCATCTGAGGGAACGGCCATCAGCACGAGGGGATGAGTGCTCGGAAATAATGAACGACAGAGCTGATTGGTGGTTGAAAGAGAGGCAATTGGAGTAGAGAACGCAAGAAGACGAGACTATGGTGTTTAAGACACGCTAGCAAGGATTCTTAATTCTGTCTGCCACTGACCATCGTGAATTATATTTTCCAGATTTGACCACAAATTGATTACTTCTCTGCTCTGGTCTTGGTTGCCCTCCTTCTCACTGCAGCATGTCATCTCAGCAATCTGCAAAGGGTTTCTGGCTTTTTGGTTATGGGTATCTCCTGTCCGTTCCCGTTTCCTCAGGCTATTTTTTCTGATCCAACAATTTCAGGAGTCTAATATGGAAGCCACCTCCCCATTTCGGTAGCTTCTGCTTCGTATTGCTCTGGCTTCGCACTCCTTGCTCACTTTGACCATAGATCAACGAGTACCGGGCTACATCGTTGGGTATATACGCCGGTTTTGGCAGGTATGTCTTCATCCAAACTGCCCAGATCATAGCTGAACGTAGCTATAGGCGAGGTACGGATTACAGCAACACGACTATCACGCCTGAAGTGTCTGATCAATTTGCAGCGAGGACCATCGTGGCACCCCTGAAGCTCCCGGTCGTGTAGTCACGCTCATTGACCGAGCCCATTACGACACACTTGTAGACCATGTATTTCTTCCTTTCTTTTGAAGTCATACCATCGCTGATCTGACCACAGCATTATTCCGCCCCTGAAGAGAAAGTGTGGGTAGGTAGTAAACACCAGATTGCCTATATAGGAGGCTAGATCTGCCGTACATGGTCATATAATCAACCAATACTTACCTGACACAACAGGGAGCTGCATACCATATCCCTCCAGAACACGATGAAGAGGTGCGATCATACCTAGACATCCGTGAAATCAATGGATATTCTATACAATACACAAGATTTCACCCAGCTCATGGCCATAACGTATCTGCAACATCTGGAAGCAATTTGGCAGAGCCCATAACTTGTCTGGTATACATAGGCATGCCAGACAATCCTCAATTCTTGGGTCCGCAAGATCCTCAACAGCTTGCGGCGCATATCTTAAGAAGCACTGGACCTAGCGGCCCCAATAGAGAGTACCTGTATATGCTTAATGAAGCGTTACTCTCTATGAGTACCGAAAGTGGAGATGGGCATATCAGCGATCTGACTTTGCGAGCAAAAACACTTGAGACTAGTGGTGTGTGGGAGGTATCTGAACAGACGGCGGGGCCAGAATTGCACAGAGCTGGTAGTACGAAAGAGCAAGAGGAGACGGAGAAAGATATGTGAAATAGTCAATAATACAAATTATTATGCAGATACGATCAAATTCAGCCTTGCTCGTGACACGACTCGGAATCGGAGTTCGCTGAGCGATACCGGAGACCGGATCAATAACATTTTGGATCGCATCAAACAACTCTTGCTTTCATGCTCTTCGCATCATCATCAACTATGTCTATATCTAAATCAAAATTTGACCTCTCCCAGTGTGCAAGGCCCAATATTTTGGCCCTGCAACCGTATCGGTGTGCTCGAGAGTAAGCAATGCTCCTCACCCTGCCCGCAATCTCTCGATTGACCATTGCTGAAGCGACTACAAAGATGACGGGACAAACATATTGCTCGATGCAAACGAGAATGCCTATGGTCCAGGGCTGGACTTTGAAGAGGGGGGAACGCTCAATGGAGGTTCCATAAATGGTTCGAAGATTGAGGTCGATTTGCTCGGTGGGTATCCTATGCATCCTCATGGCTGAAGAGCTCGAATGTATATACTCACACGATCCCAGGCCTCAATCGCTACCCGGATCCTCACCAACACGATTTAAAGAACCTTCTCTGCACCCTACGAAACACGCATACCCACACATCCAAGAACCTCACTCCTGCCAACATTTTCGTTGGTGTCGGTTCCGACGAAGCGATAGACAACCTCCTACGCTGCTTCTGCACGCCCGGCAAGGACAAGATCTTGACGTGTCCACCGACTTATGGCATGTACGCTGTTTCGGCACAGGTAAACGACATCAGCGTCGTTCACGTCCCGCTTCTTCCTGAAGAACAATTTGCAGTCGATGTCCCAAGGTTACTCGAGACGCTATCTTCCGATACTGTCATTAAGCTGGTATATCTCTGTTCGCCAGGAAACCCAACAGGAACACTTATTCCAAAAGAGTCGGTTCTACCAATACTGGAGCATCCGACTTGGAATGGCATTGTAGTTCTGGACGAGGCATATATCGATTTCGCCCCTGAAAACAGCTCTCTGGCAGAATGGGTTCTCGAGTTCCCGAATCTGGTCGTTATGCAGACCCTCTCCAAGGCATTCGGACTGGCTGGCATCAGGTTGGGTGCTGCATTTACGGATCCGGCGATCGCATCTCTTTTGAACAATTTGAAGGCACCATACAACATCTCGAATCCGACAAGTCAACTAGCTTGTACGGCTTTACAACCAAAGCATTTGAGCGTCATGGTGCGCAAGAAAGCAAAGATTCTGGCGCAAAGAGATAGACTGTTGAAGGATCTGCCCAAGGTCAATGGAATAGGCAGATTCAGAGGCGGCACAGCTTCCAACTTCTTGCTTGTGGAAATACTGGACAAAGCGGGCAAGCCAAGCAACGAGGTCGCGTTGAAAGTGTATGAAGCACTGGCAGAAGAAAAGGGCGTCGTCGTCAGATTCAGAGGCAAAGAGCTGGGATGTTTTGGCTGTCTGAGGATCACGGTTGGCACGAAAGAGGAGGTCGACAGGTTCTTGAAGGAGATTCAGTTGGTCATAAGTTCTGTCCACTCATGCTCGACGGGAGAAAACGGAGTCAAGGGGGAAGAGAGGAAAGAGACTGCTGCCAATGATGTTGTGGCATAGTAGTCAAACATTTACGTCCGTGAAATTCTACTCCGCTGCGTGATTCCCTGGCGCTGGCAGTCAACATCACTGTCTCCGACAGAAATCTTGCGAGCTCGAGCCCAAGTTGGCAGAGGTAGGAAAATCTATGGATGACAGTTCGAATGGTATTTACTGTACTCATTGCTCGGAGCATGTCGCTCTCATACTCAAAGCCGCAATTCGGTTCCAACAGCGATAACCTCCCATGAAGCAGCAAATTGCTGTGTGCCTCACCATTAAGAAATCCTTCATCACAATCCCGTCGCGGCGGGCCGCATACTCCAATTCCAGCTCGAAGTGGCACGCACGCCCAAAGAAACGGTCTGAACCATGTAGCAACCGCTGGGGCTGACGACGGAACATAACCGACCCCTAGTGGCGGTGCCGTCCAACGCGCCATGTGTTCTTTGGGAAAGACCACCTTGCCAAAGCAGCAAGCTGTGGGGTGTGACGAGTCTTGACGATATCATGCTAGGGATCGAGTAGGAGGCATTTGGTGTTGAGGCCTTGGATCAGTCCGTGCTCTAATGGTATCATCATGCTCTGGTGAGATAAGGATGAGAATTGTCCATGCCTGATGCACTGTTTGCAGCGCTGTTTTCTTCTTACCCTTGTGTTGACATACAGATAGTTTTGTCGTCTTTTGTGGCCAAGTGTTCGAGTGATAAGTTTTTCTTCGGTGGTGCTGCAGTGTAAAGGTGGATCTTGATGTCGAGGGACGCACGGTAAATGATACGATCAAAGTACCAGTTGATAGGTACAATGGAGTAAGCGTTTCATAAAACTCATTATTCAGACTCTCCTCGATCTAAGCGGCAAATTTCCCCTCTACAGGAAATCGGTTCAAGAACTTGAACTGCTTCAATCCCTCTTTGAAGCTCTGTGCCATGTCACTCGTACCAACAGCCTCTCCCATCCCATCACTATTACCACTGTTTCCATACCCTCTTTTCGTCTTCGAAATAGCCCCACTTCGAGTATCCTCGACATAGACGCCAGGACCAGCCGGGATTCTCGCATCATCCTGCGCCTGGTTGCCTCCCATAAAGCCAACAGGCTTGCCATAGCGATACGAGTCGAGAAGAATCTGTTGAGGTCTTCCTGCGGGATAAAGTGACGAGGAACTCGAATTGTTTGAGAATATCTGTTGGGCACCCATGGCAACAATGACACCGTCGAAGTTCACGGCATCTGCAGAGCTGTACGTCATATCGACGCCTGGAGCGAGCAATTCCGCCACCACAACGAGTCTGACACCCTCGTTCGCGAGGGAGCGTTTTACTGCATCGGCTGAATTGGCTGTCTGTGATGTGGCGAGGAGACCAACTTTCAGGCCTTTGAGGGAAAGAAGTGGTTTCTCGTACTGCGACGCACCAACTGTTTTCCGAACATGGTAAAATTGCGAGTCAGGTGCTGGGGCGGGCAAACCCAAAACCCTCGCGACTTGCGTCGATATCTCATTCGAAACCTTGTTGAGCTGGATGAGGATGTTCTTCTTTACCTGCATTGACTTGAGCTGTGATGTTTCGAATCGGATAGCATTGATGAGGAATTGTTGTTCTTGCGGGACTAGGGAGTTGAAGAAGAGACGTGGTTGAGACCAGAAGTCTTTGCTGAATGTTGGCCCAACGTTACGAACAAGAGGGCCGGACGCGCTTCTTCCGGGAGCTGTGAAGAAGCCGCGGCCCTGTTGTTGCGTTGCTTGCTTGGGAGAGCCACCATTCAATGTATTTGGCGAGTACGCGGCTTGATTCGCGTGAATGAACATTTGACCTGCTCCATCGCGATTGTTGTTGTGGAAGGGAACGCGGGGCTGATTGATGGGGAGCTGTTCGAAATTTGGATTGCCATGTCGATTGATCTGGGTATCGAGATAGGAAAAAATACGACCCTGGAGGAGAGGATCGTCGGTGAAGTCAACACCGCGGACGATATGCCCCGGCTGAAACATAATTTGCTCCGTTTCAGCAAAGTAGTTGGTGGGATTACGATTCAGCGTCAGTTTTCCAAGCTTCGTAATTGGTACTAGCTCTTCAGGCACAATTTTGGTAGGGTCAAGAAGGTCAAAGCCAAACTTGAGCTGATCATCCTCATCCATGATTTGAACACCCAACTCCCATTCAGGGAAATGGCCGGCATTTATTGATTCGAACAAATCCTCGCGGTGGAAGTCAGCGTTCTTGCCTGCGATCGCTTGAGCTTCTTCCCACACCAGAGCGGCTTTGCCCTGCAAAGTTTTGAAATGCCATTTCACAAGCTTGGATCTGCCATCGTTGGTGACCATCCGGAAAGTGTGCACTCCAAACCCGTCCATATGCCTGAAAGAACGGACAATGCCCTGCCCTGCCATGGCCCAAAACAGAGTGTGAAGCGTGCTAGGCGTGCCACTGAAGAAGTCCCACGCAGAGTCATGTGCGGTCGCAGCCTGCGGGATCTCGCTATCGGGACTCGGCTTGACGGCGTGGATAAGATCAGGAAACAGGATTGCATCTTGAATGAAGAAAACCGGAATGTTGTTCCCAACGATATCTGAACGTCTTAGCTGGTATTGTTTGAGTGAGAGCTGCGCTCTTTACGCACCAAAGTTTCCTTGATCTGTGTAGAACCTGGCGGCAAAGCCGTGAACATCGCGAGCAGTATCCGCACTACCTCGAGACCCAGCCACTGTAGAAAAGCGTACAAAGATGGGGGTCTTCTTGCCCTGAGCTCCAAGAAAGGATGCGGCTGTAATATTGGAGAAATCACCGTACGACTCGAAGACACCATGTGCTCCTGTCATCTCGGTAAGCACACGTCGTTGCACTGCATCGCGCCGTAGGGCTAGTGAACGTACCTGCACCTCTGGCATGGACGGCTCGCTCTGGTACCTGTTTTGTCTGTCAGATACTCTCTAGGTGATTCCAGAATCTGTCCACGTACCCTTTCATGGTCAAAATGAGTGATCTTTTGTCGGAAGATGAAGTCTTCCAAGAGTGTCGGTCCTCGCTCGCCTGCAGTCAAGCTGTTCTGATCTTCAATGGGCCCACCAACATCGCTGGTAAGATAACTGTCAGTGGAATTGATGGTGAACTTTTTCAAAAAGTCCTCCGTGTTGGCCGCAGGCGGAGGAATGTCACGGCGATCTAAAGTCTCAACTTTGCTG
The DNA here is from genome assembly GCA_014858625.1 of Venturia carpophila. Lineage (NCBI taxonomy): Eukaryota > Fungi > Ascomycota > Dothideomycetes > Venturiales > Venturiaceae > Venturia > Venturia carpophila. The sequence continues at coordinate 2,784,491 of JACTAK010000002.1, read as the reverse complement.
CTATCGGTATGGGGGTTCAGGGCATTGTAGCCAAAAGGGCAAGCTGTTGAAGCGATTGCAGTGCTGAAGACGGCAGTGAGAACGATCAGTGAGCGTAATAATAGGGCCATGGCGACAGAAGAGGGAAAGGGAGACAGCAGTCTCAGAGGTCACTACGGGGTCATCCAGATAAGTAAGTTTTATCCATCCGTGCCCAACGCAACGACGCAGAAGTGGTCTTGTTGTAATTCCATACTTTTACTGTGGCAGGGGGCGGGGGATCTTCGGGCATCTTTACGGCTGCTTGCATCTATAGCCATTGATTTTCAACGGCACAGGCACATCTCTTGGTCGCCCAGAGCGATGATGGCCCGAATCTGGGTTGATGGCCAGAGCACAGGTGTTTCTGATTTAGTTTTATGACAGAAGAATGGGAACAGACCGGTGAAGACCCATATGAAACCTGTATAGAGTTGTTGTTGAGGCGATAATGATATCAAAAAGTAGAATAATGAATCAGGTAGCATCTATCCAGATGTAAGCGTGATTCAAGAAGTGGTAAGAGGACTTTGAAGCGCGAACTTTGGTCAGCTGTCTCTGCAAAGACGAGACGGTTGACAACTAGATTGCTTGCGGCCAGTCCGTGATGGTACGAGGATCTGAGGTCAAGGTCCTCATGGTAGAATGTTTGCTGCTAGGAGACGAGCATAGGCAGGTTTCCGTGCACGCTGCCATCGCCTTGGGAATCCTGACGCGTCCGATGATTCATTTGTCAGCGCGCAGAGAGTCCAGAAGCAGCCAGAAGCCGGCATTTGAAATATTTATGTGCGCCCAGGCCGAGCCATGGGGGATGTCATGAATGGCCCAACGAAAATGGTACCAGTACCAGTGTAAAGACGGGATGGAATTGATGGAAAGACGACTTTTGTTTGCCCCGAAGTGGGATGGATTACGTTAGCCTGACTAAGCATCACAGTCTGGCACCCGACCTCAGTGGGCACTACCTGAAGTCCTCTCCACTAAGACTCCACGCAACCTTCTCCCCTATGTATACATCAAATCCTGGCCATCTTGCGTCCACAACGATGCAAATACTTCCGCTTGGACAGAACCACATTGACTTGTCGTTTCAGTGTCTTGGCTCCGCGAATTCCTGTGATCCCCTCCACTTCACCGGCAACGAGAAGATCGTCTACTGTTCGGTGGCCATCAACATTCGTCTTGGCTTTGTATCACCATTATCGACAAGTGGCCAAAGGATCAGGTTGACGGGAAATGGTCATGCATGGTCCTCCGGGCATCTTGTCGCCACATCCATCTCTGTGAACTTCCATTGTGACCTTCAAGATGCCCATCTCCATCACTTCTCATCAAGTAATCGATAGCACTGAAGGAACTAGCCATTTACAGCTTTAGCTAGAATTCTCCTCCGACTCTCAAAAAGTAACGGCAAACCGCTTGCCGCTCCGCATTCTCTCGCCATACTCGTAAAAGATGATCGGCACTGGAAGCATTGCCACAGCAATGAATCCAAGTACCGAATTTCCTCAATCCAGGCCCGACGAGAGGAAGCAAAGAACCGTCGAGGGATTGCAAAACAGTGATAGCTGCGAGGGCAGAAGCCGTGAACTTTGTGAGGGAATCAGCGAGGTAGGTCATGACTGGCATCTGGTTTTGTGGTCGGTGTTTGCTGAGCAATATGTGATGTAGAGTAAGCTCACAAAAGTGGTGATAATGCCAGCACCAAAGAAAGAAGTCCCAATAATGGGTACAATGCAGTGAACAGCATAATGTGTACTCCAGCCGTACACGAAGTTTTCAAAGGTCGAACGATCGACATCTTGAATATCTCACGATGGGAAACGCCATGCTCGTGTTTCGATTTCAGCGGGTTGTTCTCAGTCTCTTTTCGAAGAAGTTCCGCCTTCCTCTCCAGGAGTTCTGGTTCATAGGTTTCATTGACCAGCACCAGCATAGCGATCGTCACAACACCGGATGCCATCACAAGCGCCCAGAAGCTCCAGCGCCTTCCTTTGGCTTGTCCTAGATAGGCACCACCAAGAGGCCCGATGACAGATCCTAGAAAGTGTTAGAATCCAGTAATTGAATGGGAATGTCCGGGAGGTGCAAGTACCACCAACCCAATCAACAACATTATCGGGATACTTCTCAGCCTTCTCTGAGGCCTCTTGCTTCTTAGTTGAATTATTTCCGGCAGAGTTTTCGATGTCCTTGACCAGATCAGGTTCGCGCTCGACGTCGCTTCCTTGACCGGCTGAGTCCTCGCTCGCTGATTGGACAGGGGTTCATTTTTCGTCCATGTTGTTCGAATTTGAGGCTCCGCGCGGTAATCAGACTCATTAAGCCAACGAAGATTGGGGCTATACCTTGAACATGTTCAGCGCAAAGTTTGAATCGTGCCAACCTCACAAAATTAAATTCCCTTCTCATAAAAACTCCTTGACCCCTTCAAAATACCATAAAACTTTCACGCCGATTTCATTTATTCCAAGCCCCCAGGCCTTCACGGGGGATCCGGCACAAAAAGCCCAGGATAACCAGCACCGTAAGGCGCCGGCTTACGTCCAGGAATCATTTCAAACTCAATATCTAGTCCGGGATAGTCTTCCGCAATGACCTCTTGTTCCCTATACCTTCTCCTTCCCTTTGACCTCCTCCGCGCACGGCCACGATTCGACGCTTCCCCATTCGTAGCCCCAGCTGTCGACACGTCACCAGAATCCGCTCTCGATTTTCGAGGACTGGCAGGATGAGGGTCGTTCAACGGTGAGAATCCTTCGTGTCTAGCAGCCTGTCCTCTATCCAATGACTGGATAATCTGGTCGCTGAGGTCGGCAGCTTCAGCTGCATAATTGCGCATTGGAGGCGCACCTTGTTGCATCTGCTGAAGTAAACCCGGTATCAAACTCACCACGGTCGCTTCGATCTGACTTTGGATACTCGGGTCGATCATTGGGTTGTATACAGGCTGGGCAGGTGGAAGGTACGGCCCTTGTTCAACAAAGACTCCTCCTCCTCCATTCAATGAAGGAGTGGTGGGTAGCCGTTGTCCTGTTTGATGTCTTCTTCGCTCGAGGAACTGTTTAAAATCTTCGAAAGTTGGACTTAGATCGCTTTCTCTTTCTGACAGTAAAATGCGCTGTGAGCTCCGTGGAGGTGCTTGCAATTCCCTCGTTTCGTAAGTTGGCGTTGACCTTGGAACAGTTCTGCCAGATGGGGCGGAGGTATCTTGGATCGCTAACATACGTGTATGCCGTGCAGCTTGGATATACTGGTCCAACACAGGACGTAAATCCTTCAGCACTTCTTTCTTGATGGCCTCTCGTTCGGCAGCTTGTCTGGCTGCTTTAGCCTTTGCTTTTTCAGCCTTCTCCTTGTCCTTCTTCTGCCTCTCTCGCTCGAGCCTGATAATCTCCAGCTCCTTTTTTAGTTCGTGATTCTCCCGCTCCAATGGTGTCGGAGGGCCTCTTCGCACAAGCGGCGGCTGAAACCCTGGAAATGGAGGCGCGTAAGGTCGAGCAGGTAGAATAGGCTGTCCATCAGCGTTATAGTGCTGCTGTTGATATCCGTCCCCAGCTGCATTCGGGTTGAAATATCTGGGAGGCTGCATAACCGGTCTCGCTTGACTCGCCTGGGCTGCCGGCTGAGACGAGGGGAACGTATAGCCGCTCAATGGCAGTTGATATCTTGGTGGAATGAAATCTTGGCGAAGGGCTCTCGGATCTGGAGGGATATAGTACTGCTGCTGTGAAGCGTGAAGAGCAGGGCCAGCAAACCTTGAGTTTATGGCCGACTTCGGCCTTCGAATTGGCCCATTTGTTTCGCGCACATCATCTCTGATAAAGGTATAGCGCTTTGGTCGTGATTGTGGTCTTTGGTCTGTCCTCGCTCGTCGTAACTTTGGCTTCGAGGTTGTTGGCTGATCTTCCTGGTGAGGCTCATTCTCGTCTTCTGTCTCTCCAATTTTATGCTGGCTAGGCGAACGCCCATCTCTGACTTGCGACATTGTTCTTCCTTATGGAATTGTCGTTTCAAATGATTGCGTCGTTGGTTTCAGGCTGGCAGGCTGATGATGGACTGCCCGAACGAAGCAGGCATGGGATCATTCTGGAATCTGCTATATGCATGATCGAATAGCAGGTAGCATCTCAGGTAGTGTGAGCGCGGCCCCTGGATGGCAATGGAAAGCAGCGGCAGAAGCTGTATATTATACTACACCGGACAGTGTTGGCGGCTTGAAGATAAGAAACTCGACTGCCCATGTCGTCGAATTGGGTGAATCCTTTACGAATTGGCGGATTCGGTGGCGCGGCTTCGGCGGGACAGCTTCAATGCAAGGCATGCATGATTTTGAAGATTATGGTGGGAATGACATGCATGATAGGAACAACCTTCTGTTTGTTGCTGACCGGTTCCATGCATCCAAGTTCTGTTCCGATAGGCCAATGGCTGGGGGTGGTATTGCTCTCGCCATTCCTGCCCCACCAATGTTCTGCAACGACAGGCACTTCCCAGAGTTCATGTAAAAAGGGAGCGGGCGCGAAAAATAGGTCTGAGAAGGTTCACCTTACATTAGCTCTTTGGAGACGGGCTCTTTTGGAGACGGGCTCTTTTGGAGACGGCCTTGAGTCGATTCAGAATACGTACCGGCCTTATTAGGCGAGTTACACATGTCATCATGTTGAGGGCAAGATCGCATATACCATCCATCTGTATATTTGATCCAAGTCGTCAGGTTTCATCACCTCCAGCACCAACATCTTTCTTCCAGGTCCTCCAATCCGGGGCAGGCACCGATAGAATCCCGCAAATGTCCTTCCTTCGCCGCCTGAAGTCGTTGTACAATTTCTTCCAGATCTCCCGCTCTCTACATGTGCCTTGGGTGCTGCCACCACAGTCTGGCTGGATCTCGGCAAGCCCCTCTGACGGCCACATGATCCATGGCTTCGGCAGGGGCCAGTCGCTGAAATGCACCAATTTTGCTTCTGAAAGAGCATCGTCGGCCTTCCAGATCGCCCTCTGGTCGAGGGGGTGCGCATGAGGATTTCCCATATATGTAGTGTGGTTGTTTGAGCGGAACTCGGCTGATAACATAGTGTATGGGCGATGTGGGAGAACCATCGCGCTCCCCCCAAATCTATCGTTCAAGAGATCCATATCGTATTTGTTTGATTGTGCGTAAGATGGATCTTTCTGCCATTCGCGTAAGATCTTCATCATAGCTGGAACTTCATGGGTGCTGGGCTCGATCACCATGACCAGGGATGTGAGCTCCCAATTCGAGTACAGACCATGAGACCAATATGCGCGTGGCATAGCGACAGGTGTCGATGGAAGCGTGAAGAGTTCATCCATATGCTGAAGAAGTGCAATATCGGAATCCAGGTGAATGACACGGGCGTATTGAATGAGATCGAAGACACGAAGTTTGGTGACACTGAGATTCCAATCGCTATCAGGTGTCGCTAGAGTGCCCGGGGTTGCCGGTTTGCCATCAGCACTTATCAATTGAATGGGCTCCATCTTGACGCCATAGCTCTTTTTGGCTGTTTCCATGAGCCAGGCAGTCTTGGTATCCTTGCGGTACATCCATTGCTGTGGATACAGAAGTATCCTGTCTGCTTTGCTGCCTAGCCTGTGTAGACTCGCAAATACCATGACAGCGTTGCAGAGACTTTGAGTATCGGTGGCGTATTGACTGTATGCGTACCGAGACCAGTCTAATCTTGTAGACCTGGGTACTGATGGCAGAAGCCACCATATCAACAACACAAGCCCAAGGATGAAAGGGATTGTTTTCGTCCGGCTCAAGGTCCAACGAAATTCACCTTTTGAGGGTCGAAAACGCTGTCTACATTCCTCGTCTTTACGGGCATGATAAAGACGATCTTGTAGCTCGTCGTCTTCCCAGTAATTATCTGTCAACATGCTCAATGAGAGACCACGCCGGTACTGTCGGAGCAGAGGTACTTGAGAGTCAGACGATCGAGTTATGATGAGCGAGTGTATAAAGAGAGGTTTTACGTGCAAGGGACTGAGGTTCGTGGATAAGGACAGAAGCAATATCAATCACAGACGGCACAAAAGGAGGTGGCACATCAGGGCCGTGCGGAAGGTAGATCCAATCAGGGCATGGACCAGCAATTCTCATCAGCAACATCCCTCGTTCTCACTCATCGGAAAACTTGTACGTGGACTTTCTTTGCTTTGTACAGGTGAAGATGACTGAGGGTGGGTGGGAAGTCTCGTGGTGAAAATACAATAACCGACATTATCCTCGTTCGACTTGTACACCAAAAGTGGTTATTGGAGCCCTTTTCTTTGCTGTATTCATACCTAGTACTGACACTATCACTTCGGTTTCATCGTCATAAATTGTGCACAAAGAATCGCGCTCGCGGCGCCTACGTTCAAAGAATCAACGCCAACATCCACAATACGCTCTGTAGGCAGAATTTGCACGAAAGCCATGACTCTTCTGATAATTCTATAATCGAGACCCTTCTGCTCGCCGCCGATAGCAATAATGACGGGCCGGTCGACGCCAAGTGGCGAGTCAAATACGGAGCCGCTGTCGACCGCCATGCTTCTCTTCGAAAATTCGCGTCCATTTCTGACGGTGAAGAGAAGAGCTCCTTGTTGATACTGGTGTATACTATTTTCAGACTGGCCACCTTGTCGGGGCGTCGTGGCAGCGTAGATATCCCATGACAAGCCCTGATCGGCTACGGACTTCTCAAGGAATGCACCCACGTCTTCGATCTTGAAAATGGGAATTGCTTCCACGGCACCTGCAGAGGCCTTCACTGCATCCGCGTTCAGTGGCGCGCAAGTCCTTGTTGACAAGGCAATGGCATCAACGCCTAAAAAATATGCGGAGCGAATTATAGCACCAAGATTGCCAGGGTTTGTGACATCGTCTATGAGCAGCACGAGAGGAGAGCGCCACCCTTGTGATTCAAAGGGTTGCCATGAGCCATTGCCGTTGATCACGAGTTCTTCCGCCGATTGTGGGCCAAGGGTGAGGCGGAAGCCTTCTTCGCCATTTGCCCTTTTCTCAACAGGCCCGAGGGAGGTGACGGGGAGACAGGGCAGGGGTGAGGCTTCGAGAACGACGCCCTAGTTGCATTAGTATGGGAGGTCTTGTCATGGGTGATGTAGTCTTACATTGTGCGGTCTGTGGTCACTCATCTTGTCCATTACTCGCAACCACTTATCGTCGACATCTTCAACCTCGACCCTGGCGTTTTCTGCCAGCGCTCTCAGAGATTGAGGTACATGGCCGTTGTCATCCTCTCGACTCGCTACTCGCGGGTGAACGTAGATCTTGTAAAGCTTCCGTCTATGGGCCTTCACAGCAGCACGAACAGCATTGTATCCGTAGAGAAATTCCGAGGCCGCAGTTGTGTATGGTACCGAGATGGGTCCGCTCTCTCCTTCATGGTTTAGTACTCCATGCTCTTTGCGGAACGTGGAATTAAACTTCAGCTGTCGTCCCTCATTTTGGTCCCTTCCAACAGCAGGGCGAGTGAAACCAAGGGGTGCATCTTCGATACTGTTTGCGAATTGGGACGTTCTGCGCTTGTTCTGGTCTCGCTGATACGGTCGTATCTCCCACGGCCTTGGCTCGTCTGAACGATCCTGCCATGCTGCGCCTTCATGATGCTGCGTCCTTGGCTTGTTTTCCCGAATTGACCAAGGCCGCAAATCCTCTCTTCGATCCTGTCGCGACCCTTCCTCGGATGCCTCCCATGGCTTTCTCGCGAGTGGATGGCTTTGTCCTCTTCTCTCCTCTCCCTGCCCATAGGAACGTGGGCTTCTACGATCGCTTTGACTTCGTTGGTATGGCTTGTTCCCTGACTTGTGCTCTCTATCTCCGTGTGAGCCCGAAACCCTGCCATCGGCCGGCTCGCGTTGATACAGCTGCTTCTCGTAGGAATCGGGGCTCTCACGATTGACCTGCTGACGATCCTGCCATCTTTTGGCATACGGGGCCATCTTCCCCCTTCGGTCCCGAGGTGGGCCTTGCCACTCGCGGTGCTCCCAATGATCATCCCATGGCTTTTGTTTCCGGCCTCCACTGGCTTCCTGACGAAGTCCGCGGTTAATGCCCGTGTTCAACGAGATGAGTCGACGCTGTAGTTGCGCAAGACATGCTGGCTTGGTAGGCGTATAGACTAGCACGTAGCCATTTCTAGTAATACTTAGCATGTCAATTTGTCGATGCCATGGCAGTGTTGTGGTGTATCCAAATTCCAAAGAACAAGAATTATTTTACTCCTGGGGCTATCCAGAGTGGAGCTTGGATCGTTTGGTGCTTGTAGCTCTCGTCGCGTCTTTCTCGAGCGGCCCCATCAATCTGTTACTCCAACGCGATTTGAACACCATAAAGCCCATCTTACCATTGCAACCGCAGACATCACTTCGATCATCCCCAATGGTGATACTATAAGAAAGCGACGCATCGCATTGGCACCTCGCAGCTTTCTTAAACCATGGTTACAAGTTCCCTTGCCAGATCTCGAACAGGTTCCTCATCTGTCGCGACAAGTAGGACTGCCAGTCGACGCGCCAAAAGCCGGTCTACTGTGGACGATTCCGCTCAGGGTTCTCCCATGCATCTGCCCTCCAAGACCCGCGACGGAAACAGCAGTGCTGACAGCGATGTTGAAACGCTGGATCAAGAGGAGAGGACGGAGAGGAAATGGTTCAAGAAAGTCGTGATTGACCAGCCTGAAGGCTTTGACAGGAGTGACTACGAGTTTTTGGATTCCGTTGTAGACAAGGTACTCAAAGAAGAGGTGGATGAGAACGGTTTGGGATACAGAGTAAGGTTCAGAGACAGACATGAAGGAACAGTAAGTATAACATGTTACTTGTGGATCGCGATGCGAGATCCGTATTCCAGATACAGAGCTCCGGGTATCTCTTGATCTGCTTTATATACCTCGTCACCCACCGTCACCCACCGTCACCTCCATCCAACTCACAACCCTTTCGTACCTAGGACATCTTCTTAAGTGTTACTTTGAGCATTCAAACCTATCACTACACCTCTCTGCGTTTAAAGCCATCTTACGCCGTGTAGAGTCACTCTTATGAATCACTTCATTCCTTCAGCGAACAAGAATTGCTAACATCCTTCAAGGTCTCGTTCGACAAACTCCTCCACCTTGAGAACGGCAAAGAGGCGCTCGAAAAGCAAGCCGCGGGCTTGAACAGCGAGTCAGATTACGACGATCCTACCGAACCTGAGTCTGAGAGCAGTGAAGAGGAAGAAATGGTGGTACCACGCAGAACTCGTGCTCGACTGTCGCGCGGAAAGGTTGTGACTAAATTCAGTTCAATCCAGCTCTCCGAGACTGATTCCGAGGACGAAATATCGACCAGGATGTCAACAAGAGGGCGCCCATCTGCTCGACCACAACCGAGCCGCAAATCTAAACGTCGACGTGATGACTCCTCAGAAGAGGAGGACGAACGCAGCAGTCGCCGACGTTCTCGACGCCGATCCGCTCCTCGCAAGAAAGAATTGGGACAATCGCGCCTGTCTTTCGCGAAGCACAACGGACGCACTCGTGGCAGTCGCATGGAGCCATCTGACGATGAAATTGAAGACGATGACGAATCTTCGGATGATGCGATCAATCTTCTACGATCAGACGTTGCGCCCAGGAAGAAGCGTCGCAAGCTTCATCAACTGGAGACGGTCAACAGTAGAAGTCGGAAAGATGAGAAACCCATAAGAGAAGGTACCCGGCGCTCTGGCCGTGAAACTCGTCACCAGAACAACATGGAAGAAGTTGGGGAAGGAGAAATCTTCCGCTCTGATTCTGATTCACGTCCAGCTACTGTCTCGAAAGCCACTGGCGCAAAAGAAGCCTTCAAGCCTTTGGCTCGAGGTAACAAATTCCGCGAACGACACATGCAATACTGCGATACCTGCAAGAACTCTGGTAACGCGGCTGGACAGCTTGTCTTTTGTCAAGGCTGTTCTCTCTCGTATCACAGAGCATGTCTTGGCCCGCGGGGTGGGAGAGAGCATTTGGTCACCAAGATTGATGAAGATGACTTTGTGCTTCAGTGCAGACGTTGTGTGAACATGCCTCAAAAGAAGGATATCCACGCACCAAACTTGGCGAGGTGCCAGGACTGCAATGGCATCGGCGCAAGTTGTATTCCTTTCCGCACTCGCAAGTCTCCTGCTGAGGAACAACGTGAACGCGAGCAGAATGGAGGCCAAGATCCCATTGCAGACATCTCACCCTCCCTGATCAATAACTCCGCAAATGTGATGTTTCGCTGCATTCAATGCACACGCCCTTTCCACTATCATCACCTGGAATCTCGCAATCCATTCTCTAACCCTGAACATGACGATGAAGATAGCGCCAACAATCGATTTATTGAGTACTCCAAAGACTGGACCTGCAAGCAATGCGTTGATATGCTTGGTAAAGTCAGTGGTCTCGTTGCTTGGAGGCCAACGGATGCGAACAGCTACGATCCTAGCCTTGATGTATCCATTGTTGATGAAGACGACAAGGAGTACCTGATCAAGTGGGAGAATCGTTCCTACCTTCAATCAGTCTGGATGCCCGGTGCTTGGACGTGGGGAGTCATTACAGCATCGATGCGCAAGGCGTTTTTCAACAAGCAAGCTTCGCCAAAATTGACCACAGAAGATGCGATTCCTGAAGAATGGGTTCGTATCGACCTTGTTCTCGATGTCAAGTATTCCAATCGTGTCGATATTCAAGGCTACGAAATTGACAAAGCTCGTATCAAAGAAGTCGATACAGCTTTGATCAAATACAAGGGTCTCGGATACGAAGATGCTGTTTGGGAAGCCGTTCCGGGTCCCGAAGACGGCGAGAGATGGACTGATTTCGTCACAGCCTACAATGATTGGGTTCTGGGTCGCTACACCACGCTTCCTTCCGTAGCTCATCTGCGAGCACGAATCGACAAAGTGCGCTCTGGAAAATTCAAGGAGAAGGCCAAGCAGCCTGACAACCTCGTGGGTGGTGAATTGATGAAGTACCAGGTCGATGGACTGAATTGGCTCTACTACCAATGGTACCAGCAGAAGAACGGCATCCTCGCTGACGAGATGGGTCTCGGTAAGACGATTCAGATCATTGCTTTCTTGGCCACGATGGTTCAAGACATCAAGTGCTACCCGTTCCTGGTGGTCGTGCCCAACTCAACCTGCCCAAATTGGCGACGAGAGATCAAGCAGTGGGCGCCGCAACTTCGCGTCGTCACGTACTACGGATCGGCCAAAGCGCGACAGATGGCTTACGAGCATGAGCTTTTCCCAGACAACAGCAAGACTCTTCACTGCCACGTCGTCATCACCTCATACGATTCTGTTGTTGATGAGTCCAGTCGGAAATTTCTCAAGGCTGTCAACTGGCAAGGCTTGATCGTGGATGAAGGCCAGCGCTTGAAAAACGACGAGAGCTTACTGCACAACTGCCTAGCCGGATTGAAGATCCCATTTCGCATCCTTCTCACAGGTACTCCCCTCCAAAACAACGCTCGTGAGCTCTTCAACTTGCTTCAGTTCTTGGACGACAAGATCAACGCTTCTGAAATGGAGGAAGAGTTTGCGGACATGACCAACGAGAAGATCTTGAGGCTTCACGGTTTAATTCGCCCATTTATTCTTCGACGGACAAAGCTTCAAGTCTTGAGCTTTTTGCCTGCAATGGCGCAAATCATTTTACCGGTCTCCATGAGCGTTTTGCAAAAGCGAACGTACCGGTCCATTTTGGAGCAGCGCCCGGAACTGTTGCGTTCACTTTTCAGTCAAGGCACGCTGAAGAAAGATGAAAAAGTTGGTCTAAACAACATCCTCATGCAGCTCCGCAAATGTCTTTGCCATCCGTTCGTCTTCAACCAAGCTATCGAAGAGCGACATCTCGATCAAACCGTCACCCATGCCAACTTAGTAGAAGCTTCGTCCAAACTGCAATTGCTAGACGTCCTCTTGCCAAAATTACAAGCAGCAGGTCATCGCGTTCTTATCTTTAGTCAATTCTTGAATATGCTGGACATCATGGAAGATTTTCTCGAGGGCATGGGCATGGCGTACCAGCGCTTGGACGGTAACATCCCTGCGCTGGAAAAGCAGAAGCGTATCGATGAGTACAACAGCAAGAACTCACAATCATTTGCCTTCCTCTTGTCGACTCGTGCCGGAGGCGTCGGCATCAATCTTGCAACGGCAGATACTGTCATCATTCTCGACCCAGACTTCAACCCTCATCAAGACATACAAGCAATCTCGCGAGCTCACCGTATCGGTCAGACGAAGAAGGTTCTCTGTTTCCAGCTGATGACCAGAAACAGTGCCGAGGAGAAGATCATGCAAATGGGTCGCAAGAAGATGGCTTTGGATGAGGTCGTGATAAACAAGCTAGACGAAGAAGATGTCGAGGAGAAGGATATGGAGGGCATTTTGAAGCATGGAATGGCTGAGATATTCAATGACGATGATCCCGAGCAAGTCATCAAGTACGACGAGGAATCCATCGACAAGCTTCTAGATCGCACAATGATCGAGAACACCAAATGTGACAAGGACGACACTGCCGAGTCCCAATTCTCGTTCGCTCGTGTATGGGCCAACGACAGCGCTGTCCTTCAAGACACCCTTGAGGCGGTAGAGGAAGAACAAGCGCCTGATGCCAATTTCTGGGAAAAGATCTTGCAAGAGCGTGAGAAGGAAGCCGCCAAGCAAGCGGCACGAGCCAAACTTGATCTCGGTCGAGGTAAACGCCAGCGACGGGATGTCAACTACGACGGAACAGACAGCAATCTACCAGAGGAGGCTGATCGTGTTGGTTCCAACAGTCCCGAGCTGGATCTCCCACCTATCACCTCAAAGAAGCCTAGACGCAACCGCAAGCGTCATCATTCCGGAGAAGACAGCGACACCGACTTCCAGGCATCTGAGAGCGAGCAAGAGTCCGCCGATGAACAGGACGCCAGATCAGTTGATCCCAGGGATCTGGCTGAAGCAACATCGAAGGCGGGTACAACTGGTGCCATTCTTGGTGGCTCACAGAGACCTAGGACCATTGGAGAAACCCGGCAACCCCCCGCCATGAACAAGGGACCACCCAAAGCTCCAGGTGAGTTCCCTTCGCCCTTGCCCTTGTACTTGCGCTATGAGAACATCATGCTAATGAGACCGCAGCATTCAAACGCGCCCAGGTGAAGGATCCCCGCCTTCCAGCCGATCCAAATGCTCGGATGACCAACGGCAAAGCCTATCCCGTCGTCCGTCTTTGCAACCTCTGTAACCAGACCCACTTCACAGGTTCCTGTCCTTTGAAGCTGGCAGGTCCTGAGTATTGCAACATATGCGGCATGGCACACTATGGGCACGGAAGAGTTTGTCCGCATTTCAAATCGGAGACGCAGGTCCGGCAGATGCTTGATACGTTGCAACAGAGCCTGGAACCGAAGTACGTCGTTGATGCTGCGAAAAAGTATCTCAAGGGATTGAAGGGACATTTGGTACAGGACAAACGCAAGGCTGCAGAGAGAAAGGCAGGCTTTGTCAATGGATTGCCACCTAATGGGACAAATATGCAGGAGGGTGTCCACGGTAGTGCGAGACCGGGCATGGCAGGACCGACTAATGGTGTCAACGGTCACAGTGGTGGACAGCAGCCGAATGTTCCTTGGAACCAATTGCCTGTTGAAGAGAGGTTGATGATGATTATCCCGCAGGAATGAGATCTGGTTTTTGACGTGTTTGACTAAGAGCAAGGACGGGCGGTGTACGATCATCGGATGGGCCAGAATTATTTGAAGAGTGGCGCAGGTGATGGAGGACTTCTGGTGGCTACTTGACTAATTTACTGGCTTCGAGCTATGGGTGGTTTGATGCTCACTGCTTACAATTGATGCCTTTCAAAAGGCGCGGCTTGCTAGATATTTCTCAAGACTCGAAGTATCCAGTATACATTTCCCTCAATATCACCTTGCCAGTGGACCCGCTGATCCTTCATCCATGAATTTCTCCCTGCATTGATTTCAAGCAGCAAGCTTGTTATCGACGATATCGACGTGTTGAGAAGGGCCAGCGTAAATAATGGTAACATTGACTCGCCCCGGTATCCTCACCTGCAGCTTCTCAGCTGTCACGTCTCAATAGACTTGCCATTGTGACTGTCGTTCTCAACGGGTTTATATGCACTATATCATTAGAGGAACTGGGATTATACGGTTTCATCCACGTCGAATTCGCATCCGAAACATGCGCCATGAATTTCGAACGGGCTGCTTTCAGTGCATTATCCTCAAACCCATCTGGAGCATTCGTAGCCAGTAAATTGAGGTCATCGCATTGTAGAGTCCCATATGGATGTTGATGTAGTAGGAGGGGTGTTGAGTGCGGAATGAGCCTGAAGGTACTGTACCTAAGTAACAATGTTCCGCTTTAGAGCTCGAACAGTCTCATTCTCACATCTGCGCCCCTCCATGCAACCCTATTTTCCCCGCCAAACGCTATCCGCTGCCAAATCCACTTTGAGGTCCGGGACTAGGACGCCGTTGTTCCGATTCACTAAGCTGCAAGCCCGCCAACTCTACAATTCTGTCCCCAGGTATATACCACAACCTGTGTGGCCATATCTCTACAGCTCCAAACCAATCACCATGGCGCCTCAACTCGACGCATACTTCAAGCAGGTCGACAGCCTGTCTGACCACTTCATCAGCAGATTGAGCGACGCTGTTGCCATTCCATCAGTTTCTGCCGAAGAGGAACGCCGTCCAGAGGTGGTCCGCGTAAGTTCAGCGAGCGCCACCCCACATCAGCAAGTCTAATTGGGCATAGATGGGCAATTGGCTAGCAGACCAACTCAAGAGTCTAGGGGCTGATGTCGAGCTCCGACCACTAGGAAAACAACCACACAAAGAGCACCTCGATCTACCGCCAGTCGTTGTCGCCAGATACGGCAGTGACAAGAACAAGCGGACCATCCTTGTATACGGACATTACGATGTGCAGCCTGCGTTATTGGAAGACGGGTGGGCGACGGAGCCCTTCAAGCTTACCGTAGACGACAAGGGACGCATGTACGGACGTGGCAGTACCGATGATAAAGGACCTGTTCTCGGCTGGTTGAACGCCATCGAGGCACATCAGAAAGCTGGCATCGACTTCCCAGTCAATCTGCTATGCTGCTTTGAGGGCATGGAAGAGTATGGAAGCGAAGGGCTGGACGACTTTATCAAAGAGGAGGCGAATAAGTACTTCAAGGACGCTGATGCAGTGTGCATATCCGACAACTACTGGCTAGGTACAGAAAAGCCCTGCCTTACCTACGGTCTCCGAGGATGCAGCTACTATTCCATCGAGGTCTCTGGTCCAGGTCAAGATCTTCACAGCGGTGTATTCGGTGGCACGGCTCACGAACCCATGACCGATCTCACAAGAATCATGTCCACACTCGTGGACATCAATGGCACAATCTTGATTCCAGGCATCGACAAGCTCGTAGCTCCTATGACAGACGAAGAGAAGGGGCTGTACGGAGAGATTGCATTCACAATGGATAACCTCTACGAATCTCTCGGCAGCAAGACCGGTCTCTTCCCAGACAAAGAAAGAACATTGATGGGCAGATGGCGATATCCATCCCTCTCCCTCCACGGCATCGAAGGGGCCTTTTCTGCCCCAGGCGCAAAAACTGTCATCCCGGCCAAGGTTATCGGCAAGTTCTCCATTCGCACAGTACCAAACATGGAACCAGAGGATGTCGACAAGCTTGTTTTCGACTACGTCAACGAGCAATTCGCCAAGCTCAAGTCGCCAAACAAGATGAGCTGCACCCTTCAACATGCCGGCAAATGGTGGGTTGCTTCGCCGAAGCACTGGAACTTTACAGCAGCAGGAAAGGCTGTCGAACACGTCTGGAAGATCAAACCTGATTTGACGCGAGAGGGTGGCAGTATCCCTGTGACTTTGACATTCGAGCAAGCTACTGGCAAGAACGTGCTTTTGTTGCCAATGGGAAGCAGCACGGATGCTGCACACAGTATCAACGAGAAGTTGGACAAGAAGAACTACATTGAGGGCATTAAGCTGCTCGGTGCCTACTTGCACTATGTCGCTGAGGAGCCGATGGTTGAGGCAGAGCATAAATCCCCTGTATGATTTTGCATGCTTGCTACGTGATTAACTCTGGTTTGGTATGTATGATACCATGATTTGCATGATGGGAATGGAATACCAGTACTCAAGAGAATTGCTTCTGTGCAGAGGATGTGACAATATCAGTCTACCAAATTTTTGAATTAACAGCATTCTTTGTCTCGCTCCTCCCAGTTTGTCCTGTATTTCTGTGGATTTCCTAATTAGGTCGAATGCGGGGTAATTAGTCCCGAGGGTATCTAGTACTCGCTGGTTATTGGTATACACACCACAACAACAATGAGTAGTAATGAATGTGTCTGAAAACGAATCTTCCAGCTAGAAGCCATCCTTTGCCCCCGCTTGCATTTCCAGAGTCCGAGTTATCCAAATCCCTTTCTCCAAACCATCTCACATCCTCTCAATTGATACATCGATCCCACGCAGCCACCGCCAGAGAAAGGGATGAGCAACAAAATGCCGCCGTCCTTTGGTGGGAAGGGGATGAAGCCCGAGCCAACGCGGTTGAGGCAGGTTGCGCTTGTTGTGAGGGATTTGAGGGAGGCGAGGAGGGTTTTGGTATGTCCTGTCTTCTTTGTTCTTTTTTCTTTGCTCTGTTTTGTTTGCTCGTCCTCTGGGAGTGGGGAGTTTGGGGTTGGGGATTGGGATTGGAGATCTGGATTTGGGGGACTGGCTGATGGGAATGATGATGATGATGATGATGATGATGATGATGATGATGATGATGGGGGTTTCCTCTGTCTTTTCTACTGGTGGCGGAATTGATATCGCTTGGGTTGGTTGTTGCTCGTGGAACTGCGATGTGTGAGATTACGTGGGAGGTTGATGGGATTGTTTGCGTTTCATACTATAATCGAGATATGAGGGAAAGCTAACTTTTCCATCATCGTCTAGACACGAGTCCTCGGAACGGAACTATGCTACGTCGATCCCGGCGTCTCGAAATTCGGGCTGGAGAATTTCCTGCGTATTTGCCCGATTTTCCTCCCTCCCTACCTGCCCGGTATCCTGACGGTTCACAGTACCCCTCGGTGGCGACATCATCGAAGTCGTCTCCCCCATCAAGCCTGACACGACAGCAGGGCGCCTCCTTGAAAAAAGAGGAGACGGCGGGTATATGATCATTATGCAAAACCTTGACGCCGCTGCACGCCGCAAGTACATCGAATCTCTTGGCCATAAAGTCATCTGGGGGTATTCTCATAGTGATGTAGAGTGCGTGCAATATCATCCCAAAGGTATTAAAGGCGGTATGATGCCGGAACTTGATAGCCACGCAAAAACCAAGGAAAATCCGGAGCCACTGAAGGACATATTTAGTCCTTGGCATGCTTGCGGTCCCGATTTCAAGAGTTATTCAGCGCTGATGAGGAAGTTTTCTGATCTTCATCTCTTGGGTGTGCTTCTAAGACTGGCGCCTGGGGATGTGGACACGGAAGGTGCGGCGAGGGAATGGAGGGATGTCTTTGGGGTTGATATGTCGAGGGATCTGTTAGCGTTTACGAATGCGAGGATGGGGTTTGTACGGGGTCAGGCTGGGAGGGAAGCTGGATTGGAAAGCATTACAATTGGTGTTGAGGGGCGGAAAAGGTTTGAAGCGATTTTGAGGAGAGCGAGGAAGGAGGGACTTTGTGGGGATAGGTGGATTCAAATGTGCGGGTGTAAGTGGTATTTTGTGCTGCTGAATGAGAAGGGGAAGAGCGCAGGAAGCGGGAGCGTGCTATGATGGAATGAAGCAATCTTGATTGAAGCTAAATCAATTTCGCAATCCAAGTGTTTGCTGCGCTCCTTGGCACATCTTGCACTTGATTACTCACCTGTAAAGATCGTAAATCTGCCAGAGTCTCTCTGCAATATGATTAGCAGAGTTGTTATTATGGGACGATCTCATGTTGAATATTAAACACCAGAAGATTGATCACAAAGTTTGTCCATTACATGGGCGATGCCAATGGATCCTGACAGCTTTCAGACCCAATTCCTATGGGATATCGGTCTCAAGTTTTGAGTGTTCCGGCAGTAGATCGAAAACGTTTTACCACCGGCTATCGAAGGTGAAAACACGGATTCTCTCTCCTATGACTCTTTGTGGTGCAGTAGACCCAGACTCGTCATGAGGCAATACGCTTACATTTTTCGGTAGAGAAGAAAAGATGACAAGATGAACAAGTCGGTAAAGGTATGGTTGAAGAAATAAAGGGGAACCTTGTTGCTCAAAGAAGTTCTGAAGTGGTGCGCCTGCACGTGATGCCAAGATACCTAGCGCAACTTGAACCCACTACCTTTTCGCGAGCAAGAAAATCTAGGCCCAGATCAACTATTTCAAACAGCTCACCTATCGCGACAAAATGGTTCGTCCAGACCTCAATGACTTCAATTGCCCATATCTGAGGCAATGCTGACTTTCGCAGGGTGCCCTCAAGTACGTCGAGGAACTTCAAAAGAAGAAGCAGAGCGATGTGCTCCGTTTCCTCCTCCGTGTCCGCTGCTGGGAGTGAGTCTACCTTCAAGGCTGCTTTGCGAGATTGGAATCTCTGCAACTGCGCCGATGTCACTTCGTTGAACTCTGCTGAGAAGTGCATCACTGTAGGCTCCGACAATTGAAGGTCATCCATCGCGCATCCCGTCCATCCCGCCCAGACAAGGCTCGCCGTCTCGGTTACAAGGCCAAGCAGGGCTACGTTATCTACCGCATCCGAGTGCGTCGTGGTGGTCGCAAGCGTCCTTCGCCAAAGGGCGCTACTTACGGTATGTGAAGATGTGGACAAAAGCGCGTGGGAAAATGTGGACTGACAAAACTTGCGACACAGGCAAGCCAACCAACCAGGGTATCAACCAGCTCAAGTACCAGCGATCTCTCCGTTCCACCGCTGAAGAGCGTGTCGGAAAACGATGTGCCAACCTCCGCGTCCTCAACTCTTACTGGATCAACCAAGACTCGACCTACAAATACTACGAGATCATCCTTGTCGACCCTCAACACAAGGCAATTCGTCGTGATCCTCGCATTAACTGGATCGTCAACCCAGTCCACAAGCACCGCGAATCTCGTGGTCTCACTGCCACTGGCAAGAAGTCCCGTGGTCTCGGAAAGGGCCACCGCTACAACAAGACAACTGCTGGTCGCAGAAAGACCTGGAAGAAGCACAACACGCTTTCCTTGTGGCGTTACAGATAAACGTGTCACCCCCAACACGTGGAGAATGGGCTTCGGGCGTCTTTGTGGTGGGCTATTGGGTACTCTTACTCGGTACTACAAAATTTGCTGCATACCTGCGGCGCATTTAGCATCAATGGAATGAATGCAAGATTCAACGACTTTACGACCAAGTTGTGATTCTTTTGTGTACTAGCGTGTGTCTGGAATAATGATGATCTGATGGTTCGTGCACTTTCAAGTTCGCGGCCCGATATGTACCGCAGTAAAGTGAGTGAACTACCAACCTTTGCCTGAGCTCAAGAACTACATCAGCTTGGCATCATCGCGACCCTGACACACAGCGGCCTCCATTGCCGAGATTATCTACCGACATCAGAGTTATAACCGGGACGAGCTGGCCCATGTGAGCGGCTCAAGTTCCCACCGGACAAGCATGCGGGTTCCCGACAGAAATCTTCTACCAGAATAGAAGCTGTCATTCTCCCCCGCGTAGGATCTTGGGGTGCCTAGGATTGAGCATGATCGTCTGCCGTCGCTCCCGTCTTAGTGCCAACTGCTATGCTAGAAGTTCAGGCAGGCCGAAGCTCGACGTACGGAGAAGACTAACGACCCAATAATGTCTCTGATGTCTCGATTACTGTGGCCACAGCATATCATCTCCGCGCACTCTGCAGAAGATCCTGGAGGATACTCACCTCTCGGCATATCTTTTCTCTCCTCACTCACACAACCCCTGGCAGTTCTCCAACTTATTTCAAATCACCTCTTAACGAGTTGACCTCAAAGATTCTCATGCGTCGCCTTCCGAAGATGTGGTATTTCATCACTCATCATCATACCTGTGACATCAACATTACCAAGCTTTTATCGAGGTATATATCTAATGTTGCTGACCTCTCTGATATGACCGGGGTCAATCCAACCAAATTCCAACATGGTTTCAGCCTCAAGACTTGCCGTTTTTGGCCGCACAAGTATTTTCTTTGCGATCATCTTAACCCACTCTGCGTATGCACTTCCAGCAGCCGGGAAAAGACAAGACGTAGAGTCGGTGCAGGATCCCTTTGGTCCACCGGGAGCTCAAGGCTCGTTGAGAGGGTCTGTCGGTCTCGCTGGCTACAATCCAGCCGAACGCGTGGGAACTCCTCCAAGCGTCATTCCACCGTCAGAGTTCCAATTGGCACCAGGACAAACGGAAGATCCTGACATCGGCCTGTATCTTGACTTGAACAATGTCGAGAACCCACAGCCTATACGAGGCAACGCCGAAGGCCCGACCGATCCGGGACCGAGGAATATGGAGTACGATCGGCTCAACAGTGACTTGTTTGCACGTCCAGGCACGGATTCTGGAAACGTACCGAACGCCAAATGGCCCTTTGGACTGTCGTCCAATCGCCATGGCAATCCCTACTCTGCTGGCTGGGCTCGCCAGCAAAACATCGATGAGCTACCAGTCGCTACGGCGATGGCTGGCGTGGACATGCGTTTAGCGCCAAATGCCTACCGAGAACTCCACTGGCATAAGGCAGACGAGTGGTCTTACATGCTCAACGGCAGCGTCAGGCTTTCTTCCATGGACGACAACGGCCAAGTCTTTGAAGATGACCTCGAAGCGGGTGACGTGTGGTTCTTCCCTGCCGGAATACCGCACTCCATCCAAGCCAAGGAAGATGGATGTGAGTTCCTACTCGTGTTCGACGATGGCGCTTTCAGCGAGGACAACACGTTCCTTGCCTCGAAACTCTTCTCCAGTACTCCCAAGGAAGTCCTCGCCAAGAACTTCCGGACCGACGTCTCCGCCTTTGACAAGATTCCCAAATCGGAGCTGTACATCTTCCCGGGCACGCCAGCACCCGGCAACATAAGCGCAGACAACTCGTCGGGACCCGCGGGTGAGATCCCAAACAACAAGGCTTTCAGCTACCACCTCTCGCGCCAAGAGCCATATTCCGTCCCAGGCGGCAGCGTCAAGATCGTCGACTCCGTCAACTTCCCCATCTCGACCAACATCTCCGCAGCTCTCTTCACAATCGAGCCCGGCGCCATGCGAGAGATGCACTGGCACACCACCAGCGACGAGTGGAACTACTTCATCTCAGGCTCAGCCCGGTTGACCACCTTCGCCGGCGCGGCGGGCGCGCGAACCTTTGACTTCACCGCCGGCGACGTCGGATACATCCCCGTGCCCAACGCGCACTACGTCGAGAACGTGGGCAACGAGACCGTCACGTACCTGGAGATCCTGCGGGCGCCGCAGTACAACGACATCAGCGTTGGGCAGTGGTTGGGCCTGACGCCGAAGCAGGTCGTGAAGGATACTTTGAACTTGCCCGACTCGGTGTTGGATCGTTTGCCCAAGGTGAAGCCGTTTATTGTGCCTGGAAAGGTTGGGAATACGAATACGAATTTCACTGGGGGGGCGTTGTAGTGAGAACTCACGTGTTGAATACGATGGTTTCGGTTGCAATCAGAGAAGACGTAGCTGAAATAAAAAAAATTAAGAGGCGCATTTTATGTCATGTAAAAGTAGTCCAAGAGAATTTCGAGCCAGCAGACTTGTTGAAAGCCATCGGAAAGAATTAGACCCTCAATGCCATCCGCAAGTTTTGGCAGAGATGAAATTACTTTCTCTTTCAAGCCTACCAGGGCCTTTGTGGTTGCTGCCAGACTAGAGTTATGGCATCCTTTTCCCAAATTCGAAGCTGTAGGGCCAGCTAACAGCGCACCGTCACGTGAAGAAAAGAAACCACAATATCGGGTGATTAGCAAGAACCAAGATGCTAGACATCGGCCGCTAGAACGACATTCACAACCGGCGAAAGAGATCCGTAGCCTTGCACGGACATGCAATAGGTAGCTGACGCGGATACAGAGGCTGACGTTCACCAGAGCTCCGTTGGTATACAGGTTGAGGAGGGACTTGGTGAAATTTCCAGTTCAAGAATTGCCGCGTCTGGCAGGGACGAAACAGAGGACAGGCTGTTCCGTGGTCATGTTGAAAATAGAGCTATACCTGAGCGGCAGATTCTTGACCATGAAGCGACACCTGAAAGAGGAAGAGTTCGATCGAGGGTTATTTGCGAAGGTTGTGTAGTAACTCAGACCGATGTTGGGGCCTCGGTCACACCTGATCTGGATCGCTGTTGGCCACAAACAGAACAAGATTCAGGTGCAGCGGGAATGGACAACAATCCATCAAGATCCTACAGCGTCCCACGCACTCAACGGGTCAGCCCATATCTCCTACCTCGTGGGTCAGCTTATACGTGGCAATGAGTCAAGGCTGGTCGGAAAGGAAACACACCCAATGTCCAATCCTCCCGGCATCGTCGAAGCCACTCAACTTGTAAATGAACTGCTCCTCCCAGCTCCTCCCAGTTTTCACGCTCTCAAACCTAGCTTTTCCAACAACACTTACAGCGCCCCTTGTTCTGCCGTCTTCCTCTTCCACGAGAGCATCAGCATCGACAAGATACGCCTCTGGAACTGGAAACGTGTCTTTCGTCATGTGCATCTTGAGCGTGTCGGCGAGAAGTTTGAAGTACGTCTCGCAACTATCGTCACCACTGATCTCTCTGAATGTTTTGGCGAGAAATGGGAGGCGATTTGTGCACCATGCTGGACCGTGTTCGGTTATCTTCGCGCCCTTCGGAACGAAGTATTGCTGGGTTAGGGTGAGAGGATTCACGACAGGTGAGAGCAGCGCCTGACAGAATTCGTGGCTTTTCCGTCGGAGAAGGTCCGCTCGTCGCTCCTGAATGCCGTTAATTTGATTTCTCATGAAGCCATCCATGGCTACTCGGTGACATGAAAGCGGCGATTGTTTGGGACGATGCTGTATTGTGGTTGTACCGATTGCCCGGTCTGTGCGGGTGACCTACGAGCAACGATGACGACCGAGTCGAACACAAGCATTGAGCACGTGATCTATTGACCACGATGTTGTCGCTGATCAGAGCTCTCTCTCGATGTCGAGCTGCTCCATGCAAATTCTGCATCGGCGTAGGGGAAATTCAGTCAAGGGGTGTTCGGGACTGAAAATGGACACCCTTCCACGCTAGTCATCGACTTCAAGTTGCTGTGACGTGCGTCGCGGTCAAGAAAACGCACGCGACCTGGACAGCGAGATTGCCATCCGAAATGCGGCTGATTCTGGCATGCGTGATAGGATTTGTACCTGCAGCTAATCGAGTAGCAGGAAGCAACATGGTTCGCAGTCGTCTGACTCTGACCGCGACTCTCGCCTGAGTAACCCGGTCCTCGCATCGTCCCGAGACGAGAAATGCATAGGGGCAAAGAGCAACTGGTGCTAGGACGAGTGTGCCGGTGACTCGGCTGGCGCAGATGCGTGTACGTCCAGGCGCACGAAGGCTGAGGTTGGTGTACGAAGGGACTTGGACGAGAGAGTCGATGCCTGACTGCCTGAGCAAGGTGTCTGCTGTTCCGATATCGCCGCTCGCTCACCGCTTACTAGTACTAGTGGCTGAAGGCTGGAGGCTGGGCTGGCAAACACTTCCGTACCCAAGAAGGCCGGCAGTCGTCGATAACGAGCTCAACAGTTCAAGCCAATGAATTCCCTCCGAATGTCCCGAGGAAGGGGTCTGCTTTGTACATCAATCTGAGATCACTAATGAGCAGAACTCCGCCCTCTCGGCGCACAAGGTTGAAATACAAGCGAGTTCCGTCGCCGCCGCCACACACACAGCCGCGACACAGTCCCCTCCGCTTCCCTCACCCATCCTCACCGTCGTCTCAACTCTCAACCGTATCTCAGATTCAGTCATCGCCCCTCCATCCACCATGTCATGCGAAAAGATTCAACCGTGGAAAGCCCATTACGTGCCAGAGGCCGGCAACCCCTCCGTCGTGTCCTACCAGGAGAGAAAAGGAGCCGAGATCATTGCTGATGGAGGTTCCGCTGGACCACCGGTCCAAGAAGGTGTTGCCGCTGCCAAAGACGAGTCGGTTCGGGCGGAGAACCGTCTTTGCCCTCACCTCAAGCCCATCACGAATCCTACCTTGTAAGATGGTGCGCCATGGAGATATGGTAAGCTCTCACGGATCGAGCAATTGAGTGGCGCGGAATGGCTATTCTAACATGTGCACAGGCTATCCATCATATGTTTGCTGTGATTTGGAGTTGACGGACTCGGGCGCACAGTTTTGAGATTATGAGATGCGTTGCGACACTTGCGTGCGGTACGGAGGATTCAGTTCTCATTTTCCTTTCGGCGTTTGGAGGCGCAGCAAGACCTCTCAGGCCACATACAATTTTTTTTCTTTCGCATTCTTGGGACGCGGAACACTTCTACATTCGGGTCCTGCCATACAAAGCACGTCGACTTTCGAAAGTTCTTGTCATTTTAGACGGATACCCGTCGACAACGCTTTCAATCGCTCTCACATTGTTCCAACTTCTTGAAACCATTCCCAACAAAGTCACAGTGTGACGTGGATCCGTGATATGCAGTTCTTGCCCGATTCTCTCTGATATGCGATATGCGATATGCTGCAATCGCAGAAGGCTGTCGTTCTCATTCGGACCATGGATCCGTTCATGTGTTGCCATGTCGTAAAATAGTTACGAATGACCATGATCGTTCCCCATAATCAACACTCGGGAGCATTCCATGAAGGCCACCACAAGTCCATAGAGTTCGTTGGCGTCATGAATTCTTTTGCATCAGTATGTCACCAGCAAACGCATTTCCACGCTTTGCCTTGGGGGATCAGCTGCTGTCTTATTGGGATTGTCAAACGATCCATGAGGAACAGCTGAGCGCATTAGCACTCGCTTTGACGGGAAGGTGGAAGTACTTACCAGGAAGAACGCCGGGCTTGCCATCCTCGCTGTCAGCGCTCTTGAACACCAGTAGCTCGTTTGGCATTTGGTTTTCGAGGTAGTACCATCGCTGTGCTTTGCTGTAGTGGACCTGTAGGTTCTCACTGTAGCCCCACGAGTCAACAAAGTCACTGGCCATAGTGTCTTTGGCAAAGTCTACCGTGGCAGCATCACAGACGGCCAGTGGCCAGTCGACGCACGGTCCTCGGATCGGGTGCCAAACACTTGCATTCAGTAAGCCAGGCTGTGTCGGATCTGCATTGCTCATCAAAGACGTACTTGATGACTTGCCATGGTCTGTCTAGAATCTCTCCTGCTTTGTCTCCGTAGCAATCTCGTACAGTCTTCCGGACCGCTTCGGCTGTGTAATCTTCAGGCATCACGAGTCAACAAAATCTCTCATAGCATGTTGACGCAACGCCTTACCAATGTGAACGCGCGAAGATGGCTGGAGAAACTCATACTGCTGCTCAGAGCGGACAGGAAAGTTGTCGTCTCGCTTTCTCATCTAGCATGGCAACCATCAGTACTGCATCATGACAGGGCTTTCGTCAACTGACCCTGTAATCAAGAACATGAACGTGCTTAGCCTTGAGCTCAGTCTGAAGGGTGGTCAGGATATGCGGCACATGAATGGCTCGGAAGGTCTGGTCGTTTTCAAAATCTGCACAAGTCATTCGCTCCGGAATTGTCAAGATCCGGAAGCCATTTTTCTCAATGCTGAAATCGCTGGATGACTTGTCCACGGCTGGACGCAGGTTGGAAAGAGTCACACGGTGCTTGACGTTGTCGATGTTGGTGTAGGGAAATTTCCCTTTCGGATCGAAGCGAACGGTGTAAGGCTTGACAGTAGCATACTTTGGATCTCGAGCCAGAAAGTAAAGATTGATAACCAAGTTGGAGTCGTCACTGCAGAGCTCTTCCTCGCCAGGCATGTTGATAAGAGAGGAGAAGTGGATCGCCCAGAACAATCAGTTGCCGAGAGCGATGGAACACTGCCTACCTCGGTAGCAGGTGCAGGCGTATGTACGGAGGTAGTACGTCTCCGACCCTTGATGGTCTGTAATACTATATTCGTCTTTGTGATCTCGGGTCCGTGGCTGGTGGTACACCATGGCAAACCACCAAGGGAGCGTATCAGCACGCTAGGTAGGAGGCATGGCAATCCGATGAGCGGTCAGCATGTTCTCGGTTAGCAATCAAACATGGCACAGCCTCTTCGTATCATATGCGGGTTGATGCAAGGCCGATCATGACCAAAGCCTGATAATCAGAGAAGATGAGCCCCGACTCGTTGACCTAACCAGGGTGCCAGGCAGCCAGGCATCAACTCTGGCTTGCGCACAGCTGCGACCTGCAGTCGGTACTACGGAGGTAGGAGGTATATACCTCCTGGCTCCTAGTACTGGAGGTACCTCCGTACATGCGAGGTGTAGACTTGGACGGTTAGGTAAGCCGCATCGCTCACAACTTTTAGTGGGTCACTGCCTGGAAGTCGCCACCGTCGCCTCGGTTCTCTGCTTCAACACAAATCTAGGTACCTTCACTCACATTACCGTGATCTCATCTTCATTACATATGCTCAACCTGATCACTGGATTTCGGTAGTCCGTTCCCAAGGGAATCCGCTTTCAAATACAGAGACTCGATACCCTCAAACGCTCAAAGATTGGCCCTCATGTCTTCCGGAAAGCGGACGTGAGCGGCTCAGGAGCGATCAGTCTACCAAGCAGCTTGAAACACAACAGGTGAAACTTAGGTAACAGTCGCCGAAATATCTGCCAAGGATGGAGAGACGTCGGGACCTTCGAGATCAGAGAAATCACCTCCGAATATATCCTCCTCATCTTTGCTCTTCTCGTCCAACGGAGCGGCGTCAAATCTTGTCAGACTTCGCCGTGTTCGACTCGTGTTTGCCGGCGTCGCAGCCACTGGAGGAAGCGATATGGTAACCGTGGTCCCGGATCTCTCTTTCGCAGTATCTGGAGCCCCAAATGGCATTGCAATGCCGAACCCTGTGAACAAATCTCGTTCTAGTGGTGCGACAATTCTTTCATACACCTGTTGCAGAACGCTCGGATCGTCTAAAGTTCTCGCATGGCCTTCGAAATCACATCTTAAACAAGCGTCGATGGCACCGTAGCAGCCCTGTAACATGTCATCCTCCTTCTCCTTCATTATCCGCGTTGTGGTCCAGAAGTTCGCGTCAAAGGTGCCTGGACCGCAGTCGCCAAGATCGTCTTCGTTTTGCATCTTTTCAATCGGCTCTTCTAATTCGATTTCTAGCAATGTGGTGGCCAAAGCGGCAAGGATTTCATTGTCGTATGGCTTCCATACCGGCCGTTTATCCTCGTCGCCCAACGGATCTAGCGATGGTTCTTCACCTTCATGGCCATGGCTGGTGCCCAGGGTTGCGAATGGCTTGTTGAGGTCATGGTGAAGCGAGATTGAGAATTTGTTCAATTCCTGGCCTGACCACGGGAAGAAAAGAACTGATTGAGCAAGAAGAACTTGAAGAATCTTGCGATCCTTCATCTTCAATTTGCGGCTTCTCAATACCTGATCAAGGCTAGCTCCGCGGCGATGAGCGAAACGCAGCGGAATATCCTTTTCCGTAGTGGTTGTATCGTGCCATAGGATGTTTTCGTGGAAGGTGATCTGCGAAGCTCGTCGGATTCTCTGTGCAGCTCGGACTGTCTCACAGATATGATCGATTTCACGATGCGATTCCGAGGGTCTTCTGCAGCTTGTTTTCTCTTCGAACGTCTGCTCAATCGAACTGGATAGTGTAGGTGGGCTATGTCTTGTTTGCACGCTGCGAAACTCCATCGCTCCTCTTCTGGGACTATTCTTGGGGCTCTCGAAAAGTGTCGTGCTCGTGAGGTTGCTACTTCGTCTCCGCCGCTGTGTGGCAGAGTCACGACGACCAGACAAGGTATGGTCAGGCGTTGATGGTGCTGATCTATTTTCGCGCGCGTTAGCATGTGCACTTACTTCAGTTTCGGCACATGCTGGCCATGTGTCCGACCTCGAATTCGACAAAACCTGCCGTCTTTCGAAGGGGATACCGCAGTGACTATAGCGTCGATATAGAGGTGAATTATTGGGAGGAAGGTAGGTAGTCTTCCCTCCCACATGATTTTCAAGAAACCGCAACTTACTCTTTAAGATGGATGTTGATCTTACTCTCCCCCCATTGCATCCCTCCAGTCTCTTGGGAGACATTCAACAGCAAGTCCAGCCTTACGTGGTCCTCCTTCTTCCACGTTTTCTGGAGCCCTAGCTGGGCCTCGTGTTTTCCAACACATTTACACCAGGCACTACAAAGGGACTTACGAAGTCCGCCCATGAGCCGACGGAGGCCTAGATCAGGAACGCAAAGGACCGTGGATTTTCGCTGCGGTGGCAACAAACTGGGGCTCAATGGTGAGCTTCGTTTCAGCATTTTCGCTAATCGTTGATTGTGCTTCTGAAGTCCTTGCAGTACTTTGTCGCGCTTCTCTTTGGTCCAGCCGATTCGTAATTTTTTGGCCAACGTTAATTGAGCGTTCAAGAGCTCTTCGATTTTCTTATGTGAGGTTTCTGTGCAGACTCGCTATCCTTCGTCAACCCTAAATACAACATCGACAAGGCAGGCACTCACGATTTGGTTGGAGCTCAACAGAACGCTTTTGTCTTCCACGATTTTGCCAAAGAGCTGCAGGATCCTGTCCATGGACTGGATGAATGAGTCCGAACAGGAACTCAGTCTTCCTTCAAGCGCAGAGCGTAGTTCTTCCGAGGGGCTCTTCCAGACCATTGCATCGAGGTTTTTGTCGTCGACCAATTTGCTCTTCTCCTCATCGGTGATTGGCAACTCTCTAACGAGAGACGCCAAGGTCATCTTTAACATGACAGCTTCGTAGGCAAGATCTCTGTAAAACTCTTGCCGTGATTCGGTCATGTGCTTGGTGTCTAACGCTTTGATCGCATTTACCGGCTCGGGATTCGCTTTCAAAAGCTCTGCAACCAAAGGTGCGATACCAAGGCCCAAGCCCAAGGCCTCGAGATGGACCATGGTAAGGATAGTCAAATCAGAAGCCTGACAATGCGAATAATCAACTGCGAAATGTGCAAGATTCAGTCACTGAGGAGAAGCCATCCTTCACAGACCAAATGCCTGACTTATGGATTAATCCAAGTTCACAAGGCTGGCGCGGGGCGCAGTGGTAGATCCCCACGCGCTTCATAATCAAGCAATCTTGGCGCCTTTCCTTCACCGAATCTGACCGGCTAAACCCCTCACTCCGCCTGCCTTTGTCGAAGCGAGCCTGCTGCCTCGTGGGGCGTATTCATATGCAATCAGTCTTGACTGGTTCATTGTAATCGTGGTTGCAGCCCGCACGAAAGGATTAGCATTTATCTGAGAGCCCGGCCCAACCAGGCTGACCGGTGGAGGCTCAAATTTACTCTACCCTCGATCTACTTGCGCCGCTCCTATTTTCGCTCGTGGTCGTGCTGAGTCGGATCGTACCTTTAACAAGGAACCTCCTACCAGTCTTACCTCGTGGCACTCTTTCAACCCCCGGTGGAAGGGCAGCATGGAGCCTCTCGACATTCAAAAGCTCGCCAGCAAGTGCGCAGCTTCATTCAAAGCACGCTCTCAAGATCGGCTCTTGGATCTCCGAGATGAGGAACGCGAGGAGAGGGATATTCTCGAGACACAGAATGCGCGATTCAATCTCTGGGCAGATAATATCGGTAACCAAGAACCTGCACTTCCTGATCTAACACCAGAAAACGTGCTGACATCCATGGATTGAATTGTAGGTGTATTCGCCGAGGGGAATGCATCCCTTGATGCACGACTACAAGAACATCAAGACATTGCAATGCTTGTGATGGGACAACTTCTTTCTGTGCAGCGCCATCTTGGACGTATGGCAACACACAAGTGGAGTGATGAGGATCAATATGAAGTCTATGCTGCAGAGCAGAGATGTCACGATGAATCTAGTTCGACGACGCAGTCACAGTCGTCTTATTCCTTCTCAGACAGTGCGACCGAGTCCCAGGTGAGTAGGACCAAGTCAGCCAGAGAAGAAACCCAAGAGACTACCCCCTTGGTCGCGATTATTCTAGCTATTCACAGGCTGCACAGAGTGGCAATGGCAATACGAAGAGCTGGCACCGCATCGCATGAAATGAAGGCAGCGGTGGAGCAGTTTCTTGATGCAGAGGGCACAGATGTCGTCGAAGTTTTTGAGAAATGGTGTTTGGAGCTTCTCCGTCACAAGTTCAAGACTGCCGATGAGTCGACCTTGAAGAGGATTGCTCACACCAATGCGGAGAGGCGAAGACGTTTTCTCTACAGGAAGAAACATCAAAAGAAACTAGCAGGGCGACGAGATAGCGGGCTGTTACCACACAATCTGACCAGTTCAATTGCAGTACTGCATAACAGCTCATCGACGTCTCAGATCGACGAGAATAGACTTGGCAAGCAGCCTGTGGAAAGCTCAACCGCACCCACGAGTACCGCACAGATGACGCAAACCACAGCGTCAAGAGTTGTGCGGGACAGTTATCATTACGAGCAATCCGTGGCCCCGTCTACACCAAGGTCTATCGCGCCTTCAACAGTCATTCATTTCGACTCCTCCATGTACCCACCAGCACCCAGAGTCCCCACAGGAGCCCAAGAATTCTACTGTCCGTACTGTTGCAAAGTTCATCCTTCGTCAGAACGCAGTGGGAAACACTGGAAACAACACTTCTTGAAAGATTTGTCGCCTTTTGTATGTTTTCTGGAAGGTTGCCAGGAACGCAACAAACTCTATTCTGACCACGGAACCTGGCTCAAGCACGTGGAATCGCATAGCATCAAATTTACCTGCCAACAGCATCCAAAGTCAATCCAGTTTGATACAGAAGTGGACTTCAACAGCCACATATTAAAAGAGCATCGCCAGCTCGGATCCGCGCATCTTGACCGGCTCCGATCGTTCAATAGCTCGAGTGCAAGACTGGACATTTGTAATTGTCCAATTTGCGGATTTGTACCAGCAAAAGCGAAAGTTCCTGGACAATCCGTCGCCAATGATGAGCCAGCCTATAATGAACTGCTTGCACACATTGCAACTGATCTCCACTGGGTCGCCATGTGGTCTTTGGCTGAGTGCGAGGATGCTGGTGTAGACATAGATAGCAACGCGTCTGACAACCGAGTTGCTGATCAAAGTACCCTTGCTGCCGGTCTCAGCGACGTGGGCTTGGATCTCGACTGGAAACAAAATGACATTGATGATGACTATTCGACAGAAGAACGGCCTGCGCCAGCTGGTGAAGGTATTGACGAGTTGATTCCAGATGGCTCAGATCTCCGGGATGAGTGGACAAACATGTTTTCCAAGAAGGCCCTATATATCGGACATGAAAAGGACAAAACCTTGCGGAACTTCGTCAGACGTTTACAACTCGAGAAGCTGCTTGAGGAAGGTAAGACCGCCGACCCACAGCTACCATGCCATTATTTGCCAATAAGAGCCAGCGGTGGCTTCTATGGCCGGGACGACTCTCTCCAGTTCATGGAGAGGAGTTTGCATCCAGCCACAGCAACAAAGGTGTTGCAAACTTTGACATTGACGGGTCCTGCTGGAATTGGAAAAACACAGTTGGCGGTCCAGTACTGTGAAGACTATCGAAATCAATACGACGTGATATTATGGGTACACGCTGACGAGGAATCGAAAATGGCAAACGACTTTGTCAGAATCGCTGTGGAATTAGGCTTCGTCGGCAAAGATTCAGCGGAATCTCGCGATCTTGAGCACTGTAGGCAGTCTGTTAGGGCGTGGCTGGACCGACCGCTGAAGAAGCTTGGAGACTCCGAGAGTCCGGAAGTTGCAACTTGGCTCCTCGTCTTTGATCACATCATCGATCATAATCTTGTTAACGAATACTGGCCGACGAACGCCCAATCCGGCTCGATACTCATCACAAGTAGGAAAGCTATGCCGTGGAGTTCGACCTATTATCCTGTTCTTCAAATAGAGCCCTTTGATTCCGATGATTCCGCTACTTTCCTCACCCGATCAATACAAAATGCGGACATCAGAAACGGAGCTCTACGACTCGGCAGTAGCGCTGCTCATTCTCCCACCCAACTGATCTTTTTGGCCCGAATGATCGATCTTGGGCGTTACTCTCTGGATCAGTTCATCAAGGCATCTCAAGTCGATGATGGAAAGCAAGTGATATTGCTTCTACATGCTGAGGATGCAACCAAAAACCAGGCAGACTTTTCCGAGTGGGCGCTCGAGAGTCTTAGCCCAATAGCTGCGGCACTGCTCGATGCAATGTCAATGATGGATCCTGATCAGATATCGGAACGAATGCTTGTGCAGCCTCCAGACAGCATTATGATTCCAGCATATCCCAAGAGCATGGAAGACTACTATGCTGCGAGGAACGAACTCTTGAGTTTCTCCTTCGTAGCTCGGGATCGTTCAACAGGGAACATGACCATCCACCGCATGATCCAAGATGCTGCCAGAGGAAATATGTCTGAGAAGCGATTTCGGGACGTTTTCAACAGCTGTATTGCGCTCATCAATGACCAATGGCCATACCAGGCTTTTACATGGCGTCATAGCATCAGTCGGTGGGCAAGATGTGAAGAGTTATATCCTCATATTGTCCGTCTTCAGTACTTCTCTGCCCGCGCTCCCACCTCTGAAGATGACGTTGATGGTGCCTATGGGTATGCTAGACTTGCCACCGACGTCGCCTGGTACTGTCATGAACGAGGTCGAGGTCCTGAAGTAAGTTCTTTTACCACCAGTCCTGTCCACACATTCATTGCCCATAACCGAAGCATGAAAGTCGTGCATCATTTTTACGCTATCGAGGGAGAGCACTTTGAGAAGACAGGTCGCTTGGATTTTACGGGTCTCTCCGAAACCATGGTTGAGTTGAGAAAGAGCACCATAGAATCTGCCCACATACCTGCGAACACTACAAAACCATCAAGACAACTATTGCTCCATGATCTCTGACCATATTACTGACCTTTGTCGTTAGTCAGAACAATTTTGTAATTCTGCGCTCAACATCTGCGAAGCATTGAGACCTTTCCTGAAGCAAAATCTTGCGCTTAGCAGACTTATTGACGTGGCCCAAATCGATCGAACCATCGCTGAGATCCATCACAACCACGGATGCATCAACGCCGAAATGAATCGTCCTCGTGACGCCCTCAGACATCAAATCATCTTCAACGCTATGATGCAAAAGGAGTTAGCAGGCAAGAAAGGATGTGACATGCGTCTTGCTATGTCCTATAATGAACTTGGGGTTGCCTACATGATCAACGACAGTGAGTGTAAATATGACCCCGATAGCAAATCTGCGCTGAGACCTTCAGATTGGGCCGAAGGAGAAGACTGTTTCAAGATGTCGATTCAAGAGATGAAACGACTCGATAACTACCAGAAGTACAAAATTTCTCTTCCTCTCGTAAATTTAGCGTCTTGTCGTTATCTGAACGGTGATTATGACCAAGCGGAAAAGCTTCTTTTGGAAGGACTGGCAGACAGAGTCGAGGAGTTTGGTAAGAATGATCGGGAATCTTTCATGTGAGTATTATGATTGTGCTGTAATATCCTATTCCTCGCACTGACCGAACCAGAACTGGTAGGTTCTACCATGGCCTAGCCCATGTTAGGCTCGGGTTAGGAGCGGAAAATGAAGCCTTTGAATTCCTTCTTAAGGCTCGGGAGTGAGTCGATGAACGACACCTTAGTCGACTTCCATTCACTAATCCTCCCAGTCACTACCAAAAGACACTCGGAAGAGGACATCATCGTAGTGCGGATGTTGCTGTCGCTCTCGGACGGCACTATGTACGAGCCAGACAATTTGAGACGGCCGTGTAAGTCAATTGTCATATCCCGTTTCCTTCTCAATATTGACATTGCGTAGCGAATATCTCACGAGAGCCCTCGAAGCATACGAAGGCCGTAGCATATACACGCCAGAGAAAGCGCGAGCGTTCTACAAGCGTGCGCAATCGTTGAGGAGATTAGGTAGGCATGCCGAAGCAGAAGAAGATGAGAATGACAGCTTAGAACTGTATCGTGGCCTTGTTCCGGACGATACAAGGCCTCTCAGTGAGCTTTCAGACGGTGATTTCGATCGGTTGATTGTTTTTTGGTCGCGATAGGTCGTTTGTTGTACAATAACAAATGAAAAAAAACGAAAAAAAACTCGACGTATCGTTGCGATACTATAATGCCATTAAAGTGGCACAGTAATGATAGTTTATGATGACGTGTAAAAAGGTTGTTTTGAACGTTGCAACGAAGCCCAGCTCTGAGTGTCTCCGACACAGACACGAGCCCCACCAAAGCTGGTCTTCCCTCTATCAACAACAACTTATCTCCCCAACGCCATTTCACTACCAAAATGTCTTCCGATCCTTTTGATAGTGCTCTGTAATGCTCTCCTCCCGTGAACAATTTCATTGCCCTCTCTGACCCCTAAACAGTGACCTCCTGAGACGACTGAACCCAAGAGACACGGCCACGAACGTCAACCTCCTTTGCGACCTCTCCCCCTCACTATCCGAAGAGCTCCTTGAATCCGTCGATGTCCCCCTCACCGTAAAGACCTGCTCGAAAACAAAACGCGAGTTTCTATGCTGCGACTACAACCGTGACGGGGACAGCTGGCGGAGTCCGTGGAGCAACGAGTTCGAACCTGCCCTTGACGATGGGGTCGTTCCCAGTGAGCGCGTGCGGAAGATGGAGGTCAAGGCCAACGACGGGTTCGATATCTATCGGGATCTGTACGTGTATATCGTCCTGAGCAGGGGGGAGACGTGCTGACACCGAGACCAGGTATTACGAGGGAGGTATCTCATCTGTCTACTTCTGGGACATTGATGATGGATTTGCTGGGTGTGTACTGTTGAAAAAAGGTGCACCCTTCCTCTCTCTCTCTCTCTCTCTCTCTCTCTCTCTCTCTCTCACACACACACACACACTCACTTGAAGCTGCTTAATCACTGACCGTCACAAAAAGCCGTCTCCACCACCTCCAAATCGTCCGGCTCCTGGGACTCGATCCACGTCTTCGAAGCCGCCGACCGAACGCGCATGTCCCACTACAAACTCACCTCCACCGTCATCCTCAACCTCGGAACCTCCACCGACGCCCTCGGAAACATGGATTTGTCAGGCAACATGGTGCGACAAGTCGAATCCGACATGCCCGTCGAAGACGACTCCAGCCACGTTATCAACATTGGAAAATTGGTGGAGGACATGGAGCTCAAGATGAGGAATCTGCTGCAAGAGGTTTATTTTGGCAAGGCGAAGGATGTGGTGGGTGATTTGAGGAGTATCCAGGCGCTGAGTGAGGCGGAGAGGGATAAAGCCACGCATCAGCAGATGATTAGTAGTATGGGATCGCGGTGATGCGTGGTACGAATGCGGGTATGGACATGTAAAAGAAAGGATGGAAAAGCATGTCTCGAGTAATCCTCGAAGACTGTGGATCTCGCGTGTAGGACAGCTACACTGTTTTGGCCTACAATCACAGCGTGCACAATTGGCCTGACAAGGCGACACTTGCATGTTCCACCACAAAAGCATCACGTATAGACGTCACCCCGCTGAGTCTTCGTTTTCCAACACCGGGAATTTTACCATGCTCAGGTGGTCACACCCAAGGCAGACTGGTGCTGCATATTAGCCACTTCAACGCCTCTTTCTCCTGTCACGTAGCACTAGCGGGACCGAATCCAGGCGTAGTAAGTTTGACGGGCCGTGGTAAGTCTTTACTACTCATCTTGTTTCCACCTCTAGTTCACGGCACGGCTCAAGGTAGGAGGACATGTGTAAGGAATCGGGGTGCTTTTGGATAGATTGATCGATGATGCGGGGGCTTACTTTGGTTGCAATCGGATTGGCTTTTCGTGACATGTGGCCAATGGAAACATCTAGACTAGAACAGCGATTGCGATTTTGGCGGCACGACTCAGAAATGAGCCGCAAAGAAGGAGGAGATCACTACGAGCCACCGGCCTCGGTACAGGGATAAGATGCAATGTTCAATTTGTCTCGGGGGAGAAAAAAAAAACAAGAAACAGAAACAGAAACAGCAACCATCTAGTCACTATTGTATCTACAAGTTCCCCCGACAACCTCATCCTAAACGACAATCTCTCACCTACAATAGTAGCATACCGACCACGAAAGCTGCGATCAAGGAACCGCCAGCAGCGATTTGAAAAGAAGTGCCAGACTCGGATACTTTTTCGTCCTTGCCGTGGCTAATTTTGGATTGGCCCGATGCGGAGGGTGAGGTGGTTGCTGAAGACTTGGCGGCGTTGACGGCGGAGGTCATGGTGGAGACAAGGCCGGAGATTGTTGACAGACGGGGCGTGGCTGAGGATTTGTTAGTGTTATTTGATGGGGGCGGTGGAATGGGTTGGGCATTTCGTTGCTTCTCTGAGTAGAGAAGATGGGGAGGTGATTTGTTCATTTATGACAGAGAGAGAGAGAGAGAGGTCGAGAGAGATGTCGAGAGAGATCGAGAGACCTAATTGTACAGAAAGGGGAAGCCCTTACCAATGGTATTGTCATTCCCAGCTGCGGACCCAGTAGCTTCAGCATCAGACGCAGTCTCACTAGCCGCCTTTTCCATGTGGCTCGTCGGCGTAACAAGATCAACCCATGTCTTCGTCGTTGGCGCGGCCTGGCTGTTACCAAGATTCATATATCCACCGATGCAGCTCTCACGGCAAGCGGCATACTGCTTGATGTTGGGCGCGCTGCCATCGCCCTTCAGGACATCGCAGTGCTGCACGCATTCGGTCATGAGATTCATGTGGATGGGTTTTGGGTGGGGTGCCTTGTCGCAGACGGCTTTGCAGTCTACGTCTTGTTCGTCGCATTGTTGGAGGCAGGTTTGTTTGCGTTGACGTTCGAGTGCATTGTCGATGTCTTCTTGCCCTGCCTGGGCGTAGACGATGCCTGCCAGGAGGCAGAGGAAGAGGGAGTACCTCATTCCGTGTGTCTGCGTAATGAAAGAGAATACTCAGATGGATATATGGGGTTCTGAAGAGAATGATGTTTGAAAGGAAAGTACATGCCAACTCAAGGCTCAAGTAATGGCATGGGGACTGATCTTGTGAGCAAATTGGCTTTGCTTCAACCTGGTACCTATGAAACCGTGGACAGCCTGTGGAGCGAACAACGTTAAAGACAGCTGGGAATTCGTGAAGGACGAGGATAGATCAGGGGGAAAGCGAAAGACGGCTCAAAGTAGAAATCTGACCTGACAGCGCATGGAACGCCCATAGAGCGTTCTTAACGGTGGCAACAACCTGCTCAGGGATGAGGTCAGGACTGATTTGAATCTGGCTCCCCTTATCAACCATGACGGTTTCCTTGCTGTCTACGGCTTGGTAGACAGAGCATATACAATCGAGCCCCGAGGTCAATTGGAAGAATTGTCTACGAGACTATTGACTGTACAAACGCTCAAGATGGGCGCAGCGGTCCAACCAGCAGATGCAGCAACGAGATGAGTGGGACTTGTGGCCGCTTCTATCAGCGCAACGTGAAAGGTGGCATTTGATCCTTGGATGATGGAGTTGAGCCCAGAGTTAGGTCGCTGGAAAGAGACGCTGGGACAACGGGGGACTCCAAATGGAGATTGCGTTGATTAGGTCACTACCAAAATAGAGGAGCGTTGTTTCTGTGTGCTTCAGGAACTTGACCGTGTCCAATGTCAATTCCAATCGAGTATCAGAACATTCCGAGTGAACGGTTTGCAGAATGATAGCCACACACACGTGACCTCGCTCATGGCTCGCATGTGAAGCGCGACTGGACGCGTCGGTGGAAGGGCGCATCATTCGTTCCATCGTGTTTTTCAATCATGTCAAACACGTTCGAGAAGCCTGTTTAGACATTGTCGTCGTCTCTTCGGGGTAGCCTGAACGAACCCATCTCCATAGACTCGTCCTCACCATCGCCTACATGCAAGATTGAACCCAGACCATCACCTCGTCCCCTCCCCCGCGTGCAACCAAGAACGAACGCCTAGAGACGCAGCAAGTACCAGAAGAAACCATGGACGGTTCTTTTTCCAAGCCTTCCCGGCCCTCGGAGCCTATTCAAGCCAGACCATACCGCGAATCGAGGCCCATGCAATACAGACTCCGCCAGAATACATACGTGTACCTGGAGGACAAATCCTTTATAGACGGCTTTACCTTCCTCACCAATGTCGTTGCTGCTGGCACCTCTCTCAGGAATCCCTCACCTGCCCTCACGCCCTCTACGTCAGTACTGGCTTTGTGTGCTACTCTGATTGTACACCCAACCTACACGACTCGAGCGAAGTCGGATGAGGATGTGCGAGCCTCGAACGAAGCTCTACGCTTCTTGAGGAACGTGATTGAATTGGCTGGGCCCATCAATGCCGACATGAAGGAAGCCTTTACATTCGAATCGTTTGCCAAGAAACGAAGACGTCGTGCAAGAGGCAGCAGATCTCCCATTACACCTGACACTGGAAGTGAAAAGGATGTGCAAACGAAAGAGGATGAGGTGGATTCTCCCTTTGCTCGGGAGAAATCCGTGTTCGCGCAAGTGGAAGACTTCTGGCAAGTGGTCGGCTGGGCTTTCAATTGCTCCATAGCACACAGGAAGAGGTGGGACAGGTGGAAGTGCTGGCTGGATGTCATGTTGAATGTGCTTGGCAAAGATCTGGAACAGAACGTCCTGGAAGAAAAGCCGCAGGCCAGCTTGATCAATCACTACATGAAGGGCAAGGACAACCGGACTGCTTGGAGAGAGGTCATGGCAGGGATACTTGCAGACGGCAGTCCGTCCAGTATGAACAGATTCGGCGAGGTCTGGAAGCATGAGACAAGGGAAAGGAAAGTCGAGAAGAATGAAATGGCGCGAGAGATCAACCTTGACGAAGGCGATTTTGGCGATTACGATGCTGTTGACGACGACGAAGCCATTTTGGAGGAAGGGGAAGATGCAACTAAGCCTGCTGAGGAACCAGTTGCTGATGGACACAGCGAAGACTGGGGCGGTCCAGAGTCAATCGCTCTACGGCAACGATTCCTTCAGCTCGTGAGTTCATACCTACGATACTTACAAGCTCCTCTAACCCAACCCAGCTCATCTGGCACGTTTGGCACTCAAGACGGCTGCTACAAAACGCCTTCCCAGATCTAGAGACCCTTTTCGACCTCATCACGGAATGTCTTCGGCCCTTGCCACTACCCATCTTCTCGCAATTCGTCTCCACCTTTCTTCTCGAGGCGAACGACCAATGTTGTCTTCTTACAAATCTGATGATTCCCTTCCTAATCAGAGCACCCGCAGATCTAGACGTGTTCAACCCTGATCAGGACAAATTCGTCAAGCACTTTTTACCTTGCGCAGCCAACTCGACTCGAGTGTCCGAAAACCTCAAGATGAGCTTGCTGATCGAAGCGTTCATGATGAACATGTGGACGGCGGGAACCCTGCAATCAGGCACAGCCCTCACCGACGCCGTCAAAAAAGGCATCAAAGCTCGCACCAAGAAATGCCAGCACAATACCAAAACAAAGGAGGATAAGGAGCAGCAGAATCAGTTGGTGATGAGTGCTGAGAGGATAAGCCTCATTCTAGAAATGCTTGAGACGGCGGAGGAATCTGCAATGTCGGTAGGTGGCCCTCATGGGATTGATAATGTGTCTTTGGGTTCATTCGAAAGTAAACTCTCCGATTTGGATTCGGTTATCACGGATCCGAATCAAGATACTACCATGACTCTTGGGCACGTGGGTAGGAGTCCTTCACTCGATCCTACACCCGAGCCCGACTCGTCTGATGAGTTGTCGCTGTCCGTTTCTCCGGATTCTCAAAAGACAAGGGCGTGGGCGGATGAGACGAGGCCGAGGAGGAATAGGAAGTTGTCGTTGTCTACTTCAACGGAATCTCGCAAGGCAGAAGTGTGGACGGGTGAAACAAGGCAGAGGAGGAATAAGAAGGTGGCTAGGCGGAAGATTGCTTCGAAAGAAGGAAGGAAACCTTTGTGATATCTTCACTGACATTTTGTGGGGTGGTCTCATGGCTGGTGTGGCGATGTGTTCTTGCTGGAGTGTACGATATTTTGCGATATGCCTTTGGATCCTGTTAACGAGATGACAGCGATGTTGTTTCGTCGCAAGATAGTATCTCTCCTGGTGAACACAACTCGTAGATGGGTATGTCCACCAAGCTCGACCCTAGGCCTGCCTTTGCAATAGGATTTTCCATTAACTGTCCCTGTCCCCCATTTGAGTGAGCATTTTAATATTGATTGACGATTCATCGTTCTTGTGAGGTGCTTCGTTTGATATCTTCGTGTTGATACCCTACAAGGCGAGGGTACCAGTATGACCAGTACGAATGCAGCCTTCCGTACAGCGATATGGCCACCGGTGCAAGCAAACGTCCCTCGCTTTTCACCATTCAAAAACGACCGTTCACAACCATGCGATTTCATGGAAGCTGACACTTGCCATCTCAACGACCGGAGCGTCCTTTATAACATTGAATGAGGACCGATAATTGAGGTAGATCGATTGCGTTGTGAAGAGAATATTCTCTCATAATAATTTTCTCGCGCCACCCAGCCATGGGAACTCCATGGGACCGTTTTTCGTACATCTTTTCCGCGGCGGAGGACGGTGTTGATAGATCCTTAACTGGTAGACGTCAAGGCTGCCAGGAAATTGTCGTCGCCGACGCAGATCCGCCGATGTGGGAACCCGGTGCAGTCGAGTGTCGAAGAGTCTCCATTGGTGAAGCGGATGACAAATCCGCCACAGCACGATCTCAACACGCATCGAAAGCTCCGCAATGATCAATCACGACACCGTAGGCGTATGTGCTTTCGTCCCATCAACAAACTCAATCGACCCATCCAAATCCATATCCTTGAAAACAGTGCTAAAATCAGCCGCATCTCTCGCATGACCGCTCCTAGCACAAATCTCTTTGACAGCCTTCGATTTCAACTCAGCCGGGTACTCGATGTGCAACACAGGTTTCCCGGCTTTGATAAAGGGTAGGAATTGTTCCGCTTCCTTGTACTGCACACACTGTTCGTTCACTGAAAAATCGACGACGGATAGGACGGATGGTATGAGGTCTCCGGCGTTTTTCAGGCCGATGGAGAGATTGAGGGAGTGTGCTTTTGCGGCGAGGAAATGCATGAAATGGATGGAATCGGCTTTGGTAAGGCCTAGACCATTTATGTTGTCCTTTCGGGAAGTATCGATTAGTAAAAGAGAGGAGATGCGTGATCGAGACATACATAACCATCCACATTATCCGGATCAACAGCGTCGAATCCTTTCATGGCAGCCAATTCAATCCTTCTACTCATGATCCCCCTCACATTCTCACTTCGAATATCAACCCATTTCTCCTTTGGCCAACCATCCATCTTCTTCCCCAAATCCTTGGAGTGGAACTCTTTGGCGTCGGGCCTTTCAGGCTCATAAGACCCGGCGCTGAAATAGGCTATAGCTTTCTTGCCTAGCCTGTGCAGAGCGTCGATTGTCTCTTTTGGATTTTCGAAGAGATCGATGTCGAAGATCTCGACGTTCGGAGTTATGGAGGTGGCATTTGAGGCAAGTTTGATTGGGTCTGAGAGCACGATTTGCCAGGTTGAATGGACATGAGGACGCCAAAGTTGGGCTGGCATGTTTGGGTAGTAGTGTGATGGGCTGCTGATTCTGTTTAGAATGCTGTTCACGATGGCAAGGTGTCAGGGTAGAACTTGGAACCCACGATTGTAGTTGTTCTCGAGAAGTCGAGCTGATGTCGACGTTTCGCGTCGAAGCTATGGCGAAGCGACCTCGGTCACGCTTAAATCCATGTAACCTCCGTCTGACCTCTGCCTCTTCTCTCTGCCGTAGTAGCTTTTTCCTCTCGAACTCTGCCAAGTCAAGTTCGAAGTCGATTTGTTTCGAGTGAACCCATTCCTTGGAGTCCCTAGAGATCCAACGATTGTAAGATTAAGTCGCAATCGGCACTTCCAGTCAGTTGTTCCACGGGTGAACTGAAGCTGCAACACTCTCTTCATCCCAATTAAACCAGACCTTTCTCCCTGAAGAAAGATCCCATTCCTAGAGCTCGACTCAACGAATCATTCGGAGCCGTTGAAGTATCCTATTGCCCCCTTCTCCTCAGGCTTGCAGGTCGAGAAATAATCTCGAACTAGGAGTACAAAGGGGGTATTGCATCAATAGCTTCAGTATTTCATCGTTGTTGGGACGGGCAATTGATCGAAACGTGGAAGTAGATATGAGTCTCGCACTAGGTAAGAGTGAGCTATCATTGCATCAATCTGTCTC
Organism: Venturia carpophila; assembly: GCA_014858625.1. NCBI lineage: Eukaryota > Fungi > Ascomycota > Dothideomycetes > Venturiales > Venturiaceae > Venturia > Venturia carpophila. The sequence goes on along the minus strand of JACTAK010000002.1, from coordinate 2,741,908 downwards.
TAAAAGCTCTAAACGAATTCATGTTACCATGAGCTTCGACTCAAGATAAAATTCCGTTTCCAATCGAGAACTTCCGTCGCCGGGCCGGGTCACTTCCCCAATCCTAAAGGGAGGTGACTGCAATACCCGCATAGCTCTTTTTCAGGCTCCAACATATTGCTAACACCAACATCTGACGTCAGAGGTGTCCTGAAGTTTCCTTTAAGTGAAGTCTGAAGACACCCAACGCACACAGCTCCCAACTTCCAATCTCCATCTCCATCTCCATCAACATCACCATCCACCACCATCCAGCAGCAATGGCGACACCAGATTTCCTCGGCATGCCCCCAGAGATTCTCAGCAGGATCCTTCGAGACTGTCTCGTCGCCGGCGTCCTCGTACAGAAAGGTCCCATGACTATTTTCAAAAAATCAAAAGTAGCCGTCCCAATCCTCCGCACCTGCAAAATCATCTACGAAACCGGCCTGCCAATCTTCTACGGCGAGAACATCTTCTTCTTCTCGAGTTTCCTCGAACTGAAGAGCTGGCTGGGAAAGCAACGCATCTACAATAAAGGTCTGGTTAGACACATCCTTGTTTTCGATAATACGGGGGCGGGCAATTACAGAATGAAACAGTGGTATGAACTGCCGGGTCTCAGGAGCTACAATATGCTCGATTCCAATTTCTCACGAAAGCCCGACATGCCTCGTCTCACCTTCATGCGGCGCATTTGGAGGAAGGAAGGTCAGCCGGTCAATATAGGTGTCGTTGCTGGTACAGGTTGGGATCGAAGTAATATGATTGTGAGTACCGACTTTCTGACATAGAAACAATCAATCATAGAATATTGACCGACTATAGAACGCAGACCTGAGCGGAGAGGAGATGAAGCTCTACAACGCCGTCGCCAAGGGCACAAGTCGGAAGAATCTTGTCTTCGAGCTCGAGCTGGACAAGCAATACAAAGCAGACGAGATGCACTACACCTTGATTGAGCGGCGCTGTCGCAAATGAGCAACGTTGTAGCAGTAGGCCAAGGATGTACAACTCGATGAATCCAGCTACTGACTCACTTACTGGCATATGTCCGGTCCAGCGACGCGACGCCCCTACCTGTCATAGACAACAACGCACCATTCTACACACCAATATCATTGTTGTAGTGGATGGGATTGGCTGAACCTGGATAATCAATTTCATATCAGTCGCGGAACAATAAATTACCCATGTTGGTTCTTCGCAATAGGCGGCACTTTTCGGAATATTGGAGAAAGGACAGATCATCATCAGGAAGTTCCTCTAAAGACACTGTAAGCTAGCCTTCTCATTTGACATCCGGTGGTACAAGAAATGGTACATACCCGAACACCCTCGCACATCTCTGAAGCCGCTCTCCATTCGACAATCAAGGTTCTCTTCCCACAATCAACTTTCTCTTCTCAAAACTGTGACGTGATAAGAATGGATAGTCCAGGTAAACATATCAGGCTTGACTCATTGAAGATAAATACTCCCTTCCCAACAAAATTTCAAACTTTTCCATGTCCGCTCATACAAGAAAGTTCCGCGCCGAGAAAACCAAGCCAGAAGTAAGACACCGCCATAACTCATTCAATGAGGAGCTGAGGGGGAAGAAAAACGCCATCGTAGTTACCCACGTACCACATCATATCTAAAATTCTAGAGCTATATCTCTAGCATCTTTGCTACACTGTCTCACCTCCTACATAATCGGCCGCCCCTCCGCATATCCAGCAGGACCGATTATCCCCGTCGACAGTGTTTTTGACGTCAATCAAAGGGAGTGACCACTTTACAAGGGCTTGCCGCCAATGAACTCGCTCCATTTCCTGACCTCGGATGGAATGGAACCCTCTTTCTTTGGCAATTTCTCGCTCATACATTGGGCGAAGAGCTGGGCAGTCTGTCACATGAGATTAGTAAAAATCCAGGAAAAACAGAATACCACAAGAACATACCTTTGGCTCCATGAACAATGGCACTCCAAAGTCGACAGCATTTCGTCGCATAACGTAGTCCTCGTCGACCAAACTGCTGGCGCGGACCTTGGCCAAGTTGAAGACGCCACGGATGTCGTGCTTGGCGAAGACTTCACGGAGAGCACGCTTATCTTCGACTGGGAATTCGATGACCTCAACGGAAGCACCAGGTACGCCCTTCTCAAGGGTGGCCTTGACCTCGTCGTTGGCAGCGTAGAGCTTGTATCCGAGTGGGTTGAGGTATTGGACGATCTTGGTGAGCTCAGGCTTGGTCACATCACCGCCAAACAGGAGACCCTCTCCAGGGTTTGGAAGGCGGAAGTTCATGGTTGATTGCATAGCCGTCCAGTAAGCCTCAACGAGGTCATTACCGAAGCAAGCCATCTCACCAGTGGAAGCCATCTCGACACCAAGGAAGGGGTCAGCACCAGCAAGACGAGTCCAGGAGAATTGAGGAACCTTGATCGCAAGATAATCGCGCTTCGTGGCCATGAGATCGACGGGCTCTGGTATATCCTTTCCCACGAGAGCGCGAGTGGCGACATCGATGAAGTTGGTACCGAGGACCTTGGAGGAGAATGGGAAGGAACGGGAAGCACGCAGATTGCACTCGATAACCTTGAGGGCTGGCTCGCTGCCGTCTTCCGGGTTGGTCTTGATGATCTGCATGTTGAATGGACCAGTAATTTTCCAGGCCTTGGCGACCTTCTCGGCGATCTCTTTGACGCGGTCCATTATGTTCTGCTCAAGAGTGTGGGGAGGTAGAACAAGGGAAGCATCACCAGAGTGAACACCAGCGTTCTCAATGTGCTCAGAAACAGCGTGGACGAGGAGTTTTCCTTCAGAGGCAACGGCATCAACATCGATCTCCGAGGCTCCTTCGATGTATTGAGTAATAGCAACTGGGTGGTCGGGCGAGGCATCGGCGGCAGCGGTCAGCTTAACTTCGAGCTCCTTCTGCGAGCGGATGACAGTCATAGCAGCACCGGAGAGGACGTAGGATGGACGGACGAGGACTGGGTATCCAACAGAGTCGGCAAATGTCTCAGCCTCCTTGAGGGAGGTAAGTTCCTTCCAGGCTGGCTGATCAACACCGATGCTGTCGAGGATCTCAGAGAACTTCTGTCGGTCTTCGGCTTTGTCGATATCGTTGGGGTCAGTACCGAGAACTTTAGCTTTTCCGGTCTCCTGCAACTTGAGGGCAATGTTTTGAGGAAGTTGACCACCGACAGAGACAACGACACCGCTAGCAGCCTCGAGCTCGTAGATATCCATGACGCGTTCGTAGCTCAGTTCCTCGAAGTAGAGCTTGTCGGCGACATCGAAGTCTGTGGAGTAGGTTTCAGGACTGGGAAATATTAGCATTTTTCTGAGATAGTGGGCTGACGCGACACTTACTTGTAGTTGATCATGACAGTCTTCTTTCCAAGCTTGTTAAGGGACAGAGTGGCATTGACAGCACACCAATCAAACTCGACGGAGGATCCAATTCGATAGACACCACTGCCGAGAACGACAACCCCGTGATCGTTGAAGGTGACATCGTGGGACGAGGCATTGTAAGTGGTGTACAGGTAGTTGGTGTCAGCTGGGAACTCAGCAGCCAAAGTATCAATCTTCTTGACCCATGGGGTGATGCCGAAGCTCTTTCTGCGTGCGCGAACCTCATCCTCAGATGATCCACAGGCCTTTGCGATCTGCTTGTCAGAGAAACCCTGCTTCTTGGCCTTCACTAGAAGCTCTTTCTTCAGGCCGAACAGAGATCCAATGTCTTCGATTTCGTGGGTGGTGTCGACAATGTTTTGGAGCTTGTGGAGAAACCATTTGTCAATCCTGGTCAAGTCGTGGATCTTGTCTACAGAGTAGCCGTGCTCAAACATAGCTGTGCCTACGGCGAGCCATCTTCGGTCAGTTGGGTTGCGGAGAGTATCGTCCAAGTTTTCGAAATGATCACCCTGGAAGCCCAAGTTCTTTGGGTCAACCATTCGGCAGGCCTTCTGGAAGGACTCTTCGAAAGTACGTCCGATAGCCATAACTTCACCAACAGACTTCATGGATGAACCGATATCGCGCTTAACGTTCTGGAACTTTGAAAGGTCCCATCGAGGCATCTTCGTGACAATGTAATCCAGCGAGGGCTCGAAGTTAGCGGTGGTGGTCTTGGTGACGGCATTCGGCAGTTCTGGCAAAGTGTGGCCAAGACCAATCTTTGCAGCAGTGTATGCCAACGGATATCCGGTAGCCTTGGAAGCCAATGCAGAAGATCGAGAAAGACGAGCGTTAACTTCGATGACACGGTAGTCGAGTCCATCTGGTTGGAGAGCATATTGAACATTGCACTCTCCGACGACACCCAAATGACGTACAATCTTAATAGCAGCGGATCGGAGCATGTGGTACTCCTCATCGCTGAAAGTTTGACTGGGCGAGACAACGATACTGTCACCAGTGTGGACACCTAGGGGATCGAAGTTTTCCATGTTGCAGACGGTAATGCAGTTGTCGGCGGCGTCACGAACGACCTCATATTCAGCCTCCTTCCAGCCTCTGAGTGACTTCTCGACCAAAAGTTGGGGAGAAAGAGTGAGAGACCGGGCAGCCAAGTTTCGAAGCTCATCCTCGTTGTTGGCAAATCCAGATCCAAGACCTCCCAAAGCGTACGCAGCGCGTACGATAATGGGGTAGCCAATTTCTCGAGCAGCGTCAAGAGCCTCGTCAACGGTACCAACGGCAACCGACTCGGCAATGGGAATATTGATCTCCTTGAGAGCTTTTGCGAACAGATCTCTGTCCTCGGAGACCTCAAGCGTGCGAATGCTGGTTCCTAGAACCTTAACACCATATCGCTCGAAAATGCCCATCTTTTGCATCTGGACACCCAAGTTGAGGGCAGTTTGTCCACCGAAGCTGAGGAAGATTCCATCTGGCTTCTCGCGCTCAATAACGTATGTGACATATTCTGGAGTAACGGGTAGGTAGTAGATCTCGTCGGCGAGAACGTGGGAGGTTTGGATGGTAGCGATATTCGGGTTGATGAGAACAGACGCGACGCCAGCTTCTTTGAGGGCTTTCAAAGCTTGCGAGCCTATGCAATTGATTTCGTCAGTTTTCGTGCACCCACCCGACAAGCTTCGGCTGTGATTTTCTCAAGCTTCGCTCAGAATGCCACCATGAGGGACAGAATTGCGGAGAAGACCACACTCACCCGAATAATCAAATTCTCCAGCCTGTCCGATCGCCAGTCCACCAGATCCAATAACGAGCACTTTTTTCACATCCACCAAATCGCGGGCTCCTGCGATTGCCCCGCTGTTCAAGTAGTTCTGCGAATTGGGTGCTTCCTGGCTCTCAATCTTCCTTGTAGCGGATATGGAGAAGTGTCTGAGGTTCTTGGTGGCATTGTGATAGGCAATTGTCTTTGGTAGCGATCTGGCCGAGACACGAGTGCTGGTGTTCAAGCTGCGGAGGCTGCTCCTCGCAGGAGCAGCGGCTTGCCTAGTTGCGTGATGCAACAGTTGGCGACTAGAGCGAGAGGCCAGTCGCATTGAGGCCATGTTGGATGCTGGAGCTCCAATTCAGTAGAAACGGAGGTGTGGTCGAGATCTTGCTCGAGAGAATTTTTCGGCTCTTCCCCAGCCAATTCCTCCAGAACCAGAAAAGGTGACTGACTGTTTTTGGACGGTCAAAGCTTGGTCCCGGTTGCAGTAATCAATACCGATAAGGATAAGACGGTATGATACGATGCTGTGAGAAGTCAAAGGAATGGAAAGTCGAAACTCCAGTTGTTCACGGCAGCGAGGGGAAATTGACCAGTACTGTATCGACTGCTGTCGTCCGCCAGGCTGGCAGAGTTTATTGCTATGTGGACCTTGTCATGCGGAAGACCACCGCGTGCTTGGAAGAATGAAATTTTCAGAGGGCTGGTCATTCCTTTGGAAGAAAAAAATTCATACACTGTGGAGATCCCTCATGCATGACAAGGAAGACCATTCCTGGGGACTGATGGCGCCGTTGCACGCAATGCTATCAAAGTACAAGCATCAATTGCTCCACCTCCGTCCCGCGAACTATAGAATTTTTTCAGATCAGCCTGAGATCCCGCGAAGCCATTGGCTTCTCCAATCAACGGCTTTGACAAGAACCTTCGGTTTCGTTCCAACTTAAAAGAGCAGTGAGAAAATCAAATTCCTGGTAACCCGGACCTCGTTCAATTAGCATGCCCATGTGAAGAAATGCGGTTGAGGGCTGGACTGGCAGTATTGCATCATTCTTCAGATCGCTATGAAGAATATGTTCTCGGATGCCCATACACACTTCACTTTTCAAAGCATCGTCGCGTCCAGCCCATGGCATTTTAGTAGACAGGATACTACTACTCCACGCTACTATAAATCACACAAACCCCACGCCGGCTCGGAAGCCTCCGAGCTATTGCTAGGGATTCGAAGCTGTTTATGTTGCTTAAGCCTTGAGGCCGGAATCGTCAAGTGCTCGAGAGTAAGGTCTGCTAGTAACTCTTCAGAGCAGCATAAGAAATCAATCGTTCCTCTTCGAAGAACTTTGGCGCTCAAACTCAAATTGGGTATCTCTGGGTCTTGCTCTCTCACTTCGAAGGCTTGATGCCAACAGGCATGCCTTTCTCCTTCTCCAACTCTCCCATCCTCTTCTTGTACGCCCGTGGACTCTCCAGAGGCTTCTCACTACCACCCACCAACCTCTCCACGATGCCCGAATGGGCCCACATGCCCACCTTCTTCGCCTTGGCATCTGCTTCTGCGTCCCTATACTTTTGCTCAAACTCTCCGAACTCTGATCCATATTTCGCCTCGTAGACAGTCGCGAGGCCTCTCTTTAGCATCTCAAGCCCTACATCGCGTTTTATGCCCCACTTCCTCACAAACACTGTGCCCACAACGCGTTCGTACTGATCGCGACGGTAGATGTAGGCTCGAACGCGGCGGTGAAGGATATATCCCGTCAAAAACTCAAGGGCTTCTCTACCATAAGGTTGAGACGGACGTCCAAAGTGAGCGAGTTCCGGGGCATCGATTCCCGCGAGACGAACATGTATCTACACGTTCCACTTAGCATACCGTAAACAAAATCTGCACACAAGCAGCACAGGATGAATGCAGAGGACATACCGTCTTCGTACTCAAAACTTTCTTGTCGCTCGGCACCTTCCTCCACGTCCATCCCCACCCAGCCAGCCTCCCACCAGGCGTATGAAACAACCTGAAATTATCTCCATCGCCCACCCTCGTCACCGTGCCAAACAAACTCCTCCTTCTAAAGAACCCAGGTCGAATATATTCCGAACTCGGTATTCGGCGTAAATACTTCTTGTAAAGGTGTACCATGAACAACGTCGTGACTGTGAGCGCGACCGAGGGAATTATAACAGAGGGCTGCGTATAATGTTCCCAGTCGAAAGCGGTAAGGGTATGATTCCAATCGCGACCTTTGGGCAGGTCTTCGAGGATGGACTGTTCATCCTTTGGGTTTTTTTTGGCCGTGGCAGAAGAGGTGAAGGGCCATATTGAGGGCCATGGCATTATTGTTGTGCCTTGGTTTGTTTGTGGGCGGACAGGTTGGTTACTGGATGCGGAAGTGAAGCTTTTGTGGTCCGCCGTGCGGCCGTGCCGAAGCGACTTCCAAGTTACACGTCTCCTTGAACATCGGCCATAGAAGGATAATTCCACTACTTCGACGCGCAACTTGTCTTCTTCTTCTTCTTTCTCAATCTTGAGTGACCCGACACGCGACCGTTCTGTCAATTCCTCTCAACCAGACTCCTCCAAAAACATCGCACAAAATGGCCCTCTTCTTCCCAACCTTCGGTCTAGGCTCACTCATCTATGGTACTCAGCCAACATCCACCCTTTTCAATCCCAAGATCTAACACACCCAGTCGGCATCCTCCTCGTAAACGCAGTCGCAGTCCTCTCAGAAGATCGCTTCCTAGCACGCAGTACGTAACCCTCCAGCTCCAAAACCCCCATCCACCACTTCCCCCTTCAAACCCCAATCTACAAGCATTTGCGAAATACTAACGCCCATCTCCAAAGTCGGCTGGTCAGGCAACCCCTCGATCTCCGAACCATCCTTCGGCGCACCCACAGAAGGCAGCAGCATAAAATCAAAGATCATCACCTTGATAACGAGTGTACGCATGTTAGCCCGGAGTACGTCTACCCGTCCCCACACACACACACACACACACACACACCCTTTTACTTGCAGGCAGCTGACGAGACATTGTAGTTCCGCTGATAGGCATCAATACGTTGGTTATACTTTATTTGTTTACGTTGGGTTGAGCGTGGGATAATATGAGTGAGGAGGAATCACTACGATATGGATGGATGGATGGATGGATGGATGGATGGATGGATGGATGGATGGATGGATGGATGGATGGATGGATGGATGGATGGATGGATGGATGGATGGATGGATGGATGGATGGATGGATGGATGGATGGATGGATGGATGGATGGATGGATGGATGGATGGATGGATGGATGGATGGATGGATGGATGGATGGATGGATGGATGGATGGATGGATGGATGGATGGATGGATGGATGGATGGATGGATGGATGGATGGATGAATGGACGGCAGAGGGCATGGCGCCGCGGGGAGAGGAAGGGAGGTGTCTGGAAAGATATGCCCTTTGTGCTACTTTGGCGGTTTGAGGGCTGCCCGAGGGGAATCTATCAGCAGCACCAGAGACGGCACATCTAGAGGTGGTGTGTTGTGTGGGATACACCGGAAGAGGGTTCATCGGATAGGTACCGTATCAGAGAGTGTCTACGACGGAGAAATGGGCATATTGCGTCTCAAGTGCTGATGGGCAAGAATGTCTCGATAAAGCATGTACGATACGTAGGTAATATTATTGGGACGCTCCCACACCCACGGGATACCGTCCTAAAAGGGCCTGCACCATCACCACGAGCTACTCGATCTTACCTTGACAGATTCACGGTTCCGTCCCAGTCATGAATCCACCCCACATTAATACTCCATCCAACCTCCACAATCCACAATCTCCCAAAAACACAACCAAACACAAATCACAAATCACAAAGCACAAACAACCAAGCAGCAATATACCCATTCCAATTCAATCCAATTCAATTCAATTCACGCTCCACAGAAACAAAACCTATCATACAGGAACCGATACAAACGCGAACCCATCCCCCAATCTTCCATACAACAAAGCCACCCCCATTTTCCCGTCGCAGCCTGAGACTGAGAGAGAGAGACACAGAGAGAGAGAGAGAGAGAGAGAGAGAGAGAGAGAGAGAGAGGGACCCCACCGCATGTAGAGAGAGGTCTCGGAAAAGCAAAACGAGGGCGGGAGCTCTTCCCAACTCCAAAACCACAGAACCCAGCCCCAATAGGTATCAAACGCCGTAGCCAATTCACCTTCCAAAGATGTGAACGGCAGACACCAAACCTCACTCACCCCCCCAAAAGAGCAGGACGCCATATGCAATGCGGATGCAAGAGCTTGAAGAAACAAACGTCAACAATCTCGGTCAAAACACGCCCTCGGACAAGATTCGTGGTAGATACAACACCCGCTGAACGCATCCCCCGTTTAGACAATCAGCGCGGGTATCTACGGAGCCATCCACTCACCCAAGCAAACCAGCAAAACTCTTCTTCCGCCCCATGAACCGCGAGCCATGCCCATTCTCTCTGTCCTCCTTGCCACTCTTTTTCCTTTTCAATATGCCCATCGTCGACGAGCCCCATCCTTTGTCCTCGGAGGGACTGCCGATTGGTGCGTAAGTAGGATCATTACTACTGGACGCCACAGGTGAATAAGTAAGCCCATTGCTACTAGGCGCCACGTCCCTTGTCACAGGCGGGGGGATGTCAGAATACGAAGAAGTCGTGCTCGGCACACCGACGCTTACCGACGGTGGCGGCGGAGGCGGTCTTGGTGAATTCAAAGGAATGAAGCTGGGTTGGACACTTGTTGCTCTTGTGTGATTGGTTGCAAGGTGATCCAAGGGCATGCTCCTTACGCTTTGCAGTCCAACAACAGCAGTAGGTCCAGCAGGTCCTTGAACAGCATATTCGTCTCCTGCAGAGAAGGTACCCGAAGGTCGAGGGAAGTAATCACCGGAAGTCCTGCCCCTTTCTTTGACCTTCTCTTTCTCCTTGTTCGAGGACCAAAATTTCGGTTTCGCACGCATACTCATCGATGTATTGCGGAAGCGGCCAAGGACTGTCTCTTTGGTGGCCGGAGGCAAAGTCGAGGGTGACGATGTGTTGGCGGTGCCATTCTGATGGTGGGGATGAGATGTGGGCGCTGGAGGAAGGCTATGGTCTTCTGATAACCCGAGGCCATATGCAGGACTGGGACTACTAAATCCTCTGTTGATTGGAGGTGTCGAATGTGCCATGGGGATCGGAGATGAGACGGTTGCAGGTGGCACTCTATACTCGTCATCTCCAACCCGTGAACTGGAATTAGAGCTTCCGGTAGCAGTTCCAGCTGGAGGCACTGCACCACTCAGTATAGATTTCGTTCCTGGCTCTCTTGCTCCTGCACTTTTGTATGCTCTAGCTACCTCCTCTTCTTGCCGCCTGTAGTTCTCCTTCCGCGCATGTTCCATCTCTTTCTTTTTCAGCTTGGCTATTCGTTCGTTTTCCTTTTCTTCCAGCTTTCTTAGCTCCTTCTCTTGCTTGGCACGCTCCTTGCCCTCTCTGTGACGTTCCTTCTCTTCGCGTTCTAAGCGCTCCTTTTCTTCCTTTAACCGTTGCTTTTCCTCCTTTCCATCATGTCTCATTTCCTTCTTGGCGAGTCCTTCTGATTTACTCTTTTTGCGCTTCAGGAGTGGTAGAGCAGGAGATGTTTGCGTTGCTTCAAGGGTGTGTTGGGGAGGCCCAGGTGTGAGGGGAGGTGTAGCCATTGCCATTACGGGTGTAGTTGCCGCATGGTTGAGGCTGCTAAAGTGCTCCGTGTCTTCAGATAACGGCGTCGAAGGTGCGTTATAATAGTGTCCGCCGTTTACCACAACTCCGTTGGCCTTGGCGATTATAGGATGGGAATCACGGTTCATCTCTGCCGCCGCGGCTGCAGGCGAAATTCCTTCCGCGTCCAATTCCGCCTGCATGGCCTCTGTGGTGGTTTCCTGGTAGAACAGCACGTACGAGGTTGCCAGAGCATTCGGTTGTCCTTGAGCGTTCAGCCCTTCTCCGAAAAATTTCGTCACATAAGCCTTGTCCACAGGTTCCACCATTTCATCATCAAAGAGTAGCCAGCCTCGATCTTGCGTCTTGATGATGGACACATAGTGGCCATGATATGCACCTTGTCCAATGTGTACAACCGCACCATAAAGCTCGTATAGGCGGTCTGGATCTTCGGCGTCGTCTGTTGTGTTGAAAAGGCGCAGGTAATAGGGATACACGACGCGGTGGAAGAGTTTCTGCAGCCGTTGCATGTCTTCGGTGTATTTAAAACGTTTCAAATGCAATGCCAGGATCCGCGGTAAACGTTTAATTTTCATCCTCTTCTCCGCTTCCTGCAAACCGCCGCACCTGTCGCAATGAAATTTGTTCTTCTCACACAACATCTCTTCTTCGGAGAACCTGTTCAAGCAAGACGTGACTGACGAGTGCTGCTCCAAGTCGACCGACAGATCCAGGAAGACCTCGTCTCTTTGAGAAATGTTCTCGCATGTCAGACACCTTGTTTCCGAGGTCAGGGTTCCCTCAAATAATTCGTGCACCCATCGCGTATTCTGTCCTGCCGCCGTTGTCGTAAGCGCATTCGAGAAGGAATTCGTCGGCTCCGCCTCTTGTATCTGCCGAGGTTTTGCCTCGTGCTGTTTAGTATATTGCTCCACATTCTCCACCACTTGATTGAGAAGCAAGTTGAGAAACTCGTGAGCATCCTGATGCATTGGCGCCCGGAACAGCTCGAACTCTCTCTTCAGTATCTGCAATAGCTTGTGTGGGCTCACGATGCCTGTCCGCGAATCGTGCACGATTACAGCTTCGAAAATGTCCTTTAAGCTTGTGAAGAGGGATTCCTCCATGCCGTATGATGTGGAATTGTCATAGTCCATGCACAGCACTGGTCCATTTGCCAGCGCGACTTTCTTCTTGTATTCTGACGACTCCTTGTTTTCTTCTGGCTTCGGCGTAGTGCCCGCGGCAGAGACGGTCATTATGGGTTGTTTGGATCGCGGCGAGGATGTGACTTGAGGAGAGGTAAGACCAGCCTTGGCCTTGAGAGATGCAATGCCGTTGTGGTTAGGAGCCTTGGAGGAATGCAAGAGGGATTGTGAGGGTGATCGTGCAGGGAAATTGATGACCTGTTCGCGGAAAGGTGCAGAGTAGTAGAGACACTGGATGATCGAGTTACAATAGCTGTGCGAGTATGGTCAGTATTGCAACTCGGATGCAAGGACCCGATGGGGTGGGCGTACCAGGTGCTGCCAAACTATTGAATCACGAACGTCAGCTGTGACAATGGCAACAGGCGGGGGACAGGCAGCATCTCACATTCTCAAAGCCAAAGAACTTGTCACTGCCATCAGTTCTGTTTGGTCCCACATCGTTCGCCAGCAGCTTCTCGAGGGGCGTAGGCTGGGGCGCATTGGGGTCCTTCTTGGTGGGCGTGCTTCCAGCAGAAGCGCCGGCTGGATTCTAGAGGCGGATGCCGTGTCAGCTCCAAGGCGAGTGTAGACGGAGGGTGCATGCACGCACCGTTGTGCCTTTCGTCCATCGCCCAAGGAAGGAAGTCATTGTGGAGAGTCCCGAGATCCAGGTACAAGGCTCGTCGTGCCTTGGTTGGTAGGTATCATGCGCCGGGAGCAGAGGAACGGTTCATTGACGGTGGAAGGGGGATCGCAATGGTGTGGAGACGGCGACAGGCGCTTCATACGGATGCTGGACGGCCTTTGAACGAGGGACGAGAGGCGGGAGGATGTCACTTGGTGTTGCCGTCCTGTTGACGTGGGGTCCAGTCGGACTGCGTGAGGATGCGAAGATGCCTGTCGCTGTATGAGGGGGCTTCGGGGCTTCGACTAGGCGCGTGCCTACTGCGACGACAACAAATAATATAAATCCTCCGCCTTCACAGTCAGCTCAGGCTCTTGCACGAGGCAGCCTTGCCGTGCGAGTGGAGGTGGTCACTACTGGCGACTTCCGGAGATCTGGATTATGGTACGCAGCGACGGGATACGTGCCCAGTGTTCCCACGTTCTGCGTCTGCGTCTGCGTCCGCGTCGGCGTCCGCTACCGTGCCATACTCGTAGTACAACAAAAGCAAGCGGATGACGACCAGCGCCAGAGCCACGCCGCACACTGTCCCTTGGTCCCTTGGTCCCTACCCCCTACTCCCTAGACTCCCTGCGAAGACGACTAGCGCCACCGACAGACTGCAGCAACTGAGGACAAGTCTGGCGAGCTACAAGCACGCCAGAGACTCGGTACCGGCTGCCTCAATCCACCTACCACGCCCGTTTCCCGTACACCATCCGCTACTGGAGGCTCGGGTCAACCTAGCCCACGCCACGAGCGAATCGCGCGAAGGACCCAGACACTAGCCGCCTTCTAGAAGCATTCGGTGCAGCTCTGCATGCGAAGGCGTGAGGGATCTGCCCTGCTGATGTCTTCAAGGCCTCGAGGGAGCGGGCGGTGAAAAGGAGATTTTTGCTGGAGTTACCGGTTTTACAATCACACGAGAGAGCATCTTGTGGCTACAGTCCTCACCTCTGTTTTGCAATGACAACTGTTTGCCGGTAGAGCGTAGACGAGTATCCATCGAATATCAGGGATCCATCGCATGCCTTTCACATTGAAAAGAAGGTGCGAAAGTCAACGAGGATCTTGATATCGGACAAGTTTGAACCTGCGAGCGTCATAGCCAAATCTTGACCCTCGATTTCGCTAGCCATGACACGATCTGGCCTGGAACTTGGGACACGAGCGGCGCCGTCCGACTCTCCCGGGAAATCTCCGATCCAGCTAGAGGAAGTTCGCACATGACAGCCACCAGAAGAAAGCCGTCGCACTTGGTGGGGACTTCCCAGGAACGTGTCGAAAAAGTCATCGTGATTCATCTGCCTTGGCTAACTTTCAGTCTGTTGATAGGTAGCCAAATGAATGGAAGACTATGATTATAGATGGACGGTCAACTATTCCGGTTGCGCGAATTCTCATGCAACAGTTATGCTTTCTATATTACCCAGTCCATCAACGACGCCATCATTCACCCTCATCTTCATCGCTGTCAATAACCCGTCTTCGTCTCTTCGCGGCAGGCATCGTCTTCTCCACCTCAGGTTCCGGCGACTCTTCAATCGGACTCGCTTTCCTTTTGGCATTGGGAGCTAACAGCTCGTGGACATCAGGCAGTTCCTGGCTACTCTCCACGACACTCAACTGGCTCAATCGTAGCCTCTTCTTGGGCCGCATGAACGTCGCTGATGGCGATTGTAAAGATGAACTCTCCATTCCTATTGACTCAGTATCGTCTACCACAAAGCCTTCCAGATCAGAGTCCATGTACCCATTTCCGTCCTCTGCATCAGAACTAGGTGGTGTATCGGTTGAGCCCAAATTAACGCCCTGAGATCGAATAGCCATTCCCGGTGAGGAAGGTGGAGGACTACTGGCATCTGCTTCCATGGCCGAGGATGGAGGAACTATCGCTTTTGTTCTGCGCGCCGCTGGAGCTGCTGTTTTGCTTGGCACCGATGTGGCCGCTGCCTTGCGCGCCGCTGCAACTGCTGGTTTCCGTTTTGCAGTTGTTGCACCAGGAGGGCGACCACGAGGCCGTGTCGCGGGTTGCGACTCTTTTTCGTTCTCTCGGTGCGGTACCGATACTGACTCGATGAGGGTACGTCCAACATCTTCTGGCTCGAGAAAGCTGTCCTCGAAGGTAGACTCATGCTCGTCCACTGTATACTCGTCTACAGCTCTCATCCGTTTGATCGTGTCCACGAACATAATACTGGTTCGACCGTGGCCCACGAATTTGGTTCGCCCAAGTCGTCTTTGATTCTTGTGCTGTTTGGTGACGCTCGGCTTGGCGATGAACATGTCTTCGTCTTCGCCTGCCATTGAGAGGTAGCGTCGCTCAAACTCTGTCATCTGGGCCTCAGTCAAAAGGCAGTCCGCAAGCTCAGGAACATCCTCTGCCTCCTCCATGACTGCCTTCTTGCTGGGCCGACGAGCTTTGACTGCAGGTTTGTCGTCGTCGTCGTCGTCATCATTGTCGAATCGCGATGCTGTGGTGAAGCCTGTCCGGACATCATCCGGCATGTGAAATTTCTTCGGAGGCCTCTTCGCCCTTCCCCGACCGTTCTTCTTAGGAACAGGCAAGAAATCGGAAGGTGATCTCTGTGTGTTTTCAATCGGAATATCGACCGCCCGTTTGTCAACTTCGGGCTGAATCTCCCGGGGAACGATACGTCTGGAACGATCGTGGTGAAACGTAAAATAGTCCCCACTGGCGATGAGTTCCTGCATTTTCTCATACCCGTCCATGGCCTTGATTGCATCATCTTGCTCTTTTCCTTTCATCTGAAGCCATACTACACGACCCTCGCGCTTTCTGCCAGTTCGTCCCATTCGTTGCAGTAGTCGAATCGGAGAGGACTTGGAGTCGTAACAAATGATGAGGTCCACTTCACCGATATCCAGACCCTCCTCGCCGACCGAGGTCGAAATCAGCACGTTATACTCGCCGCTCTTGAACTTCTGTGTCACATCTAACTGCTTTTTCTGAGACATCCCCTCGGAGTTCTTCCCAGCAGACTGTCCGACGAAAATATGCGGTCTGACTATCGGGCTATCTCTCTTGAGCAGCCGGTATATCTCTTCGACGGAGTCGCGATAATGTGAGAAGATCTCAATCCTGGTCGCGGTTCGATCTCCACCATTCGCGCCTTCACCAGCGTCGATGAAATGCTGAAGGACTGTCGCTCGAACCTGCTGCAATTTTGGATGGCCTGTGAAATCCGGATCCACCGTCCAAGCATTGAGCCGGACCATCATGCGTTCGAATGGCTCGCTCTCGTCAATTTGCTTGCGGTATTTGGACTTCGATTTCCCTTCCCTTGTCTCTTTTCGAAATTGTAACAGCTTGTCGTAGAAGCAGCGAATACTGTAAAATCTCAAAAATTCCAGTGAGTGAGCGATGCTTCCCAGCAAAGTCATGACTGAATATACCATGCCCTTCACTTGGGCATTGGCGTGTCTGCCGGCATCTGAGCTGCTCCACTGCCTCATAGCTTCTCTGCAACCAAACAACGTGAGTTTCAGTGGGTCTCTTTGCCAATACGCATTAACACCGTTGACCACATTCAAAACAGGGCCAACGGCTTTGGAGAACCAGTCAAATAAGAGCTCCATCTCATCAGTAGGCTCAAACACTTCCTTGCTGACATCCTTGGCGTGAACATACTCTCGAATATCGAGAGATTGTTCCGTACGGATCTCGCACCTCGATATATCCAGCCCATCAATAACCTTTTGTACTTGCTCCACGTTGCCGCCAGGTGTAGCCGTCAGTGCCAGCACACGGAAGCTTTCATTGAATCTGCGGATGAATTTCACGACTTCAACGTAAGCATAGCCGCCAGTCGCTCTGTGAGCTTCATCAATGACAATCAGCACGACCCTCTTTGGATCACAAGACCCTGTTTTGAGATCGTTGATGAGGGTCTGCGGCGTCATGAAGAAGACTCTTTTCTCTTTCCACTCTTCCGCGCGAAGCCCGGCCGACACATCGCCAGTAAGCATGGTCGTCTGTGAGCGAGGTATACCAGCTATGGTAAAACAGGCCTCGACTTGTTGTGAGACGAGGGGCTTGGTTGGAGCAACAAAGATGATCTGGGCGTCATGTGTCCATCGGTACCAATTCAGCATGATTGCTGCGGCTATGAATGTTTTTCCAAGACCAGTCGGTAAAGCTACCAAGAGATTGTGGAACAGGCCTCGGTGGACAATGTTGAATTGATAGTCGCGGATCTTGCCAAGATTGGTAGGATATACCCACGTTTTCATTTCATCGAGATGGATTTTGTGATGCGTAGGCCGTTCATCTTTGTTAGCTAGAGGCCAATTGTGACGTTTGTTGGCTTGTGAAGGGGGTAAGGGGGCACCGTTCCTGCCGAATAAGGTTGTTTGACGCAAGCCGGTCATGGGTGCAGCGACACGTGGAGCTTGCACAGGAGCCGCACCTGGCTGTGAGGAAAGAAGTATCACCTCGCCGGCTTCTTTTCGCGGTGATGCTGCAGATGATGAGAACGCATCCGACGGGAGATCCGCGAGCTCTTGAGTGGCATCGTAAGATGTGGTATTTCTACTGAGCTTCATTAGTAAGTGTGGGATAGCGTTTGCTGGCTTATTGTGCTGCCTGCCATTGGCAGCACTCTATGGTTTCCTACGACTGCCATGGGTATACATAAACTTACAATTGAACCTTCGCCTTTGGAAGCATCCCGCCTAGTCGCGGCGCAGCTCGCGATACTGGCACGTCGATGTCCTCATCCTCATCGGAATCTTGCCTTGGCGCGGCATCTTCTGATCCCTTTGCCGAAGTCTGAATAATGACACTTTTGACTGCCGGTACGGGCGTCTCTTCTGGTTTTGGTTTCCTCCATATCGGGCCTCTGATCATCCAAGGCTGTGTCGGCGCCAATGCTTGCTGTGTCTGGGTCAAAACCACGCGATCCAAATTCGCATTGATTTTTGGCGCGTGCATTTGATATTTCGAGACCTTTGCGGGCTCCTCTTCGACCTCTTCATCCCCGGTGTCTGCGAGGAGCTCTTCTTCATCAATCCCATCGCCGCTTGCGTTGCTTTCGTGGTCGTCGCTGGTCCGTTTTCGTCGTTTCAACGGTCGTGGCGATGGTTCGAAGCCTCCGGGTGCCTGAGACGCGTCTTCTGCCTGGGTTGCAGCAAACAAGAGGGCCTCGTCATCTGAATCACCATATTCATCACTGTCATTCATGGCAAACAGTCGGGCAAAAATCGATGATGCCTGGGACGGTTGGAAGCGAAGGACGCGAAAGTGATGATGTTCAAGACACTAGACCGGGACGCGTCGAGACGGACACCAAAGCACGTGCCACTTGCCCATTTCTGAACAATTCAAGCCGTTTCTCATTCCTCACACCGTCACCACAAGTTCATCATCTATCGCTTTCTCTAATTAGTCTATCGAACTTTCCGATGAGATGAGCACAGTCATGGTCCAGCACTACGCTCTCCATATCGCACGAGGAGAGCATAACCTGCGCCATTCATACACATCTATTGTCAGGCAAGGCAGGAGCGTCAACTCAGAGTTGTCAAGACTCTGAGCACGTCTTAGCTAGCGGATCTCATGGGTATCGCATATCCAAAGCTGGAGAGCCCGCACATGATATGCTGTATTACTATTTCCGTATCTGACGTTATTCTCCAATAGACTCGCTGTCTTTGAGGCCACCAGTATGGGATAAGAAAGTCCTCAGGTTCCCATCTTGTTACTTGCTCGGCCCCAATCCAGCATTTTTCCGTTACGAAGACTCAAGCTTGGTTATAACCTTGCGACCTCTGAAGGTTCCAGAATAGTGGTGATCCTATCCTCCCAAATTTTGATCAAGTCCTCATCCATGGCGCTAGCATCATATGACACAGTGAATCGAAGCAGGCCATCCGCTTCCGAAGACGCACCACACAGAAACTCATTATCCCTAGCCCTCACGCCCGATCTCATGTTACGATAATCGACGCCAAAGTCCGTCCCGCCACCAAGATTGTACCTCCCTGGGCCCACCCATTGCTTGACGGATCCCACGGAACTGACACCGCACGTGGCTGTCTGGAAAGACCGTTTTGCTGGATAGGCGCCCTGGGGATCGACGTCTGCGCGGAGATGCGGTGGAAGTTTGTCTCTGGCACGTTCAATAGCAAGCAGGTAGTTACCCGCCATCATGCGCAAGGGGCTATGAGCATCGAGACCCCCAACGGGATCGCGCAGCCGCTTCTGGTAGACTCGAAGTTGGCGATGAGCGGCTTTAGCAAGGAGCTTGAAACGGCCTTCAATGGGTAGGGATGAGGGTAAGAAAGGCATGACTATGCCTTGGCTGAAAGCTAGCATACAAGAGTCATTGGGTCCCGTGTAGCCGAAGAATGGGCGGGGATTCAGTGGAAAGGAGGCTACGAAGGGTTTCCTATCGGCTTCTGGAGCGTTTGGGTGGGCTTTCTCCTCCATTTCTGACATGACGAGGGCAACGAGCGCGAATGTGCCAGCGCCAATGCTGGTCTTCGCTTCTCGGCATAAGTTTTGGAGATTCCGGGACGCTGACGGGGTCAGGACTGGAATGGAATGGCCACTGTTCAAAGGCGGTTTCTTTGAAGCATCATAATCCAGGGCGTCAGCGTAGTGCCTATCAAACATGATTGTCTTACGATCTTTTCTTCGCAGTGGATTGACGAATCCAGAAGGCTGTGGCTTTTGTACGTGGCGTAATATTCTTGTGATAGCCCAGAACCACCGTTGCCGCGCAAGGCTCCCAGGAACCTTGGGATAGAGATCTTCTTGTGCAGGAATCAATTTCGCTTCGATCTCGTTAGGATCCAGCGCATTCTCCATCTCGGACTGGACCTGATACACCTCCCTGTTCATCAAGTCAATAAAATCGTGCACCCAATTGAACATTGACAGTCCGTCGGCGACCATGTGAGCAATTACGAAGACGAGCCGGAGGGCAGAGCGGCCATTTGACAAAGGTTCGGGGGGTAGAATGAAGAGTTTTGAAACGCTTTCAGACGAATCGATGACTCGGCCAGTGTTGATGGCATGATTGACGAAGTCTCGAACATCGACTTCGGTGTAATGCTGTAGAGACAAAAGCTGTTTGGCAGCCCGATCCAAAGCCTCTGTGGAACCACGCGGCACTTGCAAAATGAAAGACGTTATTCCTTGCGGGTCCTCGGGGACACAAGCATGGAGGAGAGGATGGCGCAGTCTCAGGAGTGTCCAAACCAGCAACACCCGATTCCGCAGGTGATCCTTTGTCAACTCGCTTTTGATCTCCAATGTCAAGGTACAGTGCAGGTCCGCTCTGCCGCCGTGATAGATACCGTCGTGATGGAAGCCAGTCTCTACGAGTCCCAGAGGTCTTCTGAAGAGAATGCATCCGTCGGCATCTTTGCTTCGCTTCCACACGTGGTAGCTGTTGGCGTATCGTTGCAGCCATATGGGAGGAAGTGCGGAGGTCGCCATGTTACTTGATTGGGCCACAGACTCGGCGCGTAGACTGCAATACCGTGACAGCGGGAAGACGTGAAGGCTTTGTCCTTCGACAGACTCTGCAAGTCCCACGAACCTGGGTGATGACAAGTCGTCGCAGCAAAGATAGACGCACCTGAGGCACGTAATATCCAAGCGTAAGGCTCATCTGCCGTGGTAGGGAGATCCCTACTGCCCATGCTCCCTTGAATCATCCGCATCCGAAGCTGCAGTTCGACACGAAGGCGACACGTTATCAACTTTTGCCGCACATAGATCATTGCGGACCATGACACCGAGACCGTCAACGACTTGATGCCATCCATTCAGGTCCAACCAAAATACCCAACCTCGATAAACACACCACCTAAAGCTTTCCCGTGAAGCTCTCTGCCTCAGTGGCGTCTATACCACCCTTGCCAGCGCTCGACGCGCAAGTCCTCGAAATACACCACACAATACAATGAGGGCCATACGCATCCTTGGGGCATTCGCTTTGGCCCTGGGGACGGTTGCTGCCTCAGATGGCCCCGACATAGTGGAGAAGAAGTTCCCGGAGCCGCCTGTGAACATGTTCTACTTTGACGATGCCGAGACCGTCATACTGCTGGATCCTGTCAAGGGCACAGTCTTTCGATCAGAGGATTCTGGACTCGAATGGGACAAGGTCAAGGACATTCCCGATAACAACGTCAACTACATCCTGCCCAACCCAAACGACAACCAAGTGGCCGTTGCAGTGGGATTTCATAGGAAGCATTGGATCACGTACGACCAAGGCAAGAGCTGGACGAAGTTTGAGACCATGGAACATCCAACACAAGACCCGTCGCTGGATGCTGTGAGCTTTCATGCCGATGACAACAAGCGACTACTGTACCATGCACGCGAGGAATGCTTGATTTTTGAATGCGTAGGCAAGGTAGGAGCTGCTTCTGCTCGATTATCTCGAAAAAGGTTAACCCCTTGATAGACGTACTACACTACAAATGGATTCAAGGACAACTCCATGGATATTGTTCACAGAAGCCGGAAGGCGTGTATGTGGGCCAGATCGCATCCCTTGTTTTCCACCGGCGACGAAAAGACAGATCTTAATCGAATCCTGTGCATCGTAGAAGGCAAATTCTCGCCATTCCTCAGAGACTACAAGCTACTGTGGTCTGACGACTTCTTCAAAACCGAAAAAGAGCCCACCATGGCCAGCCAGCGACAAGTCCGGGGCTTCGCAAACATAGCTTCTGTGAAAGGGTTCATCGTGGCAGCTGCCAAGGCTATGGGCTCGAAAGAGTTGGCGCTCTACGTCACAAAGGACGCGGCAGTATGGCATAGAGCTGAGTTCGGCGACCACCGAATTATGGAAGAGGCGTATACCGTCTTGGAATCTACAAATTACAGTATCCAGGTCGACGTGATGCCGGAAAAATATGTGTACATGGGAACACTCTTCTCGAGTAATTCTAACGGCACATACTTCACGCGCAATATTGAGCACACCAATCGTAACCGGGACGGAATCATCGATTTTGAGAAGATACAAAATATCCAAGGCATTGTGCTTGTCAACATCGTAACCAACCCAGAAGATAGGGATCTCAACTTGAAGCGCATAGAGTCAAGAATCAGCTTCGATGATGGCAGGACGTGGGAACCACTCAAGGTTGGCAAAGACAAGCTTCATGTTCACTCGGTCACAGAGCAGAAGAACAGTGGGCGCATTTTTTCCAGTCCGGCGCCCGGTATCTTGATGGCCAATGGAAATACTGGCGACAGCTTGGACGACTATAGCAAGAGCAGCGTGTTCGTGTCTACAGATGCGGGTCGAACATGGTTTGCCACCAGTCTGAAAGGTCCTCATAAGCGTGAATTTCTGGATCAAGGTTCTGTCCTTGTAGCAGTTGCCGACGGCGAGGCTGACGAGATCTCCTATTCTCTCGACCATGGAAAGACATGGGAGTCAGCCCCACTTCCAACGAAGGGTGTCAACCCATTTGAGCTTACTACCATTGCGGACTCCACCAGTCTCAAAGCACTGTTGATTACCACCAAGGGTGACGACTACCCCGTCTTCGCCTTAGATTTTGCTGCTATCCATGAGAAGACTTGTGGAGATTCTGATATCGAGAAATGGTACGCGCGCACCGACGATGACGGCAAGCCTACATGCTTGATGGGCCACAAACAATGGTTCAACAGACGAAAGCCCGATTCCAAATGCTTCTTCAAGGAGCTCACACGGGAGCACTTGCCTCAAAGTGAGCAGTGCGACTGCACTGATGCCGATTTCGAATGCGACACCAACTTTGAGCCCTCGGATGGGAAATGCAAGCTGATTGGAAGAGTCCCCATCCCGGAGGGAGAGTGCAAAAACCGGGACGATAAGTTCATGGGCACATCCGGCTTTCGATTGATCCCAGGAAATGACTGCAAACGATCAAAAGGGCCGCAAAAGGACGACTTGGTTGAGCGCCCTTGCAGTGATGCCGTCAGCGCTCCAGCAAATGGAGACGTCGATGTCACGATCACCGCCTTCCCTGGGAACGAATTTAAACAGATGCATTACCTCGAGCGTGATCCCAACTCGAGCGGAACAGACGAGACAATCGTTGTCTTAACCAATAAACGTGAAGCTTACATATCTCATGACCATGGAAAGGAATGGTCTAAGGTGAAGAGCAAGGATCAGATCGTCGCTATCTATCCACATGAGTACAATAATGCCTATGTCTATTTCATTACCCCGACAAAAGAAGTTCTTTACTCTGAAGATCGCGGAAAAGTCATCCACACCTTCCAAGCGCCTGACGTCCCTGATCCCGCACATCCAGTCCTCGGATTCCATGCCCTGAACCCAGACTGGCTCCTATGGATTGGCGACAAGGACTGTACAAATGGCAACCGACAGGGTGCCAATTGTCACACTGTTGCCCATGTCACCAAACGTAATGGTTTGGACTGGCAACCACTACTCCGCTACATTGAGAAATGCCAGTTCATGTACAATGAAGTCCGAAAAGACAGTGAGCAGCTGATTTACTGTTCACAGTACGAGGGCGAGAATAAGAAGAACAAGCTGCAATTGATCTCCAGTTCCAATCTGTACGAGACCAAGAAGGTTATCTTCCCTGATGTGGTCAACTTTGCTACCATGTCCGAATTCATCGTGGTCGCTGCAAAGACTGAGGACCGCAAATGGCTCAAAGTTGATGCTAGCATTGATGGTGACACATTTGCTCAGGCCGAGTTTCCCCATAACTTCCAGGTCGAGCACCAGCAAGCATACACGGTACTCGACAGTTCCACCAACTCCATCTTTTTGCATGTCACTGTCAATGCAGCCGTGGGCCGCGAATATGGGACAATCCTCAAGAGCAACTCGAACGGAACTTCATACGTCCTTAGCATTCGCCACGTTAACCGCAACAAGGAGGGCTACGTTGATTTTGAGAAGATGCAAGGACTCGAAGGCGTCGCTATGGTCAATGTGGTGGCGAACGCTGAAGAGGTTGATAAGGGATCATTAAAGCAACTACAAACCCAAATCACGCACAATGATGGTGCTGATTGGGGCTATCTACCACCTCCAGAGAAAGACTTCAACGGCAACCCATTGAAGGCTCCATGCACTGGTCGAGGTACTGACAAGTGCGCATTGCACCTACACGGCTACACTGAACGTAAGGACCCCCGCGACACGTTCTCCTCTCCCTCGGCCGTTGGTTTGATGATGGGAGTTGGCAACGTAGGAAGCTCGCTTGGCGACTACAACGAAGGAGACACCTACATGACCACCGATGGTGGTCTTACCTGGAAGCCTGCCAAAAAGGGTACGTACATGTGGGAGTATGGTGATCAAGGCTCAATCGTCGTCCTTGTCAAGCGCGGAGCGCCGACGGATCATGTTTTCTACACTCTGGACGAGGGCGCCAATTGGGCTGTGAAGACATTCTTGAAAGACGGCAACATGCTTGTGGATAAGATCAGCACAGTTCCCAGCGACAACTCTCGCAACTTTCTGCTCTCGGGTGTCATTGGTGAGGAGCTTAGTACTGTCAACCTCGATTTTACTGGTACCGCAGACAAAGAGTGCAAGCTCGACAAAGAGAACCCAGGCTCGCAAGACAATGACTACGAGCTCTGGTATCCAAAGCATCCACTCAAGGAGGAGGAGCCAGAGTGTCTATTCGGACACAAGGCCCTCTACTGGCGCAAAAAGATTGATCGAAAGTGCTACAACGGTCCTCAAATTGAGAGACTTCACGAGATCGAAAGGAATTGCTCATGCACGCGGGAGGATTTTGAGTGTGCGTACAATTACGAGCGACAACCGGATGCATCTTGCAAGCTCGTTGAGGGCCTGGAACAACCGGACGCACAGGCTGTTTGCTCCAACGACCCTAATCAAATCGAGTACTGGGATATCACGGGATACCGCAAAATTCCGCTTTCGACTTGCACAGGCGGTCGAGAGCTCGAACACGTTGGCGCCTCCCATCCGTGTCCTGGCAAAGAAGAAAAATTCCGTAAGAAGAACGGCGTCTCGGGTATCGGTCTTTTCTTCGCCATTGTCATTCCCTTCGGCATCGCGGCGGCGATCGGGTATTGGGTGTACACCAACTGGGGCACGGGCAAGTTTGGCGCTATACGACTGGGAGAAACGGGCGGTTCAGGCTCTTTCAGCGAAAGTGCTTGGGTTACGTACCCTGTTGCCGCATTGTCTGGTCTTGTCGCCATCATCGCAGCGATACCCTTGCTGGCAGGAAGTTTGTGGAGGAGTGCGAGAGGAAGATTTGGAGGCGGGTACGCTGGGCGGACATTCACGTCGAGGGACTCGTTTGCAAGGGGGAGGGGCGATTATGCAGGCGTCGACCAGGACGAGGGAGAGCTCTTGGGCGAGGACAGCGATGAGGATGTCTGATTGCCGTAAAGTTGATTATTTATTTTTGCATGACCGCGACCACCTTTTCTTGGCTACGCTTTGAGCGTCCCGTTTTTGGCTGGAATAGCGGCGGCGATGGTACAATATGCTATGTAGGTAGACGGTGTTCATCTGGCGTCGGTAGGCGCAATCGATTGGTTTTTCATCGCTCTCTTCCATGGGACTCATACCGTCACTAAAGTGTGTGAGGCACCGTTTCCAGTGCTAATGTGCGTTTGCCCCAAAGACGCCGTGAGGGTGGGGGGGGGGGGGGGGGGGGGGGGGGGGGGGGGGGTTTGAAGCAATTTCTCCAAACGTTTCATGTCAAGTCCTCCACAACCTATCGATAGTCAGACCAACATTGCTGCACTGCTAGCGGGGGGATCGACACGAGACACGTTGATTCCGTGGCTTGTCAAATGTGTTCCATTTGCATGAGATGGATGACGGGAAACGAGGAGACAGATTGAGGGGAGGGGGGAGAGAAAAACCAGAGGCATAGAAGGGCCTTCTGGGTTTGGAACGAGGGATAAGTCGAATATGCCATGTAGATCGCTTTGGATGGTTGGAGTGTAATCCTCTCGCCTGCATTGAAAGCCGACGCAGATACTCATCGCCCCGTCTTGCAGCTCCCGTCCGTAGCAGCGAGGTTTTTTTTTGGTTTTTTTTTTTGGGTTCTCCGACACCGCTGATCCTCGCGTCGGCGCCACATGCTATATATATCCGAGTCGCACTGTTTGTCTTCCCCAGAGAGCGTTCCCACAATCTCAACGTCCTAAAGTAACGCGTCGCTGGACGGTGTTGATCGTCTATTCTTCCAGAATGGGGATGCTTGGTGGCGAGGGACGGCGAGGAGCGCCTCGTACTAGTAGCACTGGTATGGTGGTGGTTCAATCAGTATCGAAGCCCCCAAAAACACTCGTCTGCAAGGCACCCAGTTTTCTCTGTTGAGGATATAAGTATACGACTACGAGGCCCTCTCCCGAGAGAGAAAGAGGGGGGGTTACTAGCCAGTGTCACAAGTTGAGACGGTAGGCGAGATACGCTCGACGGAGCGACAAGCCAGGGAACGGTGTACGTAGTACAAATATGTCGTCGCGTGTTTCGTAATATTGCCTCGTAAAGACGGGACGATTAGGTTTTGGATTCAGATTCCAGGAAATGTGGGGTCTCTGTTTGTGATTTGCGGGATGTTGGATTGATTTTGGGGGATGTATTGTACTAAGTCTTCGATTTTTGGTATTGCTATCAATTGTGTCTGGTCTGTTTTGTGAGTCGATCAATCAGAGCATACTGTACAGCTTCCGTCTATCCCTAAAATGGCGACAAAGCGGATGAGTCCACAAAGTAATCAGGGCTTATGAAATGTGGGAGCAAATATGGTGATGAGCTTGGTCGATAAGGTCGGCATAATGTCGAGAGGCTACGTACCACAGTACAGTCGACTGCCGGGGTATGTGAAACCAGAGATGCACACAAAAAAAAGTACAAGAGAAATAAAGCTCGTTATACGTCATGGCTCATCGATGATCACAACTTAAAACCAGATGAAGCCTGCAAATACAACACCTTCCACCTTCAAACTTTCTCGTTGTGTGGAAGGCCATCAGCATGGACGACAGAAGTCTTCCTGCGGGCAGTCTCCTCGGCCTGAACAAGCGACATCGACCTGTTTTCACCCTTGGTCGCGTCCTGCACATCCTGGAAGCTAACGGTCGGAACGAAGCCCTTTGATTGCCATGCCTTGCCGACCTTGGCGTACAGTTCATCCACCTGCTCGAGAGACAGGCCCTTGGTCTCGTAGATCATGGCCCAAACGAAGAAGATGCAAATGAAGCAGCATCCTCCCCAAATGAAGAAGACTTTGGACCCGATATTGGCGTCCCCGGGACCGTCACCGACGAGGTATGGAGTAGCGTATGCGATGGCCCAATTGAGAAGCCAGTTGGAAGCGGTGGTCATGGAGAGGGATTTGGCGCGAACCTTCAGTGGGAAGATCTCACCGGTAACAACCCAGGCAACTAAAAGACCTTGTTAGTGATCGAACTAGAGAGTGGAATGAGAAGCTTGAACATACCAGGACCCCATGAGCATGCGAAAAAGAAAATGTAGATACAGACGAACGCGATGAGAGCTTTCTGGGCAGACAAGTTGTCGACAGAAGCGACCGTCCCAGTTATAGCAACTATGAACTGGCACACTGCCATTCCGATGGCACCAAAGAGAAGGAGGTTGCGGCGACCCCATTTTTCAACCATGTATAGACCAGGGAAGGTGGATGCGACGTTGATGCAGGAGGTGATCAAACTGATGGTGAAGCCGTTGGAAATTCCAGAGTTCTTGAAAAAGGAAGTACCGTAGTAGAAAATGAAGTTGACACCAGTCAGTTGCTGCAGAGACTGTAGTAGACAACCAGTCGCAAGACGCTTTCCGAGAGTACCCTTGAAACAATCGGCATAGGTAGCCTTTCCAAGAGAGAGCTCGTATTCGTGGTTGGCAACGATCTCGCCGAGCTCTTCAATGATAGCGGGATGATCGACGGGGAGACGTCGGAGGCGACCGAGAGAGCGAGCGGCTTGTTCTGGCCTCCCCTTTTTGATCAAAAAACGGGGAGTCTCTGGTAGAACGAGCATTCCGACAATCAAGATGAGAGCCCAAGCAAATTGGATGGCGATAGGAATGCGATAGCTGCCAGAATCGTCTCGATTCTTTGTCGCATTGTCAACGATGGCGGCAAGCAGGAGGCCAATCGTGATGGCCAGTTGATAGCAACCGACGATGGCTCCGCGAATCCATTTTGGTGCTGTCTCTGACTGATAGAGAGGGACTGTCCAAGTTAGTGGGGATGTTCACAACCTATCTGGAAAAACAAACTTACTCAAAGCAGAAATCAGGCCGACGCCGTAGCCAGCAAAGAACCGACCAGCCGTGAACATTGGGATAGCAGTGGCAGCAACTTGTAGGATGACTCCAAGGTTGAAAACGATAGCTGCAGAAAGTATCAGGCCCCAGCGTCGACCGACGAAGTCGCCGACAGGGGCTGCAGTAAGAGCTCCGAAGAAGGTTCCGGCAGAGAGGATGGAAACGATTTGAGACGATTGACTGGCCGAAACATCAGGAAGGCCATCTGCTCTGTTTACGTAGCCTGTGGAGAACTCTCTGCGCCAGTATGGCATGGCAAGAATGCCACCGATTGTGCCAGTGTCGTAGCCAAAAAGAATGCCGCCAAAGGAGACGAACAATCCTATCAGGATAGCAGGCCAGGCAGAGCCTGCTACGCCCTGGGGCTTCTTGATCATGATACCCATGATGAAGGATGACCAATGGGGTGATGGACTAGTGAAACCTATGTAGAAAAGTGTGGGGAGAGATGGGAAGCAGTAGTAAAAGACTTCCGAGGATTGCCAACGATTGTGAAATTGAGAGGAGGAACAGACGTTAAGTACTGAAGAGTCGCCGTGACAGCCAGATGAGGAGCTCGACGTCTGACGCGCCTAAGAAGACCAGTAGTACCAGTAACCATGAAGCACGGGAGCAAAGCCTGGGGTATCGGGGCAAGCTTCTGGACCAATGCACGAATTAAGGGTGGAGATGGCGCTAGACCAGCCCTGGATCTGTGATGGTCTTGCATTCATGCCAATGGATCCAAAGTCTAGATGCTTTGCAGAGAGCGAACGCGGATGTTGACTGAGACGACGCCACTGACAAAGTCAGCAGTTAGCCATCAATTGGGCAGCCTGTGTTGGAGAAATGCAAATGAGAAACTGCCATCATCAGGAACAAATCACATGGAAGAACGCGAGGCCATCTCGAGCAGCAATGGACGTGCAAGAAACGAGGAAGGTAGGGAGGTAGATGTGAAGGTGACTGGCACACGGCTTGAAAACGACCAGGCACTCTCTAGCGTGACAGTCAGTCTATAGGCAGCATTCTGATTGGGCGCCTCTAGCTAAGCCTCGACGGCGAATGCGGAGGAGAAAGAAGAGCCGATGTTGCGAAGTGGAACGGTCGACGATGATGATGGATGATGGATGATGGAGTATGGATGACCGACGAGCGCCCCGAGGTGCATGGGACTGGGAGACGGGGTCACGGGGTCGCGGGGTCACGGGGTGTCGGGGTTTCGGGGTCACGGGGAACTTCTGGAAGGACGTCGTGTTCTAGCAGTCTTCTTCACAGAGTACTAGTAGGTATAGTAGTAGGTGTAGCCCGAGTACCGACGAATCACGAGGACATGCTCGGCTGAAGCTTGCCACAAGCGTGCCCATCGGCCTTGTGGCGCAAAGCTTGGCTTCTGCTGGCCATGGCGTTGGGATCCTGCTGCATTTACTACTCCAAACGTACTTACTAGTAGTAATTCCCATCCTGGCCATGTTGCAGACGGTTCGCCAAGGTTCTCTCCATTTCATCATGTGACCCACATTGGCCATTGGCCCTTGGCAGCCACCTGCAGCCCTGTCTCCACCACGAGCCTACGAGTAAATATCCAAATATGCTTGACGGCCGCATGTTACCGCATGACGGGAGTGGCGCGTGCGGCAGTCTGCACCATGGATCCAATCGTCGTCGCGTCCTCCGCGTAGACTGCAGCGGAGCCAAAGACCAAGTCCACTCTGGCCTCGAAGTCAAAACTTCAATAGTCGGTCTTCTGATGCCCACCGTGTGCATTGTTTTCCTCCTGCGACTGATGGAATGGCCATGTTGAGAAGGGGATCAGAGGAATTTGATGGTGGACCCAGTGAAGAGCCAAACCAGGGCGAACGACTGCACTGTTGATCCTTTGCCGTCTGGACATCGATGCAAGCAGCTGCGGCAGGACTGAAACCGCGGACCTGGACTCTGGATGGCGGGCTGTTGTTGTACGGAGTAGCTCTATCAGAACCTTGCTCTACGCTAGAGGTCCAACTCGGCCCGAGATAAACAGATACCTACCAGTACTCCAATCACAAGCGAGTCCAGCCAACAACCACAGGACACTCCCCAGTTCAGCTTGCCAGTCCTCATCTGGCCACCATTTCAACGTAACGCGTTACGCATCTTGATGCAGCTCAACGAATCCCGGGGTTTCCGTCACGCACCCACAATTTTGCTACCATCGAGTTTTCAACTTAAGAAGTCGAGAGGGGTGGGAAGCAATCAAGACACGAGCCACACAACGTGCCTTCGATTTGACAATGCAAACATATTCATGGAGAGATTTCTAGCATGTGCCCGATACTGCACAGTTCAAATCTTCTACGCACTGGCTGCCACAGGAGCGCTAAACTCCTTCTTCGCAGCCGCCCTTCTGGCCGCTTTTCTCCTCTCGTGGGGAGTAGACGCCTTCTCGACCTTCTTGTCAGACTTCTTCCAGCCCTCCTCTGCGTCACCCGCATCCGCATCCGCACCAGCGTCAGCCATAACGACATCTTCACCGTCCTTCTTCTGGGCATCCTTGCCGTAGCGCTTCTTATATCGTACTCCAGCATCTTCGGCGAACTCGCAGCGAAGAGCACGACCAAACATCTTGTTGACGAACCACTTGTGCGCCTTCCTCTTCTTCTTTTTCGACTTGTCAAGACGCTGTTTGAGAATCGCCGCCGTCTCTTGGTTGTCGACGTTTTCGTAGCCTTCTGCTTGGAGCTCAGCAACGACCGCCTCATCTTTCACCGCCGTCACTGCTTCGGCTTCGGATTCGGAATCCGATTCTTGCTCTCTGCCTTTGATGATCCAACCTCGCACCGCAGCGATACCAGCCTCCTCGTTGGCGAAAGTGACCCATGCGTACCCTTTACATTTCCCAGAATCCTCAAAGGTAGCCATGAAAATATCAGCAATCTCACCGCATTGTCCAAAGTGATTCTGTATATCGTCTTTTGTAATATCAAATCCTAGATTACCCACAAAAACACGCTTAGAGGGTGGCTTTTGTGTATTCATCTTGTCTGTCGTCAGTGTGCTGAGACCGCTGTCGTCTTTCTTCGCCTCCTCTTGTGTCTTGGGCTCTGGTCGTCCCTCGAAAGAAGATGACTTTTTGATCAGAACCCTTCGCTGATCGCTGTTGAATTGCGTCTCTGAAACCTTTATAGCAGCCTCCAAAGCCTCTGCAGAGTTGAAATCAAGATAGGCAAATCCCTTGTTCTTGGGCTTCTCGCCATTCCGTGCGGGTGCATTAGATGGTACTGGCATGTGTATTCTCGTGATCTCGTTCGTATCCAACTTGGCGTGCTTGCAGAGGAAGTCCTTGACATCAGCCTTGCTCGCCGACCATGGCAAATTGCCGATCCAAATGCCCCATGCTGTGCGACGTTCTTTCTTCTCTTTGGGGCCTGAGCTAGGTACTATGGTTTCTGTTTCGTTATCAGAGTCTTCGGCCGTGCGTTCAGATGGGTCGGTCAATTTGGCCTTCTTGGCTTTTCGAGCCGCCTTCTTGGACAAAGGTTCTGGGAGGGCAACGTCGATTTCGATTTCGTCTTCGGTGGGCTCGGGTCTCTTGCGCTTCTTGTTGGAGGATTTCGCTTCTTCGTCTTCGTCTGAAAGTGCAGTAAGGGCGGCGAGTTCTTCCGCTGGAAGCTTGGAGGACTTCGCTTTCCGCTCCTTTTTGTTCTTCTTCTCTTTCTTCCCCTTCTTCGCCTTCTTCTCACCAGGGTCTGGTATCACTTCGTCTTCTAGCACAGCGTCTGGCGCCAGTTCCGGCACATGTTGTTCCTTGCACTTTGACTTTTTTGATTTCCTCTTCTTCTTTTCGAGCTCTGGGACGGCGACAGATAGTTCGGTTTCTGGTTGCGCGGTGGGAGTAATGGGGTACGAACTGGATGTCTTCGATTTCTTCGGCTTCTTCCTTTCCTTACTCTCGGCTGGAATCTGCGCAGACGCCATGTTGAGGTGTCTTTTTGGAACAATTGGGATTGAACTTCTCCGCTGCTGGGAGCTGGAAAATAAATTCTGGATAGCGCGGCAGGGCGGCTAGCGCGTTTACCACTCTGATCAGCTTCTGAACATGTTTAGGATTGACTGAAGTCCTTCAATCGGGGATCAATTTTGATAGATTCATGGCAGTAAATATCATTGTTTTCCCCTAGAGTTTTCGCAATCTGCATCGATTTGAGCGTGTTGTATCCGTTGCTGCCAGCGCTCGTTTGCGCTTAGAATAGTTTCGATGGAATTTCTTAAACCTCATCATATTCCACAATCGATTCTTGCATCTTGACAGGTAACGCTGTCAGACTGTTCTCAAGCGCATAAGCGCTTCATAATGGACTACCTGGCTGCCAAAGACGATGGCGTCGAAGACGAAGTGGGAGCGGTTGCCACCAACACCAACACCAGCACCAACGACCCGGAATTCGATGAAGATTCAAGAACCGCGACTTTCTCCTTGAGGAGATCCAAAAGGGCATCTCCAGAGGTCGTGATCATCGCAAAAGGCCCAAACACCATGGATATCGATGAGACGAGCCGATCTTCCAAACGCCAGAAGACGGAAGGCGCTGTTCAAGACTTAAGCAAGATGTCCTTCGACGATGGGCCCGATCGACTCGGCCATGGACAGACGTATCGAGAGCGGGGAGAAGAGTATGAAGCTGTTCAAGCGACTCTTCCAGAGCATGTTCCACTAGCATCAGATCGCCCGAGGCAAATCCCAAAGACCAAGCAACAAAATATCAGCTCTACGAATCAAAAACCAGGGCAACCACGTGAGGAAGTCACTTCCTTAACCTCTGGACCTGCACTTGGGACTCGCTCCCGCAAGAATCCAAATAACACCAGTCACTCTGGTGCAACAGCGTCAGCTAGTATGGACGGCGTTAAGTCTTCATCATCAGCGTCTCGCCAGGTCCCTGGATTAAAAGTCCGAATCACTAGTCTCCCTTCAAAAGCGACCTTGCAAGAGCTCAAGACGTTCCTCGCCAATTACAATCATGAACCTTTGCCTGCCTTGTCTATGAACAAGAAAAAGCGAAAAAAGGTCGAATCCCTTCTAGTAACCTTTCGATCGCTCTCCGAGGCTCAAAGGGCCATTGACGAGCTTAGTGGAAAAAAGGTGCGTTCTAGGACAGTCCACTTGAACTACGACGACGGCAGTGCTACGGAACTCCAAACAGCTTCTGTGTCTCAACCGACTCAGAAAACTGCTCCTGGTTCTCAACATTCTTTGAAACCTCAAGCACCCAATGTATCTCGAGCAGTCGAGATCCTGTCGGATGATGAAGAGGGCGAGATTTACGAGAGTTTACCTGCGCGAAGCTTGGATCTGCCAAGCACGGGCAGTGTCGAGGAAACCCACCAGATTAAGCTTATTACTGGCGCTGCTCGTCAAATGGCAGCCAGAGTGTCTAAAGGAAAATTCAAGCCCGATCGCACCCAGCAATATTTTCGCAATGGTACCGCGCTCTCGCTCTCTGTGCAGTGGCCTGATGTCGTAGCGGCACGAACAATTGTCCCTCGCGATATACTCCGCAGGAGACTCTATGGTATCATTCCATTTGCTCGTTATGACAAGATCAGGGTTTGTTTGCAACCCACGGCTCCAAAAGCCAACGATCCAGAGAAGTGTATTGTTATCTATACGACTCGGGACGCGGCCAGGGTCGCTGAGACGTATCTTAAATCAAAGCAGTTCACAGAGAGGGATCTCGCTTTCACGATTGAAGTCCGAAGAAGTGAGGATATCAGAGAGACTGCAGCTACGAAAGCGCCAGCATACAAGGTAGTGCCTAAAGGTGTCGATCGAGAAAGTCTTGCGATTGGCATTGCCGGTTCAGCACGACAAGAGATTGCACGCGGAATGTATACCACCAAGAAGTATCTAGCATACTGCTCGAATCCGCAACATCCGTTGGTCGAGGAAAAGCCAGCAGATAAGCAGCCGGCTAGCAGACGTAAGTTAACACTTCTAATAGCTTTGAGGGTCATTCACCTGAACATCGAGTTCCCGAACAAGTATATTTCCTGCTGCTGCTGAGCTTTGTTGACACCTAATTATCTAGTTGAAGACTCGGTAGCGTGCCAAAACAACGACGACGACGCGTCGGAAATTTCTCCTCCCACAATGACAACAACACAACCTACGACACATCATACACAAGATCTGCCCAGCTTATCGCCATCTAGCTCGCTCACAGATCTGCCCATCCCGGTCAGATCTGTCATGTCGCAACTGAATCAGCATGAGCGCAACCTCCAGACCAAATACAACTTCATTGAACGCGACGACGAAATGGTGTTTTGTCCACTATGTAACGAACGTGGCCACATGGATGAGACCTGCCCAGAGAGGGAATGTAAACATTGCGGAATGGTCGACGATCATTTCGATGCTTTCTGTCCCAGAAACAAAAAGTGTGAGAAATGCCAAGAGCGTGGTCATATTGAGGCAGAATGCCCAGCAAAGCTCAGAAGAACTGCTGCGGATGGCTTTGTTGATTGTGACATCTGCCATGGAGATGGTCATAAGGAAGAGGAGTGCCCTGATCACTTCATTCTGATGTTTAAACCTCCAGCAGCACCAAGGAAAGTCGATTCGATCAATGTCGGCTGCTATGTGTGTGCTGGCCCACACTTTGGCGATGACTGTCTCGACCGTGACAAGATGGGCCACAAACGAGCACCACTCACTGAGTCGATGCATGTATTTACAGCCTCCTTTGCCAACAGGTTCTTGACCACGCCTCTTGGACCCGCTAAACGCTACCGCCATCAACAAGCCGCTAGCAGTGGCCGTCCTCCAGCAGGATCGTCTCGCCGAGGTGGCCGCTTTCCACATGCCAGCAGTCGCGATTTGAACACCGCCATCGATCTTGAGGATGTCCACGACGCACTCAGCACTCTACCCCGACGACCTCCACCGCGTGCTAAATATATCCCGCCACCGCCTCCAGATGATCTCCAGCCGCCATTGCCGCCAGGGCCACCACCACCACTTCCGAGCTCATCTCGCCACTACCAACCTGCACCGCCAACTCGATACGACAATCAGGCTTACCGTGGAAGCGATGGGTACGCGCAGTACCAAGGAAATACGTCATACAGCGATCGCC
This sequence comes from Venturia carpophila, assembly GCA_014858625.1. Taxonomy (NCBI): domain Eukaryota; kingdom Fungi; phylum Ascomycota; class Dothideomycetes; order Venturiales; family Venturiaceae; genus Venturia; species Venturia carpophila. The sequence continues at coordinate 2,706,717 of JACTAK010000002.1, read as the reverse complement.
CTCGTTCGTACAACAACGTTGGTCCCCCAATATATCCGCAGCAACAACAGCAGCAGCGTGGTCGCTCGAGGTCACCGGGGCGTCGCCGTGGCGGAGGGTATATGGGAGGATCAGGAACCTATCGTGATCGTGATGGACCATCGTACCCACGGGGGAATAACAGCCTGCGAGGTCCGCCACCAGGTCCTCCTGGTTCAAGCACGGGTACCTATCCTGGGCGTAGATGAGCGTGAGGTGTTTTGTTATTGGCCGTCAAGTGAGAAAATGGAAGTGCAACAAAATTTTGGATTCCAAAGTGATTCTAGCTTCTGTGATGGACGGATGGAGCTCACGAGTGGTCGGTAGGATAAATGCATGGTACAGAAAAGTGATTATTATAGGGAGTGGTGAGGAGATCATAGCCTCTCTCTCTATCTCGAGCGTAGTGCACAATCATGTATGAGCAGCTAAGAAAATTCAATACGAGTCTGCTAATAATTCAAAGATCGATTATGTCGGACGATCTGTGTCTTTCTGATGATATCGTCCGTCTGGATTATAGAGCCCAGACATCATGACAGGGCGACATATCATCGACTACCATTACCGATGGAGCATAGCTTTCCGTACGCAGCGGTTTTACCCGTCCAAGCTGAGATTGTCCCCTCACCTCCCAAGTCCAACTTCGAGAGCAAAAAAAAAAAAAACATAAAACAACAAATTAAATGACTCAAGATTCTCAAACCCCATACTGCTATTCCAAATAACATCGGACGACGTGTCTCAAACCTGCTTCCCGAACCCGAGAAATAGCAGCTTCGACATTCTCTTGTGATGGCACAATGGTGGGACGAGGTAATACTGCTTACCAGATTTGGACCGCCTCACTTGATACTTAGCTCGATCCGTTCAAGCCTGTGGCAATGGTACTCGATCTCTTTGTAGGCGGGTTCGTGTTTATATTGCTGTAGGTTGTGTCCTGCAATACTCTTGGAATGGACGGTTGGTATGTATATCTATGTGCCGGTGTAAATGGCGCTTGGTATCTGTGATGATTGAGATATCATAATAGTCGCACTGAGGCGTTCTTCTTCTACTTCTTCTTCTTCTTCGATCAGCTTTTGACATATTAGTACCTTGTGATCAACCACGAATCCACTTCGACAGAGTTTCTGCGTTGGATACACAGCACACAGTGGCTTGTCCAAACTCAAGTTCGGCGTCTGGAGTAGTACTGTGGTCAGCGATACATCCACTGCGTCAAAGTTTCTGTGTGAGGATGTACACTTTGGCTTTTCCATGCTCAAATATGGCGTCTGAATTCGTACTCCGTGACCGCCCACAACTCCACTTCCGGCACCACTTCTGTGTGATATCGAGCACCATGGTATTTCCATCTTCCGTACAGCGCCTGGCCAAGCACGGGAGAGGTATATGAGATAAAAGAACGGCTCTGCTCCTCTCTCTCACTCTCACACACACTAAACATTTTCCACAGTCTCCCCTCTTTCCAACCTTCCACAGACTAAGATGCAGCTCTCCCACCCCTCTATCCTCCTCTTCCTCCTCGCCTCCACACCCACCACCCACGCAGCCTGCGGTCTAGGTCTCTTCTACTGCGCCGAAACGGCCATCAGTACACCTCCCCATCCTTCCCAACCCTTCCCAACAACATGAAAAATTCACTTACTCCCCCTCCCTCCAGACCAAGGCTACCGCGCCGCCACCGAACGCGCCCTCCTGACCTGCGGCTGCAATTCTGAGGTCGCCATTTCAGACGCCCTTGTCTACTGCGGTGGCAGCGGTCTGAGTCGGGAAATCAAGTTTCAGAAGAAGTGCAAGGAAGGCTGTGTCGATGGTGGATCTGGGAACAGTGATTATTGCAGGGAAGATGGGAGTGCGTTTTATGAGGGAGAGGATTTTGGGGGTGATGTGTTGGAGGAGGTGCTGGTGGCAGGGAGGGGAGGAAGGTTGGAAGTATGACGGGTTGGTGAAGGTGATAATGATGGTGGTGAATCTTGTGGGTAGAAATTTCTGTTTAGACAGTTGGTGAAGCATTGTCTTTGATCCGTGTTCTGAGAGCGGGGCAATCTCTTAATGCCAGGTCCTTTTTATTTCAGCTGAGATCGACAGCGATTTACGCGACAGCGCTGTAAAAGAAGATATGATAGCAAGATGATTGCACGCGTACACTTTAAGTAGTGAGGGTATTGTAAGGTGCCTAGGAAGAATCCCAATCCTTGGCCTTCACCCATGAAACCCCGTACTCGTACAACATTAACGCCTTTCAGTCTTTGTTCGATATCCCATGTCGCCATATTCCGATCGACAAATGTCCTACTCATCCACAGCCACATTATCTGCCCCCAGGTGGTCCATATCCTCCAGGCCCAACAGGAGATCCAGCATTTGGCGGAAATTGAGGCGGGAACTGCATACCTCCAGGCCCACCCGGCGGTGGGAAAGGCATGCCTTGTGGTGGTGACCCAGCTTGCCCTGGCGGAGGAAAGGCCATGCCCATGGGTGGTGGTGGGAAAGGCATATTCGGTGGAGGCCAGGGTAGATGTGCAGGGAGGTTCGCAGGTCGAGGTGGAGGAGCGCCATTGATTGGAAACGGAGGTGGTGGCATACCGCCTGGATGACCTATATGTGAGCGAGGCTCAAGTGATGATGGCAGCTAAGAGGAAACGCAGCGAGAACGTACCTGGGAAGGCAAAGGGTGGTGGGGGTCCGCCGAACCCTCCGGGCATAGGGCCCATCGGTTGCTGAAGCATAGGATTTGAAGCAGCCTGGCCTGCATCGGCATAGGAAGATGTGATGGAGTCGATAACGGATTGGGCTTTTTCGTGGCCAATTTCTGCGTTGCGCGTGAGCTTACTAACTGAGCAGTGGACAGACTTGGGAACCGGATTACGTTGGTAGTAATCTATGACATTTCGGAGGTGATTTCTGCCGCTGTTATGGGCTTTCCGCACGCTCATGGAGTCGTGGGTGAGGTAGACGTCGCAGTAATCGCCTTGGGAGCGTGGTTAGTCGCGTGGATTTCTCGTTGAACGATCGGAACCTACAAAAGAGTGCATGGGAGTTAGTCAGAGGCGTTGCATTCGGGGTATGTGAACTTATATTTCGGCATCCTGAGTCTTGTAGTCAGTTGTTGTCATAAGAAACCTTGGTTGCTGGTCGCAGAAGTCGAGGTTCGCGAAGGCACAGAGAGTGTGGCTTAGTGTGTACATCACATCCTGCCTGTACTTTTCAGCATGCTCCTGCTTCCAGTCGAAGCTCCAAGTCTCACTGATCAGCTCACCTACTTCCTCCATCAACTTCATCCTCCTGCACCCAATCAATTCATGTCGACCATTGGGACCGCCACCATCGATCACAGTCTCCTTCTTTCTCCTCACGCTCTCTTGATATTACAGACCACCAATTTCGGCGACTCGTCGACAGATCGAAGAGCCTGGACATTGAATACACGGATCACTGACATTTTCATGCTTGATCACATCTTGCTTAGTCGTTTGAGCCGATTAGTGCCACTGTGAACACTGTGAATTAAAATCTGACATGGTACGGCTGCAGTCAGTGTTGTGGCACCGACTGTCGCTCACATCATAGGGCGTCCAACCATGCCAGATGCGCGGTCTTGATTAGGCGGGGCTTGCCACGGGCATTTGAAGCTCCAATTCTACCCTTCACACGATCTCCAGCGCGGACTTAGGAAATAACTTCCTCGAACTTGGATGTGCTGACCGTGCTGACCGTGCTTGAATCCAAGACCATCGGTCTTGAAGCTAATTGCTGGCGCAGGTGATTTGAACCCTGTTATACCCTGCTATCTGCCAGTCATGAAAGATGCTCAAAAGGCTATATAACAAGACTTGACGAAAGCTCCCAAGTCCTATTCTTCATCCTATACCCTGTTTTTCGTCTGCATTCATTATCCAGTTGACTCAATGCTTTGAAGTCTCTCTCACCGCTTTGGCCTTCGTTATCATGAAGTATGATTTCATTCTTGTAGGTGGTAAGTTTCATCATTCCATTCGTGCTAGTGTTGTGTTCCACGTTCGCTAACTCCAGTCAAGCCGGACCAGCAGGAGCGGCTCTTGCGGCAAACCTTGCAGCCTCAAAGAAAGCACCATCTGTGCTCTTGCTTGAAGCTGGCGGCCCAAACGACCTACCTCAAGATCGTGTCCTAGCCGACCGCTGGTCTACAGCATTCACACAACCTCACTTCAATTGGAATTACATGGCGACACCACAGCAGAATTTGTAGAATCGCGAGATATACTATGCACGCAGTAAAGGATTGGGCGGCTCGACTTGCATCAATTTTGGCCTCTACACTAGAGGACTAGCCGAAGATCACGATGAGTGGGCTCGGCAAGTGGGAGATGACTTTTTCGACTGGAAGCATGCTGAAGAGCGCTACTATCGACTTGAAGAGGTTAGCACCGTCTCAAACGAAAAATACCGTAAGTATGTCAATCCTAGACCGGAAGATCATCGCCACAAAGGACCTCTCAAGGTCACCTTCCCAAATAAATGGGAAAGAACGATGGACAGCATTTTGGATGCTTCGTATGAGTGTGGAATGGAGCCAAAACTGGACATCAACAACGAAGATGTGATCGGTGTTGGCGTATGCCCTGCCACTGGCTATCAGCCAACGATTGTCCGGGTTGGACAAGTCCAGCTGCGATACAGACATCACGCGAACAATTTACGAAGGATGGGACTGGAAATCTCACTATTCTCAATGCTACCTCAGTTATTGGCTTCTTCGACGGCGACAACAAGCTATACACGTCCGACCAATTTAATCAGCTCCCACCATCAGTACGAAAATATGTTCAAAACCCGGCCATTCCTTCTTGGGAAATGGTAACGGGTGGTCCGCCCTTTACTGCAATGGCCGACCCAAATGCTCTCTACCTCATGGTCGTGGGTTTTGCCATGACACCTCAAAGTCGCGGCAGTGTTACACTCAGAAGTGTCGATCCTGCGGATCCACCAGTCAGCGATCCCAAATTCTTGTCTCATCCTTATGATCGCAGAAACATGATCGAGACCACCCGCAAAACCTACAATTATATCATTTCACCTGAGATGGCCAAAGACAGCATCAAGCCTCTGGTGGCTCCAGCATCTGACTCCGATGAGGATCTATGGCAATACATTTAAGAATTCGCCGGTTCCACTTGGCACATGTCTTGCACTGCGAGAATGGGAAAGGCTAATGATGATACTGCTGTGGTGACGACTGACTTTCGCGTGAAAGGATTGCAGGGATTGAGAGTTGCCGATGTTAGTGTCACTCCATTTCTTCCAACCTGCTATACTCAGAGTACGGCATATTTGATCGGCGAGACAGCCAGCGAAAGATTGATTGCTGAATATGGGCTTGATATTTGATGTTTGTGTAAGTCAAGACTGTGATCAGCTATCTATTTCTTTTGTGCTCAACCTGTATCTGTTTCTCAAAAGTAATTCATTTCCTCTGTTAACGAGCCCCAGAGCGCCTAGAGTTCTGCAAACTGACTTCCATACGTGACAAGGCAGCGTAATCCATACTAGTTCTCTCCCTTAAAGCAGACCATTCATTTCTGGATACGCCCATGCCAATGTTATCAGGATTGGTATGTCGTCCGTCCTTGTCTCAAATTTTGCTCAATTCGGTCTATCGTCAACGGAAATCTTCGATGCTCCCTTAGACAGTTCTTCGACGGCCAGCTCACTGTTCTTGATCCGTTTCATGGCCTCAGTATATCGTCCCTTCTTTGCAAAGGTCAGTGAATTTCTTTCAATCATTTTCTTTCAATTATTGTTTTTCAACTCATGATCCATTCCGCAAAAGTCCCGACGAAGCTCAAAAATTCTTCAGTTGCCAGGACTTTCTCGACATCGATCTCAAGTCGTTAATCCCCACAGAAAATCACCGTCTCTATCTCAGCAACCAGCAACTCCTGCCACAGCGTCCTCGGTGGACGCCACGGACTCGAAACATCCAATACCGACGACTTCGCCTCTTTTATTACCGCAATCATCCTCCTATATCCAAGCTCCTCAGCCTCGTCCAGCTTCTCCACTCCCCTTGATCTTGTCTCAATCGTAGCGGCCTCCATGGATTCTGCAGCCATAAACACCCGTATTCATCTAGGAAACTCTCGAAATGCGCTTTGTAGATGAGTAGGGCGTGATTGATTTCGAAAACTTGGGAGGCTTCTGATGTTATTGGCAGGGTGTTGAGAGCTTCTTTGAGCTCGAGGCCGTAGGCTTTGAATTGGTCGAGAGGTGTTGGGGTGGTTGGGGGCATTTCAGTAACGTGAACAGTGGTAATGGTTGAGGTTGAGTCTGAGGCAGATCGTAGTCGTGATGGATATGACGGTGAAACTGAAGCGATACTCTGCTCTCCTTCCGCGATTGAAGATAACCCAGAGGCGTAGTCTGATTCTGGTGGTTGTGGGTCGATTGGGGTTTTCGTGGAAGAGATGGATAAAGTCGAGATTTTCGAACGAAGGGATGTCCAGGATAGATCTTGCTTCGATATGCTGGCTTCTGGGTTCTTGGTCGTCTCGAATGCCTTCGGAGACGTCGAAACCTCTTTATCGTGAGAAGAGGTGTTTGGGCTTTTGAGCATCTCTTCAGAATAAAGAGTAATGTTAGTCTTGGTTGTAAGAGGATAGGATCCACTGATGTTGACTTTGTAGGTTGGCTATTGCCTTTTTCTTTCGAGACTTGGCCATGTCGAATACTATTTGTGAACCAATTGCGTCAGGAGAGGGTTTGTTGGAGTTGTTGTGAGTTGGCGCGTCTGTTGATAACACGCTGTAAGACAGTGCATTCATGTACACGGATTTCCTTGAAACTTTGCGGGCATGGGAACGGGGTGAGAGTGAGAACCGGGTAAGTCATTGCGTGACCGTGTATATTTGTCATGAGCTTATCATAGGTGACAATATCTCGTCGAATCCCATCTTTATTCCACTCTGAGTCGAGATCAAGCCGTTCCAATTTCCGGTCATCCAAGCGATCTCTTCAAATCCCGGGCAGGATCGTGGAAATCACCGCCTACAAAACAAGCCGGTCAGGATGGCAAACAACCAGCCTTTGCTCTACCTGTTTCCAACACTCTTCAAGATCCGCCCGTACATACAAAGCCAGGCAGCTATGACCACCCGACCCTCTTCCCTCTTCCCTCTCTGAAAATCCCCTCCATCTCCTCGCAACAAGGCACTTTCGAAACTGAAGACACCCTGCCGCTTGCTTGAGCCTCTCAGTAAAGCAGTTTCTCTCATGTCCGTTGTATGTCTGTCATTCAACTCAGCTAAAAAAGATATAGCGAAAACCATGTACTCAACCAATCTCAACGCCACCATCCCAGAACCAAGAGCGTCTTCATCGTAACGGATACAGAGTAGGGCAGCCTTCTAGTCGACCTGTAATGCTGCCGCCTTGTGTGGTAGAGCCTATACCGTTCTGGAATTAGTCATTTGTGCTGCTGCACTGTATACCGTAGATGGTACCCCAAGGCGGTCTTGAGTACATGTGGGCGCGCAGGGAACTGCCATCTAGACCGCCAGAACAATGATTCTTTCCTTCCTCCCGGTGCATCGAAAGAATTATCGGAACCCCCAAAAAATGATGAGAATATCGCCCGTCACTGACAAAGCTGAAGAATGAATCCTGCAGCACCGTGGCTTGGGCTGGTCTTTCTGGCTGAAGAATTTGATCCGTGTCTTCGGCCACGTCGACGTGGAAGGTCAGACATCCAATTTCCCCCCCCCCCCCCCCCCCCCCCCCCCCCCCCCCCCCCGTCGTAATAAGTAAACACTACTACATCAAGCACAAGCCTTGATAAGTGTCGAAAGGGGAAAAAAAAGACACAGTCTCATATACCTTAACAAAGGATTCCGCACGACCCCAAATTTACAGAATGGATATGGTATGTTCGAGTGCCTCTTAGCAGGTTCCAAACACAAGGCGCGCCAACGAGTCTGGGTTACGGTTTCTCCTTTGAAGATACTGAAAGAGTTTTCCTCCTATGATCTCCTTTCGAGCTTAGGAATGCCAAATCCGTTTGGGGCAATGGAGGCCCACGCCATTTCACTGGTCATTTCGTAATGTCGATATACAATCTTTCGATAGTAGCAGTAGTTGGTCACAAACGGTGGAAATGTTCGCTCGAGCGCATGCGTCCCCGACGTTGCATAATCTATTTTATGCCCCGTAGGCAGGTACACGCCCTTCATACTTGGACACTGTTATGAGGAGAGCGGACTGGAGAGCGCAGAGAACTGGAGACCCCACAGTGACAAGGTCAACATGACCCTTGAGCAAAACCACCATTGCATTAATACTCTGACCCCATACTCTAACGACCCCCATCATTCCTCTTCCTCATCGCGATCCTGATCACGGTAGGGCCCCACCTCTTCATCTTCCGAGAACAATTCTTCCTCGTCCGACTCTCCAGCAAAAGCGTCGTACAATTCTCCAGCCCGCCTCGGCTGCTTTTTCGACCCTCGCGCTCCAGTCAATCCGCTGGTCAACCCGATACCCTCATCGTCTCCATCATCCAACATCTCGAATTCGTAGGAGTCACGCCCGGCAGCAAGTCTCTTGCGTCTCTGGACGAAGAAGTAGGTCAACAGCCCGGAAATGAAGACAAGAATTATCGCTAGAGCACCATAGATCCAAATCTGAGTTCGTTTCGAGACACCAAAGGTTGGGAAGAGGGAAGGGAGGAAGTGCTCTTGCTCTTTCTGTTCATCGTGATCCGCTTCAGACGAGGGCGCAGACGTTGAGCTGGGTGTAGATGTAGCGGAGACGGGAGCCTCAAAGGGCACGGTAGCGGTAGGCATGCCGCTGATAGAGGTAGCTGCTGCTTCATCCGTCGGTTTGGAGATGGCTGGTCGAGTTGGGTGAGATGAAGGGTCGCCCAAATCAGCGGTCGTTGTGGGTACCTGGATGCTTGCGGTGCTGACAAGACTGGCGGGAATGCGATCGTGGTCGTTGTCATCTTCGACATTGGGCATTGGCAGTAGCGTAGCCTTCCCAGCATCCATACACTCACCGAAAATCTTGAGCCTCCAATCTGTAAAACTGCCATTGTGGTTATTTACCTCAGTGTCCTTGACGATGACCGTCCAGTCGCCGACGCCATCTTCTCCAAAATGGACCACGGACATAAAAGACCAATCCTGATATCCCTTTGGAGCCTCATCGCCTCTGCGAGTGGCAGACAAGTGGCTGGTCAAGCCGCCTGGGCTTTTCAGTTCGACGCTGAGGTCACCGCGACGACCATGTTCAATGTTCATCGTGACCGTAATGTGCTCTACGCGCTCCAAATTGGCTTCTTGCATCATTCGCTTTGTCACTTTGAACGTGCTGTGTAACCCTTGATCGCCTTGCGGAATGTCTGCCTTCACGTGAATCCATGGTGTAAACAGCCAGGCCTGTGGCTTGACAAGTTTCCAGGTCTTTGCCGCCTCAACGACTGCGTAGGCATCAAGTTTTCCATAACCAAACTGATGGCTGAACTTCTTGCCTGTAGCCGTGACCTGCCAGTCCTCCTCTTTCTCCTCTACGTAGAATGGTACGGCAGTCAAGACTGTGATCCACTGCATATCTCTCCAGGTAAGTTCTGGTCTGGCCGAGAGGGCCAGAGCGTAGACACCGGCTGCTAGAGGTCCAGCGGCAGAGGTGCCACCATGGGCTTTTGTACATTTGTCCAAACCAACGTCCGTAGTGTGGATGGCTTCATTTTGTCCACTGCTGTATGTGACTACCAGCTGCGCAGAGCACTTTTCAGAGTAGTAGGGATGGCGATCAGTCTTGTCGATCGCGCCAACGGTGATACTCAAGATGCTGTTTGTGTAGCCGTCGAAATTGCAGTTGTCCTCAGAAGCAGCGCCGTTGCCAGCGGCAAAGACGTAGATGGTGCCCTTGCCGCCACGGCCCTCCTGCACCGCCTTGAGCATGGCTCTCTTGATAAGGATTCCGGGAGCTTCCATTGTTCTGCCGTCGTCTGGCGGACCCCATGAGCAAGAATAGATGTCGTTCTCCTGAAAGCCGTAGATGACCGATTCGGCTTCGTCAACATCAGAAATGGGCTTGGAAAGGATTCGTATGCCAGAGACGCGCGAATCGTATGCGACGCCAACTCCGCAGACGTCATTCCTTGCCGCAGCGACCTCTCCGGCGCACCGTGTGCCATGCTGATCGTCGCTGAGACGAGGCTTTGGTTCGTCCACTTGCTCGTTGAAGTCGTAAGAGCCTTTGGCAAAGTAATTCGGCTTCAGATCCAAGCTGTCCATGTCCAAGCCATCGTCGATGATTGAAACAGTAGCGCCTTTGCCTGTGATACCCATGGCCCAAACGCCTGTCACATTGAGGTCGTGTCCGACTTCCTGTGTATTGAAAATGTGCCATTGCTCGTCGAATATCGGGTCACCGATCTCCAAGGATTTCGCAACCTCCGCTCGAGCAGCAGTCGCCTCGTTTTCTGCTCGCACGTGCGGCGGCAGTAACCCTCTCTTGACCAGTCGCTTCCTCAGCACCTGTTTTTGATTCAACAGCACTCCGTTCCAGAATGTGAGGCTCCGCAACGGCATTTCTTTTCCTCTTTCTCCGTCTCTTCAGCTCTTGTATCGATTCTTCGACTATGTCGTTGTGGTGTTTTGGTGCGCTGAAGATGTGGTGATCGTCTAGGGAGGCTAATTGACCTTCATGGCGGAGGCCTAGATGTTCGGCCAGTTCTGTCGGCGAGGAAGAGGCATCTAGGTGTATGGCATAATAGTCGTGGGTCTCGTAGTTACGCCGCGCAGCAAAGGAGACGCCGGCGAACAGTGCTAGGAGTGAAGAATACCGCATGTCGGGGGTTGTTGTATAGAAGGTTAAGCCGGGACAGGTAGATGGCGTTTTCGTCCTCTTGCTGTGGCTTCGCAGCAGGAATCTGCTGACACGCAGTACGTACGTGAGTTCGCCACGTCGCTACTCAAACCTCCAATCGTCGCTGTCACGGCGTGCAAAAAAACGGCGAATTGGTGCTGGAGAAGGACGAGGTGTCCGGATCTCAGTTTCAACCACGGGCAGGGATCCAAGAGGATCCAAGGGCAAGGAGTTTGTTCCCGAAACAAGCAATCTAAGATTTGAGCCTCAATTGCGAGTCCTTGATGATATCTAAATGTACTCTGGTGATGTTCTGGCCCCTCCCTCTCCCGTTTAGTCCTTCTCGACTGGCGTCCTACTGTCTTTCCGTGTCCGTGTCCGTGTCCTCCTCTCACGATGGACGAACATCAGCCACAGTTGTCAGGATATGGCTTCGCCTCCCGCCTTCTAGCGCGAAGCGCGAAGCGTGAAGCGACGAATTCTGCAACTCCAATTCCAGTCTACTCAATCACTGGGCGACAAACTGGATTATGGAATCGGATGGCCTCATCGGAGACGATTGCTGATGTTACATGTGGAATACGTATTTCGGCGGTCCAACGACCTGCTTTGCACCTCTTAGATTCTACGTACCGAAGCTTTTTTCCATCAAGCGTTTTCTCGACTTTCGCATTGGTTTCTTCGATGGCCAGGAAATCATGGGCTTCATGTCGCCGAACCGACTGATGTATGTCAAAAATTTGCTGCGTCCTTACGAAAGGCCATCGTATAGTTTCTAGCATTTGGACGGGGACCTCTAACCTGTCGCATGACTGGCCACTCCACTGCACTGCATTCATGGATGCTCGCTTTCGTGCTGAGTTGTCTGTGAAAAAGGCAGCTTCACGGTACATACAAGACGCTAGGAAAGCGGGACAAGCTTTGTCTACGCATCTCGAGGTCTGTCCCTACGTAGTAACGTTAAAGGATCAGGGCAGTTCCATGTGTATCGGTAGCCGAGGCTGCATATCAGTTCTAAACTACGGAGAGACCAACGAAGACACGATACGGACGGCCTGCTGCCCAATACGTTGTGGTCATGGTGTCACAGTGCCACCGTCAACACTGGCAGACATATCACGACTGTCTCGTTTTGCCCTCCCTCGAAATCCAGGTCAATACCGATAGATTTTCGGCTTTTCAGACCGGCCACCCGCCAGACATTGACAAGATCGTCGTCGCGTGGAGGAAGACTCATGGATGTTGGCTATGCAGAAAAGTAGGTAGACTGCTTGGACAGCCTCACCTTGGCGTGGTTGAAGTTGCTGGGAGCGTGCGAATCTTGAGTGGTGTGAGTGTCATATAGTAAGGTTGTATATGCCATAATTAGTTCCCGCTTCCCGCTACCCAGTTTCCAAGGGCTGGGCCGAGTTGTGGGCAATGATATACAGTATTTTCATCGCCCACCTCTTGTCCGTCGTCATGCAGCGTGTGTACTCTGCAAAATGGAGGGGGCTGGGACTCTGAGGTTCCTTGCAACACCTCTTTCGCAGCTCTATGCCTGCAGTCCTCCAACTCACATCCCAGACTTTGCGCCTGCTGTCCATCTGATCTAGCAGGCTTGATCCATCGTGGAAAAAAGATAGTCTCCCGAGCTCTCCGCCCTTCGTCAGCTTTTCTCACCTGCAGTCCTGAACATAAAGGGCCATAGATTTCTGGCAATTTGGAGAGAAGATCTCGCCGGGGATTTATCGAAATCAAGTCCAAACGAGAGATACCCTCGTTTCCCCCAGGGCCATGGACTGACGAGACCGCTATTCTGTCCAACCTCTCTCGTCCGAAGCTCACCCAACCATCCGCCTCAATGCAGTAAGACCCTTCTGCGCTCATCTATCGTGATTTTGGTACCCAATGGCCGCCCGCCTCTCGTCCAACAAGTCGACCGCACGCTACCCTGCATTGCTGCCGCACACAGACTATGCCCACGATCGGTCACCTCTACAGAAGCTCGAGGTAGCTTTGGACAGCTTAACAAAAGAAGAGAAGAGATCGCGTATGGAGGAAGCCGAGTTGAGAGCCCAGGAGCGCGCTGCGGCTAGACGACGCGCCAAAGCTTCAGAGCATCGCGACAGGAAATCTCAGCCTTCCCTACGCTCGAACGACCATCCTGAGCCTGCGCCGAACCGAGATCGTTCCAATCGTTCTTCTGGAAGATCAAGCTATTTCGATGCTTCCAATCCGCGTCCTTCGAGAATTCCAGTACCAGAAGAGACGGATCCTGCTCGTAGAGCTCGGGCTGGTCTATACGACGAGGGAGCTCGATTCAGGGATGATCGCAGGACATCTCGCGGCGCAAAGAATGCAACGGCAAAGAGTTCGACAAAAGATGCGCCGGCGCGTCAGAGATCAGTGCGAGAGGGACAGGTTTTTGATACAGACCCAGGGTACACGGACACGCGAGGGAATCTGGTGTCCCCTCCAGTCAAGGCTGCTCAAACCGACTACGGGTTTCCGAACGTGAGTGCACAAGTACACAGGAAATCGGTTGCTCCAGGTGGGGAGGCACAAAATGGCAAAGCGTATCCAGACGTTTCGCAGGTAGTGCCCCGACAAAATCCACAACGACATCGCCGTGCTGAGGTCACTAATTACGAACGATCGCGAGGAGTATTCCAGACGCCTGAAGAAGCTGAAGAGGTGCGACGTATTGCTCATATGCGGGCTGCTGCACTGGACTCGTCCACAGAGGAACCTCTCTCCCCCCAGACCCAACAAAGATCACAGACTTTCAATGAATCGGGAGACGAACCGACCACACCTAAGCTTAAGAGCCTTTTCTCTAATCCCTTTCGCCGAAAAAAGGACACGTTAGTGCCAGACGGTCCTGCAACTACTGGAACTGCCAATGGGAGTGCTGTCAGCAGAAATTCAACAGAGCAACATCGACATTACCCACACTTACACCATCACGAGAAGATGCGGAAATACCAACCACCACGCTACGTTGACTACAGGAAGAATATTCGAGTCGCGAGAGTGGCAGTGAAGGAGCCAGAACCCTCCGCACAGCAGCAGAAGGAGGATTCTGCTTGGTGGGAGAAAAATGCCACGAGCAATACAAGAAGAAGCTCAGCCGGTGCCAGCTCTAGATCGAGACCATCCGCCCTGGCATATGATGGGCCTTACGACGAAGGGGGGAAGACCTTCTTTAACCCTCCTTTGTATTTGAAATGCGGTCCATTGCTACGATTCACAGGCATACGGAAGGACTCGGCTGTCCGTTCGGTAAGCAGGACTAAACCGGGGACAGAGCTGTGGACAGGCAGTATCATGATCGTGACAGTGGACTCAAAGTCAAAGTATGAACAGCCTCCAACCTTGAGGATCTTCAAGCAGCCAGTCGACTTGCTTCCGCCGCCGCCAGTCGAGATTGATGAGGCCAGCGGCATCCATCTCGGCCCAGAATATGTAGACCCAGTCGCAGGACAGGTCAAAGTCTCGAGAGTAGGGAAAACCCTTTATGTCAAGCCAGCTGACGCCTTGGACGAGCATCGAGATCTGTCTCGTGTTGAGAATGATTCTGGGCTATTCGAGGAGGCCCGAAGCGCTTCATACTCTTTTGGTGATGGTAAAAACACCCTCGGCGTTCTGCGCTACTCTGGTCAAGATGGCGAGAAACGCGGCAAGTATCAGGAAATCCCAGGATACCGCTTGCACTCGGAACGGGGAGCCACGTTTTGGAAATTCAACATCGAAATCGAACTCGGCTCCCAGCAGCTCAGGCTGGCATATCGGATAAATAGAGGCCCTGCAATAGGCTTCTGGGTCCCTGCAAGAGGCACGACTATGAACATGATGTTCCACTCATGCAACGGGTTCAGTTTATCCGTTGACACGAACACATTCTCTGGGCCGGATCCCATGTGGCGTGACGTACTCAATGCTCATCAAACGAGGCCTTTTCATGTTATGCTTGGTGGTGGAGACCAGATTTACAACGATGCTGCAACAACACAGACGCGACTATTCGGAGAATGGTCACGATGGAAGAATCAGCTGCTCAAGAATGCACAGCCCTTTTCGGCTGAGATGCAGGATGAACTAGAAGAGTTCTACCTGAATCGCTACGCCATGTGGTTTTCTCAAGGACTGTTTGGCATGGCGGCTTCTCAAATACCAATGGTCAACGTCTGGGACGACCACGATATCATCGATGGTTTTGGTAGTTATTCCCATCATACGATGAGCTGTCCTGTAATGAGTGGCATCGGCAATGTGGCGTTCAAATACTACATGCTTTTCCAGCATCAGGCGTTGCCTTTGGAAGATCAATCTGTTGAGCCCTCTTGGCTGCTTGGAGCTCAGCCTGGACCTTACATCAACGAGCTCAGCAGGAGCGTGTACATGAGCCTAGGCCGGCAAACAGCACTCCTGGGGCTTGATTGTCGCACTGAGCGAACGCGCGATGAAATTCTCTCTCAGGAGACTTGGGATCTGGTCTTCGATCGTCTGAGGCGAGAAATTGTCAAAGGAGAGACGACTCATCTGATCATCGTGCTTGGTATTGTAAGTCATTTTTGTCCGGGCGCTCTGGTTTCCTGCTAATCCGTTGCTAGCCCATTGCGTACCCACGTCTGAATTTCCTGGAGAATGTTCTGACCTCTCGTCTAATGGATCCACTCAAATCTCTCGGTCGAACAGGTGCTCTTGGTGGTTTTGTTAACAAATTCGATGGAGGAGTAGAGATCCTTGATGATCTCGACGACCACTGGACAGCAAAACATCATAAAGATGAACGGAATTGGTTTGTTCAGGAGCTGCAGGAGCTTGCAGCGGAAAAGTCTGTACGTATCACCATGCTCGGTGGTGATGTCCATCTCTGCGCGGCCGGCCAATTCTACAGCAATAAGAAGCTCGGCATTCCAAAAGATCAGGATCACAGGTATATGCCCAACATCATATCATCGGCCATTGTCAACACACCGCCTTCCGATATGGTTGCGGATGTGCTGAATAAACGCAACAAGATCCATCATTTGGACGAAGAGACAGACGAGGACATGATCCCGATCTTCCTCCACGACGTGAATGACAAGCCGAGAAACAACCATCATCTCCTTCCTCGCCGTAATTGGTGTTCGATCCGCGAGTACATACCCGAATCGACCCCTCTGGCATCTCCAGATGAAGCCTCCCACCCACAATCCGGCATCCGACGAAAACCATCAAAGTCGTCGAGAAGACTCTCGCTCACCCGCGGAAACGGACTGATTCATCGTCTAAGCATAGGTGGACGCAAGGAAGGCCCTTCACATCCGCCCATTGCGTATGCACAACATGCGCCTTCGGAACAAGACTACTTCAACCACCGCAATCCATCTCGTCGTCGTGCTTCAGCTGAGATTCCCCGAGACAGGTCCGTGGATGCTGGTCGTCGTGCTTCTGTGGATATTCCCTCTCGCAGTAGAGCCGATTATCTACCTCCAGTGCCAATGGGCCAACATGCGTCGTCTTCGCGATCTCAATATGAAGGTGCCGGTATGAGTCGCGGAGGTGTAGGCGGACGACCTAATCCCTTCCTCCGCCGACCAACTGACTATCTGCCTCACAATCCGAATCACATGATCAACATGCAACATGCCCTTGATATCCGTTTGAACGTCGAGAACGAACAAGGTGATCCCGCCGGCACGACAACAGAATACCGCCTCCTTGTACCAGCACTAGATTACCACGGTCACAGTGGAGGCGGTGAAGACGGAATGCTGGATCTCAAGAGGACCCAGACAACAGATAGCGTAAAGAAAGGAAAATCTAGAAACTGGTTCGGCATCATGGCAGAGCGGGGCCAATCTTCTTCCCCTGAGAGTCCAGCGAGCAGTGGAAGGAGCGACGACGTGGCCGAAGCCTACTACACGGATGGCAAAGTCGGCAGCAACAGGAGGAGAGATTCCCTCAGCCCCCCTGAAGTCCCTTCAGGCGCCGTCAGTGCGAGTCACATCCCTCCTGGGGCGCGGCGGAACGTAGGTATACCCGCTCCTGCCGGTAGACTCTCCGTATCCGGACCACCGGCTTTGGGAGGAGTCAATCTACAGAGATCCGGCCCGCCAGCTAAGCAGGTTCAGAGGGTCAGCTCGGGCGAGTACAGGAAAAGCCAGAGAGGGGGGGCTCCACCTGTCAGTCTTGGCAACACGGCGGCTGGCAGGGGTCTGCTTGGCGATAGGCCGGATAACAGGCATGATAACAGGCAGGATAGGAGGAGATCGACCGATGGGGGGAGGAGAGGCAGTATGGATGCACCCCGACCCACGCGTGGAAGTTTTGGTGGGTATGATTGATCTCTGAGAGTATGGGATGAGATTGGGCATCCAGGTGATGGGTGATACCTTCTCGAGCATCGATACCGATGGTTCTCTGATGTGGCAAGTTGGAAACATGTTCCTACAGGAGGAACACTGGGGGAAAATGGATTTGTAAGTGGAGAAGCATAATCGGTACGCCCTGTGAGGCTTCATGACATGTAATAGCAACGGGGTGGATAGCTGGCTGGTCTTGGTTTATATTAATCCTTCTCTGGCGGGATCTTCGCATCTTATGTCTTTTCTCGTAATTATGTTTCTTTAGGGGTTGTATTGTGTTTATTAAACCGATTGTGCTGGTGATTGCCGCCTGTTCTGCCTTTGTCCCTTTGTTCACAGCAGGCAAGATCACCATCGACTTTCCAATTATTGGAAGAATTGAATGAGCAGGCCGAGTATGGACATTAATGGAGTTTAGATGACATTCCCGCACTTCCGATACTGCCAGCTACCCAGCAACGCCCCATAAACGAAGGATCTACACCTGGGAAATCGAACTCAAGCTCCGACCCTAACCCAACCTGTTGCCTCGCCCACTCTATACTCTGATCTATCTCTGGACCCACCGCTACCTGTGCTTTCAACTGAAGCACTGTCCTTACGATTTCCCTTCCGAGATCCCTTCCCATCGAAGCCGCCCACCACGCGAGTGAGCCGAGCCTATCCAAAGCACGGCACAGTGCATGACTATCAACATCGCCATCACATCCGCCTCGCTGCAAGCATTCACAAAGTCTGTGCCCGCGAGCGCGGGCCATGCCCACGACCATTTCGTTGTACATATCTTGCTTCCGTACCGAAACTGACCCGCAACCATCTGACGGCATTGTGGTACGATGCAGTCGAGGATGAAGAAATCGAGACTGTGGAGAATGGACCTCATCCCCCACAGCCGTTATGGTGGTCGTCACCGCAGACCCGGAGACACCGTTGGTGTCCAACATCAGCCCGATGTTTTGTTCCGCTAGCCCATAACATGCCATGAGTAACTTCATCACGACTTATGCACCCCCGATTATCCTTTGTGGTTTACTGTTTCGGTGCTCGAGGGGACAAAGTGGACGGGCCATGTACATTGCCGCTGCCATGAAGGCAAACGTGTACATGCTGTGGAAATCCGTCGGCGTGATGTTACTCAGCTGTTGACGGAAGGGGTTTGATCGGGCTGAGCCGCCGATCCACAGGCTCACCGCCCCAAACAAACGCCTGCCGGATTCGAGAAGTCCATTTCACACCGTGGATGTTCTACGGTGTCGACGAACGAGGCTTCCCATCTGATGAGGAGCTGCGCCATGCTCCTGATGAGCCTGAACCATGGGACGGGCGACGTGCTACATCATAGCGAAGGAGAACGGGTATAAGGATGCATAAAGGGACAATGCCAGCAAGGAAGAGAAGGCATGCAAGTATGCTCCCGTGCCAGAGGTGGCTTTGTTGAAGAACCTTGACAAATATGAGGGCAACTGAAGGTCTTTCCTCTTGATCATTGAAGACGGGCTCTCCCATCAAATGGCCACGTCGAAGAAGGGGAAGCGACAAATACGCGTATCTATCGATCGAGCTAGCCAGAGCTTGATTCTTCGAGACGACGAGCCGGCCAAAGGCATCTCGATGGATATCATTGCGAGTTTTCGCTGAAGATGAGGCTCATTATGGTGGCCAGTCGATAGATACTGTTGGCGCCCACCTTGATCACTCCTTTGCCAGTGGCAACTTCCTCAGATTTGTAATGTTATTGCAGAGATTTGGCCGTGGAATCGTGGAGGGAGAACATGCCAAGGGAGAATCTTAGATTCTTAAATACAGCGAGCAGCGGTTCTGGCACGGCATCTTGTCCCCCTCGGAGGAACGCGTCGAGCTTGGAGCTGAGGTTTTTTGCCATCCTACTGCCACGAGACTTGCATCTTGAGTGAAGAGGTTTAGGGGTTGGGAATCGTGGTCCTAGAAGATTGGAATTGACCACGGCGGAGCAGAGGTGAGGGAGGACAGCTGCATGCTGATGGGATCAATGTCGAGTTCCAGTTGGCGTTTGACTGGCCGGCTTTCTAGGCTGGTTGAGCAGCTTGACGCGCTTTTGTCTAGCCAGGATGACGAAGTCCTTCTCTTCCTCGCTTAAGGCGAGATTGAAGGGCTTGGTGCCCGGAGTGAAGAGCAGTACCTGGCCGCCGTGCTGAGATGAGTTGAACCAGAAGCGCCAGTCTTCGTCGCGATGACCGGCAGGGCCTTCTGGTAAGGCGCGGAGGTTGGGGAAACCGAATGCTTCGTATGGGCAGTTCTCGGCATCGGGCTGGCGCGGAAGGAATATCTCCCATTTGGTGCGAGGCAACTTGGCTGGCAATGGGTTGGGAAAGCGACTTCATCTCTGCTCAACGAAGAGGTGCACGTGATGATCTATGGCTATGCAAATCTTGTCTTGTGGGAAGTGCGATACGCGTATCTGCGGTGTTCCATTTGGCTGCCACCACATTGAGTAAGCATAGCTGTAGTCAGCCTTGGGATGACGCTCCATTTGTATACAGAGCCAGAACGAGCCGGAACAGTTGGGCACGCCGGTTCTCTGCATCTGCCAGGTAGAGCAGAGCATCCTGATCACAATCCGCGTAATTCTTGAGTTCGTATCCATACATTTTCCAGAACTGTGTGCCCACGGAATACTCTAGGCAGCTATCAGAGCAGCCGATGCAAACATGGCATCAGTGGCGACCCTAGGATCGTTCTTTGTCTTGTACATCATCCTTGGTTGCTCCTCCCTTTTTAGCCTCCTTGCTCTTTGCTCTCTTTTCACTATAGTACTTCCAGCTCCTGCTCAAGCCTGCTGTTACAGGCCCTTTCAGTGTCTGCCCTACACTGGGCCATTCAACGGTCTTCTTGATCGCCCTGCCGACCATCTCATTCAGATCGTTCTCTCCAGCAATTCTCCTGTCAAAGTCGCTCCCCTCTCTCCTCTTGAAGCTCGTCTCATCTTCGTCTTTTGAGGCTTCGAGCATGTCGTCGAACTCTCTTCTGGGGATCTGAAATTTGCTTTGGTAGAGAAAGTAGAGCTTCGCACGGAAGGCTTCAGGAAGACGGCGCACCATGTTTCCCCGTTTACGTGGGTCCATGTCTTGCTCCATCTTGTAATCGCAGGACGTGTCTTGCATCCAACCATCAGTCGTGCAACGGGAGTCGTTTAACGACACATTCGGCAGGTCTTCGACAAGAGGCGTGTATAATTTGCGAAAATAAGGGAGCTGATTCTTGACGATATTGGAGACTTTGTTGGGATTCTCTGTCTTGAACCGCATCCGCGGATCGCCCATGTAACTAATACTTGCAATCGCAGTGTACAAGTGCGTCTCTGTGAATTCAGGTCCCAGCATAAGAAGAGCTGTTCGTACAGCAGAGATGAGATTGATCTGGTTGGCAAGTCGTATATTTGGATCATCTCGTATGATCTTGACAGGTTTTTGGAGGCGGCCAGCGAGGTACAATGTGTCCCAGGTACTCAGGTCTCGACGAATCGTGTCCAGATTGACGACGCCGTACTTGATGAGAGTTCCGTTCACAACTATGTAAGGGTTAAAGTAGACACCGGCGCCCCACTTGTCCTGTACTCGAGACACAACCGCAGAGCCCAGAGATCCAAGAAAGGAATAGTGGTCGCGGTGCTCGGCCAAGTTGAGGGAATGCCAGTGCTGGGTGAAGGATACGCCAAAAATGAAATCAATCATCTTTCCACCGCCTTGCTGCCATTTTACGATAGCATCAGGCGGGTGAGGATGTGGTGACGATGACGATGGAGCTGGCTTTGAGCTTGTTTGTGGGAAGACGCCGGAGCCGTAAGCAAAGGCATATCGAATCGGGGCACGAAATTGCCGGATGATCTGTCGCAAAGCTATTTTGAACTCCTCATTTGTGTCCATGTGCTGATTCCATCCGAACTTCTGATGTGGTAGCTCATCGAAGGTGGAGATGTTCCAATTGGGATTGTCTTCCCAGCTCGGAGGCAGCGAGGTATTGGAGGATTGGAGGGTAGAATAAGCAGCTTTGTCTGTCGCATCATCGGCAGCTGAAGAAGGTCGTGGAGTGGCAGGAGAGGATTGCGGCGTTTGGTCGACAGCTTGTTTTTGCTCTTCTGCGCGTGAAGCCGCAGGATGGAATTGACGGTAGTATGAGAATTTGGATTGGCGAAATGAGGCGATGTTGGACTGGAGAAGTCGATGGCTGTGGAGGAGAGACTTGAAAGCCCCGTACGGGTACTGTTTGCTGTCGGTGTCAGAGAGCTGGTCTTTGGATATGCGCGGTGCTTTGGGACTGGGGGGGCAAGATTCTTACGGCAGCTGGAGGCAGAGTCATGGTTTGTAGGTCGACGTCTAGTAGGGTATTGACATGGTGAGGGGGATGATACACATAACTTGAAGCACCCTCAGGAACAGCTCGACACGTGGAAGAGCTTCAGCTGGAGCTTCCTTGTTCACTTTCCGTCACTGTCAGGTCGGCCACTGCGGTCCCGAGAGGAACTGCGGTCGGGGCACGGTGGGTGGGAGCTTTGCTAGTGTTGCCCCCCGTTGCCCCCTGATCCCTCGGCGGCATGGCGGAGCTTGCTTGCGGAATCGCGTAAACAAGCGATTCTCTAGTATCTACACAGTACACGCTGACACCACCACGACCCTCTCTACCTCCTGCTCCCCCATATCCTTCCACCGCGTCTCCAAGCACCCGCAATGGAGAGCCTTGTGCAAGTCAGCACCTTTCAAGGACGGCTCGACTCTTTCTCCGCTGAACACCACCTCTCCAAGCGCCGCGCCTCTTCTGTCAAGAAGCGCAGTCCACACGCCGTCTCATGGCCGCACAAATCCCCCCGTCCAGCAGACCTTGCGCGCGCCGGTCTCTTCTACAACCCCACCGGCGACAGCGATGACAATTGCATGTGTTTTGTTTGCCAGCGCCAGCTGGATGGATGGGAAGCCGGCGACGACCCAGTTGCCGAACACTTGAAGCATGCCCCCGACTGCGGCTGGGCCATACACGCGTCAATTGCAGAGACCTTCCAAAATGGAGGGCAAGTCACAGACGACCCCATGTCTGAGCACTTCGCGCAGGCGCGACAAGACACCTTTGGCGACTTCTGGCCCTACGAGCAGAAGAAAGGATGGAAATGCAAGATCGCAAAGATGGTCGCCGCTGGATGGTGTTACGACCCAAGTCCCGAGTATAACGATGGGGTGACCTGTAGTTATTGCAGCCTTTCACTCGACGGATGGGAAAAAAGTGATGATCCCTTGTATGGTTGCGTCTCATCTTGACTCGGATCGATCGCTAATCAAGGATACAGCGTGGAACATCAACGACGCGCGCCGGACTGCGAGTACTTCAAACTGCTGCAGGAATGGTCTTCTGCTCGTGAGCAAGTAAAAGCAAAGAAAGGCAGAGGTCGTCCATCGCGGAGTTCAAAAGCTTCCCGGCTCTCCACGCAGTCAATGGTCTCGACAGTCTCTGAAGCGCCATCACAACTGTCGATTGGAGACGAGCAAACCGGCGAGGACGATAGCATTTTGACCACTGCAACCAATACAACTGCCAAAGGAAGGATGAAGAAGGCGACAACAGCCAAAGGCAAGGGCAAAGCTGTGAAGGGAAAAAAATATGGGTCCCTGGCCGTGGACGACTCGGTTGTGCTACACAGCGAACCTCCAGTTCTTGTTGAAGAGCCTGCAGAGAAGGAACAGATCGTTGATGAGCCGCCCAAGAAGCAGACAAGGCGGAAAGCCAGCCGGAATGAGACTTCACATATCGAAGACACGCTGAATTCAAGCCAAATGCCTCAGCCGACGAGGACGAAAGCTACTCGGGGCAAGGCGAAGCAAAGATTGACCGATGACGAGAGTCAGCTGCAAAATGAATTGCAAGCTTCTGTCCAAGCAACGCTCATGGACGCCGAGGAGCTACCTAAGCTAAAACGAGGGACGAAAAGATCGAGCAATGGCGCACCTAAATTGGATTCATCTGTTATCTTCATGAAAGAAGCGCCTTCCGAACTACAAAGCAAACCGAAACGTGGTAGGCCACCGAAGAATCCAGCACCACCACCACGTAGGCAGGGAGAAGAGGAAGATGAGAATGTTGGGCCTCGATCTTCGTTGGCGAGCGAACCTCCTCAAAGGATCTCGTCTCTTCCTAAGAAGGGACCAAAATCAAAGAAGAGCAAGAAGGGTGCAAAGGCGACAGTTGAAGAACCTGCGCCAGAACCCGAGCCAGAAACCAAAATCGACCTAGACCCCGAAATGGAATCTGAAGTTATCGAACCTGAACTGGACGTGGAGCCTGAATGCGCGGAGTCTGAGCCCGAACCGGAGCTTGAACCAGAAGTCGCAGAGAGGGAGCAGGAGGATGAGGAGCAAGACTTCGACTTTGCTCAGTCTCTAGTAAACCCAGTGAACCCTTATCGACCCATAGAAGGCACGCCAGAGCCCCCGGAGGATGAAGAGGCGGCGTCGACAACACCTTCAACGCCGACTCCAGCTCGGACTCGACAGCCAGGTAGCAGCAGTGCTATCAGAAAGTCATACGCTGCGACACCACTGCGGGTGTCTGCCTCACATAAGGAAGCGACCCCATCTTCTTCGCCTCAATCATCAGACGCAGAGAACAAACCGCCATCGACTCGTCCCGAGTCTGTGCGCCCACCTCTCTCTGTTCCTCGCCTGCCTGCTCAACCTGTTTTCGCGCCGCCAGCTCCATCTTCACCTCTGGCGCCTGCCACAATGCAGAGAGTGCCATTGGCCGAGACGACGCCTGCACACATCAACCGGTCACCCAGTAAACGCAACATGCTCGGCGGGATCAAGAGTACACTTCCTTGGTCACCGACCGCGCTCGAAAACATATTTCTAAACTCGCCCGTCAAGGCCAACCTTGCCGCTGGTTCGAGTGCTCAGACTGCTGGGGCCGCGCATACCTTTCCAAACATCGACATGGAGACGGCGGATCTAAGGAGCGTCGTCGGTGCGGTCAAGCATGTCATGACTGACAAGGAGAAGGATATGAGTGTGGGTGAGTGGATTGATTACAATGCGAGGATGGCGGAGGAGAGGTTGAGGAGGGAATGTGAAGAGAGGGTGATGGTATTTGAAAAGGAAGGAGGGAGAGCGCTTAGGAGTTTGGAAGGGATTGAATGTGTGGAGTGAATGTGCGAATGATGAGGAGCATTGTAGATTATGTGGTTATGTTGGATTCTGGATCAAGGGGATCTGACTCGGACGGCGCACTGGTTGGGCTTTTTGGGACCGTCTCTTTATCAGAGGGGAGGCTCAGTACGCATCATCTAGGATTGTGTGTGGCGATGGATGATGAATACACGAATATTTTTTCCTCCCATTCCGGGCCACTATCGCTCCGAAGACGACCTCCAGCTCATCCATCCCACCAGAAACTTACACTGCAACTCACACTCAGGCTTTCGACGTAATGCCACCAGCCCCTCGGGATGAACAATGCCTCCCCCGGCCCTAAAACCTCCTCCACATACTTTGCATCCTTGAATTCGGGGAATTCATCTTCAATCACCTCCGTCTCGCAGCTTTCGCCGTGGATCCATAGTCCCACATCCACTTGGGATGTATTGCTCATATCGACGTCTCCCTCCTCCCGCGGTTTCGGCTTCGGGTACACCTTGGGGTTCTCGGTGGCCGCGTAGAGGCGGACGTACTTGTACCCGAAGACCTGGGTCAGGATGTTGTGATGCGGGTCTGTGTGCAGTGGCGACATTGTCCCCGCGGGTCCGAGCCAGATGTTCGTTTTGACGTCGTCGATTTCGTCGTTGGGGTTTGGTGGGGGAGGGGCGTCTGGGCCTTCGGGCGCTGGTGGGGTTGTGTAGCAGAAGTCTGGGATGCGGATGTCGCTTTTTAGGGCGGGGATTTGGGTGAAGAGGTCGTGTTGGGCTAGGTAGGCCTTTTCTCTTTCTTCTGCGGGTGGTGATGATGGGGGTGGGAGGAGGTAGTCTTTTAGGAAGGCGCGGAAGGGGATGATTTTTTGGCTCCAGTCGTCGTCCGTGTATGCTCTGCCCAGTTCGACGGGGACGAGACGCCGGCCGCCGATTGTGTTTACGAGCCAGTGGTGCGGGTTTTTCCATAGCTTTGTGGGATCAGCGAGTGCGGGCCATTCTGTGATGGCTTGGGTGATTATGAGGGGATGACATCCTTGGTTCCTGTCTCGGTTGTGGTCGTCAATGAGCTTCTCCTGGAATGCTGCGAACGACATGTTGAGGAATCGCGGCATCGCGTGGTTGAGTTTTCGCTTGGGAGTTGGTCCTGTGGAGAAATTGGATGGTATGTCGGGATAGAGGCTGGCTCCATGGGACACTCTCCGTCGCTTCGCTTGATGATCGCTTGGTAGTTGAGCCTGCGTCGTTGCTTGTATACGCGCTACATCTTCATGAGCCATCCGACAGAATATGTGACGAATCAGGGCCTCTCTCTTTGGTGCTCCGGCAACGATCACGGCCATGTCGAGTATTTCCACAAACTTGGTTTCCAGGTCATCCTCAGAGGACTCCAGATTCGCAGCTTTCCATAAAGAAGCTTCGGTGTATAGGCGCCGCCAGCATTCGGGCACTTTGTAGAACGGGAACACGTTCAAGTGCTTTTGTGCAAGTTCCAGAACTTGTTGTGGTCGAGTTTGAATGATGGAAAGAACCTCTTGTCCGGTTTCGTGAATCGTGTCTGATGAGTCGAATGGTTCGGAGAGGTTCTGTCTTAACTGTGCCTGAATAGATACCATCACCCGAGTGTGATCACTGCTCGGTGTAATTGCGATCTCCTTGTTTAAGACAAGCCTTGAACTCATCTCTCCAACCTTCCAGCTCATTTCTTTCGTTGATTGGTGACAATCTCATATTCGTAGTAGATTCATGGAAAGTCTGGGGGAGAGTGAGCTGATCCAACCTTCATGAGAGTGATATGCCACGCGCAACCTGATCAAAAGTAACTTGCTCGTGGGTGAGATAGAAAGAACGGGACGTTCGCGAGCTTATGTAAGCGATCACGTGTGCATTAAAGATTAGTAACGTAGTGGCTCGCAACATTTTCAGAAACTACACCGGTACTTTATTCCAAGAGATGGGATGCTTCGAGCATTTGCGAGAGTCTTGAAAATGGCCGAACCCAAATGCGTCCCAATCCCCAAGAATGGCGTCGACTACAGAGGCAAAGTCGTATTGGCTCCCATGGTCAGGTCTGGCGAATTGCCCTCGCGCCTCATAGCATTGAAGTACGGCGCCGACCTTGTCTGGGGTAGGTTAAACTGAATCCCACTGCCTAGCTGTTCACATAACTAACATCGAATGCGCAGGGCCAGAAACAGTAGACAAAGCCATGATTGGATGCACCAGGCATGTGTGTGACCGCACATCTACCGTCTACTGGAGTCGCATATCCTCCAATGCCATCAGGGATCCAGACCAACACCCAAACAAGAAAGAGAGTGTCATATATAGGCTACACCCGACTCTCGAGCATAAGAAGCTCATATTCCAGATTGGCACCGCCACCCCAGAACTCGCGGTGGCAGCGGCGCGTTTGGTAGCGGCAGATGTCGCAGGCATAGATGTCAATTCGGGATGCCCAAAACCCTTTTCAACGTCAGGAGGTATGGGTGCTGCCCTTCTGAAAGATCCAGACCGGCTCTGCTCGATCTTGGAAGCACTGGTAAAAGAGATAGGAAAGGAGTTCGAAATTGGAATCAGCGTCAAAATTCGGCTACTCCAAGACAAAGAAGATACCGAAAAGCTCGTGCGAAGATTAGTAAATACGGGTATTACAGGCTTGACGGTGCATTGCAGGACAGCACCTATGCGCCCAAAGGAACGCGCAATCCGCGACCAGTTGCGCATGATCGCCGATATTTGCAGAGAGGCCGGCGTGGCATGTCTTATGAATGGCGACGTGGAAAACCGAGACCAGGCCTTGGAACTCATGAAAGAATACGGAGTGGATGGCGCCATGATCGCCACAGCCGCCGAGAAGAACTCCAGCGTATTTCGTCCCGAATCCGAGGGTGGGAAAGCACATTGGAAAGAGGTCGTGCGTGCGTACATGGAGTCCGCCATGTCCGTAGACAACCGGTGGGGCAACACGAAATTCCTCCTCGCCCAATTGATCCCTGGGAAGGAAGAGAAGAAGATCGGGCTCCAGGCATGCAGGACTCATGTGCAAACGATTCACGCTTTGGGTTTCCCGGAACTGGAAGAGCTGGCGAAGAAGATCGACCACGTTCTCGGGATGGATAATTTGCAACATGTTAAAAAGGTGGGCAAACGAGCCGCTGCTACCCAGCGGAGGAACGAACAAAATGCTAAGAGGGCAAGGACGCAGGAAGTGCATTTGGACGGAAACTACGCGAACGTGAAGAGAGCGAAGATCCTTGATAAGCGGTCTCACTCGAAGGAGGAGGAGGAGGAGACTGAAGAAGAGGGGGGCAAGCCTCTGTTGACGCAAGATGTCGATGCTGCCACGAAAGAAGAGCAGGCCCTAGCAGAGGGGGACAAAGGCAAATACATCTCCACGAATCCAAATCTTCAGGTGGAGGAACGTGATGAGCAAAGCATTGCCCCGGCTGCAGTCGCGGCATGAGGGGTTATGAAGTCGAAGTGGATGATGTGTATGATATCTGTTTATAAGCGTGGCATGGCATAGCGAGGAGGAGTTTGGCACTGGTTAGTCGGTTGGCTGGATGAAGGTTTGCATGATACAAGACGGAAACAAAAGGCATTGATGAGCTTGATTGATATACCATATGACTTCATGTCCGCCAAAAATGGACTTCAAGTTATTCAAACGCAGCAGCACTCTCAAAAGAAGATGAATATTGTCAAAATTCCGGCAAAGATCGGTATTGGGTTTGAAGAATATTAATGAGGTCGCTGCTTTTTTGAATCCTCAAGGGTAGGTAACGCGGACCCGATTTGACGAGCCCACAGTGATAACATGCATCAGAATCCATGGTCGGACTGATCGTCGAACGCTACTCAAAA
Source organism: Venturia carpophila (assembly GCA_014858625.1). Lineage (NCBI taxonomy): Eukaryota > Fungi > Ascomycota > Dothideomycetes > Venturiales > Venturiaceae > Venturia > Venturia carpophila. The sequence goes on along the minus strand of JACTAK010000002.1, from coordinate 2,678,502 downwards.
CCAAGCCAAAGCGCCTTACACAAAGGTGGGGGGACCTGGCCGCCTCCGAAACCCCAATCAGCCGTGGATATCACATTAGCCAGCCAGCCATGAGTATAAAACTCCTCAATCACTCCAATCGTATGACCACCTCCCACCTATTTCCTTTTCCGCCCCAGTCCATCCCGGTTCAAGCCATGAGAAATCGTAAAGACCGTGGATCAATATAAAGATCACCCGCCTATCCCGCCCATATTCCCTCCAAAGAAAAATCCGTCAAAGAGATCTACACCACCTTCCTCTCCACCTCCAAGACCAGGTAAACTCCCATCCCATCCCATACCCATGTCCAGACCGAAATCGTTCATGCCACCCTGTCCATCGCCGTTCCCGTCGTTATTGCCCATCTGCATCAGATCTAGGAAATCGAGATCAGAGTAGGGAGAGACCATTGCGTTGTATGGAGATTGGGCCGGGATGTTGTTACCGAATGTATTTGAGTAGTTCGGCGGTGGCGGGTTGTTAAGGATGTTGTCGCTGAAGGAGGGACTGGTTTGGGATAGGTTCCCAAAATTTGCGGATGGGGACAGTATCTGGAGAGGTGCGGAGAGGGAGGGTGAGTTAAGAGCCGAGGTTGTGAGGGTTTGGAAAGAGCCATATTGGTCGGAAGGGCTCAAAGGGTTTTGGGGAGCTTCCACTTTGAGGTTGGACAGTTGATTATGGATGGTTGGAGGTTGTGATCGCGAGGAGAGTTGCATCGTGTTGCGGTTGTTGAAGCGGCCGAGAGGTGTGGAGGCTGTTTCTTCGTCGCTGAAAAGGTTCCGAAGATCGTAGTCAAACGTTGGACGACGATTCCGTTGATGCTGTACCGGCTGTCCTTGATTGCTGTAGAAATACGGCGCATTGGGGTTGAGAGACGCAGGGATCTGCTCAGGAGATTTTTGGTCTGCTGAGCTCATCTGGGTTGTTCTTGGAGGCTGGCTGTTGAATCCTCCACGGGCACCGAAGCCAGTGGTGGAGAGACACATCTTGATGGTCGCCTTGCTCATCCGAACAAACGCATCTCGACATGCCTCTGCAGGTGGGCATTTCTTGGTCAAGTCATCAAGTACTGAGGTGGCTGCGAGCACTGTGAAGTCAACATCATCGAGGCTCTAAATCAGGAGTCAGTGGTCTGCATCATCTCAAGCTATAAGTAGGACTGGCTTACAAGCTGGCTTCGAACGCTGGGCGAGTGCCAGATTGCGTACAGAAAGGAAATGCCTGCAATGGAGTCAGTTTGGTGATACCAAGGATTAAGCGAACAGCCATACCAGCCATGAAAAGATGGTGCGTCGCCAAGAACGTGTAATTGACCAAGTGTATGCGGTGCAATTGTCGATACAGCTTCAACACCTTCTGTCCTGCCTCGGCCACTTTAAGGAATACAGTCTCTTCATCCTCGCTCTCTTCAGTTTGCACCATCGACGGACTCTGGACATCCTCATTCGTGGCACGTAATTCTTCTGCAAGCACGGCAGGAACAGTAAGGCTCTGCCGGTAGAGCATGATAATGGCTTGCCAGTAATTCAGTTCCAAGAAGAGGGGAGAGAACTGAACGCCAGCATCCTGCTGTGTTGGAGCCGATTCCTTCCATTCCCACAACCTGCGGTCGATATCCTGTCGCCAGAGTCTGAAGGAGTAGTCAAAATTCTTCAAGAATGGGGATGGTAGGTGCGTGTGCATGTAAGGGTTATCCTGGTTCACGCCACGTTCTCTGGCCTGTGAAGCTTGCCGATGCTGTAGCACTTGGAGGATCTCTGACTGTAGCAGTCTTAGACGGAAATAGTGGTACGCAACCAATTTATAGCTTGGCTTCTCAACCGCAGCAGGGGACTTTAAGAATCCTTTGGGCGTGATGTACTTGTCGTTCAACAACGTCGGAAATTCAGTGGTGATAACCTGGTCTGTGATACCAAAAGGTCTTCCGACGCAGGTGCTCACGAGCCGATCGAATGAGTAAACACACCACCAAAGACGGCGACGGAAATCGCAGATGTATTGTCGCCTTCCTTTCTCGGACTTTGACTTCGCCGTTCCATTCGGCTCGGCCAGCACATCGCCTTCTGGATTTCGATGATCTTCGCTGAGGTTTCTGTCGCTGTCAGACCAATCCTCAGAGTGAAGACCGAGGTCAACTCCGAGACGCAGTGCCACTCCAACAATGTACCAAAGGCCTGGCGCAACTGGTCTCAGCAGAGCAAACCCAGCCAGGAGCAGAACAGCCTGCAGCTCTTCCAAGCTGCCACCGATGCCGTCGGGCCGTTCCAGAGCTGCAGACGACGCGAGGCAGCTCTCGAGGTGCACGATTGCTGACGCGTGATACTCTTCCGGTTGACACTGCTCTTCAATGATTTTTCTTTTTTTCAGCATTGGTTCGGAACAAGGGGATCCTGCAGAGCTCGAACCTGCTCGGTCTGTTTGGTTGTCCTCTTCCGACGGCTTGCCTACGATGATGCCTGCGCCAATGGCAAATACTATATTCAGCATGTAGGACTCCCTAGCAGTGCGGGACCGTTCATCCGATGCGTACGCGTTCTCAAACATAGCCATGAACTCGGGACGATGCAAGATTGGGATCTGCGGGTTCGCGTGCTCAAAGTACAAGCGCACAAGTTTCTCGCCCAGATCCTTGCTGGGAAATTGAGCGGGCTTGATGGTTGGTTTTGTGTGCAGCCCGAAGAACGAGTCTCTCATCGAGGTTGTTCCACCGCCGCTTGAGTTGGCACCCAGCGGCTTGCTTGGACGGATGCCAGCGCGTTCGGACGGGGCGCCGGACACGGAACTTTTAACCGCTGCGAACACGACACGCGCAAATGATATGCCTGATGTTGAGCCCAGGAACCGGGAATCAGAGGCACCTTGCACTGCGACTCTGCTGGCATGCGACAACAGCCTGTCAACTTTGTTGCGCTCATCGTGTACTACCACTTCTCCGCCTGGATTCGAGTCCACCGCAGGCCGCTTGTACGCGCCACCATTGTTCACGTTGACTCCGGTATGGCTGGGTGGCGGGGTTGTCGCGAAGTCCTCAGGTGGATTGAAAGGGATCCCGTTCGCCTGGAGCAGTGATTCGAGGTAAGATACGCGAGATTCGAGGTAGAAGACGTAGCTGCACAGATCAGTGTCAATGTCAGTGCCGGTCGAAGCATGGCCAATGCAAGCCGCGGAGTGACGATGGAGTAAATGCTGACCTTCGCGGTATCTCTCTTTTTGTGATGGGATCATAGCCCACACATTTCACATGGGCTTTCTCACAAGCGCTACAGGCGGGCAAACGTTGGTCGCATCTGTTCTTGCGCAGGCGACATCGATTGCACGCCGAGACATTGCGAAAGGACGAGGCAGCGGACGAGCTGGAGGCGGAGTGTGGAGGAGACACGGTTTTGGGGGCGTCGAAATCATCGGGTGGGCTTCGCATTCGCTTCTTCGCCGTCGGGGAGATGGGAGTCGTCATTTGGGCTGGCGGGAGCTCATGGTAGCTGTAATCGCGACAACAAGAGGTTCACTCGAGATCTCCGACGACAGCTGCGGGCTACCATTGCGCTTGATTAGGCACCGGACCGCCCTCAGCCTTGGACAGCTATTCCCATGTATGCCTGGATCCCAGCACCAGTTTGGGAGGATGCCCCCCTTTATTCTGGCGTGGCAGAAAAAAGAAAGATGGGGAGATAAGGATCACGGGAACCGTGGTCCAACTGGAATTTCCATCGAGTCAGCACCGTGACTTTTCACCTCTGAACTACGACAGAATCATCATGGCAGTGATTGGTACACCGGCGCCTTGATACTTTTAGAACATGAATGTGTAGAGAGAGGGGTGAAGTCCTTCTCGCATCAACACTTAAATGAGACTCCTGCCCGCTCAGGTGCTCGAAAGCCTGGATCGTGTTTATGTTTATTGGAAAGCTGTCGACATCCGTGATATACCCTTATTAATGCGGGACGCATTCGATTTCTCAGAACTGATACACGAGGGTGAATAGAACCAAACTTCAATTCCTGTACATCACTGATTTGTCTGCAAAGGTACGGAGAGGGAATAATTCTCAAGATGCCAGATCGAACTTCATTGGTACGCCGAGCGAGTGCATTGGGTATCTATCTATCGTACTCGTTCAAAAATCTGACACCGTCTTCTTCCTGTAATAATGCTGAGGGGTATTCCGATACTAAAACTCCAATAGTGCTGCAACTCCGTCCCGCAGCGTTGCCGCCCATCCTAGTCCGTCTAGGAAAACTTTTGTATCGCCCATGTCCCCTAGCGCCGGATGATGTAAATATGCTCTTTGTGTAAATGCTTCAGAGAACGCCATAAAACGTTGAGGAAATGAATAGGAAAATCATCAAGAGGTCGTATATCGAATGCCAGAAGATAAATGTGGAGAGGAAAGCCGAAAAATTCGATCAAATCAGCTTGGGCAGCCTGGATTCGCTGGACCAACGTTCCCCATCGTTCAGGGTTGACTGGCTGGACTCGGAATCGGAGGGAATTGATTCGTAATCATCTGAGAAACGTGTTCCTAGAAGTGGCTCAACCACGCCTTCTTCCTCATCACGAACTTCGTGCATCACGGGATCGGGTTGAGTGCCATTTCTGACGTCCGTCATGTACAAGCTGACCACCGCACCGAGGGTGGCCACGATAGCGCACATCCACCAAGAAAGACCAGAGTAACCGATTTTGATGCCTGACGAATGGATCAAGCCCGCCACGGTTGGTCCGAAAGCGCGTGCCAGACTTGCTGCGGACATCGCAAAGCCATTCAACGTTCCTAAAACCTTTTTGGATGGAGCGGAGTTGGCCAGCATGATAGATTGCGCCGGATAGGAGCAAGATTGTGCGGTAACTTTCCATAGCAGGACCATGAAAATTGCTGCGTACCGAAGGTTATCGTGGGCCAAGACAATATACGGAAGGAAGAGATACAGAATAGGGTATCCCATGACTGCGATACGGAATGTTGTCAAACTGCCGAGTCGCTCATTGACGACCGGGAACACAAAGATCTGAGCGATCATTTGTAAGAATCCTTGGAGGGAGAGAATAAGGCCCACTTGCTTCATTTTCATCCCGAACCCGCCGATGAACTTGAAAGGCAGGTCTGGCTTAATTGTTGATTCCTTGCTGGAGAACAAAACGGGGAGCAATTGCTCGAGTGCAATTGTGTGGCTGCGAATATCAGTAAGCTATGAGCAACACCTCTCAGCTGAGCAAACTTACAATGCCAGAATTCCATAACTCAAAACGATAAGTTTGACTTGTCTCGTGAAGCCTTGACGCCAGGAAATCGGTTTTGTGATCTGGTTGTTCGCGTCGGCTATGTCTGGGGTCACCATGGGCGGAGCGCCGGTCAAAGGCGCATGAGTTGGACATATTCCAGCGCTCAAGTTCGGCTTCTCGCTTCTGTCGTCATCGGCCAGATAAGACAAGGTTTCTTCGAGGTAGCCAACTTTGCTGGCCGCATCCTTCGATCTCCAGAACTTCAAGCTATCCACGATCCACTGCCCAATCCTGAGTCCGGGGTCAGTGCGGCCACGCTTGTCTTCGTGCGTTTCTTCCAGGAAAAGCAAGCCAACGATAAGTCCAAGAGCTACGATCGCTGTGCAAACGAGATTAGGTAGAAGGTAGGGATATCTCCCAAAAAGGCCATCTGAGTCGAAGAAATCAGGATAGCTTTTCACGGGGTCTGAGAGTACGCCACCGAGACCGGCGCCAATAATGGAGCTGCCGAGGGTCAGGAAGAAAGTTGCAACATGAACAACCATGAGACTTACCCAAGACACCATACAAACGGTATGATAGAGAAGGCTCGTGACTGATGAGCCTCAACAGTGACCACTTCGCCGACAGTGGTCAGAATCACGCCAATGTTGCTATGATCAGTCAGCTACATTCCAAGACTCTAGATAGCCCTTATCCTGCCACCTACCCATTCAAAAAGCCACCCAAAGCGCGTGCGAACAGGGCCGTAGGAAGGTTTGGCGCAAACCCGAACATCAGCATACTGATTCCCGTGCCAGCAAGGCCAGTGAGCAGAATTGGTTTTCGCCCAACCCTGTCGCTGAGCCATCCCCAGAAAATACTTGCAGAAAATTCAGCAATCGCAAAAATGGAAGTGACGAGTCCGGTGTAGATTGCGATTTCGCGTTCGCTGGTGATGCCGAAGGATTTAACCATGTAGAAGATGTATGGGAAAATCGATGTGAAGGCGATGGGTTCGCATATTCTGCATAGTGCTGTGACATGATTGGTCAATCGAGGAAGCCTGATCTTCGCCAACAGCCTTGACATACCAAGAATAAATAACGGTCGCACTGGGAATGCTGGGGTTGCCACTTGGACGGCTCTGGGTCTTTTCGACATGTTTCTGCCAAATGCCATGATGAAAGTGGCCTAGATCTAATGAACGTGTAAGGCTGGTAGGGAGCTGCTATGAGGTATCACCCTGGTGAGTTGGGGAATCAAATTGTCGGATGGAGAGCATCGAAGAAGGCGAAGAAAGGGGAGAGGAGAGGGTGGGAGTGAGACAGCGCGACGGGAGGTCTGGTGGGAAGTCTTGGTTATATGTGATGGGCTTGACGTGACAATAGGGGTGCTTGCGAAGTGGTTAATTCAAGGATTCACAAGGATCTCGTGGGCGGGGAACAGAGCCGAGAGACACGATGGCAATGGATGCGTAGCACAAATCTGAACGATTTCCGGACACTCCTTTTTAAAGGCGGACGCTGGGTCGCAAGATCGGGGAAGAGTGGGATCTGCCAGAAGGACTGGTGCATGCATTGCGAGCTCGCCCTCGCCCTCGCCCTCGCCGCACGATATCCATTCCAGGCTTGGTAAGGGCATCGTCATGAATCAAATCAATGAATCAACCGAGACAGTGAAAAACACAAACAGATCGCCATGATGGCAAGGGTGTGTGTGTGTGACTGGTTGCGCAGTCCCATCAAACCGTCGGTAGATTGTTGGCCACGACGCTCGAGTGTGGACTGTGGGGACCAGAGCACGAGCATCGGACTTCCATCCATCGTCGTGTTTGGTGTAGGCGCCACGAGGCGATACTCAAGCGCGAATGGGAATGCCGGGAGCCGCGGAAGACCTATTATTATTGCTGGATCATGACAACGCTCCCGTGCGTTGTACCGTGGTACGCTTGCTCGTATCGGCAAGGCGGACGACTGGGGACTCACGCGGAGACAGATTAAACACCCTGTGCCACCGAGTGAAAGTTTGCGACTAGCCTCTTGCCGGAATGTCGGGTTCGAGGTCCAACCGTCTCTAGCGTGGCTTGAACGCATTGTTTCTTCGGCTTCTAGGGAAGGATTCGAAGGAACCAGAACTTGAGCCGCCACTCCTAGAGTCTTCCAAAAGGTACGAAGCAATCATAATATTATATCCCCGACATGCCCTGAGAGGCTCCGGCCACCAGCCCAGCCGTCGTCGTGGAGCTCCATACAGGGGCATGTGTGTGCCATGCAGCATCTCGCCGCTTCACAGTCATCATGTCAACGGCTACTGTGTACCGCTGCTCCTTCAAGATCCGCGCACAGGGACCACTACTCGACAGCGACGCCGGGCAGATGGCACTAGGCATCCACTGGTCAACGATCAACCACTCAGACGGCTTGCGGATGCTTTCTCGTTTGCTTGAATCTCGATCAAAAGCAACCCTTGCGAACTTCACAAGACTTAAGGTTCGAGAGTCCCTGTGGAAGCTCGGGTTGAACGCACAGCTGGATACAAAGTGGACTGAGTCGCCAGCACGCTCTATAGCCAAATAGCGGTGAATGGCACCCTAAACAAAGCCTATTCCTCTAATTGAGTCGCCAAATCATCCAGATGCTGACCGCCCGGCAGCTGGCTCGGCTACGACGGAGACGAATCGCTGAAGCCCAGAACAGCAGAAAAAAGCTTCGTAGACATTCAAGTCAGTTGACCATGCTGATCAAGGAGGTGGGCAGAGCGAGCAAACGGTCATCCCTGGGCAAGCTTCGCGGTCCGGAAGTTGGGGAGCTTGCTCCGCAGCGGAGACTTTTATCGTGCAAACCACCACCACCATCGTTTGCGAGCCGTGCTTCCCGTCCGCCTGGCATTGTGCACCGCAATGCGAACTCATTCCGCTTGCAGGCAACGAGAGGTTTGTGAGGATCCATTGGATCTGAGAAGGTGTGCATCACGCTACGCTGGGACTGCACGTCTACAGTACCTAATGCTTTGTCGTGACTGTGGCTGAAAGCTGTGCCTGGATGGGCTTTCAGACGGCAGGGGTGATCGGGGCAGCAAGTCTGAAACTGATGGTACTTTGTACTACAGTATTCGTAGTAGATACGCATCCGTATCGTGATTCGTTAGCAGGTAGCTCCGGCTAGGTTCAGCGAATCGGCGATGGGCCGATGAACCTTTGGACGCACGGCTGGGAACACTCGCAGATCAATTGAGTCAGCTGCTTGCAACAGGGCTGCGAGACCCGGCCTTTTGGAATCTCCCTTGAAGCTATCACAGCCTTCTAACCGATCCCTGGGGATCACAGCCAGACGTCATAACATCTTTCACGCTTGGGACCCGGTCTCGCCCATCTCGAAAGTCCCACTGTCTCACAGCGCAGAGATAAAGTCACGCGTAACTACGCCTTATTGCTCGCTATTCTCGTCGAGAGACGTGTCTGCGGCCTCTTCGCCCATGTGCACGGCGGCTCAGAGACAAAAACAGCTTTTGCGGCCGTCCCTGGTTCCAAATCCCGCGCAATCGAACCGGGGCATTCACGAGAATCCTCGATTTCACCCGCTTTGGGGCCATCTATGTACGGGGTTCGTTCCAGACTCTATCAGGTCTCACCGGTGTTAATGTTGTCGCACCGCTTGTTCTCGGGTAGATAGGTAGATATTCTGACCTGGGCGCTGCAAGTAGCCAACCCAAGGTGACACACCAGGTCTGAACAATCAATAGCAGTTTGCCACGAGCAGGATCTCTATGCATCGTCCGGAAGCTGTTCCCGTCCCCGCGATGGAGTGATCAAAGAAAGAACCTTACGCCTCGATGAAGAGGCATGTCAGGCAAGGCTCCAACGTAGCTCTTCGGACGGCGGTGCATCGCCCATCCAAGTCCACGCGACCAAGCCTGGCGTGATTGCAAGCATCGTTTCACGTGAGCGAGGTTGCTCGGAGCGCTCGCCGGCTTCCTGCCGTCTATTCTTTAGAGTTCTGTGGATTGACGAACAGGAGATGCAAGGGAGGGATATACCATACCACTCGCAGGAGAACAAACGCAATCACAACATACTTGCATTAAGTTTCCACCTTGCCCGCTGTCTGCAAGGTAGCCAAGGTGAAAAGGCAATCAAGGCATCACTACAAACGGCGAGTTCGAGGTCTGGCAGCAGCAAGGCGACTCGCGGCACGACAGGAAGAATACTGTAGTGTTGGCCTCGATATTAACGGGGCCTACTCTATCTGCTCAACAGGGCCTAGTGGGTGGATCTCTTGGCGGGAATCCTGAGGTGTGTTCACCTCGATTGGGGATCCGTGGAGCTGCGGCGGAAAGAGCTCTCATCAACAACACTCTCGTTTTTCATACCAAATCTAACAAACTTTCACGAGGGAGCATGGACAAGCCTTCTCCAAGTCTTGGTCGTTCGTGACCAAGTCCGCAATCGTGATGTCCTCAAGACTTGCCTCTCTGTCGAGGCAGGGTCTTCTCCTCGAGTTGTACGTATGGAGAGGCTTTGCCATCATTCCAAACAAGTCTCGCATTCATGAATGGGCAAGGCTGATTCAAAGGGCTTGAAGTGCAAGTTTAAAACACACGTGTCCAGAGGGCGTGTACGTCACTATCACTCCTGGAGATGCCTCTCTGTGGTCAGGCATCCTTTTCGTGAGAAAAGGTGGTTCACATCGAGCACCCACACCTTCTCCCAGAAAACTAATAGCCAGCGATAAAGGCCCGTACTCTCCTGCGATTCTGCGCTTCCAGATCTCATTTCCATCGCCATTCCCAGCGTCGTCACCGCTCATTACCTTTGCTTCTGACATATTCCACCCACTCCTGACGCCGCTGACGACCTATACCTATACGACCAGTACTTCGGACGTGGACACAGTCAGCGCCACCGACGATGAGCGCCTTCCACCAGGTGGCTTCAGTCTAAGGCACGGTTTTCCGCAATGGTTTGGCAGGAGCAAGGACAAGACGCCCAGCTCTGGATTGTCAAATATGGCTGTCTCGGATAATGCTACCAGCCAATCTCGAACCGCTAATTCTACAACGAACATGTACGAGGTCCTAGAGTATTTGCGATCTGCTTTTACGAACGAGACATTTCTGGACTCGGTACCACTGGAAGCTGCCGCGAATCCGGGAGCATACCACGCATGGAAGACTCACCGAATGCGAGAGACAGGTGGTAATATGATCGAGTCTCAATCGCAATCTCTTGATGGCCATACTCGACCCCCGCGTTCGATTTCTCCTAGTTCGGAGACGCCGATTGCGGGCAGAACACGTCGACCGGGAGAGTGGAATTGGGAAGGTGTGTGGGAAGAGCGCGTCAAACGTGGCATCCAAAACAGCCTAGCTGAGCCGGTCTTGTTTGGCGCTGCTGTTGGGGGAGATGATATTGTAATGAGCTTTAATTCTCGGTCGTGAGCTTTGCTAATTGTGCGCAGATACGATTTTTCGATTTAGAGCTTGATAGCCTTCAAAGTATTAAGCAGCAAATGGCTTAGCAGGATTTGTCTTCTAGGCGCAGGGGATGAATTGGAGGCTTAATTAAGTATTGATCGTATGATGAGATGGAAGGTGGTGAGAACCTCCAGCAAACGATAATTTTTTTGGTAAAGACCAGAGATGATGGAACAACGAGTCTTGTCTGAGTGGTTCCGTCGGCAATCTGCGTCGAGCGTCGAGACTATCTCAATGCGTTTTGGCTAACACCTTTAACACTGGTCTCTAGGCACTCACTCGTGTACACTTTTCCTGGGCACACCCAAAGTGACATCCTCCAGGAGTCTCTGCGACATATTCTTGCAAAGTATATCACGGGCCTTTGAGGCCATGGCTAGCGTGAGCAAAGATGGAAAGTCATGGATGGAATCGAAAGCCCAAATGTCGGTGAGGAACATGAAACGCCCCTTCCTTGATGAGATGAAAGGAAGCAACCACCGCCAGACCGACCAGACCAACACACACAGATCTCATCGCTGCCAACCTTTCGTATTCGTATATTCACAGCCATGAGCTTATCAATGCGAATTTCGTTGTCGAATTGCACGCCCCGCTAGCTGAGGCCTCCGCGACGTTGACCACACCTGCAAGGCCACGGCCTGGTCGGAAGGCAGGGAGAGACCCTCGTCGCAGATCCGCCCTTTGGTAAGTCACAGATGATGGTACCAACTCGCAGCGGTTGATGCCGATTAGGTCTTGCTGTCATGAGCTTCGGTGGTACAAGTGCACTGCCTGAGGTGCAGATGTCCTCAAAGCAGACTCAACCAATCTCACTCACCGTTCGCAATCCGAATATCATTCAACCACCTGAACGCAGATCGTCACTCAAGTCGTCGCCTGTATCGCGCTGTCCAGCGAAGACGAAGTTTCGAGCACAAGAAAACGAAACCATTGTCCTACCAAAGAAGCCCAGGAACCCCCACCAGCATGCTCCAGGCTCAATACTAAGGGTCGCGAAAACGAGACTTGGCACCGCCAATGTTCCCTCTACTCAATACGATACAGCGACCGCTCTCGGGAAATTCTCCAATGTCTCTGTCCATAGTCTCCTATCTGAAGATCTTGGCTGGTGGAGGGGCTCTGACCTGGGTCTATCGCGCGGCAACAGTTTCATGAGCCATGCATTGACAAGCTTACCTAAGACGACTTCAAACACAAACGCAGACCATGAGTGTATGCCTGACAGTCGGCCGAGTACGGCAATGAGTCATTCAACCAATACAACAATTCACCATCAACTCCATCATCGTCGAGACTCAGTGCGGCGAACAGTCACAAAAGTGTTCTCGACCTTGAACAGGAAGAAAAAGATTGGCCGTTCGGAATATGCGAAAGCAAGTCCAGGGTCCGAGACCGGCTGGCACGCCTCTGTCACCACCTCCAGCACGCAGCGTGCTGAGATCGACCGTGGTTGTGCTGACATCCGCGATTCTGGAGTATTTTTAATGGGTGATACGATAGATTTACCAGCAGTGGATGGCGCGCAGGACACAGAGGATTATCGGACTACATCTCAACCGTATTCTGAGACAGGAAGTTTGTCAAGCTATCAAAGCTCGCCTCCAAACAGTTCCTCGATGTTCATTACCAGATCACAAGGGGTCCAAAATAGCAGTGAAGGTTTTGTCCGCGAGTCAGAGTGTCCGAAGCAGAATTCGGCGCAAGTGGGACACTGTCCTCAGCTCGTTATCCGGGGACGAAAAAAATCGCCTATATTGTGTGTTCGGCTGGCAGCAGAGGCTGAGCTGAAAGAAGCGAGCCTTACATCCGAGGAGAGCATTTGGGCGGTGATCCAGATTCATGGCGAGGTGACCGGGATCGACTCTCAATCTCTGAATGCTGATTTGGAGACAAGCATTGCTATTGCAATTATCCTCGACAATTCTTGTCTCTCCACCATGAAGGACATAGAGAAAGCTATCCTGGAGATTATTGGGCTTTCAGAACGGCTCCAGGCACGTGTGGATAGACTGGGCGTCTTCTGTACGGCGTTCTCCTCTGTATCAGCAAATGGAGATCCGGACTGTTGTGTGGTCAATCTGTCCCAGCCTTTAGACAGAGAGCAGCTTTCAAAAAGGCTGAAAGGGGTCGCCAAACAATCACAACATGGTTACCACCTCGAGACAGCACTTAGCCAAGCGACGCAAGCTTTGCTTGAGCTGGACGTGTCGACGCGGGCTCCGAGCGTCAGGAGGGATGTGATTGTGATATCGCCCAATCCAATCGGTCTGGCCAACTACACCAAGAACATTGATGAATCGTTCAGCGTTCACACATTCAACCCAGGTCTTGTACCATTCAGCGTTCTTGACAATTTCGCCCACCTTGATCTTCAATCGGACACCCAATCAATTGAGAGCTATTCGTACGGCACGCGTTCTCTCGATCGAGAGCAACCATACGTTGGAGAGGTAGCCCGCACTGGCTGGGTCATCGATGCGACGACCTGTGTTTCCAGCGGCTGCAGTATTCACGGTTCTCACTCCCTCGACGACGTGGTGGCTCATGCCAAAGCGCAGGCAAATACTGGTTCCATTACGAATGTCAGCATTTCGATAACGCCAGGGATCAACGTTTCCTCGATTGCCGAGATCGTAGGCAAGCTTGATTATTCCAACCTATTCCCAGGTCAAGTTATTTCCATACCAGTTAAAGTCCGGCTCAAGTCGCTGGCATGTCGTCTTTCGCATGTTCCTCTGCCTTTGTCACAACGTCGATCTGTTACAGAGGCAATCACAGATCTGGAATTGACGCTGGGAGAACATCTCAGTGAGCTGTTTCGTGTGCAGGTGCGATACAGTCACAGCATGTTCTCAGATAATACCACATTGGTTGCCAAAGAAATTTGTTGGTTACGTCGTACTCTCAAAGGTCGAGCCGCAAGAGGAGGTGACTCTCGACGCGAATCAGTGTACGAATGTATGGTTCAACGGCAACTGGCTCTCAGCCTCGCAGGTCATGGGCCACCAATTAATGCTTTGAACGCCCTGGAGACGGAATTCGACAGGAAGTCTGTTCCTCCCTACTGCTTAAAGTTTGTTGAGGCCGTGAAAGACCGACTGCGACACAGAATAGATCAGCTGCCAATTCGGCCAGCCTCCTTTGTTGATAATGAAGATGGCTCAAGCGAGGCGCTGCTGCAAGGTTTTGTGGACGAAAGAGAGCGCCAGGAGCTTGAGACGGACGATTCTTCCGCTACCGTGGTGAGAAGAAGGATTGTCCGCACGCCGGACATGGAACTTCATGATACAGCACGTCGGATCTGGCAACATATACGAAAGACGTCGAGACCGAAGAGAGTGATGTGCAGCGAGAGGGAGCCTGGTGATATCAAAACTCACATGTCGGACGCCAGAATGGAGGGGATTCGGCGGATGGCACTGAAGAATAGAAGGAAGATGAGTACGGAAACGTTGAAAAGCCTGGCTCGCGACTATACGCGGTTTTCTACCGAGCTCAGAGGTGTGGATGGACTTTCTAGTGACGATGTTGATTGATGTGGCTAGTCTTATTTGATAGGTTCTGAAACCGCTTGAAGCGTACAGTGATAAAGCGGTAGATTAGTAGTCATTGATTTTCCAGTCGGTTCTTGGTTACTTGACAATGAAATGTTGATTGGAGTTGCAAGAGAGATACCATGTCCTGGGCAGCCGGTCTGTATTGATCAGTAGCTTATGCTCGGCAGCACGATCCGAGCTGGAGCTGGAAGCACACGTTTAAAGAAACACACACTGCCTTGTTTTACCACACGCTCCAAACATCCTTGCTGCGGCCGGGGGTATATACGGATCCATCCATATCGGAATGGCTTCTGCCTCTCCACCACGATCCCGCGCAACAAAAACCTCACACTTGAGCGATCCGAGCACGACCTGAACTACCTCCTCCCCATCAGTGCCACGAGACTGTCGATCCTCACGAGCCACGCCGCCGCAAACCACCACTTTTTCGCGAGATTTGTCCATCCTCCACTGTCCATCATGGCAGACGCGCAGAAGACGGGCGCGGCGATGCTGCTGGCCAAACAGTTGAAGCTCATGCAGACGACGGATCATATACCCGGCATCAGCGTTGGACTTGTGGACGACAAAGATGTGTTTGAGTGGGAGGTCATGCTTATGATTAGTGACGAGTGCAAGTTTTACGGCGGTGAGTTTTGAGAGTTTGTGATCTTCTGGGGTAGGGAGGAATCATGGCTGACGATATGCTACAGGTGGATTCTTCAAAGCCCGCCTCTCCTTCCCAAAGGAATACCCCTTACTCCCACCAAAGATGAAGTTTGAAACTCCACTTTGGCACCCCAATAGTGCGTTTCTTCCCCCCTCTTCCCACAAAACAAAACCCCCCTCATTAACACTTGCCCCACCCGCAGTCTTCACATCCGGCTCCGTCTGCATCTCCATCCTCCACCCACCAGAAGAAGACAGCACGGGCTACGAATCCGCCTCGGAACGCTGGTCTCCCGTTCAAACACCCGCCACCATTCTCCTCTCCGTGATAAGCATGTTGAGCAGTCCCAACGACGAGAGCGCCGCCAATGTCGAGGCGGCGAGGCAGTGGAGAGACGATCCGGCGGCGTTCAAGAAGAAGGTTAGGAAGTGTGTGAGGGATAGTTTGGAGGCTTAGGTTGGTTGGTGTGCTGGATGGAGAATGGAGGGGGTTGGTTGGTTGGTTGGTTGGTTGATTGGTTGATTGGTTCTTTTCTGGATGGGTGGGTGAGAGTGGCTTCTGGGTATCATGGGTATCGGGTGTATTGGACATTAGGTGTAGGTAGGCATTGTGGACTCGGAATGGATCTGGGAGTTTGGGCATGGCATGGCATGGTTTGGTGTTTGAAGGCTACACACAGGTGTTCGAGGCATTCTTCCAGATATCGCAGTATGCAATCTAGGCAATACAGCGAGGTCGTTCATTCAACGTCAATCAACCAAGCAATTGAAGTGCTCTCTCTCTGCTCACATTGCCAATGTCTCGACATCTCCGACTTCGCGAGCCGCCGCCGCAGCATCATCATCTGATACTCACGGACGCAACTGCCAACCGTGTGGTAAAGCAATGGATAATTGGATAGATAGGGATCACCATCGTTCGTTTAGATAGTACAATACAATACAGTACTACAGTATCTCTATCCAATCTATCCAACTAGCACACCTCCCTACATCTCCCAGACCCACCCTCGCATTTCCATTTCCATTTCCATTTCCATTTTCTCACCAACCAGTTCCCGCCGCGTACTGGAAAAAAACCCTGGCAGAAAAAGACTGGGCAAAGAGAGAAAGATGATTCCCGCGTCCATGATAACTTGGAAAAGTGTCCTCTAAAGAAAAGCAATCATGTAAAGGTTTTACTGGCTATGGCGCCATCCATCACTCTCAAGAAGGATAAGAAGAAGAAGGAGAAGGGGGGGCCAGTCGAGGATCATATACTACTACTGTTAAGATACGGATAGATCTCGACCCCCGCCGTCAAACGAGGGCCGGTTCTACATGCCCCATCTCGGACAAATCTTCATCCGTTCACGATGGCTTCAGCATATACAGCTTCTCTATCTATGTCGATTCCCCCCTCCCACACAACCGCAGCCGCACCATCGGGTATCAATCCTCTTACCTCCTCAAACAATTCGCTAAACATGACGCACCAGGTTCACGCCGTAGAACCGACAATCGGGACAGAATAAAAACAAGGACTGCGTTGGGCGAAGAAAGACTGCTTCGCTCGAGTTCAGCCGCACTAGGGGATATCCCAAAGGAACACACAAAAAAAAAGGAAAACTGGGCTTTTGTACCGTGGAAAAGAACAGTGTCTCGCCGTTCGGGTGTCGGTCGAGAGTGTGACCGCTGCCATGCTCATGATGTGTGAGAACATGGGTCTCTACAAGACGTCGTTGTCCTCGTTGTTCATTGGCGTTAGGCGGCGGTAGCGTAATCCATACGAGCTTTTGGGGTGAGAGCTCGTGAGAAACTGATGTGGTTGTTTGCTTGGAAATATAACTTTCACGGCGGTGGTTTGTCCAACGAAGAAGTAGGATGTAGATGGTACGGCCGGTCAGGCTCGTTCAGTAGACCACCAACATCATTCAGTGTTTGATCTGAATCCGGTCGCGGTCTCGACATCGGAGTGGTGAGTTCAATGCCTTCGATGACTGGGCCTGCGTGCAGGGCTGAGGTCATCGAGTTCTCCTGCATATTTTCTTGCGAGGGTTGTCGACGTGACGATAGAATGGGTGAGAGAAGTCCACCTAGATCTGAGAGGATTTGTCGCGAGCCCCTTCTAGGGGAGGATGGAATGGGTGCCCAGTCTGTAATGTGGGTGGTTGTCGGCGAAGGCGCTATCGTACTTGAGCGTGATGAGGCATCCTCCAGCAGACCGCCCACATCGCTGAAAGAGACGTTGCGCTTCTTTGGGGGATAAGAAGGCTTCATTTCTCGACGACTGGTCATAGGACTCAGTGGTACATCGACAGGGTTCCTGGGATCCGACTCTCCACTGTATGCGGTTGATTCGGGGAAGTAGCTGTCCTTATCCTTGGACGCTCCTGACTCTCTTCTACATGGTGAGCTGGCTATAGGTGGTGGACGAGGTTCGAACCGTTCTTCGAGCGCAGGGGCCCGATAGCACATGTCTCTGAAGAGGTCCTGATCACTTTCATTACTATGAATGGCAACGGTGTGCCGCCGCGTGGAGGGCCTGTCTGCGCTGTCTGTGGCCGAGTTGTACCTGTACTTTTGTTTTTTGACGCCGCGGTCCCGAAGGTATGATCCAATAACAATCGCATTGGCAACTGCCGCTGCAGCCAGAATCTCACCTGAAGCAAACACGCTTCTGTACTGTTGTCGGCCCCGATGGTCAATTACTGATTTGACACGGTAGGCAGTGAGCGCCACGAGGATCAGCGAGAGACTGAAGAGCAGCACGAGCGAGATCTTCCTTTTGATGTTGAAGGCTTTGGCGCGCACGACGATTGGGATCGGGAAGAAGACGAGTAGCAGGTCCGTGATGATATCCGCTACGCCCATTGTGACAAGTTGGGCGTAACCTAATCGGCATTGTGGACCTGGGTCCGGAATGACCTGCCAGTAGTGATGAAAAGGCTGGCACTCAGCCAGAGTCGCAACGATCACGGCGATAAACGTGACGGCCAAGAAGATCCTGATTCCTCGGAGAACGACTTCATACTGAGGTCTCCAAAAGCTCGATGTCAGTCGTTTCAGGAATTCAGATATCGTGAACTTGGCCATCCATATGCTACATTAACATAGGTCAGCATGAGTCCATGCACACAGACATTTCTCAACGGAGTAACATACAATGCGGCGTAGCAAATCCTCGAGGCCAAAACGAGCTTTGCACCGACCATGCGATGGCGTATATGCTCGTCCGTCATGCCTTTGCTCACATCCACATTGTTCGTGCCCCATATCAAGATGACGTGCACCAATCCCATCCGCGCCAGCAGAGGTATCAGGCTCAACAACATGATCTTGTCCTCGCGAAACAGTCGGTTATTCCGCACCATACGCCCAAACAGCCGTATGCATATAATCGTGAACGCAAATCCCGTACACCACCAACTAAACAGCAGTGTGGGATTGTTCGATTGTCGCGAGCGCGGTTCCGGCGGAGCAGTGCTGTAAAGGCTCCTTGGTAGAATCATGATGGACAAAGGGCGTCCCGCCCGCGCCCTCGAGAAGCGTGGCTGGGATAAATCCAGACACGTATCGGTATCTGTGTATCAGGACGTTGTCGCTAGCCTCCCTATGAATCTTGAGTCTTTCCGGCTTTCCCAGCCCGTCTGCACCATGACTTCAGTATCCAGCTTTTTCCCTGTGGCCTGGAGAGATCCGCGATGGAGGGCAGAAGGCCTTCAACGACGAGTGCACACGAAAGCGACGAAGAGAGAAACACGACGGAGAGACCAGAAGGGGAGTCCGACAGGCAGATAGCGGCAAAGCGAGATGGTGGTCGTGGAAAGCCTTCACCGCAGCCACGCCGATACTGGTATAGGGACGGCAGCTATCTTGCACAGCTCGCCGATCGACGAGTAGGGTCCTGGGCCAAAGAGACTACAGCTGGCCTGCAGCAGGAGCGCCATTTAGGACGTCCTCGTATGGCGGCTGATGATAAGTAGCTGGGGGGGCCATCACCGCGGCTAACCTGCCTTTCTATTTGCGTAGGGGGGCCAATCCCTACAGAGGTGGAGAGTCCCTCTGGACGAAGCCGTCAGCGACAGGCGAGACACGATGATAATTACAGGATCTCGAATGTGCATAGCAGCCAGCCATGGCATGACGGGCTGTGCAAATATAGGCCTCCTGCTCAACCAGGTGTGCGGTCGAAAGGAGAGTGCTGCCCGCCAGCGGACTCGATCCGAAGAATGGATATCCCAGCCCAAGGCCTCGGCTCTCTGGGCAGGACATCGTACACCCGCAGTAATAAAGGCATAGCCGCATAGGGGAACAGGACAGGCAAAGGCTCGGACGCATCTCGAGACTCGAGCCCAGAGACGAGCCACGGATCCACCAGGCTGGCTCCCAGGTCAAAGACGCCACCGCACCTAGCGGACTTTCTAATCCACACCGCGTGGAATCTAAATCCAATAGCCCAGTCCGTTGGACCTTTGCGCACGCGAGCAGCTCACAGCCCTCCATCTCTTACTACCTATGTACTGTGGTACAGACTACGCGCTCCTCACCCTAAACAATGCATCCAGTCGCTGCCAATCTGCACGTTCAAGCGGCGATTTCAAAGAGATTACTTTTATGCCGCCAGCCTGCTCGTACCACTGTACGCAGGGAAGTCCGCTGATTGTCCTTCCTGATTCCCACCAGGAGACCCAGACGACGATCACGCCCACAGGTCTCGGAGCGGTCAGAAGCAAAAAAAAAACGCACCAGGCACCTGTCAACCAGATTTGTCCCTCAACCGGTTGCGGTTGCGGGGTGGCCATTTTGTTTTCATTTGCACTCCCGTAACTGCAAAGTACACCACCGTATTTCGGTATTTCCTCGTCATTCATCTGCTGTAAGAAGTTGTGAAGATCGTCGTTATTCTGTTGGATGCCCCTGCAGCTGCGCGCTCGACGAGGGGAGGGAAATGTCGCTACCGGTCAGATCATGCTATATTCGTATTCTGCGGAGGAGACGACGCGCATAAGGTGGGTGGTGTCATTCGTAATATAGCTAGCTGTATTGGTGATGGTTTGTGCATACTGGGAAGCTACGTAATACATTTGAGAATACCAAGAAACTTAGTAATATAAAATTGTATATACTAGTTTTATAAATATAATCTCTAAATTACTATTAGAATAATATAATATTCTAATAGGGTTTAGAATATCTTAAAAATAATAAAGTATTAGGATAACTTTATAGTTTAATAGATTTATACTATTACTAAAGTAATTTAGTAATAATCTTATATATTATCCTAATAGGCTAAGGTAATATAGTAGGAACTACTATATTAATAAGATATAATAGTATAGATTATATAATATAGAGAGTATAGATACTTAATAGAGGTATTATTAGAATAATATAGTATTTTAATAGGTTTAAGATATCTTAAAGATAATAAAGTATTAAGATAAGTTTATAGTTTAATAGATTTATAACTATTACTAAAGTCCTTTAGTAATAGTCCTATATACTAAGTCTACTTACTAAGGTAATTATACTATAATAAGTTATCCCTACTATATTATCTATTTATATTATCTATTTAATAGTTATCTACCTTTATAAAATAAGTAATAAAGATCTATCTTATAAAGATAGATCTAGGCGTAGTAATAGATAATACTAGAGTAGATTAGTAGTAATATCTAAATACTAGTATACTTCTTTTATAGTAAAATTCTAGTAAAGACTATAATTAAAATCTACTTATAAAATCTATTTTATACTCTAGCCTCTACTACTTCTCTTCTACTAAATAAAATAAGTATCTATATTAATATAGAATCTTAAACCTTATATATATATATTATCCTTTTTCTAACTATTAGATATTATATAATCTAGATAGATCTTTTCTATATTAATTTATAGGGCCCCTAATAGGGCGGGTTAAACCTAGAACCTACCCGACTAAGGGGGGGAGTAGGTTAGGTTTTAGAGGTAGATCTTAACCTTATAGACCTAATCTAACCTAACCCGCTAAGGTATAGGTTTACCCTATTACTTTAGATTAGATTAGGTAGGAGTAAAAGTTATATAACTATATCTTTTAGAGTATTACTAAGTAAGGTAGATTAATTATATAGTAGTAGAAAGTCTTAGTATAAAGTAGCTTTAGATATATATTTAGTATTAGAAGCTTAGAAGTAAAAGATTATTCTATTATAAGAAGAGAAAAATATTATTATAGAAATAGAACCCCTAATAGTCTCCTAATAGTCTCCTAATAGTCTCCTAATAGATAAATAATTAAACTACTCTCTCTAATAATACTACTTTAAGAGATACTCTCTATTATTAGGAATATTAATATCCTCCTTAATCTTATATATAGATAACTCTCTTCCTCTCTATAGAGTATAAAGACTTAAGTTACTATCTCTTTAAAGTAAGGGGTAATTATAAGTTAATTAGCGCGTTAATAAGTAAGTTAATACGTAAGTAGATACGCGTAAAAATACGCGTATAAATAGAGGTACGCGACCTAATTAAGCGTAGTAACGGGTTTATAAATAGCTACTAACTTAACTACTAGAACCTTTAACTAATTCTAGATTATTACTTAATAATTCTTCCTCGTCCCTCTAAAGTCTATAGTAGAGGGTTCCTACTATAGGAGTAGACTCCTCTTTATTATCTAAAAGGGGGTTATTATTAGGGTTAGTAGAATCCTCCCTATTACTAATCTTATTATAGCTAATTAATAGTTAGTTAATAAATATAGTAAGGATTTTACTTACCTACTAGCGCTTATCCTTAATCTCCTTATTATTTACCTTATCTATCTTTACTTATAATAAGTAGTAATCTAACTTATACGCTTTATACTTAATATTAAGTTCGTAGTTATTAATTATAAGTATAGAGAGGACTACTATACTATAAGTCCTATTATTCTACTAGTAGTTACTAGTAATACTAAACTTACGCTTAATACTAATACTAGTAGTCTAGATACTAAAGATATCTCTAGCTATTATAGTAATCCGTAGAAAATATAGCTTAATATACTTCTATTAGGAGAAAGGGTCTTTAAGGTATATTACTACTTTATCTATAATATATTAGAGACTATTAGGAGACTATTAGGAAAAAGGAAAAACTTACTCTATAAGTAGTAGTTATTAAACTCTTTTTATCTATTAGATACTACCTCCCTACTATATCTAGATAATAAGGGCGGTAGTATAGGGTCTATAGCTATATATAGTTAATCTATTATAGTATTAAGACTAACCTTATTTTACTAAAGACGTTATAGTAGCTCTCTTTAGTATAAAGTAAGTATATAATAGATATAGTCTTAATTATAAAGCTTCTTAAACTTATACTAGTAAAATACCTACTAGTTATACGAATTATCTAAATCTAGAGCCTACTTATCTTAAGACTAGGTCTCTAACTTATAGTAAGAGTTAAGAAGGATAGCTAAACTATATAGCTTTCTAGCCTAACTAGTAGATATTATACTATAGTAAACCTATAGTTTCTCCTTTACTTTTATATATATTTTATATATCTCTACCTTCTACTAATAAGTCTTCTTCTCTAGTATCTATTATATATTCTTAATATAGTTATAGAGATAGTTATAGAGATTAAAAACTATATAGAGAGTAGGTAATTTTATTATACTAATAAGTACTATAAATATAGCGAAGGGACGAAGAATAGTAATAAGGTACTAGACTTAGCCCTATTTATTATCGCTAAGATATAGATACGCGTATTACCTCTATATATATATAATAATAGGATCTTTTAGCTAGTAGAGGCGTACTAGTATTTAGAAGGTAGAGTTCTATTATATTTTAATATCTTAAATATAGTAGAATATTCGAATCTTCTTAGATAAAGGGTAGGGCTCCTAATAGGGCGGGTTAGGTCGGGGTTTTAGGGTATAGACCCGACCTAACTAGGGTTGGGTTAAATAAGGGGAGGGTTAGGTTATAGGTTAGGGAATTAAATTTTAACCTACCTAGCTTTCGGGTTAAACCTAAGGGTAAAAGCGTAACTTACTAGGGTATAAATAGTTAGATATATTAAGATTTAAATTAATAAAATAGTGGAGAAATACCTTAAAAATAAGTCTATAGCTTTGAAAATTAAGATATACCTATAGATCTAATAGAATTAAATAAAAACTAAAAATATACTAAAATAGGCTAAAAAAACCCGACCCGTACGTTAGGTTATAACCCGGCCTTAGCGGGGCTAGGTTAGTTTAGGTTTTTAGTAGTTAAACCCGCCCTAAAAACCTAACCTAACCCTAACCTAATAGGTGGGTTTTAGGTTTAACCCGACCTATTAGGAGCCCTAATAAAGGGTATAATATTCGAAACTATATCTTTTAGATAGCCTTAAAGGCTAACTAGCGTACTTTACTAGAGTTAATAAAGATTATAATCTATCGCGCCTTAGCTACTATATATAGATACTATATACTATAGTTAGATAAGGTATATAATTAAATAGGGAATTAGAGATACTAAGACTATTAGGGGACTATTAGGAACTTATACCTTACTATAAGTTAGTAGGAATCTCTCCTCTTATAAGAGCTATAGCTATTCTCTTCTCCTCTTTCTCCTAGTTCTTAATAAACTTATCCTTTATTAGTCTAATCTTAATATTAGAAAGAAGACTATTATAACTTAACTATATAATATATAAGATATATAGGTATAGGGTAATCTCGTTTTAGATTCTAGAGGAGTAATATAACTTATTAATAGCTATATTTACCGACTTAGCTATAGTTTTATTATTTAACGCGTTATCTATAGTAAATATAATAACCCTATTAGTAATTTCGAAGTAGTAGAGTTAAGCTAAGATATATTTTATAAGTTCTACCCCTTTATACTAGCTATAGTAGGGTTTAAATCTAATTATTACTTTCTATATTAACTAATCGGTAACCTAGTATACTTTAATAGTAAGGTAGCTATCCCTATACGGAGTAGACTATCTATTAAGTATAATAGAGACCTTCTATAGTACTAGAGGAGGACGCTAACGGATTATATACTTAGAAATATCGCGTATTTAAAGGATTTTATTAGTAATAGTTAATAAGGAAACTAGTTTCAAGGTAATATCTTCTTTAATATATATTATAAGTCGAATAAACTCTATATTATTAATAGTTATTATTAGCTACTTATACCTAATAATTATATAAATAAGCTAATTAGTAAAGTTAATAAGGTAAGGCTTAAGGTCTCTAGATTAAGCTATTTCTCTCTTTTTATAATTTTTCTAAAATTAATTAGTAAGGTTTTTAGCCTAATAGTCTCCTAATAGTCTTATCCCTTCTCTAAAGCCCTCCTCGACTATTATTTATACTAGTCCCTATACTACTAATTTACCTTTATACTTATTCCCCGAAATATAATCTATTATAGTACTAGATCTATTACCTAGTTTAATATACTATATTACCTTATTATATCGGGTATAGATTATCTTAGGGTTACTAGTTATATATAAAGTATCTTTAATAAAGTAAGAGTAGTTTATAGCGGGAGTCTCTCTACCCTATTTAGAAAGCTTAAGCTTAGGCTTAGACGTCTCTATTTTATACTATATTATATCTACCTACTAAGTATAGAAGTCGTTAGTATTAGTCGTAGTCTACTAGTAGTAAATATTATAGTAGTTAAGCGCGATTAATAATATTAAGGTATTATTACTAGCTATCCTAAGTCTAATATTATTAGATAGTATACGTACGGAAGGAAGATTAGATAAGATAATTTAGGATTATAAAGATAGAATAAAAGCCTAAAGGTATTATCTAAAGGTAGAAGTAAATATATAATAATAGGTATAAATCGTATTATTAATACTATAGTATAAGATCTAATAATTTTATAAGGTATATTATCTATATCTACCTTAAAGATAGTATCTCCTCGAGTATCTAAGGTATATCTTTAAGTAACTCTTAGGTACTAATATTCCTTATCGCCCTATAGTAATAGATATACCTCCGCTAAGTACCTATAATATCTATATTATATAATCTATACCGTTCTATCTTATTATATAGTAGTCCCTACTACATTCCCTCCCCTACCGGCTAAAGTATATATCGTCCCTTAATACTATACTTCTATTCTAAATTTCAAATTGTACTATCTATAAGTATATTATTATTATTATTATTATTATTAAAGGAACTATAAAATTTATACTATCTACGAGTATATTATTAGAGGAACCGTAAAATTTATACTATCTACGAGTATATTATTAGAGGAACTAAAAAGTCTACTATTCTCTATCTCTATTACGCCCTATTATACTCTATTACTATACTTAAGTATCTACGTTAAGTTTTATCTCTATATCGTTATCCTCTATCGAGTTATTAGGGATATTATTATATACCTCCTAAAGCTCCTCCTCTAGGTCCTTATCTATAAAGTACTACGCTAGCTTAGGAATAGGAGTCTACGTAAAGTTATAATAAAAGAAGCTCTATATACTATAGATATTTATCTCCTCCTTAATAAATAAGGCGAACTTCTTACTAATAAGCTTTATTATCTCCGTATCCTATTCCTTAATCTTCGACTTTATATAATTAATATTAGTTATAATTATCTTAACTTTATTAAGGACGTCGAGGTTATCCTACTTAAGACGTCTAATTAATGCCTACGTAATTGTATTTATAGAGTATAAAGAGACTTTAGTAGGGAATAGATATAGTAGTTTACTATAGTTAATAGAGTATTTAGATAGCAATACTAGGCCTACCTATAGGTTATAGTATACGCGTATAAGTTCTTCCTAAGTCCTACCTTTTAGGATCTCGAGAGTTAAGTAATTACCTTAGATACTATAGTACTATAGTAGTATAGTTAGTTATATACTATCTACCTTACCTTCTAATCTATAGAAGTTAAGGGGATAAGTAATATATATAGTATAATTAGGTATAATCTAGCGAGTAAAGTCTATCTTAAACTTAGTAACGTCCTCTTTTATCTATATAGTAGGGAGGATTTTCGTAATATAGCTATTACTAAGCGATATACTACGCTTCTAGTTAATATCCTACTATACCTACGTATTCTCCGTCTTATATATCTTTAGAATATACTAAGTATAGTTATTCTTAGTCTTACTAAATACCGTAAGACTACCCTAGATCTAGTTAATACCTTTTCTAGTCTAAAGAGCTTCCTTTATATTAATATTAATATAGCGGAAGAAGATATTATTACCCTTCTAGGTTATCTTATAGTAATATAGGTATAAGATTATCTATAACTATCGATCTTAGCGGAGACTTACGTAATAGAGCTAATAGTAAAGTAACTAGCGTATTACCTACTATATAATACTATAGTATATAGTACGATTCTAGCTGAGATTATACTTTCTATTTACCTTACGAAGATACTATAGGTAGTATACCGATTTAATCTTAGTAAGTTCCTTAATAGTCTAGTTATTACCTAACTTAGTAAAGCCCTACGGGACGTACTTAAAGTACTTAACGTTAGTAAGAGCTTTATTAAGAACTACGTTAGGCTTATTCTAGTATTTAAAGGTATCCTAGTTAAGGATACTACTATTCTCGTCCTATTCTGCGAGCTTAGCCTTCGTCTAGATATTCTTATAGAGTATATCCTATAAGTCTTTCTTAAGCTAATAGTTTTCGAACTCGTAGGTATAAAGTAGCTTATATACGTAAACTCTAATATAATTAGAGTAGACCTTAGGGCGATCTAAGAGATAAAACTACGTATAGCGGTCTTCTCGTATTATAAAGGTAATAGGGTTATTATATTCTAAGAATTCTTAGAGATATATAAAGATATCGTTATTAGATCCTTATCGTATCTAGAGGCCGCTTATACCTACTATAGCGCGTAAGTATATTAGGTAGTACTCGTCTTTTAATACGATAATAGACTTAGTAAATTTCTAGAAATTATAAGGTTTATTATATATAATAAAGACCTTCTTCTTATCCTCGATCTTAACGTCTAAGCCTATCTACTTAATACGTATAGGTATAATCTCTTATAGCTTACGGTCTTATACGCGAAGCTTCTTTACCTTATTAGTATAGGTATACGTAAATTTATTTATAGATATCTTAACGACTACTATATCTTCTAGAATAAAGTTATTATCTACGGGCGCCTTACCTTTACCTTTTAAGCGTATAACGTGTATACTATATATCTATAGGATTTTATTATCGATCTCCTCCTCTAATATACTTATATTATATAATATAATAGATAATTACTCCGATAGCTCGTCTACTAGGAGTATATTATCGTCTTTTATTATTATACGGACCCTAAATAGCTCGTCCGTCTCTTTCTATATAATAGCCTTCGTACGGGTATTATAGTTCTTATAATATTCGAGCTTAATAGGTAAGAGGTAACGTAGATAGGAAATTAACTTAAAGTTAGTCTAATTATAAGGTAGATCTTTATATTTACTAAAGATTACTAAGTCTACCTTATTACTATCTTTCGTACTAATAATATCTATTAGCTTAATAATATCGTTTACCTAGAGCTTATAGGTATTATAGGCGCACGAGTTCTACTTTAAGAGACGATCGTAGATTACGCCGTAGAAGTATTTAAGAACCCTCGTCGCTAGTTAGTTAATTATTATTTTAAGAAACTTACGAAGTTATATTAGTATATTACGGCCTAGTTAATACTCTCCCGTTAATAGTAATATATCGTTAAGACTATTAAGGTAAAGAGGAGACTATTAGTTATCTACTAATCTAGTAATAACGTCTAGCTATTTTATATTATTATTAATATCTTTATTAGCGCTACTTCGAAGCTTTCGAATTTCGTCGTAGGCGTTCTTCGTAGTAGTAAGTATCTTTTATCCTTTCTCGGCTAGGCGTTCTACGACTTTAAGCTCTCTATCTTTAAGTACTTCCTTAAGGGTAGTAGCGTTAGGAGCGAGCTATTTAAAAGTATCGTTAGTACGTATACGTAAGTATTCGATAAATAGAGTACTACTAAATTATAAGCGTTATTCGTTTATTACGATCTAACTATAGATTGCCGTAAGATAGTTAATACGTTCCTTATTTCCTATATTATTAATATTAGTCTTCTATTTATCGAAGTTCTAATTAATTAAGTTAAGCTCGGCGTACTATATTAGAGTAAGCGCTAAACCTAGAGATACCTAGGTTATTATAGGCGTAGCTGGTACGAGTACTATTAAATTATTAGTTATCTCTTTATCCTTACCCTTACGGCTACGGGTTTATTATAAGGACGATATAGTAGTATAAAAGAATTAAGATTATAAAGAAAGTTTTATTAAATTAAATAATTAGACTAACGAGAGAACGTAGTTAATATCTATATAGTTAGTTAGTATCTTAAAGTAAAAGGTTTTTAAAGAAGAGAAAGTATAAGAAAGATATACTCTTAAGATATAAGAGTAAGTATTCTTTAGGAATATTATATATATAATATTCGTTAAAATAGTAATAACTACCTAATTAAAGGATAGTATTTACTATAATATTATATAATAAATAGTTACTAATACCTAATATTAACGTATAATATTCGCTAAAGAATAATATTAATCTTAAAAATACGGAATTAACTAAATTAAAAGCTTAGCGACCAATGATACGTAAACTACTAGAACCGTAGTTTAGAATATTAGGTATACGGTACTATACGTTATATACGGCGACGTCGTCGTATAGCGTATACTTTAATATAGATTATAAGGATCCTAATAATCTTAAGGTAAATAAGTATTATATTAGAAGTATTATAGAGTCGCTTTATATCTTTATAGTTAACGTTATTAAAGTTTTAGTTTTTTTAAAGTTTATTACTAATATTAACATCTAGGGCGCGCGCCGGAAGTTAGTTAAGTCTATTTTAAGATTTTCGCTACTAGGAATCTATTATATAGAGGGAAATTTATCTACTATAATATAACGTTAGTATCGTCTAAGGACTATAATATATAATAAGTATTACGTAAAGTTTATAATAATAATAATAAAGGGTTATTATATAACCTAAATAGTTATACTTCGTAAGTTAGTACATTTTCGCGCGTTTAAATAATATATTAGTTTTATCTATTAAATATTAGTAAAGATAATTAAGTATATAAAGAACTTCTTAGAAAGCTATATCTCTAAGTCCCTATATTTAGAAAGTTATATACTACTATACTTCGAGTATATCTAAACTTCTCTAAAAAGAAATACCTTGCGTATAAAGGATATCGGATCTTTTTAGAGTCCCGCGATACTTAAGGAAGTATTAGTAGCTTTAATTATTTATTATATAGTAACGATAGAACGTAATAGAAACTAAGGAGATACCTATATAATAATATAGTATCTATTAGAAGACGCGATATATTATACTTATTCTCTACTCTTTTTATTTATATTTACTATATATTTATTATATTTTATTCACCGCGTATACGCTACTCTTTCGCTACGTGTACGTATTCGCTACGTATTCGCTATATATATATACTCGTTATATATATACGCGAGCTACGCTCTTACTACCTTTAAGATTCCTTCTATATATAACTAAAAGTATATCTCTTAGGCAGATATTATTAAAGAATTAAAAAGAAGATAAAGAAGTTACCCTAATAAAGGAGATAAAAGTAGGTCCGCCGGTTATATATTAGGCCCGGTTATAACTATTATAGGCCTCGAGATCCGTAATATGCGGCTCTATAGATTATAAGTATTGCCGTAGGTAAGTATCTATAGTATACCCGTTTATAACCTTCTCCGGCCTCGAGATCTATAATGTGCGGCTCTATAAAGTCTTTTAATAAAGGACGCGGGATACGCTTAAAGCCTTAGCCTTCTCTAGTCGATATATTATTATTTTAAGAGTAGTACTACTACCGACTTACTCCTACTTAGTATTAGGTAGATAAGAGTTATTAAAAGGTTAAAAGGAAGGCGAAGAAGTTACCTTAATAAAGAAAATAAAAGCGGGTCTACCGGTTGTATATTAGGCCCGGTTATAACCGTCGCAGGCCTAGCTATCTATAATATACGGTATTATAGAATATAGCTTAAGTATATATACGGTATAATATAAGTATATATAGTATATATAGAGGTTATAGTATTTATTATATAATAATATTAGAGGGATAATATCGTCGTATCGACGCGGGCTAGTTAATTACGAATCCTAGGTTCGCCTAAATCTAGTTAAAGGTTAAAAGGAGGGTAAAGAAAGTATCTTAATAAAGAAGATAAAAGCGGGTCTTATATATCGCGTATTAGGCCCGGTTATAACCGTTATAGGCCTAGCCGTCTATAATATATAGTATTATAGATACCGAAGCTATCTACGCCTTATCTCTTACTAGTTATATTCTAAAGATTAAAGAGAAGATAAAAGGGAAAGATATAATAAAAAAGATTAAAAGAACGGGTTCTTTATTATACTTATAATAGGTTAGTTTTCCTTATTAGGATCTGGGTCTAGGAGGATATCGTCGAAATAATCCTTATACTTATTAGGGTTAAAGTCTTCTAGATGTATAATCTCTACTATAGGGTCGTTCTTAGGATCTACGGGTTTATTAGCCTATAGATTATCCGATTTATAATCTAAGAAGATCTAATAATCCTCTCTATTAAAACCTACGGGGTTAGTAACACGTACGAAGGGTTAAAGGTTATTAGATTCGTTATCGCGAGGTTCTTTATAAGTATAGTTAAAAGCGTTATTAGAGTTCTCTCGTATAGGGTTTAAAGTCTTAGAATCTAAGGAAGGGCCCTTAGGTACTTAAGGTATAAAGATTCTAATATAATCCGTACGGATTAAAGGGAAAGTAATAATACTATCGAGCTTAGATAGCTTATAGCTCCTAATATACTAATTAGTATTAAAGTCTATATAGATCTTCGAGATTCTATAAGGTCCTAGCTATCTAAATTCTAGTTTATAGCCGTAGTCTCGTATAATTTTAGTATTATATAGAAGTACTAACGTTCCGACTTCTATCTTTATACGACGGCGTCGTATTACTTATAATACTTCCTAATATTTAATTACTTCTTAACGTAACCTTTATTACCGTACTACTACCTCTCGTAAGTCGTTTTCTTATAGATTAAGTTATATTACCTTTATTACGAGGAGGTCTTCTATAGTATAAACTAATTACTAATCTAAAGTGCGCTAAGTTATTATTTTAAGCTCGATAGGGAGAATATACTCTTCTCCTAATATTATCTTAGTAGGTATTATACTAGTTATTCGTTTTACCGTTATACGGTCTACCTATAGTATAGTAGGTAGGAGTAGTACCTATAGCTTAGTACTACTACGCGTTATCTTCTATAACGTAGTAATAAGTAGGCGATATACTCGCTTAATACCTCCCTAACCTTAAGAATTATAAGGCGAGATCTAGATCTTTCTTATATAATAAAGTTATAATAATACTTCTATAAAGCGTCTATTCTTAGGGCTGCCGTCTATACCTATTTCTAATAGTACTCCCTATCTATAGATAATATATTCGAAGATAAAGTCTATAATCTACTTAGTATTAGGAGAGCTACGGAGAGCCTTAGCTTCGCTCTATCTACTAAGTTCTTCTCGTATATAGACGATATATTTAAAACCCTCTCTTTTAGGTATCCCGGTATAGTTAATAGCCTATCGTACGCTAAGGATCTTACTCCGTACCTTTATTATATTAAGGCCCTTATTAACCTTATTCTAATCGTCTATTTAGTAGGTAGAATATTCCCTAATATAAGTACTAATATTAAGATAATATCCTAACTAATAGTAATGCTATCTAACGAGTTATATAGTTACTTCTCTTCCTTTATAACTATACTTATTATAGAGCTTTCGAATAATCTCTTTTCGTTTATTTAGATTATCGATTACGCGTTAATACGGCGAGTCTCGTCTACTACGATAGAAAAGTTATCGTCGTATTACTAGATAAGAAAGAGCTTTACGCTTAATCGAAGCGTATTCCTTAGTATCGCTATATTACTATAGTCGGCGAAGTATTATTAGATAATTAGTAATTATATAATATTTATTAGAATAATTACTATCTAAGCCTTACTATATATAGCGTCCTTCTACCGTCGAACCTTCTCTACTTGTCTATTAAGAGCTCGATCTATCGCTTAAGTCTAATAGTAATAATAATAGCGGCGAGCTATATCTAGAAAGTATATAAATACGAGGTCCCGTATAGGTAATTACGCTAAGATCGGAAGCTACGAAATTATTAATATTAAATTTAGGAATAAGTAGAATGTCCTTAGAAGGAACGTCCTTATATTATTATAAGAGTCCGTTAGCGATAGTATTCTTCTTTCCTTTAATATATCGGATATCGAAGTTCTATATTATAATCTATATAAGCTATCGTATAATAAGCGTACCTATAATATTAGAAGCCATCCTATTTAATTAATAAATAAGTATCTTAGCGTCCGTTTCTACTACGAAGCGTACGCCCTATAGGTAGATCTTAAACTTCTTAAGCGCGTTTAGAAGAGTACGATATTTAAGCTTAACTACGTCGTATTTTCTTTCTATAATTAACTATATACCGCTCGCGTATCGACACGGGTATCGCTTTTCATCGTAAATTTATCTAAGTTCTACTCCCTATCCTTTAGTAGATACGTTAACGGCTAAGATAATCTCGCTAGCGTCTTCCTTATATCGTATAGGTTTAAGCGCGGGAGCGCTCGTAAGAGCCTTCTAAAGACCTACTATAGATTATTATTAGGCGTCGCCTAGACGAACTCTATACCTTTTTTAAAAAGATAAAAGATAGGTTCCGCGAGTATTACGAACTCCTTAATCTATATACGATAATATACGTATATTCTAATAAATACTCGTATAGATTTTAAAGTCCTAGGCTCCTACTATTCTAAAATAGCCGCGACCTTTAATTTATTAGGATAATAACCTTATCTATTATACTAATATCTAACGATATAAAGACCTTCTATATAGATATTAAACTTCTTACTAGAGACCGTAGCTCCTACTCTCTTAATATTAGCTAATAATACGTTAAGGTTATATATATATTTAAAAACGTTACGTCTTATACTAGGGATCTTACTTATCTCGTCTCCGTAATCTTTATTAAGTTTATAGAGGACGTTATTAACGTATACGTCGCTCGTATATATCTAGTAATAAATAATCGTTTTAGTAACGCGGTAGAATTACGTAACGGAATTAGTAGCGCCTTAAAGTAATATTATTATTTAGTAAAGACTGAAAGGATATTAGAAGGAGGTAAGGTCTCTACTTTCTTTAGTAAGTTCTAACTAATTATAGCTAGAGAATAGGTTAGTAAGTAAGATATATTAATATCTAGAAAATACGTCTACGAACTTATCTATAGAAAGAGGAATATTCGCGTCTCCAATAGTTATACTATTAATATTCGTCGCGCTATTAATTAGTTAATAATCTTTATTCTTCTTCGTAACGAGGAACTATAGGTTACGATAGGGAGCGTAACTTAGCTCTAGTCTTTTTATATTAATACGCTCTTTAAAAAATCTTACGAGTAACTAGATATAATACCTTTAGAACGTTAAAAGATTTTACTTACTATAGGATATAATTAACCGTACGAATAACTTAGGGAGGTACGACTTCTCGTTATACTTTACTATATTTAGAGAACTCCTACGCTAGGATAGGCTCTCTATAGTAAAGTATTTCTTTAATAAACGCCTTCTCTTTAGCGCTTAGGTCTAGATTAACGCGTATTACCTCGAAGCGCTCTTCTATAAGTCTCGTACCTCGTAGGAACGTTATATAACGTTTCTTAAAATATAGGTCTAGGTTAGAATCTAGCTTATTACTTATCTATTCGCGCTAGATAATACTTCTCTAGTTAATAAGGCCGCTAGGTATACTCCCGTCCTTAAGAGGAATATTAAGAGGCCTAACTTTATTAGCTTTACGCTTATAAAGCGTAGAAATATATAGTA
The DNA here is from genome assembly GCA_014858625.1 of Venturia carpophila. Classification (NCBI taxonomy): domain Eukaryota; kingdom Fungi; phylum Ascomycota; class Dothideomycetes; order Venturiales; family Venturiaceae; genus Venturia; species Venturia carpophila. The sequence goes on along the minus strand of JACTAK010000002.1, from coordinate 2,644,544 downwards.
GTAAATTTTATTAATATTATAAGATTTCTTAGTATTCCGTTATTAGTAGTTTAATATCTAGGGCGCGCGCTAGAAGTCGAAAAGTCTATTCTAGCTAATTAGGGTCCGAGTTTACTTTATCGCCCCCGCTAAAATTAACCCTAGCTATACTAAAATTTAATACTCGCGCTCTTCTTTACTAAAGATACTCTTACTATACCTTTTATTTCTTTATCTTAAGCCTAAATACCTTCTTATTAGTATAGGTTAAGACTAATTATTCGCGCGTATTACGCGAAGAACTAATTAAGTATTCTTATAAGTCGAAGAATAATTTAGGTAAGTATTAATAATTATTATTATTTCGTATAACGATAGCGCCTAGATAAGCTAACGCGGAAGAATTACTAGGCTTAATAGTTTTACGCTCTAGTTTTCCGTATTATATTCCTTATCCTTAGACGTCTCCTTATCGCTTATACTTATTAGATCTTTATAATCTAAAAGATCCTCGCCCTCCTTATTACTACTAGTACTACTCCCGCTTCCTTCTTCCTTAGTAATAGAAGTCTTCTTAGTACCTAGGATTATACCCCTAATCCTAGCCTTATAATTATAATCGGGAGTATAGGCTCTCTATTTTATACTTTTACGGCCGTTAATAGATTAGGTAATATATTAGATCGTACCGTCTAGCTTATAGTTAATTCTAAGAGAAGAGCGAAGGGAGAATAGCTACCTTAGGATAATTAAGCGTATATACTTTATAAGAATAATAAAGAAAGTATTATTATATACGAAGTCCGAGTCTAAAATATATATACTCGCTATCGTCTATCCGATAATTCGTATAGTAGTACTATCTACTATAGTAATATTATCTTTAATCTTACGCTATAAAGGATTACTAAATTTATTTACGCTAAGTCTAAAGGAAAATACTACGGCCTCGCTTATAATATTTACCTCTACTCCCGTATTAACGAGTCCTACTCTAGATACTCCGCCGATTATAACCTTAGTAGTTAGAGAGCTAGTAAAGATACGACGTTTACTATTAGTACGATTAATAAGTTCGATAGCCTACGCTATAATAATCTTTAGGCTAACCTTAGAATCTTCGAGCTTATTAAGGACTATATATATATCTATACCTAATAGTATCTAGATCTAGTTAATCCTAATAGTTCCGCCCTAAGTATTTTTCTTCTTTATAGTACGTTCTACCCTTTTCTAAGTACGTAAAGCCCTAGTAGCCTCTATAGTTAGTTCGACGGTCTTAGTAATATATACTAGTAAAGGTTTAAATATAAAGTTAGAGAAACTAGGTATATATATAAATACTTCTTCTAATAAGATCGTAATACTACGCTCCTTTAAGATTCTCTAAATAAGACCGCTTTAGACTTACTTTTTATCGCTCGCTATAAGGAGCTATTTAAACGTAGGATTTATATTTCTAGATCTTTTCTTCGTAGTAGGTTATATACCTTATACTATAGTATTATCGTTATTACTAATATCGTTTATTTATTTATCTATAGCTCGCGAAGGTCTACTATTACTATTATTAAGTATTTACTAGAACTATCTAGGTATAGTATACTTTACCCTTATAGATTTAGACGCGGAAGGCTTTATAATACTCGTAGAGGACTTTCCTAGTATAATATTTAAAGCTTTCTTAGGGGCTTTATCTTTCCTAGGCCTACCTACTATAGTAATCTAACCTATCTTAGGTAAAGTTATATAAATATACTTCCGGTCGTAATCGTTATTATCGTCGTATATATTCGAGATATAGATTACTAATACGTTAGGCCTTCTACTCTAACGTTCCTAATATATCGCCTTAATCTAGTTAACCTAAGGAGAAACGCTATAGTTACGAAGACCTATAAGTCTATTACTAGGGCTAGCTTCTATTCCCTAATATAGGCCTCGTACGCTATCTTACGAACTATAATAGATAACGCCTTACTTAAATAGCTTACGAAGGTAACTTTCTCTTTTACTAAATATTATATAGCTTATACTCCTATATCTAAGGTATAGCCGAGGAGCCGCGCTAGTAGGTTTAGTAGTAGGCTAAGAAGTATTAGTATTATATTACGTACCTAAGGCTATAATATTCGAGACTTACTACTATTAAGTATAGTTTAAACGAAACTTCTTATAGATCTACTTAGAAGCTAAAGTATACTAAATAGTATTATTACGGATAATAGTAAAAGTAGGGTTATAAGTATACTAGATCGTATTAAACGTAGTCTCTCTACTAATACTACTAATATAAAGATTCTCTAATATATCTAATAGATCTTAGTTTATCTTCGTAGGGCTCGAGGGCTAAGTACGTCTATTAGATAAGTTTTTATTTCTCTTTTTAATAGATTTATTAGTAATACGCTCTAGGGTCTTATTGTTACTTTTACTAAGTATAAATACTATGATATCTTCTCGTCCGTTTATAATACGTTCCGCTTCTATAATAATCTTATTAATATCCTCGTAGGTACGACGAGACAAAGATTTAATAGGAATAGTAAGGCTAATCTATTACTTAACCTTAATAGGTAGGCCGTAAAGGAATATACGCGCGCTAGCTAATATAGTAACTTTACCGCTATTATAAACTAATAGCTAATAGGTCTTAAATTCTTTAATAAAGCCTTTAGTCTTAAGGACGCCTATTTCGCTTTTCTTAGTAATCTCTTTAAGATATATAAGACTTTCTTTTATTTAACGCTCGTCCTATACTACGTATTCTTTATAGAATAAGGTCTTAAGTTAATCCTAGTCTTTATTAATCTAGCCGTTAAGGTTCTTTACGTTATTATAAAGATTAGGGTAATAATTAGTAAGGAGTCCTTAATACTTATAGATATTACGGGAGATCTTAAAAACTTCGTATTATTCTTTAAGTCTAGCTAAGAAGCCTAATATATTCTTACTATTAAAGATATATCTATAAGGAAGAGTAAGGTTCCTAGGATCGTAGCGTATAGTATATATAGTACTACTAGGGTTAGTAATACTTCGTATTATCTCCGCCACTTTAGCTATAGTAAACTAACGTTAATATATAGAGATAAAATTACCCCTAGATAGTCTACTACTAGTAGTAGTATAGTTACTATCTAAAGCCGTATAATACTCTTCAGAAGCTCCTAGATTAGGGGTATTTTTAGCCGCGCTAATATTAGTCTTACTAGTAATAGTAGGTTATAGGTCTTATAGGGCCTACGTATTAATTAGTAGTACGGTATTAGTTATTTTTCTAATATTTTTAGATTAGTTTTTAAGGTAAAATTAGGTATAGTTATTCTTAGTATCGTAGTCGTTTTTTAAGTAGACTAGATACTAATATTATAGTAGTCTTAAAGCTAATTAGGTAAGTATAAGAAGTTCTAGGATTATATAGACGAGCGTATACTAAACTAGGCTAGATATATTACGTCCGTCTCTTAAGAATAAGTAGTTATTTATTTTTATTAGGTTTATAATAGTAGGAGGTCGAGGTATACGCGTAGCGTAGGTATACTATTATCTACTATTCCGAAGATCGTCCTATTAACGTTCTATATATACGAGTTCCTTTATTCGTACCTTAGCCTTTATAATACTAGTACTACGTCGACCTTAGAATAAGGTATATTCTCCGCGTCGTAGCCTCTATAGTAATCTTAGTAATCTAGATAGATTAACTAAAGGATATATATCTAATATCGCCGTTAGATATACTATAGTAGTAATTTAGTATATAGAATTAGCTATAGTAAGCTAAGGTAACTATAGTAAGTCGTAGTATATATATACCGTAGTAAGGTAAGTAAGTAGTTAGATAGCTATAGGAAGTCGTATAGTCGAGCTAACTATAGTAAGCTATATACGCTCTATATAGGTAACTATAGTAAGTTATATATATACCGTAATAAGGTTATATAATAATAATACCGTAATAAGGCTATAAAGGTATTATTACCGTAATAAGGCTTCGAGGTAGTATTAGTATTACTATAATAAGGTAATAAATAGTATCGCCGTAGTAAGGCTATAAAGGGCGCTATAATAAGGCTATAATATCTCGATACCGTTATAAGGCTACGAGATAGTTTTACCGTAATAAGGCTATAATATTATTAAGATCTAGTAATACTATAATAGTATAAAGTCGTTATAATAGTATCGTCTATATTATAAGTAAATCTTTCCGTAATATATACCGAGCTAATATAATAAACCTATAGTTTATTAGCGAGTAATCTATATTAGCTATACTAAAGAAATATAGTAGTTAAGCGCGATTAATAATATTAAGGTATTATTACTAGCTATCCTAAGTCTAACATTATTAGATAGTATACGTACGGAAGGAAGATTAGATAAGACGATTTAGGATTATAAAGATAGGATAAAAGCCTAAAGGTATTATCTAAAGGTAGAAGTAAATATATAATAATAGATATAAATAGTATTATCGATACTATAGTATAAGATCTAATAATTTTATAAGGTATATTATCTATATCTACCTTAAAAATAGTATCTCCTCGAGTATCTAAGGTATATCTTTAAGTAACTCTTAGGTACTAATATTCCTTATCGCCCTATAGCGATAGATATACCTCCGTCAAGTACCTATAATATCTATATTATATAATCTATGCCGTTCTATCTTATTATATAGTAGTCCCTACTACAATATTATTCTAACTAACTTATAGGAGTAGGTCTAAGGGTTACGAGATAAATAGGGAGGAGGATAAAGAGGTTATAATAATTTTAGTAAAGGCTAGTATAGGTATAGGTAGAAAAGAGAGTTAGTATTTAGAACCCGTTAGATCTATACTTATTTACGGCGGTAGGGGTATTAGTAATCGCTAAGAAGAGAATAATAAGATTAAAGAATAAAAATAGAGTAAGAAACTATTAATAAAGTAGATATCTAAGTAGCTAGAGGTACTTTAAAGTAACGTATTATAAGATCTACGAAGTTATAGAGTAATCTATTAAGCGGAGTTATTTTTATCTTAAAATCTTAGAGATTTAAATATTTTTAGTTAAATTATTAGAATAATATAGTATTCTAATAGGTTTAAGATATCTTAAAGACGATAAAGTATTAAGATAAGTTCGTAGTTTAATAGACTTATAACTATTACTAAAGTCCTTTAGTAATAGTCCTATATACTAAGTCTACTTACTAAGGTAATTATACCGTAATAAGTTGTCCCTACTATATTATCTATCTATATTACTATTTAATAATTATCTACCTTTATAAAATAAGTAATAAAGATCTACCTTATAAAGATAGATCTAGACGTAGTAATAGATAATACTAGAGTAGATTAGTAGTAATATCTAAATACTAGTAAACTTCTTTTATAGTAAAATTCCGGTAAAGGCTATAATCGAAATCTACTCGTAAAATCTATCTAATACTCCGGCTTCTACGGCTTCTCTTTTACTAAATAATATTAGTATCTATATTAATATAGAACCTTAAACCTTATATATATATCGTCCTTTTTCTAACTATTAGATATCGTATAATCTAGATAGATCTTCTCTATATTAGTCTAGATTATAGATCTTAAATAATAGATACTAAAAGTAATTAGTATCCTTTACTTCCCTATCGGAGTCGAAACTAATCTCTAGAATATAATATAGATATAACCTATTCCTTATACCTTATACCTTCTATTCTATAACGTTATAGCCGGTTAATAGCGCCTTTAGCGGGTAATAGTACTATTATAGATAACTATTATATATATAATAGGCCTAGTAATAAGGTTATACGCTAGTAATTATTAAGGTTTCTAGTAGTATCTTAGGTACTTAAGAACCTCTTTTCCGAGCTACTAATATATTTTATTAAGTAATAATAATAATATTAATATTCCTTTACCCCCTTAATCCTACTCCCTAATACTAAGCTTTTCTACTTACCCTATTACTACCTTAAATTCTTCTTACTTTCCTAATAGCTCCTAGAGATAGCGATAAAGTAAGTTAGCTTTCTTAATAGTTTTAAGGCTTAAGTTACTAATAGAAATAGCGTCGTTCCGGCTACGGTAAAGATAGTAATAAAAATTCGCGCTATACTCCTTCGTGTACTCCCGTAAGTTACCTAGGCTTTACTAATTAATCTTAGCTAATATTTAATAGAGCTCCCGTCCTTTACTAAGCCCCCGCGATATCCCCTACTCCTCCTAACGTTAAAATAAATTTAATAATCTCTATAACGTCTCTCTACCTAGCTTACCTCTACTAAGTCGCTCTAGCTACTATTCTACCTTATAATCTACCTACAAATCTCGTATATCTCGAATACCTACTCCGTATACTCTATCTTACTAATCTAGCGATTTAAGAGTTAGTTTATCGCGTAGGTTATAATATAGGTTACTAATAGTAATTAGTAGTATACGCGGTATAGAAACTATAATAGAAGAGGTAGAATCTCGCTTAACGCGCCGTTTATCGCCCTAGGTTATAATATAGCGTAGGCTAAGCTCTTCTAATCGTAAGCGTATATATCGTACGTAGTAGCGCGAGTAGGATAAGCGGCGTACTACTAAGCGTAATTATAAGCGTCGGTTTAAGCGTAATAGGGAGTATATCTATTAGGCCTAACTTAGGGTCTACGAGGATAATAATAATAGTAGTAGTATACTAAATAACTTTAGTAGTAAGGAAGAGGAGGAAGATAAAGATCCTATATCTATATATCGTCGTTCCCGTCGCCCGGAAACTTATACCTCTATTACCCTAGCTCCTACTCTAGCTAGTTATAGCTTACGTTCTTATAGCCCGCTAATTAGCTTTATTAATTATCCTCTATCTCTCTCTCCTCCGCCTAGGCGTTGTTTTCTCTATCTACTTAATACTACTCGCTAGCCTAGATAGTACCCTATAGTATATATTCTTCTCCCTAAGTAATAGCTACTATATCGGGAGTTATTACCGTCTTATACTATAATATATAAGGAGATTAGTACTATTCTAGAGCCTGCCGACCTCTAGAAATAGCTATAGTTTTAGTTATTAAAGCTAAAGAACGTTAGTAATCTTATTAAGATCTAGACTATATTCTATAATCTCTTAGCCGTCTAGTAGCGCGTAAACCTTCTACCTTCTTACTAGGTAGATATAATAGGTAATATCTCTTATCTACCTAATAAGAGCTATAATAGGCCTACCCGACTCGTCTAGTTTTATAAGAGAGGCTCTAGGGGTAAGAAGATTACTCTAACTATTCTAGAGTATCCTAGCGAAGTAGCGTATAAATTCTATCCGTACTATATACTAGCTCTCTTTAGCTATACTTCCGCGGGCGCGATTAAGTATACGAACCTAAAAGATATATATAATTATTATTAAAAAGGCGCTAGTCTATTTAAGGCCTATTATTAAGTTTTTAGGTTCCCCCTAAGGGGTAGAAACGATAAACTCCTTTAGTATAGTATATACTCTAATTACGTCTAGATAGGCTATAAAACTACTCGCCTATTAATAGATAAGAGTAGTACTAAGAAAAAGCTATATTCCTTTATTTCTAATACCTATAATAAGGAATAGAGTAATAATAATAAGGAGACTAAGGATAAGGAGGATAATAATAATAATAAGCTAGTTTAGGTATTAGTTTTTACTTATCTTATAGTAGTTCTTTAATTTACGGTACTTTTCCGGTATTTAGGGTACTAATATAGTTTAGCCGGTTATTCGGTACGGGTATTTAGTTAGGAGTTACTTTTTAAGCTCTCTTTATATAAGCTAGAGTTTAGAGTTCTAAGTTACTTTCTTATTAGGTTTTTAGTATTTTACTCTCTATTAATATAGCTAACTATAGATAGCGAGTTACTTATAACTTAAGTAGAATAAAATATAGACTATTTACTATAAATAGTCCTTATACTATAATTATTAAAATCTATACTTTTATCGTTAAGGATTAAGCTATTTACCTAATACTAAAGGTATTTAGCTATATTTATCCTCCTATTTCTAATATTTTTAACTTTTGGTAATAAAATTAAAATTCTTAAAAAACTTATAAAATCCCCTAGATAAACTCTAAATAAAAAGAAATCGATCTAAATATAAGTACTAAAGTAGAATAGTAAACGTAAACTAAATATAGTAGTCTAATAGGGTATAAATTTACCTCTTTACCTATCCCTTAATGCGAACTTCTAGTTTATTTATTGAGAGTAGGGTTTAAAGGTATTTATTTATATTCTACTTTATAAAAGTATCTACTAGATTATCTTCTCCGTTAATTTATCGAATCTCTTTAATCTCTTTAGCCTAATAGGCTTGCCTAATAGCTATAATATTAATTATAAGGCGCTTTTCTTTAGTCGTCCTAAGTTTTACTATATACTTATAGAGAGAAAATGAGTTAGTATATATAATAAGGGGGATGAGTAGTAGGTCCAGTTATTTTAGAATTTACGTAATTATCTTTAAGATAACGTAGCCTTTATTAACTCCTTCTAATATAGCGAGTATTTCTAATACTAGAACTAAGCGTATAACCCTCTTTAATTTAGTCGAAGACTAATAAATAATATTTCCTTTTATTATAAACTTAAAATCCTCCTTATTTTTATTCCTAATAATAATAAGGTATCTAAGTTAGGATAAGAGGTCTAAGTTATTAGTAAAAGAACTATTAATATAGATAAAGAGCTTTAGTATAGTTAGATTAAGAGGAATATACCTAAGTCCCCTCTTAAGGTTATCTTATTACTATTTAATACGTTTATTAAGAGTATTAATTTCCGGTTTCTCTAGGTCCTTAAATTATACTACTATAGCTAGGTTAAAAGCTACTTCTAGTTAGTAAATAGATATAATATATATACCCCTTACTCGTTATCTAACGTAGGCCTCTTTAATTTCTACTAGAGTTTTCTTAAGATCTATAAGTTCTAGCTTCTCTCCTTACTTCTTCTATATAATAAAGAGGTTTAGCCCTTAGCGTATAACGATATAACTATTAAAAATAATTTCTCCTTTAGGTTTTAGTATCTTAATTTATTTAGCTCGAAAGTTAGTATTAGTTCTAGCCTTTTCTTCTATTACTAAAAAGGTTTAGTTAGTAGCGATAAGTATTATAGATTATACGTCTATAGTTAAGATCTAGTAAGGTAATATTAATTCTCTAACTAGATCCGAGGATCCTTACTACTTATAGCTATAAGGGTCCTCTACTACTACTTCCGCAAGGGTAATCTATAATAGATCCCCCCTCTATAGAAGACCGTAGCGTCCTCGCTATATTAAACTAAAATATATCTTAACTAACTTAGTAGCCGAGCTATATACTACGTATATTAGGCTTAGAAATCTATAGTATATTTATATTTTACCTTCTAGTATTTCTCTTACTATACTCCAATCCTTCCCTATTTTTTACCTCTACTATTTATCCCTTTTTAAATTTTTTTTTTTATTATTATTCTTCTATACCGCTAGTACTAATCGCTAGTAGTTAGTATCTACCGCGTCTATACCTACGTATTAATAGTAGCCCTATAATACCTACTAGTACTAATAGCGAGCTAGCCGCGCTTATAGTCGTAAGTATATATATAAATTAAGGGTATAGGCCTATAGGGTCTTACTCGGCTATCTAGATATAGGTACTCTATTCCTCTACTTCGCCGAAGTATTCGCTAAGGAGGTATAAAGTAGTATTAACTTTAATACGCGCTTTAGATTAGTAAGCTAGCGCGTTACTAATAGCCTTCTAGATTAGGCGGAGTAAGGATTCTAGAGGTACTAAGATAATTAGGTTTAATACTAACTATTAGAACTCTATCTATTCCTTTATTAGGCGAAAGCTTATATCTATAAGTAGGTAGGTACGGTTATAGATAATATTATACCCTATATTAGATTTCTATAATTACTTAGTTAAGTCCTCGATTTAATTATCGTAGTCTATAATCTTACTATATAGATAATCGAGTTCTTAACTAGTAGGGTCGGTTAGTATAGCGGGTAGTCTACTATTATTAAGTATAGGGATAACCTTCGCTAGGGGAGTATCGGCTATAGTAGTAGGCGGTAGCGTACTAAGAGGCTATACTATTATTAGGGTAGTAAGAGTAAGCTATTATAAGCTAGAGAAGATACTAGAACTAGAGCCTATACTAGATAGCTTAAGCTTCTTATATAATAGTTTACCTCGCCCCTTTATAGTCGGGGTTAGTAGTCCTTACTTTTTTAGACTAGGAACTATCTCTTCGTCTATAGTAGTATCGGCCTTAGTTTTTTTTTACTAGTCTAGGGTTAAATTTACCCTTAGGGGCTACTCGCTTAAGGCGTTTTAGTATATTTAGCTATATTATAGCTTTATATAGTTACTTATACTTAACTACTATAGTCTTAGAGGCGTCGCTACCCCTTTTACTATTAAGGGCTAGGTCGTCCTCCTTAATATTAATTAGCTCCTCTATTTCCTTAGGTAGTTTTCGTTTTTTAATAGTCTACGCGGTTTTCTTTAGTAGTAGTAGGTTACTAATCTCCGCGATATAGTAGGGGTCCGCGTAATCGGGTTATTCCTAGTAGTATTCGTAGGTAAGGGTAGTTAGGAACTCCGTTATAAGTTCGCGGGCGATAGTACTATCGCTATTCTATATAAATAGGCCGGTAGGGGCCGACTTATTCCTAATAGTTAATGTATATTAGCTAAATTAGGTCTATTCCTACTCGCGCTATTTAGGGCGACTAGAGTAGTCGTCCTTATCGAAAACTAGGTATTTACTATTAGCGTAGTATTACTATAGTAAGGAGATTTATTCCGTAGTAGGTTTAAGCTTTATATAGAAATAGTCGTAACTCTATTCTACCTCTACGGTACCCCTTATAATGCGATAAAGATCGCCGGCCTATATATATATATATTTAGGGGCTACTTAGCGTCTAAAAATTCTTAGACGATACTTAAGTAGTCGTTCTAGAGTTATTATACCCCCTATCTCTTAACTACGTTCTAGCCTACGATATTTAGGCCTTCGTAGATTAGTATACGCTAATAAGTTAGTAGGAGGGTAAGCTATTTTAGCTAATTATTAAATATAGCTAGTATCTTATCTAACTTAGTAATATCCTATTTATCTAGTATCTTACGCTCGACGAAATTAATAGTAAATTTATTAAGGCTCTTACCTTACTTATTAGCGTCGTAGTTCCTTTACTATAGGGGTATCTTAAACCCTTTACCGGCCTCGCGTTCCTTACTATTTATTATAATATTAGGTAGGTATTCCTATTCTCCTATAAATACTTTTATTTCTCGTATAATATATTTATTAGTTCCTAGGTACGCGATTCCGTCTATAAGCCTAGGGTAGGCTAGGACTATACTTATATCTTCTATAAAGAATATCGTTAGATATCTAGCTTTTATCTCTCTATTATAATAGGCGGTACTACGTATATCTATAAAAGCTATAGCTATGTAGTCCGATATATATATATTAGTATTTAGGTAGGCCTCGATAGGACTATCTTAGATAGTCTAGTCCGTATATTTACTAAGTATAGACTTTAGATTTATAGACTTAGATACGTTTCTATATTACCTATTATCTACGTCGTATACTAGCGGTTCGTAGACTAACTATAGGAATTATTCGTAAGGGTCGTCTATAAACGCGCTATTAGTACTAAAGCTATACTTAATATTTATAATATCGACTAAGTACTAAGTAATATAGTACTAGTTAATACGCGCTAGTAATACTCCTCTAGTAAGGTTATTCTAGAAGAGTTCCTCTTAGTCCCCTTCGTACTACTCTATAAATAGCGTTAGCTCCTTAGTACTTATAATTACCCTATCTACGGTTTAGTAGAGTCGTACGAGTACGTCTTTAAAGTAGTTATACCCTAGGTACTACTACGAGAGGGTTAAAAATTCTATATAGCTAATACTAACTTCTCCTTTATATAGGTTCCGTTTCTCGCGTTAGGCTTTATCTCTTAGGCGTTTAGATAGGCCCTACTCCGCTATTACCGCTACGAGGCGGTTTAGTAGCTATTTAAAAACGTAGGATCGTATATCCTTAAATCTAGAATCTACTTACGATCGGTTAGATATAGTTAGTCGGCGTCGCGGTATTAATAGTATCGTAGTCTATAATATCCTAAGTAAGTAAATATTAGATAAGACGCGCCTTATAGTAGGAGAATTTAATAGTAGGCCTAAGCTTTATAAAGGCCTAGGCGAGCTTATCCGCGCTATAAAGATTCCTATTAAAGGTAAACCTTATCTATAAAACGATTTCCGTTATAGATTTATACTTAGTAACGATCCCCTTTAAGGTAGCTATTTATAGTATTGTTATAGAATCTCTATAAAGTATATTATATATATAGTACCGCTCGTTAATTTCTAAGAGGTCTCCTTAGCCGAATAAGTATCTTTCTTTATTATTACTAAACTTAAGTAGGTCGTACTTAGTATTATAGATAGTAAGGTAATCGTAGTTTATTAGAGCGCTTTCGGGCCGCGGGATATTAGTACTATACGCGGCTTTATAATCTATTAGCTAGCTTCCTTTATCCCCTTTCTTACGTTAGACAAGGACCTCTATCTAGCGTACTAGCTCCTAGTATAGATACTTAGAAGTCTAGGGGAGTATAATTAGCCTAGTATATAAAGCGTCGTAAGTATTATACTTATATTTAGTATTATTAAAGTCTTAATATATCTAGCCTTTATATATTTAGAGGGGCTACCTAAAACTATTAGCTTTAAGGGTACTTATACTACTATAATTATCTTCTATTTATCGAGGGCTAATTTCCTTTATTAATTCTTAGTCTTTGCCTAGGGCTTACGCCTTAGTATTCTACGGTACTACTATATCCGTAGTTATACTTTTTTAGGTAAATCTTTAGTAGGTAAAAGTAAACCTTCCTACCTCTATATTAGGTAACGCTATTATTACGGGGTAGAGATCCTATAACTAATTAAAGGTAGATATTACTATCTATAGGGAAGTATAGTAGTTTAGGAGGAAGGTAAAGTATAAATTAAAGTAAAATAATAAATAACCTAGTTATATAGCGTAACTTTTAAGCGTATTAAGATAATCGCTAGCTCGTAGCCTATTATAATACTATTCTCTATACTTATTCAATTCCGAACGCTAGTACTATACCCCTTAATTAGAGGGCGGGCGAGATATAGTAGGTATCTCGACGTAGCTTAGCTTTTATTAGCTACTCTATAAGATTACTTATTTATTTTCGGATAGGTTACGTTCGTCTATAACGTTCGCTAATAACTACCTTCGCGAGCCTAATTACTAACGACGTAGTTAGTATTTAGATACCCTTTAGCCTACTTAGAGTACTTATTATTATATTCTTTAATAAGCTTCTTTATATTATCTAAGTCCTTAATAGCGTACTAGACGTTATAGCTAGGCCTATACCCTTACTATTTTACGAGGTACTAGACCTATCCCGCCTCAGTAGTATAACGATCTATTAATTATTTAATTACGTATACTAGGATACTATCCTCGTCGATTTCTTCTAGACCTAGCTCGGGGTATAGCTAGTAGCTATATAGGTCGCTACCTTTTAGTACTAGTTCTAGCTATACGACCGATACTACGGGGTATATTCTTATATATTCTAGTAGGTCTAGTTTATATACTATATCCGAAATATATCTCTTAATATATACTAAAATCCGCTACTCCGAGTACTTCCTATAGGAATAGCCAGGTACTTTATATCTATAGTATAGCCGTAGATATATAGGGTCGTTTTTCTTAAGACGGAGCGGTTTATACTTAGGGTTATAGCGTATTTTTATTTAGATATTTATAAACGCGATACTATCCTTAGCTAACTTTCTATATTAGTCGCGGATCTTTACCTAGTTATTATTAGAGAGGCCGCCTAAGGCTAGGAATATATTAGTTAGAGTAAAACCGAATATAATATTATATAGGGAGAGTCCCGTAGTAGTATTAGAACTAGTATTTATATACTATTATATATAAGTAATAAACTCTAGCTAGTCTTTATTAGGGTACGCTATTATTTTAAAGCGTAAAGCGATCTCTACCGTTTAATTAGTACGCTTACTCTAGCCGTCTATCTATAGGTACTACGCCGTAGAGAATATTAGCTCTATATAGGTAAGCGTAAATATTTCTTTCTAAAGTAAGTCTATAAATCTTAGGTTATAGTCGGAGATAATTTACGTAGGGGTACCTTAGTTAGCCTTTTTTAGTTCGCTTATTAGCGTAGCGGCCTATTCGTAAGCTTTCTAGGTAGATAGCCCTAGTACGAGTAGTATTACCTTTAATACTTTATCTATAATAGTTAATAGAAAATCGTAGCTATTTAATAAAGTAGGTAGTAGGTTAGTAATAAAATCTATTATAATTATTTAGAATAGTACCGGTAAAGTCTAGATTAGGTAAAGCTCCCCGTAGGGTAGATACCGTTTTATCTAGTTAGTATTATAAGTAGGGTAATACTCGATATACTTCCTAAGGGACTTAGTTATCCTCTAGATAAAAAAGGAGGGGGCGATACGGCTATATATTTAGTAGAAGCTCTAGTAATAGTAATTATTATAGGTAAGTCTATATACCTCCTTTATATAATTTTCTAGGATATATAGCTACTTATATCCGTTCTACTTATCTATATAGTAGAGTAAGCTATTTCTCTTAAAAAACCTAAAACTTATATATATAGCCTCCGATTCTTCGTCTATAGGCGGGTCCTTAGTCTAGGTTTCTTAGTTAGTAGCCGCCTAGTTTCTAGCGCGTAGCTATACTTATACTTTTACCTATTAGGGGTCCTTAGCGTAGCCTCGTCTTAGCTACTCCTTAAAATAGTCTAATATTTCAACGAGGGACGTGTAGTAAATACCTAGGTATATAACGTCTTCGAGGTTATTAGTATAGTCTATTTCCTCGTATATTTAAGCTAGTCGGCTTAAGGTATTAGGTACTATATAGTTCCTTCTAAGCTAGTATACTAGGGCGAGGTCCTTAAATAAGGATATAAATACGCTCGCTATCGTAAGTTTTATACTAAGTTAGTTAAGATTAACTATTTTATTTAGGTTTATTTAGGCGGCTATACTAATAATAGCCCTATAGTCAGTAAATATATAAGTTTTCGTAGATACTTATATAATATATACGACCTTCTTTAGGAGCTAGTAGACTCTAGCTACTTCGAGCTCTATTAGCTAATATCGCTATATAGTAGTAGTTAAAGATTTACTAAGGAATAAAATAGGCTATATCTTATAGGCTAGGAAGTACGTAGCTTTTTAGATCTAAGCTATAGTAGGGGCTCCTATATTATCGGTTACGTCTACCTTATTATTAATTAGGGTTAGGTCTAGGTCTTCCTTAATATAGTATAATATTACTCCGTAGCCTATCTCGTAGGAGCTATTAATATCGTAGTATAGTATACGGCTAGGGTTATAGTAGTATAGCGTTCGGTTCTTATATATTTCGTTTTAGATAGCTTCGAAGGTAGCGCGAAGCTTATTAGTTTCTTATACTATTTTTTTACTAGCGAAAGCCTTTCTACCTAGTCCTTTAACGGGGGTATCCTTAAGGAGCTATATTTTCTCGACCTATAATAGTTCGTTTAACTACGTATAGTAGGGTATATTACTACGAAGGTAGTCTATTATACCTATAAGTAATTCGAGGTTAGATAGCTTTTAAGGGAAAGCGAGATTCTAGATAGTAGCTATTTTTTCGGCCTAGGTACTAAGCCTATATGCGTCGACCTAAATTCTGAGAAGCCTTACTAATAGGTATCTAAGGAAACTCTTTTATAGTACTAGCGCGAACTCGTAGGTATCTAATTTTGCGAAAACTTACTAAAGGTAGTTATAGTACTCTTCTAGTATCTTAGAGGCTACTTAAATATTATTAATATACCTATCCGCGAACTCGAATTCGGCGAGAATTCGGTCGAGATTTTGCTAGATATATTAGATACTATTATAATAGCCTATAATAAGTACGTAGAACTACTCTTAGCCGTAGTAGGTATTAACGGCGAACTTATACTAGTCTTCTTCGTATATAAGCTATTAGTAAAAGAAGCTTAGTCTATTAAAGACTAATATATATTTCTTATTATATAATTATACTAGGAAATCCTCCTAGAGCGGGATCGGGTAGGAGTCCTTAATAATCCTCGTATTTAGTTCTTAGTAGTTAATAACTACTCTCCCCTTTTACTTAAGCTTTCCGTTTTTTATAACGTTTCGCTAGGCTACGAAAACCGGAAATATAAAAGGGGTAGGTTTCGCGGTTTGTAATATTTTTCTATTATTATTAAGTCTATTAAATATTTCGTTAATTACTATACGTAATTTCGTATTAGGGCGATAAATCTATATATCGAGTTTTAGATCCTCCGCGTATTATACGAGAATAGGTACGGAGGTCTAGTCTTCCTCTAGTATTTTAATTACTATATTCTTTCTTATCTATAGTCCTAGAAATTTATAGATAACCGTAGCTATTTTCTAAAGGGTTTCTTCGTCGCCGTATACTATTATACTATTTTCAAGCTAAGTCTCTAGGCCTATTTCGTTACCGGGTAATATCGTAGCGAGATAATAGTCCTTTATTTTAAGGAGGTAATATTTCTTATACTAATATTCTAAAAGTATTCCTAGTAAGACTCCTTACGGGATAGTAATTAGTACTAAACCGTTATTTCGGGCTATAATATAGGAGAAACTATCGTCGGTAATCTAATTATATAGGAGGCTACCCTCTATATAGAAGACTCGTAGACTATTAGACTTTATTAGTATAAAACTAAAATTATATCTAACTAGTAGTTTAAGGTATTTAGTAGGGATAAAGTAGATTATCCCTAGTTATACTATAATTATACTTCCTACGAGGACCTTCGATAGTTTAAAAATTAGCTTGTAGAGGGCTAACCTAATATCTATAGTAGCGCCCTTATATTAGGTAAAAGTAATATTCTTCGCGGTTATAGATAAGTTAATTCCGTATAGCTCTAGTACGTCGACCTCTACGAGTAATTCTACTCGGAAGTCGTTAATAATCCTTACTTTAAACTTAATAAGGGTTAGAGATAGAAAGCCTTATATAGAGCGCGAAGGAATAAAAGTTTATATTATAGCTTTTTATATTATATTAGCTTCGCCGGTAAGGCCCGTCAAGGTCTAAGGCTCGTCTATAGTAATAGTAGTAATAGACGGGTTAGCTACTTATACCGCCTTTTTAAAATATATCTGTCCGATAGTAGATATATAGTATCCTATATTAAGGTATATCTTTATAGTCTTCCCTTCCGGGGTAAATCTTACTAGGTACTCTATAAAGTTATACTTTTTAAAGCTATTAACTATAGTTACGCCTCCTCGAGGTTTCCTATAAATAATTAGTAAGGCCTCTTACGAGTTATCGTCGTAGTCTATATATAGAACGTCGACCGGGCTTACGGGTCTCTTCTCCCTAGAGGGGAAGGCGTATACCTTATATAGGTACTCCTAGGTTTTATTTATTAAGGGGAACTTCGCTATGTAAATATAGTACTTATTAGTCTTAGGCGCGGTACCTTTTAGTAGTATATCTAGTAGATTAGGGCTACTAGTTAAAACTAATAGAGGTAGTACCTTAGAGTCTATAAAGTAGTTAGTTATAGGAGGGCCTTCTACGACTAATTTACCTTATACCTCCTTACTAAAAGTAACGTAGTAAGTACTATTACCCCTTCTTTCTTATCTACCTTCGCGGCTAGTAGAGGAATCTCGCGGCCTATATCTACTCTAATCTTAAGGGCCCCGCCTTTATTCGTCGGATCTCTATTCCTAGTCCTAGTTTTTAAACCTATTCTATTCCTAGGCTCTACTAGATTAACTATTAAGTCTCCTTACTATATCGTTAATATTTCCTCCGCTTTACGCGGGTACTCGGCTACTCGAATTAGATTATAAACTTACTATATTCGCTAGTAGACCGTTTTCGTTTTACTACTATAGATTAGAATTATACCTACGCTAAGGACTATAGGTCTCGTTACGAGCGAAGCTTAATAATAGCCTTCTATTATTATTAAAGCTTATACGCCCTTACGAGTAGTCCTAGTTCCTATTAGAAAATAGGCTATACTTACTACTATATAGGCGATCGTAGTCCTAGAAGTCGAATTACCTCGACTTAATAGAACGGATAAGCTTCTCTATTAAGGAGTTATTAGGTATAGGGATAATTACTTAAATATAAGGGTTAAGCTTATCCTAAACCTTAATAATTTACTATTTACCTTTGGTAAAGCCGGCGGCTCTTAGTATTTATATAGTACTTATCGCGAATTCCGATACTAATCGTCCTTTAGCGACATCCTCTACTAATAGATATTATTTTTTATATAAATATAAAGTATCTATATACCTTATCTAGAATTTTTCTTATAGGGCGTTGTACTAATATAAGACCCCTCTACCTATCTTTAGTCTAGCCTTCTTATACTTAGATAGGTAGCTATACTATACTAAGGCTAAGCCTCTTAGGTATTTCGCGATATTAACGCGTAGGACTTTACTTAATATAGAGCTTCGGGCGTCCTTAATAGCGTTAATAAATAGCTCTACTATCTAGTAGAAAGTTTTACCTACCTTTTCTTCTACTATATCCTTATAATTAACCGAAGGTTCGAAGTAACCTATATACTCTAGAAAGAATCGCGTACTCTTATCTATATCCTCGTTAGAGTCGTAGATAAGCGCTTCTTATAGTAAGTCTCTTTAGTAGAGTAAGGGAGACTATTATATATATTACTACGAACTATAGTTCCTTATTAGTAAATATAATCGGAGGGGCTCCCTATTCTAATACTTATACTCTACTAGTAATAGTAAGTATAGGTATTAATAACTAGTAAAATCCTAGTAAAATTACTATAGGCGTAAATTACTAGGTTCTAGCCGCCTTAGATCTAGGTTCGAACTCCTACTTAGTAACTAAGCTCGTTTTAATCGGTTAGCTCTATCCTAATTAATATACTCTAGGTCGGAGGCTTATAGTAGTAAGCTTTATTAGAAGTTCTTATATAGTAGAAGGGAGTAGTTCGTCTCTACTACTCTTCGCTTATTAGTAATCGTAAGGTCTATATATTCTCTCTTAAGTTACTAATTTTCTACCTTAAGTTTTAGGATTTAGTCGTTCCGTCTAGTAGTACGTTTACCTACTAACTATAAGTCTTAAGTAGTAGTCTCCTATACCTCCTTTATAAGCTAGCTTATTATTACGGTTACCTCCTACTCTATAGTTTACTCTAGTTCCGCCCTTTCGGCTTAAAATACTAATTAGAGTATTTCCTTAGTTTCCTTAATTACTTTTAAGCGAAGGTTCTCTATTTCCTTCTAGTATTCCTCCCTAATATAATCTACGTTACGCTATACGTACTACCTCTATATAGACGTAAAAGATCTATAGACCTCGTCGTTAGTAGAGGATTTAGGCTTAACTACCTAAGATAGCTAGCTTAACTATACTACTTCCCCTAAAGCTCTACTAGCCGTTACTACGCTCCGCGCCGCTACTTATAAACGATTGCGAAAGCTCGATAGACGGTTCTCCGCTTTAATATTAGGCTCCCCTACTAAAGGCTTAGAAGATAGTAAGGAGTAGAGTTCCTTACTTACTATAGGTAGTTTTCCCGGCTTCTTTTAAGGGGAATTATTTAGCTCGTTCCTATTACTACTTCTACTATAGCTAATAGATATACGTACTAGGCGTAAGCTTAGGTTAATAGGTCTTATTAGCGCTCGCTTAGGCGAGAGTAATTAGAGAGGCTCTAAGCCTACCTTAGAATTTATAATTAGTTAAAGATATAGGTAGGTCTCTAGGTCTTTCTCGAGTTATTTAAGTACTTTCTTAGCTACTAAGGGTCCGCTCACGGCGATATTCTAATCTAATAGGTATTTACGTAGGTAGGGGTCGTCCGATACTACTAAGTTAACTAAATATAATTAGTCTTAATACGACCTTAATCTTCCTTATTAGGAGGTTTACGTGAGAGCTTAGTTAGAATTATATATAGGGTAGTATTTAATAACTAATTCTATAAGCGCGAGGACCCTCGGGGAGCTTAATACTATATACTACTCCTAGTATTTAAAAAACGCTCGAAACTAATATACTCTTCTTATAACGTCTTCGCTAAGTAATAGTCTTAGCCCTAGTAATCCGCCTAGGGGCGCTATAGATACTAGTTTTACGAGGTTAGTAAATAATTAAATAAAATAAGCGTAAATAAATAAGAGAGTAGTTATAGGCGAGGTAGTTCGTAGTTTATTTTCTAAGTAGGTTAGTAAGTTATTAATACTAAGGAAATATAAGGGGGTCGTAGGGCCTCGACTAAATAGTTTTACTAAGATTATTTTAAATAGGCCTACTTTATAGTAGTAGTTAGTCGGGTAAGTACTATAATTACTAAGTTAGTAGTCGCTATATCGTTACGTATAGGTAGGCGCTATTAGTAGACGGACGCGTAATTATAATAGTCCTTAAAAGGTAATTTTACGGAATTAATAGTCTAGTAGTATACTAACTATAGTTAGTTATTAGTTACTAGTAGGTCTGATTAGTATTCGCTAGGATTAGTCGCCGAGCTATACTAGCTAGTAGCTATAGCCTTTAGTCGTACTATTATATAAGTTAGTAGTATAGCTACGCGGGTTAGTAGCCGTAGCCTTTAGTTATAAACTATTAGTATAAGTTAGTAGATCCTCGAATATTAGTAGATTTATTCTATCTTAAGCTACTATATATTATAGATTATACGTCTATAGTTAAGATCTAGTAAGGTAATATTAATTCTCTAACTAGATCCGAGGATCCTCGCTACTTATAGCTACGAGGGTCCTCTACTACTACTTCTGCGAGGGTAATCTATAATAATAAGCGTATCGTCCGTTTATATTATAATAATTCTAAAATTTATATTTAGTTTTATAATAAGAAGGCATGGATTAAATAGGGATATTTCTATATTAAGTCGCTCTATATAGTACTTAAAGTAGGTTATAAACTAGTATAAGCTAGATTCTAGTATACTATATAGTAGTTTCTTAATATATATAATAGTACTAGGGGGATAGTTATTCTAGAGTTCCTTAGGGAGATATATATAGATAGTCCTTACTAATCTAGTTTAGCTTTAGATATAGGCCTAGGTAATATCTTATAGATATAGAGAGATTCCTTCCTATAAGGTAAGAAGTATAGGTATAAGGGAGAGTATAATTCTTTATATAGCTCTCTAAATTATTAGTAACTAGTATAAGATAGTATCTTTACTAGTATTATTAAAGCCTTATACTATAAGCCTTAACTTTTTATAAGGGGATTTAGTAGCCTTTCCTTTAATTTCTCTAACTATTCTTAAGGGAAAAATCCTTTATCCTAGAGTATATAGGTTCTAAATAAATACTATTACTTCTTAGCTAAGGAGGTCGTTAATCTATTTCTAATCTAATACCTAAAATAGAGGTTTTAAATCCGTAATTTTACCGGTTTTTCTTAGTTCTCTTAAGAGTTCTTAATCTATTTTCTCTTTCTATAATATAAAATTCTAGTATATTCCTATTACTAATTCGTTTTAGTAATTATCTTATAGTTCTTAAAAGAAGGATTAAAACTTTCCTAGGTCCTTCTATAAGATTACTACTTATAGGTATATCCTTCTCTTATTCTTATTACTAATTATTTTTAGTAATCGTTCTTAGTCCTCTAATATCTTCTCTTATACCTCTAGGTTATTATCTAGATACTTTCTCTCTTACTTAGTATCTTCCTCCTAATAGATATATATAGATATCGAGCGAAAAACCTTATCCTTCCTATTAATTTTAATAGTATAATTATAGTTATCTATCTTTTTAAGGAGAAATAGTCCTTACTATCCTTTATTCTCCCTATATACTACGACTTTTAATCCTAGCGGGATTTACGAAGTAATAAGAGACTTTAGCCCGTTTTATATAGAGAGTACGAGTACTACTTACTCTTTTACATATTCTTTACGGAGGTTATTTATAGCTATATAGATAGCCTTTACTCTCTATATAACTAATACTACTAGTAGAGATACCTCTATAAGCTTAGGGTAAGTACTAAATACTAAAAGGATAGGGATAAGACTATTTAGCCCTACTATATTATTAATTACTTTAAAAGTTATCTAAAGAATAGATTCTTTAGATTCTTTAGGAAGTTCCTTCTAAAGAATACTAAAGATCCTTCTTATAATCTTATAATATATTTCTACCTTCCCTATAGTATAGTATGCTTCGATTGGTATACTATAGACTATAATATCTATAGTTTTTACTTCTACCTTAAATTCTAAGGAATTCAAGTTATTACTAGTATCTATAATAATAGTATTAGGTAGTCTAAGGTATACGTTAATCTAATATCTCTAGATGGCCTACTAAAGTACTTTAGTAGTTTAGTACTTAAGGAATAGTCTATTCTAGAATACTATAGTAGCGTCGATAATATATAGTACTAGTAGTCTATTAATATATATAATATCGATAATAATCTCTATATTGAAGTCGATATCTTCGCGTAGGCTAAATTTAAACCTATAAGGGGCGCGTTAATTCAGCTAGTAGTACTTATATATATCGGTAAGCTATTTAATAAGCCTTAGGTTAATATCGTTAAAATCTACTCTTACTAAGATTATTTAGAAGTAATAAGCTACTAGGTAACTAAATCTCCGGTATAGGTAGAGTAATTCTATTTTAGTTAACCCCTATTTTAGATATTACTCTACCGTGCTATTAGGTAGGGCCAATATAAATTGGCTATAATAGGGGTATATTTACTTATTTAGTCTAGTTCTAGGGTCTTATAACGTATCTAATACGTAAGATAATAATATTTTAACGTCTAGGAGTACTATCTATAGCTAATTCTACTTCCTAGTAATAGGTACACATTGTTTTCCGCGTATAAGTATATTATTAAGGTTGTTAAAGGGGATACCTAATTTATCTATATTATTAATATATAATAGAAATAGTATTTCTATAGGTAGGATATAGAAAGTAACTATACTAAAATACGTTAGTATATCTACTATACCTAAAGATACTATAGATAGTCCCTTTCTAAAACGAATAAAATACTCTCCTACTCTTATCTTATTAAGGGATACTTATAGTATAGATTATAAGGCTTTAAACTAGCTAATACTAGTTATCGAAACTCCTACTACTCCTAAGTCTGGTATAATACCTCGAAAAAGCTTTAAGTTATATCTTATATCTATACTAAAAATTAAGTATAGAGGTTTATTATTATCGTATAGTTTAATTTCGGTAGTACTAATATCTTTTAGCGGTACTTCCTAATATTTCGACTATAATTCCCCTAGTAAAACTCTAGTTTAAAAATGTGTAGTAGTATTATTCTATAGGAACTAGGCCGTATTCTATTAGGTATAGAAATATACCTTATATACCTCTACTTTTTATAAAAATTATTAGCATATTTCCTTAAAGTATTTAGGGTTAGTAGTATTTAATATTATCTCTATCTTATTAATAGCTATAAGGTATTAGCGGATTACCTTATAATCTATTATATACTATAGGGTAGTTAACCTAAATTTCTTATATACTTCCCCTCTTTCTTCTAGGGTATATTTAGTTGACTAGTATCTAGGTTTACTATAGATATAATATCTTACTATTTTCTATACGGGGATTGTTCCGGTTAGTATATTAGTCTTACTAGGGAACTTTAGTATACTTTTCTTAGTATACTATTGGTTAGATCCCTTTTTATATATCCGATCTATTAGATACGTACTATATTCTTTATTATTACTCTTATTATCCGAGTCGTTATACTAATATACTTTAGTATTATCGTCTCTATCTTCTACTATATATTACGCGTATTTCGAGCCCGAACTTTCTACTATTACTAAGCGCTTTAGAGATACTTTTATAGCTTTATATATTTTTAGTAGGGAAAATAGCGTATATTTACATTTAGGGACTTCCTAATAGATTATTATAAGGTGAGTTATAAGCTCTTCTTCGCTATATTTAAGCGGGAGATTAATTTTCTCATGCCGTTTAAATAGTAGGGCTCCTAATAGGTTAGGTTAAACCTAAAACCTACCTATTAGGTTAGGGTTAGGTTAGGTTTTTAGGGCGGGTTTAACTACTAAAAACCTAAACCGACCCGGCCCCGCCAAGGCCGGGTTATAACCTAACGTACGGGTCGGGTTTTTTTAGCCTATTTTTAGTATATTTTTAGTTTTTATTTAATTCTATTAGATCTATAGGTATATCTTAATTTTAAAAGCTATAGACTTATTTTTAAGGTATTTCTCTACTATTTAATTAATTTAAATCTTAATATAGCTAACTTTTTATACCCTAGTAAGTTACGCTTTTACCCTTAGGTTTAACCCGAAAGCTAGGTAGGTTAAAATTTAATTCCCTAACCTATAACCTAACCCTCCCCTAATTTAACCCGACCCTAGTTAGGTCGGGTCTATACCCTAAAACCCCGACCCGACCCGCCCCATTGGGAGCCCTATTAAATAGGGCCTTAAGATATACTAGTTTACTCTTTCTAGGGTTTTTCTTAATAATCGCGGTAAGTAATATTAATATCTAGTCTACTAAGTATTTTTAGTACCTTTCGGGAGTTTTAAAATATTATTAGATTTCTCCTCTTATCTTTTCGTAGGAAGTCTTAATTCCTTAGCTAATAATCCTATAGTAGTATTCTAGAGCCTTTCCTCTTAGTATTATTAGGAATACTATATCTAGATAGTAGTATAGGATACTAATAGTATCGTATATCTACTCTAGAATATAGTACCTATTATCTAGAACCTTATATTTCTCTCCTCTATACCGAATACTATCGCTATATATTAAGGTTAAATCCTTTAATTTCTTACTAGATTCTACCTTCGGGATTAGTTCGTTATTACTAAAACTATTTAGTAGAATAGAGGGAGATAGGTCTATTTCTATAAATTACTAAGTATAGATTTACTCTAGGGATATTAAATTTAGCTACTTACTAATTCTCTCTCTTTTAGTAAGTAGTCGAGGTAGTTTAGAAGGTGTACTACTCGTCTTTAGTATAAGACGCGAGAATATTCTTTTATTTATATAGGATTATTCCTAGAATTCCGTTTAATTATTATCCTTATTAATTACTAACGTTGCGTAGGCCTATTAAGTTTCTATAATAGGTTAGCTATTCTTCTATTCCTTATATATACCTCGTAATTCAGTTTATATCTAATCTAGTAGAGTATTTATTTCCTCTCTAGTATAGTTTTAGACAGTTTTCGGTACTACTATATACTATAGAGGGGTTACTAATATAGTTTAGTACTACTCCTAGGCTAGTTTATTTTCTCTAAGATACTTAGGGATTATCGGTTAAAGAGGTAGATTATCGCCCTAGATATAGGCGAAAAATTGGTCTCCTAGAGTTACTTTCCGCTCCTTAGGTATACTAATATTCTTTATTAATAGAATCTACTACAATTACCTAAGGAGTATTATATAGTAGCGGTTCTATATATATTAGGTCTAGTAGCGGAAATCTTCCTTAACTATATCTAGGAGTTACTCTATATCCTATTAGATATAGCTTCTAAGTATATAATAGAGGTAGCTATTAAGTACTTCTATAGAAGTTTTATCTAATAGGTTAGGTAAGTTGTCAGTAATAAATTTAGGTCGTATAATAGAATTAATATTAAACTCTAGTAGCGAAAGGTTACTAGAGTTATTTAGCGTTCCGTCCTAAGACTTCTAGGATATATTTATCTAAGAATAAGGAGAAAAAGGTACTTCCTCCTACTAGGGTAGACTAGTATTAAGTCTAGCTATAGGTTACTTATCTATAGTATAGTAGATTAGTATAGGGGAAAAGGGTTAAAGGGTAGAGAGTAAAATAGGACTTTACTCTTTAATACTAGCCTTTTCCTAAGGGAAATACTTAATAGGAAAAGAAGGAAATTAAAGATACTAAAGCCTACCTTAGCTTATCTAAACTTCTTTAGCGGAATCCCTTACGCTTTTAGAAGTAAGAATAACTAGTTATTCCTTAAATTAACTAAAGGGAAATACTTAATTAGTTAACCTCTAAATAACTCTTTAAGTTAATTCCTTGCCGCTCTATAGTATATAAGTTAATATAACTATTAATTTATATTGGAATAATATAGTATTCTAATAGGTTTAAGATATCTTAAAGACAATAAAGTATTAAGATAAGTTCGTAGTTTAATAGATTTATAACCGTTGCTAAAGTCCTTTAGTAATAGTCCTATATACTAAGTCTACTTACCGAGGTAATTGTACTATAATAAGTTGTCCCCACTATATTATCTATCTATATTACTATTTAATAATTGTCTACCTTTATAAAATAAGTAATAAAGATCTACCTTATAAAGATAGATCTAGACGTAGTAATAGATAATACTAGAGTAGATTAGTAGTAATATCTAAATATAAATATTTAATAAAAAAAATACTCTAAACGTAGACCTCTAAACTAATAACGTAATTATTATAATTATCCGATTATTTTAGTCTATAATTAAAGATTAGGTCTTTAAAGATTATACGAAAGATTTCCTAATAGTTTCCTAATAGTTATAGTAAAGAGAATTAAGTATAGGAGTAAAATCTACTAATACCTACCTAAAGCTACCGACCCTATAGCTAAGAAGGATATAAAGCTATATTATAAGGAGCTTCGTACTAATATATTTAAGGATATAATAGAGATATCTACTAACGAGGCCTAGATAAAGATAAAAGAGGCTAATACTACCTACTAAGAAGGATATACTAAGAAGGATATAAAGCTATACCTTATAAGGAGCTTCGTACTAATATATTTAAGTACGTAATAGAGATATCTACTAACGAGGCCTAGATAAAGATAAAAGAGGCTAATACTACCTACTAAGAAGGATATACTAAGAAGGATATAAAGCTATACCTTATAAGGAGCTTCGTACTAATATATTTAAGTACGTAATAGAGATATCTACTAACGAGGCCTAGATAAAGATAAAAGAGGCCGATACTACCTACTAAGAAGGATATACTAAGAAGGATATACTAAGAAGGATATAAAGTTATACCTTATAAGGAGCTTTATACTAATATATTTAAGAATATAATAGGAATATCTACCGATAAAGCCTAGATATTACTTCTCTCACTCTACTTACTATATACTAGTTACTATATATAGGCCTTCTTTACTTATATTAAGGCCGTCTTCCTTAAGTATACCTAGGGTAAGGGTAATATAATTAACCTAGCTAATATCTAGTAAGGCTTCCGCTTAGAGGATATAAATATATACTTTATTATAAAGGTATCTCTCCTAAACTAGTAATATCTTTATATTAATTAGCTCTACTAGCGCTATTATAACTACTACTAGTATTATTATTCTATTATTTTAGTCTATAATCGAAGATTAGGTCTTTAAAAATTATACGAAAGACTTCCTAATAGTTTCCTAATAGTTATAGTAAAGAGAATTAAGCGTAGGAGTAAAACTTTTTATTTAGCTACTACTAGTATTATTCGTAGTAATATAAGTCTAAACGCCTTAACGCCTCCTATAGCCCTACCGGGTATTAAACTCCTAAAAGATATAAACTTTAACTACTTTAGTATATACCTTTAAAATTACTATTACCGCGAATTCTTTGTACTAGCCTAATATCCTTAGCCTAGATAGTAATATATTTAGTATAAAGGGCGTAAAGATTAGTATCTAGGTAAAGTTAGATAAGATAAGTATAGAAATTAAGGTCTTAAGAATTTACCCTTAAATAAGTATATAAGATATACCTCTACCGCCTCTTAGATAGCCTCGATAGTATTTACGCGCTATTATATACCCCCTAAGCCTATAACGACCTCTATAGTAATCTTATAGATAAGTCGCTAGAATAGTAACTTATAGAAGAGAAGCTTAGTAGACTTCTAGTAGTAATAAATCTTACGTAATATAACGGCTATAGTACGTTAGACTATTAGGCGACTATTAGAAATACGTAAGATCTTAAAGTAAAGTAAATAAATAAAGGGAGTAAATATACTTCCTAGCTTATAGTAGTAAGGTTTCCTTAGCGTACTAGGTATAGCCTTATACGTAGTAGTTTTATAAGTAGCCTTTTATAGAAGACCTTTATAAGGCGCCTTACTACTAGTAGCTATTCGTACTATAATAATAGCCGCGGTTTTTATATTTACTTTTATCTAGATTTTAAGTAAGTAACCTTATTAATTATATATAGTAATACGCAAGAATAAGAAGATACTATTAGATTAAATTAGGAGGGTAGAGATTAATTAAGTAATTAATTAATTAATTAATCGATTAATTAGTTAATTAATAAGTAGGTTAGAAGGAAAAAATAGCGGGTATTAACTTTTTACTTCTATACTAGTGCCGGAAGTAGCTCTAAAGCCCCGAAGTAACCCTAGGCTACTACCTAATTATACTTTAATTTCTACCTTAATCTACCTTATACTTTTACTAAAATAACCTTACTTATTTCTACTAATCGTATCGTAATTACCCTATATCGCTAATTTATTGTATTAGACTATTAGTAGACTATTAGACTTTTTCGCCGTAATACCCCCTAAAGCCCCTAAAAAAAGATTAATAAACCCGTATACTATTAAAGAATTAACGCGTCGTAGTAAGCTTAGAGGGTTTAATAAGAAGAAGAGTAATACTAATTACGCGCTTAAGACCGCTAAATCTACTATACGTAAGAAAGTTAGGTCCTAAGATAGCTTTAGTATACTAGGTAAAGATTAATAGAACGTACTTTTAGCGGACGCGGTCTAGTTAGTTAATAAGAAATAGTATATTTATCCTAATAGTCTTCTAATAGTTTCGACTAATATCTACGCGTAGTAAAACTAATAGTATATATCTAGTAGTACTTGAATATCCTACGAACGAAATTTTACGCGACTCCTTACCTAAAATAGCTATATCTGAAGATAATAATAGGGTGGAGTCGAATGATAATATAGAGGTCGATAAAGAGTAGCCGAATACTCCTATAAATAATAAGGAGGATATAATAATATAGTCGGCTATAAATAGATATACGGCGTACTATAAAGCGCTATTTAATACTTCGCGAAGGTTATAGTAGGAAATTATCTATATTCTTAATAATAAGATTAATAAGAAGCTTTATAATATTCGCTAGTATAAGCTAGATCGTATATACCTTTATATTAATAAAGACGACTTAGAGGTATACTATATTTTCCTAATAGTCTCCTAATAGTCTCCTAATAGTCTCCTAATAGTCTCTAACTCGTTTTAGGAGCTCGACTTATCTAGTAGATACCTTACTATATAATATACCTCTATCTTACCTCTATAATTCTTTTTACTACCGGAAATTACCCTTATACGTAATAGAATAGTTACTATAAATATCTTCGATTCGCTCCCTAGTCCTACTACCTAGTAGGCGGTATATCCTAAGGACGAGGTAGTATTAAGGAAGGATCTACCTAATCTAATTCTCGCTATAGAAGTATATAAATTAATACTTAGTAATAAAAGAGATACGCGTAGTAGGTATAGTAGAATATACGATATAGATACTAATAAGCTTATAATAATCCTAAGTACTAAGTAAAAGACTAATAGGCTTAGTAATTATATTAGTAATAATAACCTAGTTATTAGGGAGAATCCGTTAAAGGCGGTACTAAATAAGAGTACTAGTATAAATAAAGATACTAATAAGGAGGAGGAGGAGGGGGAGGAGGAGGACAAAGATAATAATAATAATAATAATAATAATAATAAGGAGGAGGAGGAGGAGGTAGACTCTAAGCCTATATTAGATATTATATATACGGGCGATATTTTAGACCTTTTAGATAATAAAGAGTAGGACTCTTCTAATCTATTTAATTACGCTCTAAAATAAAATAGTTAACTTCCTTACTACTACTTAACTCTTTCTTCTTTAACCGTTTTAGATTATCTTTAACTATTAAGAGACTATTAGGAAACTACTAGAAAACTACTAGGAAACTACTAGGAAGCTCTTAGCTATAGTTATTATATAATATATTTTAGCCTATTATATAAGTATCACGTGTAACCCGAGCTTAGGTTTAGGTTAGATTTAATAATATTCTAAAACCTACCCTAGGGACCTAATCTACCCCTATTTAACCTAACCCTAGGTTAGGTAGGGTCTATACCCCTATACCCCGACCTAACCCGCCCTATTAGGAGCCCTATTAATTTAGTTTATAGATCTTAGATAATAGATACTAAAGGTAATTAGTATCCTTTACTTACCTATTAGAGTCGGAATTAATCTCTAGAATATAATATAGATATAACCTATTCCTTATACCTTATACCTTCTATTCTATAATATTATAGCCGGTTAATAGCGCCTTTAGTAAGTAATAGTACTATTATAGGTAACTATTATATATATAATAGGTCTAATAATAAGGTTATATACTAGTAACTATTAAGGTTTCTAGTAGTATCTTAGGTACTTAAGAACCTCTTTTTTAAGCTACTAATATATTTTATTAAGTAATAATAATAATATTAATATTCCTCTACCCCCTTAATTCTACTTCCTAATACTAAGCTTTTCTACTTACCCTATTACTATATTAAATTCTTCTTACTTTAATAATAGCTCCTAGAGATAGTAATAAAGTAAGTTAGCTTTTCTAATAGTTCTAAAGCTTAAGTTACTAATAGAAATAGTATCGTTCTAGCTATAGTAAAGATAGTAATAAGAATTCTTACTATACTCCTTTATATACTTCTATAGGTTAATTAGTACTACTAATAGACTTTAGCTAATAATTAATAGGCTTCTTATACCTTACTAAGCTCCCGCGATATCCTTTATTCCTCCTAGTATTAAACTAAGTTTAATAATCTTTATAATATCTCTCTATCTACCTTATCTCTACTAAGTTACCTTAGCTACTATTCTACCTTATAATCTACTTATAAATCTTATATATCTTATATACCTACCCTACGTACTCTATCTTACTAAACTAGCGATTTAAGAGCTATGTTATTATATAGGTTATAATATAGGTCGCTAATAGTAATTAGTAGTATACGCGGTATAAGAACTATTATAGAGGAGGTAGAATCTTACTTAATATATTATTTATCGCCCTAGGTTATAATATAGCGCAGGCTAAGCTCTTTAGAGTATAAGTATATATATTATATATAGTAGCGCGAGTAGGATAAGCGTTATACTACTAAGTATAATTATAAGCGCTATTTTATAGCTAATAGGGAGCGTATTCGTCGGATATAATTAGGAGTTTATAAGGACGATAATAGTATACTAAATAACTTTAGTAGTAAGGAAAAGGAGGAAGATAAAGATCTTATATCTATATATTATCGTTCTTATTATCTAGAAACTTATACTTCTATTACCCTAGCTCCTACTCTAGCTAGTTATAGCTTATATTCTTATAGCCTACTAATTAGCTTTATTAACTACCCTAGGGCTCCTAATAGGGCGGGTTAGGTCGGGGTTTTAGGGTATAGACCCGACCTAACTAGGGTCGGGTTAAATAAGGGGAGGGTTAGGTTACGGGTTAGGGAATTAAATTTTAACCTACCTAGCTTTCGGGTTAAACTCGAGGGTAAAAGCGTAACTTACCGGGGTATAAATAGTTAGATATATTAAGATTTAAATTAATAAAATAGTAGAGAAATACCTTAAAAATAAGTCTATAGCTTTTAAAATTAAGATATACCTATAGATCTAATAGAATTAAATAAAAACTAAAAATATACTAAAAATAGGCTAAAAAAACCCGACCCGTACGTTAGGTTATAACCCGGCCTTGGCGGGGCCGGGTCGGTTTAGGTTTTTAGTAGTTAAACCCGCCCTAAAAACCTAACCTAACCCTAACCTAATAGGTAGGTTTTAGGTTTAACCTAACCTATTAGGAGCCCTAAACTACCCTCTATCTTCCTCTCCTCTACCTAGGTATTATTTTCTTTATCTACTTAATACTACTTACTAGCCTAGATAGTACTCTACTATATTTATTTTTCTCCTAAAGTAGCTATTACCTCCTTAGGAGTTAGTGAAGTCCTATAAGATAATATATAAGGAGATAGGTACTATTTTAAAGCCTACCGACCTCTAGAAATAGTTATAGTTTTAGTCCTCTAGGCTAAAGACTATTAGTAATCTCGTTAAGATCTAGGGAATAGTCTATAATCTCTTAACTTACTAGTAGCGCGTAAATCTTTTACCTCCTTATTAGGTAGATATTATAGGTAATATTACCTATAATCTAGACTAGAGCTATAATAGGCCCCTTAGACTAGTCTAGTTCTATAAGAGAGGCTCTAAGAGTGAGAAAATTACTCTAACTATTCCGGAGTATCCTAGTAAAGTAGCGTATAAATTCTATCTATACTATATACTAGCTCTCTTTAGCTATACTTCTATAGGCGCGATTAAGTATACGGACCTAAAAGATATATATAATTACTATTAAAAAGGCGCTAGTCCATTTAAGGCCTATTATTAAGTTTTTAGGTTCCCCCTAGAGGGTAGAAATAAAAAACTCCTTTAGCATAGTATATACTCTAATTACGTCTAGATAGGCTATAAAACTACTCGCCTATTAATAGATAAAGGTAGTACTAAGAAAAAGCTATATTTCTTTATTTCTAATACTTATAATAAGGACTACTAGAGTAATAATAATAAGGAGACTAAGGATAAAAAGGATAATAATAATAATAAGCTAGTTTAGGTATTAGTTTTTACTTATCTTTTAGTAGTTCCCTAATTTACGGTACTTTTCTCGTACTTAGAGTACTAATATAGTTTAGCCGGTTACTTAGTACGGGTATTTAGTTAGAAGTTACTTTTTAAGCTCTCTTTATATAAGCTAGAGTTTAGAGTTCTAGGTTACTTTCTTATTAGGTTTTTAGTATTTTACTTTCTATTAATATAGCTAACTATAGATAGCGAGTTACTTATAGCTTAAGTAGAATAAAATATAGACCATTTATTATAAATAGTCCTTATACTATAATTATTAAAATACGTACTTTAATTATTAAGGATTAAGCTATTTTCTTAATACTAAAGGTATTTAGCTATATTTATCCTCCTATTTCTAGTATATTTAATTTTTATAATAAAGTAAAATAGTTAAGAAATTAATAATATTCCCTAGATAAACTCTAAATAAAAAGAAATTAATCTAGATATAAATACTAAAGTGGAATAGTAAATATAAAGTAAACGTAGTAATTAAATAGGGTACGTATCTTACCTCTTTACCTATCCCTTAATACGAACTTCTAGTTTATTTATTAAGAGTAGGGTTTAAAGGTATTTATTTATATTCTACTTTATAAAAGTATCTACTAGATTATCTTCTCCGTTAATCTATTAAATCTCTTTAATATTCTTAGCCTAATAGGCTTACCTAATAGCTATAATATTAATTATAAGGTGCTTTTCTTTAGTTATCCTAAGTTTTACTATATACTTATAGAGAGAAAATAAGTTAGTATATATAATAAGAGGGATTAGCGGTAGGTCTAGTCGTTTTAAAATTTACGTAATTATCTTTAAGATAATATACCCTTTATTAACTCCTTCTAATATAGTAAGTATTTCTAATACTAGAACCGAGCGTATAACCCTCTTTAACTTAGTTAAAGACTAATAAATAATATTCTCTTTTATTATAAACTTAAAATCTTCCTTATTCTTATTACCTATAATAATAAGGTATCTAAGTTAGGAAGAAAGTTCCGAATTATTCGTAAAAGAACTATTAATATAGATAAAGAGCTTTAGCGTAGTTAAATTAAGAGGAATATACCTAAGCCCCCTCTTAAGGTTATCTTATTACTATTTAATACGTTTATTAAGGGTATTAATTTCTAGTTTCTCTAGGTCCTTAAATTATACTACTATAGCTAGGTTAAACGCTACTTCTAGTTAGTAGATAGATATAATATATATACCCCTTATATATTATCTAATATAGGCCTCTTTAATTTCTACTAGAGTTTTATTAGGATCTATAAGTTCTAGCTTCTCTCCTTATTTCTTTTATATAATAAAGAGGTTTACCCCTTAGCGTATAATAATATATCTATTAAAAATAATTTCTCCTTTAGGTTCTGGTATCTTAATTAGTTTAGCTCGAAAGTTTATATTAGTTCTAGGCTTTTTTTCTAGTACTAAAAAGATTAAGTCGGTAATAATAAGTATATCGTCTGTTTATATTATAATAATTCTAAAGTTTGCATTTAGTTTAGTAATAAGAAGGTATAGATTAAATAGGGATATTTCTATATTAAGTCGCTCTATATAGTATTTAAATTAGGTTATAAACTAGTATAAGCCAGATTCTAGTATTCTATATAGTAGTTTTTTAATATATATAATAGTACTAGGGGGATAGTTATTCTAGAGTTCCTTGGGGAGATATACGTAGATAGTCCTTACTAATCTAGTTTAGCTTTAGATATAGGCCTAGGTAATATCTTATAGATATAATAAGATCCCTTTTAATAAGGTAAGAAGTATAGGTACGAGAGAGAGTATAATTTTTTATACGGCTCTCTAAATTACTAGTAACTAGTATAAGATAGTATCTTTACTAGTATTGTTAAAGCCTTATACTATAAGTCTTAATTTTTTATAAGGGGATTTAGTAGCCTTTCCTTTAATCTCTCTAACTATTCTTAAGGGAAAAATCCTTTATCCCGGTATATATAGGTTCTAAATAAATACTATTACTTCTTAGCTAAGAAGATTATTAATCTCTTTTTAATCTAATACCTAAAATAGAGGTTTTAAGTCCTTAATTTTTCTAGTTTTTCTTAGTTCTCTTAGAAGTTCTTAATCTATTTTCTCTTTCTATAATATAATATTCTAGTATGCCCTCGTCGCTAATTTAGTTTAGTAGGTATCTAGTAGTTCTTAGGAGAAGGATTAGAACTTTCCTAGGTCTTTCTATAGGATTACTACTTATAGATATATCCTTCTCTTTTCCTAATTATTCTTATTACTAATTTTCTTTACTAATTATTCTTAGTCCTATAATATCTTCTCTGATACCTTAGGGTTATTATCTAGATACTCTCTCTCTTACTTAGTATCTTCCTCCTAATAGACATATATAGATATTAAGCGAAAAACCTTATCCTTCCTATTAATTTCAATAGTATAATTATAGTTATCTATTTTTTTAAGGAGAAATAGTCTTTACTATCCTTTATTTTCCCTATATACTACGACTTTTAATCCTAATAGGATTTACGAAATAATAAGAGACTTTAGCCTATTTTATATAGAAAGTATAAGTACTACTTACTCTTTTATATATTCTTTATAGAGGTTATTTATAGCTATATAGATAGCCTTTACTCTTTATATAACTAATACTACTAGTAGAGATACCTCTATAAGCTGAGGGTAAGTACTAAATACTAAAAGGGTAGGGATAAGACCCTCTAGCCCTACTATATTATTAATTACTTTAAAAGTTATCTAAAGAATAGATTCTTTAGATTCTTTAAGAAGTTTCTTCTAAAGAATATTAAAGATCCTTCTTATAATCTTATAATATATTTCTACCTTCCCTATAGTATAGTATACTTCGATTAGTATACTATAGACTATAATATCTATAGTTTTTACTTCTACCTTAAATTCTAAGGAATTTAAGTTATTACTAGTATCTATAATAATAGTATTAGGTAGTCTAAGGTAGACGTTAATCTAGTATCTCTAGATAGCCTACTAAAGTACTTTAGTAGTTTAGTACTTAAGGTATAGTCTATTCTAGAATACTTTAGTAGCGTTAATAATATATAGTACTAGTAGTCTATTAATATAAATAATATCGAGAATAATCTCTATATTAAAGTCGATATCTTCGCGTAGGCTAAATTTAAACCTATAGGGGGCGCCTTAATTTAATTAGTAGTACTTATATATATTAGTAAGCTATTTAATAAGCCTTAGGTTAATATTATTAAAATCTACCCTTACTAAGATTATTTAGAAGCGATAAGCTACTAGGTAACTAAATCTCTAGTCTAGGCTAAGTAATTCTATCTTAGTTAACCTCTATTTTAGATATTAGTCTACCGCGTTATTAGGTAGGGCCAATATAAATTAGCTATAATAGCGGTATATATACTTATTTAGTTTAGTTCTAGGGTCTTATAACGTATCTAATACGTAAGATAATAATATTTTAACGTCTAGGAGTACTATCTATAGGTAATTCCACTTCCTAGTAATAGGTACACGCTACTTTCCGCGTATAAGTATATTATTAAGGTTATTAAAGTAGATACCCAATTTATCTATATTATTAATATATAATAGAAATGGTATTTTCGTAGGTAGAATATAGAAAGTAACCGTACTAAAATATATTAGCATATCTACCGTACCTAAAAATACTATAAATAGTCCTTTTCCGAAATAAATAAAATACTCTCCTACTCTTATCTTATTAAGGGATGCTTATAGTATAGATTATAAAGCCTTAAATTAGCTAATATCTATTGTCGAAACTTAGGGCCCCTAATAGGGCGGGTTAAACCTAGAACCCACCCGACTAAGGGGGGGTAGGTTAGGTTTTAGAGGCGGGTCTTAACCCTATAGACCTAATCTAACCCGACCCGCTAAGGTACGGGTTTACCCTATTACTTTAGGTTAGGTTAGGTAGGGGTAAAAGTTATATAACTATATCTTTTAGAGTATTACTAAGTATGGTAGATTAATTATATAGTAGTAGGAAGTCTAGGTATAAGGTAGCCTTAGATATATATTTAGGATTAGAAGCTTAGAAGTAAAAGATTATTCTATTATAAGAAGAGAAAAATATTATTATAGAAATAGAATACCTAATAGTCTCCTAATAGTCTCCTAATAGCTAAATAGTTAAACTACTCTCCCTAACGACGCCGCTTCGAGAGACGCTCCCTATTATTAGGAACGTTAATATCCTCCTTAATCTCGTATATAGATAACTCCCTTCCTCCCTATAGAGTATAAAGACTCGAGTTACTATCTCTTTAAAGCGAGGGGCGATTACGAGTTAATTAACGCGTCGATAGGCGAGTTAATACGCGAGTAGATACGCGCGAAGATACGCGTATAGATAGAGGTACGCGACTTAATCAAGCGTAGCGATAGGTTTATAGATAGCTACTAACTCGACTACTAGAACCTTTAACTAATTCTAGATTATTACTTAATAATCCTTCCTCGTCCCTCTAAAGTCTATAGTAGAGGGTTCCTACTATAGGAGTAGACTCCTCTTTATTATCTAAAAGGGGGTTATTATTAGGGTTAGTAGAATCCTCCCTATTACTAATCTTATTATAGCTAATTAATAGTTAGTTAATAAATATAGTAAGGACCTTACTTACCTACTAGCGCTTATCTTTAATCTCCTTATTATTTACCTTATCTATCCTTACTTATAATAAGTAGTAATCTAACTTTTACGCTTTATACTTAACGTTAAGTTCGTAGTTATTAATTATAAGTATAGAGAGGACTACTATACTATAAGTCCTATTATCCTACTAGTAGTTACTAGCGATACTAAACTCGCGCTTAATACTAATACTAGTAGCCTAGATACCGAAGATATCTCTAGCTATTATAGTAATTCGTAGAAAATATAGCTTAATATACTTCTATTAGGAGAAAGGGTCTTTAAGGTACATCGCCGCTTTATCTATAATATATTAGAGACTATTAGGAGACTATTAGGAAAAAGGAAAAACTTACTCTATAAGCGGTAGTCGTCGAACTCTTTTTATCTATTAGATACTACCTCCCTACTATATCTAGATAATAAGGGCGGCGGTATAGAGTCTATAGCTATATATAGTTAATCTATTATAGTATTAAGAGTTTAAGACTAACCTTATTTCGCTAAAGACGTTATAGTAGCTCTCTTTAGCGTAAAGTAGGTATATAATAGGTATAGTCTTAATTATAAAGCTTCTTAAACTTGCGCTAGTAAAACGCCTACTAGTTATACGAATCGTCTAAATCTAGAGCCTACTTATCTCAAGACTAGGTCTCTAACTTATAGCGAGGGTTAAGAAGGATAGCTAAACTATATAGCTTTCTAGCCTAACTAGTAGATATTACGCTATAATAGACCTATAGTTTCTCCTTTACCTTTATATATACCTTATATATCTCTACCTTCTACCAACGAGTCTTTTTCTCTAGTATTTATTATATATTCTTAATATAGTTATAGAGACGGTTATAGAGATCGAAAACTATATAGAGAGTAGGTAATTTTATTATACTTATAAGTACTATAAATATAGCGAAGGGATAAAGGATAGTAATAAGGTACTAGACTTAGCCCTATTTATTATTATTAAGATATAGATACGCGCATTACCTCTATATATATATAATAATAGAATCTTTTAGCTAGTAGAGGCATACTAGTATTTAGAAGATAGAGTCCTATTATATTTTGATATTTTAAATATAGCGGAATATTCGAAT
Source organism: Venturia carpophila (assembly GCA_014858625.1). NCBI lineage: Eukaryota > Fungi > Ascomycota > Dothideomycetes > Venturiales > Venturiaceae > Venturia > Venturia carpophila. The sequence continues at coordinate 2,605,856 of JACTAK010000002.1, read as the reverse complement.
CTTCTTAGATAAAGGGTACGATATTCGAAACTATATCTTTTAGATAGCCTTAAAGGCTAACTAGCGTACTTTACTAGAGTTAATAAAGATCGTAATCTATCGCGCCTTAGCTACTATATACGGAAGCTATATAGTATAGTTAGATAAGGTATATAATTAAATAGGGAATTAGAGACGCTAAGACTATTAGGGGACTATTAGGAACTTATACCTTACTATAAGTTAGTAGGAATCTCTCCTCTTATAAGAGCTATAGCTATTCTCTCCTCCTCTTCCTCCTAGTTCTTAATAAACTTATCCTTTATTAGTCTAATTTTAATATTAGAAAGAAGACTATTATAACTTAACTATATAATATACGAGATATATAGGTATAGGGTAATCTCGTTTTAGATCCTAGAGGAGTAATATAACTTATTAATAGCTATATTTACCGACTCGGCTATAGTCTTATTATTTAACGCGTTATCCGTAGTAAATATAATAACCCTATTAGTAATTTCGAAGTAGTAGAGTCGAGCTAGGATATATTTCGTAAGTTCTACCCCTTTATACTAGCTATAGTAGGGTTTAAATCCGATTATTACTTCCTATATTAACTAATCGGTAACCTAGTATACTTTAATAGTAAGGTAGCTATCCCTACGCGGAGTAGACTATCTATTAAGTATAATAGAGACCTTCTATAGTACTAGAGGAAGACGCTAACGGATTATATACTTAGAAATATCGCGCATTTAAAGAATTTTATTAGTAATAGTTAATAAGGAAACTAGTTTTAAGGCGATATCTTCGTTAGCGTATATTATAAGTCGAATAAACTCTATATTATTAATAGTTATTATTAGCTACTTATACCTAATAATCGTATAAATAAGCTAATTAGTAAAGTTAGTAAGGTAAGGCTTAAGGTCTCTAGATTAGGCTATTTCTCTCTTTTTATAGTTTTTCTAAGATTAATTAGTAAGGTTTTTAGCCTAATAGTCTCCTAATAGTCTTACCCCTTCTTTAAAGCCCTCCTCGACCGTTATTTATACTAGTCCCCGTACTACTAATTTACCTTTATACTTATTTCCTAAAATATAATCCGTTATAGCACTAGATCTATTACCTAGTTTAATATACTATATTACCTTATTATATTGGGTATAGATTATCTTAGGGTCGCTAGTTATACGTAAAGCGCCTTTAATAAAGTAGGAGCGGTTTATAGCGCGAGTCTCTCTACCCTATTTAGGAAGCTTAGGCTTAGGCTTAGACGTCTCCGTCTTATACTATATTATATCTACCTACTAAGTATAGAAGTCGTTAGTATTAGTCGTAGTCTACTAGTAGTAAATATTATTCTAACTAACTTATAGGAGTAGGTCTAAGGGTTACTAGATAAATAGGAAGGAGGATAAAGAGGTTATAATAATTTTAGTAAAGGCTAGTATAGGTATAGGTAGAAAAGAGGGTTAGTATTTAAGTTAGTATAGTTCTAGGTAGAAAGAGGGTTAGAATTTAGAACCCGTTAGATCTATACTTATTTACGGCAGTAGGGGTATTAGTAATTACTAAGAAGAGAATAATAAGATTAAAGAATAAGAATAGAGTAGAAAACTATTAATAAAATAGATATCTAAGTAGCTAGAGGTATTTTAAAGTAACGTATTATAAGATCTACGAAGTTATAGAGTAATCTATTAAGCGGAGTTATTTTTATCTTAAAATCTTTAAAATTTAAATATTTTTAGTTGAATATTTAATAAAAAAAATACTCTAAGCGTAGACCTCTAAACTAATAACGTAATTATTATAATTATCTAATTATTTTAGTCTATAATTGAGGATTAGGTCTTTAAAGATTATACGAAGGGCTTTCTAATAGTTTCCTAATAGTTATAGTAAAGAGAATAAAGCGTAGGAGGAAAACCTACTAATACCTACCTAAGGCTACCGACCCTACGGCTAAGAAGGATATAAAGCCGACGCGATAGAGATATCTACTAACGAGGCCTAGATAAAGATAGAAGAGGCCGATACTACCTACTAAGAAGGATATAAAGCTATAACTTATAAGGAGCTTCGTACTAATATATTTAAGGACGCGATAGAGATATCTACTAACAAGGCCTAGATATTACCTCTCTTACTCTACTTACTATATACTAGTTACTATATATAGGCCTTCTTCGCTAATATTAAGGCCGTCTTCCTTAAGTATACCTAGGGCGAGGGTAATATAATTAACCTAGCTAATATCTAGTAAGGCTTCCGCTTAGAGGATATAAATATATACTTTATTATAAAGGTACTATAACTATTACCTCTCTTACTCTACTTACTATATACCTTCCTTAAGTATACCTAGGGTAAGAGTAATATAATTAACCTAGCTAATATCTAGTAAGGCTTCCGCTTAGAGGATATAAATATATACTTTATTATAAAGGTACTATAAGTATTATCTCTCTTACTCTACTTACTATATACCTTCCTTAAGTATACCTAGGGCGAGGGTAATATAATTAACCTAGCTAATATCTAGTAAGGCTTCCGCTTAGAGGATATAAATATATACTTTATTATAAAGGTACTATAACTATTACCTCTCTTACTCTACTTACTATATACCTTCCTTAAGTATACCTAGGGCGAGGGTAATATAATTAACCTAGCTAATATCTAGTAAGGCTTCCGCTCGGAGGATATAAATATATACTTTATTATAAAGGTACTATAACTATTATCTCTCTTACTCTACTTACTATATACCTTCCTTAAGTATACCTAGGGCGAGGGTAATATAATTAATCTAGCTAATATCTAGCAAGGCTTCCGCTCGGAGGATATAAATATATACTTTATTATAAAGGTACTTCTCCTAAACTAGCGATATCTTTATATTAATTAGCCCTACCGGCGCTATTATAACTACTACTAGTATTATTATTCTATTATTTTAGTCTATAATCGAAGATTAGGTCTTTAAAAATTATACGAAAGACTTCCTAATAGTTTCCTAATAGTTATAGTAAAGAGAATTAAGCGTAGGAGTAAAACTTTTTATTTAGCTACTACTAGTATTATTTATAGTAATATAAGTCTAAACGCCTTAACGCCTCCTATAGCCCTACTAGGTATTAAACTCCTAAAAGATACAAACTTTAACTACTTTAGTATATACCTTTAAAATTACTATTACCGCGAATTCTTTATACTAGCTTAATATCCTTAGCCTAGATAGTAACGCGTTTAGTATAAAGGGCGTAAAGATTAGTATCTAGGTAAAGTTAGATAAGATAAGTATAGAAATTAAGGTCTTAAGAATTTACCCTTAAATAAGTATATAAGATATACCTCTACCGCCTCTTAGATAGCCTCGATAGTATTTACGCGCTATTATATACCCCCTAAGCCTATAGTAACCTCTATAGTAATCTTATAGATAAGTCGCTAGAATAGTAACTTATAGAAGAGAAGCTTAGTAGACTTCTAGTAGCTAGGAATCTTACGTAATACGATAGCTATAGTACGTTAGACTATTAGGCGACTATTAGGAATACGTAAGATCTCGAAGTAAAGTAAATAAATAAAGGGAGTAAATATACTTCCTAGCTTATAGCGGTAAGATCTCCTTAGTATACTAGGTACGGTCTTACGTATAGTAGTCTTATAAGCGGCCTTTTATATAAGACCTCTACGAGGCGCCTTACTACTAGTAGCTATTTATACTATAATAATAGCCGTAGTTTTTATATTTACTTTTACCTAGATTTTGAGTAAGTAACCCTCTTAATTATATATAGCGATACGCAAGAATAAGAAGATACTATTAGATTAAATCGGGAGGGTAGGGATTAATTAAGTAATTAATTAATTAATTAATAGATTAATTAGTTAATTAGTAAGTAGGTTAGAAGGAAATAATAGCGGGTATTAATTCTTTACTTCTATACTAGTACTAGAAGTAGCTCTAAAGCCCCAAAGTAACCCTAGGCTACTAGCTAATTATACTTTAATTTCTACCTTAATCTACCTTATACTTCCGCTAAAATAACCTTACTTATTTCTACTAATCGCGTCGTAATTACCCTATATCGCTAATTTATTATATTAGACTATTAGTAGACTATTAGACTTTTTCGCCGTAATACCCCCTAAAGCCCCTAAAAAAAGATTAATAAACCCGTATACTATTAAAGAATTAGCGCGTCGTAGTAAGCTTAGAGGGTTTACTAAGAAGTAGAGTAATACTAATTATATACTTAAGACCGCTAAATCTACTACGCGTAAGAAAGTTAAGTTCTAAGATAACTTTAGTATACTAGGTAAAGATTAATAGGACGCGCTTTTAGCGGACGTAGTCTGGTTAATTAATAAGAAATAGTATATTTATCCTAATAGTCTTCTAATAGTTTCGACTAATATCTACGCGTAGTAAAACTAACGGTACGTATCTAGTAGTACTTAAACGTCCTACGAACGAAATTTTACGCGACTCCTTACCTGAAATAGCTGCATCTAAAGATAATAATAGGGTAGAGTCGAATAATAATATAGAGGTCGATAAAGAGTAGCCTAATACTCCTATAAATAATAAGGAGGATATAATAATCTAGTCGGCCGTAAATAGATATACGGTATACTATAAAGCGCTATTTAATACTTCGCGAAGGTCATAGTAGGAAATTATCTAGATTCTTAATAATAAGATTAATAAGAAGCTTTATAATGTTCGGGAGTATAAGCTAGATTATATATACCTTTATATTAATAAAGATAACTTAGAGGTATACTATATTTTCCTAATAGTCTCCTAATAGTCTCTAACTTATTTTAGGAGCTCGACTTATCTAGTAGATACCCTACTATATAATATACCTCTATCTTACCCCTATAATTCTTTATACTACCGGAAATTACCCTTATACGTAATAGAATAGCTACTATAAATATCTTCGATTCGCTCCCTAGTCCTACTACCTAGTAAGTAGTATATCCTAAGGACGAGGTAGTATTAAGGAAGGATCTACCTAATATAATTCTTACTACTAAAGTATATAAATTAATACTTAGTAATAAGAAAGATACGCGTAGTAGGTATAGTAGAATTTACGATATAGATATTAATAAGCTTATAATAATCCTGAGCCCTTAGTAAAAGACTAATAGGCTTAGTAATCGTATTAGTAATAATAATCTAGTTATTAGGGAGAATTTATTAAAAGCTTTATTAGAAAATAAGGCTTCTAACGAGGAGGAGAACGATAATAATAATAATAATAATAATAATAATAATAATAATCATAGCGATAAGGAGGAGAAGGAGGAGGTAGATTCTAAGCCTATTCCGAATATTATATATACGGGCGATATAGTAGAATTTATAGATAATAAGGAGTAGGAGTCTTATACCTTATTTATTTACGCTCTAAAATAAAGTATTTTACTTCCTCCTATTTAACTTATTCTTCTTCGACCATTTTTAACTATTATTAACTATTAAGAGACTATTAGGAAACTACTAGGAAACTATTAGGAATCTACTAGGAAGCTCTTAGCTATAATCATTATATAATATATTTTAGCCTATTATATAAGTATCACGTGCAACCTAAGCTTAGGTTTAGGTTAGATTTAACGATATTCTAAAACCTACCCTAGGGACCCGACCTACCCCTATTTAACCCGACCCTAGGTTAGGTAGGGTCTATACCCCTATACCCCGACCTAACCCGCCCTATTAGGAGCCCTACCTATTACCTTTATAATACGAGAAGACCGCTATACGTAGTTCCGTCTTTTAGATCGCTCTAAGGTCTACTCTAATTACGTTAGAGTTTATATATATAAGCTACTTTATACTTATAAGTTTGAGAACTATTAACTTAAGAAAGACTTATAGGATACGTTCCGTAAGAATATCTAGATAGAGGCTAAGCTCGTAGAATAGGACGAGAATAGTAGTATTCTTAACTAGGATACCTTTAAATACTAGAATAAGCCTAATATAGTTCTTAATAAGGCTCTTACTAACGTCGAGTACTTTAAGTACGTCCTATAAGGCTTTACTAAGTTAGGCGATAACTAGACTATTAAGGAACTCGCTAAGATTAAATTAGTATACTACCTATAGTATCTTCGCGAGGTAAATAGAAAGTATAATCTCGGCTAGAATCGTACTATATACTATAGTATTATATAGTAGGTAATATACTAGTTACTTTACTATTAGCTCCGTTACGTAAGTCTTCGCTAAGATTAATAGCTATAGATAATCTTATATCTATATTACTATAAGACGACCTAGAAGGGTAATAATATCTTCTTCTACTATATTAATATTAACGTAAAGGAGGCTCTTTAGACTAGAAAAGGTATTAACTAGATCTAGGGTAGTCTTACGGTATTTAGTAAGACTAAGAATAACTATACTTAGTATATTCTAAAGATATATAAGATAGTAAATATATAAGTAGAGTAGGATATTAACTAGAAGTATAGTATATCGCTTAGTAATAGCTATATCGCGAAGATCCTTCCTACTATATAGATAAAAGACGACGTTACGAAGTTTAATATAGACTTTACTCGCTAGATTATACCTAATTATACTATATATATTACTTATCCCCTTAACTTCTATAGATTAGAAGGTAAGGTAGATAGCGTACGACTAACTATACTACTATAGTACTACGGTATCTAAGGTAACTATATAACTCTCGAGATCCTAGAAGGTAGGACTTAGGAGGAACTTATACGCGTATACTATAACCTATAGGTTAGCCTAGTATCGCTATCTAGATACTCTATTAACTATAGTAAACTACTATATCTATTCCCTACTAAAGTCTCTTTGTACTCTATAAATACGATTACGTAGGTATTAATTAGGCGCCTTAAATAGGATAATCTTAACGTCCTTAATAAGGTTAAGATAATTATAACTAACGTTAATTATATAAAGTCGAAGATTAAGGAGTAGGATATAGAGATAACGAAGCTTATTAGTAAGAAGTTCGCTTTATTTATTAAGGAAAAGATAAACGTCTATAGTATATAGAGCTTCTTTTATTATAACTTTACGTAGACTCCTATTCCTAAGCTAGCGCAGTACTTTATAGATAAGGACTTAGAGGAGGAGCTTTAGGAGGTATATAATAATATCCCTAATAACTCGATAGAGGATAATAATATAGAGATAAAGCTTAACGTAGATACTTAAGTATAGTAATAGAGTATAATAGAGTATAATAGAAATAGAGAATAGTAGACTTTTTAGTTCCTTTAATAATATACTCGCAAATAGTACAATTTTACGGTTCCTTTAATAATAATACACTTGCAGATAGTGTAATTTGAAATTTAGAATAGAAGTATAGTATTAAGGGACGATATATACTTTAGCCGGCGGGGGAGGGAATATAGTAGGGACTACTATATAATAAGATAGAATAGTATAGATTATATAATATAGGTATTTTAAGTACTTAGCGGAGGTATATCTATCGTCCTTAGGCGATAGGTAACTACAACAACAAGGTATATATATAAGAGGTATTAAGATATATTATTAGATATTAATAATACACCTCTTAAGATTATTAGATCTTATACTATAGTATTAATAATACTATTTATACCTATTATTATATAGTTACTTCCACCTTTAGGTAATACCTTTAGGCTTTTATCCTATCTTTATAACCTTAAATCGTCTTATCTAATCTTCCTTCCATACGTATACTATCTAATAACATTGGACTTAGGATAGCTAGTAATAATACCTTAATATTATTAATCGCGCTTAACTACTATAGTAGCTTACTATCTATAGTTAGCTATATTAATAGAAAGTAAGATACTAAAAACCCGATAAGAGAATAGACTGGAACTCTAAACTCTAGCTTATATTAACGGAGCTTAAAAAGTAGCTCTTAACTAGGTACCTATATCTAGTAACCGGCTAAACTATATTAGTATTATAAATACTAGAGAAATACTATAATTTAAGGAACTACTAAAAGATAAGTAAAAACTAAGACCTAAAATAGCTTATTATTATTATTATCCTTATCCTTAAGCTTACTAATCTCCTTAATCCTATCCTTACTATACTCCTTATTATAAGTATTAGAAATAAAGGAGTATAGCTTTTTCTTAGTACTAGTTTTATCTATTACTAGGCGAGTAGTTTTATAGCCTATCTAGATATAATTAGAGTATATACCCTACTAAAGAAGTTTATTAGACCTACCCTCTAGAGGAAACCTAAAAACTTAATAATAGGCTTTAAATAGACTAGCGCCTTTTTAATAATAATTATATATATCTTTTAGGTCCGTATACTTAATAGTACCCGCGGAAGCCTAGCTAAAGAGGCTAGTATATAGTATAGATAGAATTTATACGCTACTTCGCTTAGACGTTCTAGAACTATTAAGGTAATTTTCTTGCCCTTAGAGCCTCTCTCGCGGAATAGGACTAGGTTAATAGGCCTATTATTAATCTTATTAAGATTGGTAGTTAGATTACCTAGAATACCTACCTAATAAGGAGGTAAAAGATTAGTACGCTACTAGCGGTAAGAGAGATTATAGAGAAAAAACTAGATCTTACTAAGATTACTAATATTCTTTAGCTTAGATAACTAGAATTATAGCTATCTCTAAAGGTTAGTAGACGTCTTAATAGCCGTAACCTCCTTATCTACTATATTATAAGATCTTAGTATATTATAAGCTAATAGGCGTAGCTTCTCTAGTAGAGGAAGATATATAGTAGGGCGCTATCTACGCTAGTAAGTAGTATTAAGTAGATAGAGAAAGCGGCGCCTACGTATAGGGCTCCCAATAGGGCGGGTTAGGTCGGGGTTTTAGGGTATAGACCCGACCTAACTAGGGTTAGGTTAAATAAGGGGTAGGTTAGGTTACGGGGTAGGGAATTAAATCTTAACCTACCTAGCTTTTAGGTTAAACCCGAGGGTAAAAGCGTAACTTACCGGGGTATAAATAGTAAGATATATTAAGATTTAAATTAATAAAATAGTAGAGAAATACCTTTTAAATAAGTCTATAGCTTTTAAAATTAAGATATACCTATAGATCTAATAGAATTAAATAAAGACTAAAAATATACTAAAAATAGGCTAAAAAAACCCGACCCGTACGTTAGGTTATAACCCGGCCTTAGTAGGGCCGGGTTAGTTTAGGTTTTTAGTAGTTAAACCCGCCCTAAAAACCTAACCCGACCCTAACCCGACGGGTAGGTTTTAGGTTTAACCGGACCTATTAGGAGCCCTACCTACGTATAGGAGGAGATAACGAGGGATAATTAATAAACCTAATTAGTAGGCTACGAGAGCGTAAGCTACGCCTAGCTAGAGTAGGAGCTAGGATAATAGAGGTATAGGTTTCTAGGTAATAATAATAGTAGCGTATAGGTATAGGATCCTTTTCTTCCTTCTCTTCCTTACCGCTAAAGTCGTTTAGTATACTAGTACTATCCTTATCCTTATCCTCGAAGATCCTAAACTAGACCTAATAAATTCGCTCCTTATCGCGCTTAAATTAGCGCTTACGCTTATACTTAGTAGTACGCTACTTATCCTACTTACGCTACTACGTACGATATATACGCTTACGCTTAGAAGAGCTTAGTCTACGCTATATAATAACCTAGGGTAATAAATAGCGCGTTAAGTAAGATTCTAACTCTTCTATAATAGTTCTTATACCGCACGAGCTACTAACTACTATTAGTAACTAGTATTATAACCTATATAGTAGCCTAGCTCTTAAATTTTTACTTTAGTAAGATAGAGTATAAGGGGTAGATAGGTAAGTTTAGTAGGTAGATTAAGTAGATTAGGAAGTAGAATAATAGCTAAGGTAACTTAGTAGAGGTAAACTAGATAAAGAGATATTATAGAGGTTATTAAATTTATTTTAATATTAGGAGGAGTAGGGGATATCGTAGGGGTTTAGTAAGGAATAGGAGCTCTATTAATTATTAGCTAAGATTAATTAGTAAAGCCTAGCTAATATATAGGAGTACGTAAAAGAGTATAGCGCGAATTTTTATCGCTATTTTTACTATAGCTAGAACAATACTATTTTTATTAATAACTTAAGCTCTAGGATAATTAAGAAAGCTAACCTACTTTATTACTATCTCTAGGAGCTATTAAGAAGGTAAGGAGAAATTAGAATAGTATTAGGATAGGTAGAAGAGCTTAGTATTTAGAAGAGGGATTAAGGGGCTAGGGGAGTATTAATATTACTATTATCACTTGATAAAATATATTAGTAGCTTAGAAAAGAGGTTCTTAAGTACCTAAGATACTACTAGAAACCTTAATAATTACTAGCGTATAACTTTATTATTAGACCTAATGTATATAATAGTTAACTATAACTACGCTATTACTATAACCACGCTATTACCTATAAGAAGCGCTATTAAACGGCTACAAAAGTTTTAGAATAGAAGGTACGGGGTATAGGAAGTAAGTTATATTTATATTATATTTTGGCGACTAATCCCGGCTCTAATAGGTAAGTAAAAGATACTAATTACCTTTAGTATCTAGTATTAGGAAGATATTATCTAGATTAATATAAAGAAGCTTCGTCTAGACTACCTAAAAGTTTAAAGGTCTAAAGGTATAGTAAGCGTATTAGGGATTACGGTATTTATACTTATTAGAATAATATAGTATTCCATTAGGTTTAAGATATCTAAAAGATAATAAAGTATTAAGATAAGTTCGTAGTTTAATAGATTTATACTATTACTAAAGTCCTTTAGTAATAGTCCTATATACTAATTCTATACGCTAAGGTAATTATACTATAATAAGTTATCTTCTCTATATTATCTACCTATATTACCTATATAATAGTTATCTACCTTTATAAAATAAGTAATAAAGATCTCCCTAATAAAGTTTATCTATCTCTATACCTAGATCTATCTTTATTAGGGAGATCTTTATTACTTATTTTATAAAGATAGATAACTATTAAATAGGTAATATAAGTAGATAACTTAGAGAAGATAACTTTTTATAGTATAATTACCTTAGCGTATAGAATTAGTATATAGGACTATTGCTAAAGGACTTTAGTAATAGTATAAATCTATTAAACTATAAACTTATCTTAATACTTTATTATCTTTAAGATATCTTGAACCTATTGGAATACTATATTATTCTAATAGATAGCTATATTACAAAAATCCTCCCTACTATATAGACTAAGGCTAACGCTAAGAAGTTCGAGACAGACTTTACTTATTAGGTTACGCCTAACTATACTATATATATTACCTATCTCCTTACCTTCTAATCTATAGAAGTTAAGGTAGATAGTATACGACTAACTATATTACTATAGTACTACGGTATCTAAGGTAATTACTTAACTCTTAAGATCCCTAAAGGTAGGACTTAGGAGGAACTTATACGCGTATCTACCTAAGTAAGAAATAAAAGGATCTAACTTTAATATATAGTAATAGTATTTAGTATAGAGGATAGGAGTATAAGGTTCTAGATAATAGATACTATATTATAGATTTAATATTTAGAATAATTAATATTCTATACTACTACCTAGATATAGTATTCCTAGTTATACTTAGAGGAAAAGCTCTAGAGTACTACTATAAAATTATTAGCTAAGGAATCAAGACTTTATACGATAAGATATAAGAAGAGATCCGATAATATTTTAAGATACCTAAGAGATACTTAAAATACTTAGTAGAGTAGATATTAACCTTACTTACCGCTATTATTAAGAAAAACCCTAGAGAGAGTATACTAGTATATCTTAAGGCCCTATTTAAGTATATTAAAAGATTCATCTTCTACTTATATATAGTAAAGAAGAGCTTATAACTTACCTTATAATAATCTACTAGGAGGTTCCTAAGTATAAATATATACTATTTTCTCCGCCAAAAACATATAAAGCTATAAAAGTATATCTAAAGCATTTAGTTATAACTAAGAGTTCTTGCTTAAAATACGCTAAATGAACTACGGAAGATGGTAGTAAAGATACTAATATAGATTAGTAAAAAAACTTAAATAATAAATCTATTCTAATAGACGGTACGTGATACAATACCTATCTAATAGACCGGATCTATAAAAAGAGATTTAATTGCCAGTATAGTAAGAAAAGTATACTAAAGTTCTCTAATAAAGTAAATATACCAACCGGAATAATCTCTACATAGAAAATATTGAGATATTATATCTATAGGTAAACTAGATACTAGTTAACTAAGTATACCCTAGAAGAAAGAGGAGAGGTATTAAAGAAATTCTATATAACTACCCTATAGTATACAATAGATTATAAAGTAATACGTTAGTACCTTATAGTAATTAATAAAATAGAGTTAATACTAGATACTACTAACCCTAGCTATTTTAAAGCTATATACTAATAGTTTCTTTAAGATACGAAGGTATATAATCTATATATTTATACTTAGTTACGTACAGCTAAATTTCTATAGAATAATACTACTATATATTTCTATACTAGAATTTTACTAGGGGAATTATAGTTCAAGTAATAGGATTTATCGCTAAAGGAATATCTAGATACTATTAATAAAGTACTAGAGAAAATACTAGAGAAATATAAATATATACTAAAGATAGTTAGTAATAAGAATAAGTAAGAAAAGAGCCTAGACTAGGGAAAGAAGCTATACCTATAAGTAGTAATCCCCTAGTAGAACCTAGAGAAGTTTTAGTCTTTTACCTAAAAAGAGGACTACTAATATAATTTAGTAAGAGGACTACTTAAGAATTTTATATTATAAAAAGAGAAAATAGACTAGGAACTTTTAAGAGGACTGAGGAAACCTTAAAAAATTAAGGACTTAAAACCTCTATTTTAAGTATAAGATTAGAAAGAGATTAATAACTTTCTTAGCTAAGAAGTGATTATATTTATTTAGAACCCGTATATATCTATATAAATAATCTTTCCGTTAAGAATAGCTAGAGAAATTAAAGGAAAAGCTACTAGTTCCCTATATAAAAACTTATAGCTTATAGTATAGGCTTTAATAATACTAGTAAAGATACTATCTTATACTTATTATTAATAATCTAGAGCGCTATATAGAGAATTATACTTTCTCTTATACCTATACTTCTTACCTTATAAGAGGGGATCTTATTATATCTATAAGATATTACTTAGGCCTGTATCTAAAGCTAAACTAGTTTAGTAAGGACTATTTACGTATATCTCCCTGAGGAACGCTACTAGTAAGATAACTACCCCCCTAGTACTATTTAATATATACTAAGAAGCTACTATATAGGATACTAGAATCTAGTTTATACTAGTTTATAACCTATTTTAAGTACCATATAGAGTATCCTAATTTAGAAGTATCCCTATTTAACCTATACCTCCTTATTATCAAGCTAAATACTAACTTTAAAATTATTATAATATAAACTAATAGGACGCTTATTATCGCCGACTAGATATTTCTAGTAATAGAGGAAAAGGCTAGAACTAACGTAAAATTTCGAGCTAAACTAATTAAGATACCAGAACCTAAAAAAGAAGTTATTATTAATAGCTATATTATTATATTATAAGGGCTAAACCTTTTTATTATATAGAAGAAATAAGGAGAGAAGCTAGAACTTATAGATCTTAAGAAGACTCTAGTAGAAATTAAAGAATCCTATATTAGGGAACGCGTAGGAGGTATATATATTATATCTATCTACTAGCTAGAAGTAGCTTTTAATCTTACTATTATAGTATAATTTAAGGACGTAGAGAAATTAGAAATTAATACCCTTAATAAATATATTAAGTAGTAATAAGATAATCTAAAGAGAGGGCTTAGATATATTCCTTTTTATCTAGCTATACTAAAACTCTTTATTTCTATTAATAGTTCATTTATAAATAATCTAGACCTCTCTTTATAACTTAGATACCTTATTACTATTAGTAATAAAAATAAGGAAGATTTTAAGTTTATAATAAAAGTAAATATTATTTACTAGTCTTTAACTAAGTTAAAAAGCGCTACGCGTTTAGTTCTAGTATTAGAGATACTCGCTATATTAGAAGGAGATAATAAAGGCTATATTATCTCTAAGACTATTATATAAATCTTAAAATAACTAGACCTACCGCTAATCCCTCTAATTATATATACTAACTCTTTTTATCTCTATAAGCAAAGAGTAAAAGTTAGAATAACTAAAGAAAAATAACTCATAATTAATATTATAGTAATTAGGTAGGTCTATTAGCCTAAAGAGATTAAAGAAATTCGATAGATTAATAGAGAAGATAATCTAGGAAATACTTTTATAAAGTAGAATATAAATAAATACCTTTAAACCCTAATCTTAATATATAAACTAGAAGTTTATATTAAGGAATAGTTAAAAATGTAACTTCTTACTCTAGAAAATATAACTTTATCTAGGGATAATTTTAAGAATTTTATTACTTTTACTATAGGAATTCGTTCCTATAAATACTAGAAATAGAGGTATTAATAAGGCTAAATACTTTTAGTATTAGGTAGATAGCTTAGTCTTCAATAGTTAGAGCGTAAATTCTAATAATTATAGTAGGAGGACTATTTATAATAAATAGTCTATATTTTATTCTACTTAAGCTATTAGCAGCTTACTATCTATAGTTAGCTATATTAATAGAAAATAAAAATACTAATAGCCTAATAAGAAAGTAAAATAGAACTTAAAAGTCTAGCTTATATTTAGGGACCTAAAAAAGTATACCCTAGCTAACTATCCGTACTAAATAACTAGCTAAACTGAATTAGTATTATAAAAACTAAGAAAACCCGTAGAAACTATAAGGAACTACTAAAATAAGTAAAACTAAGACCTAGACTAGCTTATTATTATCCTTATCATCTTCCTTAGCCTCACCCTTACTATACTCGTTATTATAAGTATTAGAAATGAAGGAGTATAGCTTTTTCTTAGTACTAGTCTTATCTATTAATAGGTAAATATTTTTATAGCCTATCTAGACGTAATTAGAGTATATACTACGCTGAAGTAGTTTATTACTTCTACCCTCTAGAACTAAGGTAAAAACTTAATAATAGGCCCTAAATAGACCAGTACCTCTCTAATAATAATTATATATACTATATAGATCCGTATACTTAATAGTACTAGTAGGAGCCTAGCTAAAGAGTACTAGTATATAGTATAGATAGAACTAATACGCTACTTTACCTAGACGCTCTAGAACTATTAAGGTAATTTTCTTACCCTTAGAGGCTCTCTTATAGAATTCTACCCTATATAAGGGTCTATTAAGACTACTATTTATAGCTATATAAAGGTCGCCTAGAATACTTAATTAGTAAGTAGGTAGAAGATTACTACCCTACTAGTAAATATATAGGTTATAAAGGGTAAATTTAACCTTAGTAAGATTACTAATATTCTATAGCTTACTTAACTAGAATTATAGCTATTTCTAGAGGTCTATAGGCGTCTTAGTAGCCCTAATATCCTTATCCTCTATAGGATAAGATATGAGTAAATCGCGGCGTATTAGAGGCGCCTCTAGTATAAGTATAAATATAGTAAGGTACTATCTAGGCTAGTAAGAAATATTAAGTAGATAGTAAAATTAACGCCTAGGTAAAGGAGGAGATAGTAAAAAGTAATTAATAAAACTAATTAGTAGGCTATAAGAAAATAAGCTATAACTAGCTAGAGTAGGAGCTAGGATAATAGAAGCCTAGGTTTCTAAATAAGAATTACGGGGATATATAGGTATAGGATCTTTCTTCCTCCTCTTCCTTATTACTAAAGTTATTTAGTATACTAGTATTACCCTTTCTTTATTATTATACCTAAAAGTTCTAAATTAGGCTTAATAGTTCTACTATTATTACGCTTAAACCGGCGCTTACCCTTACGCTTAGTAGTATACTACTCGTCCTACTTACGCTACTACGTACGTTAAGGACGCTTATACTTAGTAGAGCTTAGTCTACGTTATATAAGGACCTAGGGTAAAAAATAGTATATTAAGCGAGATTCTATCTCTTCTATAATAGTTTTTATACTAAATATACTACTAAAAACTATTAGTAACTAGTATTTTAACCTAGATAGTAATTTAGCTCTTAAATTTCTACTTTAAAAAGACGGAGTTTAGGGAGGTTTATAGGTAGATAAATAGGTTTAGCGGGTAGATTTAGAAGTAGAATAAGAGCTAAGATAACTTAGTAGAGGTAAGTTAGGTAGAGAGACGTTATAGAGATTATTAAGTTTAGTTTAATTCTAGGAAGAGTAGGGGATATTATAGGGGCTTAGAGAAGGATAAGAACTCTATAAAATATTAGCTAAAGTTAATTAGTAGGCCTGTTTAATATATAGAAACGCGCTAGGGAGTATAGCGCGAGTTTTTATTATAATCCTTACTATAGTTAGAATAACGCTATTTTTATTAGTAACTTAGGCTTTAGAGTAATTATAAAGCTAAGTTACTTTATCTCTATCTCTAGGAGCTATTATAGAAGTAAAGGAAAGTTAAAGTAGTATAGAAGTAACTAGAAGAGCTTAGTATTTAGAAATAGATTTAAGGGGCTAGGGAGTCTTAATATTATTATTAATACTTAATATAATAATTTAGTAGCTTAAAGAAGAGGTTCTTAAGTACCTAAGAGGCTACTATAAGCCTTAATAGTTACTAACGTAATAACCTTATTATTAAACCTATTATACTATATAATATATAATAGTTATCTATAATTAGGCTACTACCTACCTTAAAGTACTATTAACTAGCTATAATAGTTATAAACCGGAAGGTATAAGGTATAGAAAGTAGATTATATTTATAATATATTTTAGAGGCTAGTCCCGGCTCTAATAGGTAAGTAAAAGATACTAATTACTTTTAGTAATTAATATTAAGAGTCTATAATATAGGCTAGCGCGTTAAAAAGCTTTAACTAAGTTACTTAAATCTAAGGATCTAAGAATATAATAGATATATTATAGACTAAAGCCTATATACTAGCGTATAGGCTAATTTTCTTTAGTAGGTAGGAATAAAACGAAAGAAGGATTATATTATAGATTTTACAAGTAGATTTTCTTAGATTTTCGACCAAAGTCTTTACTAGAATCTAGCTATAAAAGAAGTTTACTAGTATTTAGATATCGCTACTAATCTACTCTAGTACTACCTATCTTTATACCTAGATCTATCTTTATAAGAAGATCTTTACTATTCATTTTATAAAGAGGGATAACTATTAATTAGGTAATCTAGATAGATAACTTATAGGAGATAATTAACTACTATATAATTACCTCGGTATATTATAGTAGTATATAGGACTATTACTAAAAGACTTTAGTAATAGTATAAATCTATTAAACTATAAACTTATCTTAATACTTCATTATCTTTAAGATATCCTAAACTTAGTAAAATACTATATTATTCTAATAAATAGGCTCTAGAGTCTTATTATTATTTCTACTAAGTATAAATACTTCTATATCTTCCCGTCCGTTTATAACACGCTCTACTTTTACGACAATTTTATTTATATCTTTATAGGTATAACGGGATAAAGAGTTAATATAATAGTAAGGCTAATCTACTATTCAACCTTAATAGATAGGCTATAAAGGAATATACGTACGCTAGCTAAAGTAGTAACTTTACTACTATTATAGACTAATAACTAATAGGTTTTAAATTCTTTAATAAAGCCTTTAGTCTTAAGAATACTAGTCTTATCTCTCTTAGTTATCTTCTTAAAGTATATAAGGCTTTCTTTTATTTAACGCTTATCCTACGCCGCGTATTCCTACGGAGTAAAGTTTGAAGGACTCTCTAGTTCTTATTAATCTTACTATTAAGATTCTTTATATTATCGTAAAGATTAGAGTAATAGTTAGTAAGGAAACCCTAATATATATAAGTATTATAGGAAAGCTTAAAGACTTTAGATTATTCTTTAAGTCTAGCTAAAAAGTCTAAGGCATTATTACTATTTAAGACGTATCTAAAAGGAAGAGTAAGGTTCCTAGGATTATAGCGTATAAAACGTATAGTACTACTAGTACTAGTAGCGTTCTATATTATCTCCGCTACTTTAGCTATAGTAAACTAATATTAATATATTAAAATAAAGTTACCTATAAAAGGTATACTATCTAGAGTAGTATAGTTACTATCTAAAGCTATATAGTATTCTTTAGAAGCTCCTACCTTAGGAGTATTTATAGATACTAAGTTAACCTCAGTCTTACTAGTAATAGTAGGTTATAGGTCTTATAGGGCCTATATATTAATTAGTAGTATGGTACTCGGTGTTTTCCTAATATATTTAGATTATATTTTAAAGCAAGTATTATTATTATTATTATTATTATTATTACTATTATTATTATTATTATTATTATTATTATTATTATTATTATTATTATTATTATTATTATTATTATTATTATTATTATTATTATTATTATTATTATTATTATTATTATTATTATTATTATTATTATTATTATTATTATTATTATTATTATTATTATTATTATTATTATTATTATTATTATTATTATTATTATTGTCATTATTATTATTATTATTTAAGTAAGTTAGACACTAACGTTATAGTAGTTCCAAAGTTAATTATATAAGAATTAGGAGTTCTAGGATTACGTAGATAAGCGTATACTAAATTAGGCTAGATATATTATATTTATCCCCTAGGAATAGGAAGTTATTTACTTCTATTATATTTAAAGTAGTAGGAGGTGAAGATATACGCTCTATATAGGGGTATCTTTATATACTATACTAAGGATTATCTAATTAACGTTCTATATTTATAAGTTTCTTTATTTGCGCCTTAGTCTTTATAGTATTAGTACCGCGTTATCCTTAGAATAAAGTATAATCTCCTCATTATAGGCTTAGTAGTAATCTCAGTAATCTTAATAAATTAAATAGTAAATATATATATAATATTACCTTTAGGTATACTATAGTAGTAATTTAGTATATAAGGTTAGCTATAGGAAGCTAAGGTAACTATATAAAGTTATATATATACCGCGGTAGTAGTTAGATATTTAGATAGCTATAGAAAGCTATTCTAGGATAGCTATAGGAAGCCGTATAGTCGAGCTAACTATAGGAAGCCGTATACGCTCTATATTTAACTATAGTAAGTTGGGTTTAACTATAGGAACTTGAGTTTTTTATAATAGCTATAGGAAACGGTATAATTAAGCTAACTATAGTAAGCCGTATACGCTCTATAGTAAAATATAGTAAGTTGGGTTAACTATAGGAAGTCGAGTATTTATATAATTATCTATTTAATTATTATTATTGTGTAGAAGCTACGAAGTTACTATTATATTTAATTAATATAAGTCGTATAAGTACTATAATAGTAAGTTAAAGATTTAATAATACTTTTAATAGTATAAAGTTATTATAGTAATATCATCTATATAGTTAGTAAACCCACTTCCTACAATATATACTAAGCTAATATAATAAACCTATAGTTTATTAGTAAGTAGTCCATATTAGCTATACTAAGAAATATATTATAGTTAAACGTGAATAATAATCTTAGGGTATTATTACTAGCTATCCTAAGTCCAATGTTATTATATAGTATATATATAAAGAGAGAGTTTAGATAGGAGTAATTTAGATTATAAAGATAGGATAAAAGCCTAAAGGTATTACTTAAAGGTAAAGGTAACTATATAGTAATAGGTATAAATAGTAATAGTTAAGCTATTAGGATAGTAAAAGTCTTCTATAGTTACCTATTACCTTAAGAACAATAGATATACCTCTATTAAGTATCTATACTATCTATATTATATAGTCCATACTATACTACCTATATTATCTATACTATATAGTAGTCCCTACTAAATTACTTCTAATACTAATTATACTACTATATTAATTAATTTTAATCGTGACCTTACTATCCCTTATTAGGTTATAATAACTACTTTATTAATTTATCTTCTAAAGATAACTAGGATATTATATCTTCTTTACGATAAACCTAAAGCCGTAAAGGTAAGGGTAAAGATATAACTACTAGTACTAAGGTAGATAACTCTTAGGTACTTATACTAGCTATACCTATAATAGCTTAAGTAGATAAAGAAGTACTACTTATATATATATAAGACGCTAAGCTTAACTTAATTAACTAGAACTATAATAAATAGAAGTTAGCTCTTAATAAGATAAAGGACTAGGAGCGTATTAATTACCTTAAGACTATTTATAGTTAGATTAAGACTTTAAAAGAATACTTATAGTTTAGTAGTACCTTATTTATTAAATATCTTTACTTAGGTAATAATATTACTTTTAAGGATCTTATACCTAGATCTATTACGTTAGATAAAGTATTAAAGGACGAAGGCCTTAAGGAGGTTAGATAACTAGCTAAGGAGATAAGAAGACTCTTATTACTACTAAAGATATCTTTAAAGAAATTTAGGAGCTTTAAAGCTATACTAATAATAATAAAGATCTTAATAATGATATAAAATAGAGCGATAGTATAATAGCTAGGTTAGTAGATAACTAATAGTTATCTCTCTACTTAAACGGTCGTAATACTATATTACTATTAACTAGAGAATATTAGCTAGGTCGAAATATATAAATATACCTCTTTAAGTTTCTAAAGTTAGTTAAGGACTCTAACTAACTAGTATAGAGAGTCTTTAAATACCTCGTAGTAGTAATCTATAACTATATTTTCTAAGAAAACTTATAAGCTTATAATATCTATAAGCTTTAAGTAAATAATATTATTAAGTTAATTAATATTATTAGTATAAACGAGAGTAACGTAATTAAGACCGCGATCTATAGTAAGTATAAAGATCTACCTTTTGAATAGGTACTATATAAGTTAATAGCCTACCTATAATACCTTCTTCTACTTAAACTTAACTATTATATAAAGTATATAGCTTAACTAAAAGCTATTACCTAGAAAGAATTAGATAAGCTATTTAGACTCTTAAAGTTAAGTAGACGCGCGGTAATAGAAGAGTATAGTATAATAGGCTACTATAAGATATAAGTATACCTAAAGATAAAGTTAATAATAAGATCCTTAAGTAATTTACGCCGCGATCTATATACTTATAAGTAAAGGGTAAAGGTAAAGCGCGTATAGATAATAACTTTATACCTAATAATAGAGTAGTTACGAAGATATCTATACCTAAGTTTAAATATACGTATACTAATAAGGCTAAGAAGCTTAATATATAAGATGATAAGTTATAGGAGACCGCGCCTATATATATTAAGTAGATTAGTCTAGATATTAAGATTAAGGATAAAAAGAAGGTATTTATAATATATAATAAACCTTATAATTTCTAGAAGTTTACTAAATTAGTTATTATATTAAAAGATAACTATTACCTAATATACTTATATACTATAGTAGGTATAAGTAGCCTCTAGACGTAATAAGACTTAAATAGAAAAATCTTTATATATTATAATATCTCTTAGAGTTTTCTAAATATAATAACCCTATTAACTTTATAATATAATAAGATTACAATACCTAGTTCTACCTATTAGATTATTGTAAAGTCTACTCTAACTATATTAGAGCCTACATTTTTAAGCTACTTTATATATATATAGTAAGTTTAAGAACTATTAACTTAATAAAGACTTATAGTAATCCCTTTATAAGAACTTCTAGTCTAAGAATAAATTTATAGAATAGGATAAGAATAGTAGTATCTACTATTCTCTATAAAGAGATCTTTAAATACTAGAATAAACCTACTACCGTACTTAATAAGGCTCTTATTAATATTAAGTACTTTAAAGATATTCCTTAGAACTTTTCTAAGGTAGGTACTTATAAGACTATTAAGGAACTTACTAAGATTAACTTAGTATACTACCTATAGTATCTTTATAAGGTAGATAAAAAGTATAATCTTAGCTAGGGCCCCTAATAGGGCGGGTTAAACCCAGAACCTACCCGACTGGGGGGGGGGTAGGTCGGGTTTTAGAGGCGGGTCTTAACCCTATAGACCTAATCTAACCCGACCCGCCAAGGCACGGGTTTACCCCATTGCTTTAGGTTAGGTTAGGTAGGGGTAAAAGTTATATAACTATATCTTTTAGAGTATTACTAAGTATAGTAGATTAATTATATAGTAGTAGGAAGTCTAGGTATAAGGTAGCCTTAGATATATATTTAGGATTAGAAGCTTAGAAGTAAAAGATTATTCTATTATAAGAAGAGAAAAATATTATTATAGAAATAGAATACCTAATAGTCTCCTAATAGTCTCCTAATAGCTAAATAGTTAAACTACTCTCCCTAACGACGCCGCTTCGAGAGACGCTCCCTATTATTAGGAACGTTAATATCCTCCTTAATCTCGTATATAGATAACTCCCTTCCTCCCTATAGAGTATAAAGACTCGAGTTACTATCTCTTTAAAGCGAGGGGCGATTACGAGTTAATTAACGCGTCGATAGGCGAGTTAATACGCGAGTAGATACGCGCGAAGATACGCGTATAGATAGAGGTACGCGACTTAATCAAGCGTAGCGATAGGTTTATAGATAGCTACTAACTCGACTACTAGAACCTTTAACTAATTCTAGATTATTACTTAATAATCCTTCCTCGTCCCTCTAAAGTCTATAGTAGAGGGTTCCTACTATAGGAGTAGACTCCTCTTTATTATCTAAAAGGGGGTTATTATTAGGGTTAGTAGAATCCTCCCTATTACTAATCTTATTATAGCTAATTAATAGTTAGTTAATAAATATAGTAAGGACCTTACTTACCTACTAGCGCTTATCTTTAATCTCCTTATTATTTACCTTATCTATCCTTACTTATAATAAGTAGTAATCTAACTTTTACGCTTTATACTTAACGTTAAGTTCGTAGTTATTAATTATAAGTATAGAGAGGACTACTATACTATAAGTCCTATTATCCTACTAGTAGTTACTAGCGATACTAAACTCGCGCTTAATACTAATACTAGTAGCCTAGATACCGAAGATATCTCTAGCTATTATAGTAATTCGTAGAAAATATAGCTTAATATACTTCTATTAGGAGAAAGGGTCTTTAAGGTACATCGCCGCTTTATCTATAATATATTAGAGACTATTAGGAGACTATTAGGAAAAAGGAAAAACTTACTCTATAAGCGGTAGTCGTCGAACTCTTTTTATCTATTAGATACTACCTCCCTACTATATCTAGATAATAAGGGCGGCGGTATAGAGTCTATAGCTATATATAGTTAATCTATTATAGTATTAAGAGTTTAAGACTAACCTTATTTCGCTAAAGACGTTATAGTAGCTCTCTTTAGCGTAAAGTAGGTATATAATAGGTATAGTCTTAATTATAAAGCTTCTTAAACTTGCGCTAGTAAAACGCCTACTAGTTATACGAATCGTCTAAATCTAGAGCCTACTTATCTTAAGACTAGGTCTCTAACTTATAGCGAGGGTTAAGAAGGATAGCTAAACTATATAGCTTTCTAGCCTAACTAGTAGATATTACGCTATAATAGACCTATAGTTTCTCCTTTACCTTTATATATACCTTATATATCTCTACCTTCTACTAACGAGTCTTTTTCTCTAGTATTTATTATATATTCTTAATATAGTTATAGAGACGGTTATAGAGATCGAAAACTATATAGAGAGTAGGTAATTTTATTATACTTATAAGTACTATAAATATAGCGAAGGGATAAAGGATAGTAATAAGGTACTAGACTTAGCCCTATTTATTATTATTAAGATATAGATACGCGCATTACCTCTATATATATATAATAATAGAATCTTTTAGCTAGTAGAGGCATACTAGTATTTAGAAGATAGAGTCCTATTATATTTTGATATTTTAAATATAGCGGAATATTCGAATCTTCTTAGATAAAGGGTACGATATTCGAAACTATATCTTTTAGATAGCCTTAAAGGCTAACTAGCGTACTTTACTAGAGTTAATAAAGATCGTAATCTATCGCGCCTTAGCTACTATATACGGAAGCTATATAGTATAGTTAGATAAGGTATATAATTAAATAGGGAATTAGAGACGCTAAGACTATTAGGGGACTATTAGGAACTTATACCTTACTATAAGTTAGTAGGAATCTCTCCTCTTATAAGAGCTATAGCTATTCTCTCCTCCTCTTCCTCCTAGTTCTTAATAAACTTATCCTTTATTAGTCTAATTTTAATATTAGAAAGAAGACTATTATAACTTAACTATATAATATACGAGATATATAGGTATAGGGTAATCTCGTTTTAGATCCTAGAGGAGTAATATAACTTATTAATAGCTATATTTACCGACTCGGCTATAGTCTTATTATTTAACGCGTTATCCGTAGTAAATATAATAACCCTATTAGTAATTTCGAAGTAGTAGAGTCGAGCTAGGATATATTTCGTAAGTTCTACCCCTTTATACTAGCTATAGTAGGGTTTAAATCCGATTATTACTTCCTATATTAACTAATCGGTAACCTAGTATACTTTAATAGTAAGGTAGCTATCCCTACGCGGAGTAGACTATCTATTAAGTATAATAGAGACCTTCTATAGTACTAGAGGAAGACGCTAACGGATTATATACTTAGAAATATCGCGCATTTAAAGAATTTTATTAGTAATAGTTAATAAGGAAACTAGTTTTAAGGCGATATCTTCGTTAGCGTATATTATAAGTCGAATAAACTCTATATTATTAATAGTTATTATTAGCTACTTATACCTAATAATCGTATAAATAAGCTAATTAGTAAAGTTAGTAAGGTAAGGCTTAAGGTCTCTAGATTAGGCTATTTCTCTCTTTTTATAGTTTTTCTAAGATTAATTAGTAAGGTTTTTAGCCTAATAGTCTCCTAATAGTCTTACCCCTTCTTTAAAGCCCTCCTCGACCGTTATTTATACTAGTCCCTGTACTACTAATTTACCTTTATACTTATTTCCTAAAATATAATCCGTTATAGCACTAGATCTATTACCTAGTTTAATATACTATATTACCTTATTATATCGGGTATAGATTATCTTAGGGTCGCTAGTTATACGTAAAGCGCCTTTAATAAAGTAGGAGCGGTTTATAGCACGAGTCTCTCTACCCTATTTAGGAAGCTTAGGCTTAGGCTTAGACGTCTCCGTCTTATACTATATTATATCTACCTACTAAGTATAGAAGTTATTAGTATTAGTCGTAGTCTACTAGTAGTAAATATTATTCTAACTAACTCGTAGGAGTAGGTCTAAGGGTTACGAGATAAATAGGGAGGA
This sequence comes from Venturia carpophila, assembly GCA_014858625.1. Lineage (NCBI taxonomy): Eukaryota > Fungi > Ascomycota > Dothideomycetes > Venturiales > Venturiaceae > Venturia > Venturia carpophila. Next base: position 2,580,443 of record JACTAK010000002.1, on the reverse strand, counting down.
GGATAAAGAGGTTATAATAATTTTAGTAAAGGCTAGTATAGGTACGGGTAGAAAAGAGGGTTAGTATTTAAGTTAGTATAGTTCTAGGTAGAAAGAGGGTTAGAATTTAGAACCCGTTAGATCTATACTTATTTACGGCGGTAGGGGTATTAGTAATCGCTAAAAAGAGAATAATAAGATTAAAGAATAAGAATAGAGTAAGAAACTATTAATAAAATAGATATCTAAGTAGCTAGAGGTATTTTAAAGTAACGTATTATAAGATCTACGAAGTTATAGAGTAATCTATTAAGCGGAGTTATTTTTATCTTAAAATCTTAGAAATTTAAATATTTTTAGTTAAATATTTAATAAAAAAAATACTCTAAGCGTAGACCTCTAAACTAATAACGTAATTATTATAATTATCTAATTATTTTAGTCTATAATTGAGGATTAGGTCTTTAAAGATTATACGAAGGGCTTTCTAATAGTTTCCTAATAGTTATAGTAAAGAGAATAAAGCGTAGGAGTAAAACTTTTTATTTAGCTACTACTAGTATTATTCGTAGTAATATAAGTCTAAACGCCTTAACGCCTCCTATAGCCCTACCGGGTATTAAAGTCCTAAAAGATATAAACTTTAACTACTTTAGTATATACCTTTAAAATTACTATTACCGCGAATTCTTCGTACTAGCCTAATATTCTTAGCCTAGATAGTAATACGTTTAGTATAAAGGGCGTAAAGATTAGTATCTAGGTAAAGTTAGATAAAATAAGTATAGAAATTAAGGTCTTAAGAATTTACCCTTAAATAAGTATACGAGATATACCTCTACCGCCTTTTAGATAGCCTCGATAGTATTTACGCGCTATCGTATACCCCCTAAGCCTATAACGACCTCTATAGTAATCTTACGGATAAGTCGCTAGAATAGTAACTTATAGAAGAGAAGCTTAGTAGACTTCTAGTAGTAACGAATCTTATATAATATAATAGCTATAGCACGTTAGACTATTAGGCGACTATTAGGAATACGTAAGATCTTAAAGTAAAGTAAATAAATAAAGGGAGTAAATATACTTTCTAGCTTATAGCGGTAAGGTTTCCTTAGCGTACTAGGTACGGCCTTACGCGTAGTAGTCTTATAAGCGGCCTTTTATAGAAGACCTTTATAAGGCGCCTTACTACTAGTAGCTATTCGTACTATAATAATAGCTACGGTTTTTATATTTACTTTTACCTAGATTTTAAGTAAGTAACCTTATTAATTATATATAGTAATACGTAAGAATAAGAAGATACTATTAGATTAAATTAGGAGGGTAGGAACTAATTAAGTAATTAATTAATTAATTAATCGATTAATTAGTTAATTAATAAGTAGGTTAGAAGGAAAAAATAGCGGGGGTTAACTTTTTACTTCTATACTAGCGCTAGAAGTAGCTCTAAAGCCCTAAAGTAACTCTAGGCTACTACCTAATCGTACTCTAATTTATACCTTAATCTACCTTATACTTTTACTAAAATAACCTTACTTATTTCTACTAATCGCGTCGTAATTACCCTATATCGCTAATTTATTATATTAGACTATTAGTAGACTATTAGACTTTTTCGCCGTAATACCCCCTAAAGCCCCTAAAAAAAGATTAATAAACCCGTATACTATTAAAGAATTAACGCGTCGTAGTAAGCTTAGAGGGTTTAATAAGAAGAAGAGTAATACTAATCGCGCGCTTAAGACCGCTAAATCTACTATACGTAAGAAAGTTAGGTTCTAAGATAGCTTTAGTATACTAGGTAAAGATTAATAGAACGTACTTTTAGCGGACGCGGTCTAGTTAGTTAATAAGAAATAGTATATTTATCCTAATAGTCTTCTAATAGTTTCGACTAATATCTACGCGTAGTAAAACTAATAGTATATATCTAGTAGTACTTGAATATCCTACGAACGAAATTTTACGCGACTCCTTACCTAAAATAGCTATATCTGAAGATAATAATAGGGTGGAGTCGAATGATAATATAGAGGTCGATAAAGAGTAGCCGAATACTCCTATAAATAATAAGGAGGATATAATAATATAGTCGGCTATAAATAGATATACGGCGTACTATAAAGCGCTATTTAATACTTCGCGAAGGTTATAGTAGGAAATTATCTATATTCTTAATAATAAGATTAATAAGAAGCTTTATAATATTCGCTAGTATAAGCTAGATCGTATATATCTTTATATTAATAAAGACGACTTAGAGGTATACTATATTTTCCTAATAGTCTCCTAATAGTCTCCTAATAGTCTCTAACTTATTTTAGGAGCTTAACTTATCTAGTAGATACCCTACTACGTAATATACCTCTATCTTACCCCTATAATTCTTTTTACTACCGGAAATTACCCTTATATATAATAGAATAGCTACTATAAATATCTTCGATTCGCTCCCTAGTCCTACTACCTAGTAGACGGTATATTCTAAGGACGAGGTAGTATTAAGAAAGGATCTACCTAATCTAATTCTCGCTATAGAAGTATATAAATTAATACTTAGTAATAAGAGAGATACGCGTAGTAGGTATAGTAGAATATATAATATAGATATTAATAAGCTTATAATAATCCTAAGTACTAAGTAAAAGACTAATAGGCTCGGTAATCGTATTAGTAATAATAACTTAGTTATTAGGGAGAATCTATTAAAGGTAGTACTAAATAAGAGTACTAGTATAAATAAAGATACTAATAAGGAGGAGGAGGAGGGGGAGGAGGAGGACGAAGATAATAATAATAATAATAATAATAAGGAGGAGGAGGAGGAGGACGAAGGTAATAATAATAATAATAATAATAATAAAGAGGAGGAAGAGGAGGAGGTAGACTCTAAGCCTATATTAGATATTATATATACGGGCGATATTTTAGACCTTTCGGATAATAAAGAGTAGGACTCTTCTAACCTATTTAATTATACTCTAAAATAAAATAGTTAACTTCCTTACTACTACTTAACTCTTTCTTCTTTAACTATTTTAGATTATCTTTAACTATTAGGAGACTATTAGGAAACTACTAGAAAACTACTAGGAAACTACTAGGAAGCTCTTAGCTATAATTATTATATAATATATTTTAGCCTATTATATAAGTATTACGTATAACCTAAGCTTAGGTTTAGGTTAGATTTAATAATATTCTAAAACCTACCCTAGGGACCCGACCTACCCCTATTTAACCTAACCCTAGGTTAGGTAGGGTCTATACCCCTCTACCCCGACCTAACCCGCCCTATTAGGAGCCCTAATCTTAGCTAGAATTAAGCTATATACTATAGTATTATATAGTAAGTAATATAATAATATATCTATTATTAGCTTTATTACCTAAGCCTCTATTAAGACTATTAGTTATAGATAATCTTATATCTATACTACTATAAGATAACTTAGAAGGGTAATAATATCTTCTTTAGCTATATTAATATTAATATTAAAGAAGCTCTTTAGACTAGAAAAGGTATTAATTAGATCTAGGGTAGTCTTACGGTATTCGGTAAGACAGAGAATAACTATACTTAGTATATTCCTAAGATACATAAGACAGAGAATGCGTAGAAGTAGTATAATATTATCAAAGTTAGAAGGAATATACTGTTCGGTCCAGGCGAGCTTGTTCTGCAAGGCAGTCCCACAAGGGCACACGAGCAACGCTCATGCAGAAATCACGGGCAGGACATATCTCGTCAAATTCTCTGTACATTGGCATCGCATAGGCCCGTGGTTCACAATACTTGTACATCATGCACGAAATGGCCACCTGCCAACAATCCTTGCAGACGTTGCACTGTTCAACGCGACTGTTCGTCCACGAGGCCGTGGCCTGGAGACTGGCCAGCTCTGACCCGCAAATCATCCACAACCCGAGTCCGAAAAGGAACATCGCTACAGCTGAAACTTGTCCAAATACTTGCGGGCAAGCTCCACTCCCTCATCAATCTTTTCCGGGTTGGTACCATTACCGACACATGTTGGCCCTTTCCCGCCAGCCTTGCCACCCACCGCTACCGATACGGCACTTGCCCATTCGCTCGCAACGGCTCCCTGTTTGCTGTATTTCTGCATCGAGGGTTAGTCAAGGTTGAGCGGAGAGGCTGTGAAATAGGTGGCCCCCCCTAGGAGCAAACCCAAAACATACCTCAGATACAGCGCAGCCATGAGCGACTTTGCCGGTGCTGCTGTCCGTAGAAAGCAGATACACGGTCTTGTCCTTCTCCTTGTTGGCCACGTACTTGATGGCTTCAGTGACAGCTTTGGACCCTACTGGGAACGGTATCTTAGTAACCAGGGACTGCGAGTCTATGTTTTGCTGGAAGTGATCTTTGATGATCTTGAGCACTTTCTCTTGCTCGGCCTTTTGAGCTTCTTTTTGGTGCTTGAGAATGTCTCTTTCTACATCATTGAGCTTCTTCTGGAATCCCTTCTTCGTGGTTGCCGAGATCTCGAGCTTCTTGTACTTAGCAGAGACATCCTTTAGCAGAGCTTCCTTCTCGGGGCTGAAAGACATCATATGCAACTTGTCCAAGATCTCTCCAAATTCTTGAGCTTCTCGTTGCACCTTGTAAGCATCATGTCCCGTCACGGCAATGATCCTTCGAATGCCTTTGGCAATACCACCCTCTTCGATGATGATGAGTTCTTTGATGTCGCCCGTCTTGTCGACGTGCGTTCCTCCACAGAATTCAACACTGACCTGCTCCCAGTCAGCTTTCGTTGGGTCTTCGAGCAGGTGTTCCACTTCGACTCCGATGGAAACGACGCGGACTGGATCTGGATACGTCTCGCCGAAGACCGCACGAACACCACGAATCTCTCTCGCGAGTGCAAGTGGCACGTCTTTGGCATAGACTTCGCTGTTTTGTGCAATGTATTTTGTGCAGATGTCCTCCACTTTCCGAAGTTCCGGTTCTGTCATGCCTGCTTTGTGCGAAAAGTCGAAGCGAAGCTTTTCAGCTGCGACCAGTGAACCCTTTTGATTGACTTCGTTGCCAAGCACCTCTTTTAGCGCATAGTTGAGAACATGAGTGCCCGTGTGGTTGTTCCGTATCGGCTGCCGTCTGAGTTCGTCGTATTGACAGTACACATCATCTCCAACAGAGAAGATTCCTTCCTTCATGTAACCGGTATGTAACACGTAGCCACCATACACCTGGACGTTTTGAATCTCCATTTCTGCGCCGCTGTCATCAATAACAAGCAGACCAGTGTCGTATTCCTGACCACCTTGCTCGGCGTAGAAGTTCGTTCGGGCGAGGATGACACCAAATTGCTCTCCTTGACTGATCTCCTGTGTGCTTGCGAGAAACTTCTTTTCTTTATAGATTGCTTGGATGGGTGCAGTGATGGCTTCTTTCCGGAATTTGGGTGAATCGTCTGTCTTTGTGACCCCAGCCATTTGATCAAGAGCGCCCAAATCATGAACATCCAGCTTTATTGAGAACGCGCCCTGCTTCTTCTCTCCTTTGCTGGCTTCCTTGTGCTTCTGCTCAGCAGCTCTAACTTCGGCATCATCGATGGTCAAGCCTTGCTCTTCGGCCATTAACAGGGTGAGATCTTCGGGAAACCCGTACGTATCATACAACCTCCACACATCTGCTCCTAACAGCGTCTTCGCTCCCTTCGCCTTACAGTCTCTGGCGTACTTGTTGAACATGTTTTCTCCTCGGTCAAGACTCATTGCGAAAGCCTTTTCTTCCTCGTCCAAGGTCTCCTTGACGTCTTTCTCCTTACTCTTGAGTTCAGGGAACATGTCACCCATCTGCTGAACGAGCGTAGGGACGAGTTTTGAGAAGAAGGATCCAATCTCAGCATTAAGGTATTTGCGTGCATAACGAGCACCACGGCGCAGAACTCGTCGCACAACATAGCCACGTCCGTCGCTTGATGGGTTGCCACCATCTGAAATGGCAAAGGTACATAATCGAAGGTGGTCTGCAACAACACGGTAGGCGGTGTCGATACCGTCAGGATCGTCTGCTCCAAAACCTCCTCGATATTCTCTCACATCCTTGACATTTTGATGAATGGTCGTGAATAGGGGAGTGAAAACATCGGTGTCGTAATTGGACATCTTGTTCTGGAGTACTGAGACCAAACGCTCGAAGCCCATACCAGTGTCCACATGCTTGTTCGGCAGCGGTTTTAGCGATTTGTCCTCTTCGCGATTGAATTGAATGAAAACGTTGTTCCAGATTTCTAGGACATTGGGATCATCTTGGTTGACCAAATGTGCAGCATTTCTGCCCCCAATCCTGTCGTAGTGAACCTCACTGCATGGTCCGCAAGGACCTTGGTCTCCCATTTCCCAGAAATTGTCCTTCATATCACCAGGCAGTATGTGGTCCTCTGGCACTCCAACCTTCTTCCACAGCTCCTTTGCCTCCAGATCTGGCTCCAAGTCTTTTCCATTTCCTTCAAAGTACGTGACGTAGAGTCGATCAGGACTTATTCCGTAGACTTTTGTAAGAAGCTCCCAAGTATATCCAATCGCCTCTGCCTTGAAGTAGTCCCCAAAACTCCAGTTGCCCAGCATCTCGAAAAAGGTGTGGTGGTAGCTGTCCTTGCCGACATCGTCGAGATCATTGTGCTTTCCTCCCGCACGAATACACTTTTGTGAATTGACAGCACGCTTGAGTTTGCCAAAGTCTGAGTCAGGATCCACTGTTCCTAGAAATATGGCCTTGTATTGGTTCATGCCCGCATTGGCGAAGAGGAGGGTGGGATCGTTGTAGGGAACGACAGAGGAGGAGGGAACTGTGTGAGAAACTCGTTAGCTTGCTTGACCATTACAGTAATGATCTCAGCTCTTCGCCCACCGAATATGTGTCCATTCTTCTTCTCGAAGTACTCAATGAACTGACTTCGAACCTCTCCCGCAGTCCAATGGCGGGGTTGCGAGCCTCCGGTGGAAGCCATTGTGGGGGCAGGTGGCTGCGAATGTGTGTGTATCCAGTAGCGAAGGTTTCCGACGGCAAAGGAGATCCTCTTTGTGTTGGAGAATGTTCTGGTCGATCGTGGAAGTTGTGACGATATTAGAACCTCGAGTTGTTGACTCACTCGGCCACTCCCAAGCAACTTACTCGCCAGCATATGTGGTCGTCACGAGCACACCGGTTGCAATGCAATAACGCCTCTATATTCGAGCTGCTAGTCGATGGGAAACAGCAGCCGCGGCACACGACGAGAGATTGATTGATTGGAAGACGTAGACGTGGACAACGCGGGATGGTGGCCGATGGTCGAGCTCGAGGACATGGACATGGACATAAGCGGCGAGCCCCAGACGAGCTCGAGAGGGACCAGCGCCTGGCAAAGCGATTCGATCTCCTGAATCTGAGTATGTGAAAACCCATACACAACTTTGGCCACAGAGCTAACATGTTCCCAGCGAACGACTCCAAACTCTATGTGCCAGTATCAGCCTCACCCCATAACAACGCCTCGAACTCAATCCCGCGCCCCGATGCGTCGAATAACGAGCTGATGGAAGTCGAAGACACGAAAGATAAAGTCTACATCTATGATCTGGACAAGGAGCTGGCGGAGAGCGAATCTGATGACGAGAGGCCCATCTTCATACCGGACATCGAGAGACATTTACTTGCACGCATTCCCAGGCATGTCCTTATCGGCGATGATGCGAAAGAGGCTGCGAAACATATGCAGATGATTCTATACTCAGCGCCCAAATCGTTGACCGTCGCACCGGATAAAGACAACGTACGCAGGGCTATTATCGAATCGAGGAAGCGAGCACAAGAGAGGCAAGCCTTCACTATACCAGCAGCACCAGAGACAGCTGCGAATACCATGAATGGTTTTACACAAACCACTGGACAAAGCATGACTGAATTCGTTCCTGAATTGGACGAGCTACAAGATATTGATACGGGCAATTCGGTTTCGGAGACGACAGAAGAGGACATGGACGTGATGGATATGGACTGAGCAATCATGGGTTCAAAGGATCGCTTATCGGCACATTTGATCATATTCTAGGCCGGTGTCTAAGGGAATTGGCTAATTGCATGCATCTCTCACTGCCTGCCTAGCAGAAAGCTGGTCAGTTGACGAAGAGCAACTCACAATCGTTGTCGCAAGTCACTGGCAATCTCAGTATGAGGATGACTGGCTGCGCTTGTCAGCATCCTTGATTTGAAAGACTCTCGTTTGGAGGTCAGAATTGGACGTCACGAAGCAAGCAAGGGCAGTAAAACAATGTCCTCGACCCTCCAAAAACACACTAGGTACCAGTTTGTAGCACTTCCACAGCATATATCTTCATCATCCGTAGTGGCCAGCCATATATTTACATGGGAATAAATAGTTTCAACCTTTTCCATATCATGCTCGCACGCTTCGAAATGCCAGCATCCTTTCAAGATCCAACATACTACTATCCAAATTTCATTTCAAGTACACCGTATACTAAACCATGCCGTGCTGCTGCGGCGGTAACTTTGTCCCTCCAGCAGGTGGTGGATAGATACCAGGTCCATTGGGAGGCGGTTGATAAGTCGGCGGCATATCTCCTGAATAGACTGCCTTCACGTTAGCCAAAGCACCTTCCAGGCCCAATCCACTTCACTACTAAGGACCTCTCTTACCTGGTGGCGGTTCCGCAAAGCTCTGCATCCCATAAGCCGGCCCATTCGGACTCGGTCCCGGTTGACGGTAATAAGCATGACTGTTCTGCGGAAACGGGTGTCGCCTCGGAGAAAGCCACTACGTCACATCAGTCATCGACCTTTTCCCCTCCTCACGAACGCGAAGGTGGATATTTATGAAAGTGGGTTGTTGGACATACCCGATGATAAGCCAGAGGCGGCAAACCCTTTCTCGCTCTCATACGTACGTGCCAGTACCCAACCAGCAGCCAAGTGAAGAAGATTCCGAAGAGGGCGAGGAGGATGGCCCATTTGATTATGTATGCCGTTTCGCACGTCTGTGGACATGGAATTGTTAGCCTGTGTCTCCGTAGCTTATTGGCATTCGTGAAGGGGTTTTTCTTGGAGAGAGGATTGACTGACCTTGTCACATAGCAAGACCCTCCTCGTCCCATCTCTCGTCCCATCTCTCGTCCCATCCCCTTCGAACAACCCATCATTTTGCCTCGATAAGATCATCGTATCCTCGCCTTTGTTCTTGTCCGACGCGATGCTGTCGGAGTAAAAGGTAAAGACTCCAGCCAAGTAGTATCTAATACACGCAGCTCTTTCCCCTTCCTACTAGCTCTATCCCAGCTCTTTCTTATACCCTCAAAGATACCGCCGGAAAATTCGTCCACTCTCCGTTCCAGTGTACAAGAACCTTAGACGATCAAATCCCAAAATCCTTTGGTAAAGTAGGCAAGAAAATCACCCAGCGTAGATTGGAAAAAAAGCAGACCAAACCAAAAACCCAAGAAGGGAGGGAGAAGGGGCAAGCTCGACACCTTAACAGAGACTGGGAAAAACACTCTCTCAAACCCCAAACTTGCGCATTGAACACGACGCTCTGCCATCCGGATGCGCCAAGTTCCCGGGTTGACAAGCCGTCGAGAGTGAGGGAGTGCGAGACCGACACGCCGTTTCACAAATGCCCGTTTCAGCCCCTGTCCATGTCGCAGAATCGTACAAGCGACGAAGTCCATCACTTCGATGTTTCCTTTCTTGTTATTTTGGGTCGATGGGCAGGGAACATCTTGGTTATGCTCGAGGCAATCATTCATCTTCAAGAGGACGCATCTGCAACGACTCTGGGGTGATCTCCCTGGCAGAGAAAAGAGAAGTTTATAGGTGAGCAAAACACTGTTGGAGGAAGAGAGACATCCAAACAAAAGCGACCGAGATCTCATCAGCAGAGCAACACAGCCACAACAAAACAGTACGCGTGACTCTCCTTCACCTGAAGCCCACGACGCCTCATAAGCATAAACGAAAGGGACGAAATAAAACGTCTCCAATGCAAACCAACAAAATACGCGTAATTTTTGAGAACGTCTGAACCGCCAAGCGACAAACGGGTGTCCAATCATCTGAGATCCAGGCGTCTAAAACGACCAGAACAATGTCAGCTGTCCAAATGTGATACACAATGATCAGAACGAGAGAAGCCAGTTTTGTCTATTCCTACAACATTCAATTGACTCATAGTAGCGAACAAGGAGCTCAATCTTGCTACGTCAACAACATGCCACTCCTACCGTACAAACAAAATAAGACTCCACCGCTTCGTAATAAGGGAACCAATTCCATAATCAATGATGGTGGTTGGAGAAAGAGAGAGGCCCAGAAGAGCCATGTCGTACCCACGACGACAGAGAAAACGCCACGTTCAGGTGCCCCTAGCAACACCCATTCATCCCAGTGTCCACTCCATCCCGTCCCGTACATTGACCAATACATAATATACGAATTTGTAAAATCTGACGTGCGCGCCCTTGGTCAAGAATGTCGATGCTCCCGCTGTCCATGCCATCCCGTACCCTTGACCCTTGATTCAAAGCCGGGTATAAAAACGCAACAACGACAAACATGTGAAATCTATGGCGTTTAAGTGAACTCCTAGAGCCAGAAAAAAAAAAAAGGAAAACTGTGTAAATGAAAGCGGGTTCGACACTCCGTTTAGTCGTTCAAAATATTGTGCACGCTGGGACTCGCGCTAGCCCCATGCACTCCTCGCGGAGCGGCCGGTACGGTAGACACATCTCTTGGTGTTGATGGTCGTGGAGCGACAATGGCCTGCGTAGGGCTACGATCGATGTACGAGTATGGTCCTGGCTGGCGAGCAGATGACCCGCCGTTGTATTGACTGTCGCTTGGTCGATGCTGCTCGTGTGGCGAAGATATTCCATTTGGTAGACCTGAAACCAGTGCTGGGGAGGCGGATGCATAAGGCCGAGGCGGCATACCTTGTCCGTTTGCTGTGACGTAGCTTGGGACAGCAGGAGGGTAATGACTGCTAAGCCTAGGGTCCAACATCGAAGATGAAGGCGATGAGCGTCCGCCAAACCCTGTCCTGAGTGGCACGGGAGGAGGCGAGTGGCTCGTACCGTTCGTAAGACCATTTGGCAGGCCATTTGGTGGCAGTCCATTCGGATATCGCCAATTCTGGGTGTGTTGATGTGGGGGATACTCAAGTTGTGAAGTGTGCTGCTGGATAGGCAGGTGAGGGGCAGAGCCCCAAAGATGATCTGTTGGATGCCGTCGCAGCGGAGACATAGTGCTTTCAACAAGTGGTGGTGTGGTTTCAATATCTACTTCCGGCTTCTCAACTTCTTTAAGCTCTTCGAGTGATTTCCAATGGCACTTATTGCAATCGTAGAGAACAGGAGCAACCTCCACCGAGGCATCGCGGACAGGCGCAGGAGGGGTATCTGCCCTCGGCTGTGGGACAAGCATGCCCAAAACTGAGAGATTCTCTCCTCTTTCCATGGCGTGTCCATTGGACAATGGCGGGGTGTCAGTCGGGATCGAAGAGTCTCTGGTCGGCAAGACATCATGTTCAAGGCCGTTAGACGTAGTGACTGTGGCAAAAGGAGGAGCAACTGGCTCGCTCGCAGGGTTGACTTTCTCGATATGCTTCCACCATTTTGGAGAAACATCAGCGTGACAAATGGCACAGCGTCTGACTGGCTTATCCCTTTGTGGAGTGCTGAGCCGAGTCTCACTGTCGCGCGCTTCTTCTTTAGGTAGCGGGAGTCCTGCAGAGGAGTTCCGCGCTGTTCTGGTTAAAGTCACACTGGCAGCAGTGGACACACGACGATTGTTGCCAGTCGTGACAGGCTGGACAGCAGGGGCATGACTTTTCGTGATTTCGTCCAGGTAGTTGGCCTTGCGCGCTGTGCCAGTCAGGGTGAGATCTGCTTGCTTATAATTCTCGGCAAACAGCTGGAGCGCGATCTTGCCAGTGTCATCAACCACTTCGTTGAGATAGTGAACAGCAGTTTTGATGGCAGAGCTGGCATGTTCTTTACACCATATTGCAGCTGTCATGACACCAGTTTCAGCACCAACAGTTACGGTGGGGACGGCATCGCGGCGGCTAGCTTTGACAGGTGTAATGTTAAATCCAAAGGAGTATCCATGTTGGTATGCGCATGCGACGTGGAAGTTGGCATTGCAGTGATGGCACGAAACACATGCTCCATTGGCAGTTTTGCAGAGCTTGCAAATCTGCTCTCGGCGTGCTCTTGGGATCAACGGGATTCCCTCGGCGACATCGAGAGTTGCTGGGTTGCTGAATCGAACTTCGGGAGTCCACACTGCACAAGACACATGGACCCATTTGTTGTCAGCGGTACGTTTCAGTGCCTCACGAGGACGAACAGGCTTTCCCTTTTGCTCCTGTGATCTTGTGTATTGTTGCTCCAGTTCCTCACAGAGCTCCTTCTCTTGTCGTTCCTTTTCTCGCTCACGGTCAGTCTTTTTCTTGTGCGATACTTTCGGAGGCTCCACCAAAGTCTGGTCGGTATATGTGACAGGGCACAAAACGCATTTATAGGACTGGCGATGGTTAGCACAATCGGGCAGAGAACCAAGAGGCTACTTACATATGCAGCAGGATCAGCAGAGTTATTCATCGCTGACCTGTCGTTTGCACACGGATCACAACCCCATTTGACGCTACTCCGAGGGCCAGTAACTCCATAGCAATTCCGATGGACCGCGAGATGACAGTCACGACAGCCAAGCATGGTTTCCATTGGCTCGATCGTGTCGCAGACTCCACACGGCAGAGTTCTCATCTTAGCTGGTGCAGGAATAGGCGGTGGTGTGGGCTCTTTCGGAGGCGGTGGCGGCGGTGGTGGTGGGAGTGGCTTCTTCTTGGGCGCCTCGACTTGTGCTGGAGGAGCAATGCCATCGGTGCCGGCCTTTTGTTTCTTCTTGGGTGGTTCGGCGGCTGCCTGAGCAGCAAGCATGGATTCATAATCATCCGGACCCTCAGCTGGCGCATTTTCGGCAATGGCCCATTCCTTCATGAGCTCTTCGTCAACTCGTCTCTTCCAAGCTCGACCACCGCCTTGAGATATCTTCTTATTAGTCTCATCCTGGTCCTCCCACTGAATAGCGTATCTTCGCCATAATCGAGCACAACGCGAGCAGAGAGCAACCATGAAAGAAGAACCTTTCTCTTTGCTCCTCCCATCCGCTGCCTGCATCTGACCAGGGGCTGTATTCGGCGCGCGTCTCCAGAAACGTGATCGTTTGCTGTTGCAAAATTTGCAGGACATCTTGCGACCTTTAGAGTACACCTTTACACTGTCGAATGCCGAGTCGTCCTCATCATCTGCAACATCGTCCAGTAGTTTCGCTGCGGTTTCTGTACTATTCACCTTCTTTATCTTGGATGAATTCTTACGTCCCTCATAGGCACCCCAGATCTGCTTCCCTCGAGGCGTCTTCTTCCAGTAATACCAATATCGGACGATATCGGCATGCGATTGGGTCTTGACATACTGTCGCACCAGCCTTAATTCCGATCCGTGGCGCGCAACGGCTGTTTCAAAACGTTTCTTTTCGTCGTCTTTGAGGGTAAATCGAGGGTCTCGGAGATCCTTCCTGGTTTGCCATCGAGCTTTAGGCCAATCGCCGACTTTCTTCGTCTTCCTCAACTGACGCAGAGCCGCATCCTGGTCAAATGAATTTTGTTGGAGCAGGAAAATTGCTCGATCAAGGAAATCTGTCGAGTAAGACTCGACTCCAATATCTTTAGCAATTGCTTTTGCACGGGCCATGTAGGCATCCACTACGTCCTCGGGAGGCGTAGTGACATCGTCTTCACCTCTTGTTGAGGGAATCGCCGGTGGTAATTTGAATGCCAATAAGGCTGTGCAATTTGGATCGTCGTTTGGAAGATCGTCGCCGCGATGTACGTAGCCTGGGGGTTCATCCTGTATCCACTTTGGCCTACTGGCTTTTTGAGCACGATCGGCTTCGATGGCTTGTTGAGTTTCCTTGGTTATTTTTTCCTGCCCTTTTTTGGTACCAGTTTTCATGTACTTCTTTTTGATTTCCACGGGCTTGACAAGTTCAACTGGGCGGCCATACCAGTCCGGCGCATTCGCCTGGTGCTTTGGTCCAAGTCGAGAACTTGCGCGTGGATAAATCGCTCTATCTTCATACTGCAGCGCGTCTTCAACGCGGCAATGAATTCCAAGATATCGATAGGACCACATTTTGGCATGTGCAATCTCGGCCTCGGAGGTGATATTTTCTGTGGCGGCTTCGGCTTTCGCTCTGGCGGCCCTTTCGGCGAGGATTGCAGGATCTTCTTCCTCCTCTTCAATAATCTCCTCCTCTTCTGCATCTGTTTCGTTTTCGCCTACGAGGGGTGTTATACGAGCTTCTCTCTTTTTTTCTGCTGCTCTGCTGCAGACAGCACAAGCCCAAGCAAATCCACGCGCCGGTTTCCTTGCAAGTGCAGGACGCACGCATGTCAGATGAAAAGTGTGCTTGCATATGGCGCAATCCACGGAATCATCGCTGATTATTTATTGTCAGTTTCAGGGGCGTGCAAGAAATCTGTGATAAACTTACGCAGCACAATACCCATCGCATTTCACGCAAAGTTTCACCTCACTCGTCAAATCCTTTACCCGTGACGCTTCAACAACAACGAATTTCCATCTCTTATCGAGAGTCTTCTTGACGTTCCTGGGCACATTCGTAACTGCGGATGTTGGAATGACTTCATACCACCGATGAATGAACCGATCGAAACACTGATTGTACCAGAAGGAGTCCGGTATCTTTCGGTAAGCATCTATGTCGCTAATCTCACTCCGATGTTTTAATTGGCATTTGCCACGCAAAGACGTGAGCGGACTGAGATCGGAATGCATAGTCACGTACACCAGGCGGGAGTCGTTAACAAATCGTTGAACATCTCGGGGTCGGTAAACCCAGTTTATACGAATGAACTCAACCGGTGTGGTCGTGTCCTCGGGAACTTGGCAGCGAAATTCCATAATTCGTCCGATATAATACGGATCGCCGGGAGGCTCACAAATGAGATAAATGTGGTCTGTAAATTGAATTAGCGGGGACTGGTCGCAATATCGTGGCCTTTCGAGCCCGTCAGGCTCGATCAGTGTATAGTTACCGTTCGGAGCATAAACAACTCCCTCATCTGACACCAAATGGCCATCCTCATTCAATGTAGTATTGCAGTTTTCGAACGTGACCATATTCGTTTCTCGTGCCGGAGGTATAGGGAGCGCTGCTAGTCCACTTTTCTTTGAGCCTGTGTGCGCTGCGTGCAGGGCAGGCGAAAGCCCCGACGCGATAGCTTCGTTTGCAAATGAGGCTGCCTTTCGCTTTCGAGAGTGTGCAGAGGCGGTAGTGCCAGCGGTGGCTGTGGACGTGCTTGGGATGCTGGCATCTTTGTTCAAGGCGTTCCATCCATTGCTAGTCACCACAGCTCTCTTCGGTGGCGCGGGCACCGGAGGTGGTGATTGTGTACCAGGCGGCACAGGACTGAGAGGTTCGTCGTCCGAAGAGGATAGGCTCGGGTCGTGTGGGCGTGTATTGGCCTGGTTCGCCATTTCAAAATCCATCTCAGTATCCTCCGCATAATTTGGCCGGTCACCGCCCCTCCGATTTCTTGATCTTGTTCCATATGAAGACGAGACCGGAGCGGGTGGCTCTTTCGATGAGACTTGGGACGACGTGGAAGGCAATCGTGTCATTGCTTCTGAGTGTGCGGACTCGTCGGCTCCTGGAGTGTTGGTCTTCGCTGAGAGTGCGGGAGAGGCGAGCCTCGAGAGAGAGCTTTTGGTCATAGGGCGTGAACCAGCTGTGCTGTTTTCGTCGGCGGCGGGGCCACGACTTGCTTCCCTCGAAGCCATCTTGCTGGCTCGCGCAGGGCGCTCACCATCTGTGGAAACCATGGCTGTGATTGAAGACCTCCGAGTCGCGCCGCTTTCATGCTCAGATCCACCCATCAAATATCCAGAACAATTTGTATGGTTGTAGATCACGTCCGTCAACTGCCGCAGCTATTCTAAGGGGGGCGAGTTGCGTGTGCAAGCAGGTGTTCCGCGCGAGCTTGCACCTCCAGACACGGTATGGGTGGATCAACGGATTCATGCAGCAACTGAAAGTCCTCCTCGACAAATCTTGCGGGGGGGAAGGGCTGGGTTCTGACGGCAGCGTTTTTCAGCTGGACAATAGGGAAGAAGTCAAAGATTTGAACGCGCCGATTCAATGGTTTGCGCGTTCGCAGGATATATGGGAGGGTGAATTGGGGGAAGAGAGGATGGTACTGGACGAGATGGAACTATGCAAGACCCTGGCTGGCTTGGGCGGAAGCCACGCTACGTCTGCAGCACTTGGAAGCATAAGATTCTCACGTATTCAATTCCCTCTTCCAACACCACGATTCACTATAATCTGGGCTGGAACGGCGATTCGCAGAGCCTGAACAGTCGTACTTCATCACCAGGCAGTGACTCTGATCTGTTCTCCGCTGGAAATCGAAAGACAATGATCGCCAATGTCTGATGCGACCTCACACTTCTTAGACTGAGCGCTAATATTTGCTTCCATTACACACAGCCGACTCTGCCAAACCCTCGTGCTCCCCCCATTCTCGCCTCAAACCATTTTCATCGACAGACTTCCTGGCTCGTTAGGCGAAACGCAGTCGTGCGTACTCCGTAGTAGGTTTTGTTGTCATAGCCGTTCCCAATGTGGTGAAGATCTGTGGGCTCATACCACAACACATGTTGGAAATTTGGGAACAGAGATTCTCTTCATTGTTGCTTCCATTGGAAAGAAGGACGAAGCTTTATATGCGAGGTGGGTGGCTGCCCTGGTTGATGTCCTCTGCCGTCAAGAGGTGAAGTCCGCTTGCAGGACGTGGGAGTCGAAAAGGTTAGTTTCCGCCACATCACCGCAACTACACGAACTCCACCTTGAGCCCACCAACGACCACAGCGGTGTTCATCACTCTTGATAACCACCCGTCGCGTTTCGCCGACTGAACTCTGTCTAAGTTCGTCACGGAACTTTTTCGCAACTCGACTTGGGGCTCCGAGGCTATTTCACCCCACGTGGTCTGGATCCCCGCCAACATTCCATCAATCTTCCATCCGTTACTCCAGTTAGATGATAGGTTCCAGTGCTTTCCTAAGTGGAGTTGTATCGGTGCCTCGTATTTGGTTTTCTAACGAGACGGGAAGCTCTGGCAAACCGAGAGTCGCTGAATGGAGCCCGTCGCCAATGACTCGTGAGCGACATCAGAAGTCTCTCTCCTATTGAAATCTTGGAAACTACCTTGCCACGACCTCATCACTATCAATCCCATGTACAAACGGCGACAATGCGAAAATTGGTTCGACGGCATGCACAGAAAGGCTAGAGCAGGGGTACTGATGCAATGGACCGACGGGAGTGTCGCGTGCGACCACTTCAGTTTGGCACGCCTTTAGAGGTCCCTACTGTACCAAAGTCCGACGCTGTATCGTAACACCTCAATTTTCTACGCAATCAAGTTATGAACGGTCCCCCTTTAGCCATGATTATTTAGACCTAACCTCACATAATATATTCCAAAGTTGCGAACAGGTGACTTCTCTTTCCCCTCGTTCTCGAGCGGCTGAATTTCGTTTGCCCAGAGGATTCTGTGTCACCTACTAGCCCTACCTACCTACTTTGTATATGATGATACATCCCCCCAATAGTGGGCCCAAGATCTACACGGCGCACCTCCACATTCCAAACAAACGAGGACCCAACATAGATCATCAAAAACACCAAGCAGTCGAACGTGAATATGTGTATTACTAGGCAACGTCATTGTAAAAGGGGGTATAAACAATTATTGTCACAATCATTCAACGTGCATCATCTATCAGCACCCCGTCCTCCTCGCTCCGTCCTCAGGAGCAATGCCACTCTCCACATCCTCCCCAGGCACACTCAGTGGCGTTCTCGGCGTCTGTTTCGGCGGTTTCTCCGTACCCGAGGTCGCTGCCGACTGAGAAGACGACCGTATTCGCAGTTTCCGCATCAACTTCGAACCAAGAGACTCGCGCTTCTTGATATTTTCCTGCTTCCGCTGCTCGGCCTCTATGACCTTCTTCTCCTTCTCAGCGCTCTCCGACTTGTCCTTCTCCTGTTCCTCCCTCTTCTGGACTTCCTCCGGGTGTAAAATCTTGTCTTTCTCGTGTGTCACATGTCCGGCCACATTCTTGACTTTCCTACGGGTCTTCACGTATGCTTCAAGCCCCACGAGCACAGCATACGAGTGTGAAATACTGACTCGTGACATGTCCACCCCTTGGTCACGCATAGAGTGTACAAAATGGCGGAAATTCTTGGTGGGAGGTCGATAATGACCACTGAGTGGTGATATTTGTCGTATTTGGCCATCCTTTATCTTCATGAGCCCAGCAGCTGAGATGCGTCCTCCGTTTAGAAAAGAGCTGTGCTGAAAGGCGCCAGACTGTTTGATTCCGAGGTATAGCCTGAACGATGTATCTGCAACAAAAATCCACGCATTGGGCCTGACAGATCTTTGAAGCAATTGATTGAGAATAGTCGAAGCCGAGATTTTCGTCAGCTTGTTAAGGCCTTTCGCACGGTCGAGATCGTGATTCGCATAAGCATCGACATTTTCGTTGGAACCGCGAGAGAGAATGGAAGAGCCGTCGCTAGAGGAGGAGTCTCTTCCAGGTCGGCCTTGCGTCCACGGTTCAGTCCCATCTTCTCTGGGAACGATTCCATCAACACTGTCCTTGTATTGTAAAGATGTCGTGATCCTTTCGCCGTTGCGCGCCCAGCAAAGCCTCCCCTCGTCATCAATCTGGACCAGATACTTTTGCCTTTCTTCGCGAGAGAGATAGCGAACCCGTTCCGTATCCAAGCGTTCGCGAGACACAATCGGGAGATCGAGATGCCGTCCTTCTCCATGGTCCAACCAATAGAAGAAATTCTCGTGTGTGTCTGCCTTCTTCCACTCCTCGTGATAGGTCCTTAGATTCGACCCGTAACGATGTTTAGTATCGACCATCTCCAGAAAGTATTGCAGGTCCATCATCTTGGCCGTTTTCTCGCGGTCTACCTTGGCCTCATGCTTCTCGCGATAGTACTCCTCCTTTTCAGCAGTGGTCATGACATCTACGTCTGCCTCATCGTCACTCGAGTCATCATGGCCAGCTCTTGCAGCTATTGCGCCGATGCGCTTCCAATTTTGACGGGCGCGGTTCGTGGACATGCTGGAACGCTCGTCGTGCGAGCTCGGTTGGATTGCATTGCGGTATTGTAGTTCTCGAACGGCTTCTTGCCATCTCGTGGAGGGTGAAAGACCAATGCCTCTCAGCTGGCGCCTCTCTCGGTATCCACGGTAGTTCCGCTGGCGGAAACAAAATCGTCAGCCCTAGGCGATTGGCCGATGTCAAAGGCACAATAATACCTGTATCATTGCCGCAGCGGCTGTTTCCTCACCCCACCCATCTTGCTGTCCATCTGCAGACCGACTTTCTGCAGCCCTCTCCCTCTCATTCTGCCGCGCAGCAGTGTCGACGACTTCCTCTGGATGAAGAGTACCGTTCATGAGCGCGCGAATGGGTCGTGGGCAGCGAAATCGAGACCGACGTTGAGCTTGGCCCTGCGTTGAGCGGGATCGGATCTTCCTGGACCGCTGACGCTGACAGGCTCGGCAGTCTTTAGCGGCGGAGCTCTCGAAGTGAAAGACGACCTCCCAAAAACAGAGTGGCAGAGGTGACATGGCCATACTTTACATGTTGACGTGACTTCTCCCATCTTATGACAATTCACATTGTGATGATGCACGTTTGGGCCAGAAACAAATCACTGTAAATGATGTGGGCAAGAACTTCTGAGGGCACAGCCTCGAACATGGAATTTTTTCCATATCATCTCATGTCCAATCCAGGATCTCGCTCGTGTGGCTCACTAGACGTGCCACTGGACGAGGGATTCCCTTGGTAACCGTCCGAGAATGCACTGTGAAAAGAGATGAGTTCAGTATCACGGTATGTTGTTCATTTCCACCTTGACAACGAATCATCTGTGCTCTGCCACGAGTGCAATCCTCATGATGCCCTCTTCCCTGCCCATCCGAGATTCCTAGTCCAAGCGCCATGTCAGATTTTAAGCAGTCTCAGCGACTAGTAACAAATAGTCAGCGATCAAGAAGCCATGGATGACGCTATGCGGGGCGTAACACGTACACAAGAAAAAGCAAAGCGTTGGGCAAGGGGGTCGCCTAGTCGATGCTATGACCTCCTCCGATCTGCTCTTCGTCAACGTCGATGGGCTCTTCACTCTCCATCTCAAGCTATTTCATCACAATCAGCATTTGCAGGGTAGAAACGACCATGGATTGGCAGAAAACGTTGAGAAGCCACAGCCGGTTTGTCAACACAGTGCCACTAAGAACTGGCTCAAGTAAACATGGGACACGCAAGACTATGCAGATGACGATACATTCCTGCGAATTGGAAGAAACACAATTGTCAGGAATGCATCAAGATCTATACCGGGATGAAGTCAACAAGCCGACTGTGGACATGGATCAAAGAAACCACTCCAACCTGTGGAAGCCTTGTTTTGGAACAGATTTAGAACAGTAGGAAGAGCTTTACCATTCGGCAAGACCTCTTCTCTTGCTATAGATCGGGAAAATGGAAGGGAAAAATCATACCGATTCAGGCGTATCATCTCTGGTGATACGTGTGCCGTCGAAGAAGGAACGAACTTGAGCTGGCGACTCTGCCTGACGCTCACAGAAGGCGTTCATCAACTTGTTGAGCTTTATGTGCTTCTTGATCTTGAACGTGACCTCACCGCCGTGGCCGTCACGCACAGTGACTGAGACAAAGCCTATAGCGGTCGTTGGTAGAGCAGCGTGCTGCTCGGTCCCAGAAGGCGGCTGTGTGAGGAAGGGGTTTGGTGGTAGAGCCTGCGGGCGTTAGTCTTGAGGGGTGAAGTTGTGGGCGGATGGCGCGTCGTGAGTGTCATTCTCGGTGGTGGGACTTGGAATGCGCGGTTCAGGCTCGATTGTAGCGGAGCGCTAGATCTCTCTGCGGCTGGTCCATTTCTGTGATCGCTTGAAAAGAATCCAGATGATGTTGAGCTCAGATGCTTCGGTTTAATCAGAAAAGGTAAGATAAGGTTGGAGTCGAAGTAGGCAGAAAGAAATGGACGTTTGTTGTGGGACAAGATAAACAACGACACATTCCAGTACGTCGAGGATTCCAGCGCAATCACACAGAGCTCTTCCACTAGGGAGTCCTTCGCTTTCACACATACATTACTCCAGGCCATTCCTCCCCCACATGGACCTGATGCTCCAATGGCGTACTTGGAAGCGGTAGCTCCACGAGACGAACAGATGGATAAAGAAATCGCATTTGCATCCATTCCTAATGGCATCACCATGTGATAACACCTATTGACAGTGTTGATGCGATTAGAATCTATAGAAGATCTAGCAAAAATACCTCATAGTTCTGGCTCGTGGAGAATTGAAAGTTGGATAATTTGGGCATGGGAATAATCTGAGCTCAATCAGGGCGAGTGGGCTACCTCGTACCTTCTAAAGCATCTTTCATATCTAGCAATGAGATATAATGGTATCTGCCGACTTGGCAAGGTTTACCTACTCGAGTCGCGTCAACAATTGCCTGTTAATCCACTATTTTGCGCATTCTCTTCTTGTTGGAGTAATGAACCATACAATCGATAACTTCTCGACACCAGAACAATTAATCAAGATGCGTATCATATTAGCTATTACCATTTCCAATATACCACTAATGCCATTATCGACATCAAGACTTACACACCACCAACCATACCCAGACTTCAAGCCCCACCATTCCTTAGCGGTTCCCCGTCACTGTTGCGGTGCTCAACTCTTCCCTCCTCTGCTTGTGAATCCGAAGGGTCTTTGTCAGCGTGCTTTGCCGGGTTGAAGACGTAGATGGGGAACTCCAAGAATATTGTCCTCTTTAAGATGACTGGTAATTGGGCGTAGATTTGTGGAGGGAATGGGATCAGAATACTGGTTCGATGGAGCCACCTCTCATAGGCCGGCCAATTGTTGCCTTTCTCATATCGTTTTTTTGCTCCCGGTCTTTCCTGCAAAGACAATCCGGATACAAACATGAGGAGGGTGGTTAAGAAGAAAGGACCCAGAATAGAGGCGTAAAGAGCTTTGTATGCACCCCCTTGTGTATAGCCTAGAGCGGCCGGCGAGACGGCGATCATGAAGATAGCTAGATATATTAGAAATAGAAGACCAGTTTCCATACTGCGGCAAAACTTACAAAACTGCATGATGATTTCACCAAAATAGTTCGGATGTCTCGTCCAGCTGAAGAAACCGACATCGCAAACCGCACCATCATGTTGATGTTTGCTTCTGAAGATGTACTTTTGGACGTCTGCAACACTCTCCATGATAAACCCAATTGTCCAGAGGATAACACCGGCTATATCTCGGCCAGTTCCAAACTTGGGCTATGTAACTGGTCAGTCTTTCCTCGGACAAACCCCAAAACTTCGTCAAACCTACTTGTCCATATTGAGTGACATTTGGTGAATTCAAAAGCGTCACTGGGAGTGAAACGGACCACACCCAGATCATTTGAAATATCCAGAAGCCCAGGAATGAGAAAAATTTATCCCGTTTGTCGTCGAAGCGATCATCTTTGCCCGTTTTCAGTATTCGGAAGAGAAGGAATCCGGATAACCGCGCTCCCCATGCCATCATGAAAACCGAGATCACGATGTTTCGGGCATTGTCGCGGGCCGCACTGAAGGCGAGAGTGATGATGGAAAGGACTACAAAGTTGGTACCGCCAGCAAAGTCGGTGAGCTTGTCGAACTTGAATGTGAAAGCTATCGCGAAGAAGAAGAGCTGGTAGCCGACTGTGATGAGGAAGGTGATGGCGAGGTAATAGTTGTCGAGCACATGGACAGCACCCATGATGATGAATAAGGAGGACAGGATTTGTCGTATGGCGCGGTTGCAGTGCGAGAATGCTTCTCACATTATCTACTCGACAGAAGTAGAACGCCAATACTGCCTAGGAGGAATATATCGCCGTCTGCGCGTCAGTTCTTGGGCTGATGAAGGGAAACTTCTCGCTTCCAAGGAATGATGATATCACGATGTCTGTTCCGCGCTTAATTACCTCGAAGCAGTAAGGCGTCGATTATGTCCAACCCCTTCTTGCTGACCGAGCACTCCGACCATCACGACGGGCTGGTCCACGACAGCAAATCTTTTCCCAGCCAACTTTACACTCGCAAGATGGCCCTACATGTGGCCGCACCAGAGAGACAAAATCAACGTGATGCGCGTTTGAATCATGGCAGATAGCCGGTTCTCTTGCGAAAGGCAGCGAAACCGACGTCGTCTCAAACTCCAATCGTCGCAAATGCGACGCAATAACCGTCCAGATGTCTTTTGAGACTCCACTCCTGTCAAAGCTTGCGAATAGCCGGCACTCTCAAAGCAACGTTTGATGGCAAAAGTCAAATATCCAAGGTTCTGCGGGAACGCTAAAACAACATTTTCTGAACGAAGCTGGCTGAGACTCGATTTGACAAAGGTAAGGCCCATTCCGACAGGCTCGTCGTTCAAAGCATGAGGAAATGGTTTGGCATGCTCTGAAAGGATTTTCTTGATATTACTGTCCATCTTCCTCTCCTTCGTTTCTCACCTTTTCGCTTCCCTCTTGTCGTCTCCCCCTACAGTTGTGCGTCCGTATGGACAAACCAATCTCAACTTGTGACATCGTTTCTTTATGATACCCGTTCAGCTTCGCTAGAGTGACGCTCTTCTTTCAAAATCTAGCCGTACCTAGAGCGGGTCTCTACTTGCGCGCTTTTGGTTTGCAGTCAGTTTAAACATTAATCTAATAATGAGGGGGTCCACGGTCCGAGATCTCGTCGTTCTGTTCCTCGCAGGACTATCAGTATGTCGTGGCAAATGTTGCTAATATCCTGTTTCTCATTTCATCTACAGGTAGCCGCGCAGGACGACTTGGAGAAGAGGACAGCAGACCCATTAGCATTAGCATCGGGCACAATGCCATCGCCAGTAATAGGTCCAAACAAGGTCTTGAACGACTCGAATAACGCCAAGAACAATGCCCTTGCCAACGGCACACCACAGGCACCTCAAGCCACCATCAGAGTGAATCCAGGAACACCAGGAGTAGCAGCGCAAGCCGCGCCGCAACCACAACAAGCTGGGAATTCAATGCAAGGAATTGCACCTCAAGGCGCTCAAGCTGCCCAAGGTCTCGCAAATGGCCCAGTTCCCGTGGCCGCGGCACCAGTCGTCACCATTCGCCCAGGAGGCCAGCAAGCCGTTGGCGGCATCGCTACACTCGCACCGGCACCCGCCAACCAAGGCAACGGAAATGCAGGAGGAGTAATCGGAACAGTGACAATCACCACAGGGGTCAGCGGTGCCAACGCAAATGCGGGAACCGCCGAGGCGACACGCAATCCCAACGCTGGTGCTCTTCAACCAGTTACCATCAACGTTGGCGGTCAAGGAAGCGGCAATAATGGTGTTGGGGGAGCTGCGAATGCAGGCAATGGGAAACCAGCAACAGTGACCATCCAACCCGGGGGACAAGGCGCTCAAGGAAATGGAGCAGCCAACCAACCTGCTGCCGGCGGTGTGGCAGCCACAGTCACGATCAAACCAGGAGCCCAAGGAACCCAAGGGACTGGCGCCGCCGCCGCAGCTCCACAAGGTGCTGCAGGTGCTCAAGGCGCGAGCGCATGCCAATGTATGTGTGCTTGTCCAGCAGGTGCTTTTGGAGGCATAGCAGGCATGCCAGGAATAATGGGCTCGATGAATTCGCCTCCAGCGGCCGCTCAGCCGACCACGCTAGCCACATCAGCTTCAGCAGCTCCAGGTAAGTTTCAGCAGTTTTACCCGCCCAACCCATCGACTAACTCAATTTTCTAGGAGCGAATACACCCGCTGCACCACCCGCACAAGCTCAACCGCCGCCACCACCACCATCACCCGCCGACCCAGCCGCACAGCAACAAGGTCAGCAAGCAGCCGCAGCACCCCCTCCGCCTCCGCCTCCTCCTCCTCCTCCTCCTTCCGATCCAGCAGCACCGCCGCCACTACCAGCTTCGGCACCTCCACCCATGGTAGCCAACGCACTGCCAGGCGCAGTCACAGTCAGTGGCGGATCAGTGGTGCCCTTGCAGACTGCTGTGACGGTACCGCTCTTGGGCAAGATGTTCCATATCGGGCCTGTCGACGGGGCCGAGGAGATGTGGTTATAATTCGTGGCCGATAGGTAGATGATTGAAATATGTGAGTGACATTGGGATCATCTGTAAGGGGAGGATATTTATATTTTATTTTTTTGGCTCGCATGAATGAATGCGTAGAACTTGGAGCTTTGATGAAGTGGAAGGAAGCCTTATAGATTCACTGCCACGTACTTTGGGTTTCATATCTTAGTATGTGACAAATGATAGCTCTTGGCGCAAGCTCTCCTTCTTTGCAAATCTACCTTCAGATCTTTGAATACCAAGTCTGTTCTGCCATCCTCTTATGAGATCAAAGTACTTCCATACTCGACTGGCACACATCTACCATCATGACCTTCGAGGCACGGGCGGCATACTACGTGCACTTGAAGTCTCAGTGCGGACGGGATAGTTTGAACTCCACTATGGCCAATCCAAGCTGTGAGATCGTCGAGGCCGACGCTTATGGCCAGCGTGATCTTCAAGGGACCAGTAGCACACACCACGCTTGTGGCATGCGTCTGGAACGCAGCCCTCTGTCTGTCACTCACGCTGGTGAGTACAGGAACGATCTTCCGCGCTGAAGCCCGGGGCGTGGGTCTGCCGACCACTAGCTCCGACAAAGTATCGCCCACGGGACGGCTGCGTCCATAGGTAGCTAGGCATACCTCTCAGCAAGCGGCTCAATCAACATCTTCCGCCATTCCATTTACTAGCCCATTCCGTCCAGATGCCAATGTCGCCCGCTATGACCAGAGCGCGGGACACCTTAGACAAGGCAATCTTCTGCCTCTCACTCTCCTGCTCCTCCGCCGCATCATCGGCATGTGCGGAGCTGACATCCAGCAGGTTCTGATTGACAATGGTGACTTCTGCGTTTGGCAAAATGTCGATCGTGACAGACACTGAGGAGCCGTTTGTCCCAGAATTTTCTGGGCCAGGGCCATTGGATAGGATGCTGGCTAAAAAGCCTTGGGCTGAGGTATTGGGAGTGAGAGAGGAGCCTGTATTTGTTCGGGCCTGAGGAAATACTACCGCGAGCCGTGTACTTGGGACTGTGGACAGCGTCATATCTACGGACCAATTCTCCAGCACATTATCTGTTTCTGGAAAAGAAAGAGAAGGGCTCTCCAGAAAAGAGCCCTTGAGCAAAGTGTTGAGAAAAACGTATTGGCGGAGGAACTGTTGTCACGTCAATAGTCAAAACCTTTTACATGTGACGACAAACTCACAGGCAGCATCATGACCAATTGCTTGGGATGGTCAAAAGGTATCTCACTTAGCACGCCGCCATGATCGCGCTTGGGTATAAAGAGCGAATTGACATGGTCCCGTAGACTCTCGGATCCCGCTTCGCCAGCCACAAGAACCTTCTTCGTCGCCTTGATATCCTTGTGAGGCGCAGCAACCTGGGACACCATTCGTATGGCGTTTTGAGATGTGTGCTGCAGTAATGCGGTATCAAAGTAAGTCTCGCACTGGTTAATCACAGTCTGATGTGGTACACCGACAGCGCCCAAAATCTGTACCATTGCTTCCCAGGGAAGGACGAGCGGAGGTTGCAATTTCGCAACAAAGCGCACATTTGGGAGTTTTCCCAATGACCCATCTGGTGCCAACGTAGTTGCATGTTCTCCGTTGGAACTGGTCTGATACGTTGGCGGAGGATCTAACCAGTCTATCACCGGATCATCTGGTTGTCTTACAATCTGATCGGAAATCCAAGCATCACTGATCCGTGCCGGCGAGTACATGTCGGACTCTGCACCTTGGCACTCAATCGAAAGAGCAAAAACTTCTGAGCCATCTTCAAGCGAAGCATCTTGTTGCCTTTCACCCTCCATGTCACGATCGCCATCAGCATCAACATCTTGCTGTTGAGACGTTCCCCTTGTGTGTGTATGACCACGATGTATCCAATAGTCGAGTTGGAGCCCGATTTCATTGCGGGCGTTCATCACTGGCCGGCCGCTCTTTTTGCAGGTTACCTCAACTTCAGCTTTCTTTTCAGCATTGCGGTCAGATCCTAATACGTCCAATGCCAAACGTTTCTCGTGCTCATACAATTTCAAAAGACTGGAGTAGATTCCGGCTATGGCCTCATAACCATCAAATGGTGGTTCATGGTGGGCTCCATTCAGCTTGTCGCTTCCGTTTGGTTTGTCTAGCAAAGCGAGTTTGTCCAGATTGCGCGCAAAGTCATCGAGCGTGGCCGTAATAGCATTCAGGTGCTTTGGGATGGAGAGACTATTAAGCACTATCCTTGACGCGGATACCGAAAAGTCTTGGAGTACTTTAGAGGACGAAGTCAGTGTAATTTGGACATCGCTAGCTCGTTTGCGGGTGTCGAACTCAATCATGACCATGAAGTGGTTTCCCGCCAGTGAGAATTCGGTGGCGGCACCTTTCTTCGTAGACATGACGTGTGTTTCGAATCCACACAATTCACACAGCCGCTTGACGCCCTCCGGACTGATCCTGCCAGGCCGCTGCTTGATGATAGCTACAACGCTTTCAAGCCGCGCTTTTCTTTCCTCCTCAGTCGGCGGCCTGTTCATGGACAAGCTTCCCAGATTACTCAGACCACTTGCAGTGAAGCCCATTTCGACACTACTGAACAAGCCTCCCAGGTTGCTGAAGCTCGGAGTAAGGCCAGGGAGGGGTGACTCGAGATTCAGCATCGCGGGAGCAGGCGAGCTTCCTAGCAAGGCGCGAGCAGCACTCCCAGTGCTCCCTCCAGTGGAATGGTTCATGGCTGTGGCTGTACTGGCATTGGTGGGTGCGTGGGTGGAGGCATTGAAGGGCGATTTCCCAGCTTGAACTCGTTGGGCCGCGGGTGAAGGTACGCTGCGTGGGACTGGGGACGAGAATGCGGCAAGATGAGATTGGGATTGAGGCGTGGCAGCATTGTGAGCCGGTTTCGACGAAGGAGTGGGTGTGGTCATGCTTGAATGGTGGAGAACGTGAGGGTTGTGCGATGCGCCGGAAGCTTCAGCGATTTGAGGGATCCATGGATTGCTGATCGATTAACAGCATGCATTTGGTTCTTGAAGGGACTCGCTCATCTACTCCTGAAAGTGAAAGAAAGTTGGCTGTTGGACTAGTAGAGTCGAGCCAAGTCAACTCAAGTGGACGCGTTCAATATCGAGCTCCATTCTGCCTGGCGGTCACACATCACGAGGAAACTATTGATCAACATTACTATCGCGTCTCCAAAGTACACGTCGCGCAACAAACACCATGATCACTTAGAACACAATAACACTGGGAGCGCCCTGCTCGCCAACTACTCAAACTTCCTGTCGCCCAGCACCACCACAACAATGGCATCCACAAACATCTGGGCCCAAATGGGCTACATCCCCCCCCGAGGCCAATGCAACCACAAAGAGTCCATCCTATCAGCAAAATGCTCCTGTCTCCGCTTCATGATCCACCCCATGAAGGTACACCCCATCCTATCCCCCTCCTCGTCCTGACCCTCCAAACCACCATCCTAACCTCAGGGTTTGAACAACAGGCAACAACCTCCTTCGACTGCGACGGCTGCGCCCACCACGCCTCCTTCCACACAATGGAAAATCCCCAAGAAGCAGAGATAATAAAACGATGGGCCCTCGCCGACCAAGACGCCAGCTCCTCCACTTCTACCTCTACAACAACAACGGGGGCATCAAAGAAGCGTCCCCGCCGCGCAATCGAGAATGGGAATACGGCTTTGTTTGTAGAGGAATTGGCTGGATCGTCAACGCGGAAAACGGTCATGGCGGCAGGAGGGAAGAAGAAGCATGCGCGAACGACTCGGGTTGCACAGGTGATTGAGGTGAATGAGGATGTGGAAGAGGTTGGGACAGGTAGTATTGGGGGCTTTTTAACTCGGCGGTGATTTAGGCATTTATGTCCTTGGGGTTGTGGCGAGCAGTGGAGAAGGTGTTGATCGATTTTACATCAGGAAGGAAAAAGGTATATGGCGTCTTTGGGAATTATGATACCCAGGGGAAGGAAACAGTATAGGTCGCATAGCTGGGAGACGATTTCAAGTAACGTTTGTCAGAATCGAGAGCTTCGATGTAGTAAGGAGGAAATCTATACGGCAGAATAGAAGAAAGATTTCGACCACATTTAAACCAAGTACTATTAAGCTTGTAGCAATCCCGTCCTCAAAACCATAAGAAAACTCAACAACAATAACCTCGCCACGCTGAAACACCGACCCATTTTGGAAGACTGAGAACCATGTATTATCACTACTTGAAAATACAGTAGCAAGTAGCCGGCCTCTAATGCTCAAGGCTTACAGAATCGCACCACGCCATCAATGCCCGTTGACAAATTATCCAAACGAAACCCAGAGAAAAACGATGAAAAATAGAAACAACCAACACAGTCTACAGCATCATCCCAAAGCCGGCAAAGACACCAACAGCCATGACAGCCACGCCGTACGTGTTTCCAAGGTCTAGAGCGGCCATGGCCGCAGACTTGGAAGAGGAAGTAGATGAGGAGGCTGTGGTCGTTGCGTCGCCAAAGGATCCGAAACCAGTCGTCGTTGCAGTAGCTGAACCCGTTGAGCCTGTCGAGGCAGAGGTGGTTGAGCTGGAGGTATTGGCGACGGTCGGGTTCTGGGCTCCGCATGGGTTGTCATCACTGTTGTTTTGTCAGCGATTAGGTTGATACGATACGAAGAGTTCGAGCGATTTTTCCAGATTTGAATGACCAGTTGAACATGTCTTCGGCGATTTTGGAGAAAAGTTCACTGCCACTCGATTATCGAAGTCGATCTCAGATTGAGTATGGCAGGTCGAAGGGGAAGAATTGGCTGCATGAGAACAAGGGTCTAACATACCGGCAGGCTGACGAGCAATCGTTATTGCCATTGCATGCCTTGACACAGTTCTCGTTGACCTGCGTGCAGATGAAGTATGGGATTGTCTGAGAGTATTGCGAAGCGTTTGGTGTGATGCCTCCCGCGCAAGTGCAGCTGTAGGTCAAGGTCTTTGGGTCACACGAGTTCGATATCGTCGTGGTCTTGTGGTTCGAAGTGACTTGGGAGCAAAGCAGAGGGCATTGAGAGGTTTGGGAAGAGCACCAAGAGGCTGGAGAGATGTCAGCTGAAGAATGCGGAAATGTAGAAGTCGGTTTTCTTACTCCTCAAGGCCAATGTGACTGAGTTTGGGTCGAGCTGTGCACCGGCAAACGCAGCAAGCACGGGGAGCATGGCGACGGAAGAACGCATGGTGTACGGGCTTGAAATTAGAGCTGAACGGTATTAAAACTGCGATTTAAGGTCAGCAGAGATCTCGTGGTGTCTCAGACAATACCTCCAGAGATAGCGTCGTCTGAGACTGCGATGAAGGTGAATAACGGGTATACCTTTTGTGTTAGTCGCAACAATGGACGCGTCTGGCACAAGAAGATGCTGATGGATGTAGCTGAATCGTCGCAGACAGAACGGCACGAAAGCCCGGTACTACAATCAAAGAAGAGCAACGAAGAGGAAAGAGAAGTCGAAGCAGCTGTCAAGGGAGATGCGAGCGAGAGAATAGCGGGCGGAGCTGAGCTGGAGCTGGCCGGTGCTTTTAAATATGGAGTGGCGTTCAAGCCTGAAATGGTAGATTATTATGAAGAAAAAAGGCAACCTCTTGGTCCCGAATTGATCTGCAAACGCAATTGATGAGGCATTTTGCCCGCAGAGTGCAGCTACTGGTGGCAAGCAGCGGAATGCTGGCCACAGCAGCTGCAATCATGCCGTACCTGGCTGAATCCCAGAGTCGGTGCCAGTAGGTATGTTCACGATAGCTTTGTCCCGGGAACCGTCAGATGTCGAGCAAGGGTTCGGGCGCCGCGTAGAGAGCTTGGACTGTTGCAACGACAACATGATTCGCGCAATGGCTCGCTGGACTGTCTTCTGGCTCTTGGACCTAACCGCAGTGGGAGCAGAGGCTGGAGAAGGACCGGATGGAGTAAGCTTGCAGCAAGATGCCGTCCAATATTTATAGCACCTGTGTTCGGACGGCGTGGGTACATACCCGACACCTGCAGAGTACACAGTACACACACACCTCCACCCCGACTCCAGCCCTCCCAGTTCTTTTCGCCATCTCCTCGTGTGGGGACCGTCTGGTGCCCGTGTGTCGCCGTTGCCGCCGCTGCAATCACAGTGTCGCTGGATTTCCAGGTCGTGTAAGGTTGTTGTTGTTGCTGGCCTCTGTCCAGGACGGACCAGCGCGTGAGCAGCCAATTTAAAGGTCGAGCCGCAAACCATCGAGCGGCTCCGTACCTACAATTTACCACACTTTCCCCAACCACACTTGCACGAATCTCCAGGATATCGACAACAGCCTACAGTGTATCCCTGTCACCCTTGCATCTACTACCTGCCAGTGCTGCCCTAGATGATGGATGCATGGCTCTGACCGTCGACACCAGCAACAATGAAGGCGAAGGTCCGCTCTCGCCACCTTATTGGCAACTGCGGCTGCGGAGCGACTCGTCGTTGAGCAGTACTGCAGCCGCGAAGCAGAAACGGCTCTCCGGAAACATTCGCCTGGAAGACCACACCGAAGAGTCCTCAGACACGTACACATCTGTCTGGGCTAAGGCGGTCACCATCGATGACTTCACGGTTGTTGGGGCCGGCAGAGGGCCAGCTCTGGGCTCCTATGTCGTCTGGAATTGCACCGTCGAGACTTTGAACGTAAGTCTACGTTGTGTCCGCATATACCATGAAACAAGAAACACTCGACCTTGCTGTCGGGTTGCCCAACAGTTGACGGGTGGCGAACATCGTGTCCGATCGATCCGCCATCAACCCAGCTCCACATCTTGATTGGAAGCGGTTGCTGCGTGCATGCATGAAGCTGACGTCTCCGCAGGGCAGCACAATGAAACTCCGAAAGCGATATTCCGAGTTTGACAAGTTGCGGAGAAACCTTGTGAAAACCTTTCCAAGCTGCGGTGTATCGTTGCCAGAGTTGCCCGGGAAGAGTTTCACGCACCGATTTCAGCCCAAATTCCTGGAACAAAGGAAAGATGGCCTTGCTTACTTTTTGAAGTCCGTACTGCCTATCGCTTGTTGTCTTGTACAGTCAGCTGATCATGTATTTGCAGCTGTGTACTGCTCAATCCAGAGTTCTCAAGCTCGCCGGTGCTGAAAGAATTCCTTTTCGCTCCATTTTGAAAGAGCCGAAATGCATTTAAAACTCTCACAAGCAACGAATGGTTGGCACTATGGGAAAGTGCCAAGACTGTACAAGGAGAAGTGCTACTACACGATGCACATAGGCCGCGTCAT
Organism: Venturia carpophila; assembly: GCA_014858625.1. NCBI lineage: Eukaryota > Fungi > Ascomycota > Dothideomycetes > Venturiales > Venturiaceae > Venturia > Venturia carpophila. The sequence continues at coordinate 2,547,855 of JACTAK010000002.1, read as the reverse complement.
CATCCAGCCTTACAATGGCAACACGAGATGCTGAATACATAGATACCCTCACCGCTTGACTACACGCCACACAACAGATTCGACTTTACTCCACCCTTGCGCCACGGGCCAGTTCCAATGTCGGGATCGGATTGTTAATTCTTCGCCCCAATGCAAAGCGCTGAAGTCGGCAACGCTTTTTCAGCACGAAACCGCAGTCACCAAACTTTTGGTGATGGAGAAAGATGGACTGCCAGGAATTCCGCAGGATCGATCTAGAGCTGTGAGGCCCGTTATACAAAGACTAGGTGGCTGGAAAAACGAGGTACTCGAAATGGTCTGACAAATTGTCTACAACGTCTAGCTTGCACCTCTTACTTGCAATCATCTTCCAAGTCCTACGATCTTCATATCATTTATTTCCATCTTCGTCTCTCCAACCACTACCAACTTCCACAACATTTCCCCCACATCTTCATACTTATCCTTCACGACCATCTCCCTTCCCTACTTCCTACCCGACCTCCCGCCAAACTCTCTAATCATGCTCTCGCACCCTCTTATGCCCCTCCCAAGCACGACACAACCAACCACAATCCCCAAGAATAATAACGGACTAAACATGAACATATACTCCAGAACGCTCCGCCTCATATTCACATCCACACCGTCAATATCCATTCTCGGTGACGGTGTATACGTTATCCTCGACCCGTTTACATAGGTGATGATGCCGAGGGTGATGGTCTTGCTACCTTGCGTGTAGGTTTTGTATGTCGTTACCGAGGAGGGCGTGTATTTGCTGGGCAATTTGACGGTATTGGGACGAGGCGAGGAGAGAGGGTTTGAATCAGTGGTATCGTTCGATTTGAGCTCCCTTTTGGCGATGGAGCTGAGATTGGAGGGTGTACTGGTGTCGGAGACTACAAAGACATTGGAATTTGAGTTACTGTTGGGATCTGCCTTGCTCGTGGAATCTGCATCAACATGGACATCTGGGTTGACATCGGCGTTCATTTCAACGTCAGATTCCGGGTTGGTATTGAAGTCTTTGTCACCCTTGTCATCCAGTTTGGCCATCGATTCTGGTCGCAAATTGGCGTTGGACTCGACATCGCTCCGGATCTGGACCATGACCCAGTGGGGGACAGGCGAAGGATCATCCAGTAGCTGTATATACATTTCCGAGAGCGCAAACGGAAAAGAGCTGCATCAGCATCCAATCTGCCCGAGAAATCGAAAGAGCGCGCTGCGTGCTTGAGTTGAATTGGCTATATGCGTGAACGAGCAAGCAAAAACTAAGGGAAGATTTGTAGAAGGCTATCATGTCGTTGTTGCTGAGGAGTAGAATCACAGGCGAGCGGGTAACACGACGACATGTTTGCTCAATTGCGTGTTACATTTCGTGGTACCATCAACGTTGTCTGTGCGATAATCCTGCTCAACATCTAGAACTTGAAGCGAGGATGAGGTAGCAGTAGGTTTCTTTGGTTTCCAACGGGTTCTCGGCCTTGCGCTTGTCCGATTTTTATCATGGCTTTCGGGTGGGTGTTAGATGAGACTATCAAACTATCATGCTGAGCAAGCCTTGGCCAAGAAACCATGGATAGTTGTTGTCGAATTGGTATTGAAATATAGCTATTCACTCACGCGGACTCTCTCTCTCTCTCTCTCTCTCTCTCTCTCGGTATCACTTCCCCAATTCGGTTCCAGTTGATATCGTTGTCCAGCTCGGTGTTACCAGCTCGATACATCCAATATCCTTCAAGAAAAAGAACCTATATGTCTAGCACCCAAACAGATCCAACCAGACAGACCCATCACCGCCTCCCCTTCAACCATTCTTCCAACCCATCCCCACCTCATACCACCTAAAACCCCGAACTATTAGGATAGGGATTCTTAAACTCCATATCAACCTTCACAGCCCCCTCCTTCTGCCTCCTCAAATAAAAATACGGTGGATCTGCCGCCTTGCCTCTCAAATCGCTCTTGCCCACAAGCCACAACTCCCCATCCTCGTCCTTGGCCACGCGCAGGTAATCAAGGAGTGGCAATCTGCAGAAAACATGCAGCATAAGCAAACGTTACTCAAATCCACCCGTCCGTCACCTTTTCCATCCCGTGGTTCTGGGACCGGTGGATTCAAAGGGGCGCAAAACCAAAAAGGACCTACTTTGCATAAATAATCGTCGCGCTAACGACACTCTCATGCTCCACGTTCCTCGCCTGCGCAATATCCCTCCTCGGATACGGGAAGATAATGCTGGGATCCCTCCCGTCGGCCGTGGTGTTGGACGGTGCGTTGACAAGGAGCGGGTTCACGGAGAAATCGCTGATGATCTGTTTGCCCCACCAGTTTATCGGGTCTCGGGCTGGTTTTGGGACGGTGCCGTCGACGAGGGGTGGGGAGCCTGTGAAGAGACCGCCTTTGTATGTTCCTAGACATGTCCAGTTAGGGTTCGAGGTTTGATGTGAGTGTGGGTGGTGATGGTGGTAGTCGAAGTAACAACGCTTACCTAGAGCCTTTGCAACAGTGATGGGTGGAAGCGCAGACCACAGTGGCTCGAGTTTGAGAATCGAAGGCTTGGCCTGGGAAGTTATCATACTTTGGAACTGCGCTTGTGCTTCTTTGGGCGTCAAGGCGGCGATGCCCAGCAGAGGGAGCGCCAAGGTGACGAGTGTAGAAAGCGGTGCCATGGTGATCGGCCGGTAGTGACTGTGTTTTTGAGCTAGGAAGAGTGAAGAGCGGGCCGGGCGACGAGTGGTTCTTGTAGTCCGCCAAACTCGTATGAATAAGATTGTATCTTCTCTCCTCGTGATTGCTCAATAACCGCTTTCATTTCCGCATGACACTCATCCCAGGTCCGGAGCGGTCGTTTTGCAAAATTGTCGTCTATGGTTGACGTTGAGTTAAAGATCCGCAAGGCAGGCTGTGTTGGGGTAGAGCGGGATCTTCGCGGCATTTGTTGTCCTAGAATTAATATCAAGCTTTGACATAATAGGATACCAAGCAACATGATGATCTACCACCGGTACCTCCCGGAGCCCTACTATAAATATCGGCATAGAACATGACTCTGGGCGTGAAGGAGAGGCTTACGACACGGCGATGAAGACCTCAAGTTGAGCTAAGAATGTAGTTGTGAGTGCGTAGAATGAACACGTAAGTAAGGTTGACCAGCAAGCTGTACTTGTCTAGTAATATCGAACAAGACTGTGCGCGAGACATTATCCTCGTAGCGAATCCTCCCTCTTTCTGTTATGCAATGGGTATATAAACAAATCCATACACCTTGCACTCTTCTGTCCTGAGCCATATCATCATAAATCGTAACTTATTCAGATCATAATGACGAATATCCGACAGGACATTGCGCTGCCAGAAATCCGTTGGTCAATTCAATCTTCACCAAACACCATTTCCCAATCTCTGTCTTCCATTTTTGTGCAGACGAGGTACGCCATACCTGCTTCTCTTGGGTCCAGCTCCAGGAAATTCCTCATCAAGGGTTTGACCGCATCTCTTGCCAGATTTTTCAGCTCTTCCAGTCTACGCTCTGCTCTTCTGATGGTGTCGCGATGGTACAATTCTGGACTGTTCTTGAGGAATCGTTTGACTTCGTCATGTCCAAGGTAGTTTGATCCCGCTGATCCGATAAGCCTGAATATGCGGCCAGTATTGACGGGCGGCGGGGGTCCTTGTCGCGCCGAGGTTGTGGTAAGAGCACTCGATGAAGCGCGCGAGATTGGTCCATGGCGACTGTCGCGTGAACTCCCGCGATGGTGTGACGACGACCCGGGAGGTTTGAGGATGGACGCCGGCAACGGTGTTGTGTTTTCGGCGAACCATTGCCTCCACAGACTCATCATTTGCCAGTCGACCCATGCATTCGCAGGCGCGACGCGTTCACCTCGAGACGTCGTCAGGGTGAGGCGCCACAATTTGCCTTCCACTCGTGCTTTCACTTCTTCCAGCTCATCTACCTTGTCCTCGATTAGCTCCATGACAGCTTGCGGAATCTGGCCTTGTAATTGATGTTTCCCTGCCGGCCACTGTCCTACCACATGTACTATGGCTTCTGCGAATATTGCTCTCGATTTTGCAAGGTAGCCTAGCTTGAGGTATGAGGGAGGATATTTCGCGATTTGTTTCCATAGTCGACCATGAAATCGTAGTAGATGATGATCGATTCTTTGTCCCACGACCTCGAGCGCATCGTACATATCCGCAAGCTGCAGCAATGACTTGCTCTCGACGTATGCCTGTGCAATATTGACCGAGTCCAATTGAGGTGGGTAGTGGTAGAATATGCGAAACAGGTTGTCGTACGTTCGAAAGATCTCATCATCCGGATCTGATTCCTCCGACTGTTGTTGAGACACGTTGAGAGTCGTGAAGTTCGCCATCGTTCGAAAAAAGCCATTTGATGGCGCTGGAGGTTTGGGACGCAGTGGAGGCGGTCTCGAGGTGAGGTCGTTGGTTCCGCTACCGAATACTGAAGATGCGGAGACTGGCTTTTTCACCAACATTGGTATATCATCCCCACCTTGTTCCCAATCCAGCTCGTATCTCCATCTCTTGCTTATTGGCGCACCAGTGTTCGACTCGGGGGGTCCAGCCTGATTCCATTCGTCGTTGAGGCTTGCCTCGAAAAACCCCGAACACCGCGTGAGCGAGAGTCTGTGTAAGACATATCTCTGCTCTTTCCTCCCGTTTGATATCACAATCTCAACGTCACCCGTCTGCAGAAAACATGGAAACTCATTCTGCAATGCACAGCTTCCCGTGCCCGACCCGCCTGCGTGCGACCTAGCATGCCTGTGACTTCTCCGGAGTGTGGACATGGAAACTCGAGAGCTGCTGGCCGTAGACTCTGAGCGAGATGAGGCTGGATTTCTCGGGCGCAGAGAGAGGTGATGGCGCGCCTCACGGTCGTCTGGGAAGGACACCATGGTGTGTCTCCTGCTAGCAAAGGCGAAAGAAGCTCATGGACGCGCGCAAGGAGGGGGTTTGCCGAGCGTTGATGAGTGTGACTATCTTCAATCGGCTTGAACAGTCGCGACGGTCGAGGGTTGTGGAAGTGGGCTATGAAAAGGCGTCGCTGTGATATTGTTTTCTCGTGCTGGTCGCCAGCCTCCCTGCAGGGACGGGACGAGTGATTCGAGGATAGGCCTTGTTGTTTTGCGAGGGTTGACACGAATTATCGCCCGCTGTTGGACGGCGATGACCCCGCACATAACATTGAGAGAGAAGGGAAAACAATGATACAAGCTATTGAGGAGAATCCTTTGAAAGCCGGTTTCAGACGGCGCACAGCAGTCACAGGACAAAGTAGTTGGAGTGGCCGGTGGCGAGCTCGGCCACTCTCTCTTCATAGCAGAACCTGATTTGATGGTGGAATAGAAGAGACAAGCCAATCGATATCCATGAAAGCCACTGACTCGAGCATGGGCAGCATCAGCCTTGCTTGTTTGGGGTTAGCTTTTGGCATCCCCAGTATCCCAGGATGGCCCCTCAGTATCTCGTGACGGATTGGCCGAATTGGGAAAATGCCGCGTCAAGTGCTTTCAAATTCTCTTGAAATGAACTGATACTCGGTAGGCACTCTCGGTCAAGGAGGTAAAGATCTGCAAATGGCACACTCAAGGCCGAATTATGGGTCAGCCTTGCGAAGGAGGCGATTGAGAACTCGCTTCTGCCATGTAAAATTGCAGATTTCTATGGCCAGAAGAGACGGCCAAGGCAGTAAAGCGTTGCTCTTTAATTCGAGTCTACTTGCTGAATGCGACAGAATGCTGGGCAAATGTAGAGTGGACCACAACCTGTCGAAGATATCCTCTCATCCATGTACAAGGCTTTGTCCGCCAGGGACGATCAGTTGGCTACCTCACAAGTTCTTCGCTCTGCCATTCAGATGGCCCCTTCTAAGCTCGCTATCTCCTCCTCCTTTCTCGTCGCCCAAAGCACCGAATAGTGATGAAATCGCCGAGTTTTTACAGATCTCTTCCTTTGAGCTACGAGCCACGGTCGCCGCCAGAAATACAACACTCAAACCAACAAAGTCAATGGCCTCGTAATCCAGGTCACTTCACACAAAGTTTGAGTGCAGAGGACGCGTGCCGCAGAATAAACAAATGCGAATTGCTTCCACATCATGGCCATCAGTCCACGCTCTTCATAACATCCCATTCATAGAGCCTCGGACATGTGTTGTATTTCTCTCAAACGAGGCTGAGTGCTTCCCAAGGTCATGCATCTGGACCAGGAGACCGACCCACTAGCGAATAGAACAAGGCTGTCGAACTGCGTGCGTGCTGAAAAGCGCAAGCATAGCAGCGCAACTGCATACACACGCCGTGTAGCCATACACATACCTGTGGTAGTCGCCGGAGTAAATCACCAAAACAGCAGACCAATGTAAGGGAGCAGCTTTCCCCATCTGCAGCCTTCATCGTAGAATGGAGAGGTTGCAATTCTAGTACTAAAGCGTGGATAAGAGACGCGATGGTCAGTCATTTGCCAATGTAGCATGGATTGCCATGTTTGTGCGCCTCCTGAACAGCGATGAGTTAGGATATCTGATGGAAAAGGAGATGAGATCTTAAGTAGTAGTTGTTGGAATGAGTGGAGAACGAGGAGGCATCATCAGGTTCGCCAAGAACCAACTCCCGCCATCACTCTACCACAGAACCATCGAACGACCATCAATGTTGCAAATTACCTAGCCGATCTGTTGGTCGACACGTACTCGGGAAAACTGGAAATATAGAAGTCACGTGATTTGACTTCGTTATTCGTTTGAGAAGTCCTGATCCCTCTCTGATGGATATTTCTCTCCTCCATAGATATCAAATCATCAGGTTTCGCTCCCAACCGTGTCGACTGAGGCTTGAGTCGTCGATGGACACTCTTAGCACCCAAACTCGCCGATCGCAATTAGCTTATCAAAGTCGCCTCATATGCCAAGAAATGTCGTGCTCCCAATCATCTGGTCACCTTCACTGCACGATCGATATGCCTCGGACCGTAACACTCCGTCGTGATGGAATCCACCTACTAACTACAGTAAGACCGGCTTTGATGCGCCTCATGCGGCTCAATCATGCAGCGGGATCAACCATCGCCGAGGGTCTGGCTCCAACAGTCCGGACGCAGATTCGAAGAAGAAATGCTTTCAGACGTTGGGCCAGGATGTTCTTGGAGCTATACTTGCACCGCTTCATGCTAGTAGACCTCTCTCTTGTTCTGATCCTATGGCTGCCGCACACTTTGGCAGTTGTGTTACCTCTGCGCTTGCTAATCCAGCACGCAATCGGAAGTGCAATAATTTGAGATTCCATCCTTGAGCCTAAATTTACTTGCATACATATATAAAGCTTGGTAGGCATCAACTCACTTCAAGAAACTCGGACGACTGTCAGGTTTGCATCAATTTCGGCTTCAACATGAGGGTCCAAATCTGGATTACAAGCATCGCCACAGTTGCCAATGCCGCCTATTCTGGAGACATTGTGCAATATTGGTATATCCAGTTCACATCATTCGGAAACCAAAGCTAACCTCGTCTCAGGGTTGATCAGACCGCAATCCTGGTCAATGGAACCATCATCGGCACTCTCCAATCACCCCCTTCGGCATGGGTGCCCGCCATCGTCCAGGGAGCTCAATATCTCGCGGCGACAAACTCCCAGGATCAAAGTCTTGCCTTCCAGCAGCTCGCCGTATCTATCGCTGCACACAACTCATTGATTTGGGCTTTCCACGGTACTCGCAATTACGCTGCTACCGATGCGGCTCTCAAGGCTGTCCTCGCCTCAATCGAGCTCGATCCAGCGACAACAGGGAAAGACGCAGCCGCTGTTGGTAAAGAAGCAGCGCGCAAGATCATCACAGCGCGTTCAGATGATGGTGCGAATGACTTCGTTGACTATGTCTTCGGCCCAAAAGATCCAGGTGTATATCAAGCCACACCAGGAGGAGCCCCACTTCCCGACACTCCCCAATCACGCTTCGTAAGACTATTCGCAGCCGTTGGCGACGTAACTCAATTCACCGTCCCAGACCCGCCCAAGGTCACGGATCCAGCGTACGAAGGCTATGTCACCTATGTGAAGGCTCAAGGAGAGCGAAATTCGACAGTTCGCACACCTCACGATACAGACACAGCCTACTTTTGGCGCGAATCGTCTCCCACGGTCTGGAATCGTATCGCTAACGCAGTCATTGGCAAATCTCTTGCGACCGACGTGCTCGGGTCTGCGAAATTCTATGCACAGCTCAATTTCGCCCTCGCCAATGCTGGGATAGCAGGCTGGAATATCAAGTACAAGTATAACACCTGGAGACCTGTGACTGCAATCCAACGACCCGGGATATGGCTTGCTTCCGGGAAGGATGTGTCGCAACCGAGCTGGACACCACTTCTGATCCCTACGCCAAGTCATCCTGACTACGTGTCCACGCATTCGACTTTTGGAGGCGCAGCAGCTGCCGTCATTAGAGCGTATGTGAAAGGGGACAAGATCAATGCTACTGTGAGCAGTAACGTGACGCTTGACAATCGTGGCGTTATCACGCGGACGTACACGAATTTGACCGAGGCTGCCATTGAAAATGGGCAAAGTCGAGTATATGGTGGGGTGAGCATTATTCTACGCTTGGTTTGCGAAAAACCTCGAGATGCTAACTATTTCCAGCTTCATTTCTCATTCGCGTCGCAAGCCGGCATAGATCTTGGAAACGCCGTTGCATTAGCAACATTAGAGAATTTCGATGGGCATTGGTATGAGTTCTAAAGCAAACAGGCATGAGCATAGCCATTGGAGTTTCGATTCGGGAACTCGGGTGAGTGTCATAACCTGTAACACGTATGTATATTACCAAATATTTGACCTTTTCCGCTCAAGGGAAGTCGTTTAGAACCAAATACAGCTGGATAACACCTTTCCAACGACTTCGTGTTAGCCCAAAGAGACCGCCCAGAAAGACCTGAGAACAACACCCATCAAATCCTCGTGGTGACTCGTGATGTAATTTCCCTTCTCGCGGCACCACAAATTGCGCTTTGACATTGGTGTCTGATAATCCCGAAACTCAGCATTCAAATGTCAGCAGACTCATTTTTACTCGAAGGCAATTACAGGCAAAGAATCCCTCTTCCCAATACACAAAGATTCTTCCAAAATCCTGGCGCGTCGACGAAATCAAAAAGGTTTTCAAAGTCGGCGGTTACAAAGTCTATGGATATATATGCAACTTTTTTCAACACTTCTTCCCAAGGGAAGTCGCTTAGCCTAACATTTTCGATGCGAATCACGAAACATAGACATCTTCTCTGATGGGTGAACACCGGAGAAGACCCTTCCCTTTTTGCCCCGGTGTCTCCTTTTTGTATCACCGTTTAGCCTCGCTTTGACACCGCTTGGGAGGAATCGGGTGGACGGGCGTTCGAGACCGAGCAGATTTATTTTTGCTTCGGTTGTGTGGGAGGCGAATATGTGAAGTAGTCAATTCTCGTAGACAAGTAAAACCTGTCCACGTTGATACATCATCCAGCCAAGATACGGCCAGCGAGTCGAGGCATTCCGACGGCATACCTCGAGACGCTGGGTATTGGAAAGGAGGCAAGCACGACGGTTTCTATCTGCCCATTTTCGAGCTCGGGTCAAATCCGAGACCGTCTTTGCCTCACTACTAACCTGCACGATGAGCGAAAAGCATAATTTCTGCCTCTTTCTTCTACTCAACCACGAATTCAATCACACCCTCGTCCACCTCCCGTTCAATGCAGCAGCCCTCCTCTTCGCCAAACTGATGTTCCTCCTCTCCACCCGCTCAAAAGCTCAATCCACATTCTTGGACGCCCCACGCCCTTCTCTTCCCCTTCACCATCTGTGTCAAACGATCTACCTCTATAAATTGCTGCTCAACAAGAAACACACCACTCCGACTACCCTCCCTCCTCACATCAAAGGTTCAAGTGTTGATCCAACAAACATCAAACGTTTCCCGCCTTGTAAACTCATCTCGACATCGCAACCCACTACCGAGGGTCCATTCTTCCTCGTTTATAGGGACGGAAATCGAGGTGTTTTACAGATTCACCGCGCGGGTTTTCCAGTATCGTGTGATTTGTTCCAGCTATCAGATTACGCTGTCACATTCTTCCCCTATATCCCCTCTTTTCCAGATACGAATTATCAATAATATTTCGACTTTGCATTGGTCATCTACCGCTTCCTAAACATCAATTTTGTATTTTTGCTTTCCCGGAAAGACGAGAGAGGGGGTAGGTAATTCTGTCCCGAGATTTGTTGTCGCGAATTTGTAGTCGCTTGCATCGTTTCTGACGGCGTGGAGGTGAGGTTGGTCTATGGGATCTGTGGTGAGGAGGCTGGAAATGGGAGGAGCTGTTGTCATTTCTGCTTCTGATTTGAAGGGGGAGAAGCGAGGAAAAAGCCATGCTCCGCCCTATCATCGGAAATAAATACTTACAACCTTGTTTGCTAGCTCTATCCTTTTAGTCATGTCAAACTCTCTTTGGAAGCTGACTTTGTCACATGGGAAGTCTGAATTTCGTGTTGGACTGGGTTCTATACTCATCTTCCCTATACTTAACGTTTGACTCGTACTTCCCCAGCTCCCCGGCCCCAATCTCATCAAATCTGATTTCTTGTCCTCCCAACGGCATCACTCATTATGACCTCTTCGATCCCCTCAACAAGCCTCTCATACTTCTTCTTCAACTCCTGACCAACATGGTGCCCGTGTTCAAACAAATCACCTAAGCACTCATCGTCACTCTCAACTCCTTCAAAAGCCTCATCATCTTCTCCAACTTCTCAGACGAGTGCTGTAATTCTTAATTTTGATGAAGAAATGACAAATCGGTAGGTCCTGGCTCTGGATACACCTGACTGTTTCGGGTACGTGGTTTGGTAACGTGTGAATATGGAGAAGGGAGCATCCTTGCCAAGCGAAGAATGTAAGACCGAGTTGAAAGCGCCTTGAATTGGGATCGAAGAATCGTGCTGCGAAAAGAGCTAGGTCGTCACCGAAGGCTCGATATCGAGAGAGGTCTAGGCGGTTGTAGCAAGGTATAAGATCATCGATGACAACCCAATCTTCGCTGCTTCGATGGGGTCCCCGCCAGACATTGAAAAGAGCATGGGGAGGCAGGTGCATCTCGCTTTTCCAAATAAAGCGTAAGTGTCTTCAGCCGGATCATCATGCTTACATCCGCAGCATTGATGGGGCTGAACCCAGGCATCATCAGCAGCCCCAGATTGCGATGTAGTGCGTCACCAATCCTGCAACCCAAAGAGTTGGCCATCCGATCGTTTCAGACTCCATGAGAAACAGAAATAGAGGTCAATCACTCGAGACACGAGCCACATAACCTAGGATCTCTGCATTGAGTTGTCGAGACGCGAGGCGCAGGGCCTGGATATTAGGAATCAATCTGTGCCGACAAGCCCAGAAAGGGAGATTTGGCTTGGGGTCAATCCACTTTCGCAATTGTGGAGCCCTGGCTTGCTGGATCGCTGCTGGTTTTCGTATGCTATCGGAGAAATAGATTATCCCACAGTCGTCGTCCAAGTCGCATGCCGTACAGGAGAGATCGTCTCGAAGGTGGCGAGCGTCTCGATAGTTGACGGGAAATAAGGTATAGCCCTTTCGATGTTCGATGACTAGTTCGATTATTTGTTCACGTAGCTCCGGTGGTAGTCCGAGAAGCCCCTTTTCATTTCGTCGATTGGCGTTTGTGACTCGTAGTTTATCCACAGGATTACTGAGTCGGAGGTCGAACGTGCTCGAGGATCCAATCCATACACCGTATTCTGCGGTCGTCGATGTCATTGTTACTCGATTGCAGTCCTGTACTTTTGTGCGAATGAATGTCAGGCAAGATAGGAATTCTGTTGACTCTGCATTGTGTTGAACAGTCAGCCTGGAATTGGTATAAGTCATACAGCAGGAAGGAGGGCAAGATTACCAAATCGATGGTTTCTAGCGACCGTATTCTTGAAGTATATGTTATTCGATTGCTATCTGATACGAGTACAAGTTGTAACTCAAAAGCCGAGACACTCCCAACAGCACCTGCTTCATACTTACCTTGTGTCCGTGTTGACTTGGAAAGAGGAAGTTTAACCTTCTCAATTCATTTCGACTAGTTGCAATTGAAAAGAATCGAACCGATCAATAAAATAGCGCCACAGTACTGTCAGCACAGCATCAAGCTCAACGATACAGGACCGCTACTTACCCGACCCACGCCAAGCCTCAATGTGTAGGAAGAAGGTGTACACACAGCAGCTTCTACGTCTTGATATCTACCCAATTATGCTGTAACGCGCTTTTTGCACAGCATTTTACCATTGTAACCACTTCTTCAACCAGCAACATTCTCAGCGATCTTCTTTCCATCCAATCCAACCTTACTCTCCGCCCTCTGCTCTTCCTCTTTCGGGCTTTCAAACAGCTTCGCAATAGCCTCCACGGTAGTATTGCCACCACTAAATATGATGCCGATACTCCACCCATTCTCGCCCGCCTCCTTCTCCACGATCCGCCGGAAATCTTCATTGTATAGTGCCACAGCCAAAGGAACACACCCACTCGGCTCAACAACAACTTTCATCCTTTCCAGTACCAGTTTCATAGCGTTTTTGATCTGCTCTTCCGTGACGCTGAAGATGCCCTTTACCTTGTCGGGATCACTTATCACGCTCCAATTGATAACTCCAACAGGGGTGCGAAGCCCATCTGCGATTGTGAGGGTCGAAACATCTTCCACTCTCTTCCCAGCTTTCAAGCCTCGCTCTCCATCATTGGCACCTTGGAATCTGGGTTCGGAGCCAAATACTCTGATACCAGTCCCGGACATCGCTGTTGCGGTCCCGCCTAGCAGTCCACCACCACCCAACGGCGCAACAATAGCATCCAACTTCTCACCTAGATCTTCGACTTGCTGTTGAAGCTCTAGAGAAGCAGTGCCTTGTCCGAGTATTATATCTGGATGATCATAGGGCGGTACCACCACGGCATCTGGATGTTCTTTCACAACCTCAGCCAATACGGCTTCCCTCTCTACACTCGTGGAACCAGAGAACACAACATGTGCGCCTTGCGACTTCGTTCCTGCGATTTTAGACGGAGTGGATATGGTGGGCATGATTATGTGGGCTGGGACCCCGAAGGTCTTCGCTGCAAGGGCGAGAGCTTGGGCATGGTTTCCTGTCGCTCTCATCAGCGATCGATGTTTCTCTCGCTCCTGTTGCCATCAGAGGCGCTTTGGAGATCGCCTGGATGAAATGTTGGAAGTGACTACGTACCAGAACTATGCGTAACAACCCCTCCCTTCCTTCCCTCCTCTCCCAACCTCGCAAGCGCGTGAAACGCGCCTCGAGCCTTGAAAGCCCCAATCTTCTGCTGATGCTCACATTTGAAGAAGAATCTTATGACAGGTTTGGCGGGTGTCTGGCCCTCCCACTCTGTTCCCACGAGATCATTGGGCGATTGTGGTGTTGAGGCGATGGAGGTAAGGGTCGTAGAGGTTATGGTTGGAGTGAGGTGGATGTAAGGTTTGATAAGGGTATGAGCTTCTTGGACCGAAGAGCGGGTTAATGGCGGGGTATTTTCTATAGCTGACATTTTCTGGAGAGCTTGCAAAGAGTTGTAGCAGAAATGATCAAGCTACCACAGTATTCGTATTTGAGAGAAATATATGGCAATAATTTATGTTCTGAGCACGACATCCATGTTGCTGATTGTTGATTATACAGTACCTAGGGCGTACGATCGGCATTAGCCATTGGGACTTTGTAATTACATGTGGATTCCACGCGATTTTTGCGTCGAAGTGCAAACATTGTGAGGCTCACGGTCACAGAGTATATCCCAAAGAGGAAAATTCAGCGGATCGAGTGGTTGTTCTCTAGTCTGACGAGAGATCAAGCCTCAGCGTTTTCAGCACTGGCAATCATGTCTTCCACTTCTCTCTCGGCCATCCACTTCCTGACTTCTTCCATGAGCTTTTCGAGATTCTGTCCTCCACTTAGGACTCCATCGATGCCATGCACAGTAGTACCACTCCGATGGTCTGTGATTCGCTGTTGTGACCAATTGTATGTCCTGATCTTGTCGCCTCTGCCCATCTTCGCCACGCCAACTACGCTCCTTCTCATTTGCTTCAGCTCCTCCTCACGAGCTTCGCGACGCGCCTGGGCCAGTCTTGATCGCATGACCGTCCATGCCTTTTCCCTGTTCTCGTGTTGTGACCGCGAATCTTGCATTGAGACCACAGTGTTGGTTGGAACATGGGTGAGACGAATGGCAGACTCGGTTTTGTTGACGTGCTGTCCACCAGCTCCACTAGCTTTCAGAACGTCTGTCCGAATGTCCTTAGGATTGATGTAGTAGTCGCTGTTTGGATCTTCGAAACTCAAGGCAGTCTCTTCAGTCTGGGTAGGAATCGAAGGCAACACCATGACGGATGCAGAACTGGTGTGGGTACGTCCTTTTGTTTCCGTCGCTGGCACACGCTGAACTCGATGAACGCCTGCCTCGCAACGCAACACTCCATATGCTCCTGGAGTCTCAATTTCGAGCATGGCCCCATTTATGCCGCCGGTTTCGTGATCAACGTCTTTCTGAATCAAACTCGTGCGCATAGACCGGTCGGAACAATAACCTTGATACATCTGGAGTAAATCGTTTGCGAATATAGAGGCTTCTCCTCCTCCTGCTCCTGGTCGAACTTCAATCAAGCATGGTAGGTCTTCAAACGGGTGCTTCGGAACGAGGCTTTTCGTGAGGGATTTCGAGGCTTCGTCAAGCTGCGTCACCGTGGTTTCGAGATCTTCTGCAGCCAAGGCTCGAAGTTCTTCGTCTGTGAAAGGATCACTGATAAGTGTTCGAAGCTCGCGCAATGACTTTCCGAGAGAATTAGCAGAAGCATTTTATGCAATGATCTTGATCTCGACAAACCTCGTCGGCTTTCTGGTAGCGATACAGCGCATCCACAATCGAGGCCAATTCGCCAACTCTTTTCGCGGCAGTATTGTCATAGTTTTCATTGAGTTTCTCCGACAGAATTTTGTGCTCCGATGCAATATTCTTTGCGCGTGCAAGTAGTGCTGGATAAACGAGTTGAGAATTGATGCCTGGATGGGCCGCGGTGCTGTTCAGCCGCCGTTGGGCTTTCCTAGCCTGTTTCCATGGTAGGGCGAGACATCGTGAGCATATCCAAGGATACCTGAACATGTCACTTCATAGATGGTTCTTACGGGAGGTTTCTTGTACCAGAAGTGATTTTGGGGAACATAGTTATACAGAAAATCTGCTAGTACACATGTGGTTAGCTGTTCCTTTTGGGATCCCCTACCTACCACATCCCGTCCCTGTCCGCTGATGCTGTATGTACTTCCTCGACAGCGTCTTGTCCTCCAAGGAACCCCTAATGAACACATACACCGTTCTTGATGTTCCCTCTGTGCATTGCTCTGTGTTGGCAAATCTACTCCATCAGATCCTTTCTTATCTTCCATGCTCTGACATACTTATGTTCTCCGCGTCTCACTTGCAAAAGTCTCTCTGTCTATGCCGCTGCTCCTTTGTTCGACCTTCTGCACCTTTCGGTTCATCCGAAGCTTCTCACTCAGACCCTCTTTCCTTTAAACCAGTTCCGTTGGAATGAACGTGTTGGGAGGTCGGGATCTACAAATTACTGCATCCTGAACAAGTGGTGTCCGATCAAACTCTAACAAATCTTCTGGAAGAGTTGACATTCTAGGCTTCTCTATCCATCTCTGTCGCACTCGACACGGTCAACTGCAGGTCAGCACAGTGGAGCAGAGTTATCACCATCTTGCAAGAGGATGGCCCAAATCCCTCGAAAGCAGGTACCGGCCTTCTTCACCTTCCACTCCCCGAATTTCCCGCGTCACATCAAACCCTCGCGAAACTACCGCCATTTCCACCCTCAAACGTTGCGACAGGCTGTTCCTTGACCGCCTCCACAATCTCCCCCTTCTCCGCGCCCTCCATACGGATCTGGACCATACTGTCCAGAACGTTGGACGAATGACCACTCATAGGGTGCGAACAGATCTTGCAATAATGCTGATTCGGATGGAGGGGCTGTCTGTGATGCGTGTAGATGTGATGATTGATCATTTGACGGAGTTCGTGTTCGTAAGCCGCTGATATGGTGGCTGAGCAGTTTGGTGTGGGACAGCTACGGGTTGATGGAGTGGAATTTTGTCCGAGTGTTGAGGATTGGAAAGAAATTTCTGTTCTTGATAAGCTTAGGTGATTGGCTGCTGGTGTGTGGTAATCGTGGGTAAGGTATTAGGAAGGGTAAGTTTATTCGAGCAGAACAAGATGAATTGACTTTTGATCGAAGGACTTGTTCAAGTTGTTCAGCATAGACACCCATGTTGAATGCCGTTCTCATACCAATTACCAGAACGTGTATGCCTCCAACATGAGCTCCGATAAACACCACTGAAAGCATACCCAGTTGTCTCTCTCCAGTATGCACTCGTCAAATCGACCAAGGAAACCACACAACCCAAATGGCACCTAACACCACCTAACCGCAATCGAAATACCATCATCATCCTAATCTTCATTTGTCTCTCCCTCATCTCCCCTCCCCGCAAAAATCTCGTACAAATACTCCCAAACAACCTTCCTCCACGTCTCTTCTCCCCTAGCTCCCCACGCCTCCCTCAAGAACCCCCACACACCATCAGCCGTGGGCATGTACTCGTAGACTTGAGCGTCGACGTAATAGCCTTTGCACGCTTGCCCATGCTCGCGCTCTCGGTCTTGCATGTCCACGGTACAGCAGGCTAGGTATTTGTCGCCGCACTCGTCGCATATCACCGGGTAGAGCGTGAGAGACATGGCGAGTCGCTTTTGGCGAGGGCGATGAGGGTGACTGAGACTTCCAGGTGGTGAGCAGAAGTTCTAGAAGCAAGGTGAGCTGATCTTACTGACTTTTGGTGTGGAAATGAAGGGGTGCTGATGAAGTAGATGTGTTTCCTGGAGGCGCAAGTGACGTAGCTTGGAGGGAGGCCATTTCCATGAGATAGAGAGAGTCTCTTATAATGGTCTTGTGAGAGTTGGTGACTTCATTTCGTTACAAGTTACGTGAGTAGCCGAGTTGCGTGATCACTCTACCAGACTCTCCACACCCTTTCTTCATCCAGTCATTCCTACATTTACTCAATCAACCATTTACTCATTCCCTTCCTCTACTCCCTTATCCTAAATCCTTACCACCAGCAGAAGAATAGCTCATGTATGGCGGAGAAACCCTCTCTCTGAACAAGGACATCAATGACTCACCAGGTCTCAACACCCTCATCAGAGTCAGCCTCCTCCACGGACTCAAAGATGACGAGCGTGGTGCGCATCATTCCCGAACAAATGTACTCAACCAACTGCAACTGCGGGCTCGATGATGCGCTTCGTCACACTCCTTCTCTTCCTTGCTGGCCGCATAGTGCAAGCTCGCATGTGCAGCAGTGGAAAAAACAAGACCATGGAGGCGGAGCCATGGTGTTTGGGACTTTTGGATATAACTGGCTTGTCTGGAAGTTGCTGATAGATGGTTGTCTTGGTTGCGGATTCGTTGAATATGCTGAGAAGAGTAGAAGCTTGATAATGAGCGGCGTTTTGTACTGACTCTACTTGTTCGCGCAGCCGTCACGTCTTGAGGTAGGTACGCATTCTATGGCTAGCAAGTTCGCTAGGAAAGCCCATACGGTTAAGTCACGATCACAAAAGAGAAGTAATGGTTTCCGCCGTTGCTTGGCAAACAGAATAATATAGGATATACCTTCACAGTGGGTGTATCACTTCTGTGTCCCTCGACATAAATCTCCACCGACTTATCATCGTCTGCAACGTAAGATCAGTGGATCTTCAACCTACCCCAATAATGATGCATCATAACCACTTCCGACTCTTGACCTTCCTTTCCGTACCCAAAGACCCCTCAGTAGGTCGACAAATCAACCCATGCCGATCCCACGCAGCATCACCCTGCTCCCTGCTATTCAACCATGTCGGTGGAGACGTCGAAAACTTATAGCGTGCGGCGTGCCGTAAAGATTTATCCGGATCCTGTGTTTGTGCAGATCATTGAGTAGTCTGGGTAATATTTGCCGAGTTTGTTGACGGGCATTGTTACTGTTTTTGGGGGTCGTTTGTGATTATTTGTCGTTTGCTCGGTGGTTGGGGTTTTGATCGCCCGGTAAATGGTATCGTTGTCGAGACCTGTTTGGCTTTGGTGTTTGAGTGTTGTAATTGAAAATTGTAGAGGGAACAGGTCGGTCTTTATAGTGAAAGAAGAACATGTAGCTAAACCTGAGGGATCATTAAACTCCAGCTTGCGTGAATGTCGTAGCTTGCTCTTACGACCCGAAAATCATCCGCTAAATGCCTTGACGAGCCACAAGATGTGAAGCAGAAACAAAATACTTGCTGGTTCTTCTTGATCATATAACGAATGTAAATCAACTTAATGGCATACTTCATCGGGGGGATGGAGAATGTGTTGCTACTGCTGTAAGCTTCACCTGCTTAAAAATCTCTTTCGAGACTTCGACATCGTCGCTAGGGGCCCATACCATTAGAACATCAATCGTATTACCATTACAATCTTCAAGCACCATACCACAACCATACTGTTTGCAAATCCATTTCAATGGTGGTAAGTCTGGGTTCGATGGCCGTGTGACCTCATCACGAGCATTGACTCCATCACTCGGTGCAAGGCCTAAAATTGCCCGAGTTTTCGAAACATAGTTTCAAAGTTTGACTGTCTACATGAAGACCGAGATTTCTTCGTTTCTGCGAACACCTTCATTGCAATGGCTAGATATGAAGATGGAGGGTCAATGCCCGCTCTGGCGCCCCAGGAGTCAAAATGTATAGAACTCTCCAGGCAGGTTATTAGATCTGCAACTTGACAAGTGTTCCTCCTCTTGTCCAGATCAGGTGCCCTTGAGTCTTCCCCATTCGGGCGCTGAGTCAACGTGTCCAGTAACCTTGTTAACCACTTTACCTCTATCCCATTCCCTCCCTTCGCCCTTCTTAGCCCATCGAACATCGTCTTCCGTCTTTTCGCTGCCTTTCTCCCATTTCTTAATCTCGTCCTCGGTGAAGCCAGCTGCACGGAGCCTATCTCCCTGCGTCTGTTTGAACTTTGCTCGATCCCGCATTGCTTCGAGAGCCATCTCCCAATCGTCGGTTGGCCCCACTTCTGGCTCGACATCAACGTGAGGATCGTAGGAGGCAGAAAAATGCGAGTCCATTGCTGAATTCGAGATAGCGCCGCGACCTCTAACTTTGACTGCAGGCGCAGGCGGTGGTGGGAGTGGGCCGACTATGTCTTCGAGGGGGTCTGAATCTGAATCTTGTCGATTTTGTTTGAAGCGTGGGACTTTGGTAGCAGTAGGAGACGAAGGGGCGACATCCCAGCGATTCGATCTTTTTCCCGGTTCCGATTGTTTAGGAGGATCTAAATCCATGGCGTCACTTTTATGACTGCGCCGTGGCGACGGATTTCTGTGCCTGCCACCTCTTTCGACTTCAGGGCTCCGGTTGCGACGGTGCGAGCGTTCCTTCGACTTTGATCGAGATCTTAAGTGGCTAGGATACTTTCTTTGACGGTGTTTCCTGTGTGAACTTTCTCTATCCCTGAGCCTTGCCGGAGAAGCTCTCCTGTCCCTGCTCCTGCCATGTCGTGTGCTCTTTCGGTGTCTCTCCGGACTTGCAAATGTACGGTGTCTGTCCTCCTCACCCGAATTCGATCTGTCCCTGCTCTTACTTCGGTGTCGCCTGTGCTTTTCTGCCCTTCTCAACGACATCATGATCGCCTGGTCGAGGGTATCGTTCTTCTCTTTAACGCGTTTATGAGAACGTCGCGTGCTGCGCTCATACTCGTCCTCATAGTCCCCATTTGCCCGCCCCGATCTTCTGTTATAATCATCGTATTCTATCGATCGATCACTGCTAGATCCCGGGCGCTCGAACTCTTTTGGCGGGCTCAACCGATTGCTGTCTCTAGCTACAACGTCGACTCGTCTCCGCTTCGTCCGATGGCGCTCTTCACTGCGATCCCCGGAACTGCGGCCTCCATTTGCAAGCTTCCTAGCCTCTCTCGCTTCCTTTTCGCGCAGATCTTTTAGCCTTGCTCTTGATTCTTCGGCTTCTTTCGCAAGGAGTGCTTGATTGTGGCTGTTGGTTTCGCGAATAATGTTACGTAGGAACCGTTTGTTTGGCCTTGGAGCTTCAGCGTTCGCTCTAGCGGATCTTGTATGAGTATGGTGTATCTATGAGGCGTCGACTAGGCATACCTCTGAGGCATGTATGCGCGCATGCCTATGAGAGAAGCACTCTGTTTGGCCTTCTTTGCATCTTCCTTAAGCAGGTTGGCCACATAGTCGTCGTCCAGAGGGCCGTCCATAGTGATGCTCGCAAGCTCCTTCTAACAGCAGAAAAATGGCAGTCGTGTTATTGCAACCGAGTATTTGTAGGTCGCGATCCCCTAAGTTTTGGAGTTTCTCGTTGTGGTTAATGATCCCTGCGAGTATTTTGCCGGGCCCCTCATCGCTTTGTTTACATCCAAGAGCGAACAGCTACACCACAAACAAAGCCGGAATCAGCCATGGACGTCCTATCGAGGCCCGAATTCAAGAGCGATCTTGCTATCATACGACTAGCAAACAATATCATCAAGTCCAGTGCCCACGAAAAGCGATCGTCTGATGTCTCTACAGACAGCACGTTTGGAAGCACAACTCCAGCAGGACTGGCTGTAGAACTGGTGCATTACAAGGTAGAGCAGATACATGTGGAGTCCAAATTATATGTACTGATTTAATAGGAACTATTCTCGAAGCTACGCTTCTCACATAATGAGCAAGTCTCCAAAGAGAAATTCTTGAAAGCAATCACTTCCGACACGCCGCTGTTCATTGAGCCTCATGAAAATGCACGGCTCGAGATTCAGCTCGCTGAGGAGAAGGCCGCCTTGAAGTCGCACAAAGAGGAGGTCGCCAAAATGGCTGAGAATCTGGAGAGGAGAGGCAAGGAACTGGCAAGACGTAGGCCGATTCCCAACCGAGAACTGGACTTGGGAAAATATTGACAGTTTTCCAGGATACGAACAAGTCGAGCTGCAGAAGACCATATTATCCGATCTGCCTGAACAGATAGTCAATCTACAAGCGACCATCGAAACTCTTCGCATGGAAAACCCGTCGCCAGCCAAATCCACGAACCCGAACCTCAATCTTCCTTTACCAGCAACATTGAACTTGCTCTCGGAACGCGAATCGGAATCATCCTCGTTGGATGCTCAAATTCGCGCATTACAGAATAACGTTCCTCGGAAGACGCGAGAATTGGCGCGGCTGGAATCAGAATTGCAGCCACTGTTAGCTCAGAAGAAGACAGTCGTTGGTCAAGCAAAAGAAGCTAGGAAACGCAGAGAAGAAGGTGGCGTGGATGATATGGAACAAAAGGGACGATGGCATAGAGCTTCGCACACGGCTCTGTCTCAGATGCTGGGTGTGGAAAGCTGAATCACATTTACATCTGTTTGCTCTGGCTAAGGGAGGTTTGTAACGCTGGAGTTTTGGAGCGCGAAATGGATATACCCGGAAAGAGCAGGGAACGGTAAGGGTTGACACTGTCTGTATGCCATGATAAAGTATCAATCATGGAAGATTTTTCTACTATCGTGACCCAAGATAAATGCTGACCTCTTGAGCGCGATCTTCACACGATTGTGTTTTCAAGAGAAGACCTGACCTATGAACCACTCACCATTCACAGACCCATGGTCTCGGCATGAATACCCAGTCCAAGTTCATCTCCTCCGCGAGCCGCAGCTTTGCAATTGAACAAATAACGACAAAGTTGACATGAACAACGACGGCCAGTCAAGACGCCAACTAACTACCAGCACAGCCGTATCCAAGATGTCATTACTCTCGCTCTTCACGCAATTCTTTTCCAAGCCCAACGAACACACCTTAGTAAGCCCGTCACCATGACTTATCGCTCTAGGAGAGACTTGGCGAAGAAGTGTGCGAAGCATAATGCTGAACGCTTTGATGCTTGGAGGTCGAGTGGGAACTTTGGAGAAAGATTATCATGATTCGGTCAAAAGAGATCCTGATGGAGTCATGAATGGAGGCAATGAGTGTGCTTTGGGCCATTGCATGGCTTGTAACATTTCATCGCTGGCGGATTAACACTCCATTCATGAAAGAGTCATGGTCTCGTAGGAGTTGGACATATATAAAGAGGGCTCTAGATATGGCTTAGTCTGTTGCTTTTCACTAACTAAGCGTTGATTTGTTGGGAAAGCAAGATGCCTATTTCCTTACGATCGCCCTTCAGAAACCCAAAAGCTTCGGCTAAAGAACGAGTCCCGGAACCAACCCTCGTATCGATCCTTATAAACGGAAGTGCTGACCTTGAACCACAACCACAATCACCAAAAAGTGAGGAAACCATTCCTTCACAACAAGCTTCTTCTAAAAGCCTCCCCACCGCCACCGCCACCACCCGGCCCCAAACCCTATCCTTCCAAACACCCCTTCACCCAAAATACAAATGGGACCCAGATCCCTCATCCCCAGCTTTACAATCGAAAACACTCGATCGCATCAAGTCTTTGGGTCAGGCGAAGGCGAGTCGGAGAAAGGGATTGCAGGGATACACTCGCATGTGTCGATGGTGTGGGTGTTCGATTTCCTTTTGGGTGAGGTGGGAGTGGGAGGCCGAGGAGAGGGTGGAGGTGCATGGGGGGGAGTGTGCTGGGAAGTTGGGGAGTGATGATATAGGATTTATTGGTGGAAAGGAAGGGACGAATGGTGGGAGGGTTTAGTAATGGTGGAGATTTTTCTGGATATGAATCTGTACAAATTACATATTAGCGTAGTGATAGATTTGTCATCGAGATCTAGGACTGATAGAAGAAAATGAAGTATTTAGCGTCATTCGTAATGAACAGGGACGTTATTTTTCGAAAGCCGCGCAGCAGGAAATAATATTGAGTACGTCTAAGTAGTTTTAAGTCTTGGGCTTGATAATAAGCTTGACTGTCCTGAGTGATACTACTGAATAACCGTATATTTGCGTGCACTGCTTTTAAAAATTGACGTCCACCGTCACGATATGTATGAAGATTCATTTCCACCACCACGATATACCATGCAACAAGAGCAAAAAGGAAACTTTTGATTTCGCCCGGGCTCGATCCGGGGACCTTCAGTGCACTACTCCACTTATTTCGCAAGCAGTTGTTAGACTGACGTGATAACCAACTACACCACGAAACCTGTTGTTCTGAAGGACACTGGTGACTTATTTTTGTCTATATTCTCTCATACTTCATCCATTTCTGTTTGAGACGTGAGTTACATTGGAGTGTGACATGAGTCATGCAAGTTGAGCACTCATGAGCTCGCCCTGAGCCAACAGGAACCTGTGTGATCGTGCTCAATTCAAGCATCAGCTCCTTTAATTGTGCCTGAGTTTAACCCTGAGCAGCATGAGAAGGGTCTGAAAACGGACCCCAATCAGCTTTTTATTATTATCCAGAGCTTCTTCACTGGCCTCTCCTCTCCACGATCCTGAAAGATTGTCTCCACGAAGTTCCGCTCTCCTCGGACGAATTCTCCATGGAGCACTTTATTCCCTTAGAGATTCTTTCCGCGGTCCTCTTCTCTCCATGGAACCTTTTCCTCTTCGGAGGAGCTCTTCACGGTCCTCTTCTCTCCACGAAGCTTCTCGGCGATTCTATTTCTACTACTCGACTTCAGTCCGGTCCTGGTTCCAGTCGCCTTGACCACCCTACAGGAACTAATTTGAAACGCTTAAATTTTAGCAAAAAACTCTGGGATAGGTCTTTGAAGAAAACCTTCGCTACAAATCGGCTGTTGCGAATCTTGCAACATCGATGCCTCATTGCAAAGGGCCGTGGAGCACATGAGCATAAGTCTTGTCTTTTGTGCGTCGAGCACGGCATGATGATTCTGGCCAGAGAGCTCATGGCGGCTGCCATAAAAGAGTGCGAACAGTATTTCCAACCGAAGCGGGAAAGTTCTGCTGTCTGAGAGCTTTCCAATATTAGATCTGGAAGGTTGTACCATTGCCACGCAATTCGAGTCCGGCGGTAGGATATTGCTGTAACCCTCTGCTTCGAACCAGCCTCTAAGACTACTCAAGTCTCGATAGTTGGTCGCCCAAACAACCACAACCGCCTCTGGCGTGATGCCTGCGTTTTGTCGACGCTGGATCAACTGATGAACATTCATATGGCTATGTGCATGGTTGCGTAACCTCGCTGCACGTCTGTTTGCAACGCTGAACCATCGTCGCAGATAAGATCTTCGCTTTCGAACCCATCGCGGGCATGTCCAACACCATGGCTTAAAAGAAGCATTTTCAATTCCTCCTTGCGGGCTTACAAGGCTTGATGGGCGCGAAGCAGCTAAAGTGTCCTCTCTTGCCCTGGAATCATCGCGACATCAAGACCCTAATAGACCCCAACAAGGGATATTGAATTGGTAGATCGTTCCTTGTCCCCTAGGTACGCAAGGATTCATAGACTCTAATATAGCTTCTTGAAAGTAAACTCATCAACGCTATCTACCTAGGCAGGGAGTCGTAAGTCACGAAATGGGCTTGTGGTCTAGTGGTATGATTTTCCCTTAGCATGGGAGAGGTCCGGGGTGCAATTCCCCGCGAGTCCAGTCTTTTTTGTCATGTATCCACATCTTTTTCCTCTTCAAGGAACGTTGTTCACGAGTCATCCGAGAAGATGGTGTGGCTAATCTAAAATCACTCATTTTCTCAAGCTCTCTATACAGGCTGTTCGATACGAACCCGGCTGGCTTTGTCGATGAGATGTTGTGGATAGGTCTCCTTACGGCGACTGAGGCTCAGCTGGTCGTGACCTTTGACTGAAGGTTGAATTAGTTCGATCGCGAGCTCTAGGTTATCTTTGCTGGTCTCGTTCTTCATCTATTCTTTGCACCCGACGTATTTTCGGTTTCTCTCTGGTGCTTACAAGACCGTTTGACACATATGGCGTGGCTGTTCAGATGACGAGGGCCCCAGATCTGGGACCGCGAGTGCGAGACTGGGACGACAGCATGAGCAGCCTGAGGCAGCTCGATTCGAGCGTGGGCGACCATGATTGAGTTTGAGGTGACCGTGAGCGAGTATGAGTTGAGGCGGTGCAGTCGTGAGCGTATTGAGCCGACATGAAGCCGAGTAAGATTTTGCTGAGTCAACGTGGTTGTATCGCCGACACGAAACGGGACGTAGGTGCGGCACTTTGTTCCCAGCAATAGCACGTCAAGATATCAATTCTACGATTTTTGCCCGAAGAGATCAATAAGGAGGACGCGTGCGGGTCATCGATTGGCTGTGGACTCGGCTGCGGGCAAGGCTGAAACTTGAAACATCAGACGCTGTGTTGCACCACAAAAAGTGATTGAAAAAAGAATCAGAGAGATAGGTAGGTCAGACTCTGTTTTCAGATGTAGTAACGCTGTTAAGCTTGGGGTTCGATGACAAGGCTAAGAGGTTCAGTCTCTGTTGGCAGTTATCGCATCATTAATGATGAACCAGATCTCGGCCGCCAAAGATGGAACTTGTTGATCGGTCATAAGACCTCCTCGCCTTGAATGTCTCGACATGAATGCACAGATTGAAAATGATGCTCGCAAAATCCATCTTTTCATATTCAGTCCTTTCCCTCTCTAAATCCTGTTCAAGATACCTCTTTCATCTGGATCTGCCACCAGACGTTCTGAATATAGCTGAGGACAGGCGGAATGATTTTTTCCGGCGCGAGAACAACACTTTCCTCACTTCACTTCCAATTATAATCGTCGGATCAATAGCTTAAGCCTCGACGGCATACTTCTATTCCTGCCATCTCAGTTTCGCCAAAATGCAGAATCGGGAACAAGTCGAAGCCGAGTTATCGCATGCGAGGAATATAGGCCGGGCACCAGATCTCATCCTACCATAAAATAGTCAAATAATCGTTCCTCCGTCGCGAATTCTAGAAGGGGAACTGGTCGATGGTCCCGGCAAGGCTGAGAGTCTCGCAAGGCCCAAACGTGCTAAGGCTGATGTTTACCCTCGATCAGGAAGCAGCTTCTCACGGTACTGCAGAACTTCAGCAACGACAACAACCATGTCTCTGCTTTAACCCGGATTCAAACTCATGCCAATAGATACAGGAAGCAAACGGCCGCCGCCATGAAGAGATGGGCCGATAAGCGCATGTCATTGTCCGAACCCGTGCCGCCCCCACAGACAACCACTACCACAATAGAAACGAGCCATGCCCGCCTTTCGGTAACCTCAATCGGTCCCCAGGATACTGCAGCCTACCCTGATGTCTTACTCCATCCTGCAATCCTCCTCATCCACGGTAACAGGTATGTCTACCATTCCTCGGTTTTGAAATGCCATCTTCAGCTCTTCTTTGATATCGACAAGATTCTAGCAATCCCGCTAGATCACTTGACCATAGCTTCATTCATACCTCTGTGAGAAAGCGCTTAGCTGACGACGTGAAAACAGTTTCGACTCCACTATCTTCAGGCTTATACTCGCCTCCTCTCTCTCGAAAACACACCGACTCATCGCTCCCGACCTGCCCGGCCACGGGAAAAGCACAGACGCAGTGGATCCGCACAGAACCTACAATCATCCAGGTTATGCTGAATGTATGATCGAGCTACTCGATCAATTGGGCATCGAGGAGGTCATAATCCTTGGCTGGTGTTTGGGAGGTCACGTTGGGATTGAGATGCTACCTGGCTTTCCAGGCGTGAAAGGGTTGATGATTGTTGGGACACCGCCTGTGGGACATGAAAAGGGCGAATTTAATAGAGCTTTTAAATGGTTGAACGGATGGGAGAAGAATATGGCTGGGAGGGACGATCTCACAGAAAGTGAATGCATTCTTTTCGCAGAGACTGCCGCGGATAAGCTTCCAGATAGGAAGAATTACCCCTCCGAGTTCTGGGATTGTGTCAAGCGTTCAGATCAGAAGGCGAGGAAGTTGATGTGGGAACACTTTGCGGCCGGCAAGTGTTCGGATCAGAGGAAAATCGTTGGGGAGACGAAAGTGCCAACAGCGGTGGTGAATGGCGTTGGCGATCATTATGTCAACTTGAAGTTTTTGGAGAGCGTTCAGTTTGGTAATCTCTGGGAGGGAAGTCAGTTCGTCCTGGCGGAAACGCTTCATGCGCCGTTCTATGGAAATCCAAAAAAGTTCGAGGAAGGGTTCAAGATGTTCGTGAACGACTGTTCGAAACCCAGCGAGTCGGTATGGGAGAGAATGGTAAATAAAATGGAAGTAAAAGCTGGGGAGAAAGATTCAAAAGGCGGGGGAAGAGAGAAGGGATTGAAGGATAAATTGGAAGGTGAAGTAAAGAATAGATCGATAGATGGAACAAAAGATCGAACAACGGCCGGGGAGGTGTTCAGGAATTTAATAGACTACTATTCGAAACCCCTCGAGTCAGGTTTGGAAAAGATACCGGATCTAGGAATGCAAACGAAAGCTGGAGAGAAGTATTCAAAGAACGGAGAAAGAGAGAACGGATTCAAGGACAGATTGGATGATAGAGCAAAGAATGGATCGATGGATGAAATAAAATATCGAACAATGGCTTGGGATGAGGGAACAAGAGATGGGGAAGGGGAAGCATCGGCTGGAGAGGAAGAAGCTGATGCTAGGCAGGAAGACGTCAAGGTCAAAAAGGATGAATTGACTCCATCAAGGCGCGGGGCGGAGGGCCGATTCCGTCGCTCAGACCGCCTCATAGCTGATGCTGACCGATTCTACGAGGCTTGGAAGGCTAATTTGGTGAGGCCCAATTGGTTTGCCCAACAGGAGGTAGCAAAGGCTAATGAGGGGGAAGCAAGAGATGGAGGGCAAGATCCACTAGCCAGAGTGGAAAACCAGAATGCCAGAGAGGAAGATCCAAAGGCTAGAGACCAAGACCCAAGGTTCGAAGAGGGAGAACCTAACGCCAGGCAGGAAGATCCAAAGATTAGAGAGGAAGAACCCAATACTAAAGAGGAGGGGGGAAAAGACGGAGGGAAAGACCCAAAGCCTAGAGAGGAAAACCAAAAGGCTGGCGAGGAAGAATCTAATACCAGGCAGCAAGATCTAAAGGTCAGAGAGGAGGCACCAAAAGCCGTCCCCGCTTTCACGTGGGCTAAAATGGCAGCTGCTGGTCACCGCAAAGCCTCCATTTCCGAATCCAAATTTGCGATTGCCACCAAGGGAGGCCTCACTTCACGTGATGCAAATACTGGGAAGAGATGAGTCAAGGACAGTTGGAAGCCGAAGAACTGGTTCCAAGGCTGGTCCAATCGACACGATCATGGCGGAGCACGGCATTGATTGGATTCGTACGGTTTGGATGAGCACGGTTTGGATTCGCATGGTTTGGATTCGCATGGTTTGGATTCGCATGGTTTGGATTAGCATGGTCATGAATTAGCATTGTTGAGACCAGCACGTTTGATAGCAACAGCAGGGAATGGACACCTCAGCATGATTGCGACGGTTACAAGATAAATAACCGCGACGAACATGACTGTAGCCATTATTCCAATAGAGCATTCGCAAGTCACAATCAAGACACTTACTTGTAGGTTCTCATCCTCTGCCTTCACTGCCGCTTTTTGTCCGCCGTACCGCACGATCCAGCGATTGATGATGGAATAGGGAGTTGGTTACCACACCTATCTTAACACGAGAGCGAGAGCACTGGAGGTTCGCAGATCAAAGCTGCGTCGAGTCTGTGG
The DNA here is from genome assembly GCA_014858625.1 of Venturia carpophila. Classification (NCBI taxonomy): domain Eukaryota; kingdom Fungi; phylum Ascomycota; class Dothideomycetes; order Venturiales; family Venturiaceae; genus Venturia; species Venturia carpophila. The sequence continues at coordinate 2,518,991 of JACTAK010000002.1, read as the reverse complement.
GGATTTTTTTTTTCTGCTGCTGCGTAAACTTGCTATCAAGGAGTGTAAGTCATCAAGAAAGATAAGAGGGGAGGTTCTTTCTGAGACCATGTATGTATGGTGAACGACGCAGCTGATTCATATTGATGACCTGAAGTCGTTCGAGCTACATCTGTTGGAGCTCTGCCAAGCTTTTATTGCCGTCCTGGGGAGAACTGCACGATGACGATGTGCGCATCGTAGGCTGTGTATCGGAAAGGGCGAGGAGGATTGATGCACCGGGGAGGGGAGGCAGTGATGGGAAGCGCACACGTCTTTCTCACTGCCACATTCATTTCTCATCTCTTCCAACCCACAGCACTAGACCATCGAAGTCTGCCGTCACTCACGACGTCCGAATCTCGATTCACTTACCATGATCAGACGAGCTTTCCAGAAGTGTAGATTGGTTCGAATACTATCTACAAGTCTAATTCGACTATTATGGCGTTAACCTTTGAAACATAGGTTTGGCAATCTAGTCTGGACTACTCACTTCCTGCGTGCCCCATTTCTCCAACAGTAGAACTGCAAAATAATCGAATCCATCCTTCGAGAATCTGGGCATTATGCCGTGATCTGACCTGGGGGCAATCATTTGTCCAACTTCATACAGACCATGTTGAGAAATGGTAGCCCGGACTTGCCCCATGAATCAAGGAGCCGAAGAGGAATGATTCGCATCTCCTTCCTGGTTTGTAAGCGAGCCGAGATTATAGCGGTGGCTATTCAGAGTGGTTGAGGCCACTACTAAAAGCACTTTCGCACTGGAGGCTAGTAACCATCTGACCGATTACTCAGAGGTTATCACAACTGCCAGTATTTGAGTGCTTTGCATCAACCACTTCTGCCTTGCTTTGGGCAGGATTGCAGAGTGCTTGAATGAGTCATGGTCTTAGCGACCGGAGCCACGAGGGCGTGATTCGTACCAGGAAGATCGTTTGCAAATCATCAACGGAGTGTCCTTGTTTGATCCCAGTGCCTGTCCGTTCTCTCAATTGTTGAAGTGCGGCCTCTGTTTTCCGCCTCCGCCGCCTCGACCTCTATTCCTCCTTCTGCCTGCCCATCTGCCTCTCCCACCTCCAGAACCTTGGCCGGGACCCATGCGCTCCTCTCTCTCACGTTCTCTCTCTTCCTCTTCTCTGGCCTGCCTCTCGCGCTCTTCCTTCTCCCGTTCAAGCTCCTCGGGTGTCTTTTGTGTCAAAACCTCTGGCTTCTTCAGGTCCGTAGGGTACCGAGGATGGGCGCCTTCTTGACACGATCTACCATCTGGACAGAATCCGGCTAGGTAGTATTTGCATAATTTCTCCTTGCGAATGTGTCTATTGGCGCACACAGGACCCAGCGGGCAGAATCCGCGTTCGTAGTGAGGACAGGTAGGACGTTTGAACGATGGATCCGTGTGTTGATATGCGCAGTCATCGCCAGCAGGACACGTTTGATGGCGTTGCCAGTAATTGCACTCGGGCATTTTTCGCAGATTGAAGGAGTGCAGGAATTCGCAGTTTTCGCCTTTCTTGCACAGTCCTCTCAGGAAATGTTTGCAGATGAGACTATTGAGAAGTGGCATTAGCAACTGGATGTTAAAGACACTAGCAAGCACACGGCCATTGCTCACTTGTTGTACTGAGTAGTCCTTGCAGGGTGCTTATCCGGACAGCTGTTTCCAAGCGGACAGTGCCCAGCAAGAAAGGCCTTGCATGTTGGCTGATCAGGAGCAATGCCAAAACGGTACTCTCTCTTCAGAAACTCATCAAATGAGAACTTGTATTGTGGTGCGGCCACCATGGCCATGGTTGAGAGAGTGATGTCTCGACAATCTGAGGGTTGGCTGTGAAGGGCGCTCGAGCTGGTGCTTTTGGTCTGATGTGGGTTTTGGTTGCCGAACTGGTTCTGGTATCAGTGTAGGTCTGGGTGAAAGACGATGCTCCTAAGACGGGTACGCAGTTTGCCACTGATTGTCGTGTGTTTGATAGTCGGGTGGTCTTCTGAGGCGTGATGGATGCGAGGAGCCACAGGGGCTTGGCGAGCGATCATACTCGATCCCGGCCGACGCCATAGGTCTCCGTCAATACCGCGGGACGGGAGGTAGAGCGAGCATTACTCAGCACTCTCGCTTGTGATCTCTCGCCTGGCTCAGCTGAAGACGGATTGTCTCATCACCACTGCATGCGCACCATAGTACCTGTCAACGGCCCCCACTCCCTTCGCAGCTCAGCCAGCTCTAGCTTCCTTGCTCACGCCGTGTGCACGCAATCTCGCTGCGACTTACACAGTACAGCTCACTGCACGACCGAGCATTTGGTGGTCATGCAGCAGCGACCGCAGACCTGAGCATTGCTCCCCGTCCCAGCTCTCACGGGCACCGCGCATCAGGAACACGAACCAAGGACGCCGCTTGGGTTTGCACTCTCCAGCAGCCTGGGCGACAACATCAGGACTGCCGGCGGACATCTGAGGACATCTGAGGACATCTGAGGATATCTGAGGACATCTGAGGACATCTGAGGACATCTGAGGACATCTGAGGACATCTAAGGACATCTGAGGACATCTGAGGACATCTAAGGACATCTGAGGATATCTGAGGACATCTAAGGACATCTAAGGATATCTGAGGATATCTGAGGACATCTGAGGACATCTAAGGACATCTGAGGACATCTGAGGACATCTGAGGACATCTGAGGACATCTGAGGACATCTGAGGATATCTGAGGATATCTGAGGACATCTGAGGACATCTGAGGACATCTGAGGACATCTGAGGATATCTGAGGATATCTGAGGATATCTGAGGATATCTGAGGATATCTGAGGACATCTGAGGACATCTGAGGACATCTGAGGACATCTGAGGACATCTGAGGACATCTGAGGATATCTGAGGACATCTGAGGACATCTGAGGACATCTGAGGACATCTGAGGACATCTGAGGATATCTGAGGATATCTGAGGATATCTGAGGACATCTAAGGACATCTGAGGACATCTAAGGACATCTAAGGACATCTGAGGATATCTGAGGACATCTGAGGACATCTAAGGACATCTGAGGATATCTGAGGACATCTGAGGACATCTGAGGACATCTGAGGACATCTGAGGCTGCCCGGCCTGGGCCATGCTACCTTGCCTCTCGGCCACTCTGGCAATCAGCGCTCCGGGCCGAGCAACGGGGAAGAGAGAGCAGGTCATCCTTGGGACGATCGGGATATCGGTCCTTCGTGGCAGGTGTCGCCTCAATTTTGGTGGCACGGCAGCGTAGGGCGTGGGGGGGTTGTGATTGCTCTCAATCTCTTCTCGCAGCAGTCGATCCGGTCAAGAATCAAGATGCGTGACATGTCCATACTCCACACTGCAAAGTCTTCATCCTCGAACTCGGCTGGAAGTCCCCGCAGCCCACGAAAGTTCTTCCGAGTTCAGATGACGCTCCACACTGGCACACACCGTTTGGCCAATGGGCTGCTTTCTTCTCCTTTGTTTTTCAACAGCCTCGCTTTAGATATGCCTCTGCCCGGCCTGGACCCTGCGTTTGCCTCCCTCTCCATGCCAATGAGCTGCATCTCTTCATGAGAAAGTAGCCATCGAGATCGTCATCGACGAACTGAGCCCTGTCAGCTACTGCGTCAAAATCTGATATCACATTCTGCATGTGCACCATGAGGTTAGCGTCCCGGCCTCGCACACCACCCCTGCCCTGGCATCTTGCCTAGTAAGGTATTTTCGGATCCAAGGAGGATAGACGATACCGGGCCGCAACGGCTGGAAAGATTGTCCTTCGGCCGCGACATTACGTGGGTGCCCACTACAGCAAGCGATGCGTGTCAACCTTCCTCACAAGGTCGGTCGTGGTACGTTCGTGCTTTGACTGGAAGAAACTGCCGCTTCGGCCATGGAGTTTCGTCGAACACCTACATTGCACCTCAAAGACATGCAGACTACAAAGCCGTTGTGATGCCGAGTCGTACCATGATCCTTTTATGCAACCTACTGATATGACGAAACATGCGGGACATCCGTCACACGAGAACGATCGACTTGGCCGAACGATTGTCGTCTTACAATCAGACAAGTAAGTGCTAGACATGACCACGCTCTTCAAGACGCTTGAGAAATCCAAGATCAACGGTGTAGTCTGACCACTTTGCCAGAGCTGTATCAAATGAAAACTACGATTCCATAGACGCCTTCAAGATCTAAGGTGGCTGGAACATACCTTCTCCTGTAGCTTCCCCTCGCTCTTGCTCAAGTTGTGCAAGTTGTCGAGCATAACTAAACAACATCTTGGAGTGGCTCGGCCTTTCAACTACTCCATCTGTCAATATCTCTCCCTCTTCACTCACCATTTCCGCTCCTTCGCCGAATATACCCATTCTCACTTCGTACAACCTGCAAGCACCAGAGAGATCTTCAGAATGTTTGGCCCAGCTCGGCCGCACTGGCTTGAACAGGCTGCCAGTGCGTTCCATTCAAGACCCAAAGGCCACGCTCAATCGAGGTGGTCATCTCCTCCTATGAAAATGTACGCCAATGCGATATATTATCCAAACTACAGAGCTTCGGTCGGATGTCCTCCCTCATCACTGCGATGTGACATACTATCCCATATCTTCTATGCCTTTGCAGCTATCAGCGATTCTGGAGAAGTTTATGTAAGGCCGTCCTACCAGGGCGAAGCAGAATCAACGTTGCTGATGGGATGTTAGCTCGAAAACCACGAGACCGACTGCAACATCCCCATTGACGGTACCCATGGCTATCTCCGGGCACTCTCACAGCTCAAATTCCGTTACAACCATCTGAAACTCATATTGTCTGTTGGTGGAGCAAAAGGAAACAAGGCTGCTTTCTCGAAGGCAAGTTCGGATGAAGATTCCCGCACTCGCTTCGCCATCAGTGCCAGAACACTCGTCGACCAGTACCAACTCGACGGCATCGACATCGATTGGGAATTTCCAGACCCGTCCGAGAGCGAAAACTACCTTCAGCTGATGGGCTGCCTGCGATGCCATCTTCCCTGTCCTCGATACATCGTCTCAACAGCATTGCCAGCGGGCGAATGGATCCTCAGCCGTTACGACCTTCCACAACTAGCCTCGAGTATTGATTTTCCGAACCTAATGGCTTACGACTTCACGGGTGATTGGGGCGATCCAAGGTACGTTGAGTTCCCAATCTCTCGGGATCATCATGCAAACGGTTGAATGGCACGTCCAGCCTTCCACGCATGCGATGACCTTCTTTGTGCAAGATTTCTTTGTGCAAGATTTCTTTGTGCAAGATTTCTTTGTGCAAGATTTCTGTGGCAACCGCCAGGAGACCATTGCTCTGATGAGCGGATGTTGTCATAACAAAGACCAGGTACGCTAACATCCGCAACTAGAATATCGGGCCACCACGCCCAACTGTACCCAAATCACGGCGGCGGCTCTACCCATCCCGCGATCGACTACATCCTCGGCAAGGGCTTTCCTCCAAACAAAGTCCTCCTTGGATGTCCGTGCTATGGCTGGTCGTTTTTGAATTGCAACAACATAAATCAGCCCTGCAACAACTGCGGTGGTTCTGGTGGAGCGTTTGATTACAAAGATCTTCCGCGTCCTGGGACGCAAGAGTGTGTCGACGAAGGACCTGTTGCAGCTTTTTGTGTTGGTGGGGACGGAGGATTTGTGACGTATGACAATGTTGATACTGTCGCTGCCAAGGCGAGGTATGCAAAGAGCAGGGACTTGGGAGGTATTTTCTTTTGGCATGGGCTTTCTGATAAAGAGGGAGACAGGAGCTTGGCTTACACGAGTTACAAGACTTTGCACGAGTAGGAGTTATGGGGGAGCAATAAACTTGTATGACTAGGTGAGTTGACAGACAATTCCTAACCGGATTATGAGTTTGCAAGGCTTGTCCAAGGTGAGTACACTTTGGTCGAGCTTTCGGCTGGTCAGTCTGAACTCTTCACTCTGACGCTCTTTGCTCAACGGGAAGAAACCTGTACGATCAGACCTTCAATTCTCTTCGAAATGTTTTAGCGGAGCATAGCGCGGGCTGAACACTTTTGGATGAAGAGACACTCGAGTTTCTCACTCGGGGGAAACCGATCCATTCGACTGCTGGCTTTAGATAGTTCCGGCACTTGAATATGACATAGGTGGACAAAAACAAATCGAAGATATCCTTCATTGACACCGACGCCAACAGGAAAGATCAATGCGTGCCGACTTGTGCGACTTTTTTCTACAACGATGATAGAAATTTTTACAGTGGAATAGTTAGTGGTCTCATCATTATAGTGTACCCATGGTCACGAGATTCGTAGTCAAGTTGTTTTATACTTGGACTTTGGTTACTCAAGTCAGCCATGTCCATTCCTGGTCATGTTTGGAAGTCGTTCTTGCGCGGGTTAATCAATATGAATATCAAGGTATGAATGATGATATTGACCTAGCTGTCCGTCCAAAGGTATAGAAATGATAATACCGTAGTACTGAGGTTCGATGTGTAATAGCTTAAGTAGTCGGGCTGAAGAGGAAAGTTATCTATTTATAGCTCAGTGCATGTTCCTCAATTGAAACATGATTAATCTCCTGAAGCTCTCTGGGCTCTTTCAGCATCGCATTTCTTCAACATAACACAATTGCAGCCTTCCGAGCGTACACGAGCCCCGAACTTTGAATGATGTGTTCTTGTTCTTCGAATGGAGAGATCCTGTTGGTTCGCTTCAAACGATTGGCCGGCGGCTTTGCCCTCGGTAAAGTGTCATGGGAGTACCGATGGCTTTGGATTCGAAGCGGCGAAGGAGAACCTTTCTGCAGTCTTTGTACGAATGGATGGACGGCGAGGAGATTTTCTAGTGATAAAAGGTAGCACACTATGACCCAAGAGGTAGGTGATGGAAGCATGTGTCGGCAATGGGATATCCTGCCCCGTCCGCACCGGATGTCTATCATCCATCTCCATCCGCCAGACAACCTTGAAATCATACTTCTGTGTTTTTATTTCCCAAGATTGAAAAAGAATACCTTTGATCTCACCTTTGCTCAAGAAGCTCTGGACCAAGAGTTGCAATTGGGAACCGACGTGAGCCTACCTCGCTATAGTTGTGCACTCCGTTATCGGATCCATTGATCGACGGCTCGGGTCGGATTGCCATCAATTATTTAATCGCGTTCAAGGTTCGCTATAAACATCTCGGTCCAAGATAAACAGCTAATTCCCGAAAGCACAACTCGGTCACACTGGCGACTCTTCCTATTTGAAAAACCCCAGGAAATCAGTAGTTCCGCAAGCATGCCGCTCGATGCAACACACATCTTCCCGGCCGCCGTGGACCCAAATTTCACCGCGTTTCCTAGCAGGCGAAGTGTGGTGCACAGCACGAGAGGAATCGTATCTTCCACTCAGCCCTTAGCCAGTCAAGCCGGTGTCCAGATTCTGCAAAAGGGCGGAAATGCAGCCGTACGTATTGCTCTCTAGAACCGGAACCGTTCATTGAAATCCCATAGGACGCCGCGGTAGCTGTCGCGGCTTGCCTCAATGTCACGGAACCGAGCATGACGGGTATCGGCGGCGATATGTTCTGTCTCTTCTACAACTCTGAGACCAAGAAAGTTCATGCTCTTAATGGGTCGGGTCGGGCGGCGAAAAATGCTACGCTGGATGGTATCAGGAAAGAGCTTGGGTTGACTGAGAAGGGTGGGCAGATTCCGATGACCAGTGTTCATGCTGTGACTGTTCCGGGTGCTGCGGCCGGCTGGGTGGATTCCGTGGCCAAGTTTGGCAGCGGGAAGGTGACGATGAGTGATATTTTGGCGCCTGCGATTCAACTCGCTGAAGAAGGGTTTCCGGTGTCTGAGTTGAGCGGTTATTACGTATGCCGTGCTCTCTTTGCATCGGAAGCCAGTCGCTAATATGTTCGCAGTGGGGCGCTAGCGAACAGATTATTCGCAACGCGTCTCCTAATTTCTCGGAAATGCTGAAGAAGGACTCGAAAGCGAAGGATGGATGCAGAGCACCTGGACCTGGCGAATTAATGAAGAATCCAACCCTGGCCAGCACTTTCAGAAAGGTGGCCGAGGACGGCAAGAAGGGCTTCTATGAGGGCTTTGTTGCCGAAGCGCTCGTCAAAGTCACATCTGACCTGGGTGGACATCTCACACTAGAAGATCTCAAAAATCATGCGGACTTGGGTAGCGAAGAGGTCGAGGCCATCACTCTGCGTTTCCAAGGACAAGGCGTGAACAAAGATCACGGCGGTATAGATGTGTGGGAACATCCTCCAAACGGTCAAGGAATCGTAGCCCTCATGGCCCTGGGAATCCTCGAGCAACTAGAAAAGGATGGCAAAATCAAGACCTGGACCGAGAAAGACCACAACTCCATCGAGTAAGTATGGAGTCAAAAACGCATCCTCCGCCCCATCAAGCTAACCCATTCCCAAAGCCACCTCCACGCCTGCATCGAAGCCCTCAAAATCTCCTTTGCAGACGCCTCCTGGTGGGTCGCCGACCCAAACGTCTCCAAAGTCCCGACAAAAGACTTAATCTCCAAACCCTACCTCGCCCAACGCTCCAAACTCTTCGACCCATCCTCGACCGCAAAGATCATCGACCACGGCTCCCCCGCCCACAACCACAGCGACACAGTCTACTTCGCAGTAACAGATTCCCAAGGCAACGCGTCCTCCTTCATCAACAGCAACTTCGGCGGCTTCGGCACCGCCATCATCCCAAAGGGCTGCGGTTTCACGCTCCAGAACCGCGGCGCCAATTTCGTCCTCGACCCGCATCATCCGAACCGCTTCGAGGCGGGGAAGAGACCCTATCACACCATCATACCGGCGCTGCTCACCAACCCGAGTGATGGGAGTTTGCACAGCGTATACGGCGTCATGGGCGGGTTCATGCAGCCGCAGGGCCACGTGCAGGTCCTGTTGAACATGTTAACCTTCAAATTGACGCCACAGGCGGCGCTGGACGCGCCACGGTTCTGCATCGGGGCCGGGTACAAACTCGAGCACAAAGTCTTCCTTGAGGAGGGCATCAAGCCGGAGGTGGTGGAGGGGCTGAGGAAACTAGGGCATGATGTCGAGGTCGTGCGGGGTGTTGAGAGGGGGATTTGCGGGCGTGGACAGGTTATCAGGGCGCATTATGATGATGGACAGTTGGTTTATAGTGCTGGGAGTGATCCGAGAGGGGATGGTGCTGCGATGCCTGCCTGATTTTCGGAGCGATGGGGCAGTAGAGGAGTCGGGGTGAAAGTAGGATAGGGTCGCTTCATCCATATAGTGTCCTCAATCCCTCAGACTCACGACATCTTCTGCCTTACAGTCTACCAACCCAATATCGACCTCGAAACCGGTTCTGACGAGATACAGGTGTTCAACCCCACCAGAGGTCCATCGTTCTCGATATCACATCGCAGGTGATAAATAAGACCGGACACGATTTATCTCAAACCCAAGGGACAATGAATCGGTAAAGACGTTGTGGTGCAGTGCATGCAGAGTCGCGGTACAGGTTGCAATGACCTCTTCATTTTTGATCATCATCGCGACGACTAGAGTCCAACCTCGTAGTGACTAGGCAGATGAAATAGACCGTACGCTGAAAAATCGAGTCGAAGCAGCACCGCGATTAAATATGATCATCGTTCCTACGTACGAACAAGCTCAGCCGATGGCAAGCAGTCCCATTGGCAACATTGTGAACGTGCCCAATTCCCGACATGCATCCTTTTTCTGTCATGGCCAGAGACGATTGTCCATCCCACCTCTGTGAGACCTTGCTTGTTATATCCTGTGCTGGACATCACATGCTTTGACCCAAACTTCTCCTACTCCATCCACACCCGTGGCCAATAATTCCTTCAGCGCAGAGTCGGCCCCAGCGGACCATGGCGCATCATAGGCTTCCGGCATACTGTTCCTTGCAGCGTGTCCTCCTTCTCTTTCTCGGGCCTGTGCCGTTTCTGCTGACGTTCTCCTGTTAGTGATTTTCAAAGTCTTTTCGCTTTTTCCATTACTTGCGCGAATCAAACCAAGACGCGCCGATCCATGCACCCAAACACGCAAGCAAAGCAGCCACACCAGTAGCCTGCCTCCTGAACGAATCTTCTGTCGACAGCTTTTCGACTCGTGCACGCTGCTTCTTTGGAGTCTGAACTTCCGCTTTCAGACCTCCATCGCCATGCTCGAAAAACTCTGCTTCGCTGACGTTGTACCGTCTTCGAACACCTTGTATCATTTTCTCAAGCTGTTCGAGATCTTCCCGCCATGCCGTCTCGTTCCAATTCTGCTCTCCTTGCACTTCGACGTTTTGCACATTGCCAAAGAAGTCCATGACGAGTCTGTTTCTTCCTCCTGTTTCGCCGCCTGGGAAGAGGTCGTACCGGACACCGGGATTGGAGTGAATCTTGCTTTCGTCGTAGCTATCGAAGAGATCACCGATCGTCTTCTTGCAGGAAGGTTCTCGGACCTCGTTTTCGAGAAAGTCGAGGTTGTAGTATGTGTATCGATCGATGACGGCAACACCGACGTCGTTGTCAGCGTGATGGGAATAGGAGGACTGGTCGATTTCGGAGGAGCCGGTGGCTATGATGTTGGGAGAGTAGAATTTGGAGTACATGGTGTTTGCTTGACATGTGTCTATCATGAAGAGCATTTCATGGTATCTATGATTGTTAGCTTGAACAATCGCGAGAAGGCGAGACGATGCCCACCTCTTCTTCTCCCACATCTGCGCGAACGCATCTGCAAGATCAAACGCGCTGATCTCTTCCGCATCCTGAAACTTCAGGAACTCGTTTCCACCGTGGCCAGTCATGTAAACCAGGATGTTGCTACGGTCGTCTGTCAACAGTCTCTTACTCCTGGGCATATCCTCGCCTACGCGATCCGTCAAAAGCCGTATGAAGTTCTCCACCGTGACCTCATATCCCCTATAATCGACCTCAATGTTGTCTCCGTATAGATCCAGGGCGCGATCGGCATTGTTGTAGACAGTTCCTGGGAAGGCATTTCGAGGGTTACAAGCCATGTCGTCAGGCAACATGAGGATGATTTGCGAGTCCGGAATTCCCAGTCGCTTGACGGTGCGGTATAGCGACAAGACATTGGCGAGATGTCTGTAGTTGAACCAGAAACGCGACGTCGAGACCAGGACGGCCCAGTTGGACGTGTGCTCAGCGAAGACACATGTTGCAGTCACAGCCAGCAACAATAAGAGGGACCTGAGTATCATGTTCTGTGGTGGTGTTGGGGTAGCAAATATGAATGCTGTTGCTCACGAAGCCGCAGTTGAGGACTCCCAACAATAGCGCTGATACATGTCACGACTCGCGCTTCACGCCCTGAGTAGCCTGGAAGCAATACAAAGCCATCCCTGAGGCTCAACTCCCTCTGCACAGCCACAGGTTGAGTCTGGGGTCATCGGCTAGACAAGCAGCCGGATTCCTGCACTCCAGCTCGGCCTCTGCTTGCTTATCTCAGCACACCAAGACAACCTGAGCACTTTCACGGCCAAATTATCTCACTACCACGACATGTTTGATCCTTCCAGCAGCTTGATCAATTTCTCAAGAAGGGTCACACGAGCAAAGACGCCGTCTTCGTGTAGCGACGCGTACATAGCCCGAACCCCTCTCTATCGCCATAGAGTGCGACTCGAAACACCATTTTTCCTTTGCCGCCCGCAACGCATGAAGCCGACAGTCTCTTCGGCGTCCAATGGTTCCGGACGAGGATGCTGCTGAGTTCTTCTCCTTCTGCTCTCCCGATTCAGCACGTCGTTTGCTTGCGTGTCCCGGCGTGTGGGCTGACAGTTTTGGCTTGTTTCCAGTCCATCCATAGGATGCTGCTTGCCATGACTTCCGCCTGCGGGGCTTGTCCATGCTTGTGTCGAACATCTGGACTGCGTTATGGATGCCACTGGATATTTTAATTCTGCCCCATCGGACAAGCACTCATGCTTGATGGTCTGGTACTGTGTGTCCATAGGATGGGAGCAGGCTGTGAGATTACTTTTTGTGTCTCGATGTTCCTTAAAGAGACTGTCTTCCCCTGGTAATTATCTCTTGTTTCTGTAATTATTCTACACCTATCTTCAGTCTCTCACTCAGTTTGCTTACTATTTCCATCACTGATCAGACCACTCTCACTACCCTTACTCTAACAAACCCACTCACAATGCATTTCTCTGCCCCTCTCATCTTTACCTCAATCACTGCCGTCCTCGCCTCTCATGGCGACGGCGCCGGACAAGCTAGCAACATGGCCATGTCCGCTGCCTCATCCTGGATTACAGGCTACTCCCTCTCAGCCTCATCAATGTACCCAGTCACCGGCCTCACAGTGACAACGAAGGTCAAGGGGAAAGACGACATGACCACCACCAGTGTCGGTACCTACACCATGGCATACGAATCTGGAGATAAACCCAAGGTCGTGAACTCGACCATGTCCGCCATTTCTATGATGAGCACAGAATCTCCGGCTGTTTCTTCCGCGTCGACAACTGCGGCCGTCTCATCATCGACGGAGGCGAGTCTGACCGCCACTACAACTGGCACGGCTGCTGGCCAGGTTACCACGAATGCTGCCGCTACGAACGGGTGGTCTGCAGCCGCTGGTCTGGCTGCCATTGCTGGTCTCGTTATGGCATAAATACAACTAGTCAAGAGAACTTCAACTCTCCAACGGTTGGGAAATGGAAGGATTACTGCTCTCGTTTGAAAATTGGAAGTATTGCGTCCAGGCATCGGATCAAAAAGAGTTTTAGGAACACGATTTCTTATATCTCTTTGTGAACAATACCCAAGATCAAATGATTGTGGACAAACAGAAGAATTTACAGTCCGCTACGTACGAGCGTGTAATGGAAGTTCAAGACCAAATCTCCCGGCTCATCATCACGATGAAAACCGCATCTGACCTCCTTCAAAGCTAGTCGTCGCCTGCGTCCCTTCCCCGTTCTCAAGGAATCCCCATACTATCCCACTTCAAGCCCGATCACCATAACAACTCTCCTCCTCCTTGCCCATTATGAAACATGCAACGCTCAGACTATGAAAACAGATGAGATGGAACAAATATCCGATTTGACATGTGACCCTGGGAAACATGGTGTTTATAAAAGGTTGGGTTTAGGCGTTTAAGAGATGTATGAGGAAGGTGGATGGGATGGGCTGAGGGTGCCATGTTGATCTGATATAATAGTTTGTGGAGTGGAGGCCCTCATTATTACTCAAGTAAGAGATCACCTGCTCTTTTTACAACGACAATATTCTAGACTGTCACAAAATCCTTGTCACTCGTCACTTAAACTAGAAATTGCCAAGTTTCTGGCAATGAATTTCTGAATGTGAGTTGGAATTTATCGAAATCCATCGAACTCCATCCTTAAAAGGCGACTCTATCTCACCACGATACATCTCCAATCCCATCTCGAACACAGCGCTTCATGTTGAAAAGCACGTTGAACAAACATGTCTCTCTCCCCAGGTGTCAAACCTTCCATCTCATCGGAAAAGGTACCGAAGAGAGCATCGCCCATCGCAGATTGTCCATCAGCCTCGACATCTGTGGTTCGCCGAGAATCATGAGTATGTCGTGTATGTTTCGCGTTCCGCAAATAGAAGAAGTTTGTCGTTGGTTTCTGGAGATTCGTTTGTGGCGCGATTCGACGACGGCAGAGTCGGGTCAATCCGCCAGCCTTCGACGTGCTTGTTGACGCATAACTGAAGACAACTAGTCGAACTCGAAAAGAATAAAACAAACCAGGCAACATGATAACTGTACGCGCCGAGAAGTACCGAGTCCTAAGCAAGCCGTATGACAGTCATCTTCGTGAAAGTTGACAGATAAGGCGGCGGCGTCGGATTGGTAGCCCCTTAATAGCTCAACCTCGCCACGTGGTATACCGTGGAGGAGTATCATTGGTGCTAGGCTGCTGGCTAGAATCCATGGTAAGGTTCTTTGAGCGTCGTCGCTTGCTGTATTCGCTTAGTCTGGCCATCTTCATCTTGGGGAACTGCTGCGACGATGAGTGCGGCGTGACGAAAGGCCGCGTTTTTGTCTGAGATGTGAAATGTTCAGGAAAAGAGATTGACACGGCAGTCGTCATCGCGTGGCGCTTGTAATATGTCTCCGGAACGCGGTGATCCTAGAGCAGTCGTTTTTTCCGTCCTCCTTGCGATGGAAATCGTCTTTCACTTGCTCTTCACAATCCACTCCATACCACCCATCCATTGCCTCAGAACTTCTGGCACTTTGACTCTCTTGTTTGCTTCATCCCATCCGTTTTCCAGTAAGCAAGCCAAGACCCTAGGTACAGCCATAGCAGTGCCGTTAATTGTGAAAGGATAGTCCGACCTCTTCTTTCCTTGGTCAACGATTTGTACCTTCGTGGCAAGCCGTCTTGACTGATAATCGGTGCAGACGCTGGTCGAAGTGACTTCACCCCAACCTTCATCCTTTTCTCTCCTCGAGGGAAAGAAGGCCTCAATATCGCGCTTGCGGTTGGCACTGGCTCCGAGGTCGGTTGTGGGCATCTCGAGTATACGGCAGTGGAGCCCAAGTGACTGAAGAATCTCTCTCTGTATTTCCTGTAGCTCGGCGAACACGGCGGAGACAGGTGACGTGTGCGTCGCAGCAAATGCTTCCGTGTGGTTGGTAGTCATGTCAGCCGAATGTGACTGATCTGGCATCGTCCATGCAAACATCTCAACCTTTGTGAATTCATGAACGCGGTAGAGACCTTTGGTATCCACACCACGAGCTCCGGCTTCGGCGCGGTAGCAGCGGTTCACTCCTACCAGTTTGAGAGGCAACTGATCAGGCGTGAAGGTGGTATTTGACCTCATGCCTGCCAAGGGAATCTCGGCCGTGCCTGCAAGGACCATCTGCGGCTTTGCTCTGTCTTTGTCGGCCTGCTCTACAAAGTAGATTTGTTGTTCGCCATTTTGATCTCGGGGCTGGAAGCCACAAGCATCTGAGATATGGGCATACACCATAGACGGAGGAGAGACGATCTGCCATCCTCTCTTCATGGCGACGCTGAGAGCATATTGTATAAGCGCCTGCTCGAGCAAAGCAGCCTCATTCTTCAAATAATACCAACCCCAGCCAGAAGTCGTGGCTGCGCCTGAAAAGTCCAAAAGGTCGAGCTCAGTGCCAATGTGAATGTGAGAACGCCAAACTCGGTCGGAGGAATGTGTAGGTTCGGGGTGGTCATTGATGTAGCCAACCAGTTCTGGCTCATTTCCAGTCGGTGTGTGTGTGCTGCTCAGATTTGGTAGCTCTTCTGCTAGCTCTTGTATCAGTCGTTGGCATTCCTTCTCTTGCTCTTCGATTGCTGTGAAAGCCGGCTGTAGTTCCTTGGCTTCTCTGAGCAGACCATCTTTGACTTCAGTTCTGGGAAGTAACTCGTGTATTTGATTGAGCCGCTGTCGTAACGGACGAGACTCGAGCTGTAAGGCATGCCATTTCTCGTACACCTCTTTGATGCGCCATGAATTATTGCTTTGCGCTGGATAATTGCGGTCGATACAGTTCAGTTCATAGAGGCCAGGATTTTGGCGGATATGCTTGATGTCGATGACAGGCTTCGGAGCAATCGAAGGACGAGTGTAGGGACGACGAAGTGAGCGTGGTCGGGAGCGAGCTCCGAGGTTGTTCAAGACGCTGCGACGACATGGTGGACGAAAGGAAAATGGTAGTTGCATGCTTGAAGAGCTGTCTGCTAGGTAGCGGAGAAAGATTGGAGTCGGACTTCCAATCCGACTTCCAGTTTTGAAATAAATTTTGTGGTTGAAGCTTCTCAACTGCATATCACGGCCCCGTCTGGTCTTACAAGACACCTACGACCAGGTCATTCTCGATTTCTGCTGCCATGCCACAGTTTGTCTCTAAAATCCTATGCACGGAATATACAGCTGCTAGGACAGAAGACGCAGAGTTTCAGAGGGTGTATAAAGAGGTCCAAATTGGAGCTGCTGCGGAACCGAAGTCCAATCTGCAACCAGGGGCACCAACGTTCAAAGCTGCGTTCAAAGATGCGACTTCAATACAAGAGTCACCAAGCGGAGCTGCTCAAACAGACTGGCCGTTATCCTATCACATGGAAGATCCGACGCCTGAAAAAGATCATGGCCAAGTACAGCACGTTTCTGCCGGCCGTCCCATCGCCTGTGGTCTACCGAATTTGTGAAATTTGCCTCTCTCGGGATCCATTCATAGGAACTCTACTCGTGATAGCATTCGACAATCTAGTGAAGCGATGTCATATGCACTAGACGAATGGTCGGCAAGCTCTAAATCACCTATACCTAGCCTTTGAGTATAAACTATGATGCTTCCTCTGTATCTTACCTCTCCTACTTCAGTGTCGATATCAACACCAACAATTTCCCAGCGAGTTGATTTCTCAACGACGCTTTGCTCAAAATTCGTTGATTTGCTGTTCAAGTAGGATAGAAACTCTCCCCTTTATCTTACTTCACTATCCGACATCTCTATCCCACCACCGCCCCAGGTATACGGGTTGTACATGAAAGAGCCGAGTCGTAAAAACGACCTCTTCCCAAGGACCGAGCAGCAGGCGAAGAAAAAGACTGAACCAACTCTCTTGAATCCGTACAAAAGACTAACATTACGAGCACATCTCCAACTCACGTCCCGACTCCAACTCCAGCCTATACTCAAAATTGCAACAAGGTGACCAAAGACAAAAACTTTTCGATAAAAACCCAAAAAGCAGATAGTCTAGGGGTATCCGTACAGAAATGTCAACACCATCCGACGCGCGCAGTTCCCCTCCCCCACCCTCACGGATAGAACTCGTACTTCCCCAACTCCCTCGCCTCATGCTCCTCCCTCTCCATATCCCTCGCCCTATACCTCGTCGAAGAAGAAGAAGAATTCTGCACAAACCTCTTCAGCTCCCCCAACTCCACATCCCAAAAAACCCTTGCAAAAGCATCCTCGTTAGCCTCACTGGCGAGACTCCACCGCATCCCCTCCCCGCCCCTCCCCCTCTTCTCAAAAACCTCGTCTTCCTCCCAAAGGCACAAGTCACCAGCCTGCGCCTTTGCCCCAAAATCAACCCAATCAACATCAGGTTCCCTCCGATACCCCTCCAGCCCCTCCCCAGGCCCATAAATCCTAAACGCCTGCCCACCGATAACAGCAACTACATCTCCCTTTCCCTCCCCCTCCCCCGAGCCCACCCTCTCAGTGTGATGACTCCCCACGAAAAAATGCCTCCGATACGTCCCCGTACTCCCACCCTTGAATTCATCGTGATAGCCCTTCGCCTGCGCCCTGCCCGCCTGATTACCCGTCTGCCTCACAGCCCTTCCGTTCCCATCACTGAGCGTGTACGGCGGCCGATTCTTCCAGACCTCCATATCCCTGTGCGTGAAGTGTTCCCACTCCCGATCGCTCATGAGGCCGTTGAAGACGCGTTCCGGGTGGATGCCGTCCGTCTGCCCCGTCGTGCGTACGTGCTGGGGATACTGTTTCTTCACGTGATTGGTCAGGAATTCGACTTCTTCGTGGCATCTCGGGCGGTGGTAGACAGTGTCCGCGGGCATGACGTTTAAGAGTTGGCATTTTCTTCGTTCGGACCAGGCGATGACGTTTTGGACGTGTTTATACTCTGCGCTTCCTTGGATGGGCGGGCGGATCCGTCTCGTCGGTGGCAGTTGCGGGTTCACCTGCAGCGCGAGGTTGATATCTCGAGCCGTGCGCGGGAGGAGTTCGCCGAGAAACATGGCGCGGACTCGTGTGCTGTCTTCGTCGTGGCGCGCTCTGAGCGTCGCTGCGTCGGGTTGTTGTTGGGGGGGTTGAACGATGGGCAAGTTCTCTTGAGGACCGAGGAGTGGTGACATGCGAGGGATGAGGTTGTTCCAATTTGCTGGCTTTGGCGTTTCTTGCGGTGGCGGGAACTCTGACAAGTTTGCGGCCTGGGGTTGCTCCGGCTCCTTGCCCTTCTTATTGGTACCGATCACGTCCATGCCGTCTGTTGGAATATCCTTTTCCGAGGCATTCAAGGCCAGCTCTCAGCTACTTGCGCCGTATGAAGTCGAGAGTGCGTACTTGTTTGTGGATCCGGGGGAAAGTCTGGCTGGCCTTTTTTGTTTTCTCGTTGATGTTCCTACAGAAATCGTTGGCTCTAGGCGGTTAAGGTCAAGGTTCAAGTACTCAACGGGCGGCAGGTGTGTGTTCGTTGAACGGTTCACCAGCGTTGGGTTCTGAGTTTCGAGAACCCTTATTGTTGTGGGACCCGTTTTTAGGCGCCAAGGTATCAGCTACTGTGTTGACAAAAGTGTTGACAAACATGTCTCCGGTACTGGTGTTGGTTCGAGATATGGGAAGCTTCAGGTCTTGTAGGTACTCGGCAAGACGAGAGGATTCAACAGAAGGGGTGGAGGTAGCGACTGTTCACATTGGCGAAGAAGCATCTCGGCGGTTGTCGTGCTATACATCTCTCAGATAGGTAGAACAGACACAGGTTGATGGCGCCAGAAATGTCAAAGGGATCGAAGCCGGGTTGATCGACTAGACCGGAACCGATGAGAACTTCACTGATCAAATCGCTCAGCCCAGCCAGCCGTGACATTCAAAAAGGAGAAGATAACTGTACTCACGATGTGAACTCCGCTCTCATCGGACTCCTAGCATTGCGAATTTGTCGCCTTCGCTGGCTGGCATGATGAACATGACCATCGCATATGTGCCAAGTCTTATGCATGCCCCAAGTGAGTCTGTACAATCATAAGAGAGGGTTGCAAGTGCAGAGAGCTCGTAACCAAAAAAACTACGAAACGTGTTTGAAATCGAGACTGAATAAAGTGGATCTGTCCCAACCTCAAAGCCAGCTTCATGCCAAATGAGCAACTGAGTGCGAGTCCGTTACAGAGGGCGTTCAGAATGCCATCATTTGAACCCTCATCCTTCCTTTGGACGCTGCCCCTGTGGAGTGGATAGGAAGAGAAACGATCAAGCGTACCGTGGACTGTCCATCAACACCATATCGAGCGGCGAGAGTGTCACTCACTTCACAGCCTAGCCATCGTGAACGACCAATTTCTGCATACTCCTCATTCATGCTACATAGCAACTACACCATTATGCGCAAAACACTTCTGTCCGTTCCGGATAGAAACAAAACAGTGACTTTTGAGGGAAGAGTAATATACAAACGCCAAGATTTCAATGGCTCGCTCAATTTCGCTCCGACAAAGACCGAGACACAGGATAGTCAAGCTATGTCGCAAGCAAGGCCCATGGAAATCGTTAACGCCATTGCAGTGGAGAACCCGTGGAAAGATGGATTGCAAGGAGGTTCCAAAAAGAGAAGGCTGAAATCAAATCGTCGCTTGTGGTTCCCAGACTGACCGTTCATTACCTCGTCCCCTCATTACCGACATTCTGGTCCAATTTGGTTTCCATCGGACACTTCACACCGTGCCTCATCGAGATGCATCGCTCAATTATTCGAGGATTGCCTCTGGCTGAGGCTTTGGGACCTGAGCGTCAGCGATGGGTTCCTCCTTTGGAACGGATGGGAATTCTGGGGTCTTGGTAGTGCTGGCAGAGCCATTGGTGCCGATGACCTCGGGAATTTTTTGGCGGGACTGTCCGACCATCTCTTGAGCCTTCTTGGTGTACTCTCCAGCATAGGTTGAAATGGTGTCGGTGGCGCCTTTGGTGTGCTGGGCAGCCATATCCTTGATCTGCTTACTCTGTTGGCTGACCATGTCTCCAGCGTTCTTGAGCTGAGCATCAATAACTTCCTTGTTTCGGATGTAGATGAGAGGGACAAGGTAGACAGCAAGGGTGGAGATCAAGGCAAGGCCCCAGAGCGGAACGAATTTGATCAGGAAGTAGGAAACAAAGGCGGAAACAAAGGCCTACGAGTAGTCAGCGTGAAGCTCTTGAATTTTGAGCATTAGGACGTGGAAATACCAAAACGGTGGCCCAAATGTTCTCGGCAAACAGGACGCGTTGAAACTCGATGACGAAGAAGTTGATGAATTGCTCCACATCGTCGAGGAGGCGTTCGAGGGACTCCTTGGGAATGGTGAAGTACTTGCGTGGACGCATGCGGGTGGCTAAACCGTCGCCAAGGACAGCCTTGCCCAAGATCTCAGCACCAGCAGTGACTTTGCACGGTCAGCTTGTCCATGATCTTCCTCCTTTTTTGTGCACTTACTCCCAAAGACCATATATAGAGCCTTGAATGCATAGCGAACCACGTTAAGGTATCGAGCAGCGAAGATGAAGGCAATGTTGATGGCGAAGGTGATGGCGGTAGCACGAGGATTCTTCCACTGGGACGCGTTAGTGTCTGATTCCTCAACTGCTAGAATGTTTGTCTTACGCTCAACAATCTGTAGAACAAAGAGTGGTAGTCTGATATCATCGTTAGCGGTCGAAATCTGCGGCGCGAAGGGGTTGCATACGGGTCAAAGGCTGGCCGGTAGCAGCTGGAGTCTCTGGGGTTGTTCGCGAATCGGCGAGATCTTTGAACTCAGAGGAGGTCTTGGCACTCTGCTCGCTGACCGTTTGGCCGACGGGGCCTATTCATTGTCAGATTGAGAAATGGAAGCATTATTGATTGATGTGATGCTAGGCAGCATTAGCGATCATCCGGCAGCGTGGCGCTTGTTGTCGATGCACTCACCTCACCATTGATGACCGTCTCCTTGACGTTCTGTGTCGCTGGGTGATCTTGGACAGCAGACATGGCTTGTTGTGCGGCTGTTGTATGAAGGTTAATGGGGGTTCAGGAGGAGGAGGTTCTGTCCGACAAGATAAGAGTCCAGGGCACTGCGATGGGTTAGCTCTGTTCAATTGGCTGAGCAGCAGCTGCAGGCCATGGCATCACCCGTTCAAAACACACCTCACAAGCTATCACGGTGTCCTTGGCGTTCTGGATGGCACTGCCGTTGGAGGATTGCACTGCTGGAGAAGAGGTCTCCTCCTTTGGAAGTACAGGCTCAAAGTCCATCTTCAGGTCCTGGGAGTGTGAAGGGGCGGCTGATGTATCGAGGCCAGGCGTTGGGAGATGCAGGTCAACGTGAGGGGCTTGTTCAGCGGACATTGGGGGAGTTCGTGCTGTTGTTGGGAATTGCTGGGAGGAAGAGAGGCAATTGGATGGGATTGAGGAGGGCAAGTTGTTTTTGTGTGTAAGTTCTAGTGATCAAGGGGATCCAAAAGTTGCTTTGTTTGCTCGTGTGCGTCTGCCTCTGGCGTATGACGCCCCATGCGGTCACCGGCCAACAGCTGAGTGGGCCTTGATTTGCCAAAGGACAGTCTGGCAGTCAGTCTGCATTCAGTCACGCACGCTGCGACGCGTCCACCACTCTGTGCTCTCCATCAACTTTCAAGGCTGGCTGCAGTCTTGGTCCTGCTGGTCGCCCCCTGGCTGCCCCGTGGCTGCCTCACAGCTGCCTCACAGCTGCCCCATGGCTGCCTCATGACTGCCTTGCCTCTTCAATCTGCGGTTCCTTGCAACTCTGCCGAACCCGGTTTGCTTTTGCTGGGCACTCGCCCCTGTTAGGTTTTATCCGCTCTGCAAGCTCGAATTATGATAGAGATTGGCATGTGAGACTAAGTATCATGGCGGAAACAAGCCACAACATGATCCTCGCAACACCATCATCTATCTTCCTTGCCATCAGATACCTGCGTGTGTGACTCCGGACACTGCTGCTAGAGATCCACTCTTATCCATATCTCGAGGTAACGATCCTGGGCTTGGAAGCACTGACAAGTCGAACTACCTTTCCTAAATCTATTCTCAACCAAAGCCGACAACTTTATGTTCAAAATCTCAGCATGATAGGAATTTAGAGTTGATTTACCGTGGCATCTACTGCTTCTAGCGCATACAGGCGGCCGAAATCATCGGCTTGTCCCCCGCCCGCAAATTTCCTTCAGCACGCTTTGACTGGCTTGAAATCTTCGGTTCCTGAGGCTATAGCATTATTGCTAGTCGCCTAGACTGGAAGAAGGACCCATGGCTTCAAAATAGGGTCCCACGAACTTACTAAGCCAATGTCAAGGCGGCTTGATACAGGTAGAGCGAACCTCAAAAGCCACTTCCTCGTTATGCAAAGCGAGTATCAGAGCGAGAGGCATAGCATAATGTATATAGCTGGGCGTGACTCTCATCTCGTTCATTCACAGAGCAGAGCACACAACAGCCAGAAACGACAATCTCAGATCAACGCCCGACGATAAAGACGAGGAACGACATATTTGGATACTACACGTACATACCAATATGAAGGTCTCAACTCATAATACGACGGCATCCAAGCCTCTAGCTCTTATTCTAATTGCCATCTCCGCCATCGATACGGTGACAGCTCTTCCAACCCGAAAGACATCGACGGCGAATCTGACTGCGTCTTTCGAGCCAACGAAGCCAATCACCCTTATCGACTTAGTAAACATCACTGCGGCTGCTCCGCCCGGCTCGTCTCATGACAGCTTTTCATCAGTCCTAGAAGAACGGGGGAGACGGAGGCATAAATCGGCCCGTTACTACTTGTCTGCCGCAGACGGTATCTTCCTGAGCGAAGACGAAGGAGATTTTGTACCAGGCAGTATTCGGGAAGTTACACCTGTATCAGCCCACAGCGGCGCTCTGTATCGCGACATCAGGTTTTTCCAAAGAGGTCATCTTCGCCTCAAGGCCAACACTGAACAGCAGGATGTTATTATCCCTAACGTATGGTACTGCAATAAGAAGAACAAGAAGAGAAACCCAGGCGGATGTTATGGTCGAAACTTTATTGACCCCCGGCCAAACATCCTGGCCATGCAGGATCCGAGCCTGAAGATCCGATATCAGGGTAACTTTGCTTTCATCGCTTCGGCAGGGAATGGGGAGGTTGTCTTTGAAAAGGTATATGACGAGACAGGGTGGAATCATTATAGATACATGATACCAGGATCAGAACCTTTTGATCGCGAGAAGTGGGAGGAAGAAGCAGCCGCGAGACCTGCTTGTAGTCGCAAAGGGGACATTTTTGGGATCTTGGATAAGCTATGTGACGCATATGAACTGTTCATGGAGAAAGGATGGAAAGGTCAGTTTCACTGGAATAGGTGAAGGGAAAAGACAAATACACACCGAGGAGCATCACTCAGAAGGGTAATGATACCTGAGTACTGGGAAAATATCTAGTAGGAAGTTGCTTGTCTTGGTAATTGTATTTTTAGGCTTGCTGTTAGAATTGGAATACGTCCACGTAGATGGAACAATGCTCGCAATGAACTCATCTGTTTAACAAACAGTAGTCTATATTTCACATGGCCAGTGGTGATTGTCCGACTTGATGCCAATTGTGAAGTCGAGAAAGACAAGGATCGACAAGGCTGGGCCTGCGCCTCATCGAGACCCTTGCGTTCCCCACTTAATTGTAACAACCATTAGCAGCTCACTGCTACACCGACAGCGCAAACATCTTCTTTCCTAGATGGTGTATTCCTCTTCGTCCAAGTTTTCCAGACCTCCTCCCTGATATTCCATCATGAACGTCGAAAACCCTACAGCCGACGAAGTTCTCGTTTACGGAGAAGACCATCCAAGTGCTCCAGATCTTCGCTTCGTTCACTACAACGATGTGTATCATGTCGATCCGTCTTCTGCTGAACCAGCTGGAGGTGTCGCTAGATTCATGACAGTCTGCCGGTATTACCAGCAAGATCAGAAATTTGAGGCACAATCAAAGCTTTTAACGTTCTTTTCGGGAGATGCGTTCAACCCAAGTCTGGAGAGTTCGGTCACGAAAGGTCCGCTTACATACACTTCTCGGACAGCGAGAGAACGAGAGATTGACAAATAGAAGGCTCGCATATGGTCCCAATACTCAATGCAATTGGCACAGATGTTGCCTGCGTAGGAAACCACGACCTCGACTTTGGAGTTCGCCAGTTCAGACACCTTACCTCGCAATGCCACTTCCCATGGCTCCTCGCAAACGTCCTCGATCCTGCCCTCGGCGAAAACATACCCCTCGGAAACGCTGGCCGGACTGCCATGCTTACATCCTCCAATGGCATAAAGATTGGCATAATAGGACTGGCAGAACGAGAATGGCTAGATACAATCAACTCGCTCCCTCCAAATCTGATATACGAGTCTGCGTCAGCTACGGCAAAAGAGCTGGTTCCAGGGTTACGAGAGCAGGGAGCTGAGATTGTCATCGCGTTGACGCATCAAAGAGAACCGAATGACAACAAACTGGCGGAGAATATACCTGACGGGTTGATCGACCTCATATTGGGCGGACACGATCATTACTACGGACATTCTTTCCTCAACGGCACCCACGTCATGAGATCCGGTACTGATTTCAAGAACCTGAGCTACGTAGAGGCATGGCGGAAGGGCGATGGCAGCAAGAAATGGGATTTCAAGATCATACGGCGAGACATGGTTTCGAGCATTCCCGAGGATGCTTCCACAACTGAGTTAGTGTCCAAGCTCACGGAGTCGATGAAGGCGAGGTTAGAGAAACCTATTGGATATACTGCTGCGCCGCTAGATGCTCGGTTCACGACTGTCAGGCTGAAAGAGTCGAATATTGGTAACTTCGTATGTGACCTAATGAGGGCGTATCACCAAGGAGATTGTTGCATCATGGCTGCCGGTACGATTCGAGGGGATCAAATTTATCCTCCCGGGGTGATCAAAATGAAGGATATTCTCAATTGGTACGTGTTTCATACTATCGAGCTGTGGATTTGCAGAGAACTTTGTGGGAATTTGGAGCATGCATGGCAATCGATATCCTTGACAGCTTGCTCAAGATCTTTGCCATTCCAGATCATACTGACTGTGCTTCAGTTTCCCTTTCGAAGATCCCGTGGTTGTAATCAGAGCTACTGGTCAAGCAATATACGAAGCCCTCGAAAATTCGGTCTCCTCATACCCATCGCTTGAGGGCCGCTTCCCCCAAGTCTCGAATATCAATTTCACGTTCGACCCGACGCTCCCACAAAACTCCCGCATCGACATCACGACCGTCCAAATCGGCTCGGCTCCTCTCGATCCAGAGAAAATGTATACCTTGGTCACAAGGGGCTACATGGGACGCGGCAAGGATGGATATACATCACTCCTGGTCGAACCAGAAGGCGGCAAATGTCCAGAGGTTGTCAGCGAGGAGAACGGCGTGCTCATCTCCACAATTCTTCGCCAATACTTCATGAGTCTCAAAGTCCTCGGTAAATGGAAGCTTTCAGGTCCAGCATTCAGCAAACACTGGGACACGGTCCAGAAAGATCTGCACCAAAAACAGGGTGTGTTAGAACCGGAACCTCTGAAACACAAGGACGTGAAGAATGTGCGGAAGAAGCACATGAGAGGTAGCCTTACGCCTACTGCTAGCGACAGCGAGGACGACGACGGTGCAGCCCTGAGAGTTGGAAAAGTCCAACAGGAGGCGCTCGAGGCGGATAGGCAGGCAGATATCATAAGGAGGGTGATGAAGAAGTGGTGGAGGATCGCCGGCCTAAAGGGCCGGCCTGGTCTGGCAGACACGGAGGAGTTCAACACTGTGCATTGGACGAAGGCTATCGCTCCTAGACTGGAGGGGCGGATAAATATGGTCGGCGCATGAAGAGAGTGCATCGTTGTAGTGTTCACACTGTTTGAGCGCTCATGAAAGAATCATTGGCACTGTGGCGCATGACTGCCATCATGAATATACTTAGAACCTGAAGTTACGAGCGACGAGAAATGATTTGAGCATGATCACGTAGGCTCATCAATGATATCCATCCATACTAACATCATCCCTGCGCCAATCCACGGATGATCAGACCGATATCAAGTTATCCTACCACCCATCCCCGGATCCATCAGCAAAGGCAAAGAATTGACGTACTATCAGAGGCTTGTAGAGATAGAGTTTACCATAGTAAAAAAAAAAAAAGAAGTGATACTACGTGACTTGGCTGTGGAAGACGGGCATCACGTGATCAAAGCCCATGAGCACGACTCGGAACTACTACTATATAAGGTAGGTTAGGTATACTTCTCGCCAGGAGCGAGCTGACGGGAGGTCCTAACCCTTAACCTAGACAGTAGTAGACTCCTGCTGTCCTACTATCCTAGAGAGAAAAAACCAAGATCCCACCCTCCCCCCTTCTACTCCACCTAAACGAAGAGGAAGAAAAAGGCGGAATCAGACGGGCGGGTTTTCTTAGGTTCGCGCAAAGGGGCTCCACCTGCACCCTCCTGCAGATGCAGCACAGATTATGCAGGTGGGACTGGGAAAGAGGGGTACCCACGAGCTTATTTCAAAATACACCTCCATTCAATTTTCACTCCATCATCGGCGCGCGTGCAAGGAGTGGATTGGCGATACAAGAACAAAAAAAAAAGGAACAATGGCGGTTGCGATCGCGAGACAGAGAGACGGTAGCAACGTTTACTTTGATCTTTGAAGATTCAGCGGTTAAAACCGCTGGCTTGCTAAGAATAGCCATAATCCCATCGCATTCGTACAAACCACATCCGCTCCAGCGAGTCCGTAGACAAGGGCGGGATTAAAAACTACGCGTAAACATTGGAGAATGTGTACTGTGCCAAGTCAAATACATGAAAGTTTTACATTCGCAAACAAGCCCTCAATGCTAGATGTCGCGCGCGACAAACCCTTCCCTGTATGTGCACAATTCAGAATATGTAGATCATGGAATACAGCCAATTTGTTCCGCCTCGTCACCCGCACCATGCGCGCTCCGTTTATTGGAGGTAGAGCATAGCGGCGAGAACACCGAAGAAAAGAGCGATTGGGCTCTGGAGAGCAGACGCGCCGCCGGTGGCTGGAACGGTTGAGCTGGTGGAAGTGGTTCCTGAGCTGGTGGCAGTGCGGGTGGTGCTTGTGGTGCCTGTTGTGCTTGAAGTGCGGAGGGTGGATGAGCCGGTGGTGGATGCGCTGGCTCATGGTTAGTCCTTGCCTTCTTCAATGGGGATGAGTACCTTACGATGAGTTTGTGGACGACAGAGTGGCAGATGAGACAGTTCCGTTAGCGCTGGATGCGGTCGTGGAGAGCGCAGCAGGGGCAGAGGTCGTTGATCCGGTAGATGAGGCAGCCGCGGAGGACGTGGAGGAAGCGGCGCTGCTTGAGGCAGCAGCAGAAGTGGAGGCAGCGGAGGCAGCGGCCGTGGAACCACCAGTGACAGAGAACTGACCGGTGTAGTTGATCACGGAGCCTTGAGAAATGGCGAGAGCGTAGTCAGCGCCGTTGGCAATGCTGGTATCTGGAGTCCAAGTGTATGATCCGCCGCTGGCAGAGCCTACCCACAATCAGTACATGAGTGAGTGCAGATTCTACATTCACGGTCTTACTGGTGACAACACCGACATCCTTCAAGTCGGTTGAAAGACCCTTCTTGAGAGTAATGGTTACTGGCTGGCTAACGTTAGCAATGCGCTTAGCAGCCAGGGTACCTCAAGACATACAGCACTCGATTCGCCTCCAATCCAGGTGAGAGTGATCGGGGAACCAGCAGCCACAGTGGTAGGCGGGAAAGACGTGAACTGGAGGTTGGTGGATTGAGCAATGGCAGCAGCGGCGAAGATGGCCACGCTGACGACGGATTTGAGCATGTACATTTTGAAGGTGGGTAATTAAAGATAGTACTGTAATAAATGAGTCGAGGCGACAAAGACAGGCAGAGATGAGGTGAAAGAGAGACTTGAAATCGAAGTTGTTGGGGAGAAAGATGAAAAGGGAGACGAAGGGGATGAAGAGGATTCAGGTCAGTCGGTCCGAGTGCTGTTCAGGCACGAGCGAAGGGAGCCAGAGTGGAAGGAGACGAAATTAGCTGCCCAGATGTGCTAACAGAAAGCGCCGGTGGCTTATCCTCATGGGCTCTCCAGGCGCGCAATTTACCTGACCATAGCGGCACCCTCCCTGATTAAGGCGAGGCTAGCCTGGCAGCGGGCGTGGGATCAAGACCCTTCAGGAATAGTTTCTAGCAGACTCTGGGGACGTGGTAAGGTTCAGGGGCGGGGGGAAAGAGGATCGCCAGGGCAATCTACAGCCCGTTGCCTGGCAGGACAAACATCCATCAGAACAATCTTTGCTACGGATATCAGTTTACGGCAGTCGACGATGTCTTACACAAAACGAAATGGGTTGTGGTAGGCATTTTCATGCCTTAAGTTGTCGTCTATTCTGCATTTGTACAGCTGCGGACTGTGCTTGTCTTCCGAGATTCGATACGAAAGATAATGCAGAAGGCAGGCTCCGAGACTGACAAAGAGTCTGGAAAACCGCCGGTGAAAGACACAATTGTCGCAACTCAGGAATCGACCACTTCAAGAGGCGAGGGCGAAGCTACCAAGAGGAAAACTATGCAGGGCTGGGATCCTATGAGCCAGTATATGATTAAAAGGTATCACAATCTAAGGACCGATCGCGCAATCTTATGCTGCATCGACTGGCCGCCTTCTAAGCCTTCGAAGGAGGCAATCTTCCCTAACAAACAGGTGTCGTAGACCTATGCATGATACGTGACTATGGGCGGCTTCGTTCTACACGTCTCTCTGCTCCATAATAGTTACGGTGTCATGACCCTCACGCATCATGCCATGCTAGCACTAGCAAATGACGGCCTTTTGCCTCCGATGCCTGACCACAGCATACACGACAAATCTAAGGCAGACTACTTGGCCAAGGCCCTGGTGCTCCTCCAAGTATCTTTCTTCTTGGTCCAAACAATCGCCCGAAGAGCTCAAGCCCTATCTATCAGTCTGATCGAAATACATACATTGGTGCATGTCGTGTGTGCTGCTGGCATGTATGTGGCTTGGCTTGGCAAACCTCTCGACATCAAAGACCCAACTGATGTCAGTCATGGTGTCTGGAACAGCTCCAGCGTCGAGCTAAGATTGCGATGGCAAAAGTCAGTCGCCGGAATTCTTGTTCAAGATCCTTTTCTCACCAGCTGGCTGCGCTACGAGCACGATTCTTCAGCTTTTCGACCATTCTCTATGACGGAGACGACCTTGGCAGTCAACTATGCCAACCTCTGTGAATGCTCCAATCAGAAGGCGGAATCGATCTTAGTGTCCTCAAGTCAGAGAGCAGAAGCACAGCTTTTAGATTCAACCTTCGACGGCCTGTGCCTCAAGTATGGCACAAAGGATCTGGCGTCTGCTATAACCTCCCTCCAGGAAGCAGACCCTGAGAAGTATGGATCGGAAGAAGGTTGGTTGAGGGGGCCGCTCGCTGCTCTCAATTGGGACTCTTAGCATCTGAGAGATTTTTACGCCAGCACAGCAACTGGCACCAAGCTACCCGCAGCATTAACACTTCTGTCCGACTGTGCTATGCTTTCTGGCATTGGACCAGCAACAAGTCCTGAATCACCGCTCTTGAGTGTCTTCCCTGCTGTGATTGTATCCTACAGGCTTCATTTCACACAGAAAGCATTGAAGCGGTGGTTACTCGCTTTTGGTGATAAAGACTGTCGTGATTCTGTGCTCTCTTCACACACAGCTACCAAAGAAGAACCTCGTGACACTAACCATCGAATGTGGAAGCTTACATCGCCATATTTAGAGAAGAGAATGAGCAATTTTGCGGCCAAGGCTTCACACCACGATAGGTGGACAGCTCTGATGTTACTTGCGTCGCTTATGGTGGCATTCATGTAGCGGGTTGGAATTCTGTGTTCGCACCACAGACGGAACAGCTTCTGTGGCGCATCCCGTGTCCTCTTCTCGTCATACATGGAGTGCCCATGCATTCTTTCACCAGCGCCGTCGAAAATGAGGCATTTGCGCCGAGCCTGTAATGCACAATTCGAATGGCCTGGGCACGCGCGGAATCGCAAGTGAAGACACTCAACTGGTGGACTCTTCACAACCAGTTTCTTCCAGCTCCTCTCCACCTCGTCTCTATCATTGGGTCTGAACCATACTGCGCTGCGAGAATTTTTCTGGTGGTGGAAGCCTTCATTGGTCTCAGGCAGGGGCTGGAGGATATCTACCAAGTCGTCGATGGGACAAACTACGTACCTCCTCTCGGAAGACCAGGCCGAACCAGAAATAGTACATCTATGGAACCCCGACCACGTCTCGTTTCTTCCTTGCCGACGCACATGGAACATTGAACGCGTCTACAAAGAACACCTTTGCGGCAATCGCAACACAAATAACAAGAGCTTTCCGTGCAATATATCCACCATGTCACCTCTAAAGAGAGAAAACCCCCCCGGAAAACAAAGACAGCCCGACACCTAGGTTATCGACACGTCGATTCACTCTACTTTTATCCCCCTTTGAGCCGCTCCCTCGGCGTCAACACCATCCATCCCACACAAGAAGGAAAACATCCCGAAAAGGCAGTACTAGCGTCGATAGACCCCAAGACATCGATAAACCACGCCGCCATCTTGACAGCCAAGTCATCAATCCAGCTCCAACTTCAAAATCTTCGGATGAACAAGGCAGCCAAAGCAACCTTCGCAGTCGAGAACCACAGGTCAAGGGGCCTCACCGACCAAGTGAAGACGTGCCATCAAACATATATACTTTGCCATTTACAATTACATCTAGAGTAAGCGAGAACCACCCACATGCGTGCGCATAGTTCAAGCCATACAAGGTCTTCTCAGATCCCAACCGAAGCTTGTAACACCAATCCAATCCAATCTACTCCACAGTCCACGGAAAACCAGCCTACTCATCATCCCCTCCTTCCCCTCCCCCTTCCCCTTCCCCTTCCCCCTCCTCGTCATCCTCGTCGTCATCCTCCTCCATCCCCTCCGCAGCATCAACCTCAAACGTCGGATCCTGATCCACCCCGAAATAACTGTCGCAAATGAGATACAACTTCAATTCCTGCCGTCCGGGCTGCTGCACCACATAATCCAGCTTCGTAGTCAGAGACCGACCGATCGTGACCCTCTTGATACCGTACAGCGAACCCGTCCGTTCGTTGCCGACGACGAGCCACCAATTCTCCGACTTGTCGAGCGGGTAGAAGGGTGCGTGGACCTTCGTGTTCGGCTCCTCGTCCTCTTCGAGCGTTCGCGAAATCGTGACCTGCAGGAACGCCGGCGAGCCAGTGGTGATGTCCTCCCCGTCCAGAACCTCGAAGGAGATGTCGACGTTGGAATAACGTTCGTTGGTGAACTCGGCGGCGGCAGCGAGTTGACCGTCGTCGAAGCCCAGACTGGCGACCAGCTTGGCATGGTCTGGGTTCTCCTCTGGATCCATGGCCTCCAAGAAACTCTCCACATCGTCGATGCCGGCCTTCTGTGCGATACCGACAGCCCTGTCATCGAAATGAGGGATTTGTTTGAGAGGGCTGTCGCGGTCCCACATTGCTTGGACCACCATCTGCGACAGTTCCATGGCGCGCATGGCATTGAGATGGCCTTCCGAGGAGAGCACGTCGACCGCGGCACTCAAAAGATTGAGGACTTGCTTGAGCACGATTTCTTGGTCCTTGGCGAGATCCACCGGCAGCGCCATTCGCGAAAAGTGAGCTTGCAGAAGAATAAAGGCCTTGAAGTGGACGTCGTTGAAGTCTCTGTTGGCCAACTTGACAGGGCAACGATCATAGATGCGTCGCAGAATATTGTCTTCGTGTCGGCGAATTTGAAGATCGTCGAACTCGCTGGCAGATGTGATGATCTCTAGCAGAGCCTTGAGCTTGGTCTTACCAGAGAGAGACAGCATGAAAGTCTGCATGGTGTAGTAGGAGATGTTATAGTAGGCCGCAATCCTGCAGGCATTTTGAGGCGTGATCGTGTCGTCCTCCTCATCTATTTCGAGGATCTTGGCCTCTTCCAAGTCCTTCAAAGTGTTCTCGACAAGCTCCGAGAGGTACGCACTGAGCCCATCGTGAGAAACGTCCGTCAACCCATACCAACTTGGGTTCGCCAACAAGCGACGGTAGAAGTAGGTGTATGTTGACCAATCCACAGCATCTTGAGTGGATGATATCATTCCAGAGCTGATCTCCGCCACGAAAGCGTCTGCCAGGAAATCGGTGAGTTGACTTTCAATTGGCAGGGCCTCACTGAGAAACTTCTTGAAGTATTCCCTCTTCACCGCTGGCACCATGAGGACACCCCGCGACATCTTGTCTCGGCCGGTTCTACCAGCCTTGCCAAACATCTGCAAGATTTCAGAAATGGTGTAGTCGATATAACGATGTGCTTGACCGTTGAAGTATTGTGTACCCATGATGATGACCAAGTGTGCATTGGCTTCAATCTCCCAGCAACAGTCACGAGACACTATTAGTACCTGAATGATACCCTGCTTGAACATAGCCTGAACTGCCCTCTTATCGAAGAAATCCAATGCCTCGTGAAAGTACCCAATGCCATGAGAGAGCGACTCCGCCAAAGCACGCTCATTGATTTTTTCCAAGATCGGTTGAATCTGCTCGATATCTGCATTGAGAAATCTGTCTTCATCGTCGTCGGCAAGGCACGCGCCTAAGAGATCGAGAGCAGTCGCGCGAGTCTGCTTGCGGCTGGGGACGAAGATCATGGCCGGTTTGTCGACAGAGTGTTGCAGCACCGCTTGGTAAGTAGGTTTTGCCATGGCGAGCATGAGTGAAGGGTTGTGCGGGATGTTGAAAGACTGGATGTGCAGTTCCAAAGGCACTGCTCGGACAGCAGGGCTGAAGTTGAAGATGTCCTTCTTAGATGCTCCGATCCACTCGCCAATATCTCGAGCATTCGACAACGACACGCTAAGACCAACAATGCGGAGTGATGACTCCAGCTGTATCTTCATGGCATGCATACGCGACACAATAGTCTCATACGTGTAGCCGCCGCGGTCGCCAAGCATGTGAAGGTCATCGGCAATGAAGAGTGTCACAGCTTGGACGTCCTTGCGACGTTGCCATTGTCTCGAAATCACATCCCATTGCTGCGGCGTAGCGAGGACAAGATCTGCCTGCTTAAGAAGACGAAGGTCTCCAGTGATTTCTCCTGTCAATTTGACGATTTCCTGACCACCTATGAGGCCAGAGAGACGCTTTTGCCAATTGTCAAAGCGAACATCAATCTGTTCTTGAGAAGGTGCTATGTAGACGGCTTTGCCAGCTTCTTCGTTCTTCCAATGTTTGAGTAAAGCGAACTCGGCACAAACGGTCTTGCCTATGCCAGTTGATGCGCCAACGAAGACGTTATCGTCTGAAGAATACAAGGACTGGAATGTTTGGGTTTGAACCTTGTTGAACCTGTCCCAGTCGGGATATAGCTTCTGATATTCGGAGACCTTGAGTGCGGAAACAGTGAGTGGCTGCAAATCCAAGAGAGGGGTATGAGGTGGGAATTTTTCTGGTAGCACAAGTTTGCTGAAAGACACCGCAATCTTCGACTCAGCGTGCATCCATCGGTCGGAAACGACGGTGACAAAGTAATTGGGCGGCATTGGTTCTGTTATAGTTACAGTGAACTCAACGACATGCATGTTGTCTTCTTGGACCGCGAACTCCTTCCGGAGCAGGAACTGATCATGGAATAGGATCTTCTCGCCATCGCAGTCCTCGACGATGATCCAGAAGCTTTCCGAAGCGCCATGAAGCTCATCGTCCCACTCAAAATTGGGCGTGATGGAGAGCTGCGCACGAAGTATCGAGCGTGTCATCGGTCTCATTCCTGCATCGAGATCCAACCGTGGAAACAGTTTTACAAGATTGCAAACAGTCTTGCCGGCCCTGGGCAGACCTAAAAGTTCGCCCATACGGGGAGGATCTAGGTCAAAGTAGTCGGACCATGAAACAGCAATCTTCTCAGCCTTTTGGATGATATCGCGTGGACATCTAGGAAACTGTCGCAGTGGTGACATGGTTGGCCACATGCGCTTCTCGGCCATTTTGCAAAGATCGAGAGCCATCTTGGCAACGGAAGCCCAGCCTTGCTGCAAGCAAATCTCGAAAATCGCTCGGAGGATACGACCCGCTGACTGTGTGACATAGACCATGTCTGCCATGAGCGCCAATCCGTCTAAATTAAGCCGCGAGATATATGCTTGCAGGAGCACGTTGATCTTGGCATGGGGCTCTTCGATCGTTTCCTTCACAGGAATAGGCACTCTCAAAACCAGTTTGCCGAGTTCCAATTTCTCATCTTGTCGCACGGGGATATATTTGAATTCCTCGCTGAGGGAGAAGATCCGGAAGAGTTCGATGGGGGAGATGGAAGATTGAATATGCTGTTTGTAGGTGAGCATGGAGTTGTGGCTGATGTAATAATGCGAGGCAACCCTTCCGATCTCGGTAGGTTGAATCCTGCCACTTCGAGGATCGTATTTGACAAGACCGCACTTCTCGAGAACAACTGCGGCGGAGTGGATTAAATCGACACGCTTCTGTTCTAGATGATCGTCGTCCTCGTAGTCCGCACCAACGCTGTACAGGCCGGGAGACCTGAGCATACGGATGTAGAAGTAAGTATAGCCCAGCCACTCTACACCTTCATCCCGTGTACGAACGTTGCCCAGAACTACTTCTGCGTTGAGGTTGTCGGCCAATTTGCTGACGAACTGACTCTCAATGGGAAGTTGCTGATTCATGAGTGACAGGTAGTACTGGATTTCAGCCTGTGTGGTGATGATGATACCCTCCCCAAATGTGTCGAATTGCGGACGGCCGGCACGACCGAGCATCTGGAGAACATCCTGCGGACTCAGCTCGACCCAACTACCCTTTTCGGGCGAGTATATCTGGGTGCCCTTGATGATGACAGTGTGAGCGGGCAAATTGACACCCCAAGCGAGCGTCGCGGTACACACGAGGACCTGGATAGAGCCATCGGCAAAGAGATCCTCAACAGAAGTACGGTCCGCACGAGTCATTCCAGCGTGATGGATACCGAACCCGTAAGGCATAACATCCTTGAGATCGGCATTGGTGATACTTTCCGATTCTTCACGCAAGATCTCTCGACTGGCCGCATCGCTGCGAAGAATCTGGCCAATGGTCTCCAATTCCAACGCTTTGTCTCGAATATACTTTGCAGTCTTTGCAGTCTCTTTCCGGGAATGCACAAATATGAGCATTTGATTTCGGTTTTGGCCGACCTGTTCGAGAACCTTCTGGTAACACACGTCGTTCATAGTCTTGAGTTGCTTGATGGCCTTTTTGTCTGTCACGCCGATGAATTCCTGCTTCAATGGGCAAGGGCGGTAAGAGCCATCAAAGTGGAAGAGACCCTTCTCCATATCCACGCGCAAGAAGTTCGCAACATCTTTGTAGTTGGGAAGTGTTGCGCTTAGACCAACGATACGGACGGGGTCGCCTGTCTGCTCTGTTCGACGCATCGTTCTGCTCACGATACTCTCCAGAACAGGACCACGCTCATCGTGAAGCAAGTGAATTTCGTCAATGACGATGAGACGAACAAGGTTGGTGTAACTCGTGTCTGAAGCCTTTCGCGTAATGACATCCCATTTCTCTGGGGTGGTAACAATAACCTGAGTATCAGCAATTTGTGCCTTGGTCAATTGTCGGTCACCTGTAAGCTCGGAGACCTTGATACCATAGGGCTCCAACCGCTTGCCAAAATTACCAGTCTGTTCTGCTACCAGAGCTTTGAGCGGTGAAATGTACACGATCTTGAACTCGTCCAAGTTGATCTCGCCAGTTGTCTCGTTTCGATGCTTCCCGATTTCTCGCAGTATGGTAAGCATAGCAACGTTGGTTTTCCCGGACCCAGTAGGCGCACAAATAAGCATGTTGCCGTCGTCGTGGAATGCGGTAGGGTAGCACTTGCTCTGAATGCGGTTGAGTTTCGAGGCTGCACCAAACCCTATTCGTGCCCATTCAGGAAGACTCGAGGTTGGAATATCGCTCGGCTCGTCGGCGCCTCGTTTGGCCTTGGGAGCTGGTACGTGAATCTCCTCGTATCCCTTGAACGTACGCTTTGTCGATCCTTGCGGTAGTTTCACATTTGGATTCGTCATCAAGTGATTTCCTTGGTCAAAGACCAGATTTTCGAGGTTCAGAAGTCGCTTCGGTTGAAGACCGCCCACAAGCCCTCCATCGCCTTCTGGTTTCGTATCCGGGGCAACTTTGATATCGATATCAAAGTTGACTTTCAATTTCTTGGCCTCTGGAATGTCGCTGTCGGCAACTGTCTCTCGTGTTCGAAGCTCATTGAGAATACTTCTATGGCCATTTGCGACCATTTCACTCTCCACAGCAGCTCTGGCTTGTTTGTCTTCCGCAACCTTTCTCCATTTTGTAACCCACACAATCTTGTCTCGATTCAGCACGAGCTTGTTGACCAGTTCTGGCTGTTCGTAATCGAAAAGCTCCATGAGGTCGTTCTCGATTTCTCTGAGAGCCTTTCCCAAACCATCGTCTTCTTCGCCTACCAAGAAATTCAACGCCTCTCGTGTCTTTTCCTGCCGGGTATGTGCGTCTGCGTAAACTTGTCCGATCTGCCTCTGTAACCAGTATGCGTCAATTTCATGCGCCGGGACAACGCCTGCCTCCACCTCCTCGTTGTCTCCGCTGGTCATCTTGTTTCCAAAGACGAGCTCTGCATCTTCGTCGCCATCTGCTGGCGCAGCATCGACCATTTCTTCATCTGCAGGGTCTGCGCCACCTTCTTCGTCTGACGTGTCTCCATCGTCTCGGACTTCGAAAGTTTGGCCTGCATTTTCGTCGCCTTCTTCGTCTTCGTCGAAGACAACGGCAACACCCTGGCGATCGTCCAGCTCTTCCTCAATACCGTCGGCCCCATCCTTCATTTCTTCATCTTCGTCTTGCGCGTCGTAATCCGTAATTTTCTTGCCCAGATTGACCAGCTCATTGAATTCCTTTGCGCTCATAGTTGCGCCCAAAATATCATCTACCTCCTTCTTCTTGTCAAAGTCCTTGAGGTCCTCATCTTTGAGATATTCCAGAACAGCATCCGCAGCGCTCCTTGTGACGGCAGCCGGGACGTCGCCCAAGCTCCGTGCGACGAGGGTGGTTATAAGGTCGTAAGTGGCGCGTGTAGCGGGCGTCCGCGGTCTGTATTTGAGACCTTCAACGAGGAGGTCTTGCTGAGATAGAATTCCTGCACCACGCATTTGCGCAGGCTCCCCACGACTCTTCTTCTGCTGCTTGAGCACATCTGCGCCCTCATCATAACGGCCACGCTCCACATCCAATCCGGTCTTCAACTTCTTTGGCTGCGGTACCGTGTCCCTCGCTGTCCTTGATCCCATGTCCTTGATATTTATCCTGCCCGCCAACGATTCTGGGTCGCCCGTGGGCTCGTCCTTGCTTCTGTTCGTGAATCTCCTATCCGCCTGCAGGACCAAATTGGACATGGCGGCATATTTGAATTGCGCCAAATGGTTATCGGCCGAACCAGTGCCCTGGCCGCCTTTCGCTCCTTTGGGCGCCATAATGAGGTTGTTGATTCACGAGATGGTCGAGTGAAACAGGATGTGACGTCTAAATTAATAGCGTACAAGATACGGCGCGTGTCGAAGATAGCCGGACATGTATTGGTGAAGAGTTGGAGGAGGAGTTGGTAGGATTGTGGCAATGAGAATGCCTGAAAGGTCGAGCTCAGAAATCTCGACTAAGTTCTGGTGGAGCGTGCAGGCATCAACACTAAGTGAATTAGCGCCGCCATTTTAGGATGGACGCAAGGCTGCCTTGGATCAATGCATAATCCGAAGAATGACAGCCCTTTACGAACGGATAGATTTCTTATCATTGGGAGATATAATTCTAAGTTCACAGTATGTCAAAAAAAAAAAAAAAAAAAAATGCTGGTCAAGACCCCGACTGACTTGAAGCATATAACGTGAGCTTCTCTGATTTTTTCGTACTCAATTGCTAAAAATTACGGTTAAATCATTGTGTCGAGGTTATATTATGACTTGTTCCACGCCACTTCTCCCAACAGAAAGCGCATGTAATGCTTAAACTCCTAACGCCTTGCAAAAGTATGAAGACACTCATATATGCTCAAAGTCAATCCACCGACGTCTCTTTTACTTCGCTGCCTTGACCAACTTGGAAAGAGCCTTTTCCATAGCCTCTCTACCTTCAAACGTCTTCCAGACCTGATGTGGTGCCTTGCTAACGATGTTCGATGTAACAAGGTTATCCGTGATCTTTTTGATATCCTCCTGTTTATTTGCCCACTTTTTGTCTGCGTTGCACGCAAGTCCAGAGCTGATAACCGCAAGAGGCGTCTTCTTCTCCTGAATCTGTCTAGCTGAGAAGACCTCATTTTTTGTTAAGGAGTCCGCGACCAGGTTCTCTTGTAGCTGTGCCTTGATCATCTTTCCGCCTTGGTAAGCCGATTTCCCATATACACGGTCCTCGCGAGAACGGCCTCTGAAAATAGCACCAGCAGTGCGTTGGATGCCTAGTGGCGATAGAATCCCGTAGCCCCAAAGCACAAACCCACGACTGGGCTCACCAATGCGGTGAAGCAAGTCCTCGTGGAGCGGATCGATGAGTAAGATGCCCTCCACAGCGCCGGCGTGCTGGCTAGAAAAAATACGAGAGACTATCGAGCCGTAGCCTGCAGAGACAGAAATCCATGGACCTTCCTCGCCAGATTTAGCAAGGGCTTCCGAGAGCGCTGTTGCGCTCATGCCAGCAGAATGCGGTGATGGAGCGTCATCCGACCAAGCGTAACCTGGACGGTCCCAATAACAGTAACGTTCGATGGTGCCATTTGTGTACGCTCCGTAAGCCCACCTTTCAAAACTTTGTTCCACCGGCTCCTCGCCTCCCTCGAGCAGCACCGTTGGGGCACGCTTGCCTCCTTTGCCAGCCGTGACATTGCCGACACAGGCAAGGTGAACTTGATACTTCTCACCGTCGACAAAGATACGGCTGCCTTCCATTTCCAATGAAGCGTCGCGCGCGCGGAGAATGAGGGTTGCGGTCATGAGAACCACAATGACGACATACAAAGACAAGAAGATGGTGGAGATCATGACACCGAGCCATTCTGCAAGGGTGCGGCGAGTTTCCGGCCGGCCAGTCAGCCTCTCTTCTTCCTCACGTTTGCCCCAAGCTACGACTCTGTCGGTAAGAGCAGTGAAGATTGCGATGAAGACAGCCCAAACGACGGAGGCGATCCCAACCCACCCTTCTTCCATGCGAACACGGCCAACCGCTAAGATCAAGATCATGTCCAATAGCAGCAATCCAGCGAGCACAAATGTGAGCACTCTCATGGCCTTGGAAGGGTTGGCAAAGAACAGCAAAGCCACAAGCAGGTTCCCAACGGTGAGAGTGGTGAAAGAAAAGTCGAAGAAGCCGGAGCCTCGCGAGTGCATCATTGGAGGCGATACAAATATCGAGACAAACAATAGCACCCACCAAAAGAAGCTGATGAAGAGGAACAAGACAGTGAGGTAGCGGAGGAATCGAACTGTCCATAGATTGTATGGAGAGACCTGTACTGTTGTTAGCGAGTCCCTAGAACAAGAAACCTCAGCGCGGTCGGTCTTCCGAAGAGAGATGGATACGGGCCTGGGCTTTCACATTGTGTCTGTAGTCACCCTTTGCACCTGTTTGCACCACCATCCTCGGCTCGGCTGCGCATGCCGTTGCTAGTACTTACAGCTGGGTCATCTGGATCCAAGTAACCGTCAGAATGTGGGGGAGGCGGCCTCTGCTGAATGAGCCTTGTAGTCTCGGTTGGCTCATGGCCATCAGTGGCGCGAGAAGTCCTGCCATTCTCAGGCTCGTCAGCGTCTTGCTGGTCACCGTTATGGGAACCCCAGAGAGATACCATTTTGCTGGTATGATGGATGCAGCTTCACCGAGCTAAGAGAGCGTGGAAAGGGGATATGAGGAGAGGAGGAAGACAACAAAGCTGTCGGGAGATTTCCTTGGAGGCAGGCAGGCGTGAGGTGGAGAGCGAGAGCGACCTGGGAGAGCGAACCTTGGAGCTGAACTAGCGCACCCAGGTAGTACGTCATTGACGAAAGAGTTGTCTGGACAGACCTGGGTGACAACTACGCAGAGGAGGGTCTAGCTGTATTGCGTGTAGGCTGTAGCACATGATGTCGGGTGGGAAGCATCCAACATTGGCTTGCTGGCACCAGACTCGCAGAGAGCGATGGCATTATTGGCTGGAGGAGAGACCTTCTGCCTGCATCATGTGCGAACCATTGTTCTGTGCTGGCGATCCTTGGGGCCAGACCAGAAACGGGATCTTCCTTGGAAGCAGCCATCCCGCATTTCTGCAACACCTTTGTTCTCGGACGGCATATTCGATACTGATGCTGATGCTGATGCTGAAGCTGATGCTGATGCCGGGTGATGGTGGCAAGCACCAGCCAAAGACCCCATTGAGTTCGGAGTCGGTCCATTCTACCTGGACTGCGTCTAGGTACTGGCGGCTTGTCAAACCAAAGTTGCTAGAAATACTAGTATGTCATGGAGAGAGACATCCATGGCTATAATCATGCTTTCTGTTCTGTGAGGCCTTGACACCTTGTTTCCAAGGCTTCTCAATCCCACAGCTGAGGCCTCAAAGCACATCCCTGCTTCCGACGCCTTTCCCTTTTTGGGAGCTTTCTCGCACGTGATAGATACCGGCTATCTCCAACGTCTTTTGTACTCCAGCCCAAAGAAACCATGGACCTCTGCTTGGTTCAAGTTCCATCATGAGCGACCTCTCCAGATCCTTCGCAAAGACCAAGCTCACCTCACTTCCTCCAGAATCACCGCTCCAAGAAGAAGACGAAGGCGATTCTTCCTCATCGTCCGTCTCATCAACAGGAACCATCGTCCCCTCACGAGAAAACAAACCAGCAGTGGCCCTGCCGTGGTCCCATTTCTTCGCCCAAGAACTCTACCTCACCAAGCAATCACCAACAGGCTCTGCAAAATACCACATCTACCTGAGCTCACCATCCTCACTAAAAGCACCGCTGTTTGTCCTCCACCATGGCGCGGGATCAACGGCAATGTCCTTCGCTCTTTTTGCCGTCGAATTGAAAAGACTGCTTCCCGAATGCGGCATCTTAGCAGTAGAAGCTCGAGAGCACGGATCAGTCGTCTACGATACCAATGGCGAAGTCAACAATGATCTCCACATCGACAACCTGGCGCAAGATCTCCTCGACATGATCCATCTTACGGCCGAGAAATCCCACTGGGCCGAGCTGCCAAAGATGCTGCTCATCGGTCACAGCCTCGGCGGTGCGGTCGTCACACACGTCGCAAAATCGTTCACTCTGGGACCAAAAGTCATTGGATTCTCGGTTCTGGATGTGGTGGAGGGCTCAGCCATGGATGCTTTGAAGAGCATGAATTCTTACCTGGCCACTCGCCCATCATCTTTTGCTAGTCTGGATCAAGCCATCCATTGGCACATCCGATCCAGAACGTTGCGAAATGTGGAGAGTGCCAAAGCGAGCGTGCCGAGCTTACTTCTGCAGGACGAGAGCGGTAAATGGTTCTGGAGGACAGACCTATCCAGAACAGAAGCCTACTGGGAGAACTGGTTTCAGGGCATGAGCGGAAAGTTTCTGGGCAGCAGGGGAGCCAAGCTGTTGATTCTTGCTGGCACGGATAGACTGGACAAGGACTTGATGATTGGACAGATGCAAGGTCGGCGTTTTCCATGGGTACTCATACATTGACTACATGGCTAATACTGATATAGGCAAGTTTCAACTGCAAGTCTTTCCAGCTGCCGGGCATTTCTTGCAAGAGGACCAGCCCGAGAAGACAGCCAAGGTGATTGCTGAGTTCTTCAGGAGGAACGACCAGAGCACGCTTGTGCTTCCACCAAAAGTCTCCGACCTTCTGGCTCAGGGTAAGAAGGTCTGAACAGCTATGTGTACAGCTCTGGCATTCATCTGCACGCGAGCGACACCTATCTTCCTAATGGCTAAAACACGATAATCTAATACCCAAGGAGCAAGCTATCGAAGACTAGCAAGCTGTGAGAGCACCCTCTCCATGGCCAGCTCGTCCACAGCACGAAGACCGGAATCTATTTAGCGCGGCTTGGGATTTCTTCCAGAGAGTGGTCCAAGCACCGTGTCTTACTCGCTGAAATTGCGATTCATCCATTTGGGGTGAATGTGACATGTGAGCTAACCTACATGCCGGGTGAGCGTAGCATGTTCAGACTGGGCATAATTGTTTCGGAATGGTCGTGATGTTGCATGTGTTCATCACGAACCGACCTCGTTCATGTAAGACTGCTCCCGGATGACCTCAATCGTCCGATTCAGCAGCAGCAACCACAGGCTCAGCTTTCGACTTTGACTTATGCTTCCGCTTCCTCTTCACTACTCCATCCGTGCCGTCTGCGCTGGCATTCGCTTCATCACTGACGGCCACAGGTGTCGGCGCCGCAGCCGCCGCAGCAACTCTGTTGGCCATTCGTTTTGCCCACTTCTCCTCGTCCCGCTTCGCTTTCCTCGCCTTCTTTTCCAAGGCTTCTTCCGACAATGGCTCAGGATTCGAAGCGAATTCCGCTGCACCTCTTGCATTCGACCTCTGCACAGCAGGCGACCTGGGTTCTTGGGGGCTCTTTCTCTTCTTCTTTTTCGCTGGAGATGCTTCCGCGGTAGAATCTGCTGTCGCAGGAGGTGCTGTAGCTAGAACACTCTGAAGAAGGGCATTTCCTTCGCGTCCAAGAAAGTGGTCTTGCTCGTCGTCGTCTTCGCGTCCCCTCTTCCCTGTGACCGTGCTGCCTCGTTTCGATTTTAGGCCGGACTTGAATTTCGCCCGTTCCTCTCGTTCGCGAATAGTGGCTGTGGCGTCGGCCATTGGTTCCATGATCATCACTGAGCGGTTGATATAGCTAGGATAGTGTTAGCTTGTCTGGATTTCCATGCTGAAGTTGGCAACAAGGGAATGATATAGATATCGCAGGCGCTGAAACCAAAGCATCCAAACTATACGGGGGCCGGATATCTCGCTTTCGAGCCTGCGGTATTCCTAACCAAAATCTCATTCCCAAATTGCCCGGAAATTTTGAGGTTCAGTCTCAGCTCGAAGACAAGCTTTCAAACCCCAGGTGACCAAGATTTCAGCGCCCTGATTCGATTCTCTTGCGCTATAATGCTGTACATCGGTAGTTCTTACATGAGCGGTACGCCTGGTATAGCTCGCAATTGCGCCCGTAATGCCTGGTCCTGAGTCGCAACGACATATCTGTGTTTATTCGTGCCGTTGCCTTTTGCATCGACCACCGAACGTAGGCATTCCAACTCGCTCTTTGGGTCTTCGTCGGGGAGGTGACCGCATCGTCGCCGCTCAAAGGTTTTTGCTTGGAGGATGAGGTTTTCGTTCTTGGGCGTCGCGTTGTACATGTGCCGGATGGAACATTGTGTTATTACTACTAGTGTGTTAGCTGAGGTATTTTTGGTATATGTGGAGATCGTACAAGGCTTGACTTGTCCATGGAGTGTTCGCGATATGCCTCCCGTGAGATCCATCTGAAAGCGCGCCGCGTCTTCGATTATATCGGAGGTCACTATAACCTGGTAGGGTTCCCGGAATCCAAAACCGAGGGCATACTGCTGCATCAGCTTGCGATATTGTTTAGAGCGCTTCCCGCGCATATTCGTTGTCGTATTCCTGGGCTTTGCTTTGTTGGTTGCTCGGCCGTAAACTTTTTTTTATCAAAGGCCGGGGAGGAAGAAGGCGTTGGCGAGTCAGAAGTTGTTCTGCCCTCATCAGCATTGACACGGTCATTCTGGAATCAGGGCGACCGCTCACACTGCAACTGTCTGGGACTGGGCGATCACAGCATTCAGATTCACCAACAGGGAGGACTAAAGCTCCGCAAAGGAGAAACGACCTTTGCATGGCAATCCACATTTGATACTCAATCGAATGCGCCAATGCGGTTCTCCGAAGAACCATGGAAGGAGACGGTGATACCAAGCAGCCACCTAAAAATGCCAAAGAGGGATCTCCAAAGCCACCAGAACCACATACGACACCAGAGATAGAAGTCGACGAGTTTGGTCTCCCAGTGCGCAGGCGTCGGAAACCTTCGCCATCCCCAGCAAGCGAATCAGAACAAGGTGAGGATACGTTTGAGGAGGCAGTAGAGACACAGGAGAAAGAGCTCGGGGCTAGTGGGAAAGAGCCGGGAAGAGAAAATGTTACACCGACGACCTCGCCAAAGGTTGTGAAGATCTTCAAGTCTGGGTGGAAGGAGGAGCGGGGTCTGGATGTCAAGGATAGGGTCTCTTCAATTGAGCAATCTGAGAAGCAGGCGAGGTCATCACAGATCACTGACAGGAAATCACCGGAAGCAGAATTACCGCCACGAGTCCACGGCGGCAGTATCAAGTCAGTCGTCGAGGAGTCTACACCAGGGACCACATCTCCTGGCCGCCCCATACCGGTGACAGACACTCCTATGGATAAGAGCAAAGCCGAAGAAGAATTTGCTGCACCAGAGGCTAGCAACCACAATCGAAGTGTTTCTAAAAGCTCAGCACATGATCCTGTACTCAAGGACACGAAGCAAGTCACAACCACGGCCTCGGAATGGTCTCACCAGCTGCTCGTGAACCAGGAGGCTGACAAGGAGGAGGCATCTGTCGAAGAAGAACCATGGCAAGAAATGCCTGCGTATGCACCTTTCGACATCTACAACGATGATGGGAAGATTGTGGCTCGAGAAGCGGTCGAGGAGGAGGAGGAGGTTTTACAATACGGCACACTCGGAGGCGCAGGAAAAGGTTATACTCGCGTACAACTGGATGAGGATGCACAATCCGCTACTAGCCTGGATGAGAACACGGCATATCTTTTCAAAGATCAAGGAGCCACCACCAACGTTGCTGATGAGGATGATGAGGATCAAATCAGAGATGCTAGGGGTCAGATGGCAGCGACGAAAGAATTGCTCACCGAAGGCCAAAGAATAGCTTATGTCGGTATCGTGCGTCTATCAATAATAGAGATGATCAAAGAAATGGAGTCACTGGACAAAACAAAGGGCGCTAAGAAAATCATCGAAT
This sequence comes from Venturia carpophila, assembly GCA_014858625.1. NCBI lineage: Eukaryota > Fungi > Ascomycota > Dothideomycetes > Venturiales > Venturiaceae > Venturia > Venturia carpophila. The sequence continues at coordinate 2,473,992 of JACTAK010000002.1, read as the reverse complement.
TCGGAGTGGAGAGCTTGCAGATGTGGAGTCAGAAGGTCATGATGCATCTGTTTAATCATATGGAGATAGAGGCAGCAGAGCAGATCATGATTGAACAGCTTGCTCAACATGGCGTGCAAGCAAGCGACCTCACTCCAGCCTTGATGCAAAATGCGAGGGTTAAGAATCCGATGAAGGATGAAGAGGCTTCATCAGGGCGACCCTCGATGGCGTCCCCACGGGCTTCAGTATCTTCTCCCCGAAGACCAAACTTTTCATCGCCTCGCGACTCTGTTTCATCACCGCGACATTCGCAGGCTCTGATGTCTCCCACATTGCCCCCGAATATCAAAGCAGCTAGCACGACGAGTTTCCACACGCAAAGCAGTAAACCAGACGATGAAGCTCCGCCACCGTACGATGAGCATTTACCCAAAATACTGCCCGACGTCAAGGCGCCAGCTGAGCTCCCTGACACCAAAAGTATAGATATCGACATTCGATGGACCATACTCTGCGACCTTTTCCTCATTCTGATTGCAGACTCAACATACGACGCGCGGTCGAGAAAGCTACTGGAAAGTGTCGGGTCCCACCTGTCGATTGATTGGCTTGATATCTGTCGTTTCGAAAAACGTGTAACAGACGCGCTGGAGATGCAAGAAGCAGCCAGCAAGGAAAACTGGAATGAAGATGAGCACATGGCTACGCGAAAGAAGATGGCCAGAAACAAACGATTGGTCTTCATGGGGTTAGCGACAGTGGGTGGTGGACTTGTCATTGGCCTTTCCGCTGGTCTCCTCGCGCCTGTCATTGGTGCTGGCCTGGCTGCAGGTTTCACGACCATCGGTGTCGCTGGTACCAGTGGGTTTCTGGCGGGTGCTGGAGGAGCAGCCATCGTCACAACGACTGGGGTGCTGACTGGCGGAACCATCGCCGTACGGGCAGCAGATCGCAGGACAGGCGCTGTGCAGACCTTCGAGTATCGACCTCTGCACAACAACAAGCGAGTCAATCTCATCGTCACCGTCTCCGGATGGATGAATGGTAAGGTAGATGATGTTCGACTTCCATTCAGTACCGTCGACCCAATCATGGGTGACATATACTCTATCTACTGGGAGCCGGAGATGCTTCAGAGTATGGGTCAGACCATCTCCATTCTTGCAACTGAAGCCCTCACTCAGACCTTGCAACAAGTTCTTGGAAGTACGATTCTGGTGGCTTTAATGGCAGCTATCCAACTGCCGGTGGTGCTAACTAAGCTCGCTTACCTCATCGACAATCCATGGACGGTCTCCATGGCACGAGCAGATCTTGCTGGTCTCATCCTTGCCGACTCGCTCATCGATCGCAACCTTGGAGCGCGTCCTATTACATTGGTAGGCTTCTCGCTCGGCTCCCGTGTGATTTATGCTTGTTTGCGAGAACTGGCAAGGAAAGGGCAGACTAGCCTCGTTCAAAATGTTTACCTCTTCGGTGCGCCCATCGTTTCCAGCAAAGACGAGTTCCTCAAGTGCAAGACAGTCGTTAGCGGCAGGTTTGTGAATGGATACGCCACCAATGATTGGATACTAGGTGAGACCAAAACGAGGTTTTGGACCAATCACCTTGCTAACAAAGACAGGTTATCTTTTCCGTGCAACTGGTGGTGGAATTTCAAAGGTCGCCGGCCTCGCGCCCATTGATGGTATCCCAGGTATTGAAAATTTCAATGTTTCAGAGTGGGTACCTGGCCACATGTCGTATCGTGCAGCTATGCCACGACTGCTGCGTGAGGTCGGCTGGCAAGTTGAGAGCGACGAGTTCACAGAGATTGAGGATCCGGATCCTGATAAGCACGACGAGCGACAACGGGAACTTATCAATGAGATTGAAGAGGCTAGAAAACAACTGGAAGAGAAGCCCAAGAAAAAGAGTCGGTTTGCCTTCTTTGGTCGCAACAAGAAGATGGCAGAGAAGAAAGATTGGGAAATGTACGATGACCGACTCAAGGGACCTGCGGAGCCCAAAGAGGAAGATCTTGCCAAGCAATCAGAAGGCGTCTTATTCGACGTTAATGCCATCATGGCTGAAGTTGCAGATCTGTCCGCTCAAGGAATCGAAGTCAAGCAGCTGGAGTCGACCTTGCCTCCCATGAAGCTAGATCTAAACGTTGCTCCACCGTTTCGACCGACCAAGAGTTTCAATGATAGTATCGGATCGGCTTCACCCCACAACAGTGAACACTCTGAGCCGCCCTCCGCTGGGAACCCGACACATTCCTCTCTCGCCCCCAACGGCCACCATTACGATATCTACGAGGATAGAGACGTACCTGCAGAGGGCGACATTTCGATGAGCTTCGACTCGCCCCATCCCCCTCGAACATCGTCCCGTTCGGACTACCACGAGGAAACTTCCGAATGGCCGGCGTCGTACAAGATGCCGGTACCACCAACCTCGGATTTCTCAACCCTGACCCACGATACGAACGCTCAACGGCCGGCACTGAAGTCTCACGCCACCACGCCAGTGATGAACTTGGAGCACAATGCCTGGGCTGATGACGACGACGAGTTTGGCAAGGAGAAGGAGATTACGATGACGTTTGGATAGTTGAGTTGGATTGGATCGGATCGGTTTAGTTATAGATGCACTTTGCACGATTTCTTCGTTGCTACTCCTTTTTTTGGAGACATGGGTGTGTGGGGGGGGGGGGGGGGGGGGGATCGCATGCTTGGATTTAGCGAGCATTGATGGCGTTTCTTTATTTGCTTGTTTGTTTTCCGGGGAGGCGGGTGTAGATTGGATTTTGTGGTTGCATTGGTTGGTTAGTGGTTTGCATGGGTGGTTTCTTCTTGTACATGGTCGTTGGGAGGTTATTGGACGCACACCAAGTACGGTTGCGGTGGTCGAACAATGTGAGCGGACGGGCTTCTAGGTGGTGGTGGTGCTGGTGGTTTAAGAAGAAGAAGAAGAAGAAGAAGAAGATATGATGGTCATTCCCAGCTGTGATCGTAGTTGTTGTCGAAAATGTAAATCGCCTTGGCTATTCTGGAGTCACTGTCCCAACAGTGGTACGGATGAACGGCGCTAAATAGATAGTTCCGACCTCCTGTTTCCCCTTGCCCTGATCGCTACATCGTTTCTATACTTGACGTCATCCAGCTCTTATAGTTGTTTAGTAAAGGACACATAAAGGTCGTTACGGGCTTGTGCAACGCAAGATCAAATGTGATAACGACTGTCTGTCTGTTGAAACCGGACTGTCAAGTAGACTATATAATAATTGCGCCAGGTCCAACCACAGCTCGACTCGGTTCTCCGATACGACCCCATGTACGCGATATGCCGGAACATGAATTGTTCAATAAAAACTCGGTAGTTTGGATCCGTCCCCTCGAGTCTCTCTATCAGCCTTCTTCTTCTCCCAAGCCTCTCTTAAAACCTGACGAATCGTAGCTTGTCCATCTTTGACGTTGTGTGAGCAGACTTTGAGCAACATCTCGATCTGCTCCCGTGTCCAGACCAAATTATAACTGCCCGAGAATTTGGCGGTCGAGGGATCGAAACCGGGGACGGCTCGCTCGTTTGGTAGCAGCGGCATATATACCATTGTGCAATCTCGACGGCAAACAGGAGCGGGTGGGTTCTTGACGGTGTGACCGTAGGAATCTACCACCGTCTCTGGCCTTGGGATCAAGGTACCGTCGTAGATTTGGGCGTAGAGATCCCTGAAGCGATCGGGGTCTGTTGGGTACTTCGTCGGACGGATGTCGTGACGTCTTGTGAATTTTATACCCCGACGGCTCCCGATCTGGTCGACGCGGGCTTGGAATGTGTCTTTCTGGACATCGCTAGAAGCATCCATGTTAAAGATGACGTCGACAGCACGGCCGGGGTTTAGAAGCGGATATGTGGGGCAATTGTTATCCATGCCGCTGTCGATGAGATGGATTCGGGGACTGTTCTCCAGACCTTGCGGGCGCTTTTGGCTGGGATCGATGTGTGTCAGATGGTACATGAAGTTGTGTTCATTGCAGGCGTGCAATGGATGATGTTGTCTGAACTCCTCGGTACCTTGTTTGCCCCAGAGCTTTGTGATCTTGGACGCCGCTTCTTGGATTATATTGCCAATAAAGCCTTGTGGAAGGTTGCGCTGGATGGTGGCGATATACGAGGTCAAAGGCCCAGCCGGAGCACTGACACAAAGGCCGAGGAGTAGCGCGAGAGACTGTTCTGGCAGTTGCATGGTTGACTTTCCCTCTTCAAATGGCCTTCCGAATCTGCTCCAGTGTCAGCGAAGATATCTCGAAGACGTGAGAACGCTGGGCCTCGTCGTTTTGTCGCCTCTCGAGAAACGTTCTAGTTGCGATCGTCGTTTCCACTCAAAGATTGAATCGATAGATTTCTGATAAAGCCATTTCCCAAATCGCTAGAACCTTGACGACGTCGGCCTTGACTTGGCAGATTTGGTATACAGCTAAAATCGAAATCTTTCGACCGCTGTGTCAGCAAGACTCACCCCCATGTTGGAACAAAGGCTCCCAGCTCGTCACAGCCAACCTCAAACGGAGTCATCTCGAACCATTGGAACCAAGCGTCTGTGGCGTCTTTGTGCTCCTTCTCCGAGTGATCGGGCTCGCGGAAAGGATGCTCGCTGTCCACCCAATCCTTCCACGGTCTTTCATGTCGGATGGCTGTGAAAATCGGAAGTGGTTCCTGGCCGCTCATGAGATGTCTCGTAGCGTCTGACCACTTGCGCCAGCCTTGATGAGGCACAACGAGATCATGTGTCACTTCGCGAGGGCCGCCAGGCTTTGATATTGGACATTGGGGTAAGAAAAGATACTCTGTCGTGAATGTTGCATATAGATCCATCGGCACAGTCTTCAAACCACTGTGGTGCTTGGTGAACAGTGGGCCAAGTGCGTTGTAATGGCCCCCCGGTGCTCCGAGGACGGTGCGAACAGCAGCTGGAGACAGTGGATGGAACGGGGAAAGCCGCCACTTGCAATGCTCGATAACCTGGGAGATGTTAGTGAGCGCTGTTACCAAGAGGAAGCGTGCGTGCCTTTGCAATGTCCGCATCGCCGAATGTGTAGTAAGCAGCCAAGGCCCAACAAGATCCAGACACGCCAGCTACATAAGTGAGTAGATCCCACAGTCCAGTATGTTTCATCTCATCGCAATAGCCCAGGAGACCTAGCATCGCTCGATAGCCACCACCACTGCCTCCCAGCGCAATCGTCGGTACGTCATCGGGGTGGACTTCTGCTGGATTGAGACCAAGATATTTGGCGAAATGATCTCTTACATGCAACTTCCTCGCATGAAGATATTCTTTCTCCTCGTGGCAAATCTCGAGGCCACGGCGCACTTCTGCTGCATGGGCTACCTCGGGGAAGATTTTTGGATCCGTGATGTCTCTCTTGACTATAGACTCAATCGATACCGCTGATTTGATTGCATACACGTCGGATATTGCGTCGTGAGTAGTGGAAATGACTACGTCCTGCCAGAAGCCTTTCAGTTTGCCATGCTTCGATGATGACTTCTCCTCCAATTCGGGCGGAGACCTGGGGTCGATATTCTCACCCCAGGTATCCGGAAACTGATTTTTGAGAATGCTTTCTTCGTGCTCATGCTGCTCAAACGTTTCAGAATGACGCATTCCAGTGCTACATAGTCAGCTCTAACTCGGCTTCGACTTCAAAAGACCTACTATGGCGAAGCCATTTTGACATCCCAACAGCTAGTATTTACTGAAGCAGTGAATACCTTAATCTTAAGATTAGGAGTTGAGTAGATAACGGGATGTCTCCCCAGAGACTGCTCAGCCTGGGAGTCTGTAAGGATAAAGAAGTCGCCGACAAGATGTGCTTCCAGCAAATCACAGGTCAGCATTCACAACGTGTGCCCAAGAAGACTATGGGGACCACAGGTCGTGATTCATGTTCGACTTCTCCCTCTACCTTATCCGTTCTAGAAACCAGGCATAGACCTAGCTTATCGGAGGGGAACAGCTCCAAAGCATCCTCGAAGATGCTGGTAATCCAGAGACCAATATTGCCGGCTCACATGTGGACAGCATTCTGAACCTGCGAGCGAGACAGGACTCAGCGGCGTGTTGAGAGGGAGGCGGCAGTGACATAGCAGCAGTGCACATAGAGATGGGAATATTGCCCTGATGGCATTCACTGGTCCTGGTAAGCAGTAAGTGAGTGGGGGGACGGGGGAAAGTTGAGGTGGAAGACGTGGCGAGTCATGCAGGGTCCGAATCCAGGCACGCAGGCACAATCGGGGTTTCCCTGACGTAGCACTCAGCGTGAAGTCGAGCTGTACTGTACCTAGTACTACAGCAGTACGCTGTATCCGACACGGCCAATACCCCTCTAGCACGTGTATCTACTGAATCTCCATGCCCTGCATCCGCCTCGTAGCGGCCCATACCATGGATCATTCCAAATCCGTCAGGTGAATACATCAGGCCGTCGTCCAGGGAACAAAGCCCGAAAGACATGAGCCGGAGCTCATAGACCTACAAAGAGCCTATCACTCATACCTCCTCTACTGGACTCTAGAAATCTAGCAATCATGTCTTCGATACCGTCCCTTCGAAACATAGTCCAGGCTGTGTTCGTTGGAAGCAGCCAAGCTCCCCTCGCCTCTGGTCCTGTTACTCTGGGATCTCCGAAAACATGCCCGAACACTGGACTTAGTTGTTCCAAGACTTCTGTATTCGATACCTGCTGCATAAACGCACCAGGCGGACAGTTTGCTCAAACACAGTTCTGGAACTCGGATGCTTCAGCTGGTCCGCCAGGATACCTAGGTCCGAACAACACCTGGACCATTCATGGCCTATGGTATGTCGCGCTTTGGAACAAAGTAGGATTTATCTAACGTAACCAGGCCCGACCATTGTGACGGTAGATATGATTCTGTCTGCGACTGCTCTCGATCCGGCGATTGCAGCTCCTCCAACCGAAAATGCAACCGCAATACGTGCAATAGAGCCTACTCCAGTATCACAGATATCTTCAAGGAATTCGGCCAAGATGACTTACTTTTATATATGAGCGATCACTGGAAGGGAATAGCAGGGGACGAGCATCTCTGGCAACATGAGTGGAGCAAGCATGGTACATGCGTAAGCACACTCGAGCCGAAGTGCTACGAGGATTACAAGGAGGCACAGGAGGTCGTCGATTACTTCCAGACGACTGTGGATCTTTACAAGAGCCTTCCTTCATTCGCCTGGCTTTCACAGGCAAACATCACACCCTCAACAGAGAAGACCTACGAGTTGAAGGATATCGAGGCCGCGCTGAAGACGCCCCGAGGAGTTTCCGCCGTCATCGGTTGCCAACGTGGCGAGCTCAGGGAGATATGGTATCATTTCATGGTTCGCGGATCTGTAAAGACTGGCGAGTTTGTCGCACACGATCCTGATTTCTCGGGTACTGGAGGTCCTGGAAAGAGTTGTCCTTCTTCTGGCATCAAGTATCTACCAAAGGGCACAAGTGATGAGAGACCATCCCCAACCACAACAGGGTACAGACAACCCACAGAGACCGCGGAACCTGTTGGGAAAGGCAAGTTTATCGTCAAGCTCAAAAGTGGAACAATCACGGGTTGTCTGATATCGAATGGCAAGTGGTACAATACGCTTCCAGGGTCAAGTTGTGCTACTTTCACGTCGCATGGCGAGGACGACAAGCCAGGCGAGCTGCTCACACTGAAGTCTCGCAAGGGCTCTTGCGGCATTGTCAAGGAGGCTTTTACTTGCGGCGCTGATGTCCCATCAACCGTATTCCAGATCATCGATGGAAATCTTGTTGTACCGAGTGGGCAAAAAGAATGGTACGCTTCTGAATTGCCCAGGAGCACAGGCCAGCAGAGTATCTACACCTCGAAACACGATGTTGAGTTTGTGCTCGAGTGGAGGAAATGAGCTTGGCAGTAAGATACCAATGGAAGTTCCTTCCCAAGGTTTTTCCTCGCTTGAAAACAGTATCAATCCTCGCGGGACCGTAATCTTTTTTTTTTCAGACAGTAGTTTGACGTCGTCCACAGTCTCTTGCACGGTAGATCGGACATTTTGACGTTACCACCACCGAAAAACCATGACTGAAAAAAACGAGTCTCTCAAACACTCTCCGGTGATGGGAGGTTGGTGGTTGGTGGATGGGCTTTACGGAGCACTCGGTTTGAGATTCTGGCCAACTTCACGAAGAATACCACGGACGCTGTCAAGTCGAGCGATCTCGTGTTCTATCGATTGCCCTGGATGACGAAAAGTGGGAGACATCATCGAGGGGTTTGCTTGAGTGCGCACGTCAAGTCTGAAACGGCTGTGTTGTTATGGGACGGCGGATCCTGGGTACTGGAGACTCATCATCAGGTGCGGCTCTGATTAAGAACCGCATTATAATGTACATGATCTCCTGAAGTCATTTTCATGGAGGCAAATGTCGATGACTTGATGGTGAAGCAGGCAAGGTTCCTTTCTCACTGCTAACGCCGGGAAATACTTCACGACTGCCTCAAAACAGCCATAACTGATCATACAAACGGACTCAAGCCACTTCGAATCCCACGACTTCGACGCTCAATTTCGGTTGTCCAGGTGAGGTGCCGCCTACTGTCACTGGGTTGTCAATTGATGCACTGCCCCTTCAACATCGGCACGTCAACACTCCCTCTCTCCTCAACACAACTTTGAATTCACTGTAAAACTGGATACGGCATTGAACATCTTCCTTTGACCCTCGACCCTCGCCGCCTCACGATGGGCTTCTGGCATAACTTGGCACCAATGACCACGGTCACTATCGACAAAATCGTGTTTCACGTCCTGACCAACATTGTGCCTTCTGTCCAAGACGCTGCGCTTCGCATGAGAGAGCTCGTCGACGATCACATCACCCCTGTTGTCGAGGCTGGCATCGATAGCCCTCTTGCCAGCCTGCATCAGAACTTTGGCGACAAATTTGAGAAAGTCTCCAAAGTGACGTTGCAAACAAAGGAGGAAGCTGCACTTTGGGTTGCTGCAAATCCAGGAAAGACTGTGATCCTTGTCACGTCGGGCATGGTCCTCTTCGCGCCTGGTCTGGTTACGAGTCCGGTTCTCGGTGCTTTGGGCTTCGGTGCAGAAGGACTGTCCGCCGGTAGGATATCCCAATACATTGGGCCGTTTGCGAAGCAAGCTGCTTACCTTGTTCACAGGAAGTCTAGCAGCAGGGACTCAGGCAGGTTTGGGAAATGTGTCGACGGGCAGCTCGTTCGCTATCCTACAGAGCGCTGGCTCCTGCGGGCTGGGCTCTGTGACTGTTCATGGGGCCGTTCGGAGCATTACTGGCCTTGCTTGGGGATCGGCTGCCGCTGAGGTCGTGGTTGAGGTGTTCGCGAAAGGCAGGAAGAAGGAGATTTCTAAGCTATAAAAAGGATGGACTATCAGAATTCGGCGATGATAGTTGTGATTAGGCCCGAAGTGGCTCGATTTTCATGCGGTAGCGTATGGACATTGAACCCATTTCCTTTACGCCCTTTGCCGCGCGTGACTTCATCCGTGTCGGGAATCATCCACATAAAGTTGACGCAATTGGGCCGCTGAGATGTCTACACTACAGGTGCAGGTGGTTCGTCGACACACGATACCAACCAGCGCTTGTGGCCTCGGATTCGGTCGGAGCTGCAAGTGTGGTTGCTCGTACGTCGTACGTTTTCCCTCCTCCTTTATACATTTATACACTATTGTGTGCGGCTACTGACTCCTGTATGAGCAAAGGGTTTCCGCCGCTGCTGGTATCACAGCTGGAATTGGGCAACGTGGCGGCTGGTGGTGCCTTTGCGGTTCTGCAGAGTGCTGGCGCTGGTGGTGCCGGATCGCGTCAGTGCGGCACACATGCAGTATCCCAGACCAATGGGTGGAGTTGAAGCTTGTTTGAGACTTTTCAGGAGATTTTTTTTGGCTTGGCTTTCTGGGTGGTTGCGTGAAGCCATGGCAGCCAGGTAGAGAAGAATGGTGTCGAGAAAGAGTCCATGACGCGGTGATGATGATGATGTTGTTGTTGTTGTTGTTGTTTCTGTACGGACAACTCAGGAAAAGGGCATGCTCCGTCAAGCACTGCGAAAACGAGATGAGGTAGCACATGAACCTTTCAATTTGCGGGAAAAAAAAACCCCTACTGAAATATTGACGATATCGATCTCGATTTCAACTAACGCTGTGCAATACCTATCCTGGCTAATTTTTGGTGTAGAAGGTAATGATTTGGAGCCATCCTCATGGTAGGCTGATAGATGCGGTGTGAGAGCATTGCATTTCTTGGAAAGTAGCTTCACCGTGTCAAGACCGAGGAATAAGAGTTCAAGACGCACGGTGGGCACCTGCGAATTCGATAGCCGCCACGATCTGTCCCATGCGTTCACCGGTCGTACCGTTTGGTTCAGAAATCGCTATCGTTGACGACTATGGGCTCGAAATTGTGATGAGAATATTCCTGCAAGAATTACCCTTACGAGGTATCCAGAATCGTCAGTATCGATGTCGATTGAGGATTACTAGCAAAAGGAACGGCTTTTCGTTTCTGCCATGATCCTCCTGCTCGGAACGCAGCCATCGGACATCTGCAAGAATTAGCAGTGCATAAAGATATGCTTGCTCCCTGCTTATAACTCCGAGATAAGAAGTGGATGATGGATACATTTGTCTCATGGTGTTCAAGAGAGTGGACTGTAGTGTACAAGCATTCCCACGTAACTTCTCTCCATCGCGGCAGACGTATCGAAGGCCGTTTGTCCCCTCCAGTCCCTGTAGGTGGTGAGAAGTGACCGATTGTTTGGCTCGCCAGTATGGTGGTACACATTGGATGATAGAGTGAGTCAGAAAACCAACAGAGGTTGCCGAAAGCTCAAAGAGGAACAGCTTTTTGGTGTAACGGAGGAGTGACAAGAGCGCAGCTACGAGGCCCCCAGCACTCTCGGCAGAAAATAGTGCCGACACGTGAGTGTGGTCGCAAAGAGCTTACTAGCAGTAGCCAGCTTTGAGGCACACTTGAGGACTCCAAAGTGATCTTGCGAGTTTCGTATTAGGCCGTTCCCTGGGTTCCCTTTTGTTGGGTGGCGCAGTCGACAAGGACATTCGCAAACCGCCAGCACCACCATGACGGGAAGCATGGGTACTCTCCGATCGGGTCTTCCCGCTGCTGGAAGATGAGGACTGGTGGGGCGGTAGCCCAGATCAACCAACCTGAATTTGGAGATTGGCAGTGAGCTAAGCAGATTGTGGAAGTCTGCAGGGCTTCCCCGGATTTTCGAAAACAGAAGATTCGTGCCTCGCACCATCGAGCGTGAAGCATACTATGTATGAGCTGGTCATGGAGTGCGTTTGTGCTGCTGATGAACGCTGAATGGAAGTGTTGGGAGAGCGCCTAGAAGCCATAATGACTTGTCAAAGCGACCTTTGGTCTGAAATTCGACGGACTGTTCATTGCGAGATCGCATGTTCGTTGGTATAGTGGTGCAGATCAGATTCACCACCTCATCGGAAGCGGACTTTGCTGCCAGATTCGGATAGAAACAACGTTTCACCACGTTGTTTGTCTTCGGCCCGCCATGAGGCATCGACAGGCTCAAAGAGCAGCAGGAGAGTTGCCCAAACCAAGAGCAGCGATAATCGATGCTTGCATAGTAAAAGTTAGGTCCCAAGCGGGAGAGTCGGTCGTGCAAAGCACGCCAAGGTACTTCTCGGTGTTGCTGCAGGTACAGACGTTCGATCAATCTCCGTCCATGCCCTATACCTGGAAAAAACTTTGCCATGAGCCATACGAGCTTTTCAAAAATTCAGGACCGTCTCTTGTCAGCTTCCAAGCTTGGGGTTGATGAGAAACTCCTCAAATGATGGCGAGACACGAAAGTGCTCCACCCGCGATCGAATTAAGTAGGCAAAGGTTGTCGAATCTATTCCCGTCTTCACCCTCATGTAGAGACACACGATATTACCGCAGACGGAGGCGTGGAGGTGGGCGGCTGGGCGGCTGGGCACAAAGATTCGCACGTATGAAGGATGGACGTTGGAAACAGAACTCGCCGTGGGGGGGCGACATGCGTCAGGCGCCTTGGTGAGAGAAGGGCGCAGCAAACCAATCACTGGGTCACGATAACAGATTCCAGGCTCTCTCTCCATTCTGTGGAGTGGCCCAGCCACAATGCGGAAGACGACCGACATGTGCCCCTGAATCAGACGAGTTTCGAGAGTCATTTCTTGTCCACGGCCAAGAGCAGAGTTTTTTCCCCCGTGCCATGAGGTATTTCCAGGGATGGTTGAGGGCTTTTGAAGCAGCGTCAGTTGCCATGCCCGCCGACAAGGACTGGACCTTGCAACCGGGACAGACGCTCGGTTCCTTCAAGGTATTCTCGTGGTCAGAAAAATTACGTTGGCTGCCGGTCTGACTAAAGAATGTAGCCGGCAAAGTCTATCTATTCACAGCACAGCGGGAATAAATTCCTCGACAGTCACGGTCGCCAAACGTGGCTCATGGAAGAGGGTCGGGTCACGATTCGGGCTGCTTATCAGTTGCTTCGATGCTATTCGTGGCTGGTGACGTTGGACAACGCCCGAGGATGCGGCTATTTGGGTCGCTCGATGCACGAAGATGGGCTGGCGGACAGTAGTGGAGGTTTCTGGCCGTATGCAGGTTCGGCACTTGGTGGGACAACGTTTCGCATCGCCGTCCATTCAATCGCGTGCCTTCAATCTCTCTGCCCCGCCAGTCCCTTCTCTGAACCGAACTGCTATCACGGTGTTCCTGCCTCTGGCGAGCAAAGAAACGCAGAAGCGCGGAGGGAAGAACGCATGAGATGGGGAGGAGGAGGAGGAGGAGACCACAACGCTCTCCATGGCTTTGCAAATTGCTGTGCATAAAGGCAGCCGTGATAGGCTGGCAGCCGAAGGACATGTTCTGTGCTACATATGCGGGGATAGATGGAGTGTTTGGGCGAAGACTAGCATTATCGGTCGAGCTGCCGCGGTGGCTTTTTAGAATAATCCCACCGTGTGAAAAGGGCCCTTGGTTCCAGAATCCCAGTCGCTGTTGGGGCAGCCATTTGCAATATATAAGTCCTTTATCTCCCTCCGCGGCACTGGACCATTCCGTCGTCTCTTCTTCTTCGTGAAGCGCACAACAACTCCACACTTGTCTAATCACCTCCCAAACCGGTTCACACATATCCACCACAATGGCTGTTAGTAAATCTCCGCGGTCTCGTCCCGTACCTATACACCGGATAACAAGGCTGACCCAGCAAACAGGAAAGCAATCCCCTCATCATCTCGAGAAATTCAATTGTAAGCTAGTTTCGAGCTTCGCGGAATCCAATCCTTATGCTAACTTTGGTTCCAGCTTGAAAAATACCGAAAGCTCGACCAGCGTGGTCAGATCACGGCCGAGTACGTGTGGATAGATGCCGCCGGTGGTGTCCGCTCCAAGAGCAGAGTACGTAGTGCTCCCTACTGCCTCACACTCCATAACACCCTCAATTCGCATATCACGGGGCCGTTCGATGGGTACTATGAGGGCAATTTGAGGGCATACACACAACAGGAAAACCGCTGGAGTCAATCATCAGACGTTGACATTGTCTGTACCGTTCTTGGAGGCTCCGATTTTGCTTTTTCGGCGCTTATCGCAGGTTCGCCCCGATAACATCGTGAACATTCTTAGACGGGAAAGATACAGCCTCTGGAGCGGGACTCGACTCCTTCCCTCACCACCATCCTCATGCGACTCTTCCCACACGATCGACTTGCGCTGGTCAAAGATTGCTGACACATACTTTCCAGACTCTCCCAAAGAAAATCTCCAGCGTCTCAGAACTCCCAGAGTGGAACTTCGATGGTTCCTCCACCGGCCAAGCCCCAGGTGACAACTCCGATGTCTACCTCCGTCCCGTTGCATTCTTCCCAGACCCCATTCGATTGGGCGACAACATCCTCGTCATGACCGAGACCTGGATGTCCGACGGAAAACCAAACGCGTACAACTTCCGCCACGATGCTGCTCTGGTCATGGAGAAACACAAGGATGAGGGATACTGGTTCGGTCTTGAACAGGAGTACACTCTTCTCGGTACTGACGGCTGGCCATACGGCTGGCCCAAGAACGGCTTCCCAGCTCCCCAGGGCCCATACTACTGCGGTGTCGGAACTGGCAAGGTTGTCGCTCGTGACATTGTCGAGGCTCACTACAAGGCTTGCCTGTACGCAAACATCCAGATCTCCGGCACCAACGCTGAGGTCATGCCCGCACAGTGGGAATACCAAGTTGGCCCATGCCCAGGCATCGAGCTCGGCGACCAGCTCTGGATGTCCAGATTCCTCCTGCACCGTGTCGCCGAAGAATTTGGCGCCAAGGTGACATTTGCACCAAAGCCAATTCCAGGTGACTGGAACGGTGCTGGTCTCCACTCCAACGTCTCCACCACCGCCATGCGCCAAGACGGCGGCATGAAGGTCATGGAGGCTGCCATGGAGAAGCTGGCCGCCCGCCACAAGGAGCACATGGAAGTCTACGGAGAGGACAACAACCTCCGCATGACAGGTGCTCACGAGACTGCCTCCTTCGACAAATTTTCATGGGGTATCGCTAACCGTGGTGCCTCAGTCCGCATCAACCGCGCTTGTGCCGAGGAGGGCAAGGGTTACTTCGAGGACCGTCGCCCAGCATCCAACGCCGACCCTTACCAGATCACCGGCATCATAGTCGAGACCATTTCCGGTAAGGCCGAGGGTGCAGACATGGCCAAGAAGGTCAAGGAGGCACAAGCTGTCGACACCGAGACCGAGATTGTCACCAAGAAGCCATAAACAGCTCATGGCCTTGGGAGGACGACCTACCATTTTGGAAACCACAGCAAAAAAAAGCAAAAAAAAAAATCATGATGGAGGTGGAAGATATTGGGTCAGGATATCCCCTTTTGTTTAGATATGGCCGTCTTCACGGTATGGTAGAGACGGGGCACAAGTCTGTAATGAGTTCTAGGCCCTGACCACGAACCACACATTCATAACTCCACCACCACAACATTGTAGATTACAATACTTTGATAGCCCTTGCCAACACTATGATGATACCATGCAGATTCAAGACTTGACTTTTTTTTCTCCCACCTTTTTGGCGTGTGAACGACGTTGACCATTTCTTCTTTGACGTGCCCTTTTCATTGCCTGTAGTGGGGGTTTTGATTCGGGTGTTTGATGGGATTGTCTTGATGGGGGTTTTCTGGTTTCGTCTCGTCAGTAGACGATATCTGAACTTGATGTTTCGTTGGACCCCGTTGGCTACTTGGGTCAGTCCTTCCGGTCACTGGATGAAAAGGAGTGAGTATGCATGGATGGCTTCTTCACGCTTCACTACGCAGGGGTGTGATGAGGATTGAGTACGGAGTCTGGAAAGAGGCTGGAGTCTCACGAAATAATGATGCGGATTTCCGCCGCGGAGGTCACAGAGCAAAAGCCATCTATCTCTCGTGCCGAAGAAAAATTGCATTTGAGTTTCCCCTCCTCTGCCCTGTCGTGGAGCTAGCAGCGTTTCTACACCTCTACATCCGTGATATGTACACATGCGCCCGTCGCCTAGTTCCCTGCTGGACCGGTGATTTTGGTTGGTTTGAGAGTATTTGGACGTGGTGGTTGGGATCAGACGGTACCGAGTGCCTTTGCCCGCTTGTCCTCGAGCTTTTGGTAAAATGCGTCGCGCTTTCGGACGGCGGGGATGTGGTAACCTGGGGAGAAGGGCGTCAGAACGGGTCCTCTTGCTGGGGATTTTTTTTTTCTGTAGTTGTCCTCGGGTTGCTGATGCTACGTACCGTACCACCATGCGTATCCGCCGGAGAGCCCGAGACCTGAGGTCGTGCGTTAGTTTGTGGGGTTCATCACATCTCCGAGAGGTCGCCATTGCATGGGAAAGGGTTTGAAGCTTTTGGTTCATGGGGTGAGGACTAACCGAAGGCTACGCTGAGGTCGAGCACGAGGCCCCGTCGGAGCATCTAAAGAGGGTCAGTGGGAATTTGGAGGGGCCAAAGGATATGGGCCATACGCCGGTGATTGGTTTGATTGCCATTGTCGTGGTCGTGAAGTTGTCAGAGAGGAGGGTTGTTGGATAGCTTGCAGATTGCGCAGGTCGTCGTCTTTGCGTGGTGTGGAAAGCCGGAGCAAATCGGCTTAGTCATAACCCAGCACGAATGTGGAACTTCTTGGTGAGGGCATCATCAACCTCTGCTAAAAAGTATCACCACCAATTCTGGTCGAGAAAACGTTTGAAATGCAGACACGGTGTCCAAGCTGGCTACTGCAGCTCCCGCACTCTATCCGCCCTTTTTGTTATCAATTGCAAAATGCGCAACGCGCTCGAACGTTTGCTTCAAGCTTCCAGAGGCTAGCTGGACAACCTGATCTCTACGACGTTGTATGTGTTGGAGGCGGTCCAGCAGGACTAAGCTTGCTTGCTGGCTTGAGTATGTACAGCTTCGTTTGAGGCTATGGAAGGATCCTAACGCGATCTGTAGGGGCATCTCGCGTTGCATCAACCTTGAAAGTCGCCCTCGTTGAAAGTCAGGACTTGGCGAAAACGAAGCTCCAGAACCCATCGCCAACCTCATACTCGAATCGATGTAGTTCCTTGACACCAGCCTCTGTTCGATATCTCAAGGACATCGGTGCTTGGGAGCATGTAGACCAAACTCGCATTCAACCATACCACGGGATGCAAGTCTGGGATGGGCTCTCAGACTCTAGGATATCGTTCGATTGGGCTCAAACTTCTGGAGCATCGAGCTCAAGTACCATCGCATACATGATCGAAAACACGAATATAACTACTGCTTTGCAGAAACGGCTTGCTGCGCTAGGCGGATCCACCATCGCCTCGCCCGTGAAGGTCAGCTCTATCGACTTTGGGGAAGAGACGGACAAATTGGACCTCAGCTCTTGGCCTGTTGTCTCCCTGAACAATGGGCAGCAGCTTGCTGCAAGGCTTCTTGTCGGCGCAGATGGTGCAAATAGTCCTGTTCGGGCATTTGCTGGTGTTGAAAGTCGAGGGTGGGATTACGGCAGGATGGGCCTTGTGGCCACACTGAGGCTGTCCGACTCAATGACGGAACATCCGCTACAAAAGACAGCATACCAGCGCTTCCTACCTACAGGTCCGATCGCAATGCTGCCTCTTCCAGGAAACATGGCCAGTTTAGTTTGGTCTACGCTCCCACAGCACGCCTCTTTCCTCCGTTCGCTTCGTCCCGAAGACTTCGTAGCAACCGTGAATGCCGCCTTCCGTCTCAGCACGACAGATATTGCATACCTTCACACCATTCCTTCGGGCCAGAAAGAAGAGGTAGAATGGAGGCTACAACACACGACTGTGGACGAATCGAAAGTTCCGGTAAGCGTGGATGCAGTGCAGGAAAGCAGCGTGGCACCTTTTCCTCTCAAGATGCGACATGCGGACACATATATCAACGAGCGAATCGCCCTTATTGGCGACGCAGCACATACAATTCACCCACTTGCAGGGCAGGGTTTGAACCAGGGGCAAGGCGATGTAGCCTCACTCGTCCGCACCATCGAATCTGCTGTGGAGACGGGACAGGACATCGGATCATTGCTCGCACTAGAACAGTATAATAGCGAGAGATACGCGGCGAACAATGCTATCATGGGTGTATGTGATAAATTGCATAAGCTTTATAGCTTTGAATCGGCGCCTATCGTTGCGTTGAGGTCACTCGGGCTGAAAGCTGTGGACTCAATGGGGTTCCTAAAAGGCTTTCTGATGAGGAGAGCAGCAGGTGGTGCATAGGATTGCGGCATATGAATTTTAACTAGTATGCGATAGAACTTGTTCCCAATGATTGCGAGCAGTTCGATGGCCAATGTGTGGATTCGCTCTTTCGTCCACAGTGGCTTTCAGTTATTCCTTCATTCAGTGTCTCCCTAGCCTCCGGGCACCACGACATTAGCTTTGCTTTTGAAGATTACCAAGTCAAGCACGAGATCGATCAGTTATCGAGAGAGACTAGGCGGAGATCTTGCCAGGACCTTGTCAATTTCGATTTTCAACTTACGGCTCTGGTTCATATTCTAGTTGAGGTCGAAGGGTGAGAATCGACGAGGCCATCGACATTTATGTAGTGGGAAAGACCGGCCTTGATTGGCCGATAATCCTCGACTCCACTTTGGTATCCTCACATCTCAACTTCCCGTTTCATTTTCACGCTCTATTTCGGTTCACGTCAGCCTTGTTCGCTCAACGCTCGCTTGGGCAGCGTGATCAGCCGGAACGTCAAGATTTCATACCCAGTTTGCAAGTTTTCTTGGCTTGCCTTTGCAAACATGTATTGCTGACAATGCTCAAGCAATCGGTTCTACTCCTCAGCAGCGTTAGAAGAAGAACTCTCGCCGCAAGTGATGCAAACTGTGGCCAACGAGCATACCGAGATACAACCCCACAAACAAATCGAAAGCGGAGATTTTCACAGTAAGTTCTTCACTGACCTCACATGGCTCTCTTCAGCTGCTTGCTTTGACCGAATGCCGTGAACTTATATCGATCACGATATATCCCTCTTGATCCTCCCGTTTCTTGATTGAGCCAGCAATTGCTCTTCATTTCCAAAGGAAAAGGTGGACTGATCAGCGAGTAGAATGTCTTCAATCAAAACACGACTCTTCATCATCTCCGACACCCACGATGGCTTCCAAGGCGCCCTAGCAGACCCATACTCAAAAAAGGGCGGTGCTTTCCGCCCGCCTCTTCCAAAAGCAGACATCTTGCTTCACTCCGGTGACCTTACTATGCTCGGCAAATTGAGTGAGTACAGGAACACTCTCGACATGCTCAAGGACGTCGATGCGGAGCTGAAACTGGTCATTGCCGGGAACCACGATCTCTCACTCCATAAAGAGTATTACCGCGAAAGCAAGACCGCGAGGGATCTTCAAGGCGATGCTTATGACGACAGTACCGCGGCTGAGGCGGAAGCTCTTTGGACAGGTCCCGAGGCCAAGGCTGCAGGTATGTGCAAATCTTAGTCTTTCAAGCCTCAAAGCAAGTCTTTTCCATGAAAATGATGTTGATGACTATCTGTCATCCCTATGTGCATGACTCGTCAGGACTTTTCAGATCTCCAGCCCCCAAAGCAAGCATTCCATGGGGAAGAAACGGTGACCAATTCCTAGCAATATGGTTTCTATAGAGCGCCAGGTGTTCATGGACATCAATCCAAGTTTGGAGGATTGCGTCTTTGTTCCTTCTCTCTGCCCTGCGGCCTCGTGTTTTCCATCGCCTCCTTTCTCACCCCATATACATGACGATGGGCTCTAAACAAATGGTTCCTAGGCGTCACATACCTGACAGAAGGTCTCCACACCTTCACCCTCAAATCCGGAGCCCACTTCACCATCTACGCTTCCCCATGGCAACCCGCATTCTACGACTGGGCATTCAACTACCCGCACCACGAAGACCGCTGGAACCCGCGCCACCTCATCGCAGATGCCCGCATCACCCCGGCACCCACTCACCGGGATCCGCATCCCATCCCCGAAGGCGCGAACGTGGATATCGTGATGACGCATGGGCCCCCTCATATGCATCTGGACGGGTGCGCGGACGGGACGCGAGCGGGGTGTCCGCACCTCCTTGAAGCGTTAAAGCGCGTGCGACCGAGACTCCACTGTTTCGGGCATATCCATGAAGCCTGGGGCGCTGAGATTGTAGCTTGGGGAGCCGAGGGTGGGACTGTTGGCGAGGGAACCGAGACGCTGGGTGGACTTGATGGTGGTGGTGGTGGTGGTGGTGGTGGTTTCCAGACACCGTTTGACGAGGCGACGGTGGAGAGGCGTGCTGCATTTTTGGACGTGAGTCGTGGTGGTTCCAGGCCTTTGAGAGAGGGCGAGGAGACGTTGCTTGTGAATAGTTGTATCATGGATCTGGGGTATGAGGCCAATGGTGCTGGGTGGTTGGTCGATATCGATTTGTCCCTGGGGAACATTGGGGGATGAACGTTAAGCTACCTCCGTACTTATGGAGTGATGGTCGGCCATCAGGCGAAGTTGACTCCCAAAAAAATCCAAGGCGCATTGAGCAGATGGGCCGCACAAAACCCCCAATTTGGCTATGAACCTGAGGTTGATACCGGAAGCATCAGTATCGCTTCCGCTTCCGCTTTCTCAGAGAACGCCAAATGTGCACGTTTGCGTCGATATTCCATTGAACGATACAAGCAGCGAAACAATGCTACCCAGCAGAGTTTCTCCTTCTTGGAAATCTACCTTGTATATTCGACAATACCTACGTACTACGGTTCCATCAATCTATTATCCTCGGAACCAGATGGAAGGACTTGATCAGCATCTCCATCCCAGAAACGAAACGTCCCCCGTAGGATCCCCTCCTCCCCTCCCCTTCGCCAGAAACGGTACAATCACACAATCTCGCCATGAAGCTGGGGTTGCGAGATTTTCAGGCGCCGAAGACCACCTTAGGTGGCGCCCTTGGTATCTCCTTTGTAAAACACGCTCACTCCTCTTCGCGCTCCCATCATGATTATCGTATACGTCCGCCCAAAAGCATCATTAGCCATGTGACCATAGAGAAAATGACGCTGCCACCGCAGCCAAAAGCACTGTTTGAAGACACATGATGATGAGATGAAACAGACAAATCTCCATCTGCACCTCCAACTCCGTAAAGGCTCCCTACTATGTCACCGAACACGACCCCCAAAACCATCACCCTCCCACCTCCCAAGCCCAAGCCCAAACCAGAACCAATTCAAGCCCCTCCCCTTGCCACCACCACCACCACCACCACCACCATCACTCCAATGAATCTTCCCCGCGCTCAACCTCTTAAGCCTAATAACCGGTCTCTCACTCCCCACACTCCCCACACTCCCAACCGAGCTCACACTACTCACACTCCCACACCTCTCCGCCCCCAACCCCACGCTCCTCGGCGGAACCACCGGCTCCGCCATCTCCGCCCCCCAGTCCAAAGAACTCGAAATGACCGACGCGCGTTTACACGCCGAACAGGATCCAAGGCTGTTGCTCATGCCGTTGACGTCCTTGTCGTGGCAGGGGAGGATGTGGCCCGTGGATGCGGCGCGGGAGCGGATGCAGGGGGAGCGGATGAAGCGTTGGGGCCCCCAGTGGCCGCAGGGCGTGTGGTAGACGTCTTCCAGTTCGCACATGTTGTGTCTGTATGGTGAGAGAGGTCGCTTGCTTTGATGTGGGAGAGGGTCGGGCGAGGAAATGGGGGCGGTGGGATCCTCTTGAGGAGAGAGGAGTTTGTGTTGAGGGTTCTGGACGGTGAAATGGATACGCCTGAGTTGATGATGTCGCGTTCTATGATTCTTGGTCGGTAGGCTTCGATTTGTGAGGTGATGGTGGTCCTGGAACGAATCACTTCTATTGTCGACCAAGCTGTCCTCAAGATGTTATCGAAAATATCGTGGTGTATGGACAAGTCGTCAATGAACAGTGCCTATCTCGGAGCACCCAACGATACGAAAGGAATAACGAGCGGATAATACCGGGCCTCCAAAAAGCTTGTATGTATGTACAAGCAGGTGCATCGGTCTGCTGAACAGAAAAGTCATACTTTACCGGCTCGGCAGAGCAAGCTGTAAGGGTAGAAAAGGAGGATTGTTAGATGCGAGCTTGTGACAATAATCCTCCTCGCCCCGCGCAAACAGAATCTGGGGGCATGAAAGGCGGCGTTCACGAACATAGAACGCGTAAATCGACCTTTAAGGTATTGACATTCTTCATGCTGAACACAATGGAACTTCCAATGTCAAACTTTCGAAACACAAACCTTTCGTTAGCTAAAAGAGATTTTGATATTGCAAGGGGCGTCAAAGTGGCGATTGTGAATTGTCAGGAATTGTCGCTTTCGCTGAGAAGGTACAAAATATGTTTTGTTGCCGAGTCTTTTTAAATGGCAAGGAACGGCTCCCGCATTTTGTAATGAATTTTGTCCTATACTGCCAAGACGACATGATTTTGTCCCGAGACCATCCATTTCAAGCACGTTCATCGATCTTAGAACTCGAGTTGAACGGTTGCCGAAAACAGATCCCAATGCGGTCATTCAAAAATCAAGAGCCAACATGTTCCCATATCTCGGACTGGAATGCAGCGAAAGCGTGAGTACTTCTTGTCTGTGAAGGCTACAAGGAGACGGAATAAGACAACGGTGAAGTAAGAGAAAACAGCGTGATTGGAAACACATCTGAAAGTTGCAAACGAAGTCGACTGGGCTCAAATCGAACTAGATGGCTGGAGCCAGCCGGATCTTTCTCGCTTGGTGGCTCCTACGAGGCGTTTGGCAAACCTACACCTGCTCGATTACAACAACCATTGAACTTGAAATCCACCAAGCTCTTGTTCGTGAAGTTCGGAGTCACAACAATCGAGCCGTCAACAAGGGAAAATCGATTCGGGTCGACAGCTCATGCTCAAAGTGATGTCGGCGGCCATAATTCTCCAGGATTCAGGAGAATCAGCTGTTTAAAAAACAAAAACCCAATTGAGAGGCTTCGAAGGCAACATATGTGAATGAGTCTGCTGACTAGTCGAACAAGGACGAGCGCACAAAAATTGACTCAGGACGGAAAGGAACCGGAGAGTTCTTCAATCCAAACGATGAAAATTGCACACGCCTGGCCGAGGTAATCCCTAACATCTGTTCAGCCCACGAATACTTCCAGCATGCGTGTCGGCCTGACATACCTACAGGCCTAACTCCAGAGGATGCGATGTGATGCTTCCCAAATGCGTTGGCGTGTGAGTGTAGTACGCTTCTCCTCAGTTGACCAGTCGGTACAATCCAATTGCAGCCATGCCGACGGACATGAAAGTGATTCCAGCCCTTCTAGGTGCCATGCCTAGTTTAGATCCGCTCTTCAGTATCTGTGCCTGTGACTGTCGAAGCTGGGCATGGCCGGTGACATATGTGAAGCCGCCTAGACCGACGAAGGTGGCTGCGCCTGTAGCGGGTTCTGTCAGGACGGTTCATGGTCGAGAGGTTGTACGGGTTCGGGTTACCTATGACGCGACACGAGAAACAGTCGTACTTGTCCCGGTCGGCAGCCAGAGCATCTTTCAACTTCGGGACCGTAGTATCGAAGGCCTTTTGGATATCTGCGGGGTTGGACATTGGGTTGGTTGTAAAAGATGGGTTGGTGGTTTGGATGATGGAGCGGAAGAGAGACTTCCGGAGTCGAATATCATACTCCAAGATATCACCATCTGTGACATGCGCCGTCAACCTCATTCTCGATATCTGTAAGGCCATGAGCAGGGGAAAAGGAAATACTCCATTCCCACAGCAATCATGAGCGCAATCGAAGCGCTGTACATATTCGACGAGCACAAGTAACAGAACCGCGTACCTCGTATCGTCAGACGAAGCTCATACTCACACAGCAATTGCATACTCGAGCACGTCTGGAATGGCCGTCCTCCCTCAGCTCAGGTCCTACTGCCGCTGTATCTCTCCCACACAGCTCCGCGGCCCTCCTTGCTCTACGCGCCCGACTCGAATCCGCCCTCGCTGATCTATTCCATCCTCCAAGACCGACTGCTGTTCCTCTCTCCCTCGTCAGAAGACACTGACCCGCTGGCCCACCTCGAGTTCCTCCACCGCGTTGCTGATACACTGGAAGACTTTCTAGGATCGCCCCTCCTCACCCACAAAATCGAGACCTCCTACGATGTAATCACACAGCTGCTGGGGGAAATGTGCGACGGTGGAATCGTAGCTACCACGGAGCCAAATGCCCTACGAGATGTCGTCGAAGCTCCTTCATGGATGAACAAGCTACTTGGCGGAGTAGGTCTCCCAAGTGCAAGCCCGTCACTAAACCCAGCCGGCTCCGGCGCATTTTCTCTCCCACGTCCAATGTTGGGGAAGAGCCCCTCGAATCCGAATAACATTGCCATACCATGGCGGCGCAACAATGTCAGACATACGAGCAACGAGTTATACGTCGACATAATAGAGACGCTACATGTCACATTTTCACCCTCGGGGCGACCTTTGGCAGCATTCGCTCACGGCACTATTGCATTCACAGCCAAAGTATCAGGCGTGCCTGATCTGCTTCTTGTTCTTGCCACGCCAGGTGGCTCCCACACAATGGCACAAACTCTGAGGCTACCAGTCTTCCATCCTTGTGTCCGACTCGCGCGTTGGAAAGAAGGAGCAGGGGAACTGAGCTTCGTTCCACCAGACGGCCGTTTCCTTCTCGCAGGCTATGAAGTTGACCTTCTCGGCCCAGACTATCTCGAAAGAATCGTAGCCAACCCTAAACAGCAGAGTGGTTTAAGTATTCCCGCGTCCATAGACGTAAGAACCGGTCTCGGTCCCACTGGCTCAGAATTTGAGGTACGGTTACTCCTCAATCCCAAATTTGCGTCGACAGGCAAAGGACCATCAGCGGCTCGAGGCGATGCCTTTTCCAAGCCGACCGGTTTTGGCGCCGTAAAACAAAGTGGCACGTCAGCCCACCCAACCGTGGAGGACGTGGTCGTCCGGATACCAATCACACCAGCTGTACGCAATCTCAGTGACCTGAGACCAAGTCGAGGCGAAGCCCATTACTCACCCGGCGACGGCGCAATCGAATGGAAAATAGCAGGTAGAGACGCCGCCGTCCTCAGCAGTTCTATGCACAGCAGCGGCAGCGGCGTCGTCGCAACCCTTCGCTGTACAGTCGTCGGCGCACTCGACGACGATGACGAAGGTATCGGCATGGAAGTCAAAGCCGAGACATGGGACTATGACGACACTACTGGGGGCAGTGTCAGAGAAGTAAAGGACCGCGATGAAAGAACAGGAATAGACGAGCAGGAATTTCTACAGAAGAAGATAAGAGCTAACAAGACGTTGATGCCCGGGAGTGCCAGTGTCAGTTTCCAGGTCAAAGGGTGGTTGGCTAGCGGCATCAAGGTTGAGAAACTGGTCATCGATACCGCGAAGAGTAAGGGGTTGGGAGCGGGCGTGCAGCCATACAAGGGCGTCAAGTATCTGACCGTTAGCAAAGACGGGGTGGAGGCGAGGTGTTGAGACACCATCGTTAAAAAGAGTCATGGATGGCATGGAGTGGCGTTTGATACCTCGTCTAATACAGAAGAACACTGAATCCCCTGGGACTCGCCAGCAGACCTTTACAATCCCGAAGAAATCCTTCTAACCAAGTCAAGCGAGCCTTGCCACTCCCATTGATCCATCCACCCATCCACCCATCCACCATAGAACAAGAAGAGCTCGAAGAATAAAACCCAAATCCAGGTAAGCTTCTACCGCTGTCGTGATCATCCTCCAAACGACGTTTGTTCCTTTACAAACTAGAAAGGTGAGACAGTCAAGGGTACATGTATCCCCCACCCACCCACCTAGTATAATCCCAAGCCTGTCTAAACAAGCGAACGGAATCGCAACCGGCGACTCGAATCCTCGTATCCTCGTAAATGTGGTTGATGGCGTCTCCGATTCAGACAAGTATGTATTGCAGGTGTGGCTGCCTACTGACACAGCACAGCACAGCACAGCACACAAAGGCGCGGGAGTATGTAAGTGTGTAGCGATGGGAGTCAGGAAAAAAGGAGTGGGGGACACACACCATGCAGGTCCCTAGAGAGAGAGAGAGAGAGAGAGAGAGCTACACCTTTACATCTATTCCTAGACACACTGCTACACGACTAATACTTGTCCGATTCGTTTGTGATCCGAGTGGAAAGGCAAGGTTGTCTCGCACCTATCATACGACCACATCAATCAATACGATCGCTTCTGGTCCCAATCGTGCATTCATATACCATACACCCCACCGCCTTCCTTCTCCCACATCAAACCAACCAACCAACCTACCACTCCACCCCCTCCACCACCCTCCCCTCCAAAACCCCCACAACACCCCTCGTCCTCTCCCCCAACGCCGCCAGAGCCGCCACCTCCTTCACTCTACTATAAAACACAGGACAATCCCTCGAATCGCACGTCACCTCGTCTCCAAACGCAAGCCCAGAGCAAGACCGACACACATCGAGGATATTCTCGACTCTGCTTTCCGCTCTCTGCAACTTCCTTTTCAAGACGTACAGGGATTTCTGCGGTTCGGAAACGCACGATTCACAGATGGGTAAGGGTGGTTCGTGGACCTGAGCGGGGAGCGCGACGCCCGGGTTGGGAGGGGGCAGTTTGGAGCGGCAGACGAGGCAAGTCGTGCTGTGGAGGTAGGATTCCAACGTCTTCTTTGCAACAGCGCCGGCGTTTCCCTCGTTCGCGGCCATGTTGAGCATCTGTGCTGGCGCGCGCACCGTTCTTACCCTCTGCACTTTGGGCATCTCGTCGAACCAGGACCGGACGTTGGCGCCGACGAGGTTGAAGATGCGTTCGAGTGGCGGGATGAGGTTCTTGTTGATGTAGTACTCTGCGTCCAGTTCGACCTGGTCGTCTTTGAGGAGTCGTTCGGGATCCACGCAACGATCGATCAGGCGAGCACCTGGCGCACCGGTGATGACCACGTAAGGGATGCGTTCGCCGTATTGTGGTTCCATGCGAGAATCCGCCAGCATGCGTTTTGTTGCTATAAGGGCGCCAGGAGGAGGAATACCTTTGTCCGAGTACGTTCCGAGCTTGACTTCTTTGGCGAAGAGGAAATCTTGCACGGAGACTCTGCCTTGCATAATCTTCGAGCATTGAGCTTGGAAGTACGCCTTGACCTGGCTCAAATCTTGTGTTCGGAAGAGAAGTTTTAACGCTTTCTCTTCGATCTTCTGTTCAGCGGGCGTGCCATCTCGTCGTACAGTTTCGATCCCTTTGGCGTCGAACTCGGGCTCCGTTTGGGATGGGTGTTCGTACTTGAAGCCCACGTAGCGCTTCTTTGCTAGCAACACACAAGGATGGTAGACCTTCTCAAACTTGAGTTTGATCGGCCGGGGGTTCACGTTCGTGATAGCCTCTGAGATCTCCTTGCCAATCTCGAAGGCTTGAGCACGGGTTCGGCCTTTCAGGTGGATGAAGAGAGAATCGGTGTCTCCGTACACAACTTCCGCGCCCCACCTCTCGACCGAGTGTATCATCGCTATCGCCTTCTCCAGCGTCTCTCGTCCCGTCTGAACGATGCTGTCCGCAATCTCAGCGCATGGCATTCGTCCACTGAAAGAAGCTGAAGTATATCCGTACGTGACGTTGGCGATCAGTTTCAGAGCCAATTGCCTGTTGTTGAGCAGTTGTTGAAGAGTCTTGTCGTTCTTGTCCTGCTTCATGCCGCTCTTGACCATCACTCTCGTTTCCAGCAACTCGCCCAACATCTTCGCTAAAAGACTCTTGCGCATTTCTGGACGGACGTACATGATCCCATTCGGCGCAATATTGACATACTCCTTGACGATTTCCAGAAGGCGAGGCTCACGCTTGAAGTCCGTGAATCCCATTTTGTTTGTACCACGCCAGCTCGTGATTCGTCCCAGAAACGTGGAGTAGCAATAATTGTAGGCTATCATCACACTCGGGTACAACGACTGGAAATCCAGAACAAGCACAGGCGAAGCATAAAACGCAGACTGCGGCTCCATGACAAGCGGAAGACACTCGAGTGCGTTTTGCTGCCCGACCTGCTTGCGAGATGGCGAGACGAGTATGTAATTCTCTGGCTTCGCGATCCGAAACATTAACGACTCGACTTTGAACTGTGAGCCTCGCGAGAAAACTGAGAAGAAGTCAACACCGATGAGTCGTGCTTGTTCAGAAGTCCTCGGTATGAGCTCGTTTGCATCCATGATCTTGAGATTCAGCTGCACTCGAGACAGGAAGTAGGTAATGGCCTTGCTCACAAGATGTGCCTTCCCACTGGTGTACCAACGAGTGAGGTCTGAGAAGCTATAATGTGGTATACGTTTGTGCAACACGTGAAAGACAACATTCTCCATCGTGTACTGCAAGAGGTTAAGTTCCCCACGCATGGCTCGCCAGATATTGATCATATGTCGGCCAGTTACACGAATCGTCGAAGTGTGTGTGAAACCCCAACGATCAGCCTCCTTGCCAAAACGGCCATGAGACTGACTCTTCATCCGGGAGAACTCGTCAGGAAGGTTGAACTCGTATTTGACACGAGCACGTTCGATCAGGTAGCCCCAAGACCCATTCTGAACTTCATAGCCTGTCAGGATGTCCGGGTCGTAGTATCGGACGATGTCTATCATTTTGTTCAAAAGTTCGAGCTCATCTTCCTCAGCCTCTACCAAAACGTCTGTGGACCGAGAAACAGTCTGTGCTATGCCATCCTCGGCGGAGAGAGTAAGGATCCCTGTTTGGTATCCGCCTTCGGCCGTGCCATCATTCGACTGGATACACCAGAAAATGCTGCCAATCTCATCCTCGGCAGGATCTGGGGCAAAGTTATCGCGCGTGTTTACATGCACCTCAAGACTCATGATCGACATGTACTGGGTTTCATGCTCGACGCTTGTGGACTTCGCCATCTGCGAGTACTTGAACCCATGTTTGCCCTTCTGGGTCGGCCCATCAATTTGAGAGAGATTCTTAGTGGGAGTAGCCTCAACTGCTGCCGCACTCGACTTATTGTAAGCGGCACGATCAGCCTCCTCCTTCGCTAGCCACTTCTCAACTTCCTTTTTTGTGGGTGGTTGCATTGACAGCTCCCAATTTCGCAGGGAGCATTGTTTTCGCTTGCGATTGTACAACATTTCCTCTTTGACTCTGTCTCTGACCATAGGAGTTTTCTCTCCAGCCGTTGCCGGCGAAGTTCCTGTGGCATCGAAATCGGGAAGGAAGGGAAGCGTGGTACTCTCGAGCTTGAACTCTCTGCCTGCATATTCCCTAGGTCGTTCTGGAACATCTCTTTCGTCGCTGTAATATGCATCTTGCCACACGACTGGTGGTAAACCATAGTCGAGTAATGTGGAGGAAACCTCATCTTTAGTGGGAGCTACCTGTTCAAAGCAAAAGATGCCTCTCGTCGTCGGAATGTGAAAAGCGGATTTCAGGGAGCCGACAACCTGTGAAAGATCAGAGGATATCTTGTCAGCAAGAGGGCTGGCTGTGGGAAATCCTGACTTGGGAAGAGTCCAAGGTGTGACTGGACTATCTCCGTTCCTTCTAGAATGTGCCGATTTTGATGCTGGTGTTCGTAAGGTTTGGGTATGCGAATTCTGCTTTTGTTGGCTTGATTGAAGGGCCAAATCCTGACTATGCGGATTCTTGACAACAGGAAACGACATTGAGCTTGAAGGCTTATTTCCCTGAGCTTTGATGCTGCTCTGGGACAGTTGACTAGACAGTTGCGGCATATCCTCACACCCCTCCACAGACTCCTCATTTGGAGGACTTCCAGACGGGCCCAAATCGAACATGACACGACGCGGTGGTTCAGCCTTTCCGGTGCTTGCTGTTCCGTTTGGCCTAGACTTCGCTTGTTGGGTGCTCATTTCCTTGTCGGCTGGACTAGACTGAAAAAGTTTGCGCTTCTTGATTGTCTCGACTTCTTCTGCTATCGCTTCATTCTGGACTTCTTTTCGCTTTAGGAACCGCGACTTTGTCGGCGTCCTCTCGGTGCTGGCAGAGCTCGTCCCATTCGAAGTCGAAAATGACAAATCACTTTTGCCCACTGGGACTTGATTCTCAATGCCATTCGATGTCAAAGAATCTATACCATGAGCACCAGTATCTGTGGAGGACGTGTTGTTGTGAGGGAAAGCCATCGCAACTGGCTCATCCATCTCACTTGCATCTTCCACTGTAGGCTGCTGTGCTCTCTTCTTGGAAAGTGCCATTTCTCTAGCCGCGTCTTCGTCCGAATGATAAACATCGTCTTCATAATTGGCTTGGGAGATGTTATCTGCGTTCACAAGAGCTGGCGTTCCATTTGGGAGAGGTGTGGGGTTGAACATGCTAGGTGCTGCAGCGTCAAGCTTCCGCAAATTCTCGGGATACAGCTCCTCAATACTTTCGAAAGCAGTTTGTATTTTTGACTCTGTGTCCGCGGATTTGATGAAATTATCAAAACCAACCTTCTCTTGGGAGCCAAGTTTTCTCTCCTCTGAAATCAACGCTTCCATCATTCCCCGAAACTCTTCCTCGTGAATCCAATTGCCTTTCTGCGCCCTTGGGTCTGCACTCATGCTTACCAGAACTTCTGGTGGAAAGGGAGAGCTTCCAGCGTCGACGATGCCCATTCTTTTCTTTCTTCTAATAGTCTCATCTCTCCAAAGTCCGGCCATTGAGTGCACAAACTTCTCGTCCTGGCCCAGCTCTTGGAACCGCTCCATGAAGTTGTGGTGCACGTGGCGTGGTCTTACCTCTCGTCTGTTTATAATGTCTTGAACACATATATCAATCTCGATTGCGCAGTGACTCTGTCTAGGAAAGTCTTCCTCGAGAGAACGCCATTCCTGGAGAATGGTAGCGTCGTTCCATTCAGCATCCGTCTCAGAAGGACCGTCGCATTCTGGCACAGCTCCGCGGAATTGTACCTTTTCGCAATCGATATAGCCACATCCAAATAAGTTGTAGTCGACCATCCATTGAGCAAGGTACTGCATATGGCTCTCGTATGGCTGGAAGCCTCTCGCGAGAATGGCACCTTGGTTCAAAAGGTCGGCGAGTCGGGTCATGTTGCTTGGATTGAACAAGTAGATCTTGAGGAAGAACTTGTAGCCAACATGGTAGCCGTAGAAAGGGATTCCTTTCACCAACGATGTATGTGCCACAAACGTTCCATCTGTAGCATCGTAAGGATTTCGCCGGTAGGAGAGAGCGAGAGCATGGTTGATGGAGAGGGTCAGGGATTGGACGTAATCGCCAACTAAAATGACAGCGTCAGCTATAGGCTTCGCATTCTTGGGGTTTGTTGTCGTAGTCTACCTTCATCTTGGCTCAGTCCTCCTTCGTAGGGGATATACAGGTATGGAAACGCGCCATGAACATGGGCGCACACCTTCTGCCCAGTCTCCGTGGCGCCAAAGAGGCGTATGACGGGTACTGGAGGAGCATTTTTTTGGGTGAGACCTCTCGGCCTGAACAGCGGAGGATCCAAGGAAGTCGGCGCAGCCTGGTAGTTGTCGATACAATTCAATCGGAACCGGAATGGCTTTGGGAGGGCGGTCATGATGGACACTTTCGCTTCCCAAGGGCAACCATGATTGATATCAGGAAGGCCACTTGGAGAGACCCGACGCGTCTTGGTTGGTGTTGTCGCGAGAAGTGCTGATCAATCGCAGTCGCGTCTCGATGGCATACACATTGCCGAAGCGAATGCACGTGAGTGGCGACGCTCTGGGACTTGACCTAGCAGTACTTAGCACTAGCACTAGCACTAGCACTGGCACCGGCACTGGCACTGGATTTGGCAGATGACAGAACACAAACATCTTCTTCGATCAACCTGTCATTCATTATCTATGCTACTCCCATCGCTTCTTCGTTGAATCCTAATACAAAGCATCGTCACATCTACTAGTATGTCTTCAATCATCTCGTCTTCAGCAAGGCTGCAACTACTTCCACTTCTCCTCGAAAGAGTCCTGATTGAGCCTTGCTCGAGGCCCGCAGAATTGGCAAATGGTCTGGTTACATGTACATGCAGTCGTACAGTTTTTCTTCTCAGCGTGCATTGCAGCTTTTCGCTTCGGAGGCACCCCAGACGGCGGAGGCATCTCGTTGCGTTTCTTCGATGGTGCTCCAGCACTGGACTTGTCACTCCTCTTCCGCTTTCAGGGATTCTGTGGGCTTGAGGTGAATCCTGTCGCAGAGTATCGTCCTGTCTTGGTTCCTTGTACGGCACCTCGCCATCCAACTCAAGCGCCATCGTTCTCGCAGTTCTGGATCTGGATCTGGCTCTGGCTCTGGCTCTGGCTCTAGCCCTGTCCTCAGGTTGTTGCGGTTTCTTATCGCCGATATGTTGGGAATCTTCTGTTCGTTGCGAATCTGCTTCCACTGGCGGGTGCTGCGATCTTTGATTGAATGGAGAGCCAAGGACACTGTCCATTTCCGATGTTTCCAGCGGTGCCGAGCGAAGATAGGTGAGGTCTCTTCGCCATGCACGAGATGGATGATCCATAGCACGACCCTCACTCATCTGCGAGCTTAATATCAAGACGGCAGATGGAATCACTCGACTTACCAGAAATACGAGGCAGGTCCATCACTACCCTAACGAAAAAGTCGTCCTGCTGTTCTCCATGGTCGCGAATTTGTCTTATCAGGGAATCACGAGCTTCGTCTTCTTGCCGCCGATGCTCACGCATCATGTTGCGAAGCTCTGCGTAGAGCGGATGCTCGACATCTAGGGTCGAGACATGACGCTCTCGACGCGCTCGGTATTCAGGACGCGAATCTGACAAGGTCGGCGACTTCGACATTCTCGGATGCCAATGTGTTTCTCCAGGCTTGTAACTAGTCGAATATGCTGATGGTGCCGGACTGGCTCTTCTCGGTGCCATCTTTTGGCAACATTCCAGCTGGCGCTATCCAACACGAAACGAAGCGTGTCCGATACTGCCGTCGGCCGCAAGAACCAAAATGCTCTATAGGACTGAGGGAATGTGGTGTGGTTCCCTTTCAAGTTTCTCGACGAGCCGCCTGCAGACTCCGCATTCGCCACTAATTATGCGGCGCCTCTAGTCACAATCCTTCCTGGAGTTTCAATGCGCCAGCCAATAGTTAGGAATCTTCTGTCCAAGTCATGGTCTTTTCCCAGGCTGCAGTCTGCCTTGGGACGCCAGCAAGAAATAGTCACGCGGCTGTGTCGCAATGCGTTGAGACTGTCTGGCGGCTCGGTCCTTTTCCGTGCAGCCTTTCAACCCCTTCTTTTCACAGCCTTGCCGTACTTGGCTAGCGGATCGTTATTCTCAGGGAAAGCATGCGCTGCCTAACAGAGGCACAAGTTTACAGATTCGACAGCTTCTCCTCTTGTAGATTTCGCGACATATCTCTTTGCGGGCGGAAGTCTGGACTTCTCTGCGCATTCACGATGATTCCTTCTCTAATATTCTATTTATCCTTCGCCTACTTGTCGCAAACTTCTCCTTTTTCTCGTGTGTTTCATCCGCTAGATTCGCTTTCTATTTCTCCGTGTAACAAATTCGCCGTTGGCAATCTGGATCCGGGAACAGGACTGGGCCTGTCCCTGCCTCCCGAGAAAATCCTTTCTATCCTTATCGATGTCAACGCAATCTCATATGTTGTTCGAAAGTATAAAATGGATCTTGAGATTGAGGCCCGGACGGAATTCAGGAGACCAACCAGGTTTGATCTACTCCGCCTTTGCTGTGTAAAACAACGACCATGATTACCATTGTCTGTTGGCCATCCTGAACTTGTCGTCACTCACTGTCCACGATGAAGTCCTTGGTGCTCGTCCTTGGTTGGAGCGCAGTGACTGCATCTGGAAACGTCACAAAAGTTGCGCGCCAAAACTGTCCTCTCACTGTCACCAAATTCGCCGATGTCAAAGCTGCAGTTAGCTCATCGTGTAGATCCATTATCCTTGATAGCATCAACATTCCAGCACAACAATTTCTTGACTTGAAGAAACTGAAACCAAACACAGTCGTTACCTTCGCTGGAACAACGGTAGGCAGCGCTTCAACCATTTTCAACATGCATGCTGATACGCCAGAAGACGCTGGAATACTACGTTCTCAAATCGAAAGACGAACAGTCCCAATCGCCAATTCAAATTGGCGGGAGCTACGTAACCATAACCTCTGCCCCTAACTCAACAATAGACGGCAATGGTGCAGCCTGGTGGGACGGCTTTGGTTCCAACGAACCAAATTGCGAGAAAGCCAAAGTACCAGCAAGATGTAAAGATGGAAAAGTGCCATGGATATATAAGTACACCACCCATTCGATCAGGCAGCCTCAATACCACAAGCTAACAATGACTGTGCAAGACCAAATTACCTCCTCAAATTCAGCAAGCTCGATCACTCCACCATCACCGGTCTAAGAATCAAGAACTACCCCGTCCACGGCATCAGCGTCTCCAACACGCGCAATCTGACCATGGACAAAATCTACCTCGACAATGAAGCTGGCGAGGCTCCAAACGAAAAGTCCACCCCCTTAGCAGCAGCGCACAACACGGACGGCTTTGGGCTCGCCAACTCCACCATGATCACCCTCACCAACAGCACCGTCCTCAACCAGGACGACTGCGTGGCCATTACCAGCGGTACGGGCTACCTCGTCAGACAAATGCTGTGTGTAGGCGGCCACGGACTGAGTATTGGAAGTATCGGGGGCAAGGGCGGTGGCGAACCGGAGAAGAATCAAGTTGGCGACGTGGTGTTTGAGGATAGCGTGCTTTGGAATCAGCAGAACGGGTTGAGGATCAAGACGAATGCGGGGGAAACGGGGTTGGTTAGGAAGTATGACTGTTTCTTTCTTTCCTCCAATCTTTTCCCCTTTGTCTCGTTTTGCTCCCATCCCGGAGTGCCATTGAGTAAGTGTACGGATCGCCAATACTGACAATCCTGGAAACAGCATCACATTCCGCAACATCGCACTTTACAACACCACCGATTTCGGCATCACAATCCGTCAAGACTACGACAACAGCGGTCCAACTTGTAAGCCCTTCCCCTTCCCCTCCTCCTCCTTCTCCCCACACTCACCCAATATACCCAGGCGAACCAACCTCCGGCATCCCAATCTCCGACGTAACCATCGAAAACATAAGCGGCACAATGTCCCCCACCAAGCAAAACGGCCGAAACGTACACATCTTCTGCGGCCCGGCGAAAGGCTCCTGTAGTAATTTCAAACTGAGCAATATCACGATTACGGGAGGGAAGGGGGATAGTCGGTGCAATTTTCATGAGTTTGGGGCCGCGAGGGAGGTCAAGGTGCCCTTCGAGTGTCCGCATTTGGGGAGCGAGGATTGCAAGTAGGTTAAGGCTTTGAGGAGTTGGAAGGGGGGAAGGGGGGGGAAATCAGGGTTTTCGAGTGGAGTTTTTGGTCTTGGGTTGATTGAGATGGGGATCTCGTTTTTGGGAGGGGAAGTATGAATGGAAAGGAGAGAGAGGATTTATCAATTCATCCATAGATTGAAAGGAGTAAACAAGAATACCCCCCAAAACCGCATGTAGACTCCAAAAACCCTAGCACAAAAGTCGTCCTTGGATTATATCCCCGCGTGCCTTTTCATAAATCCAAGAAACGAAACACTTGATCCACCACGGCGAAGCCAACTCCCCTCATTAATCGCAAAACCTAAATAACCTCAAACACGAACAGAATATAACGCCTCCTCACCCTAGACCACTACCCATCCCCGCGTAGCCTTCACAGACCAAGCCGCAGCTAAGAACAGTAATGGCCACACCAATATCGCTTCGCTGATGGTTTTGCGAGGGGATAGGGAAAAGGAAAAAAAGTCCAGGCGGCGACGGCTCTATATAGGCGTCGTGGCGTGGGAGAGACGGGTGATGGACTGTGATAAGGATTTTGTAACGGATCTGGTACGGTGAGTCACGGAGTGGTATAGGAGGTTACGAAGTAGTATAGTAAGTCACGAACGAGGTAGCGGTACGGTGGTTCGTGGTTCGTGACGGAAAGGGCGTTACCCGTAAGGATATATTCGGGATAGATTACGTACGGTAAGTCACGGAGTAGTATAGGAGGTCACGAAGTAGTATAGTAAGTCACGGATTCACAAACAAGGTAGCTGTGTTATAATTCATTCCCTAAAGGGGGTTACCCGTAAAGGGTATACTCGTAACGGGTTAGGTACGGTAGGTCACGGAGTAGTATAGGAAGTCACGAAGTAGTATAGTAAGTTACGAACGAGGTAGCGGTACGGTAGTTTATAACGGAAAGGAGGTTACCCGTAAAGGGTATTCTCTAATGGGTTAGGCACGGTAAGTTACAAATTAACACAGCAAGTTATAAAAGAGATCGGGTGTTGGGCATTTATATTTACAGACCTAGATTTGTTAATGGTAGTTGAGGTATACAGCAAGTTAGTCCTGACCAGGCCTCATTTAAGATCGGATTTTCTAAA
Organism: Venturia carpophila; assembly: GCA_014858625.1. Lineage (NCBI taxonomy): Eukaryota > Fungi > Ascomycota > Dothideomycetes > Venturiales > Venturiaceae > Venturia > Venturia carpophila. Next base: position 2,437,926 of record JACTAK010000002.1, on the reverse strand, counting down.
TAGGATCGAGACCTTGCTATGATCATCGCCAGTAGGCAAGCTCACGACGACAATTTTTTAGCAAGCACTTTCGAAGACAAAGCTGCAGCTGACACCAATGATGGATACATACAGAAAACTCGCCACGGTAACGAAAAAGCGAACGAACAGTAAATTTAATTGTAGTACGCCATCACCTCGAGAAAGGATATAGTGGTTGTGATAACAAGTGGGATCGTTGAAATGTAGCTGCGCCGGGTTCGTCCTTGCATAATGGCCCGAACGGCTTGCATTGGATCAGAATAGACGGCCGCCAACAATCTTGCCATCAAGTCTCACCGAACTCACGAAGAGCTACAAAGATCAACGAGATATAGCGCGATTGAGGGTATCGCTCTTCGACCTGTCGACAGGAAAATTGACACATATTGAAAAAGTGGCTCCATTGTCGTCGAACTGCCCTCGCACTCAACTCCACTACCGGAGCAGGGAGGAGCGCAAGGACACAGGTCGGTGATAATCAGTATACGGAGCTTAGCGCGAGCGAAGTATGTTAGGTCACAGGTCAAAGAGGGTGAGCAACGAGGTTCTTCAGCTGAATAGTGTAGAAGTGTCACGGCGCAAATTCCGATGACAGACCAGCGGATCAGCAGGACGCGGACGAAGCTGGCAAGGGAACGCTAGATCCATGAGGCGCGCAGTGCGAGAAACTATTCATCTTCTGTTAGCGAATGTCCCAATGCCAGACTGATGTAAACCAATGAATGATTTGTGTGGGTAGGTCATGAAAAAATTAGAGTGTTGTTGCTGTTTTTGATCCTCAAGGAAGAACTCAGAGTTAAAAATAGTATAATCATCCCAAATGATGATTGCAGCTGCAGGTTGCAAGAAGGAATGGGCACGAACCTTTGAGACATTATGGCCAGACAAGTGGTCACTTGCAAGTCAATGTCACTAAAAAAGCATCAGATCGTAACGGCGTAAAACGTTTCATGACATTATCATAACCCGAAAAATTCGCCGAACATGATGCAGGGCGCCGTTGCGCAACGAAACCCAGTTTCATGTGGTCGTGTCAATTGTATTGTCAAGCACTTAGTCGAAAAGTCCAAATCCCATGTCGTCGTCCTCAGAATCTTCCTTCTCGGACTCCTCCTTGGCGGCAGCCTTTTCAGCGGCTGGGGCGTCGGAGGTGGCAGCAGCGGCTGGTGCGGAGCCAGCGTACTTGTCTGGGTTGGCAATGCGGTCCTTGAGCTCCTCGATGCCTTCCCATTCGTAATCGGTCTCAATAGCAATGGCCAAGACCTTTTTGTAGGAGTTGACAACAGAGTGCATGACGGATGCAAGGGTTGGGAAATTGACAGCGAGGGAGATGGTCGCAATGGTGGTGACAGCGGAGCTGAAAGCCTTGAGAAGCTGGGACTCCTCGATGTCGAGAACGGATGGCTCGAAAACCTGACCATCGTCGTAAATCTGGGCAATACCCATACCAAAGGTGAACGGAGAGATGTTCAACATGTTGAGGAGGGTGGCCTCGGAGGCTCCGACCTTTGTACCGGCCTCGACGAGCTTCAAGTCGGCCGTAATTTCAATGGTACCACGAGCAATCTTGGTTGGGACACCGAGAGCCTGGAAGAAGGAGGTCTTTCCAGGTTCCATACCAGTGTTACCAGCTGGAACGTAGACATCGAGAGGAGCGACGGCACCAGCACGGGCAGGAGCAGCGACACGGTTCTTGAGAATCTTCTCACGGGTCTCCTTGAGATCGGCGTTGGTGAAGACGAAACCGACGTTGCCTGCCAATCGCGTTAACATCACGCGTTCCGTACATTTCAGTGTATCCTTAATGCTCACCCTTGACGTGTGGGAGAATGCGCTCGATGTCGGACAAGCTGCCCTCGGAAACGAAGCCCTTGATGGCGCGACGGACCATGGTGTTCTTGCCCATCAAGACGACACCCTCGCCACGGAGGGACTGGCGAATCTCGTGCATCTGCTGGGAGGAGACATTGTCGACGGTTACAACGAATATGGACTTGTACTCTTCGATGAGGCCCTTGAGCTTGTCAAAGTAGACGTTCCTAGCGAAACGGAGTTAGTAGTTGAAAATCGCGACCTATAGGTCTGAAGTCGTACTTGTTTGCGGATCGAACCATTGTGAAGGATGGTGAAGGATAGGCCCCTTGGTTATTTGAAGACAACCGGGATATTTCAGCCTGTCCTGATTTCTTGGATGGAGAGCAGAGTTTGGGTGGAAGGCTTAGTTTTGAAGCTGTTGAAGCAATTTTCTTAGCGCTTCCTAACAAAGTTAGACCGTGGAATGGAAGCACGTGATATCGAGATTGTCTCATAACATTCGATGAACTCCGTTTTGAAAATGAACAACACCATTCGGGTTCCTCGATCAATTGGCCTTGAAAATGCATCATCCATACCAGTGCTTGGCCGTGTGTGCTCCGGGTACAGGAGCGCAATTTCTACTCGCGGCGAGCGGACACAAACTCTTCTCGGTGAATTTAGCGGATGGAAGCGTGGTCTCTAAATGGCCACATGAGGGACCAAACGAAGTCCCTGAAGAAAAGGTGAGTACCAATCACTAGCAAGAAAGAGCTTGGAGTGAGGAAGCAGAAGAGACCGCGTTGCTGTTTTCGTTGGGCTTCTTTCTGCTAGGCTATCCTACGTCGTGAGGCTAAATCATGACCAGAGTGCAGAAGCTGAGGAAATAGAAGGGCCTCCAAGCAAAAAGAGACGCATGTCGAACTTGAAACACGAAGACCTACCGAACATTATTCACATGGTGGTTACTGCGAGTCAGAGTCATGTAGTAGTTGTCACCGCCGAAGACAAATGTCTCAGAGTCTTCGAGATCTCGGCTGAAGGCAGCCTCGAGCAATTGAGTCAACGGTACGCATTCCCATGTCAGTTGAAGACAGACTTGAGTCGCTAAATTACCCAGAAACATGCCGAAGAAGCCATGCGCTATTGTCATCTCGCCGGACGACAAATCGATTTATTCAGCCGACAAATTCGGAGACGTGTATTCATTACCTCTCGTTCCAACTTCAGAAGACTACGAAAAGTTCCAGTCTCGCACCAAAAAGGTCGTGGAGCCAAAGTTCGGACCGGCAGCTCACGAAACGACAGTCCACACCAAAGCCAATCTTCGCTCGCTCGAGTCCCAGCTCAAACAGGCCCAAAAGGGAAAGCCTCTCTCCAAACCCAAAGAACCTCTCGATTTCCCTCACGATCTGCTTCTAGGACATGTCTCCTTATTGACAGATGTTCTTGTGACGACCATCAAATCAGATGAAAGTATCGAGAGACCTCGAGAGTATCTAATAACATCAGATCGAGACGAGCATATCCGGATTTCCCGTGGACCACCTCAGGCGTACGTCATCGAAGGTTTCTGTCTCGGCCACCACGAATTCATCAACAAACTCTGCCTCGCAGAACCAGGTCTGTTGGTATCCGGAGGTGGGGACAATGAGCTCTTCATCTGGGATTGGCTCGCGCAAAAGCTCGTGAACAAAGTAAACATCAGCAAAGCAGTTCAAAGGATGAAGCACAACTTCCTCCGCGAACAGGTGGTCGAAGAAGATGTCGAGATGGACGGCTCTGGCACCCGCCACGTCCCAGACGAACAGAAAATAGAAGAGGAAGTAGAAGCCATGGAAAACGCTCTCAAAACAGACGAAACCCCAGCCGAAGCCGAGGAAAAAAGTGCCCACCCACCAGCGACACCACCTTCAGATTCAAAAACAGCCAAGGTTGCGGTATCAAATCTGTGGCGATTCGTCTCGCCCTCAATGGGAAAGGTAATGAATGCCATCGACCAATCGCTCGTCGACATGTCGAAAAACTAATGCGTCACCATAGTCCCACATCCTACTAGCAATAGAAGGCCTCCCAGCCCTCTTCCACTTCCCCATCTCCTCCCTGCGCACCGAATCCGGTGGCGAAGATATAGGATACATCCCGCTCCCCTCCAACATCCTCGACATAACCCAACTCCGAAACACAAACACGGTCATCATCAGCGTTGACAATATCCACGAAGCCTGTTCTACTACTGTGGTTGATAGTTCAGAGGTACGTCACAACCTCACAACCTCATAACCTCACTCTCTTCCACCCACTCATCCCGATGGCTCCACGCAAACGCCTTATCCCCTTCATGTGAGGCAGCATCGCTAACGAAGATCTAGGCATTCAAACCCCGCCTTCTCGCGTTCGAATTAGTGGGCGAAGACCTCGATGGCGGCGCTGTTTGGAAACCACAGAAAGATGTTGATTCCATCCTCATCGATCTGAACGAACAAAGCACGGTAGAATGGCACGAGAGGGCCCTGCAGAACCTCCTCTATAGCGTCGAGAACTTGAGGAAGAGGGGAGCGGAAGAGCACGATGGTGGGCAGGAGCCAAGTATGACTGATTGAACGAGCTCTGGATTGAGATTTGCGAATTCGCGTATCCGAGCAGATGGCCAGAATCAAAGCACAAAGCCCAAATCGAGATTTTCTACGGATAAAAGCGCAGAGGAGGAAAAAGGGTGGCTGAACGAACGAAGCATTCTTATGTACAAACGCTCCCCGGCGAAGATCTCACTCGCTCCATAGCCAAGTATCACTTCATTCTGTAGACCACTTTCGACTTTTGATGCGGAGCAGATACACAGACGAGCGGACTGATCCACACGCATGCCCGCCACCCAACCATCCCAAGCGTGCATCCAGCAACATCGATGCACCCAGTGCAAAAGCATCAAGCGACCCATCCATCCACTTGAAAAACTCATTCCAACCTTCGCAAAAGGAAAAAAAAGAGAAAGAAGAGGCAACCTTCAGGAGAAGCTCGCAAGGAAAGCTGTACAAGCGCGTGAGAAGTGATTCGATCGAACAAGCTCCAGCGTTTGTCAGCTGCAAAGCAGGTTTCGAGAATGACAACAAAGAATCCCACCAACGCCTCGCTGAAATATACTCATGACATATTGGGAAAGTAAAGAAAAGGAAAGAAGTTCCAGATTCGGTTCCTGCCCCAAGCATACAGACAAAGGAAAAAGAAAAAACGCGCACTGCGTTGAAGTGGGCATACATATAGTTGTAATTGAGAAAATATAAGAAAATTGTGCAAGGTGTGTATTCAGAGTTTGGTGCATTTTGGTGTATCACTTCTTTGATGGCGATTGGAAACCGTCTGCGATTGCTGGTCCTTGGTCGCCAGAGAAGGACGGTCGCGGGGTTGGATCGGGGTCCAGATCCTCCGAAGGATTTGAGGTCGTAGCCTTTGGAGTGGCAGCATCCATATCGATATCTTCGACGGCTGCACCAGGAAGACGCGGAAACATTTCAGGCGGCGTCAAGGATATTTTCCCAGCGATTTCGGGAGAAGTATCGTGACATCCAGGGCTCTCTTCTGAGATTGCGGGAGGTGGAGAGCTGGGCAGATTGTCGGTTGGGTGATGAGATATGTCATCTACAGATACAACACTGCCTCGGCTGTTTGTGCGCATCATCTCTGTCCCAAGCTTTGAAGAACCTCGTGCTCTTCCAGGTGCTCTAGGACTCTTCCCCCGGATCTGGACATGGCCGAGTTCTTCATCCTCGTCGTCTCCCGAGTCCGCAGAACCCTTGTGCTGCTTTTCTATGGACTTCTTCTTGTCATTCATGCGCTCTGCAGAGAGCCTCTTGCGAGGTGCAGGATGTTCCAAGCTGCCAGGGGCTGACATTTGATGTGTCAACATCGGTACTGTGATCTTGGTGTCGGACTCGTACAAAGGCTCATCTCGAATACCTAAGCCACCGAAGTGTGATGTCAGGTCGTGATCTGGCCAATCTTCCATGGAAGGCTGCTTTATAGCGACAGAGAAAGCGTCCGTCCGCTCGCTTCCTCCGAACATGCTGGAACTTATGGATTCGCCTCGGCTGGATGTGCGAAAAGAATAGCCTGCAGATGGAATGCTGCTAGAGTGTGAAGTACTTGGGCTGTCCTCGTTCTTCTCCGTTTGATGATGCAGGCCTGACAGTGGCAGTGCTGGATAAGGCTCTGGAGGATGGGACCAATTAGTTGGTGGTGGCTTCCATTGGCATAATCGACCAAGAATATCTGTTAACTTGCTTGTGGTTGGAGGCTTGTCAATCAAGCCGTCAAAATGGTGACTTGGAGGAAGTTCTTTGAGATAGCCAGTGACGCAGACAATCGGCGTGCTGGAATTGACGTTCTTAGTATCTCGAAGCATGCGTGCCACATCTGCCCCATTTAGATTCGGAAGCTTGTACTCCATCAAGATGATGTCGAATTTGACCTCTCCCATGGCGTACTTCAAAGCCGATGGACCATCCTGCGCCGTTACTGTGCAGCAGCGCAATTTCTCGAGTAATTTTTCCATAACAAGCCTGGAAACAGGGTGGTCTTCGCAAACCAGTACATCCAATGGTCTGAACACAGGTATATCAGCTCCAAGTGAGCCGAGATGTTGTGACATTCGACGTGAGCTCTGTCGTCGTCTCTGAACCTTTAAGAAAGCTTTGACGCGAGTGTCTTCGTTGTCAGATGAGGACGGAGAGATGTCCAAAGCTTGACTTCTTCGCTTGTGATGACTGGGAACGCTGAGCTCTTTGATCACGTCCTCACTTTCTTGCGAACTGACTGTCCGCGAACGAGCCCTGGGAGAAGTAAGGCTGGTACCACCACTTTGCTTGCTCACCGACAAGCTTCTTTCGTGAGTGAAACCGGTCGCAGAAGGTGATTTGGTGAGCTTGATGGGTGAAGAGGCAGTTGAAGTGGCTTTCAAATTTGCCATCATCCTTGGTCCATCAAAGAAGCTTCCTGGCTGGAGTGATCCGCTGCCTTGGTGCGATAGACTTGAAGCACCACTAGATGCTTTGCGACGATCGTGGTTATGCCCAGCACTGAACTGCACGAGAAGAGGTGACGATGGTTGAGAGACTCTGCTTGGCGAAGCGGTTGGCTGCGTGGATGGCAGCGGTGATGAGGGTCCGTTCACGTTCTTCGCAGCGGACATGGTCCTCTTCAGTGGCATGGGAATGACTGGACTCAATTCCAGCGATGGGGACGGCGACGTGGCAGCGAGGGGTGCGCTGATGACTGCTGACTTGCTCTGGGCATGCATAGCTTCAGCCCGCAGTTTTTGGATCACGTCTTTGTTGGCTTTTTCGAGAACGGGTAAATTTTTGAAACTGAAATTGCCAAAGTCGTCCGCAGCTACTGGCTCACTCAGCCTTCTGCTACGACCATCGCGAACGTGCGGTGGGATATGAAGAGGCATCAAACCTCTCTTCATAGAGTTGACTTGACTACGTACACGAGACAGTGCATCGTGTGGTCGTTCGGGATAGTCCGCACCAGGGGTACCAGCGGGCGATGCGGCTTGGTCGTCGAATTCGTTGGAAAAGTTCTGCATGGTTGCACCTCGGGCATCGAAATATTCTGTGTCCTCAATATCTCCTAGCTCAGGAATGAATGATGCCTCAGTCTCGCGCAGGCTATCCCAATCAACACTGGAAAACCAAGGGTGGCTGCGAATCTCAGCGCCACCACTCTCAAATTTCTCTTCGATGTTAGCACCAAGGCGCTGCGCAGGATCCAAACACATGAGCTTGTCCATAAGATTTTTCGCTTCCGCAGAGACGTCGTAATCCTCTTCGTCTGGCCAATGAATCCGTCGTGCAAGGATATTTTGGAACACTTCTTCAGGCGTCTCACCGTGAAAAGGTGGAAATCCGTAGATGAACTCGAAAAGAATGCAGCCCAAAGACCACCAATCACTCATTTCGTCTTGGCCAACACCATTGATGGTTTCGGGCGCAAGGTAATCGGGAGTGCCAACAAACTTTCGACTCGTATCTTCAGGGTCGAACAACGCCATAGCTGGCGGAAGCATACTCGCTGGCGGGGTGCTGCTTTGCCCAATGCTTGGAATTGCTTGCAGGGCATATGGATCTGGTGAGTGGGATCCACCAGTGCCGGTTTCCTCTTCGATTGGCGACTGTGTTGTAGGGTGGTTCACGTTCAATGCGTTGTCATCGAGAGAAAGTTTGCGCAGCATCGCCTGCAAGACTTCACTGTTTTCGCTGTCTGTTTTCGATCCTGATACGCGCCTTGATGGTTCCCGAGAAAGACTGAAGTACGAAGGTTGACCCATATCGCTGCTTGCAGCTGGTGTCATGCTAGGTGTTTGGGAAGGTGAATGGTTGCCATGCATGTCGAAAGAGGTAGAGCGTGAAGAGGCGACAGATACCGCGCGGTGGAAGGGGCCTTGTTTGAGAAGATCGGGAGCTGGCGCTTCATCGCTTTTTCGGTTGAGTGCTCTCTTTTGTCGACCCACCAAACCCATACGAGACAGACCGAAATCAGTCAGTTTCAGGTGACCTCTCTGATCGATCAGCAAATTGTCGGGTTTGAGATCACGATGGACAATGCCACGGCTATGCAGATGTTCCACTCCAAGAACCACCTCCGCCATGTACTTCAGTGCCCAATCCTCCGAGAGTCCACCAAGCGTTTTGATCAATGCGGCACAATCTCCACCGTTCAAGTATTCCATGACAAGATACAGGTAGTCCTTACTCGAGAAGGTCCAGTAAAGCTTTGCAACGAACTCGCTTTCTCCCTGCCACATCATGATTGCGCGTTCCGCCTTGACATTGGTGACCTGATTTTTGGCCACCATGTCCGCTTTCTTCAAGACTTTGATTGCGAAGTAATCACCTGTAGATTTCTTTTTCGACAAGTAAACACTTCCAAAGGCGCCTTTACTGATAGGCTTGATAATTTCGAAGTCCTTGATGGATGGTGGAACAGCTCTCGCTTGTGGTATAGTGCTAACGTTACTCGTAGGGGCCAACCGAGGAGACAGTTGTGGTCTATTGATTTCTGAGGACGCTGCTGAAGATTGTCTACGATGATGCGCAGATTGGAGGTGGATTGGCAAGATAGAGGGCGAGGAGAACTCGTTAGTGGAAAGCACAGGTGATGTGACTGGCGATTGTGAACTTTCTTGGCCACTGGGGATTCGTTGCTTAACCATGCGCAAGGGCGAAGATGGAACTGGAGGTACCTGTCTCGCCGGTGACTGTCCTCGACTTGACATGACGCTGGGTAGGATCAAGCTGCGGCGTTTGCGCTCTCGGGAGCTGTGGACGCGCGCTAGGCTAAGGTCTGAGCTCGGGGAGTCTGATCGCCTCGGAATCGACACGGCAGATGATACCATGCTGCTATCGCTCTCGGCTCCTGTGTCGCTCTCAAAGTATATTGAGCCACGCTTACTTGGTGGAGGTAAGGTGCCCGCATGAGAACGAGGAGTCTGAGATCCTCTAGGGCTATTGGACCGAGTAGAGGCTGCAGTGGAAGAAGTCCTGCGATCAGCTCGACCTAGTGAGAGCTCTGCGGTACGCATCGCCAGCGACATGGCCGAATGATTGTCGAATGAACCAGAGAACATGCACTCTTCCGACGGTCGTTCATCATTCGACTGTTCTAACTCAGACTCATCAAGTCTCTCCTGAAGCTCGGCTTCTTCTAAGTCTGGTTCATTTTCCGTATCGCTAGAATCCGACTCGCCTGCTGCGATGCGTGCGGCTTTGGCAAGTGCGGCCTCGATACATTCCTGTACCAGACAATCGAACTCGACGCGAATTCGTTCCGAATACTCTAGAATGCGGCGATGACGAAAGATGGCGTCCACTTTTGCATTCGCAAGTTTGGAGGTGTCTTCGGATAGCATGGACAGACCATGCTCTTGCTCCATGGTACTCGTTCCGGGAGACTGCCATCCCAAGACCTGTGAGGTTCTGTTCTCTGACTGTGGAGATTGCGTTCGAAACTCGCCATCCTGTTGATTTCGAACAGCCGGGGTGTTGATTTCGAGAGCTGTATCACAAAGATCTAGGACAAGCTCCACGATGCGTGCCACGGGACGACGAACAGCGAATGAACGTGCTCTGTTGTGACCAAAAGATTGACTCGAACGATCGCGACTTCTAGAAGGCGATGCGGGCGATGCTCGCCCAGAGGACGGGCCAGAGGACGGGTTGGAAGAGGGACCGATTGGCAGGCCTTTGTACTCAGGCGGAGTCAGAATGATCGAACCAGCCTCGCTAGCAGTGGCCCGTGATTGACGTAATTGAGTATCTAGGCTGTCGAGAACCTTGACGATGGCACTTCGATGGTCGGACAGGGCTTCGTGGGCTAATTGAACCTCCATTTCGGCTTGATGCTCCTGCAGACACAGGTCCGTATGCTTCTCAAACCACCAGGGTGTGATCTGACGTTCACATATACGGCACAAGACGGGCAGAGGTGGTGGGTGATTAGCAGGATCATGAACTCCTGCTTCAGCGAGCTCAGTAAGGTACCGAGCCAGCATTTCAGCTCCAACCCCGAGAGATTCCACCAGTACAGGCGGAAGGTCAATTGTCACCTCACGAATAATGTAGGGCCGAATCATCCACATGGTCTGTTCGTTGTCAGGACTGGAATACTCGAACCCTCGGCGATAGTTCACTTACATGGCTCGCAACACCAGAGGCGCGATCATAGATCATGATGCCTTGCGCCTCAAGGTTGATTGTCGACTCTTGTTCTTGTTCGTTCTCTGCTTCTGCCTGGTCCTCGCTCGCGGACTCCTTGCGAGAGCTCTTTCGCCGTAGAGTGGACAGAGGACCAAGGGGCATAGTGAAGCGAATAATCTGACTCTTTGAGTCGTCCTTTTGCAACGAAGCAACACCTTCTTGGAAGACATTCTTGTTCTCAACCAAGAGTTCCACTATGGGCTTTCCTTGAACCGATTCCGGGGTTGTTCCAACAAGATCTTGCCATGACGGGCTGACGAAGCGGACAAGTCCGTCCAGTCCCAAATCCAGTATCACATTTTGGCTGTGCTCAGCTGCCTCTTTAAGCTCTTCTCTTTCTGCTCGGAAATCCTCACTGATGCTCCTCTCCATGCGACCTTTGTGAGGCCCGTCGCCAACCACAGATTGTCTGAGAGCCGTAATGGCTGGTGGAATCAGCGGTCGAGACTCTCCCATATTGTTGAACAGCGGCACCGTCTTGTATGCGTCTTTGTCGTTGCGAAGTGCGCTACCCGCCCGTGGGCAGACAGAGGTCGAGATTAATTAGACGCCCCAGACTTGTCCATCATGAGCAATCGTCGTGATGGTTGCGAATCTGAGTCCACGCAAACCGAGATTGCGTGGAAGAACGTGGTAATGGTGGGTTGGAGCGTGTCGAGCAGGCGATTTGTAAAGAACGAGCGTGAAGATGGTGGAGTGAAGAAGGGTCTAGCTGACGGCGATGGCGACGGCGGTACTGAAGGAGCTATTCGACGAGAGAATAGACCGGCATAGCTGTATACTCAAGGAAACGTTGGAACGTGTTAGCAAGTGCCAATTGGCCTGGGAAAGTGTCATGGAAGAGTGAAGACTGCGGACTGTGGACTGTGGACTGTGGACTGTGGACTGTGGACTGTGGACTGTGGACTGTGGGCTGTGGACTGTGGACTGCTACGAGAATTAGACTAGGCCAAAAGTTCCCCCTCACATGATGTTCGAATTCCTCCCAAAATTACCACCTGGGCTAGCTAGTATACAGCGTACGATACGGACCTGCCGCGCACACTCCACCATAGTATAGAACGCCATGAAAATCATCCCCTTCATCAGGAGCCCCCACGGCCAGTTCCTGTGCTATAGTAAGCGGAAACCCTTGACCCTGCAACTGCTCACGACCTCGCCCGCTTTCATCCCATCCTGCACCACTCTGGCTGTTTTCTCCGTCAAGTCCCTTCGTTCTCAAACCGATCATCATCGTCGTCGTTGTCGTCGTCGTCTCCTCGCTCTAGTTCCAGTGAATCCAGTTCTAGTGAATCCACTGCGGCGCGCAGCCGCAAACCCGAATACAACTGCCAAGGGCCGGCATGCAAAGCACCTTTGGCTTTGCCTCACTCCCAATAGGAAGCTCGCCCTCGTCTTATGGTAGTGTCGGCTGAATGCAACCATGATACCATCCCAGAGCTCCGCGCCCAAGAATTAGCACTTGGAGCCGTTTGGGCCTCACATACGCAGCTTCAACCTCTGAAGCTTAGGTCGCTTTGCTCTGGCCACTCAGCTCATGCTTCCGGTTTCACCAGCATGAACGAATCCTGGCAACCTATGGCGTCGGGCGACAGCTCACACTTGCATCTCGTTTGAGCACCAGGGCCCTCAAGCGGGTCACACCCGGACTGTTTATGCACTCTTCGACTTTTCTTAGCAGATCAAAGTGCGGGCCCGGCGCTACTGCAGGAAGCAAGGCGAGAACCTCCGTCTCTCCATCATTTCGTGACCTATACAGAGTGGATGCCAGAGTGGTAGACCAGCACAAAAGTTCATAAGGCCATGACTCCTCTGTAGACGAAGCATTTGCCACAGTCATAAGCAGATGTAAAGAATCAAGAGTGCCGTCTAGTTGATATGTTTGGCCAAGTCTCAGTTCATGCTTCTAAAGGTGCCCTCCACGTCAGCCAAAATCCTCGGCCACACCCTCCACAACTCCAACATGAGGAAAAGGGCACGGTAACGGGACGAGTGCATTACCGTCCCGCATGGAAATTGAGCACCCGTTTTCCCTTGATCGACAATTCCATACATGTTCAAACTTGTCTAAACTCTACACAGCTGCCGTCTACAACTCACTTTCTGTCCGCAGCCAGCATCATCCCTTCCATGCGATGCTTTGCATGGCTCCCTTGACAATTCGTCAAAACCTCATTCCAGATGCGTCTCTACTCTGCCGGGTCGCCTGGCGACCAGGCTGCTACTAGGCTCTATTCCGGGCTTCTCTCCTCCATCGACGCTGTAATCCTCGTGGTCTCAACATCAACCCATGGAGATTTGCCCCCCTAGAGAACAACGAGCAAGATCAAAATACCAAGAAGATGTTGATTGGTTCCCATCTGGGAGCACCTCGAGGGGAGATCTACCCCGCTGTACCGCGTTCCGCGTTCGTGCTCCGACCAAACACCTTGCATCTATACTCGAGACAATCAGCTGCGACAATCACCAGATACATACTCGACACCACGACGTAATAAAAGCATTGATTCGACGAATCGCCTGGGACAGCGGGGTAAAACAAAGTTTAACCTACTCGGCCCTAGTCTCCCACCAAAGCTCCAACCAAGGGTCCGAGTGGTTTTTACCAAGAGCGACTCTCGGTTGTAAGAAATGGCGGACAAAAAATACAGCAGCCACATCTAGTTAACCAATGCCTAAATGACACCGCCGCCACGTTACAGAAGCGCTAGCACAGTTCTACACCAGATGCATCTTTGCATCAATCCATCGTTCTTCAAGTTCGCACCTTCCATTGATAGGTTTGCTCAAATCAGAGATAGGAGAATTCCGCCAACTGCAATATTGGTGAGATTTCCTTATCGAGAGTTTACGAGGTACACAGCTGATGAAAGATCTGCCGTTCTTGTCGCTCCCGCCTAGTGGGTACATCCCAGGGATTCGCGTTTCACGAACAAGGAGCGGAAAACGGGGAGGTGATGTGAAGAAGTTCTGCGAGCTCGAGAAGCGATCGTGCTAAACCTTGAAAACGAGGAGACCAATGCTTGGAGACGCGATCGTCACCAGCAAGGGAGACTCGGGACACGTCAATTAGCGTCTCATCATGTCAGTACGTCCAACTTTACATACGTAACCAGCGTCACCACACAAACTATCCAACATCAAAGTCAATGGGTCTTTGGCACCCACGGCTTTACACATTTTTCAACATTGTCCTCGATGTCCATGTGAGATATCGACTCTGCGGGCAACAATAATAACAGGCGTGCAGGCTCTGTCCGAGGTGGAGGCGGGATGTTTACGGCGATAACATTACGAGGTCTACAGGTGATTCCCGAAACGGAGGAGATCTGTGCTCCCCAAATAAAGATACTTTTATGATTATGGTCCGGAGGTATCTTGTATATGGCCGATTCCCAATCTATAATGTCCTAGAATCCTAAACTAAGAGCGTTTTTCGCGGGGATCACGCGGACGTCTGTAGCTTGAAGTAAGCGAGTTCGTTGGATGCGAAATCAAATCACCATCACGTCTTTGCTGTATTTTATTATTTACCGTAGATTGTAGAAATACCCCCCTTGCAAATATTCCCACGCGTCTACCAGTACGGAAAAGCATCTGGCGAGTATGCTTCGAGATTGCTAGGAAATCAGCGGTACCGAGACGGAGTCGAAAGAATGCTAGGTTCGTAAGAACGACCTAGTAGTTGGATAAGTCAACAACCAACCTTACGATGGAGCTACAAGTCTTTCCACCTTCTACGGGGCATGAAGTGCTCAGCCCCCAATTTTTCAGAGCTCTTATCATGTCCGACCATCCACCCATTTCCGGAGCTTCCGATGAGGTCTGAAGATACCAAAATCCTTCGCATGCCGGCTGTGGGGTAAGCGTATCTACCAATGACGTGAAACGAATCGTTTGCCACCTCCCTGACTCTCCATATTCCTTCCCACCAACCCTACAGTACGCAAAAGATGGAATTAGAATCTAAACATTCGTACCTAAGGATCAAAGCCAGAAAGACACGTGAGAGGAATATCCGAATGTGTGTCTATTATGCACGCATAAATACGGCATCATCCCTACATGTCTTTCCTTTCCTCACTTAAAATACGATCCCAACATCTAAAAGAAACACGATACTCGATCGCGCCCAGTGATGAATCTCGAGTCCAACGACTATTTCCCACTTCTTTCAATCCATTCGGCCTTATTTTCGCACTGAGAAACTCATCTTGATTTTCCTCTCTTCGGCATACCTTCCTTCCACGATGGGGACGTGTTGAGCCATCGCCTCGAAACGGTGCACGATATAACGGGCTGGCTACAGATGCCGACATGGTTGGAATGGGCAAGGTGAGAGAGGAGCACGAGATCGAATGGGTTTTGCAGTTGATCGGTTGAAGACTGCGTTAGGGGGGTTAGAGGTGCATGTAGCTAGTGTGATGAAATCCTGGAGGGAGGGATAGATCCGGTAATTCGCTTAATATTATGGCTGAGAGACATCGGGGGCTTGGGAGTTGTGGATAGATGTGAAATAAGGAGGGGAATATATGAGTAAGTTTCTGAGATTCTATAATTGGAGATGTGGATCACGTTTACTTAGCTAAGCTAGTTATTTGGTAAGTTGGGTTCTTGAAAATATACTATAATCTTACTTACCTTTACTTCTATACTAGTACAGGTAATAAGTGTATAAGAAGAAGAAGAAGGCTCAGTCCCCTAGTATTATTTATACTACTAAAAGTAATAATGAACAGCCCAAGGTTATGTATTTCCAAGAATAACCTGCTCAGAAACACGAGATAAAGAAGAGACGAATACAATCGCGGCCCGGACTATACCATCTTCTTTCACAAATCCAGCATCGGTCTCGACTTCCGAGTAATTGTCCCATGGGTTAATGATGTGAGAAATCAGCTTCAAGGCAGGATAGCAAGCGAGCCGATTGCAAGGGTTCAGGTCCAGGCTTGTTGGTTGGACTTTGACACGATGTCATCGATAGGCAAAAGATAGATAATCTGATGAGTTCGGTGTTGAACAGCCACGCCCTGCCACCGATATACATGGAGTTATCGACTCTCTGCCCCTCAATCACTTCTGCAATTCTCTAGCGAAGTTGTTCCTTCCAGAGGCCAGGGTCTCATAAACAAGATCGATGTCAGAGAGAAGGCTTTCACTGTGCTCGGCTGAGATTTGAGCGCCTGAGGCCGGTGGTTCAGGATGGGAACCCCCCAATGATGAGCAACGTCGGTATCGACTTCGAAGATGTGTAAAATTTCCAGAAAAAGCCCTTATCACGTCCTTAGGATATCTCAAGAAGTTTTCGGAAAACTGTGAATCTGATGCGACGCCAAAAGAAGTTAGGATTGGAGGATGTAGTTACCGTTGTCGCGACCTCCCTCTGATACTGATCGCCCCAACCATGAACCATGTCGAGAAAAGTTTGACGAAATGGGCACTTCAAGTCGAGAGTTTGATATCCATGGAGAATGTAACTCGGGATTGACAGCTTCTCTATATCAAAAGTCCAGACATGATCGACTGCGCTTTTAAAGTCAACACACGCGCAAAAGGCGCAAAGATCGGCCAATTCATATCCAACCACATGCTTCCACATGCTTCGACATGATCGGAACTTGCGATCGCTGGAAAAGCGTAAGACTCGAGACGTGTGGCTTGGACCACGAGAAGATCCGAGGAGTGTGGGACGAGAAGTTGAGATGTGTTGTTGGGCCGAAGGATTGAGATTGAGAGCCGCAGGTGAGATCAGGGAAGCCGGAAAGAGAGAAGACGAGCGACTCCTTGATTCTAAGCGGTATTCAGTATACATGCCTGACACGAGGCGCAGGCAAACGTTAGCTGATCAGATCCGCCTTGTCCTCACGACATATACAACCGAGAAGAGTAGCCCCAACGGGGGTCGGGAGAAGACGGTTATATTGTTACAACTCTACAGAACACCGTCCATGCACTGCCAAAGCCCATCCAGCCAACCTTTCAAGGCCAGCCTCAGATTGCACATAAGCACAGAGAGCGAAGTGTCCAAACAACACCTACCTATGCTACAAAGCATTCCTCTATACACGTTCGTCGCCATCCACGTATGTATTCCGCGCTACATCCTACCCCTACCAGGCAGCGGCTGTCCAACCTTGCCTCTCACGGCAGGGTTACCAGCTCTGCCCGCCGGAACCGCCACTCTCTGGCCAGCAGCAGCCGCGCTCCTACTCTCCTGCAACTTGGCCATCCCCAACCTCCTTAGAGCCTCGTCGATAGCAGCCTTGCCATCGACGATTTTGCCCGTGTCCGCCTCGAGCGCCGCCTTCTTCTTCTCTGCAAGTTCTCTCCTGCGCTCGGGCGTCATTTTCCACCCCTCCGGTAACCTGTGGAAAGCTTTCGGTTTGTGATGTCGGAAATCAACTGGAACATCTTCAAACGTATCCTTGGGGTCCTTGGATTCTTTGATGAGCTTGGTGACAAGGTCACCTAGGTAGCGCTTGTTTTGCGCTTGCGTCTCCATGCTTTCCGAAGCTATTTTGATGAGGCCTGTGCTGGGGTTGTAGCGGACACCCGCGAGCTTGATCATTTTCATGCGCTGTACCTCGGTAAGGTCTGGAATGTCGTTTGGCGCGAACTCGACGACGACTTTCTTGTCTGCTGGATGTTGAGCCCCAAAATAGGTCGTGTATCGGAAGCGAAGTGGTTGATTCTGCTTTGGAGGCTCAAACGGTTTTGCGAGTTCTGTCAATTTGTTAGCACCAGTCTCTTCACGTAGGGAAAGGCTCGCATACTGTGAAGAAGTGGCAACTCCCACGCAGCCAATCTGGCATACTCACGTAGTTCGCGGTGTTGTTCCAATTCTTCGTGACCCTGGGTCGAGAGGTCGTCGCCTTGAAACTCCTCGTCTTCGCCGACTTCCCTCGCTTCGTCCTCGCCGTAATTGAAAAAGCCTTCCTCGACTCTCTGGCCTTTGCCTGCCTCAATCTGTTCTTTGGTCAACACTCCGAAGCACTTGTCTACGCCTTGCTCGAGGTCGGCTTGGGTCTCAACATCTTCGGGACGCTTGGGCAAGTCGGCTATCTCGGCAGCCCAGTCAATAGTCTCCATGGGGCTACCAGCGTCTGCGCGAATCTGTTCGAGCTCTTCCTTCGACCTGGGAGTAATATGCTGTATCGTGTTACCATCGGCATCGGTGTGCTGGAAATCTGCCGACGAGAACTTCTTCTCCAGCAATCTGAAGACCTCCTGCTCATCCATCGTCAGTGGGTCAATGCCATCTGCTAACAACCTCTGGTAGTATTCCTCTACAGACAGTTTTTGATGCTCAGCGAAAGTGCCACCATTGGCTGGGGTGGGAAGACCCTTCGCTCCTGGGAGCTTTGCTTTAGCTCGCATCTCGTCGATTCGATGTTGCCACGCCTCGGGCAGTCCATCCTTGCTAGGGTCGAATCTTGTTTTGGTCTCATCCGTAGCCGATACCGCCTCCAGACCGAAAGACTTCCGCAAGTCCGGGCCCAACTCCCCCACAGCCTTGACCAATGTCTCTCCAAAGTCTTTGAGCTGTGCAGGCGTCATTCTGAGCATCTCAGTTCTCATCATTTCTTGATCGAGTTCTGACGGAGGCTCATTGCGTATGATGGCTGGTAAGTCTTCCTCAGAGTAGGCGCCCATTTCTGCCAAAGAGATCTGTTCGATATTGATGCCTGGGAACCTCTTCTCGTACCACGCGATTCTCTCTGCCGTCGTCTCTCCCTTGCCGTCGGATGTTACTTCCAACTTTTGTGATCTAGCGGGGATAGTCTTTGTTGGTTGAGCTTCGTGTGAAGCCGAACCAAAGATTTCGTGTAATTGTGCCTCCTCACCCTCCTTATTCTCCTCCTCTGATTCACGCACGGCCTCCTCCAGTCTTTGACGTGCCGTTCTCAACGCGGCCTCACGCTCTTCTGTTTCTTGCTGAACCTTTTTGCCTTTCTTTTGCTGGTACTTTCTGATCGCGTTGGGAATATCCTTTTGCTGAATCAAGCCCTCGGCAAAGTCCGCCGCGATGTCAGGCGTGATATCTGGATAGGCTTCAAGGAGGTACTCAAGCATATCATCCGTGACCGAATTGTTTTGCTGCCATTCTTGGAGATTCTCTTCGGTGATACCTGCAGCCAACCATGGATTGTCTCGCTTGGCCTCCTCTTCCTCAATCTCGCTGCCCATAATGATCTTCTCGACATCTGCTTCCTTGACATTGCCATGCACGACATCATACAGAAGATCCGGCCAGATTTTTGGGAATTTCCGTCTGAGTTCCATCATTTGTGCTTCCGAAACCTCGTTTTCCTTCAACCAACGGTCAATCAAACTTTTTGGCATTTGCCACGGTTCCTCCGAATCTATGTATTTTGGGATTTCCGCTTCCGTTATCTCTCCTTTTGCGTACGACGTTACCAGATCCGGCCAGATACCGGGATATGCGTCCCGAAGGAAAGCAATCATCTTGTCCGAAATCCCGTACTCCTCTTGCCACGCTTTCCTGGCGTCCTCAGGAATGTCCCAGGGATCTTCTTCCTCAGCTTCTCTTTCCGCTTTGTAAATCTCGTCTTCGCTGACCTCTCCAGTGAGGAGACCTCGGAAGTTGACCGCAGACATAACGTTCGGATACATCTCTCCAAGTGCTCGCAATAGTTCAAGTTGCTCGTTGTACACACCGTTTTCAACATCCTTGATCAATTGGGCGTCGGGAGTAACGCCGGGGTAGCTTTCGACGAAGCCTTTCAATTGGGCTTCCGTAACATCTCCCGCAACCACCAATGCGATGACGTGTACAGGGACCCTGTATTCCTCAGCATTCTGGTTGATCTGTTCCGGATCAATATCGCCCTTCAATGCAGCTTTCACGAGAGCCGGAGGTGGCGAAGTTGCGAAGCTCTCCACGACATGAGCATAAGCTCCCTCTTGGATTTCGCCCTTGTCCATAGCGATGATGAGTTCCGAGTCTAGAGGCATAGGATAATCGCCTCCATACTTCTTGATGTAGTACTGCATGCGCTCTTCGGTTATTTTTCTATTCTCGGCGGCCTCAATCAGCTCTGCTGTCACGATTCCCTCGAACTGTTTGTAATAATGCAGGACCCGATCATCGCTCATTCCTGTCCTGGCTTGCATTTCCTCCACTTCTTTCTCAACCTGTATATAAACACCGACCTCAGGTTCAGGCATTGGCACTTCCTGGTCTGGCGCATTTTCAACGCCGTATTGCTTCTCCAGCTCATGCTGCTGTTTTGCTAACTCTTCATCATCAATGAGGGCTTTGTACTCTTCTTCATTAAGACCTGCTCTCTTCAAAGCTCTGCCAATTCTGATCGTCTGTGGCGCTGTCAATGTTGCCGTATCATTGGCCAGCGCCTCGATGTCCGATCGCCTTAGACCGAGCTGCTTTAGTTCCAAATCGGTATATTCTGGCGTTTTGTCGGGGTTGTCCTCCAAATGCTCGCTAACGTCCATGAAGGTTTTGGCAAAGATCTTCAATTTCTCCTGTGCCTCCGGTGGAAATTCTGCTTCCTCTGCTGCTTGGAGCTCCTCAAGAAGTTCAAACATGGCCGCTTCCGTCATCCTGCCTGCTTCGACAGCCTCGATCATTGCCGTGTCGACACCCGGGTACATGTCTATGTAATACTGGAGCTTCTCGATCGAGATTCCAATCTCTTTCATCCAGTCTGAGACCAGCTTGTATCCTGCGTCATTGATTTCGAAATTATCATCCACATCTTCCGGGTTGAAGTACTTTCTGCCGTACTTGCTGATATCGAGCATTTTTTCTTCGGGCACGATTTCGCCTTTCTTTGATGATGCGACTCGGAGTTGTATTGAAGTCTCCGTTGACGATTCTTCCTCTTCTGCTGCAACCGGAGCCTGGGTTTTCTTGTTCTTCGCGGAGTCTCTTGCAGATTTTGCGGCTTCCACGGATTTGTTCTTGGAAGATGGTCTTTTCCTCCTCGCGGCCTCCTCTACGGTCTTATTCGAATTCTCATTTGTACTTGCTTCGGGGGTTGCTTTTGACTTGGCCGGTGATTCAACGTCCTTAAGGACAACGGGTGCATCATCCGTTGGAATGGGATCTTTATTGGCGAGTCCTGGAAGTGACTTTCCTTCCACAGCCTGCAGCTCGTCCTCTTCTTGCCGAGCAGGTGACGAGCGCTTGCTGTTCCGACTTTGCAATATTTCTGGCTGCAGCTGATCGTTTAGGAGGGCTGGTCTTTGCGCCATCTGCGTCGTCTTCCTTGAATCTTCGGTGGTCGGTACGTTCCTGGTAGAGTTGAGAGCCACGTCTTGATTTGCAGGTGGTTCGACATCCTCAAGAATTCCAGTCTCCTTTGCCTCGATTGCATTCTCCGTAGGTGATTCAATCTTCGCAGACGTGTTGACCATTTCCGCCTCCTTCACCGGCAACTCCACATCCTCAAGAATCGCCGAGTCTTTCTCAGCTTGCGGCACAGCTTCTGACACCACCTCTTCTTTGCGCAATGTCTCTTCCAGATCTTTCGATACCTCTTCTTCCTTCTCCAAGGGCGTCTCCACCTCTTTCACAATCCCTACCTCCCCGTCCTTCGCGTTCTCTTTGGAGCTTTCCTCGGCCCTAGTCTCCAACTCCTTCTCAAAGGCCTCCTCACTCTTCGTGCCTGCTACGGCATCTTCCTTCTTGCCGTTCTCCTTCCCATCATCCCTCCACCTCTGCGAACTCGAAAAATGCCGCGACTGCTGAAGACACGAAGGCGTCCGCAATAGTTGTGTATGCGTAGAATTAGGAGAGATGGTGCTTCTTAATTGCAAGCATTGAGGATTCGTAGACAAATGCAACGACGCGGCATTAAGACTGGGCAATCGCTTATTCGAACGCAATAACAAGCGTCTGATAGCGAAGACCATTGTGCGGAATGAGCGTGAGAGGCGGCAATGGTATTGTTCGCATTACTTGAGCTTTGAGATATTTTTTTGGATTTCCGCCGCGTGCCAAGCGCTCCGCTCTTCCACAACTCTACAGATCCCCGGACGACGACCGCAAACCAACGGGACACAATTAACTGCGCTCCGGACCGCAATGCCATAATTTTTACCATATTCGCCGTCGAGGCAAAGTCAACATGTCCACAACGCGCCCTGAAAAGGTCATCTTCACGACTATAGGTGCAACAGCGTCTTTCCCCTCCCTCGTCAGAGCCGTCCTAACCCCCGCCTTCCTCCGCGCCGCTGCTTCCCACGGCTACACAAAAGTAATCACTCAATTTGGAAGAGGAGGAGAAGCTCTGTTTAAAGAATCATGTGTTGCAGCGCAAAAGGAGGGGCCGTATGGCCTGACGGTCGAGGGCTTTGATCTGACGGACGATATGATGGGGGAGATGAGGGTGGTTAAGGCGTCGAAGCGGGAGGGGAAGATGAGGGAAGAGGGGGTCGTTTTGTGTCATGCTGGTTTGTGGTGCTCCAATATGAATGCTAGAGACGAGAAAGTACAAGAGGATGGGTATGCTAATCTCGAGATTAGGAACCGGATCCGTCCTCGACGCCCTCCGTCTCGCCGTTCCTGTAATCGTCGTACCGAACTCAGCATTACTGGATAACCATCAAGAGCAATTCGCAGAGATGATGGAGAAGATGGAGTATGCTGTTCATGGCTCATTGGAGTAATACCCTCAACTCCCGGTGTCGTTTTTGTAGAAGCTAACTACTGTTTTAGTAACCTCCCAGCCGCTCTCACACAATCAGAAACAATGCGTAAGAAGAGCAAAGAGTGGCCGCCTGTAAATAGTGGTGTGCATAGACAAGCAAAAGGATTGGCGGGGATTATTGATGAGGAACTGGGGTTTTTGGATTAGATCATACGTTCAGGCTGGGACGATTGGAAGCTTCATGGATTGAGATGGACATTGGATCCATCAGTGCTAGATATATCATGGTTCGGACACCGGAGCAAGCTTGAGGAACGAGTACATCTTTGGCACGAATCGGGTGTTGGAAATCTTGCCACGCGGTTGGAGAGACGGGAAGAGAGATAAAGTAAATGCCATCTTGAGACTTTGGGAGCTCGAGGTACGAAATCAGACCGAGCGTGATTATGAGCTCGAAGTCCTGAACTGGAAGCACGGTTGCTGTTATCTCAGGTTGCTAAATAAAGGGCGCATTAAGCTTCAGCCATCAGCATGTGGAGTATCGGAACGTTTGCGCAAGCAAAGTTACATTCTTTGCGCAAGAAAAATTGGATTGTTTGCTCAGGGTAGCCTATTGACGCCAGCTATTTGATAAGCACAGCGCCATCCTTCATCGAGGAAGAAAAAGAGGACAGAAAGCCTGCGCCATGCCTTTTAGTGATGGGTCATATAATCCCATCTACCCATCGTAAAACACATTCATTCCGCACCCTGCCAGAGTCGAGTTCTCTAACCCCGGGACATGACACCCCAGGCACGAATCTTGTTGTCGGTGTATCCAGCGAACAGAGTCTGTCCATCCGCGCTCCATGCCAAGCTCACACACTCCGGGTCTCTGCTCTTCTTCCCAACCTCGACGTACTCTGGCTTTAATTCGTCGACCTTGCTCTTCTTCTCCAAGTCGAAGATGATGATGCTGCTGGATGTGGCGGCGCACAACCAGTATCGGTTAGGCGAGAAAACGAGGGCGTGGATCTCATCGCCTGCAGTGAGGGAGTAAAGGTGCTTAGACTCGTTCAAGTCCCAAAGCATGGTGGTTCCGTCCTTTCCACCGGATGCGCAGAGGGATCCATCTGGGGAGATAGTGACGGTGTTAATGTAGCCGGTGTGTCCGATGTGGTCGGTTTGAAGCTTGCAGGTGGCGAGTTCCCAGACCTATGGCGATTTTGTTAGTCGGGTGGTTCTTCTGCTCATGGGGAATCCTTGTTGAATTTTGAAGAACGGCATGAGATGTACTTAAAGTCGTTAAACCTCAAGACCGTCTCATGGGTACAATTGCGTGGTACAAATCAGTAAAATTGTGAATTTTAGTCTCATAGCCGAAGCTCTGAAGTAGCAAATACTTATAATCATTAATGGCATCATATAAAGCACGCAATTGAACGACGACAATGTGGCAGTATTCTCGACATACCTTGACGACCTTATCCCAGCCAGCGCTGACAATAACGGGGTTCTGGGGGTTGGGGCTGAATCGCACGCACGAAACCCACTCAGTGTGTCCCTTGTCGGTAATGGTGTATTTGCAGTCTCCGAGGGTGTTCCATAGCTTGATAGTTCGGTCGCGCGAGCCAGAGACGATTTGTCGGTTGTCGGCGGAGAAGGAGACTGAGAGAACGTCGCTGGTGTGTCCGACGAAGCGGCGGGTGGTGAGACCGGTAGAGAGCTCCCAGAGGCGGAGAGTCTTGTCCCATGACGAAGAGAGAGCATAGGCACCGTCGGAGGAGATGACCTTTGTACTTTTGTTAGCCAATTTCGATTTCCCGTACCGAGGCTGGGAAATTTGAAGGTGGCTGGACGTACGCAATCAGAGACAATGTGGGAGTGACCGTGCAGACTGCGCTTTGGGTATCCGTAGGAAGACTCGTCGCGGGTCAGATTCCAGATGATGAGAGTCTTGTCACGAGAGGCGGAGAGGAGCATGTTGGGGCTACAATGACAGTCAGTACGGCAGTCCTCATAGTCCGTTATGCTCCCTGTGGGAAGTCTTGTTGCGATAATTGACGTACTTTTCCAGGGAGGTGGCCAGGGAGGTGACCCATCCTGAGTGACCCTCGAGAGTTCCGCGAAGTACAAGCTGCTCACTCATGTTGGCGATGTGTGAATTGTAAAGTAGCAATTATTCGGTGTTTGGAATCGCGAATGGTCTCGGCGGTGGTGGTGAGCACAACGGGAACGAAATTCTGTGCGTGCAGGGGTGCCGTAAAGGGCTTAGTGTGGCTGATATCGATTAGGTTGACTTCACCCTCACCCTCTCCCTCTCCCTCTCCCTTTCTCACGTATTTCATATCTCCTCAGGCAACCAGCGTGCATCCCATGAAACACTTTGCCAGATCCGGGTCATGGAATCCAGTGCATTCATGCCAGCACGACAGCACATGATCGTGCCCGCGCAAGGCCATTCTCATACCTTTATCTTCCTCCATGGTAGAGATAGTACAGCAGAAGAATTTGCCTCTGAATTTTTGGAAAGTCAAGCATCAGACAGCCGCACGTTCCCTAAGACATTTCCCTCTGTCAAATGGGTCTTCCCAACCGCGAAAATCCTTATATCTAAGAGATTCGGGATAGAGATGTCACAGTGGTTCGATATGTGGTCTACAGAAGATCCAGAATTCGAAGAGAGTAATGATATTCCTCTCGCAGGACTAAACGATAGCATCATGTTCCTTCTAGATCTTGTAAGTCGCGAGGCTGAGATTCTAGGGGACTCCGGATCCAAGCGTATTATTCTAGGTGGAATTAGCCAAGGCTGTGCTACGGCTATCCACGCATTATTCAACTCCACAGTCGGTCCTCTTGGTGGCTTTTTAGGCCTGTGCGGCTGGCTACCTACTAAAGGTAATTTGAAGGACACAACTTCCCAAGCGAAAGATGATCTTCTACAAACTCCAGTCTTCCTCGCACACTCTCTGGCTGATCCAGTCGTCAACATTAAACTTGGTGAGAAGCTGCAACGGAGTCTACATAATCTTGGAATGATAGTAGAATGGAAGACCTACAACAACGAAGAGCACTGGATCACAGAAACACAGGGAGTTGACGACATGGTGGCCGTTCTCAACAAAATCATTACCGCCAATTAATGTCGCAATTCGTGCCACGACAATACACTCTACTCCTTTTCCACATCAACCATACAACCTTCCCCTCGCTTACGAACGCCCCACACACCGTCTATTTCTAAACGGCCCCCGCCCTCACCTTCCTACATCGAAAACTAACAATCTTCCCCTTGAACGCCTCGATCGTCTTCAACGCACTCGTCGCCATCAGGAATCCACCGGGCACAACACCGCTCTGCCCCCACCCCTTCACCGGACACCCGACCTCGTCGTAGAAGACGCAGTGAAACCGTACGTCAGTGTAAAGGAGGCGACCTTGCCGGCGACGGCGGGATCAACAGGGGAGCAAGATCCGTCGAGCGTGAAGTGGGATTTATAAAGGTCGTTGAAACGATCGGATGTGCAGAGGCGGGTTTCGAATGTGGTGATGGGGATGGTTTGGGGCAGGGCAGTTGTTGGTGTTGTTGCGATGGCGAGGAGTGTGTTTGTGGATGGGTTGGTTGGTTGTTGTTGTTATCGTTTAAAGTTGGGAAAGACGGGGATTGATTTTGGACCGGTTGGTGTGGTGTAATTGTGTAGCTGGCCTTTTGAAGGGACGTCGATGAGCTTGTTGATGGGCTCGAGGAGACTCCTCGTTGGCGAAAAGATGTAAGAGCTGGTAGCATCCCCAAGACCTTTGAAGGCAGCGGTTCTCGACACCCGACTATCTCACGCCGTCCGCCTCCCCCAAGGTCTTCTTCCAGCTCCTAGTCTTGATAGCATCCTCGACCATCTCGACATTCTCCGAGTTTAGTCCTCGGTTCAGAAACAGGTTTGCGCGGTCATGGGGCTCCTGATTATGCTTCCCAGGTTCATCTAGGACGCCAGCCAGATTCGCGACCAGGTTGTTGTTGCGAGCCTTGAGGGTTGTGCCTTTGGCGTTGACTGTAGCTGAACCATCAGATGCGGCATAGGGGTTATTGAACGAGGTGGAAGTGCTGTTAGTAATGTCTTGAGACATGTGCCAAAGTAGACTGGCTGTGAATGCAACAAGAACGATGGTAGGAATACCGTAGTCGCAATCGGTTTGCGACTGGAGTAGAACTATGAGAGCAGTGTAGACTCCCCAGAAGTAGAACAAGGTCTCGAGAAGCGAGTCCATCTCTGTGGCATGTACGTTAGGTATTGAATTGAAGGGTTGATGGGTACCTTAGGTGGATAGTTCGAGAGTACGTAGCCAGGAAGAACATTCATCGTCCCCGAAATGTAATCCAGTATTAAATTTAAGGGAAGAAATATTTGACTTAGTCCAAAGTATATCCCATGAATTCAAACTTGATAACACTTCTGCTAAAGGTAGATGTTTCGAGTACCGAGGACCTTTGTATCCACGGTATTAACTGTACTGTGGCGCTTTCGCTTCTTCTTGCCTCCCCGGGCAGCAATACTTCCTGGTCCGGGGATTTACAGATCGATGAGCTGGTTACTGGCGGCCTTGGAGAGAGATACCCGATCAAATCGACTGGTGCACGGTATCGTGAGGCAGTGTCGGACTGTCATTGTAAGCAGAAATTGATCTTTCTGAGACGATTTGGATTGAGCCTTTGAGATCTGAATCGAAGTCTTGAAAGTCAAAGTAAGCCTCGTAGTTTCGGAAATCCATTCTAGGCGACGACCAACGTGTCGAATTTTGAGCGAGATTATAGGACCACTCATTGCATGACCCAGAAAGGGGTTTTTGAAAACACAATATTGACGTCTATATATTACCATTGCCATATGTATATATACCTTAGACGCCCTCGCCAGGTAGGTATCATGTACTCGAAAGCAGTCCTGTGCTTATTCCAGATCAACCAGACCAACCATATCCCATGTATCCTTTCCGTATCCAGACCATACCAGGTAAACCAGAAATTCCAAACTCTAAACACCAACGCTTATGCAATGTTCGACCTCAATATTCCAAGAATTCAACGCCGTAGGTATACTGTCGATTCAGTATGTTTCTCCCGTTCTCTTATTAGATTCATGATCGAGGCCTGACATTGATCGTGGACTCCGAAGGGGCTGTTCCTTGTCCCACTGTTCCGCTGGATTGCTCCCCGACAGCCTCTACATACCCCGGCGGCTTTCCAGTAGCGGGTCT
The DNA here is from genome assembly GCA_014858625.1 of Venturia carpophila. Lineage (NCBI taxonomy): Eukaryota > Fungi > Ascomycota > Dothideomycetes > Venturiales > Venturiaceae > Venturia > Venturia carpophila. The sequence continues at coordinate 2,410,490 of JACTAK010000002.1, read as the reverse complement.
CTCATGTTCGTGTCTCGACAACGTAGTCAATGGGATCTGAACCTGCGACTGTGGCCCCTCAATTTCCGTCTCCTGCCCGCGCACCACTTTGCTAGCTTGAATGTAAGGCGGTGGCGCCTCCCCATACTCGTTCAAACCCTCTTCTTCTCTCTCCAATCTAGTATTCCTTGATTCGTCTCGCCGATGTCCGACAATCCACCGCCTTGGACCAGTGGTCCATCCATCCAAATCCCGAGCCAGAGCATTGTCACCCGAGTTCCGAAATGCTTGTTTTCGAGCCCGTTTGCGTTTGTGTATGAAGTAGACGCCTATGACAAGTAGACAGATGAAGAGAGCGAGGAAGACGAAGTAGTAGTTCAGGAGGCCAGAGTGAGAATCATCTGAATCGTCTTGGTCTGAGGAGGGGACGGAGTTGCCGGCATTGGGATTTTTCAGCGTGTTCGGAGCGTTGTCTGAGCCCTGAGGTCGGTAGGCAGAAGTGGTTGCCGCAGCGGTTGCGTTGGTCGTTGAGGGGAGGGTGAAGAGGGTGCTTGGTGTGGGTTGCGTTTGAGCTGTGGATTGCGCGAAGGATGTAAACAGGAGGGTCGATAGAAGGAGGCCCCGTTGGAGAGAGGTCCTCTGCGTCCTTCGTGGCCTTGGATGGGGATTCATTTTTGTATCCAGGGGAATAGTAGTTGTAGTAGTAGGAAAGCTGTAGGAGTAAACAGATTGGGGCGCGAGCTCGGAAGGTGCGGAAAGGCTTTGGAAAGACTTTGGAAAGGAGAGAGAGAGCAGTCACCGTCCAGAGGTCAGTGAAAAATCATGGCAGCAGGTGTTGAAGCAGCAAGGTTGAGCTTGCATCGCCTGCCTCTGAGACGCCGTTGTTGTAGGGGGCCCCTCCGTCACGAATGCTGCTTACGAGTATTCCTCCTACGCCAAACCTCTTCTGTCACAGAGCTTGATCCACCATCCACTCTAACCACGACCTCTTGTATCTTACCAAAACACTTCCAGCTGGAATGCCCAGAAACCCTTAAAACTTTCACGCGATCGAAGGAAACAATCATATAATCATGGTCAAGGGACAGCCAGGTGAGCCGCATCCTTATTGTATCCTACTCTACGCCGCAATGCCATCCACAACCAACCCTGACTTTACCCAATATATCACGAATTCGATATCACCGCCTTCTCAAGTAGGCGATGGATTTGCACGATCCTTGGCGACCACGAACAAGCCGAAAATCTGCATGTGGGATGTGGATTACATACACCGCTGCTATTCTCAGCTCTACAAAATGGTGCTTGTAAACCCAGGCGTGGGGCTTGCCCATTTGACATACTTGCAGAGGGGAAATTGGAGGTGGGCTGCATACTGACATCCTTTCTAATAGGAATTCTCGTCACAGCCGACGAATCGATCATGGCCATCATCAAGAAAGTCAATGAGCAAAATGGTCGCAGATTCATCCTCGAGGACCTGGGTGAGAGAAATTGTCTGGTTAAGGATGGAACGTTGGAGGCGTTGGAGGCAGAGGTGAAGAGAGTATGCTCTCCGTACTCTCACGGTAGGATTTAGAGGAATTCGTTGCTGACATTATGACAGATAATCAAAGAAAAGGCTCCCGATCCGAAGGACTCGGATGACGAGGCATGAGTCTTCTGAACACCAAGTTGATATAATAACGAGCGGTAACGAGTGATGAATAACTACCTGGCTATTCAAATATTCAACGAGGTCATGAAATTCTGGGTGACGATGGTCACAAACAACTGGCCAACTCGATACCACGCCAGAATTCGACTACATCTCCTTGACTCCACGGCATCCTTCAATAGTCATTATCACCCTACGACCCCATCCCTTTCATCTGCTGCGCTCCCGCAGTCTCTGGGACCCATGAAACCCTATGCTGGGTGAACAACTCTGCCGCCGGTTTCGCTCCCTCCAAAGCTTTAATGTCGTCCATAACGCCCACCTTAACGATCACACTCCCCTCAAATGTCTTTCCCTTTCTGAAAACTGTCGTTTCACACTCGGGGCCGAAATCACTGGTGATGGTGTTGCCGCCATCGGCTGTTTTGGAGAACTCCTTGGGAATACCTTGAATTTCGAAGGTGGAGCCATCGACGATGATATTGGTGCTGTAGGCCGAACCAGAGATTTTGCGGCAATCGAGGCAGTGGCAGAGTGCCTACAAGGCTGTACCTCCAAGAACCAGGATAGGGGAATGAGTTTGGGAACATAGTATGGCGCGAACGCGTACCTTCATCTCTGCGTCTCCCTCACACGAAATACGGATATTGCCGCAGAAACAACCGCCTTTATTGGACATATCTGGTTAGGCTTCAAGTAGCTGAATCGGGTATCGAGCTGGTTAGAACGAAAAGGTGTCCAATAAGCTATGGGCAACTGAAAATGACATCCAATTGAATGCTTGCTATTGTTGCCTTGTCCATCAAGTTCTTCGTACCTCCTCTATATATACTAGTGAAAGACAAGTCTGAAGTGCAACGCAGTGACGACGTTCGCAGACGCTACCGCACCAGAGGATGTTTGTTGATCTTTGTCGGATGCGGGGTGTGCTAGTTGCCGATACTCGCTGAAGCTGTTATGCCATTCTGCGGAATCTTGGCGATTAGTCTCTCTGCGAGTCCTTCTGGCTTCTGGATGAGACATGTGCAAGATGGTCTGACATTGAGATAGATTGTGGTTCCAAGGGAAGAAAGAGTCATACCATCGCAAGGTCTCGCGCCTGGGGTGGTAGAAATCTCGATGGAAGGGTGAGCTGGGGGTTTGGTTTGATTTGGTTGGGTAAAGGGGATTGTGGGGTTCTTGGATATTCTTTCTGTTCGTATGACTGTTGGATTGCTGCTAGATATCACTGCTGATATACTTTGCGGTTTGAGAAAGGGAGGTTGTAAACTTGGAGTGATGGATTAGAATGGTGGCGTTGTTGGTAGTGTTTACCTTACCGCCTGTGACTATCATGTTAGATCGAGACGTTTGAAGCAGGTTCTTCTTAAGGGAGGTATGTGGCGGAAATTACATCGCCACTCTGACAGCAAGGTCGTACCATATTATATTCATGATCCTGCATACCTGGCAATCTCAAGACAAAATCTACCATTCTCCATAAGATCCCAGGTTACTTTCCCGCCAAAGCAGGCACAACCTTAATCTTCTCAGCAACAGCATTAGCTAGATCAACCTTGACACCAGCACCCGTCAAAACATGGATCCAAAGCCTCTGCGTATCACTTAGCCGATCGTTTTCACTCTTCACCTCCGCGAACCTGACCTCCCTCTTTTCAGGATGCCAAAGAAACAAATCAGGTACGCCACCACCCCGCACAGAATATTCCTGCGCCATGACTTTACAAATTGTACTCAACGCATCGCCATCGAAGAACTCGGCGATCTCAAGTAAGTCGTCAATATCGTAGGACCAGTCGAGTCCTACCACGCAGGTCTGTTTTTCGTGGTGGGCGTCATAGACTTGTTTAATAAGGAGAGTCGCGTCGCCATTGGCGATATCATTCAAGCGGCGAGTAATTTCGCTAAGTCGAGTGGGATAAAAGGCGTCAGTGTGCAGGTCGAGGGGGCATTGCTGGAAAGATGTCTGAAAAACATTTGGAACGTAGGTGAAGAGCACGTCGAAGAAGAGGTAGGCGAAAAGTGTGCGGACTATGCCGCCTTCGCTGTGATAGCCACGATAGCCTTGGGAGCGGTAATGAGACAGACACATTGCTTCCACCGAGCACTCCCCATCACCTTCCAATGGGTCCAGCCAGATGGTCTTCGTGCTGCGCGATGGGTCTTTCGGTCGTCCCGGTGTGGTAGGCTGGACGGGTGGCGCCTCACGGATGACTTGAGTTCCTTTGATTGTCACCTCCGTCGGCACAGCGAGTCGAACATGTGAGAAATCATGTTGCAGCCTCTTCGCGATCTTGAGCTTCTTCTCAATCTTGATGATGCGTTTCTGCAGGTCGTAGTGATAAATGAGATGCACCAGTGGATCTTGCAAACCATCTTCGCAAGTCGCCAGAGAAATCCGTCTCCAATGCTTCTTCTGTGTCTCCTCATCCCTCTTATCTGCAGGCGTCAAAGCATGCATGTAGTGTTCCTCGAGAAGAGCTCGCCGCTGATACCATGCACCACGCCGAGAATGGTGGAATAATCGTTGCTCGAGCAGTTCATCGAGAAGACTATGCTCCTCCTTGTGCCGGTGTAGCTTCCCAAAAACGTCCGCGGCTTTGTGCATGACACGAGTGTAAACCCATGCTGGTGACAGTCGACGCAAATACGCACCCTCGCCGCTTTGATACACCTGGTCTTCTTTCCGCTGCTCTTCTCCCAGAAGAGCCCGCCACCGAGGATATATCTCTTCATAAATATCGATGATCGTCTGCCAGCCTTCCGCAGTGGGCTTTCCATTGAACTCCAGAATATTGTCAACGCGATTTTGCGTCCTCAAGGATGTCTCAAACTCTACCAGCAATGCTCTCGATCCAAAAACACTTGCAGAACGAGATACAATGTAATCTGGGAAATTCCATCGCGCTATTCGAGCCAGGATGATGGTGGTGAGAGACTTCTCAGTCCACTCAGTGGATCGATAAAACACTAAATGCACCCTCTGAAACAGCTTCAGTGGTGCAATGCTGAGTCTTATGCAAGGGCCGGTCTCGTTCATTATTTTCCGAGTGAAGTGGGCATCGCGATTTCGGTCATCATCGCTGCTACTTGGCGTACCTGACCGTGGTGTCGATTTCTCGCTCTTGCTGTCCAGTGGTGATTCTCGTCCTTCTGAATGAATGGAATCTACAGTGTCCGAACGTCGAAGTAAGCCTGTTTGATGCTTACTCGATTTCCGCAGTGCTTGTAGTAGTTCTTTCTTGTTCTTCCCTCTAACCTTCGCTTGTTTTGCAATGACCTTGAGCTCCGTCAACTTTAGAAGAGACGATGCCTCCTCCAAAGTCGTGATCAAACCAGAATGATCTGCAAACGTAAATGTCCCGTCCAAATTCGTTCCATGAGGTGGTTGCAGCTCTCCAGGATGATTTTCAACCTCCGTCTCAGTCTTCGGCAACTCCCTAACCTTTTGCAACTCCTCGATAGCAGCATCCAAATCAGCAATATCTCCATGATACCCCAAACCCCCAATGCGATGCCAAGCACTAGTTTTCCTCAGGAACAATCTCACATAGAGATACTGCGCCTCATAACCCAAACCCCTCCAAAACCCAAACAACGCCCTCTCAGCCTCATCAAACAAATGGCTCTCCTCGTCCAGAACAGTATCCAACGCAAGATTAAAAGCATCGACATAAATCGAGCTCCGTCCCTTAACCCACTTCCGATCACTCAACCGACTCTCCGCCGTCCCAAGTTGTTCCATTTCCGCAGCCCGCGCAGCCTCATATTCATCGATAGCCTCCTGCTCATTCTTTATAGCCGGAAGCGCATCTTCGAGGTTCGTTTTCCTTGCCGTGGGATCCTCCCCCTTCTCTTCCAGAATGTCTCCGGCCTCGCTTTCGGCCTCCGAATCAGGCACAACTCTGGCTCGTTTGGTAGGAGACGGTCTTTTGGTCGGGGAAGCTTTCTTGGTTGGAGATCGTTTCGCAGGAGAGACAAGAGCAGGGGTCCCATCGATGGTATCGTCGCTTTGTTCCCGTCTGACGCGTTTCGTCGGTCTTGGGGAGGGGGCGTGTGCCCCTTCCTCTTCGTCAAAGTTTGTGCATTTGCAGTTTTGGACTTTCTGGGCAGACATGCTGTTATGCTTCGCTGGGGTACGTGGCTGTAGAGCCATGATGGCGGGGGAGGGCGTCAAGAGGCGAACGTGTTGTTGTTGTACTATGGCAGGGGATGATGACATCGATTGGCTCTCGATACCGCGTCCACCGAGAAACGCGAGATCACGCTGCCAAGACATTTAGGTCAAAACTTCAGTCTCCTGAAGGTATTCACGCTTCGACATCTGGTCGACTACGGATGTGCAGCATAACGCTTTCGTCCTTCGATGATCTTCTTGTTCCAAGCTGAAGAAGATATCAACAAGGCACGCACAAAGAGAGCAGGACGACAAGATACGAAGCACGAAGACAGAAAGTCGCACACGCATTCTCATTCATCCCCTCCGATTAACCCCTCTCTAAACGCCCGGCTACTTCATGCCATAACCACTTGATTGGCCCTTCAATAACTGCCTACCCGTACCTGCAACCGAGTAATTAAGCAATCTTCCCTAAGCCAACTCCGAACCCCGCCCGAATGCAACGCCAGTAAAATGAGGATCCAAACGCCATGCTAGCTAAGATCCACCTAGGACGAGTGCGATGCAATGCAAACCCAACATATCAACTAATTTTACGCCTGGAAATTCCGCGCAACAAGAGAAAAACCCCGCCCTTTCCAGGCCTAGTGAGCCGAAGCATGGCGACAGTCTACTTTTACCCACCGCCCAAAAGCAAAATAGCAAACAACAAAGCAAGAGAAGAAAAGAAATATGCGTTCATTAAACCTTCTTTCTACCTAATCACCCGAAAAGGCCTGCAAAAAGAAGGTAATGACCACAGGCCTAACCACCACCACCTCCTCCTCCTCCTCCCGCACTTGTGACGCCACCCATCTTCAGTTTAAGCTTGAACTTCGGCTTTGGGGCTGCATGGTTGACCGCCGAGCCCGCCACGTTCGAGCTCATATTGTCCGACGGGAGAGGCAGCGATGGCGGACTAGCAGCGCTGTTCACAGGCGTAAGCGGCTTGACGATAGGCGCTGGACTAGACCTCGCCGAGTTAGCGGTAGAAGCAGAATGCTTGAACGAGTGCGCCGCATTCACCGGCGGTGTTCCCGCTGCTCGCGGTGGTTTGGGAGATGGCTTCGGTGTCCGTGATTGAATAATTCGAAGTTCATCTTTCTTCGTAGGTAATTTGAGTTTCACAAGCAATTTTTTCTTCGGTCGTGGTGATGCCTGTGTTGACTTTTGATGGGATGAGGTCTTGTTTGAGTTTGAGGAACTCTTAGTCATGGAGGAAGATTTCGGATTGGATGACATCTTCGGGGTGGGTGTAAGCTTTGCTCCATTAGATATCTTCGGACCAGTCGCGATCTTGGAACCAGGCACAACCTTTGGGGCTGGCGGCAGAGGTTTCTTCGGCTTCGGCGGCTGTGGCGCAGGTACAGGCGCACTTTGAGTGAGAGAAGGAGGCTGTGATAATGTAGGCGATGGTAGCTGAGCCTGGGGCGATACAATGGCGGCGAGAGGACTCGCTGCGGCAAGAGCCACAACAGGCCTGGCAACGGGCGAGAAAGGCTTTGCTACAGCGAATGGGGAAGGAGAGGAAGCCTTGGGTTTGTTATTTTGCTTGACGATAAACGATACCTTCTGACGCTTTGCTTGTGGCGACTCTCCGCTCGCTGAGGATGAACGGCGCTTCTCTAACTTGTTGAGCTCGATCTTGGGAGCAGGCTTGAATCGGAACTTGTTGATTTGGAAGAAGCGCATCTTTCCATCTCCCTCATACCGCACGTTCCAGTACCTGGGCATTTTGAGACTGATTATGAGACTCTCGCTAGCCTCGTAAAGACGGCCACAAAGATCGAGAAGCTCAGCAAAGTCTCTCGTGCTGAGATGTGGAGATCGTAGAGCTGCAATGATTGCATCTTGTAACGTCTCGTTATTCCTCAACTCTCTCTTGAGCGAAGCCAGTGCGCCTTCAACTGTATCAAGCGCAAGCTGCTCTGTTGGTGCTGGAGCATCGTCAACGATCATAAATTGATCGACACCTGTGTCCTCTTTCTTTTCTTGACCTTTGGTCATCTGTAAGGCAATATAGCCCAAGCCCCGACCAATGATTCGCCAAAGCCTCTCCCGGACGAAATGTGAAGGCTCTGATGCAAATGAATGCATGATGTAACGCAGGAAATGATCTTTCTTCAGCAAACCGAGAGTGACGAGACACTCAAAAGCCATCAATCGAACATCGTCTTGATTTCCAGGTCTGGTATATCTCAAGAAATGCGCCATCTTGAAAGGAACAATCTTGTTCTCGATCAGTCGCGTAAGGCTGCGCATTGAGGCAAGAGTGTATACGTTCCTGTACGAAGCAATCCATTCATCGATGCGTCGCAGGCGGTCGATCTCGTTCAGTGCCGCTCTTTTAAAGACAGCAGCATCTGTTTCAGCCTGTATGTCTTCCATTTCGTCCGCATCGTCCCCAAACGAAAAGTTAATATTATGACCACGATACATGCGATTCTCCACCAATGTTTCAGCGAGGCCAGCCATGAGTATGGCAACGTACTTGGAATCGGAGTACTGATTGTTCGAGTTGTCGTTGAACTTCAGCTTATCCAAGAAGAATCGTTTGATTTCAGGCGGAGACTTGCCTTCAGAGTTCCGAATACCAGCCATGGCCTGGGGGATAGTGCATTGTAACCAGTAGAGCCGATGGTCTGAGAAATCGTTTGAACGAGTCATAGGCGAGTTTTCGAAGCAAAAGAGGTGCTGAAACGCCTTTTGCAAATGGAACATGCCCAGCATCCCTACCTGATCGGTGGCACAGCTGGCAAGTGCAGAAGCTGCCAAAGTTCGGACGCCATGGAAATACCGCGGGTCCATCAATGTGCGAGTAAATATTGACGAGTGAAGAGCACTTGGCGGCTGTCTCGAGAGCCATTGAAGAGCCTACAGAAATTAGCCTGAGGTCAAACGAGGCCATCATGAAAGCTGTACCTCTATCTGCGCAACCACATCATTGTCCTGCTGCAGCTGCTGAACATACATGTAATTGGGACTGGGCGAGTAGACGACGGTACATATCCACTCAAAATCCTTGTCAAGGCGGATCCACTCGTAAGCTTCTTCCTGCATTATCGCCAACTCTTCTTGTGACCATTCGGCAAGTTTCCAATCTTCCACTTCTTGGTCTCCTTGCAGGACATCACCCAAGGCATACGTGACCGGCGCATCTTCGGGACCATCTTCATCGTCGTTGCGATTTTCGTTTGCCGCAGCTGCACGTTCCTTTGCTCGCTTCGTTCTCTTAAGGCGCTTGTATTTTGTGTTGTAGTTAAACTCGACCTTCACAGTCTGTTCGCGAATTTCGACGATGTGCTCATATGGGCGACCATCTGCTTCTTGGACACGTACTGTTATCGGACCCTGGCTCGTAAGCTTTAATGAACTCGTGGATGTTAGAGAAGAGCTTACTGTAAATGCTGGCTGAAGCGGTCCCGCATAGATCATGTTCTCATGTTCCTTGACCTCTCGCATGAAATTCTCCGCGTTCAACACCGCTGCCTTGTCTCCCAAAACGTCATGAGACTGCGTTTGATTGATGGTTACCTCCACCGACATCTTCTTCTTGTTGAACTTGTGCGTCACATGGAACGTCGGGCACCCAGCTCCGAACACCCACTGGTCAAAGAAAGATTGAAGCTTCTGGTGCGCTACCTTGTCTGAAGTGTAAATCAATCTGTCTGTCCAGATTTCTCCGTGCGGAATTCTCCCCATGCGAGCGTCGGAGAGCAATCGTACCAGAACACGAGGTGCGCCAGTCGATGCATTTTGTTTCATAAGTCGTTGGTGAAAAATGAAAAATACTACAGGAGCCTTGAGTGTTAAAAAGTCGAGCTCCCCTTGATCGATGCCTAGAATTGATCCGCAATCATAAATCGAAGGCCGGCCTACATCTTGTTGGATAATCTTATCGGCGGCGAGCTTTTGCCTGTAGCGCATTTCGTTTCGTCCCCAAAGTATTGACATGAAAATATCGGCCATAAAATAGGATGCACCCACGATAATCCAGTAGTCCTTCGGCTGTTGGGCAGAGACGAAGACTCCAATCCACTGGCTTGCTACTGCATGTATGAGCTCGCGAGAGTTCTCGTAGGCTGGATCGATAACATTTTCTGGATACAGCAGCCGCGAGCTGCATATTGAGAGTGTGGCTGTGTCCAATACGCTAGGAGAAAGGTCGTCAACAAAGACCAGTTTGTAGCTTTGACAATCTGGAGCAAATGGATACGCCGTGTATGATTGCTGAAAGTGATCGATGGCCTATCTAGTTAGTAACGTCAGACTGGTCAAGTCTGAACGAGTACACACCATTTGCAGAGGTATACCAGTGTTGCGCAGCTCTTCCTCCCTTCCGGGCAGGCAAAAACCGTGCACACTGACAGCCTGTTCTTTGAGCTGGTCTTCTTTTCCAGTTTCTCGAAACTGTGCAAAATCGACTTGCTCGAAAGGACCAACTGTGAATCCAACATGGTGCGCGCCAACTGGCGTAGAACAGTGAAAGACCCATCTCCTTACTGTGTGGTCACCTGTGTGAGGTGCCTAGCCATGTTTAGAAAGTGGGCTTTTTCAGGCGAGAGAAACAATACTTACATCACTGTCTTCCATCAGGCCTGAGCCAACGACGTGCAGCTCGAGATCTCTCTCCTCTTCTGTCAAATTGGAGAGCGCTCCAGGTTCATCCTCGTCAATGTCCATAGCATCATCGTTTAATCCATTCGGAGGACTTTTGATTCCGTTAACTGCACTAGCACGCTTGGGTCTGAGAAAGTCGCCAATGGTTCGCGGGCAGTCTAATGTCAACCTCCAAGAGCATCTTGATGAGGCCGACCCCACAGTGGGGAACGCAAAGCATGGAAGTAGCCCGGGGATGGAAGAGGCACAGGTGTACATATGTGGATAACGAGAGTCGCCCGGTTGCATTCCAACCCACCGCACTGCTTCTCTCGATTTTTCTACCACATAGCGCACCACAATGGTCAGTGGAGCGTACACAAGATCCCCATCCTCGAAAGAGGCCGTCATAGCTGCGTCTATAGCACTATCGACGTTTGCGTTGGTGGTACCAGAGATTTCATCTGGGTTGAACTCCTTGATGCGCACGTTCTTAGGCAGGGCGACGTTGATAGTAGGTTCAGGCGGATCCTTGAGTTCATGCTCAACGTTGCGCCGTAATTGCTCATGCTGCTCGACGGTATAGACCTCTCGCACCCGATATGCCTCGTGCGGGTCGCGAAAGCGCGGAATGTCCACTGGGTAACCCTCCACAGTCAGGCTCTTGACGTCTATTCCACGGCAATTCAAAGGTATCGTCCGTAGATCCTTGGACAGAGGGTGTATTGTGATTGTTGCAGAGCCGACCAGTTTGCGCGACCGAAAGTCCACATCAAGCTTTATATCCTGATGCGTCACTGAGAATTGAGGTTCTGTACTCTCCTTGGGCACTTCCGCTTCCACGACGGCTGGCATTTTGCTATGCGGGCTCTACCTCGCAATCCTGGGGTGTCCTTGGAAGCGCAGCGTCATCTCTGGCGGCGCTTTATGGAGGTAGTGGGAGAACGAACGGCGGAGTGGTCGATGGAGTGAGGAGTGTAGTATCGGTCGAGGCGAGGCGGCTGTGGTGGGTTTGCCTTGGTCAGAGCCCTCAAGTGTTGCCTAGAGGATGCTGGAGATGCGCAACCCTCCGACTGTGGCAGAATTATCGTCGAGAAGAATCTTCGGGGGATTATGGGGTTTCCTGGGTTGTGGCGATGACAGCGCGCTGCTCTTCTCACTGCCTGATGTGGGTGTACGAGACACGGCTTCAATCGCAGCTACGAAGGCATTTCTGCGCACGTGACATGAACGAAATGCAATGGCATCAAAGTCGCTGGAAGTAGGTATGGGATAATCAAACACCCGATTTTTGTGGGGTTCAATAGAATAAATTCAGTGTAGTCAAGCATTTCAAGGCATCAAGGTCGCCCGTTCTTACCAAATAATGTAGTAGACAAAAGGAGGAGTCGCAGGAATGAGTTTTCAGCAGCAGAAAGTGCAGTGATATATATCCGCAAGTATGCATGAACCTTGAGCGAGCCAAACTATTCCTACACTTGATTACACAACAGTCAAATGGATATGTATAGATACAGAAACACCCCATACTCCATTCGCTCGAAATCACAGAGCTTTTGACATGCCACCTGGTGAATACCCAGACGAAAGTAAACCACGCCAAATGCCCATCCATATGAACAACCGTTATAGCTCGCTACTCCCGCCGGCATCCTTTAGCTCCCTGTTTCTTCGTCGTCTTTTTCTGGCGTTGGCGCGAAGCGCCTCAGGCGTAATATAGTCTTCGGGTAACTCGAAATCCTGCTCATCAAAGTCAGGAACCGGTTGACCAAAGGCCGTCACATGTCTGCTAGTTCTAGTTGCTCCCATAGCCTGAGCTCGCAAGTGCGGTGCCTTGTAAAAGCTAGTCATAGGAGGTGGTGTTTTCACGTCCCTGGCTAACGGTGCAGATATTCTCTTCCGTTTTGCTCTAGATCTTGGCCTGAGACCAGCTTCAATTTGAAGTTGTCGAGATGCTGAAGCATCGACATCGCTCGAGGCACAGCTTTCCTTGCCCTCATCCTCTTCCTCTTCGTCTTCGTGTGCCTCCTCTTCCTCGCGAGCTCGTTCTTTCGCCTGCCGCATCCGTTTCTCCTCTTCCTTCCAGGTTCTGAATCTTTCGACCAAGGCGAGGACCTCGGAGATGAAATAGTCCCGTTTGGGTTTCCAGCTCTTTTGATCACCCTCGGTGATTCCAGTCACGCCCATCACGCGAAGCCAGTCTGGACCTTGCAGCCCCTCGAGAAGTCGTTCGAGATTCTCCTTCTCGTGCTGTGCTCGCTCTTTCTCGATGTTCCTAGCCTGCTTCTCTTTCCGCTCTGATCGTCCATGACATTTGAGGTACAGGCTATCGGGAAGGGAATCATCTGTTGGATCCAGAGGGCTGGAAGGCAGAGATGGAGCGGCTATAGTCTTTGCATTGTTCACATTGCTATGTGGAGAAGGAGGTATCATAGATTGTGCTGGGAGCGTTGGAGATTGTGAGGGGACCGCAGTGTGTTTTGGCTGGGCCGGGTTCAAGATCCTCTCTTCCAGTATGTAGATTTGCTCTTCAGCGCGCAGGAATTCGGGGTTTTGGTCGAGGCCGTTCAGAAGAGTATCTTCGTAGTGAGAAAAGTATAAACTCAAATCACTCTTGATTCGCAGACTTCCATCTTTTGATCGTAGTGTTCTCGTTTCCCTGGACGAAGAAGCAGATGCACCCGTCATGTTGTTACTAGGGTGAGGAGTGGCATTGCGGGATTTTGGTGTCGATGCGCCCGAATTTCGCACCGTGAGTCGCAGCCGTGTGCCATTGCTTGCTGGTGCTTTCGTCTGGGGCAGTGTTTGGCCAGGTATGAGGAGATTTGAGGAAGGTGGTTGTGCAGGTGGTAGTGGCGATTGCGGTTCGGTTTCGACGACCTCGATCGTGGACGAGGGCAATGGACGGCCCAATTCGCCAGCAGATTGTCCTACATTTGTCGAATGCGCCTCTTGAGCGGACGGCGAGGGTTTGCTTGTGTCATTCTTCCTTCCGAGCGAGAGTGGACCGAAATAGGAGAGGATGGAAGAGCTCGTCGAAGGAGTGGGTTCAGGCTTGTTGTTTTGGGATTTGACGCGACCTCCGTTGGATCTTTTCAGACCAAGAGACGGTCTTACTGAAGTGACCATCATTTGAGTGAATTCGGAAGATCATCTTTCTTCATGTTTCGCGAAAGAGGTTCTCCGACACTACTGGGCGGAGAGGTGGTCGAATGAAGGGGTGCACTATTCAACGCTTCCCTTGTTTTGAGAAACACGTTTGCAACATCAAACAATTTTGAAGCTGATGAATCATATGGCTGGCATATCGGACACAATTACTACATTCAAGGTGAACGCCCACAGGCTCGAGCAGCTTTTTCCTCAAACTAGAGGAACGGGAGGAAGTGCATTCAACATTCAATATATTCTCACATTATATGTTCGACGGCTGCAATGTAGCACTTGACATGATCCCTTTAGCAGAGCGACAGGATGGATCCCAATGCAACATTGGCACGCCTGAGGCGACTGTCATGTAGCGTAGGGAGATCAGCCCATTGGGAACGCCGGCAACTCCTCACTCGCAATGCTCCACTGACACCTGTTACCGCCTTATCAACGCCCCTTTGCTACTCTTTCTTCTTTGCAGCCGCTTCTGCCGCTAATCTGTCTGTTTGATCTTCTTTCATGGCTACAATAACATATCCAATCAGGACAACATTGGCTATGACAGCCGCGAATCCGCCCGCGTACGATGCTTTGCCTAGGGCACAATCAGCCAGTCATCAACATTCGAAATACGACAATCCTTTCGAACGGCAACATAAACAGAGAGGGTGAAGGATGAGAATACCTTTAAAAATTGTGTTCAAGGTCAAGAAGTAGCTGCTTATTGGAAAGACGACCATGGCGAATGTGAAGGCAAGAAGTTTGAAGATGACGGATCTAGAATTTATTAGCAATTAGCAGCAATTTTCAAGCTCACATTATGTGAATCACGGGAAGATCTGTGCAATGTAGGAGGGCAGCAGATGGGTGGCATGAAGATGTGCGCTGTTGAGAAGTATTCCATGGAATAGGGTCTTACGATTCGACAGCAGGCCTGATATCTGAAGGGCCATCGGCAGGCGCGTGTGGATCCTTCTCGGCAGATGTCTGCTCTGACCGGACTGTTCGTCTGGTAGCCATGATGAGGTGGGGGGTTGGTGTCTTGGTGGATTTATATGGTAGCAACCTGGTACAGGTCTTGATGGACAACAATATATGAAGAAGGGCTGAAGCTCGACGTTGGTGCTATATTATGATTAAGTGACATGGAGGGGAGAAGGCTTTCCTCCAGGTTTTGCGTAGGTATACCACAGTATGATAGCAGTTAGCACGATAGGTAAATACCTGGGGCATCGAGGATCAACGCAAGCCAGCTCTTTGACCGTTCGGGACTAGCTCCATCGATGCCCTCTAAGGGCCAAACTCTCGCGGCCTTGTCCTCCGCAAGCAGACAATTCCAGCATCGGCATCGGCACACCATAGCGACATAGACAACAGTGCCGCATCTCTTTTCTCTAAGAGCCTTGGAGCCCTCGCTTTGTCTCTACTCCGCCTGCGACAGAATCGCCAGATTCGCGTCCCATCACCTTCGCTTCACTCGCTTCGTCAATTTCGACGCCAACCACGCGACTTTACTCTCTCGCATTCCGTAACCACCAGAAATACTCCATACCGTCGCCTGTATACACCGCCAATCCAAATATACGCATGGATTCGGACCCAATAGAAGAGACACCGCCGCGTCGCTCCACGGCCATGAACTACACCACCGGCCAGCTGAATACCTCGCAGGACGAGTACGGCGAAGACTTCTTCGACGACGACACTATTGGACAAGCAGACACCATAGCCACACAACCTCTGCATGGTCATCGACCAGGAGCTCCATACAGCTCCCCCTCCAACGTCTCGTCTCCTCCCGTGCCGCAGCAGCACTACACTCAACCCACCCAGATGCTCCATTCCCAGCAGCACACTCCCCACCGCCATCACAATGGATCGCAGATACAGGTCCCTCACTCGTCCTCACCTCCAGCATTTCGAATGGATAACTCACGGTTCGCTCAGCCCTCGCAAGCACCGCAGTTCCCACAACAACCTCCCATGTACAGTCGCAACATGATGGCGCCCCCAGGGACCTTCTGCAGACCTCCGATGCCACAACAAGCCTACCCTATGAACAATGGCTCTGGCCAGTCAATGTCGCAGCTGAGCAACTTCGACGATCCTCCTTTGGCTGCTGATTCCGACTCCGATGGCGACGGCCATCGCTCAGATATCCCCCCTCCGAATTTTGGCTTTCAGCAACGCATCTCAGGTTTCTACCACAACCCACCACAGACGAGACCTCAGGTGCATAAGCGGGTCGCCGAAGACTCGGCGTCTGCTTACGGCGGCTTCTCGCGCCCGCCTAAGATAGCCCGGACGGTCCCAGCCAGAACTTTGTCGAACAACGATTATCAGGATATGGAGATATCACATATAGAAGACTGGTTGGAGCGCCAAAATGTCATTCGCATGCGGAATATCCTTCCCAAATACCCCGTCTGCAAGCTGTTGAGCATGCTGAGGGCGAAGAGAGGAAATTATGATGATGCGATTAATGCCGTCATGGAAGACATGGAAAAGCTAGAACGCAAAGGCCCCAGCGCCGTCGTCGATTTGTCTGATGACGAGCCAGAGATTGTCGGTGTTGCTCGAAGCACGTCCAGTCAACCAGCACCTGCAAGGCCGTCGGTAAAGCATGGAGCTGCGGCGAATGGGAAGAGTATTCTTGATAAATACTCCATGCTCAGCAATCCAAAGCCACAATTACAGCCAAAACCAACTCCTCAACCCAAGCCTGTTGCACTGCCCTCTGCTGAACCAAACACTTCGCTTCCTTCGCTACCATCCACACCACTGCAGCCAGCCCGAAGACGCCTGCAGCAGGGCCGACGACCGGATCGTCGCTTAGACTCGTCTCCTGTCGCATCTCCTGCGGCCCCTTCTCCTCGGTCCATTTCTCTGCACTCACGGACGAAACAGCTCGTGGATCCTGATGAATATGGAACCGACGAGGACTTAGACCCCAAGATTGGCGAAGACATTGATGTGCAGGCGTTTGACTACTTCAACAAGATTGCGACTGAACAGGACCTACGCGACATGACCAATTGCACGGAGGAAGAAGCCAAGCTGATCTTATCAAGGCGTCCATTCAAAACGCTGGATTCCGTACGAAAAGTCGTCGTTCCTCCCAAGGAAGGGAAAAAGAAGAGAGCAGGAGGAAACCAGAAGACGATTGGTGATCGCATACTGGATAAAGTCATCGATATGATGACGGGATTGGAAGCAGTGGACCGAGTCGTCAAGCTATGCGAGGAATATGCCAATGACCTACGCTCCTCGCTAAAGAGGCTGGGCATTGACACTGAAAAAGCTGTCGTGAAGGATGGTTTGTCTGTGACCACCTTGGACGACGAGCCAAAGATCGATTCTGGTGTTGTGACACCAGCCAGCGATGTGCACACTTTTCCCCAGCAGCCATCCAATATGAACCCTGGAGAGACAATGAAAGATTTTCAGATCGTGGGTATGAATTGGCTGAATCTGATGTACACTCAAGGACAGAAATGGTCGAAGAAGAGTGGTTGCATCCTCGCAGACGACATGGGCTTGGGAAAGACTCTTCAGATCATATCTTTTCTGTCTCATCAGCTAGAAAAAGGGAACAATGGCCCTCATTTGGTCGTTGTTCCAACTTCTACCCTCGAGAATTGGCTGCGTGAATTCAAGCGGTTCGCCCCTGCGATCAACTGTGAGCCATATTCTGGTAGACAGTCTGAACGCTCTGAGAGACAATTGGAGATGGAAGAGTACTTGGCGGATGAGACAAATACGCCTATACATCTCATCATCACCACCTACCAGTTGGCGGCTTCGGCAAAAGATAACACTTGGCTTCGCAAAACTTTCGACTTCAACTCGTGTATCTTTGATGAAGGGCATATGCTGAAGAATCGCACCACGGAACGGTACAGAGCGCTGAAAAAGATTCGAGCGAAGTTCCGGGTGTTGCTCACAGGTACTCCGTTACAGAACAACCTTCAGGAACTTGTTTCTGTTCTCGCGTTCATCATGCCAGACCTTTTCGACGACTGTGAGGAAGATCTCAACCTCATCTTTCAACACAGGGCCAAGACTACCGACGAGGATCACGCAGCGCTATTGTCAAAACAGAGAATTCAGCGTGCCAAAACGATGCTCACTCCATTCATCCTGCGCCGAACAAAAGATCAAGTCATGAAGGACCTCCCAGCGAAAACTAAGCGCGTGGAGCTTTGTGACATGACGGAGGCTCAAGCTTCGATATACGACGGATACAGGCAGAAATCCCGAGAAGTTTTAAAGGCACGTAAGGAGGGCAAGTCTGTTGGAGATGACAAGGTGCCCCACATCATGCTTGAGCGACTAGCTGCCATCCACCCGATCCTTCACCGCGCTCATTACGATGATGAGACGATCCGGAAAAAGATTGTCCCTAATGTTCCACGGAAGGGCACGTTCAAGGGCTGGAGTGACATCAAAATGTTCGAAGAAATGACTTGGTACTCTGATTTCCAATTGCACGAAATCTGCAAAAAGTATAGCAATGAAAGCAAGACGCTCTCGAAGCTGGCACTGAAGAGTAATGAGTGGATGGATTCTGGGAAAGTTCACAAGCTGGTTGAGCTGCTCAAAAAGTTCTCTGCTGAAACTGCTGGCACGGACAAGGAGCCCAATCGCACTCTGGTCTTCTCCCAGTTCAAGAAGAGCTTGGACGTTCTCGAAGAAGTGTTCGTGACAGAGGGCATCAACTATACTCGTATCGATGGCTCAACGGACATCAATGATCGCCAGGACTACATCGATGAGTTCCACAGGAACAAGGAGATCCAGGTGTTCATGATCACCACCAAATCTGGTGGTGCGGGCATCAATTTGGCATGCGCCAACAAAGTCATCATTCTCGATCCGTCCTTCAATCCTCAAGATGACATCCAGGCCGAAAACCGTGCACACCGTATTGGGCAGACGCGCGAGGTCGAGGTCATCACGCTCATCAGCAAGGGCACCATTGAAGTGCTTATTCACAAGCTTGGGCAGTCAAAGCTGCAGCTTGATAGGCGAGTTGCTGGCGGTGACGACTCTGACGCCATCGCCAAGCGCAACGAAGCTTTGTTGGAGGAAATGTTGATGAATGGCGAGGAGGACATTCCCACTCCACCGAATGAGCTGGTCGATGGTGGCAACGTCAATGGCTCAGCAGAAAAGGAAGGCGAGTTAGCAGAGAATGGAACCAAGGAAGGACAGGGCATCGGGGATTTGAAGGACGCCTTCACTGATGGCTTGATAGCAAAGGGCGTCGACGTCAAAAGCGAGACGATACAGAAGTAATCAGTAACGTTTGAAGTTCGGATTGGCTGAGTTCGTGATTTGGGCCTGAGCCGAGATCTCAACCTGTGGGCTCACAGGGGCATTGTTACCACTTTGGAGTTTACGCAAATGATCTTGCGCACGCACTTTCTTTATTCCGGCATTTCGTTTTCACACTACTGCCAACGTTTGCATGTTCGGTGTACGGCAAGACTCTAGACACTCGTGCATTTCCTGGCGCTTGATGATGATTTTCAAAAAAAAAAAGGGTTTATGGATGGGATGACTATGTTATAAAAGAAGGCTTCTGGGATGGATGATTGCTGAAATATCAGATGTTTGGGCGGTATGGCAAGGGCCTACAGAAGTTATGCGGTACCTAGACTTTGACTTAATGCTATTGTAGTCAGTGGGGAGTAATGATATTTCTCCTTTTGCTTCATGTGGAATCGTGGGATGCTGAGGCGTGAAATTTGGCGCCTTGGTGGATGTGATTGGGACCGAATTTGGCTTCAGCAACACCCAAGCAACAAGATTCTTCGCTCGAAGTCTGCTGTCACGTCTGCCTATCTGCCTACATCCCGGGTCCCTCCAGCATCTCAGAGCAGAGTTTCCTGGCCGATGAAAAGTGTAGCAGTCTAAATAGATGAGAAGGAGCTGGAATCGGAGGAATAATGAATGGGTTACCACCGTTCCATCGTGGGTAGCCTGTCCAATTTATAACATCTGCGAAGGCCATCCCCCCATCAACTTTGCTCCACGCCCCCTTCCCCTCTGTCCTCCTTTTCTCCTTCGCGCATGGGTCTACCTCTTTTCATCCTCCACTACCAATCTTTGAGATGCAGCTGTACTTCCAACCATTATTCCTCCGTCTCCTGCGAGCCTCTCCGGGAGCCGCAGTCATGTCGTGCTCTGGCAACATGACATAGATTCCTACGCCATGGACACGAAACTCGCCGATGGGCTGGCGTTGAGGAATGGGTGCTGGCTATACATGACCTTGAGGCTTACGCTACGTGGAAGTTGGGCGCCCGTTTCTCCCTCCCGTCGTCGGTCCGGCTGTCACGTCTCACGCTTCTCGGCAGCTAAGGGACGAACTCCCTGCGCCCATCAAGCGCGTACCCGGAGAGCCTGGCATCCCCTCCTCCTGCATGTGGCGAAAGTGTGGCTAGAGCTGGCCGTCGCACTCTCAGAATCTTCGGAGCTGAATCCGTCAGTTGTGAGAGGAGAATCCCTATCGATCCCTATCGGCACCCATGTCCAAGCGACGAGCAGCCAGCCGTTGGGAACCATTCATCAGCAAAGTTTCAAGAAGATTGGTGTAATTATAGGTGAAGGCTTCTGCTGGTTGTGGCGTAGCCTTCAGCATCGCCCCAGTCGATGAGCCACGAACTCGGATTGTTGGCGTAGTCGCCTTCATTGATCGGTTCCCCTAGTGTTGAACCACCAACGATTATATCTTCCGAAAGATCTTCTATTGATTCCTGCTCTGTCTTGCGCTCCGTTGCTATGTTTACCTCTTCTCTTCTACCACTCATTGTCCTGGGTAATTACTGCGCTTAATAAAGATCAAATGATGCCGGGCTGGAGGAGAGAGCCTTTCTCGCCCACTTTGTGATCATGTCTGCTGCCCAGCGCGAAGCAATGGCTGCTTTGAGAGGTACTGGAGTGGTTTGACATATCTTGCTGAATTCTTTGCTGACTTCGACAGGACGACAGGCCCCTCCATTAAGTGGAGGCAGCCAGTTCATCGATACGCCTCCACCACAAGTGCCCGCAATCGATGTCCTGGTCCCTCGAGAACCTCAGATTACACCTGCTGTGTCAAACGATGGAGCAGAAGTCTTCACGACAGTACTCTATCCTTCAGTCCCAACAGAAGCGCCAACTGCCAATGTTGTGCCTATCATCGTCACATACACAGGCATGTTGGATCCTTCACAAGTTCCAGGCGGTTTTCAATGGACTGCTACTGCATCAGTACCAGGCACGTCTGCGCCGACGACACCGCAAAATACCCCCACTGTGGTTGTTCGGCCGACTGCAAGTTTGACATCACCAGTTCCGACTAGTGTGTCGACACCAACCATCACCTCTCCTATGGGAAGTAGCACAATCTCGACCACACCATCCACCTCGACGTCCTCTTCTATGACAGCTTCGAATGCACCCATGTCCTCGACCTCGACGATAGCCTCGACAACGCTATCAGCGCCTCCAACAGGCACCGGGCTATCAAATAAGAATGAAGCACAAGAGGCGCATCGACTCAGCGGTAGCTCTATTGCTGGCGTCGTCGTAGGGGTGATCAGTGGTGTCATTCTGTTCGCAGGTCTTGCATTCTTTCTCTGGTCACGAAAGAAACGCTCAAAACGACCAGCATCCCCAGGCGTCTATCCAGAGGAAGCGTACCTTTACGACCCACCTATGACTCCGCCACGGGGATCATTTCCAGTAGACATTGGAAGCGACATCGGCCGTGCCCTGTCTCCCGTGCGGCCTGGAGCAGAAAGGGAAGGACTGATGAAAGGTGCTGCGGTCGCAGTTGTTGGCATCAGTCCCGCAGCTGCTGGCAGAAGACGTGCTGGATCCAAAGCCCGTCTCTCACAACAATGGAATGGCTACTCGCCAGTCGAATCTCAATACATGATGCATCGAAATTTTACAATCCGATTAGCGGAGCCGTCATCTAATCAAGCCAGTCCGGCTGTTGGCCATGACCCCTTCACAAATCCAAAATACGAACTCGCGGCAGGAGCGTCGAGCTCGCTGTGGCCCTTGAACCCTGACGCCGAATCCGGGCTCGGAAATCCACCAGGGACCGCTCTTGGATGGCCGTCCACTCGGCCATCTACAGGACGACCGTCAACTTCGCGTACGCAGGATACGGGAAGCGGAACTCCACCAGGGACCGCTTCTGGACGATCCTCCATCAGACCATTGACCAGGCCGTCGACAGGACCGTCGACACGACCATCCACTGGACGGCCGTCAACTTCGCGCTCTCAGGGCACGGGAAGCGGAATCCCACCCACAGTCGCTGGATCGAGTATCTCTGGCGCTGGCAGTTCAAAATATGAGAGGAGAGTGAGTGCGAATAATCCTGGATCATCACCATCGAACCCCACAGGCGAGATTATTCCGAGCCCATACATGAGGGAGTTGAGGAAGGCTTGGGGTATGGATCAGTAAGGTTTCTCAAATTCTCATCATGTTTGCTGTTGTCGCTATGTCGCAATTATTGTATTTCTAGCATGGCGCTGGGGAGCTCGTTGGATGCTCTGGGAATATCGGTCTGGCTCTATTGCATTTTTGTAGGACTACGATATTACCTGACTTGTTGATGTGGTTTAGATATCCCCCAGGAATACGAACGAGTTTGAGGCTCAAACAATCGAAATTTATTCTTACAAATCCGGATCGCACGCACACTCGATGCGCACCGATCAATGTGATCCTCACGGTGAAATGTGCAATGTCCTTGCAAGTTGTCGTTATTCAAGCTATGGGGCGCCTTGTCTGCGCAACCATCCACAGGTCTTGGCGACATCCTCACATAATCTGTGCGAAGAAGCGGACGTCAAATCAAACATTGCCCATCTAGAAAGGAAACGGTTCATGTCCATTTTCTAGCCGACTTGATGTTTACTTTCCACGCCAGGTCCGAGAAAGAGCTTAATCCTTCGAACTCGTTCTCGGCACGGCACCTTGACGATACCGCAGCTTGGCAAGGCTGGAAAAGAAACAGCTATCTAGCTACTTTGCCCATTATTGAAGTACTACTAAGCTAACATTGCTTTTCTGGCTGACAAACGTCGAAAAAAGCAGTGGTTCGAAATGGTCAAGAGCGTAAGCGACAGCTAAAGCACGGCGTCCGCCACTGCCGCATTGCGGCGGACCCACTCCATCTGAGATAAATTGGATAGTTTGTGGGAGCGAACGAAGCCTCGCTCTCGGACCCGCAACGTCTATACCAGACAGGTAAAAGTCACTGCCGTGATAGTATCGTTTATCGCATCTTCCATCCGCTCCTACGCAAGTTTCATATCTACAAAGTACATGTCATATAGGTCGAGACGATCCCCCGGTCTTCCGTGGGCATTGCAGGTATGTCGACGATTGCTAGGACGGTGATTTTTTTTTCGAGTTTTCCGCCGCTCTCATCTACATAAGTCGAATCATGTCTGCCGCTCCCTTCAATGGCAACGGTGTTTTGTTCGTCGCCCGTTGATACATTCCTTTCCCTTTGAACGAGCACATGATGCATACTTTCATTATCGCTGCGTGTGTTGGCCTGGCTGCCGCACACGGACAGATCAAGGTGGGCCTTCCCCTGTAATGTTGACACAACGGTGCTAATCCAGTGCAGGAGTTCACGGTGGATGGCAACAAGTATCCCGCCTTCGACCCTCAACTGGACTACGACCCCAAATGGAACGCGAAACGAATCGAATACGGCTTCGCCAAGGGCAAAAGCGGCAACGGCCCTGTGGAGGACGTAAGAGGAAAGGACATTACCTGCAGATATGCACCTCTAAAGATGCCCGAGATTGAAGCGGAAGTTCGAGCCGGCGCCAACGTCAGTTTCAAGTGGTTGGACTGGTTCACGAGCCACAAAGGACCCGTGATTACTGTACGCGCAGAACAAACCCCACCATTCAGAAATCGTGCTAACCCCTGTATCAAGTTCATGGGCGAAGTCCCAGCCTCGGGCGACCCAGCCGACACCGACTTCTTCAAGATCGACGAGGCGACGTACGACCCAAAGACGATGACGTGGGGAAGCGACTGGCTCATCCAGAACAACGGCGTCCACGAGGTAACGATCCCAAGCGACATCAAACCGGGCTCCTACATTATCCGACACGAAATCATCTCCCTCCACAACGCCCTCAACGACGATTACATCAAGAAATCCTCCGGCGCGCAGTTCTACCCGCAATGCATCAGGGTCAAAGTCACGGGCGACGGTACCGCGAGGCCCCCCGGTGTCAAGTTCCCCGGCGGCTACACGTGGGATGAGAAGGGCATTTTGGTGAATATATTCTACCGCGCCAACGAGTACACGTCGCCTGGTCCGCCATTGTACAAACCGACGATTGTTGCGCCGCCCAAGGGGCCGCAACCGCCTTCGACGGATGTGAAGCCGTCCGAGGCTTATGTGCGGGCGAAGAATCGGTCGGATGAAACGTGGCAGAATGGTGTGCACTCTAATGACGCTAAACGTATGTGCTTCTCTTCTCTTCTCCTCCTTTTCTCCCAAGCCACTCAATTAGCTGACCCCTCGCAGACCCCGGCGGCGGCGGCTGTATCTGGGAAGTAGGCGCCGACCCCAAAACAGCAAAATGCTCCCCCCTCAACACCGCGAACCCAGAATACCAAGGTATGGCGCAACCGCCCCAATCTCCAGGATACGTGGACCAGGCGCACACGGACAGGTCGTTTGTAAAGTACGGGCCTGTTATCAAGTACCTTTTTGACCCGACGCAGCCGAGGATGGAGGAGAGGGTGAAGAGTGGAATGGTGCAGGGCCCTGCGCCTGGGTCGGCGGCGGCGGCGGCGGCTGCGCCTAAATCCCAAGGGGGAATGAGGAGGAGGGAGGTTTTCGCGGCGTAGGGGTTTTATTTAAAGTATTAAAAATTTATGTCGGTTTATGAGATATGAAGTTTGGAGATGTGCTGTGAAGTTTCGTGAGCGCTGAAAGAGCTGTATTGTGAGAATCTCTGGAGAAATGATGAAACCATTGCCGATAGAACGAACTTGTGTGGGAAGTGGATTGCGGCTCAGTCCTGCGCGTGCGTCGATTCCCGTGCTGTATACATCATCGGCCGCAGTGAAGAGGAGGTTCAGCACACGATCACGATTTTAACACCCATTTTCGCGCCGGTCCCGGTTTGTAGGAGTCTGCTTGTGGTGACGTGGATAGCCTTCTTTGAAAAGGACAGATACAAGGGAGCTTGGTGTAGCGGGAATCTTGGTGGCCGACGTCGACACCGCGTCTGCTTTTGTGTCGTTGGGCCAGAATCAGCTCTGGGCATTCGCCCCTCCAAAGTCAAAGAAATGGGAGCGTGTGTTGATAAGGTGAGATTGATTGTGAGAGAGCAAGCTGCTTTTATGATCAGGTGCATTGTAAGTTGACACATTGTAGCTGGGTTTGGTGGATTGAAGTGATGAGGTTTCCCATTGCTGAAGAGTCGAGCTTCTTGTACTTCTTTATGCGTCGCGCGCACAGGACGAGGCAGGGGAGCCATCTTTGATCGGGTTACGGCAAATGGAAGCCAATGCAAGGCCATGTTTGTGTGGCCCGTCATGGCTACTCGTTTACCTATCGCTCAATGCCCAGGCAGTGGACCAGCGGAAGAAGACCTGTCTAACCCAGCTTGATTCTTTCTTGTCACAATGCCACATCGCCGTATCCATTGCCTTCGAATTGAGGAATTACGTCGGAAAAAGCTTGGCCGGAACAAGCACAAATACCGACTCTCTCATAGCAGCCCTCGGCGGCATCGCTTTGATCGATACAATGCTTGTCCACTCAAAGGTAGTGATAACCAAGTCTTTGCGCAACGTTTATCGCATCTTCAATGACTTGGTCAAACGTTGCAAGCAGGAAGATGAAGGGTGTGACCGGAGCCATATCAGAGGCAATTTCGCCCAGGTGTAATGGATCGCTGAGCTGAGCGCATCCATGAAGAGTGAGAGTACGTCGTCAGGAAAGAGACACAGGTGTCCGGAGGATCGGATCGTAGAGCCTTCGCCCGAGCACATCCGGTATGTTACGCTATTTGTAATCAGCGCTATCGTTAGCGCCTATCTTGATTGGATAGATAGATACCACAAGAGACTCCAATGGTGTCAAGACCAGGAGGCACTTCTGTATCCTCGGCCCAGCGTATCTGTTCGACAACGGGTCACGTTGTCTGGCCTCAGGTTTTTGATACGGACAACGAAGAATCTCGCTGAGACCCGATCTATTTGCTGATTGAATTCATAGTCGCCATCATGCCCGCCAACATACACCCACGCGGCTCTCCCTATGTCAGGAACGCAACTGTCAATTCAGCTTTCAGAAGAAAGCTGAGCTGGCCCGCCATACCCGGACCGATCATGTATCTCGCCATGGAAGTCCTTCGTTCTCCCCGGGCACTGGACCATATCATACGAGTGATTGTCCATTCCTCAGAATAACTCGAGACCAAGACCGCCATTAAAAACAGCATCCGGCCGACTGGTGGGGACTTTGCTCCTCGCCAATATAACCCTATCCTGTTCAACTCACACGTCGCCGTCGAACATGTTCTTACCTGTCACTCTTCTTAGTTGCAGACGGGACATCCCATTGCCACTTCGTAAATTATTTCCCTTATTCTGCTGCAACGATGTATGGGGTCTTGTACGGTTCGTTTCCGCTTTGTATACGTGTTTGCATGTTTCTTTGCCATTCTCAAACCACTATCAGACCGATAAGCTACCCGCCCTCATGATGACAGGAACCCGATTGTTTGGGAATGCAAGCACCGGCCCTTTGTTGACGCTCTCATACCACTGAAGCCAACTGCTGATGAGGTAGAAAAAAGATCCCCAGAGACTGGACAAAGAACTCTGGTAGCCACCCCAAGAATAATCATTAGACATGACCCCGAAAATCGCAGATAATCTGTTATGCATCAGTACAGATCCATCAAATCCAAGCGCGGCTGGAATGAAAACTCACAAAAAACCAACAGATCCGGCTGTTGCCCAAAAACCAATCCACCAGGATATACGGTATGGTAGAGGTCTGTACCATTTCTCTTGCGTGATGAGCGTGAACAAGATACTGGCGATTAGGAAACAAAGTGCCGCGACAACCTGAGGGATCCAGTATCCGCCAAGTGTCTGCCGCCATGTGAAAGTGGAGAGAATGCCGGGTAGACCAATGACGCCGCAAATGCCATACAACGTCACGCCGAACAGCTGGATAACGCAGGCGATGTATCCCATGTCTTTGATGTGGTACGAGACCAGAGCACTCCAAGTTGGCCACCAGCGCCAGGTCATGTACTCGTGGAACTCTCCTTCTTTGATCGGACCCATGTCTACTCCCCCGCGTCTTGGGACGGGAGCCTTGCCTGAAGGGTAGATCGATCCTGGTCGATCTCCTCTGTCCTTTGTCTTCCATCCAGCCTCAGGGTCCACGGCTTTCTCCTGATCGCTTTCCGAGTCCGATTCGCGGGAGTGGTGATGCGGTATCATGTGGCCGAAGAACATGTGCAATCTCGAATCCATGAACCTCTTCATCTCCTCGTCCTTTCCATCGAGGAACCTTTTCAAGGCAGCTCCTCCAAACGAGCCGTCATTGATCGCTTCGAGGTACGACATCACAGCGCCAATCTGATAGAGTATGGAGCCAAAAAAGAACGTCAAGGTCGCTCCGTATTCGGCTTGTCCTGCAAAAACCGTGTCCGGCCATTGAAGGGGCACCCATGCCCATGCGGACGAGACGATGAAGAGTACTGATCCCCAAGTATATGACCAGCCGGAGTAGAAGGCCATGTCCCAATAAGGGAAACTAGTGAGCATGTTCAAAGAACCGTAGACTGCGTTTCTAAGATGGATGTGCAAAGGAGTTTTCGGCGCATCTTCCATGACAACGACCGATGATTGTCGCCTTGACCTGGCTTCGCTGGGTCCTCTGGATGTTTCGCGATGTAGATGAAGTTTTTTCGTCATTTTCTCGGGCTCTTTTGAGCTCTCTGTGAATTTTAGGTGCTGAATTTGGCGAGGGCCATTGCTTATCGTTGCTGTCGGATCGACCTCTTCGTCCATGTCACCCTGCTTCAAGGAAGTTGTTCGGGATGGGACATTTTCGCTCGCCTCTGCCGTCTCGTCGATGTGGCCGATTCCATTGTTGCTCTCAGGCTCATAATCTGGTTTCCTAAACTTTGGCGATACTGGCGAGTCCATGCTGCTTCAAATAATGCAAAATTCGCCTTCTCTGATGACGCATCTGGAACACCTTGGAGCGCGAGGAGTTGTGAGGTGTTGGGAAGACCTCCGGATTATCGGGACTGATGGATAGGAGAGCCCCTTGGAAGTGGATAGATACAAGCCTTGTCTTGCAAGGTATGGCTTGCCGCAGATGAGGCAATGACATCAGATAGGAGTGGGCGGGCAAATCGCCGAAAATACCGCAAATCTTGGAGGATGGCCATTCCTTCGGCTTCCTTCTAACTGAAAGCGGGTTGAAGAAAGATAAGGCTGAGATACACGCGCGGACTGGATTCGATCGATGTGGGATCTCCGAGCCAGCATATGCGGCCCCACGAGATCGATTGCTTCTGGACCGACTGGCATTTGTACACCGCTCCAGGTGTGTTGCGTTTTTGCCGCAATTGACAAGCCAGAAGTGTTGTTGATGATGGTGATATGTAAAACTGTTAATGAAAGAGCGGTCGTCGCCGGTTCGCGTCGACCCAGGTTTTGCACAAAAGCCGAGTTCCCACAATTACGCGTCGGCCCGAGTAATACCCTGCAAATCCTCCCGCGCACAGGAGACGGGACCTTGACATCGAACATTATCTAAGCAGCCTCCGAAATTCCCACATAAAGAAGAAAAGCATATGAGCGACAGCAGTGCCTCACTATCTACGCAGTAACAAGTTCAGACACAGCCAACCTACCCCCCCATAATCATCCTTCCATTAATCCCTCTCATCCCCGGTCCCCACACACAACTCCACGCCACCCCATCTCCACACTTCCCATTCACTACATCTCCGAGAAACACCCTCGATATCCTCCATCTCGCATGTCTATAAAGTGGAAATCAGTACAAACCAGGTAATCACAACCATCACGGCTGAACTTCCACAAATAGGAAAAGCAGGGATATAAATGGGGAGCGGGATTTCCTGAAAGGAGGATGTTTGTCTTGGGTTGAGTTGTTGGTTGGGCGTTTAGAGTAGCAATGGTATAATTGATTAGGTTATCGAGTATTTTTGTGTGTCTGTTTCGTGCGGGATAGTTCTTGTGATGGATACGTTTTCGTGAGATTGATGTGCATAAAGGCAGGTGGATTTGGAATTGGATGATCGGGAATTTTGCGATAGCAGTATCGAAGAGAGGACGTGAAACCAAGTGAAAGGCTCTACTGATGCGTAAGTTTGGTGAAGCTGTTGGGTGAGATTGTCGCACAGTGGTTAAACTCATTACTCGTCAGTTATAAACCATTTCTATCGAGTATGATCAGAGCCTCGCGTATCCTATCCTACCACGTACCCTAAGTGTGACCACGCCGGTCCAGAATCATCTCCTTTTATATCTTCGACATAGTCGAAACGTCCTCTGCTTTCATAAAATAGGAAGCTGTCATCGATGTCGCAAGGTTCCTGGCCTGGCTCGATCTCAACATCTCGCAACATGGTGAAGGAGAAATGACCCATCAATCCATAGAAGCAACCCCCCAGCGACATCACCACCACTCCTCCAAACCTAATGCCTCCTTAATCCTTCCCTTCAAACTCCTCCTCCTCTTCTCCTTGACAATCTCACCAATCTCTACCGTCGCCTTGTCCACAGCGGCCTCAATGATCCCCTCTTTCAACTCCTCCCACTTCGGCTGGGGCCCAGCGGCCGGATATGGAAAGTCCCAAGCAGCGAGATTGGAACCATCATCCTGCTCCCTCGTGCGCACGCGGCTAGGATCTTCCTTGAGATTGGCAGGGTCGACGAAGTCTATGGTCGTGAGGTCAAAGTACCAGTACCATATATCGCGCCATCGATGACAATAATAGGAGGGAAGGTGTCCGATGACGCCGTAGGTTTGCGAGGGCGCAAAGCGGGTGAAATAGCTACCCAAAACGCAAGTCAGTACCGACCGCTACGTGGGACATGAGGGAAAGGCGAAACATACATTTTACCCTGTTGCAGATTCCAAATCAGGTCTCTGCGTTCTTTACGATCGATCACGACCCAAGCCGCATGGATTTCGCTCAAAGCTTTGCGGAAGGCTTGACGAACCATGTCCCTCTCTACCTGTGGCAGCATCCAGAAACTCCGTGTCGTCAGGCGGTGACCAATCACTTCCATCATAAGGATGAAGGAAACGTAGACTTCTCTGCTAGGACACTCGTCATGAAGCACGGTTTTGTAGTCGAGTAGCGTGGGCGCACTAGAGCATTTATTCAAGGTCAATTGATTCAATGCTATCAATTCTTCCCGGGCCTCAGTGGCCATGATGGTCTTTCGGTCAAAGTGCTTCTTATCTCGATTGTGTTTTGTCGTTATATGGAGTCTGCTTGTTAGAAATTTGCACGGCCACTCGTGATAGATAATGGAGAATTGCTTACAGTGACTGGACCTTCATGATTGCAGTTCGTGGCATCCCATCAGGCATGAATTTGCGACTACCAATAGAGCCGATAATCACCTTGAATACGACTGGTTGTATGTATGAGTTTATATTCTCGTCGACGCTACTGCGTGGGCAGGTGATATTCGAAACTATGTTCCAAGTGGTGTCTGTTCGTGGAAATGTTATGAAGTGCTGGCATTTTTCAATAAACTGTGCTGGATCCATGCAAGAATTATTAGACAGCCGCTTGCCGTTGGAGTTCCTGGTGGGCAAAACCATCTTGATGTAGAAATGTGTGCACGATGGAGGTGAGTGAAGTAAGAAGCCTCAATTGCTCTGGTTGATCAAGGCAGCAGTGCAAGTTCGTGAAGTTTGTGAATGGTATGGCTACCCGGCAGCGCAACAGAAACCATTGCGAGGATCATGTTAGTCATGATCATAACTCACTTAACACAGGAATGGTTCCTGATCGCTATGAACTATCCGTGTTATGCCTTCAGAAGCAGAGTATACTTCGAATCCTCAACACATCCTCGGTGGCTCAAGAGACTGTGTTGGGGATGATTCGACATGATGTAAGATTTGGTGTAGAATCTTTGTTATAGAAAGCCACCGCCTGCAAACTTCGAAGTAAAATCAGCAGCACGGCTGACCATCTCTTTCCTTTTAGCGTGGCCGATTTTCATACCACCACCCACGTCTTTCTCGCGATCAAAGGCGCGCTTGCTTGGGTCGTCTTCCTTTTCTTCTGGCTTTGTCTTCTTGTGCTCGTCATACAAAGACTTGCCGCGATGCTTCTCCTGTCACGATTATCAGCATAGGTGTAGTCATAGAAATTGCCTGACTTACATTATATTCCTTAATTCTCCTCGCCGCATCTTCATCCTCTTTACGCACCGATTGAACAGTGTTGACACTCGAGTTCGCTGGAACAGCTATCCCAAGCATCTCATTCTCCAACCTCTTTCGCTTCTGCTCTGGTGTCTCTGTCCACGTAGATTCTATCCCACCCCCCGGAGATCCACCTGCCGTTTTCCCTGATCTAAACTTCCCAGGGCGTAATTTTGTGGGATCCATTCGTGCTAATAGTCCGTCTTGCGTAGGAGGCATCATCATCCAGTCATCTCGTTGTAGGCCATGTTTGGTATTCTGGGTATCCCCATCGTGCTTTGAACCTCGACAATCTGGTTCTTCGTCATAATTCGACTGTACACATCAGTCCTGGATCACGTTATAGATGCAATATAACTCACTGCTGTTGGGACATCGCCCGTAGGCAAAGATGGGCCCCATTCGTCGTCACTGCTACTATCTTCATCCTTCTCCTCTGCAGGCTGGGGAGGTCGTTGATCTAGAGGCGCTGGAGGAGGGGCTGGACCCATGACCCGTCTGCGCTTCTCAGCAGCGTCTGGACTTTGAGGTGGGGATGCCGGCTTTCCCTTTGCGCTTTTGCTCGTGGCGGCCTCATCTTCCTCGGCCTGCCGTTTTCTTTTGGCTAGCAGATGTGGTGGAAGGTCTGGCCCAATCGAGGACATGGTGACAGTATATTTATGTATGATGTACTATGGTAGAAGTTGTTGCAAAGCTGATCGAGACAAGTTCAAGGATCCTTTGCTGGAGCATTGGAAGCTATGGCGACAATCTGGCGGCGCCTGTTCGCACGAGTGCGCCGACGAGCTTCCCACGCCGCGCATCACACCAACACTCTGCCTTGAAAGCCAATCTATGCTGCATAACGTGCTCTACGATCGAATCAAGGTTACCTACCAATCCGTCCTTTTCTAATCGGGATTCTCTCCTCTGCCTTCTCCGCCAGCCACTCGAACCTGCGCCTGTACATCTTCCCTTCGAACATGTCGCGAGAGTTCCGGAGATAATACACGATCCCCTTCGATCTCATCAGACTCAAGTGTAGCTTTGGTGGTGCGATGACAATCGCAGGGCGAGCCTCATGAGCTCCTCTCCGGACGATGACGACAACGCTGGTCCAGACAATACCGAAGTCGCCAATAATCGCTTGCTGGACAGTGTGCAAAGAGAAGCTCTGAATGGCGGAGATAGTGACTCCGAATCATTCAGCCGGACAAGGTCCCCAGACTTGTTTGAGTCTGGCTCAGTCACTCCTACACCCGATATAAATGGCACTTCTTTCCAGGGATATGGCAAGGTGAAGAAGCAAGAAGAAGAGGACGCGAGCGTGGCATCGTCAGAGATAGTACTCTTGAATGAAACTGAAGGAGGTGGACAAGTGGTGAGCCTGGTGGAAGGATCGGAGCAGGCGTTGGAGACGTCGGATGACACTCCTTCGTTAAAGGTATGAACACGCATTTCTTACCAAAAGAATAATCTGATGGTCTACAGGAATCCATACTATCCTCCCCTGGCAGTAGTAAAGCTCCCTCGCGGATTTCTCTGGCACACAGACATCGTCCAGGAGCTCTACAACCCTTTGAACGACGATTCTCAGCCAGACTCACCCCTTCGCCGCTTGCGTCGCCTCGAAACTCGTCGCCTGCATTTCTAAATGCACATTCCCGCCAAACATCGGTGAATAGTATATTATTTCAGAGCCAAGATGGTTCAGAGACGGACACTCCACAGCCTCCTTGGGAGGTGGTACGCTGGACGAAGCTGAGGAAGATCACGGGCACAGTATTTTCAGAGACGGGGAAGCGCAATTATGGAAGACCAACTGTGATATCCATTGGTGCTTCGATTGCCGTCGGAACGACCAAAGGCTTGGCTTTGATTTTTGACTATCACCAGAGTCTGTCAGCAACCATTGGACTCGGGACAAAAGCTGTTGAAAGCGGTACTGTAACTGCCCTTGCAATCTCAGCCGATCACTCAACAATTGCAACTGGTCATGCGAGTGGCAGTATATTCACATGGGAGCTTTCCAGACCCGCGAAGCCATTCCTGCATATCCCGCCTGTTGAGCGAAAGCGACTAGCCGAACGCGCTTCAGATGGTCACGTATCAGGGAGTGCTGTCGTCCATGTGGGGTTTCTGGGCACAAGACATACGGCACTCGTTTCCGCAGATGAAGGAGGTATGGCCTTCTCACACTTGGCGACTCGAGGTTTCGGTGCTGTCGCGAGGACTGTCAAGACTACGAGAATATTGGGACGATATCCCTCCGCTCCAGCTCTTGGAAAGTCAGCGGAAAAGCCGCGAAAACCAAGCTCTGTGCTAGCATTCTCACCCCTTCCTCTCGGGAATGTGGAACAGCCGACTGACGACCTCGGGCTCACAGCACTTTTGACCCCCTATCTACTGGTCATTGTGTCCACTACTCCCATTGCGGAAACACAATTCAAATCTCCACGACCAAAAGATGTCGAGCCGCACAGCACGCTCAGTGGATGTCTTGCCTGGTTTCCTGCTGTCAAGTTGCGGAAGCCCATTCCCGGCTCAAATCAGACAGTATCCAAGACCAAACTTGTCTACTGCTGGTCGAACATCCTTACCATCCTCGACGTCGACGCTGTTCCAAGTCAGGAAAAAGACAAATTAGCCGCTGTCAATTTTCGACCGCGAAGTCGATGGAAAAGCGAAGAGGCAATCGTTGCCGTGCAATGGCTGGGACGATCTGTTCTTGGTGTTCTCACCATCAGCCAGAGGCTGATCATCCTTGAAGATACCTCACTTCGAGTAACAGACTCTTTCGATCTTCTACAAAAGCACATCTACCATCAGGATCTGTTCTCGCGCCAATTGCAGCCCGTTGTGGAGCAGCTCGATGAAGAAGATGCTTCCATGCACGGCGTCGTTGCTGACGCGTTCCACATGAGCTTCCGAGCGTACAAAGGACGGCTGTTTCTGCTTGGATTCAACGATGTGTCCGTTGGTACATTGTCAAACTGGGCCGACAGACTCGTCGCGTTGATGGAAGAGGGCGACTACATCGCTGCGATTCGTCTTGCAACATCGTATTACTCCGGAGATACTGACAAGATCACCGTGGGCTTGCCCGAAGATGATGAGTCGCGCCACACTTTGGTGCAAGAGAAGCTGCTCGAAATGATCACTGCGTCCCTTAAATACACGTTCGCTGGGACCGACTTCAGCGTGGATGACGAAAGACATTTGCAATTCAAAGAACTAGCCACAGCAAGCTTTTTGGCCTGTATGAGCATGAATGAAATCGAGTTCTTGTTCGAAGAGGTATACGAGGTGTACGAACGGGCATCTGTGGAAGAGATCTTTTTCGAGGTACTTGAACCGTACATCCTGCATGAACAAATCACCTCCATTCCGCCCGATGTTCTCAAGGATCTCATCGGCCAGTATGCATCAAGTGGTCGAGCCAAACGATTAGAAGAGATGATATGCCGACTCGACACGGGAACAATGGATCTGCATCAGACAACCACACTTTGCAAGCAACATCGCCTGTACGATGCGCTCATCTATGTCTGGAACCAAGCCATCAGGGACTACATCACACCTTTCATTGAACTCCTGTCACTTATCAAGCTGATACACCTCGATGAAGCCAATGCTATCAACGAGTCACTGATGGCCTCTGCTAGGAAGATCTTTCCCTACATGGCATATACTTTCACTGGAAGGGTGTATCCCAGCGGAGTCGAATTAGATGAATCTGATGCTCATCGAGCGAAAGCAGAAATGTATGGATTTCTGTTCTCAGGTCGTACAATTGCTTGGCCTCCCGGAAGTGGCATCGAGTTTGAGACGATCGAGGACACGGACGACGAAGAGCCTCCTTACCCATACCTTTCTCTGATCTTACGATTCGACACTCCAAGTTTCATGAGCATGTTGAACGAGGCATTTGAGGATCAATTCCTGAATGGCACCTCTGATTCGAATGGCACGATTGCCAACGGAGACGGAGCCCCGACGCTGCTGCCAACACGCCAAACAATCATCAGCATTTTGCTCGATGTGCTAAGGTCTGACGAATTTGATGCTGAGGATTCGATCTACTTGGACATGTTCGTTGCTCGAAACCTGCCGAAATTTGCACAGTTCATCCTTCTGCCAGGCAGCACCATTCGAAGGGTTCTTGAGGGTCTTTGCGACTACCCTACCGACGATGTAGCAGAAGACTGTCAGTTGAGTGTCGAGTATTTGCTCTCTTTCTACCACCCAACAGACCTTGCATCCCTCACTCCGCTCTTTCGACACGCAGGATTCTTCAGAGTCTTGAAGTCTGTGTATGGAGGGTCCAAGCAGTATCCACAATTGATTGAGACATACTTCGCGGATGCGAATGACCGAGAAACCGTGTTTGATACAATTGGCGACTGCTTAAGACCCAAGAGTGGTTTGACGAGCAAAGAAAGACGTGACGTGGAGGCTGTTGTCGTCCAAAACGCCACGATCCTAGCCAGCATCAACACGATCCGCGTCGCTGAGGTACTACGCGACTATGCTCCTCATCTCGTTGAACCAGTACTTGAAAAACTTGAGGAGGATTCGCAGGCTCAATTTGTTCTACTGAGAACACTCGTAGAGCCTGCTCTTCACGACGACTCTGGGATTCAACAAGCAAGTGAACTTGGTCAAGGATTTGACGAACGTTATGTTCAACTGATGTGCAAATACGACCCGACCCATGTGGCGGACTATGTCGAGCGGCTCGAATCTGGCAATCTGCGCTTGGATCGAGTGTTACCTGCCATGGAAAGCAGTGGTGTCATCGATGCGGCTGTTGTTCTGATGGCAAGAGATGGACTCGCTCGAAAAGCGATGGACCGACTGGTCAAACACATGCAAACACTGGAGACGGCTTTGACTGGTCTCATCTCCGCAGCAGCAGAAAGCCCGGACGTCGGCAACACCACCGAAACCGCCGATGATCTCCTCGACGCCGTACAGAAATATGCTAAAGTTGGAATATGGTTATGCCAAGGCCAAACAAAGGCCACTGAGCACTCCAAGAAAGAGAGGAAGAAGAAACACAATCTGAAAGATCCAGAAGCCAATCTCTCACTTGACGAAAGACTCTGGCTCGATCTCATTGACATGATCGTCGTCATAACCAAAGAAGTGTCATCGGCCGTCGATGACCTACCCGCCGATTCATCCCTTCAAGGCACCAAAATCACGTCTTCCCTCAGAAGTACAGTGCAAACAGCTTTCTCGGCACTGCTCACCTCAACCACTCGCCCGAAACTCCCGGCCAAAGGGAATGGCCACTCAATACCATCCACCCAGCCTCACCCGACTTTTCTCCTCATCCTGCGCGCATTTCTGACTAGAGCTTCGCGTTCATCGCCTTCATTATCCGATCTCAGATTAGTATTGCAAGATATCTTCGCGGCGTATACCTTCGAAGAGACAATTCTTGACCTTGCGAATCAATTCCTCGACAAAGATCTGTTTGGTATTGTCGATCAGGGTTGGAGACTGAGACAAAGAGGTTGGCGCGCCAAAGGATTATCATGCGAGAAATGCAAGCGCAGAGTCTGGGGTCCCGGTGTTGGTGGAGACGTATGGGGCAAATGGGAAGAACGTGTGAAAGAAGAGGAACGAATCAAGAGGGAGAAGAGGGCGGACGTTTTGGAACTACAGAGAAGAGCTTCGGAAGGCAAGATTGAGAGAGGCAAAGGACGTGCTGTTGGTTTGTTGCCTGTTCATGATGAAGATTCTTCGTCCAAGGGACAAACGGACGGCGCTGGTGACGATGAGACACACGAAGGCGTCGAGGGTGTAATTCCAAGGAAGGACCCAGACCTTGGTCCGCTGGTAGTCTTTGCTTGCAGACATGTTTGGCATAGGACTTGTCTAGAGCAAGCGATGGAGATCGCGATTGAGGAGGGGAAGATGCACGTTAATGATCTGGGTGTCAAAGCGAGGGACGAGTTGAGATGTCCGATTGCGCATCAGCATTAGGGAGGATTTGTAATTGATAGCAAGAGTTTGGTGTCATGGACTCTGTTGATATCTCGGCCCCTGGGCAATTTGAAAGGCCTGTAGTGCCTATCCGTTATCGTGGCTAAGCAACATCGAGAATCACCATTGATGTCCATCATACTACAGACATTGACAGCAGGAGTCAAGTCTGAGGTTCCAGAGATAAGCCCCGGGGGCTTTGATCC
Organism: Venturia carpophila; assembly: GCA_014858625.1. NCBI lineage: Eukaryota > Fungi > Ascomycota > Dothideomycetes > Venturiales > Venturiaceae > Venturia > Venturia carpophila. The sequence continues at coordinate 2,373,264 of JACTAK010000002.1, read as the reverse complement.
ACGCAATCGCTTCTTAATGATCTGCTCTTCCTCCAGAACAAAGAAGGACGAGATATTGGCTGCTAGGGATGGGTGGAATTTACAGCGTGATACTTCACCTGCCTCGGCACCGTTCTTGCCACCACTGTCCAGGGATGCGTCGACTCTTGTGCCGATAAATTTGGCTTGTAGCCTTTGCGCAAATACCTGTGCGTTGTGTAAATTTGGCCGTGGTGCCGAAAATCATGCAGCGCTGAACAGTCAAGCCCGATTTAACGCCTATCATGTAAACGTCTTCGCACGTGATGCTCTCTCTCTCCCGATCTTTGCTACAAAGTCCTGCCTTGCATTCGCATTCGCATTCACTGTTTCGAAAGCGAACTCGCACACATTGCGACCACCTGCAATCAGTATCCAGTATCGAAGACGCTGCTCAGAGCCATTTCTTCGAGCTTAAGCAAAACTACCTTGATGGAGCTTGTACTCCATATCAATGCATCCCCATCCGAATATGATGACGGCGCGTTAGCTACCTCTTGCAGGGTGCAATTTCTTGTGAGCCATTCACTTATCAGCTACAGCGGGACCTACGTACGCTTCTCTGACCTTCGCGCCAAGCTCCTTCGTCGGTATGATCGTCGAGTTGTAAGCCTGGTGATACGTTCGGGAGGCATACGTGGCAGAGCAAAGACCCTGTGGCGGTCATTTTGTGGTAAGCATGTTGCATCCCATGCTTTTGACCTCGTTCAATGTCTTGAAAGTCCTGTACATTGGTTTCATCGCTCCTCCAAGTATGGGATGAGATCGCGAAGTGGGGAGTGTCGTCGCCCAATGTCTCCCGTCCTCCACCTTGTGTTGATGGGACGCATGACTGACGGACGTACGGAGGATCTTGGTGGATGTGGTTCTGGACACCACTAGCAATAACATTGAGAGTTTAAAAGATACAGGAGACAGGAGTAGTAGTAGTAATTGAAAAGGAATGAATTCCTTAGTGGAACAGAACTTGGACTTGAGGCTTTGTAAGGTTGAGATGCACATGGTCAATGCTAATCACGTGATTATCTAAAAATAGAGTCATTCAACACAGCCATAGACTTGCTTCTTTTCTCAATCATTCAACAACATGGCCTTCAGAGTATACAAGAGCTGCAGAAGACAGATGATACCCCAGATACATGCCCCGGCCGATTAGTTCCGCTCGCCCACTTCCCTTGCACTGGTCTACATTTGCCACCGCTTTCCATGGCTGTCGTCATTTTGTCATTCATGGTTTCGCACTAGGAATTAGTTCCGAACGTCTTCTGAACCATCCACATCGCAACTCTAGGAAAGCAGCTTTGTCCGAGGGCAGAATCGCCTGCAAGGCTGCAAGGGTTTCCGCGACCTGCACCTAGGCAGCTGGAAACTAAGACACAAGCCGGCTGCACCACAACAGAGAGATTGGTTTCGGACCAAGAGCGCGAAACACATCGTGGTGGCATGGAACACACCATGATGTGCAAAGCGACAAGCACGATATCCCAGTCGAAAAGTATTTCGGAGTACGTACCTCGGTTTCCCTTGGGCTCAACCACTCACGCCTCACCAAGACGTCAAAGAGCGGTGTGTCGCAGAGTAACGACAAACGGATCCGACGATAAGCTTGGGCCGACATACGTTTCCTCGTCCGGCTGGCCTTGTACAAATCTGTCAGATGATGGCTGATTTCCCTTGGATCCCGGGTCGCTGAAGAGTAGCCTCAGAGCCAGCCAGGGTTCCGAGATCATGAACTGCATAACGCCGTCGACGAGGCTGCGCGGAAAGTCCGGCGATATATCGAGTCTCTGCCAGCGCTCCGCATGGACGAGGTATGGGCCTCGTATGGGCGACAGGAGTCGGAAGCACGGCATGTGAGATGCTCGCTAAAAGATTGGCGGGCGAGGTGGGGGAAATTGCCCGCCTTACAGTTAGTTTTGGTGGTACATGTTATCTACTAGTAGTATGGACAAGAGGCACGACGCCAACGGCAGCAAGATTCTATGATACAGTGTGCGCAGGATTAGGGTATTACTCCGCTGGAAAACAAAATCAAAAACGTTAAGCTGAGCCAAGCCAGTACCTTTGTATTATTCACATTTCACTTCCAAGCAGCCAGCTGCCGTCGGCTCACCACCATCTTGCGCTGTCAGTCCACGACTGTTCTCACAAGCGAGACTCGCGAGCTGAAGAACTCGGAACTGGGATTGGCTTCTCGGCCATCGCACACAGCCGGAATATGTGTCGAGGTTTTGCGCCGTGTTCGTTATCGATGTAATCGACGACCGCAGAATCTTAGTAGATCTATTAGCCAACGTCGCGATCCAACAGTTCTGAGAGCAATGCTTACGAATTGTGGATCGATTGTCAAACATCACAATTGTTCGCGGTGACCACCTGACCCTGGCTTGGAAGTCGTGGCCAGTCATCAAGTGCTGCAGCACAAAGTCGAGAATCAATTTTGCTTCGGCCTCTTTCAAGCCAGGCATACCGGTGATGAATTCGCCGTTCACAAAGATGCACTTCTCGCCAGTGACGGGATGTACTCGTACGAGAGGATGGATAGTATCCACTGGATCTTTTCGCACCAATCCGCCCAAGGCACGAGCGTGAGCTATCATTTTGGAAGACGAATGTCGTGCCTGGAGCCGGTCCAACAGCGAGCAGAAAGTCGGCGAGAGCCGTCTGTCAGCATGTTAGTCTTTTCGTCACTGCGATACTGACGCAGTGAAGACATACTTGTATGCGGCATCGGTAGCAGCAAAGACAGTATCACCGCCCACGTCAGGGCCCTGGAGAAGTCCAAGCATGACATATCCGGGAGGCTGTGCTTCGTAGCTGACATCCTGGTGCCACAGCGTTGTCGTCATCTTCTGTTCCAAGAAGTTCGCGATCTCGTTTTTGTTGCCATCTCGATGGATGATATGGAAGCCTGGATACCCGCTGACTGAACCAGAGACCGGCTGGTAATTCAATTTTCCGAAATACTCCATAAATCCGTGCTGTGAGGCGGGTCCGTTGTCCATCAAGTCCTGGTCCGGGAAGACTGCTACCTTGCGCTGGGAGATGAAATAGGCCAGTTCATCTTTGGCGGCATCTGATAGCGTGTTGAGTTGGACTCCTTGGACGACACTGCCGATCTGTGGCTGGATATCGCAGATCTTGGTTGTGGGCGAGAGGAGGTTCGGCAGCGACTTGTCTTTCACCCTCAACGCTGGGTCGTGAAACTCGAAAGGAGGCAGAGGGTCAAACCACACCTTGTCCCAAGTCGGGAGATATTCGGGATAAGGCGTGGTGTGGTTGGCTTCGTCGCCCAGAGGAGTGTATGGCAAGTTGATATCATAACTAAGGAGGCCTTCTTTGGTCGCCATTGCAGCGAAGAGTCAGGATTAGAGAATTAGAGGTGAACCGATCAACGGCCTCGAAAATTCTGGAACAAAGAATTAATACGGCATCACGGAAGGTAAGCCTTCCTTGATGTACGTGTTGATGCCCGGCAAGATTGCTTCTTTCCCATGTGGTTGATCCATGGACAATCATTGCCAGTACTCGGGACAAGCTAGCCTTGCCCAAAGTACTGGCATTTCGTTCCAGCAGATCCTGGTTTCCGGAACGATTAGCGGGCGAGCAGCTGACAGCATGCCGTTATTTTGCGTCCGGATTGGGGCAAGGACAGGCTGTTCGCAGCGTGCACAGGATCCGTAAGGGAGGTATACAATGGCCTTGGCCGCGACACCACCGTTCTGGGCCCGCAAAGGCAATCTATTCTCCCCGTCAAAGCCTCCAACGCCCCGAATCCTTCGCTCGTCGACCCAGACCCTCGGGACCGCAAACTGGGCTAGCCTGCTAGCTTCGTACTTGAAGTCCTGAACGACACTCGGTGGTGCTGCAGCAGCATGTCGAAGAAGAAATGTAGTCTGCCAGGCTGATCTGGTGACGCCGTAGATCCATCCAGGAGCTGGTCGACCGGCCTTTCTTTTTGCACGCCCCGCTTGTGTTTCAGGAGTACGTCAAATACTGTCTCCCAATCCGAGAGCTGTCTCCCCGCTCCTCTCTCGTCGATTTCGGAAGGTCATCAAAAACTTCCATCAGCCTCCGTCTTCGCAGCATGTCGCCACCAAAGACGGTACTTGTCGTTGGTAATTGCCGCTCTCTCTTCATCCTCTTTTCCCCCTCATTTCAGCTCACTAGCCCGCCGCATAGCAAGCAAAACCCGACTCCAATCCTCTGCTAATATTGGGTGGCAACAGGGGCCAACCGAGGAATTGGAAACCAACTTGCAACCCGCTTCCTGAACTATGACTACATAGTCTATGGCACGGTCCGACCGGAAACTAGAGGAGTACCCTCCGTCCATCAAGTACGCGCCGACCCTTTTTCCTGCCGGTGAGGAAACGTGTGGTTCCCCCACGCAGTAGTGTAGCAAGGTCTGACAGAAGACGTGCAGCTCAGGGCAAAAGGGGCCAAGATACTCGAGCTAGACTTGGTGAATGAGGAGAGCATAGTCCAGGCCGCGAGAGACTTTGGCAACCAGCCGCTCGACATCCTGATCAATGTTGCCGGTACGTCGGGCTGCCATGTCGTCCACGGCCCCGTCGTCAACCTTTGCTAATCTGATGGACTAGGGCTCTACTATCTATGGGATGACAAGCCCTTCACGGAGCAAACTGCGGACGATCTGGTTGATCATTTCAAAGTCAACGTTGTGGTACTTTCTTGTTTCGTCTAGCCCTGCCTCGTCCCTCATTCGCTAAATTCTTTAGGGCCCGTTCATGGTTGCAAAGGCCTTTTTGCCTTCGCTGTCACTTTCCACCTCGGCTAAGATTATCAACGTCTCTTCTGATTTCGCAAGTATAGCCGGTGGGTTCTTGTCCTGCCTTGCACTTGCACAACGGTCGCTACTGCCGTGTAACCTCCCCAATTTGCCATCATCCCATCCGCACATCCAAGGATCTTCCTCCCCGCTCAAGTTGACGGTCTAGATTCTCTAATGTGATATCATACAGACAACACGGGCGGCAACGCCTCCTACAGAATCTCCAAAGCCGCCCTGAACCAACTGACCAAGAACATGGCCGTCGATCTGCAGAAACTCAACACCGCCAGTATCAAAACGCTAGCCGTGCATCCCGGTTACGTTGCCACAAAGATGACGGGATACATCGGTGAAGACGACATGGACACTTGTATGGAGAGCTTGGTGAAGGTGATTGAGCGGTTTGGAACGGAGGAGGGGAGGGAGTTGCCTAATGGTGGGTATGTGCGTTGGAACGGGGAGGTGATGGATTACTGATGGGATGGGACGGGAGGTAGCGACGTAGAATACATACCTTTCTGAAAGGAAAAAAAAATTCATGGCGGATGGGTGTGCGTTAGTACTTGATCGATTCCTGGATTTCTACAAAGTATACGAACTAGCACATCGGAAGACAAAGCCAAGATGTGGAATATACATACCCAACCCGAAATCTCCATACCACCGGCGGCGTGTCCTCGTCGAGCGTTACGGCCAAGAATCCATCCATGCCAAACTGTGGGTACCTCCAACATCACCCTCGCCACAACACCACCACCCACCAATGTCCAACCAATAACCCCATGCACGACAAGAGCTCCCAAATCTCCGCGGTCCTCTCCACCTTCACCATCCTCTGCACCCTCTGCACCCCGCCCCTCCGCCCCTCCGCCCCTCCGCCCCTCCGTCCGCGCCAAATCCACAAAGCTGGCTCAGGACGATTCTTCACCGTATCATCTCACGTACGCTCGACCAATTCGACCGAACCAAACACAATCACACCGACAAGTACTACCAGTTCACCTGCCCAGGAGCCCGCGATGCTCTTTCTAATGGACTTTGAAGAAACGGAGGTCAGGTTGGGGAAACAAACTGCCAATGCGTCGCGCCATGTACTCTAGCCAGGCGTCAAGGCAGAGCACCAGAACCCCAACTCAAAAGTACCCCCAATACCAATGAACCACAAACAAACACTCCAAACAGACCTGACAAAAGCAAATCCAGGCCTTCCTAGTTGCCAAATTAGAATACATCCTTTTAACCTGTCTCATAAAACTAGCCTTCAGCCTAGCCCCCTCGTCTCAATAACAAGCATCCTCCCAAACACCCTCCCTAACCGCAATCAATATCCTCCAGACACCCTTCTACTTCCATAGTCTCCTTTACGTCCTCCTCTCCTGCAAGCCCATCTCGGAGCTCTGGGGGGAAAAAAACGACCTGCGCGAACACGCCACCTGCGCCCCGACGAGGACCTTGATGATCTCGACGTACGTGCAAAGCGCCGCCATCTTCGCTTGCGACGCCTGGTTGGCCGTGTTACCAGCGGTCGTCATCTCGCGGTCGAGGGTGCATTGGAGGATCAGACTCTGCTGATGTGTTTTTATAGCACGTATTTTAAAATTCTTGCTCGGATCCTGTTTTCAGTCGCCTTTCGAGACCGGACGCCCTCTATGCCAATTCGGAGTTGATCATCGTTTCTGCTACCAAGGTTGGGGTCACCATCATTGCCACGTCGTTTGGGACGTTGCGGCCGTTGCTTGTTTGGGCTAGTGTCTTTCCTGTAGCTGGAGGTTTGCCGACGCTCGAGTCGATAGAGCTCAGCAGTGCAAGATCACATCACTCGGCGGGTAAGAGTTCCAAAGGGCAGACAAATTCGACGGAGGGGACGGCGGTCTGACGCTGGCTTGGTCCATTGGACTAGCAAGAGAAGAACGCAAAGAGGCTGAGGCCTAATATGCTTAGTAGCAACTGTTGTATTGATGATTGCTACGTCCAAGGAGGCAGTGGAAAGTGCCACAAAGGAAACGCTGCGTCATCCGTGATTGTAAGGTACACACGTGGTGGATGTGAATCAACCTTGACGCTCTCACCACTCTCCACACCCTTTGATGAAGCTCTCGAGCTCCCTTGAGTGTCTTTAGAGTCGATGCTGCATGCTGTCATTTCAGTCGATGCCAGGCCATGCTCTTCTTTCCCAGAATTTTGACGGCTTTTCGTTTGAACGTGAGCACGATGGTCTCTGAAATAGGCCCGGAAGCAAGATTTGATTGAGGGTGCGCATGCACACATGATCCCGATGTTGCCTTCGGCAATGCCAGCCACGAAGACGTTGAAACCGAGCCACGTCTTGTCATGATCGTTACCTTCGACTTTGGAGAGGTGAATTGTCCGGAAGATGCCGGCCATGACGACGCTGCACATGTGTTAGGGGTGGCGCAAGAGTATGTGATGTGGCTAGGCTTACAGAACTCCAAGGCCGAATACACCCAAAAGACCAATCTTCTGTCGCCTAGACATCTTGATCCTGAACAGAAGCATTGCGGGAAGAGCGACTGTGTAGAAGTCAGTCAGCACGCTGAGGGAGCCTCCCCATCGTGCTATGATCTGGGATTTCTCGACGGAAGCGCATTTAAATTTTCCCCGCTGTGTGATCAAGTATTCACGATCTAGGCGAAGCCAATTGGCTTCTAGAGGCGAGCACGTGGTGAAGCAGAGGATGAACAAAACAGTGCTGAACGCGATTATGAACAAGATTCCAGCCCAGACGGCGCGTTTGAATCTCTTGCTGGCGGTTTCGGCGACTAGACGGCGGTAGAAGAGTAGGATGGCTATCTTCGTCAGAGCTGAGCTCCAGACAAATAGACTGGCGATGATGAAGCTGTACTGTGAGTTTGGTTAGCCAGATGCGATGATTCGGGCGTGCTTGTAGCTTACCCGCGCGCCTTCTGCCCATTGAGACGGAGGAACGTCCCATATATGTCTGTCCAGGCCGAAGCTATAGGAGACTGGAATGACATCAGCATGGCATTGCATTTGAAATGACGCAGAGGCATACATTTTATAATCAGCCCGATGTTGACCGTCGCAAGCGCCCAAGCGACCGCAATGAAGACATCGTCGAGTCCGAAGTTTCCACCAGATCCATTCACTCGTGATAGAAACCGGGTGGATACAAGCAACGTTGACATGGTCTGCATTGCTAAAGCATAAGCTGGCATCCATGTGCGCCTTTCATGGTTGTTAGATTCCATGGAGCAGCACGCCTGATTTTCCAGAGCAGGGAATGAGGACAAGAGTGTTATATCTGAGGGGTATCGGTCAACAAGATCAATAACACGATGTTGAAATCAGAAAAGCCACAATGGGGCCTTATTGAGCGAGAAGAAGATATACCACTTCATCTATTTGCGCAGACCGGAACTATGTAGTTGTAGCGAGAAACCCTAGAAGGATTCATTCATCATGATTGGCTGAAGATGGAAAAGCACAGTTGAGACCAGAATGTGCTGGTTTGAAACAAGAGGAATTAATGGTGTGGGCGTTGTGTAGACCTAACTCAGAGAATGGAGACAGGAAACGGTTGATTCTGTTGTACAAGCAATGCACATGGTCAAATCGCACTCGAACGGCCCGGAGCTTATGTTGTGCAACCGATGAGTTGCATGCCCCAGCCGTCGAAGACACATATTGTGTTTGGAGTTTGCTTGCCAAATATTCAGCGTCTCGAGATAGAACTTGGTGTCGGTGGTGTAGTAAAGAAAAGTCGCCGAGTATAGATAATTCCATCTTCTAGTCGCTTCAGGCAGGTGCGTGTTAACGTTGCCCGGAATGGTCACGTATGACAAGAAGCTTGTTTCACGGGCGTACGCGCGGAGTTTTGAGAAATTGATGACCCAAAGGAACAGGTGTGTGGAGCCGTCGACAAAAGAAAAGGGTGGCCCATGATGTCGGGAATCCATCTTTCGTTTTCGTGAGAGACCTGGGAGAACATCAAATTTGCTGTTGTCTTAGGGAAGGTTGTTAAGCAAAGATCTTCACACAGGAGATTCTGTCTCTCATTGGCAGTGACACAAAACAAACCAGTCCAATCCCACGATGACCGGCAAGATATGGTCAATAATCAATTACGTGGACATGATTTTCGAGTACGGTGGCGTGACGGACACAAGCTGTCGTTATTGGACAGATCCAGCGATGGAGATAGCCTTAATGAGAGCTGAAGTGTGATGGAGTGTGATGAAGTGTGATGAAAGGAAAGAGACGGCGATGGTTGGAGCTGCAGGTACTAGGGAGAACCCTCGCGCTATCTCCTTTTGGATTAGATCACGTGGTTTTGCCCTCCTAGTGAATAAGTAAATCGCAAACATGCAAAGCAGTCTTGAAAGTTCAAAAGATAATCACAGACGGATTGGAAAATCGTCGTGAAATACATAGGGGCCGTAGTATCAATCCCTCGGCATGGTGTACTCACCCGCATCATAATAAGTTTCCCCGCATGGCTTTACTCCGCATGTCTTGTATCCATGTAAATAATGCGAATATTTGGCTTCGTACCTCTTTTCTACGTCGTTCGAGCTGTCGTGTTGCCAATGAATTGAGATTGCGAGAAAAACAAGATTGAGCTTCGTCAGAAGACACGCCATCAATCGCGGTGATGAATCAGAAAAGACATACCCTGGAGTTCTTCTACGATGTTCGTGCCTCGCTCCATACCAAGAAATACATGACTTAACAAACAGATCTCGTGTCCCTTCGCATACATAGCTTCAACCCGGTAAGCATTCCTCTCAACTAGACCGAGTCCTTCTAACAGTCACTTCTCTTCAGTGTCGAGGCCCTCGCATCCCGAGTAAATGCCGATCTCATATGGACACCCGTCCTCTTGGGCGCTATATACCGTCTCACCGCAGCTCCTCAAGGCGCCGCCGGCTCAGCATCGGATGTCTTCAACCCCACTAAGAAGAAAGTCTCTGCTGCTTCTTTCGCGCGAACACTAAAGCGCTACCAAATACCTTACAATCCGTCCTCTACACACCTCCGAAAGACGACCGCTGCACTCAGGCTTATAAACCATGTTGCCAACGATGAAAGAGCGGCGTTGACCAAGGCCTTGTATCAGGCATACTGGGTTGATGAGGCTGATATCACTGATCAGAAGATTCTGCTTGAGATTGCTAGGAAGAGTGGTATTGGCAGCGCTGGAAACTTGACCGAGGATGTCTTCGGGAATGAGGAGGACAGGAGGAAGTTGGAGAAAGCGACGGATGATGTTATTAGGAAGGGGAGTCCTGGAGTTCCTGCGTTCTGGATCGAGGATGAGTTATGGACTGATGCGAAAGGGAAGAGACGGCAGGGCAGATTGTATTGGGGACAAGATCGGATGCTGTTCGTCGAGGCTCAACTACGGGCGTTGCAGTTAAAAGTGCCGTTTGAGAAGGTGCCGAACATCTCTACGCTACATCCACGTTGCGTGTGGAATGTGCCGCATAATCTGATAAAGAAGGGGGTGAAACTGGAGTTCTGGTACGATTTCAGCAGTCCATGGGCCTTCCTCGGGTGGACACAACTTGACTCTTTCAAGAAGACATTCGGCAGTGGGCTTGACATTGTCATGAAGCCAATTCTTCTGGGGGCCCTGTTCCGGGAAATCGGCGCGCCAAATGCCCCTATGTTGGTACTGTCGGAACAGAAGAGGAATTACGCCAATCTTGACATATCTGACTGGGCACCATTCTGGAACGCCGTCAATGCTCAAGAACACACAATGGACAAACCGATTGAGTTTCGATTTCCAGATAAATTCCCCATTCGAACGCCAACGCTACTCAGATGTGCTATTGCAGATCCAAGCTGTATCCCAGTGCTCTACCGTGCTTGTTGGGAACGAAATCGTGACATGTCAGATGAAAAGGTGCTAGCAAGGACACTGTCAGAGGCGGGCTTCAGTGCCACTAAGCTGCTGGCTCAAGCATCAGCACAGAGTGTTAAGGACATTCTTCGTGCGAATACCCAGGAAGCCAAAGACAACGGGATTTGCGGTGTTCCATCATACCGCGTGTCTCATCGAACTTCTGACGGTTGGAAGGTCAGCGGTGGTATAACTTGGGGTCAAGACGAATCCAATGTGGTGAAAGATTTGATTGCAGGATGGGATGCAGACGCACCTGGAGGCAGCATTGCCAACGTTGGAAGTGAGCATGAGCGTTATGTCTCAAAGCTGTGAATTGGGCAAGTCATGGTGCTGAGATGAGGGGCATGGTCAACTACCAAGAGTCAACATCCACAACTCGGGACGTATGCCTGTGAAATCTCGAATTCGTCTCGTTGCATGGCCAACAAGTCAGTCAAGTCTCGATGAAGTGGTGAGGCTGTCGGACCCATATATCGTGGAGATATCACGTCGAGTGTTCGCGTCGCCCGGAAACCAAATGCAGCCTAGCGTCCGTCCGGATGCATTCTATCCTGTATGCAATATTCAGTTCGACTTGTTATCGACCATCTCGTTGTTATAACATAACCCCGTGTCGCCATATCTTCTTGTGAGCTTCGCAACGAGATTCATGATGATATCATCTCACACTTGAGCACCAGCCCTGACAGTCCTCGCTCCGCAGCCCATTTCGATACGACCAATCGTCAGTCTTTATTTGCTCCATCTCTGACATGCAAAGCCGTGAGCAGGCTTGCCCGGGCATGACTCCATGAGCAGTGCCGCCTCTCAGGCCATGGTAAGAACCGAGAGCAACATTCATTGCATACACTCAAACGTTACTTGAGCGTCCGGATCTCGCCGCCAACGTGACACATATTGACGTTAGTATCCATCTGGCACAAATACGACCTCGGTTCTCCCAAGGATGGCGACCCAACCCCGGATTCGAAAACATGTCGGGTACAGCTTTCCACCATCCCAGCGCTGTATCCTGGGGCCAGAACAGGCTCGACTACTTCCACATCGGGAAGGAGAATGCCGCGCATCATAAGTACTGGGATGGGACGCAGTGGGTGCGTAGTTTCCTCTCGTTTCAACATTATGATTTTGCTGATGAGGTTTGGTTGGTAGTTGCCGGAAGGTAAGTACTCTGAACGTCTTGAAGGAAACTTCTCCTCTGGTCTTTCGGTGACAGCTTGGTCGTTCAATCGACTCGATATCGTTAGTCGCTCTGTTGAGAATACGTACCTGTATAGAGCATGGACAGGAGCAGCTTGGTACCCTTCTATAACGAAATGGTCCGATTCCGGCGGCAACTTCTCCTCCGCACCGGCCAGTATATCGTGGGGACCCAACCGCCTCGATATATTCGGAATCGATGCTGAGACCGGAACTGTGAAACACAAATACTGGAATGGCGGCTCCTGGGTTCCTCACGGACAGCAATGGGAAGATCTGGGCGGCGGACCGTTCATCGGCGACCTCACCGTTTCGAGTTGGGGCTCGAATCGATTCGACATCTGGGCTGCCGGGAAGGAAGATGGAGAGCTAAACCATCTGTACTGGGATGGCTCTGCATATTGCGGCTGGGAGCAGCTAGGTGGCAAGTTCAAGAGTGCCCTTGCCGTCGCACATTGGGACGTCGACAAAATCGACATCATCAGACTCTTCGACGGCGATGCAAAGTAACACTCCAAATCCTACGGTGGTGGGAATTGGTACTCCGATGCTATGGGGTGGTACGATAAAGGCGGTGATTTCGCGGGACAGCCCGTGCTTGTTGTTAACCAAAGGACGAGTGCGCATTTCCTCCTTTCTGCGCTGTTCAAAGTCACTGACTCTGCGGATTTTATCTATGTACTGGGTGTGGCTAGGGATGGTGTGCTCAAATTGCAGGTCTGGGATGGGGTTGCTTGGGTGCCTGGGGTAGATGGGTATTGGGATCTGGGCGATACGGGGGATCCGTATTCTTCGCCTGTGCCTTGGGAGTGGAATGGACGGTCGGATCCGTGAAGACTGGTTAGGTGTGAAATGGACCATAGACTGTAGAAAGGCCTCGTATAGTGTAGGAAGGTGAAGCAAGGCTCGACGGAAGGCTGCATGGCACGTGATATTTCGAGCAGGAATTCAATTCTAGCCACTCTGAAATGCAGGGTGGGCAACGGCTTCGACACAGGACCGCTCTCGACACGGTAACGATGATCTCAGTCGTGACTCTGGTCTGGTAGCCCAAGTGCGTGGCGGGTTTCGAAAGTCATGCGGCGCTCAGTGCCTCGTCGCGTGTGCAGGCGCTGGCGGGCACGACAGCAGGAAGTCGCGTTGAGCTGGGGCGGGGGCTCATGGCCGCATCGTGCAGTGGTTGCTGTAGGGGAGAGAGAGACCCCGGAAACTTCAACACCCCCCAGCCTCCGGCCTCCACCAGCGACGGGCCATTCTTGTAGGCCGTGATGAGGATTTGCTTCGTCTCCGAGTTTGCTGCGCCGCCCTCTTCCTGCCCCGGCCGCCCCAGGGGTCGAGCGCGTCCTCCCCCTGGCGATCTGCGGCATCTGCATTTGCATCTGCGTCTGTATCTGCCCTCCTGAGACTCTGAGACTCTCGATTGAGACGCGATGCTTGCGAGGACCAAAACACCGTGACGTGGGACTCAATGCTGGCATACGACATCCGCTCTTGACCAAGTCTTGACTTCATCTACACAGCGCCCCTACGACAGCCCTTCCCTGCCTCGACACCCAGACGGCCGAGCGAGCTATTACTTCGAAGTCCTATACCACACGTCAGATCGTTCGACATTTGACAGCTCAACGACAGCTGCCTGTTCCATACCAGTTGTTCGACAGTTATACCCGAGAGATTTTTGCAAAACCCATACCGGTTGATCTGTACTCGACGCTCCTTTGAATCCATACTCGACAACAATTCATGCTTCAGCAATCATGACCGAGTCTGACTTGCCTCTGTCTGCGTCTACAGAGGCAACGGCCCTGCCAAAGGAATTGGAGAGGACACCAGAGATAAAGCCTCAGCCAGACGGATCCACTTCTGCAGTGTCGACCCCTCGTCGGCATATTGATAGCAGACGAATACACACCGACTCCCTGGTCTCGATACCATTGACGGACCCTGATCGAACACGACCCTCGACGCTCAGCGAAAATGAGAGTGTTACCAATGGCTTGAATGTCGAATCGCCCATGGAGGACGAAGATCTCACAAGGCGAAGTTCCATCGAAATGTTCGAGTCTCTCAGTCGCAGATCCAGAGCCCTAAGCACGCAGGCTCCGCCCTTGAATCTTGCCGAGGAGATCGATTCAGAGAAGGCGGATTCTATTTTCAGCCCAGCGAGGTCGTCTTTATCGGACGGCAGAAGTCGTGGAGAAAGTGTCAGTTCTGAAGGAAGTGCTCAAGTGGATTGGGAGCATTTGGACAAGACCGAAGCACACGGTGCAGACACAGATGACGACGAGGCATGTTACCGTAGACCTTGTGCCATGCTCATACTGACCAAGAACAGCAAACTGCCCTTCTATTGGCAAGACTGGAACAGGAAAACAATGCCCTCGCATACGATCCCAAATCGAATATCAACCGAATACGGAGCGGATCCAGGCCTCCTTCACTACACCAGATCAAGCGGCTCGTCCAAGAGCAAGGAGCTCGCTCTGTTCGCTTTTCACTCCTGCCTGCTGCAGCTCCTATGACTGAGCTGGATTTCTGGGCAGCTTTAGTCCGCGACTATCTCCAAACAGCGCAACGGCTACCGACGGTCACATCGAACAAAATACGAGGAGGAATACCAGCACCATTGCGTGGCGTGGTATGGGTTAGCATGGCCGGGGCAGGAGACGCAGAATTGGAGGATCAGTTTGACAAATTGAGTGGCGAGTCAAGCCCGTATGAGAATATGATCAACAAAGACATTGGGCGGAGTTTCCCAGGCGTGGAGATGTTCAAGGATTCGACTGGTGAAGGGCAAAAAATGCTTGCGAAAGTGCTAAAATGTTTCAGTCTGTACGACGACAAGATTGGTTATTGCCAGGGGCTCGGCTTTCTGGTCGGCCCACTGCTCATGAATATGGGTGATAAGTCTGCGTTCTGCGTGCTTGTTCGGTACGTTACACGTGGCGGCATGAACAGGACCTTGCTAACATTCTCTAGCCTCATGGAAGACTACGACCTGCGATCTTGCTTCTTGCCCGATCTCTCCGGACTCCATCTCCGCATTTTCCAGTTTCAAAAGCTCCTGCAACAACACGTTCCCGCTATTGCAGCGCATCTCGAAGCTCTCGGAGTGGAGGGCACATATCTGTCGCAATGGTTCCTGTCATTTTTTGCAGTCACCTGCCCGTTACCTCTATTGTTCCGAATCTACGACGTCATTTTCGCAGAGGGCGCCTCTGAAACACTCATGCGTGTAGCTTTGGCTGTCATGAAACGAAACGAGAAGAAGCTGTTGGGGTTTACAGAACTGGAAGAGGCAATGCAGTTGCTCCTTTCCAGGCAGCTTTGGGATCCATATGGACTGAGCGCTACTTCTGCTGACGACCTGGTTGGCGATTTTGTAGGATTTACAAGTGTCGTAACTCGAGAGAGTTTGCATGCATTGGAGACCGGGTATCAAAAAGAACAAGCCGCGCAATCGAAGCCAGTCTCCGGTGACCAGGCTGGTGCCGCTAGATTTTTGGGACGACTTTGGACCTCATCAGCCAACCCACAGCCAAAGGCCAATACGCTCAGCGTGTCAGCACCACCACGACCGACGAGCTCATTGCTTCGGACACCATCGAAGCAAAGTCTCGCCACGCTTGCTTCGATAGAAGGCAGCTCCGATGGTTCGATGAGCACCACCAGCACTACCCTGACGGAAATTTCTCGAGAGTCTTCTGCGGACTTCGCTTCGTTCAAATCTCTTAAATCACCAGACTCCATGGCCAGCTCAATGCGGATGACCATGTCTTCCAGGCAAGACAAAGACTTGCATGGGCAGATTGAGGACTTGCTCACGGCATTGAGCGAACTGCAACGTGACCACTCGCTTGTAGTCGCACAGCTGCAGACAGAGAGAGAGGAGCGTGCTGAGGATCATAAATTTCTGGGCCCATTGGTTCATCAGCTCAAGCAGAGTCTTGCTGCAGTGGTTGAGAAGGAGCCTGTCAAGAGAGCGAGGTCACTGACGAATGCCACGCCGCCCGAAGCCACTCTCGATCAACTTCATTCGAATATCTCAGATCTGATTGGAAGACTAGACGCCAGGATGTCTTCGACGAATCATAAGCGCATATCCGGTCATGAGACCAAAGCTCAACTGCGATTGAACCTTGCAACAGTAAGGAACCAGCTGAACGAAGAAACATCGCGGTCTCAAATTCTATCACGACAACTAGCTGAGAAAGACCAAGAACTATCAACCTCAACGGAAGAACTTTCGAGAGCGCGGCGACGCATTCAAGAAGGGCATGTTGAGAAACAACGTCTGGAGAAAGCAGTTTATGATTTACGCCAGGCACAACGAGTGAACCGGTCTCGTTCAGCATCGCAAGGCCCATCAAAGGACCCATCACCAGTAAGCCTATCGGACACAGGGAACTCGGACATTTCCGCGAACCACTCCAGCGGCCTCCGCGAATTCCGTCTCCTATCCAAGGGGGCGGAAGGAAGATCCCAGCCCACTTTTTCGAAACGAACATCGAGCCTCTCGACGCAAGCTGTCTTGTCGACGGATAACCACCAACCACCCTCCGAGGACGCCCTTCTTCTCGAACTCGTCAACGCAAAGACGGCCGAGGCGGTAGCGAAGCAGGAACTAGAAGAGCTGAGGGCCAAATTTGAGACTATGCGGAGAATGTTCAACCTGAGTCCGAGCAGCCCTGGCGATGAGCACTCGGGTAGCTTGAGGAAACTCGAATCGAGAGGGAGTGAGCACACCGCCGTTCCTAGTGTTCGGACGCCGGATGGGCAGAGGGGCACGCCGCCCGCCACTGCTGCTGCGCCTGGTGGTGGGTTGGGCGGGTTCTTTGGGTGGGGGAAGAGGAGCGTCACTGGTCCCTCGGTTCCTGTTGAGAGCAGGTGACACGGTTGAGTGTGGGAGGCGGTGGTGATACGGATGTGTCTGTGGGATCCCTCTGTTGCTCTTTTCCACTTTATTTTTGGCTGCTAGTGAGCGAGCGAGCGAGCGAGCGATTTGTGGTGTCATTTTTTTGTTTTCCTTTGTAGATATTTGCGTGTGAGTTCTGTGTGTGTATGTGTTATTTTATTGTTATTGTTATTGTTATTGTTATTCTTAATACCCAAAAAGACGTATTCCTTGGGTGGGCACTGCCATCTTTCAAATCGAAATTGAGGTCCTTTTCTCATTGACGCGATTTTTTGTTCCTCAGATTCTCCTAGCAGTACCTGATCATAAGCTCCTCGCATCTCGACTTCGCTGCTGATCTCATACTACGCAGGACAGTTTCGTATAGCTATGGATCACGCTGGTTAAAGCATTAGCATCAGCATCAGCATCAGTACCAGTACCAGTACCAGTATCAGTACCATCCTAGGTTGCATCGAGCGAGCTTGCTTCTTGGTATCAGGAGGGAATGGGAAGAGCGCTGGGTTCGGTTTAAGTGTCAGTAACGCGCCAATTCCCTTCCCTTTGTCGAACTGAAGCTTTTTTTTTTGTTTTTGGAAGAGAGTACACTGTGAGGTGTACGACGGGAGTGCCTGGTAAACGGAATCGTGCGGACGATACCTTCGTAAGTGTACCTACACCTCCGTCACGCGCTTTTCTTTCTCTTTCTCTTTCTCTTTCTTTGATGGAGGCGAATCTTTTCCCCCTTTCGTGGCGTCTTGGTTCGTTACGTTCTTGACGGTCCGTCAGGCGCGTTGTTTTATGAGTGCGTGTAGGTATCCAGACGGGATGTACGCAACACATTTATCGCGTTGGTCGGGTAAGTCTACCTCTCAACCTTGGCCTGCTTCGACAAACTACGTCCCGTCAGCCCACCCACACAAACCAAACCGTCGGCCCTCAGCGAGCGTCCTGACCGACGTCACGGAAGAGACAAAATGCCGCCCCCGTTCTACACCGTCCATCTACCTCACCCACCACCAGCAGCCCTCGCCAGTCCTCGCCACCAAAAATCTCCGCCCACCATCACGCGCCAAGCAGGGTCGTCAACATGGCCAAGAAGAGAAGACGCGGCAGCGGTACGGAGAGCAATTACTCCAGCGACTTCACGGTGGACTCGTCGCCTACACCATGTCGTTCCGTTTTCGGTCCACAGGTTCTCACCACCCACGTCGCTGGTATGCTCGGTTCGATCGAGGATATGCGGGAGGATATCGGGAGGGTGGCGGGTGGGGGGACAGCACGGCGGCGATTGGAGAGGAGAGTGGAGGAGCTGGAGGAGAGGGTGGGGCGCGTGAATCGCACGGTTTCCGACGCGGTGATGAGGGTGGAGGGGGCCTTGGTGACGATGGGGAGGAGGGTACAAGCTGCGTGAGTGACCTTACCGCCATTTGCTCCCATTCCGTTTCCATTTCCATTTCCGTTTCCGACGGCTCGCTGACTCACTGGTTCCATTTCGTCTGTAGGAATTTCAACGCCGTCGCCCGCGCTGAAAACGCACAACTCAAGATGGGAGACGGCAGGGCTCGACTCTCACCACTCAATAATGTCGAGACGAACCAGGCTATCCCTTACTTCCCTGCTACACCGAGGGCGCTTTCAAAAATGAGTCATAACCTTCTGCAGGCGCTTTTGCAGGAGCTCGGTACGCCCATGGTTGGTCGTTCGTCACGCACGATGAGGGAGCGGGTGGGGTTGGTGATTGGTTTGGCCTCTCCTACTAACGTCGAATTGCCAGTTCGAGGCAGGGAGGATGAGGGGTTCGGAGGTGGTGATCAAGTCGAGGACGAGTCCAAGGGCGGATGGGATGATGAGTTTACGGTCGACAACATCGGAGACGATCGGTATGGTTCCTTCTGATGAGCTCGACCTGTCGATTGGTTGTTGAAGGATCTTGAGGAGCATATTAATGACCCGATTTGGCGGCCTCCAGTTCTGAGTTGCGGTGGTGTTAGCAATATGGTTATTCTCAAGCTTGATGGATTGGGCTCTTCAATATCCTCACGATCCCAAAGTCTGAGCAACCGAACAATCCACCGCTTGCTTAATTGGCATTCACACGCCCCCTGCTGGACTCTGCCTACATTTTTCTCCACTCCTTCAACATAATCAGATCCTTGCACACAATACCAGGCTTTACGCGAATAACCTGTCTCCAGAACAGCTTCGCAGAGAAGAAAGAGACAGTTTCCTAGTAACTATGTCGACTCGACTTCTCCAAACCCCCCATACTCCAATAAATATTCCAAGTCTCTTGCGACAAGGACCAACGCCAACCATACCACCACCAAAAGGTTGCAGCGAGTTGAAGAGCAGATCGGTAACGTTGAGGTGACAGTGCAGTAGCTCAATACTCACGTGGACACTCTATTGCGCAAAGTTACGGCCTCGAGAACGGAGCTGCGAGATAGTCAAAGTTCAGGAACGTGAAGAAGCGAACTTGTTGTTGTACAGAGTAGAGAAAAGGGGGCTACTTAGGTATCGTGTCATAATCACACCAAGCTCACAGACCGGGACTTCCTCCTCTTTCAACCTTCTCCCACGATTGCGCCGTCATGCTCTCTTCCATGCTAGGCGGTATCGTGTCCGGCTGCTGTACTGCTGCTGGCGGTCCGCCAAACTCTTCCAGGCTGACTGTTCTCAAGCCTAATACCCATCCGACTAAGCCTCCAGGCACCCAATTACCGACGATGTCGTATGCCAGGCTGCCACGTCCAACTCTCCACACGCTACTTGGTCGTTTCTGTGTGAGCGCATCGAAAATGGCGTAGTGCAATTCTCGAGGCGAGCTTGCTTTGGCGATACTGCCGGTGTCGCCGAACATGCCTTTGCCTTCTGCTATCCGACCTTGGTTGATGAAGTTCTGTGCGTACAGCATCCTCGCGCTGGGTGGCCATGCGAATGTCCGCGATGCGCTGATGGACTGCATATGTGTTCGCGATCCTCCCAGATGACTGAAATCGAAATTCCCGAGCTTGATCTGGCAGACGTGGATGCCCAGAGTGCGCAACTCCCTTCTTAGAGTAGTTGTAAAACCTTCCAATGCTCCGACTATTGCGCTTTCCATGCCGTGGAATGCTGGTTTCAATGACGCCACGACGTTTGGAGTAAGCACCAGTACACGGGCTTTGAACTCGCAGATTATGGGGAGGAAGGCTTGCGCTGTGGTAATTGTAGGGAGGACTTTCGAATCCAGTGAGTCCTGCCATAACTCTGGGGATAGTGTTTCGATGGGGCCGGATGGATATACCAGATCTGGTGCTAAGATCAGACCTGCAAAGGATAGCTCGTGAGGTCTTGCGCCCGGGAAGGCGTGATGAGGGGTAGCGAGGAGGTTCTGAAATCGTGAAAGGGCTTGTTGGATCTGCATCGGCTATTCATATCGTTGTCAGCATGTTCGTTGGATACACGTACATATATGCGCTCTAATCTCACCTCGTTGACATTGGCCAAGAACGGCCGTACATCTGATTTACCCTCGGCCTCTACTCTTATCGCATCTTCCTCCTCTACGTTCTTGACAACGACGTACACGATGAACCCTCTCTTTTCCAAATCCACAATCAGGCTTCTCAAAAGCAGACTTCCAACCTCACCAGCAACAACGACAACATCCCTCCTCGCTCCAGTGTTTGTTCTCCTAGCCCTTCTCTTCTTCGACTTTTGAATCTTCTGATGCCAGATCAATATGCCCCCAGTGCTCATAAAAGCCACAAAAGCCGCAGTGATAGCCTTGTGTTTCACTATCCATTCTGCCACTATACGTATGTATGTTTTGTTTGCAGGAAGATACCGTGGTGGAGGTGGTGGAGGTTTTATGGATTCCGGGAGCCATGATGAAGACGTGAAGACACTGCGGATAGAGGATGCGAAATTGTCTATCTGGTGGTCAACTGCATCGAAGATATGGTTGGCGCTATATGATATGTTTGAGAGGCCTTCAGATACGCCGCCAATCTGTAGAGCATTAGTTTATGGCTGATGACGTGGGCCGAGGTATCCTACAGTGCCAAACAGGTACGTGTCCTTGCTCTCCATGGTGAATCTGTGACTGAAGAGGTTATGATAGAGAGGGAAAGGTGATGGCCATGAGGAGTGGAGATTTCCGATGGCCAACTGTAGCGTGAGGATATGTCACACGAGTAGTGGGGGAGCTGTCGATCCAGGTAGACAAGGAGGGGCTAACTGAGCTCTCCCAGCGCGACAGAGGTATTATCTCCCTCCCCCTCCTCCCTCCTGCACGTACTAAATTCTCATTGCCTCTTTGTAAGTGAAGTTCATATGTGGAGGAAGCATCATGAATCGACGCCGCCACCGCGAGACTATCAAAAACACACTATGAATATCAAATCTCATCGCCAAGTTGAGTCTGACCTTCGGCCAAGTAGGCGTACTCAGTTTGGGACACTCAGTGAATGCGATGGTGGAAAAGAGAGGTGCCAGGTGGTGACCGAAATCGATGCATGGACCAGACAGAATGCACAAAAGTTTTATTGCACAGTAGAAATCCAGTACCCAGCCGCTAATCACGGATGCCGGTTACATAGAGCGTCACGATGGTACTGTGGTATATCGAAGCTAGTTGATAGTAGATTCTGTAAACGGACGGGAGATCTGGCCGACGCTAGTACTCTCCAACGCATTTAAAAAATCACGATATTGGCTACCAAGCATATTTACTCCAACCCGACTAGTGGTTTCTTCTCTAGTTCATGTCTACCATTACAGGTCCAAATCCCGTACAATCGCATCAGTCTATACAAATATCGTCCTGGTATTCTTGTGCATGCGCTAGGTATGTTAACGTTGTACGCTGAGCTTTTAACGCCAAAGTTGATATTAAGAAACATCTTGCAATCCCCAAGTCTGCATTCAATCCTTCCTCTTCCGCAGACTGCCAATACGCTTCTTCAAACCTCCAATCGAACCAGAACGGGGCTGGTGGCCACCCGACGCTTTCGCGGCAGATCGCTGCTCCAACCCTGAGTACTGTTGCTGGCCGCCTGCGATGGTGATAGGATCGCGAGAATCGACAGGACTTTGATCTTGCAGTTCGATGCCGGAAGCTTGACCATAGGCAGCACGGTCAGCACGGTCTTCACCAACAAGTGATTTATGTTCTTTGAGAGCTTTCTCAATTGAATACGATGGCTCGCCTTTACCTTTCAGATCATCTGGATGGTATTCCTGGACACATTGTCAGCATGTTCATCGAGAAAGCTGGCGAGACAAACACTCACGACACCGGGCCATCGCTTGTAATTGCCCTCCGTGATCATCAGGTTCTCGTCTTTGTAATCGTATCGGCGGCCAAACCGGTCTTCAGAGCCTGGAGCAATCGCAGCCACTCCATCGAGAGGCCTGTGCCTTTCGATGGCGTCACGGATGTTCTCAACTGGTGTGGCTCTAAGAGTCTCGTTGTTCACGCCCATAGTTGCAGCCACAGGACTGCTCTCCCACGAAGTGTTCCGTGCCAGTAGAGCGGCATCGTATGGACCCTCGTGGTGGTATCGTCCAGCTGGTCCCACATCCAGCCTATCGATCATGTCCGTACCAGGAAGATGCTTCTTACGGAGATGTGGCGATCGGTGGGCTAGCTTCTCTTCGTGCTTGACGAATTCCAACGGTCGTTCGCCCAAGGAATCGCCACGACTCCTGTTTGAAATGTTGCTGGCGTTGCTGGCGATTCGGCGATGGCCATTGTCGGCAGATCTTCTTGATTGGCTATCATGTCCATCGATTGATGCTTTGCGGTATTGGCCGCTGTGCCTTGTAGTACGTGGGGAGTCCGGAGGGCTGAATCGACTGGACGTATCGCTGCTCGCTCGGACACGAGCGTTGGCACCCTTCTCTGGCACATCCAAGGATGTTCGTCTGAAAGGGTTGTTGGATCCGATGCTGACCGGCGTGCCAGAATGGGGAGGCGTTGGAAGGTCTTTATGCAGTGGTTTCGAGCTGCTAGGTGCGAAGGTAGATCCGAAGCGGGTTCCTGGTCCCGTCTCATCGCTCGGTTCGAGTGTGGTGAGAGGATCGGATACATAGGCCTTGGCCTGGATGTACTGTTAACATGCGGTGATTTGGTTCAAAGCTCATGGGATGAAAGCATCCAATGACAGGCTGTTTGGGCCTGCCAAGAGGGTTGATCGGGTCTAGGGTGCAACCTACCCAATTCTTGTCCTGAGCTGCCATGGCGGAGGGTTCGGCCGGGGGACGAGGGTTTCAGAGGACTGTGCGGCGAGGAGACAGAGAGGAGTGTGCGAGAGGAATCCGCAGGGGAAGCGACTGATTATTGTACTCTGTAGCCACCTGCATCGGGAGGACCGGCCTCGTTGCTTCTCGATTGAGCTTGCAAGGCCATACGTCAGAGCCTGGGAAGCCTGGGAAGCCTGGGCAGCCTGAGCAGCCTGGGCCTGTGATGGGAGCGAATGGATCATCGCTCAGCCTTGGTTTGTGGAGTTGGGACCTGAGCATCAGGATTCAGGAGAGCGTGCTTGGCGACGCGCAAATGCCATGGGACAAGACGGACCATCGCTGCGTGGATCGAAACCATCCGTTCTTCTGCCAGTCACTACCAGTAGTACTCCACTTTGTCTGGACGCATCGTTGCAGTTCGTAGAACGTCTGACCGAAGAATAATGGGAGGGAGCCGTGCTCAGAATTTCGCAGGGTCCACGATGTCAACCAGCCCGCCATCTTTTGCTCCATCATCATCATCATCATCATCATCATCACCATCATCAGCAACAACAGCCATGTCTCTGGTCGATTATTCCTCCTCCGAGACCGACGACGACCAAGTCCCCAGGCCAGCTCCTCCACCAAAGCGCAAACGGCCAGTTCCCGATCAAGGAACCACCTCGCTTCCACCACTGCCACCGGCCTTCCACGACCTCTACTCAACAAACACCAGAACCAGCACTAGCGATGACCCAGCCCTGCACGGCGGGCGCAAGCGTCAGATACCTCACATCCAAGGCAATTGGCCGTCGCATGTCTTCCTCGAATGTGAGTTCCCCGACACTAGCAGCATCCCGAATCCACCTCCGCGCATGGGTGGAGCCCCTGCTGACGTGTTTCTCTTTCGAGGGCACCCAACTCCTTCAGAAGCAAGCATTCTCAACTCTCTCATCGCCAAAGCTGGTGCCTTGGGAGTCAACTCTGCCGTACACAGCCTCCTTCTCAGTGAGCTTTCTGCACCCCTACCCCTGCATATCTCATTATCATCATCGCTCGTCCTGAGAACCGAGCAACGTGACGAATTCCTTCAGCGTACGACTGCAAATGTGAAAGACGCCTTGGTACGTCCTTTCACCGTGGAGTATTCCAAGCTGGAATGGTATCCGAATCATGATAAGACGCGCTGGTTTCTCTCCTTGAGCGTCGCGGCGCCAAAGGAGAACGAACTGAACAGATTACTCGACGCGTGCAATCAAGCCGCAGCGTCGATGCATCAACCCAAACTATACGCCCCCGAAGTCGATGGAGAAGATGCAGAAAGCAGCTCGAAAAAACAAAAGAAATCCACCCCGCGAATCATCGACGAGAAAGCGCCATTGACAAACTCTGCCTCAATACCAGACAGCTCGGACTTCTTTCACGTAAGCCTTGCCTGGAGTCTCTTGCCTCAAAAGTTGAACGAAGAAGCGCTGTCTAGTGTCGCGAGCAACAGCGACCTCAATGGTCTCCGCACAACATTCGACGTCGTGAAAGTCAAGATCGGGAACGTGGTCACTCCAATCGCGCTTTCCAAAGGAAGACAGCACGAATCAGCAAAGGTTTTCTAGTATCGTAGGTGGCATTATTCCTCCTTGATTCCTACAATCTCTTCACGAACAGAATGTCTTGGAAACGAGAAATCGAGGTGAGTCGACTCAGCAGCGAGACACATCCCTACGTGCTAGCGATCGGATGCTAGGATTATCTTTGCTATCGATGCCCCGACGACTAGATTCTGCCGAACTTCAAAGAAAGGCGGCCGGCTTCCAACTAGCACATATATGTACGCAGTCAGCCACGACTATGCACAGTTGGGAATTCGCGTTCGCATGAACGAACGGGATCCCTGGATGAGATCAAGGACACAGTACCACGTAGCTGCGCAGATCCCTTGCTAAGATGAAATGCCACATGATTGCAAACAACACCCCGATATCCTTCCACCATCACTGCATGGGAGAAGGCGGGTCTTTGCAATGATGTCCGAATATCGTGGGTCAAGTAATACATATCTGAATGACAGGAGAGCTGTCTGAGGAACAAAGAGTGGAACAATTGTGGATACGGTAAGTAAGCTATGCTGATCCTTGGAACCCTTATCTAGGAGTACTGATCAACAACAAGTCATTCAGCATTTTCTGACAAAATAAAAGGGATGACGTGAATGGGAGCCAAGGGTGCACTGCTGCCAAAAGTTTTTTTAGTAGTTTTGTTTTGATCCTTGTTTCGCGCATTTGTAGGACCTTTCTTTCGTGTACCTAGGTAGCTACGACGTAGGTACAGGCTCCCGTCGGTCTCAAATGTCCAGGATGAACGCGCGATAATGGCAACTCTTTCTTTCACCCTTCCCGCACGACTGTAACGGGAAGACACGCAGTCATGCACTCAATATTAGTTTTTGATTCATGCTATCGAACTGCCCCTAGCACAAGCTCATACATACATAAATACAGAGAAAACCTCACAACAGCGACATGGGAAATAGTGGAATAACCATCGTTCGAGATCTCGCCAAAAAGCCGATCATCACCGTTTCAATCAATCAATCAATCAATCAGTCAAAAAGCCATCATTATCCGGACTCCTTGCCAATGCCAAAACTGGACAACTGCCATGAACCATGCTCGCAAGAACAGAAGCGTGCCCAACAATCCCAAAATGCCGTCCGGTCATGTCCTTATCCCGATTCGTAATTTTCCTCTTGTTTCGTCCTGTTCGTGAAACGCCAAGGTGATGGATGCCAAAAACAAAAGGTACGGCTCTCGGTCTTCGTGCCTCACGCCGGCGGTTGCCCTAACAGATGTGCCGAGCGCTGAACGCTACCACGAGCCGGTGGCATACATGCGCGTTTCGTCTTTCTTTCCAACCGTGGAGAGAACGAGTGTTGATGCGCGGAGGTCGGGGGGTCGGTAAGGGTCATAGGATATTGTTTGAGGAATCCGCTCTCACTGTGTCGGAGGCTGGTAGTTCAAAGGACGTCTACGAGCGGCGTCAGTGGGCAGATTAGTAGGACGATCGCGGAGTATGAAAAAAGAGTTGAACATACTTGAAGAGCAGGATGTGAGGTTCTGGCTCGTGGACTTCGTAGTGCTCCCAGCCCAAGCTCTGTACGCGCGTCAGTTCTTCTGCCCCACAATCAAAGGCAAAGGGAACTTGATCTACCTGGGTGATGCCCAGAGCTCGCCACTCATCCTCCCATAATAGTTTGAGGGTGCCTCGGGATCCGTCGAAGTATTCCTTTGGTATGGCTTTGAGCATCTGCTTTGGTAGTTGAACGTGTCGGTACTCAAAGTCGTCGTCTGAATACCTGTCCCGAAAGTGTCAGCGAAGCGTCCCTAGGCGCTCAAGGTGCCAGTCCTCTCGGATTGTGATGTGTGTGCAGATATAGAGGGGGGTTCATGGGTGTGCCTACCGTGATGAGTAGTGGATGGCGTCGACGAATTCGTCGAGCTTCGCGCGCTCGTTGTCGCTCAAAGGGCGCGGCTTCTTGTTGCGGCGGGTCATATCGATGTCCATATTTGCCGACATTGTGTTTGTAGCGTGTGGAACTGGTATCTGAGGTGGAACTGAAAAAGTTGGGAAGGGTAAGCGGGGTTTGTTGATAGTCAAGAACGAAGGAGGTAGGAGAGATGAGGTGCTTCTCTATAGCTGGAGGCAGGCGGTATAGATTGGTTCGTAGTGTTGACGAGAGCGCTCTATGTTGGCGTCGGTGGTGTTTCGCTGTCGTTGTGTTTGTGGTTATAGGGTTGGTGATTGTTTTGATCCGCTCGTAAAAGTAGTAGATCTGCCCGAGGGCGGCAATCTGTGAACCACGATGCACGCGGCGAACAGGGATCCTTCACTGTCAACAAACATTTATATAACGGTTCCAGACGTCTCCATTGTCTCAACCGGCTTGATTCATTTCGTACATTGATGTCTTTCATCCTGAAATCATCTTCGTCTCGGCCATGGTGAGTAATACGCGCTACTGAAACCAGACACTTCTCATTCAAGGGGTAACCACGTCAACGACATTCCCTGTATACAATTTCTTTTTTCTCGACATCAATTCAATGCTCCTTCATCTCATTCTAGCCCTACCACCGTCCACAAAGCGAACCGACCAGTCTGCCCGTTGCCAATTTGCTCGACTGGAAAGGAATCCTGAGAATCACGACGCGGATGAAGTACTTTGTTGTTACCAAAGCTGAAGTGGACTCCTGCTACGAAGTGGAGCTTATGCGTGGCCTCCTCCGAATATCTCTCGAGCCTCACAGCCAATAGATCAAATTCTCATCCTTTAGAGAAATAAAACTACGCCTTCATGAGCGAATCTTCCGGGGCGTATGGCTTGTACTCGATTTGGCTGCCACGAGTTGCCCTATCGTGGTTCCTCGCCGATATCAAGAACTGGCTGACCATCTTGCCAGTCTTGCCCGTCTTTAAGCCATCCCAAAGAGCCTTTGCTTCAACCGAGTCTCGGAGGTTGCCCCTCGTGAAATACAACGTGGTGCTCCCCAGGCTGAAAGAGACTGATTGTGCCAACACGAGACCTCCACCCTCTTGGTAGAAATATCCAACTGATTTTGCGATATTCAGCGCGTACGGTACAGGGTTGAAAGTGAACATCGTGTCATCGATCGTCACGGCTGCCCCTTCGACAGGTATTTCGTTACAAGCTATGGTAACGAGCTCGTAGAAGCGTAGAAGTAGCGTCCAGTGTAAGACTCTGGTATGTGCGAGGAACATATTGTCGATATCGAATGTGTCTGGGATGCCGTCATCTGTCGCTCGCAGCAATTCTGCATCTGTGGAATCCCTGAGGATTGCGGTCCAGGTCTCAATGTCATCTTGAAGCAGTCTCGCTTTCCTGAAGAAGGCTCTCCTACTGTCGGCAGTGTCTTGCATCGGATGCCTTTGCATCGTGATATCGTCGAATTCGCTGATCAGTCCCGGCACTCGTATCATGAGGTCAATGAGTTGATCCTTCACATCTTTGGTCCTGTTCAGCCATGGCAGTGTCAACCACTCTGGGCTATCAAATGGACAGGGCTCTCGCTTCCGCATGGCAACAATCATCTGTGGTATTCAGCTTGTTTCGCTGGCGCTCTATGGACTTGATATCTTACCGACTGATATCTTGCATCTAGGAAGATAGTATGAGCAAGATACGAGGAGTGGCTCAGCGGGCCTCGTAGCAGCATGATACGATTGATGCCTTCGATATGCCTGGCGATCATGTCAGCGCTCATTCATTCACGAGGTCAGGCAAAAGCGCCAACCTTTCGTAGTTTCCGTACGAAGGTGCACCCGCTCCACCAGACACCTGCGGCGATATTAGCTGGTTTCGATTTCGAACCTCTAATGTGTCGAACCTCAAACGTAGCCAGAAGCTTACAAGTAGCCAGAACACTATCGCTCACAGCCCGATAATCGCCCTGCAACGCTGTATTCAGATCTCTCAGCGCTCGCGAATAAGCCTCCATGGCAGCGTACTTGAAGCGGCCATCTTCACTTTCCCAATGCATACTGCCATTGGCAATGGCCAACAGCGCGCCCCTGACGATACGTTCGTTCAAACATTGGTTCTTGATAGCCACTTGCCATGATCCGAGCTGAGTGTTTGCATGTGCGCAATTCAATGGCGACTTCGCGGTTCGAGGATAGTAATGGTCCCAGTATTGGTAAAGCAACTGGTCCTCAAAGGCGGATTTGTTCAAGTGGAAGGAGGCGATGGAACTCGGTGGACTTGGTGATATCGAGGCCAATCTGGGACGGACAATCATGTGTCCGGGTGATACAGAGTACGGGCTTTTGTCATCGCTTTTCTGGTACATGACGAACGTCAAGGCATCCTGGTATCCTTGGCACACGAGGTTGCTCCGTCGACATTGACCGCCTATGATGTTCAACATGTATTCAGCCAAAAGCGCCTCAGACCCTCCATCTGGTGAGTGCCTTACAGGAGGGACGTGTCTGGTCGCACTGAAAGTGGTTAGCATTGCGCACAAGATATTGATGCATATATTCATCTTACGCCTTTCTTCCGGGCTCTGCAGGTCAAACAGCCTTTTGATCTCCCTGACACACCAACCATGGTTGATGGGCGTGATGCTCAAGGCAAACGTTTACGAGGGACACTGAGGGATGAAGCTTAAGAGCCCAAAATCATGTTGAGCCAACGTTATGACCTCAAATCGTGGCGCAGAGCTAGACCGAATCGATCTCGTATGGATAGCTGGGATACGAAGACTGCGTCTTTTCGTCTTGCAAGCGATTTGCTTGAGATTGGCCAGCTTGATCGGTGGGGTCGCTCCGAGTATGAAGATTGCTGGCTGGGCGAGGGTATCTTTGCAGTCGCAGATGTCTCTAATCGTCTTGCTTAAGTCATCTACTAGAGGCGCAAAGCTAGCTGCTTGTGGACTATAGAATGCCGATCTCTCCTGGATCGATCACATCTTTCCTCCTTACTCCGGCCCCCATCTTCAACCATTCATCATCATTCCAGGACAGTTCCAACCGATCAGGACAATCCTTTGACCGGTCCCAGTATTGAAGAATTAACCGCGCCACGACCATGTCTTTGCCATCTTCTTCGGGAGAACGGCATTACCCGCGCCATGCACCGCATTTGCAGTGTAGCCCAACTTGTCCTCTCTAGATCGCGCCGTCCCTCGCGAGACCTCAATCCTCAACTTCCTGTCAATTGACACGATCCTGCTTCACGGCATTGATCGTTTCGGTGCAAGCGTCAAGTCATCATCACGAGGCTTAGGCAATTTCCTAGATGCTGGTTTGACTCTGACTAAAACAAGGTGTCCTTTTTCATCCTCGAGAACCAGAAGATCATCGCTGGATATCCTCTACCTCGCAGGAGCAACGAGTCCCATGATGAAGACGGCTTGATGCTGAAACGAACTCTTCAGTATAAAGACTGTGAAGGTTTTTCCTTTGCCTTTGCACAGTGTAGAACAGCCCATCTTCCCACCAAAGAGTACCTATAATCTCATATCTCCCTTTACTCTTAGTTACGCGTCAGAAGTTCACCTTTGATATCTGTACACTGCAAGACTCATCATGGTTCAATCAGATCGACCACCGAAGATTGGCCTCAACAATCAAGTGGCTCGCAGGATCTACAATCCTGTTGGGTTTGCTCGATTCTACAAGTTCGTCCTCTGTTGGTCAATCTCATGCCCAGCATTAGCACACTAGCTAATACCATCAAAGGATCATATTCGCAGGAGCGCTGTTCAGATGTCTCCTCGCACGAGCTGCCTGCATGAACTTCAACGGCATATTCTGTGATGGTGACTTGGCCTATGGTGCTCGTCTGGGAGAGTGCCTTGTATCTCGGCATGACTTTGTGGTTGGCACTGGCGACCGACGCCATCGAGATTGAGATTTACGTGAGTTCACATTCTGCGCTTGGCACTTTGGTGAAAGAGCTGGCTAACGAGCTTCCAGACCCGTCTCACAGCGAGGGAGAACGAACGTCTCCGCCAGGTCTCTAGACAGACTTGTCGCATCTCGCTTATTTTCTAGGAAATATACCCGGTCTTTCTTTGCCTACGGCACAACCTTATGCAACGAGTCTATCCTTGACCTACCGATCCGCACAATATACAAGATGGGAAAGAAATGGTTTCCCTTCTGCAAGTAAGACCTTATAAGCGCCCGCTAACTTCACAATCTCAACCTTGGAGAAACACAACTGAAAGGGCAAAAAGAGCCCGACGGGGGGCTCGAACCCCCAGCCTTGAGATGGTATCTTTAAGAGTCTCACGCTCTACCGATTGAGCTAGCCAGGCTAATTTTCAGAACTCTTTCATCCAGCTCATTAAGAAAGAAAAAGTCAGGCGGTGAGGTCGTTGAGTAGTTGGGCAGTCAGGCAGTATAGATATTCAGGCAGTCAGGCACTTGGATAGTCAGGCAGGCATTCGTCGGTGCGGTCTTGCTAAAGCTCGCCTGATCGTACCTTCAAGCCCTCCCTGGTCGCCAATTTCAAGAGGAACTGCCCCTTTTCAATATCGCGGAACCGAAGGCACCATCTGCTTGAATAAGGTGCTTCAAATTCAGATCGCCACGGATGAATTTCTAACAACCTGATGTCAAGAACTTGACCAGAGGTCAAACGTTATCGATCTTCTGCTGATGGTGTTTACTCCGATTAGAGATGTTGTCGGAGGGGCAGGGAGTTGGTAACACCCACCTTGGGTACTCTGATGCTTTTCTACGGCGTACAAAAAAGCAGCATCGCTTTTCTGTCCTGCGGAATGGGCTTTTATGGACGTTGGAAAGCTAGTTTCTTGCGGCTCCACCACCTGAGGGTTTGTCTTCGATGCTTGGACGACTTGAGGTTGGGGCCTGGACGCACTGCTCGTACTGTTAGTCGTAATTCGCCTATGATACCTACTAGTTCGTATTGAGAAGGAACTGTCGCGCTGCGATTGGGATCCGCAGCAATGGCAAAGGAAAAGGCGGAAGGTAGATCAGAGGTTCCGTCAACACTTACTCTGTCGAGACGATGTACTGCACCTTGTCTGAGGTTTTTGAGATGTCGTAGCAATCGTTCGTCGCTTGTCACGTCGAATGCGGTATCATCTGAGGAACCTCTCCGAGTGGCATATGACAATGCTGGACGTTGGGCCTGTAGTACGACTGAGACGGCGTGCTGTAAACGCGAGGTTTGGCCAGGTATACCCACCTCAATTTGGACGCTACTGCCATTTCTGAGCCCCCCCTTTCGGGCAATCCCTCTTGTTCATTCGGTTCCTTTTTTACTAGGAGGAACTGTGCCTAGAACCACTGAGACCTCCGTGTCCCTTGACCGCCAAGGAGGGAGGATATACATACTCCGGCTCGAAGATGGTAGAAGATCGATCCCAATCCCATCAACTACACGTACCCGAAAAACATCATCATCATCACCATCATCATCATCATCATCAAAAACCCCCTCGGGCCTTGGAAAGTCCTGCCATCCCACCTCTCACGACCCCCCTCCAGACTTCTGCATCGCAAAAATCTGCCCCAACCTCCCCGCCGCAACCCCATCCACCCACTCCACCGCCCTCCCCACCAACCCGCCCTCCCCAACCTCCACAACCCACAAAATCTCATTCAAAACGGTCTCGCCCTCGCCCTCCCCCTCGCCCTCAGCACCCCAAGGCGTCATCCAAAACTCACTCACCACGACCGCCGCCCCCCTCTCCACATCCACAAAACACTCCCTAACCTTGACGTCCCACCCCGCGAGCAAGGGCGTCATCGTGCGCTGGTGGGCGATGAAGGCGTCAAAGGAGAGGGCGTGCTGGAGGGCCGGGCGCGTGGAGACGAAGTAGGCGTGGCCGAAGGTGATGCGGAAGGTTGGGGTCACGAGGGAGGAGAGGAGGGAGGTCTGCGGCGTTTTTTGCGGGGAGGGGTTGTGGGCGAGGATGAAGTTTGTCGCTGCGGTTTTATTTGCGTGTAGCGGGACATTGTTGTTGTTTTTTTTTGTTTTTTTTTTTTGGGGGGGGGGGGGGGGGGGGGTGTGGTTGGGATGCGGGGACGAGGCTGAGATTTGGAGGGGTTTGTGAGTGAGTTTGTTTGCTTGATGGATTGATGGATTGATGGTTAATGGGCATCCGGTTATCGAGGTTCTTCCCGTTCCTATCCTGTCTTATAGACGTGGAGAAAAGGTTCGTGCCCAGAGGGAGGAGCCGATAAGGAGGCATCACCCGGAGGTGAGGGGCCGAATACGCAGTAGGTAGGCAACGTGTGACAGAGATCCAATAATGGAAGTAAGTGGGAAAGACGGTCCCCTCCCAGATCGACCCTTTCCAACAAACGTCGACGTTGTTCCTTGCACCGTCTTTATTTTATACGTGACGGTTCTACCGCTTTCTCCAAGTCTTAAACACGAAGTCCCTCACAACAGTCAAAAGACCCAAAAAACAGACGGGAAGACGTTACCTACCCAAGACACGCCATTATAAAATCCCGCGCGCAAGGCTACCCAAACACCAGTATTAGTATTAGTATTAGTAATATCATACACACCCGACCATCGTAATCACCTACTAGTAGTTACAAAACCCATCCAAGCTTCTCCTTCTCCTCCTACTTCTCCTATCCTCTCCCATCCCACCTCGTAGGAAATACAAGAAGACAAACGCATAACCGTACGTACGTTACGAACGGTATATAATAATCTCTATTCACCACTGTATACACCCTTCTTCCATGTATAGGGAGCAGTCGTTTTAATCTGGAACACAGTCCCTAAAAATAGGGGGTTCGTGGATTTACCAACCATGTGTGAATAAATGCAAGATTATTGGGGGATCTCGCAGAGAGTCGACCTACAGCGTTAAATGATGGTCACTTTTCAGAGGCGGATGTGCGTTCGCGAGGCACGCCTTACACAAAAAGAACAGGAGGCGTCACACAAAAAGAATATGAACGAACAGTACACGGGAACAACAATGAATTGTATTCCAGGTAGAGACTTGCCCCACAAGCATCTCTATATTCTCCCTCTGCTCCCATCATCGTGATAATACCAGTATGTAAAACCACCCAAGCCATACCCAATCGCCTTTGCCCCTTTCTCCGTTGTATCCCCGAAACGAGAAAGAAGCAAGGACATCGCAAACTATC
The DNA here is from genome assembly GCA_014858625.1 of Venturia carpophila. Taxonomy (NCBI): domain Eukaryota; kingdom Fungi; phylum Ascomycota; class Dothideomycetes; order Venturiales; family Venturiaceae; genus Venturia; species Venturia carpophila. Next base: position 2,339,589 of record JACTAK010000002.1, on the reverse strand, counting down.
GTGGATATAATGAATGTCGTGAATTTGTGTAAAAGCAGATCTGATGACGTAAAAGAAAAGTTCGATGGTGGTGGTCTCGTTCGTCTCCAAAAAAATGTATGTACAGGCAAATGTGGTTTGGGATGTGATCTGTGGAAATCCGGTTCCTTTCTTATTGTGTTTGGTGTTTTTTGTTTTCGAAGTCCACTTCGCTTCGCCGTTGAGTGAGCGGTTCCAACTGTCGTCGATATTTCCCTCCTCGCCTCTTCCGTGGTTGTCACTCATCCATCCTAAATCCACGCGACCTCCTGCTGCTGAACGTGCGAAGGATAGACATATTCCCGCTCCGGAACAGGAGGCAGCGAGTGCGGACTCAAGAACCCACCTAACAACTTCTCAATCTCCCGCACGTAGTCTTCCGCGCGGAACCGTTGGAGACCCTTCTGTCTCATCGTCCTGATGTCCCCCTCTCTTTCGACATCCCTCACTGCGCCACCAAACTCCTCTGCAATCTCATCCAGCTGCATCAGTTCCTTTCCAAATGGGTGGCTGCCCGAATGCGATGCTGAGTGGTGAGACGTGTTTGGTGAGTTGGACAACGATGCGGTCGAGAAGCCGAGTGCAGGTAAAGAAGGGGCAGAGGCGTCGGTGATATTCCTGCTGAAGAACTCCAAGGAATTTCTCTTCTCCAGCGAAGTCGATTTGATGCTGCTGACACTGTTTTGTCGCGACATTGTTTGCAGAGATCTTTTGCGCGCCAGGACTTGGTGGGCCTCTTTGCTATGGGAGGGTGCTCGTTGAGGAATCTCGGGTGAGCTGTCGAGAGGAGTTAATCGTGGTCTCAACTCTAGAGATGACACGGATTTGGAGAGTCGTTGCGGTACCGGGGGTGCGAGAGTTAATGATGGTGATCTGTTCAGGGTTCTTGAGGAAGGGAAATATGATACGCGGTCGAGATCCTTCTGATTTGGCGAGGAAATTGGAGACGAAGACGCTATTGACGAAACATCGGTGGATGCAATATCGCGCGAGTTGGTTGATATCGTCGATGTATCTGATTCATCTGCCAAGCTGCGGGAAGAGGATCCTGAAGAAACAGATGAGGATGCTTTGCGTTGTGCTCGTACAGCTGAAACATCGGGCGCATTGTAGGATAGCATGTTCGTCGTGGATAGAAGAGCCACAGGCGAAGATATCGTTCGAATATCGACTGGTTTGTCCGAGTGTCGCATACTGGCTGCTCGTCCTGGTACTGGAGATGTTGGATGAGAGGTTTCGTTGGTAAAGTCTTTGATACGCTTCGAGCGCAACGTGAAGGCCCTTGATATGGACGACATGATTAGCTTCCCCTGTGATGGCAGCCGATCTTATTGACAAATGCTTTGTTTGCCGTTTTGAACCTCCACCCCAGTGTCAAATACAAAGTTGGTGAAGTCTGAGTGGTCGTGAAGCGGGGCGGAGACCTCAGGTATATGACTGCGCCAATATAGATTGAGGGCAGCAGTCAGTGATGGTTAATCTGCCACCGGCTTGTGGAGCGATCCCGACGAGGAATTACAAGGGTGGACTCGGGGTTCCGCTATATGTTTCAAGCAATGCAGACGTCAAGTGACGGACGAGGGAGTGTGTGGGGTTTCGTGATGCAGCAGAACACGGTTTAATCGCCGAATGTCTCTCCCAAGCAAGAAGGAACAAGGTTTCCGATATAGCATACGCGTTCGTATGGTAGATGAAGGGGGTGGTGAAGCTGCTTGCAGCTGGTAGAAGTTATGTTGGAACAAAGAATGTCGATGTCGCGGTTGGAAAGTGTGAAGAATGATGGTATGGCAAGAAATGAGCGGTCCAAGGATTGACAACAGGCTCGCCGGTCGTTTTGGTCGTTGTGAAGGAGGGAAACTACCAGATCCGCCAGGGAACAGAGATTGGTGAAGGAAAGGCTGAAGGGTAGGGAGGACGGGCAATGGGTATAGGTATGCTCCCGGACTGCCACGGGGGCCGACGACAGTGACGGACGGCTAGGCGATAGGGAAGAAGAATCTTTCAGTGGAGCGCACTCGCAGCCTCTGCTTGTGATTGGGCTTGCGATGAAACGTCGGGACTCAGCCAGTCAGGGGCAGACGGGGCTTTGAGTCGCGAGGCGTGGATGTCTCTCTCTCTCACACACACACACACACACACTCTCTCTCTCTCTCTCTCCCTCCCTCTCTCCCCTTGGATTTCAGCAGCAAGTTGCGAGCGCATTCATCGATGTCTGTCGAGAGAGCGCAGTCCAGTCCAGCTCACAGCCTTGATGCCTCGTTGGAGCCAGCTGCCACTCCCGCATCACACTCCATGTCCCTTCAGCGGGAATGTGTCTTGGGTTGGGGGTCTACTGTCTGCATCGGCGCCGATCCAAAGCGCGTACAACTAAGGAACATCTCAAAGGAGCATGCTCGGCCGTGCCTTGCGGTGGCACTCCTTGGCCGATTGGACACCCGCAGGCCATCATAACCCCAGCAGCCTATCCCCGTTATCGATTGCGCTGCTGTTCACAACCAAGACAAGAAAAGTCCCTTCTCCCACTGCCCTCTATCTATTGAATCTATTGAGTCTATGCACCGCTAGTTGGGACGGTTCCTAATTAGCCTTGGTCCCGTCACTGAAACGCCGAGTCAACCGGGCGTGCTCGATTACTCTCTACTGCGGTACCTTCGTTCTAGGCTCCCGCTCATGACAGCTGGCAGCTGGCAGCTGCTCACCAAACCAAGTAAACTTTCGTTGGTGTAAACCTGTAAATAGGTACCAGTCCATGCTCCACGCAACAGACGCAAAAACCTCCTTGGCTTCCGAGACAGGAACAGGAACGCGATTAAACCTCCTTTTCACCATGGCAGTAACATCTGCCGCATGCGGAACATTCGTGTGACGCATCTGTCCAATTTTGTTTGCTTATTGTGAAAGAGCCTGGTGCATGGCTAATTTGAACGACTCGACGCCGGGTCAATGCATCCCTTGGTAGGGGGCTTGTGGGCAGACGACTTTGTGGTGTTTCTCCCATCCCGGGCCAGCTTCGCTTCTGCGTTTGTGACATGGCGATCAAACATTGTCAGGACTGCCTCACATCTCCGCCGCAGAATTCTATCGACGTCATTGCCTTTTTCCGCTACTGGAAACGAGCCCCTTGGGATGCTATTGGTCGAGTTGGGGACGCCCTTTACGGAACCCGCGTGCTGAGAATCTTGTACCGTCCTCATCGTCTCCAAACCTGCATCACTCTTCCATCTCATCGTCTTCATCGGCGCTCTCTCCGTCTTCTGGTTCTTCGCCCGAATCAGACTCACTATCATCATCATCCCCAATGCCAATCAGTCGTTCCATCACCTCGCCCGTAGCCGGTGCCACTCTGTCAGCGAAAATGCGCCGTACAGCAGCGTTCGTAGAAGTGTCCCAAACCTGAACATCTCCCTTGCTCCCAGCCACGGCCAGCCGAAAGCCGACTTCTGCATCCGGAGCAAACGTCGTCGAGAAAACTTTGCCAACGCCAAGGTTTCGAGACACGACCATACTCGGCCCGCTGGCTTGCACGTTCCAAAGCTTGACTTCCTTGTCCGTCGATCCCGTAACTAAGAAACCTGGAATGACCTGATTGACGTCGAACGACGACACGGCTTCATCGTGAGCTTGTAGCGTCCATATTGGCTTCGTTTTTGCTGGGTTTGGAGGAGCGTTGCGCACGTCGTGGTAGTGTATGATGCCAGCCTCTGTAGAGACCTAGGTTCTGTGTTAGAATTCGAGGAACAACAAGAGCCAGGGAGTGTAAACCCACAAAGAAGAAGTTGGGGTCGTGCGGGTCCCACCGCACAGCTTCAACGTCGCTCTCCACTCCCCATCGCGGCGCTTTGGCATTGGGCGCACGCATGTCCGCCGCGACAACTGTTCTGTCGTAACTTCCGCTCAATAAAGTAGTCGTCTCTGCCGGATTCCAGGCCACCGAGCACACCTTGTCTGTGTGGTACGAGTATGACTTGGCGCACTTGAGGGCGCTCAGATCCCATAGCTTGATCGTGCAGTCGGCGGAGGAGGAGGCGAGGAGGTTGCGGTGTTGACGGTTTGCAGCAAGGGAGAGAACGGAGTCGACGTGGAAGTCGTCATTCGGCTTGATGGACTTCTTCTTTTTCTTCTTCCTCTTGAGCTTATCCTTCTCCGAGGCCGTCTCTGCGCCCTGTCCTAGGATAGCATTTGGGTACATGCAATCCACAATGTCCAAATCCCAAATCTCAATGTCTGGGTCCATCGTGCCTACAGCTACAAAATTGCTACTTGCGTCTGCGTCGCCTGATTTTCCAACAGCAAAGTCCAGCCATTCTACTGCCAGCGGAATGGCGGGCAGCATTATGTCGTGATGTACGTACAAGTTGTCCGCGGAATCCTCGTAAACGTAGACTTCGAGATGTGCGATTTCGTCCTCTATCCTTGCGGCTAGAATGAGATTGTCTTCAGCCAATATCTCCAGCTCTTCCCGCTCTTCATCGTCCTCTTCGTCTTCTTTCATCGTGATATATGGATCTTCTTCGCCGGCTTGGTGGTAGGCCAGAGATTTAATACCAGCGAACATGCCCATAGGCGCTCCTTGAGAATGCTCCTCCTGCTCCTCGTCGTCGTCGTAGTGCTCCAGGTCATATTCTTTCAGGTCGTTGTCTACGTCGCTGCTCGACTGTCAGAGAGATTGCTTGTATGCTCCCCAGGAAGAACCATACCCATGCGATTGGAGATCTGCGACAACAGAACTCTTGCTCTCAGCGCCTCCCTCAGCCCCACTGTCTTTGTCCTCCTGTGCTCGTGCCTCGTCCAAATCTTCTTGTGCGTCTTCGAGTTGTAGCTTTGCAAGTTCTGAGATGCGCCCGAGTTCGTCGTCGTCCAGGACATATTTGGTAGGGATTTGGGCCGCTTTGCCTCTAGCTACCCAGCCCAGGGCAGTAATCATGGACATACTGGAGGTGTTGCGTTGCGACAGTCAATACAAAAATGTTTTCGTCGGCGGGCATCTTTGAACTTTTCTGCCCCACATACGTGCCGTGGGCAGGGTTCTTTGAGATCATTCCCGAAACATTCAACACCAACAACCTTCGCCATTGCTGCCGCCATGGACTCCGAGCGCAGCCAGAAACGACGGAGGATTGAAGATGGACGCTCTACTCCTTCGGCACGATCTTACGACCAAGGCGATCTTCGCCCTGATCTAGTTTTGCATCGGTTTCGCAACCCGAAAGCAAATCCAGGCTCTCAGACGCCCCAAAACCCTCGTGATGCGCGCTCACCAGCTCCTCGTCAAACTGAGTTTGATGGCCCAGAACCAGGCGTGGACGATGAAGATGCGAACGATCTGGATCGGGACTGGTATGGCGGAGAAGAGAACGGGCACACGCTGGGTGACGAGACTCACAATCCATTCAGCGGGTTTGATAATGGATGGGTCGATCAGCAGCAAGAGGAGGCGTTATCGGCGAAGAAGAAAGCGCGTCGAGGGGATGTTCGGGCCCTGCAAAGACAAAAAGATGCCGACGCATGGGAAACGAATCGTATGCTTGCCTCAAATGTCGCGCAGAGGAGGGACTTCTCTGGCGATTTCGACGACGATGAGGAGTCCACTCGGGTGCATCTTCTGGTACACGACCTCAAACCACCATTTCTGGATGGACGGAAAGTCTTCACCAAGCAGCTCGATCCCGTACCGGCAGTGCGAGATCCCCAGAGTGACATGGCAGTATTTGCGCGGAAAGGCAGTGCCGTGGTGAGAACCAGGCGGCAGCAGAAAGAGAGGAAACAACAGGCACAGGAGGCGACGAAAGTCGCTGGTACGATCTTGGGTCAGGTCATGGGCGTGAAAGAGGAAGAGGGGGACAGTGCTGCGCCTATGCCTGGCGATGATGCTTCCAAGAACGGAAACAGCAAGTTTGCGTCGCATCTCAAGAAAGACGAGGGACAAAGTGCTTTTAGTCGGACGAAAACGCTCCGAGAACAACGGCAGTATCTACCTGCGTTTGCCGTGAGGGAGGATTTGCTCCGTGTGATTCGCGATAACCAAGTCACGATCGTGGTTGGGCAGACTGGGTCGGGTAAAACCACCCAGCTGACTCAATTTCTCTATGAGGATGGCTACGGCAAGACGGGATTGATTGGCTGCACGCAGCCCAGACGTGTAGCTGCTATGAGTGTTGCGAAGCGTGTCGCCGAAGAAATGGACTGCAAACTCGGCGGTCTTGTTGGCTATGCCATCCGATTTGAAGATTGCACGAGTAGCGAAACCGTCATCAAATACATGACTGATGGTGTGCTGCTGAGAGAGTCGCTCAATGAGCGTGATCTGGACAAATACTCGGTGCTCATCATGGACGAAGCTCACGAGCGTGCATTAAATACGGATGTGCTTATGGGCTTGATCAAAAAGATGCTGGCTAGGCGAAGTGACCTTAGGCTCATCATCACGTCTGCGACATTGAACGCTGATCGGTTTTCCAAGTTTTATGGTGGCGCGCCTGATTTCCACATTCCAGGACGTACATTTCCTGTTGACATTCAATTCTCGCGATCGCCCTGCGAAGACTACGTGGACAGTGCCGTCCAGCAAGTGCTGGCGATTCACGTCTCACAAGGCGCCGGCGATATCCTCGTCTTCATGACAGGACAAGAGGACATCGAGACGACGTGTGAGCTGGTTGGAGAAAGGTTGAAAAATCTCAACGATCCTCCGCCACTTTTGATCCTGCCAATTTACAGTCAGATGCCTGCAGATTTGCAAGCAAAGATCTTCGACAAAGCTCCTCCAGGCGTCCGTAAAGTCATCGTGGCCACCAATATCGCCGAGACCAGTTTGACTGTCGACGGCATCATGTACGTGGTGGACGCTGGATTCTCGAAACTCAAGGTCTACAATCCAAAAATGGGAATGGACACTTTGCAGATCACACCAATATCGCAGGCAAATGCTTCGCAGCGGGCAGGTCGAGCAGGTAGGACTGGACCTGGAAAATGTTTCCACTTATACACTGAGCGGGCATTTCGCGACGAATTTTACATTGCAACGATCCCCGAGCTACAAAGAACCAATCTCGCAAATACGGTTCTGCTGCTTAAATCGTTAGGGGTGGAAGATCTGCTTGACTTTGATTTCATGGACGCTCCACCGCAGGATGTGGTCACCACTTCTTTGTTTGATCTGTGGGCACTTGGTGCGCTGGACAACGTGGGAGCGTTGACGAAGCTTGGAAAGGACATGACATCTTTTCCTATGGATCCTTCGCTGGCAAAGCTGATTCTCACTGCTAATGACTACGGCTGCAATGAAGAGATGGCTACTATCGTGGCCATGCTCTCTGTTCCGAGTGTGTTTTACCGACCAAAGGAAAGACAAGAGGAGTCGGACGCTGCCAGAGAGAAGTTCTTTGTGCCTGAATCCGATCATCTCACGCTCCTCCACGTGTACAACCAATGGAAGATGAATGGCTATTCAGACGGCTGGTGTATCAAGCACTTTCTGCATCCTAAAGCGCTACGACGGGCAAAGGAGATTCGCGAACAGATCAGCGACATCATGAAAGCGCACAAGATGGAGCCTGTGAGTTGTGGTACTGACTGGGACGTCGTCCGTAAATGCATCTGCTCGGGCTACTACCATCAAGCCGCAAAGGTCAAGGGAATTGGCGAGTACATCAATCTTCGAACGAGCGTGACTGTGCAATTGCATCCCACAAGTGCCTTATACGGGCTTGGCTACCTTCCGGATTATGTGGTGTACCACGAGCTCATTCTCACATCGAAGGAGTACATGTCCTGCGTTACCTCCGTTGAACCTCACTGGCTTGCTGATCTCGGTGCCGTCTTCTACTCAATCAAGGAGAAAGGATATTCAGCCCGAGACAAGCGCATCACCGAGACTGAATTCAATCGGAAAGCAGAGTTGGAGGCCAAGATGGCAGAGGACAAGGAGAGGGAGGAAAAGCGGAAGGAAAAGGAAAAGGGCAGGATGAAAGGTTCTGGTCTGAAGAAGCCAGGTTCAGCCGTGGTCAAACCATCAAAGCCTGGCAGTGTCGTCAAGAAACCAATTCGACGACCAGGCTTTCGGGGCATGTGAAGGCAAGTGGATTTGTTGTCCCACCGAGCCAAAAGTCGAAAGTAATATAGGTCGAGATTCAGCCATTATAGGCAATTGGAAATTGTAGTGCCTCTCACCACGAAGACACCAAAGAAGCATCCTCCGACGAATAGAAGGTAACGCGTGAAGCCGATGTGGCAGAACGCCTACGTTCTCGGTACTCCAACGAGTGCTGTTTGGTACTTGGGCGAGTGAACGCTCAGCACACTTGACAGCGTTTCATTCAATTATCTCAGCGTTGCGGGACGCCCGTTATTTTGAATACACCAACCCAGGTTCGCTCGTTTTCTCTTCTACTTTACGAGGCGCTTGAGCACAACATAAAGAGTAGTCAGTTGCATTGGCATGCAACCACGACGGTGGCCATGATACACCTCGACAACATGTGCCTAGCAGCTTACTTCGAACACGGTCGAAGTGCGGTGTTAAGTGTGTTAAATCTGGGAAAGGTTTGTGTTCCTGCTCTGGACCCACTACGTACCAAAACCGAAGACAATTTCTCTTATACACTCCGCAGTCGTTCCTTGGGTTCATGCTAGAGCCAGCTATGACACCACTATCTTGCTCGTCCCCGTCTTCCACCAACCCAGCATCTTCTTTCTTCCCTTTCTCTTCTTTACGCACTCCGCAAAAATGTCAAAAAGGAGCTTCACTTTCAAGCACAGGGACAGCCACCACGAGGCCGCCTACAGTGCTTACGAGCACCCCACCCATGGGAAAGCGTATGAATTCGATGGTGTCATAACCACTCCTCAGCAGGACGTCGACGCAGTCAATCAACGCACCAAGATCCATCCCATCACCGACAGACGAGCCCAGCCATGGCGTGAATACACCTTGGCCAACTTACACAATCACGATGTCACCAAGCTGCCCTCCCTCCAGGCGACAAACGGAGACGTGAAGGAGTTCTTGTTCTTCGTTCTCGGGTGTGATCGCTACGGTCGTATTCTGGAGGATGAGGAGCAGGCTACTGTTCAGTTTATCCAGAGCTTCCCACATGGTGGTGCAGCGTTGAGGCAGTTCAAGAATAAGGAGGATTGGATGGTTGACGTGCCGTATACTTGGTGAGTTTCCCGTCGCCGCGCTACGGAATCGCAATGCTTGATGGTGCAGCAAAGGACGAAGAAACTGGTGTTGATAGTCTCGCAGGACGAGTGTTTCCCATAAAACCTGGGATATCTCCGAGCACACTCGAAGACAGATTGCAAAACACTGCTGCAAAGCCATCACTCCGCTTATCAAAGCTGAGTGTAGGAAAGTGAGTCAATCAATCATATCACCTCGTAGTTGAACAACGGACGATTTGCTAACTCGTCTCCAGGCCAGGCCCAAGACTCGTTTCGTTGAGAAGTTGAAGGTGGCACTCTGCTTCGGAAAGACGGCGAAGAGGAGCGGGAGTCCTCCTCCTCCTTATCCTCCTCCTTATGCAGAGAAGGAGAAGTTCTTCCTCGATACTGAAAGGCTGAGAAGCTTCCTCGTGCTTAACACTGAGGTTCTTTGAAGCGGGAGCTGGTAACGGTCAATTCTGTTGGAGCCTTCTCACCTTGCGGTGGAGGGTCAATGGAGGGTTTGAGGAGGACACCGCTGTCTCTCCATTGGTTTGATGTGGCACGCCCGATGAGGTCTTTTATATTGGTTGTATCGTGGCTTTCCTCGGTGGAAACTTTTGATGGAAATGGCCTAACTCGTATGAGAAGATTGGCAATTTTTGCCACGACGATACAATACTCCTGCCACTCATGAAATAACTCCAAATTCGCCTGTGATTTGACATGATGTTGCTACACCATGCTTCTGCTTGTAGACCTTCGTTGTGCTTCGAGGATCGCAGGGAGTCAGGCTGAAGAGGATCCAGCACAGCTTGACCTTTACCATGCCTCTTTTTCTAAAGTAAAAACACGGCGACTTGACCTCTGCATTGTTTTAAACCATACACGGGTTGATATTGGATCTACCGGAGCATAATGAAGATGCTCATCATTACAAGGCTGACGAAGTCATTGATTGGTGTGCCTGCGCATGGACAGTTTATGATCTCGATTTAGAAACACGCGAGATGGATGACAGGCAAGGAGCAGAAACCACCAACTTCTCACGCATGCACTCCTTGTAAAGCCGCCAACCGTGCTTCCTCACCCGACTCCATATGCCAGCCATCATCGAGGACTCCCGAAGTTCGCTAGACTCCCGTACGTCTCCGACCATCTCCAACCCACCCCCGTCGTCACACTAACATGCCCCAAAGACGACTACGACCCTCTCGACCACCTAAACGCCATTTTCTCACACCCCTCCACCCTCCGTTCCGTCTCCGCTACCTCTCAAGCCCTCTCTCACTACCAGGATGACCTCGACGAAGACATCGCGGCCGCCGTCGCAACACAACTCGCCTCGGACGCCTCCAGCGTCGCCCGAATCCAAAAGGCCAAGTCGGAACTGGCGGATCTGTTCAGGAAGATTGAGGGCGTGAGGGAACGCGCTGTGCAGACCGAACAAGCGATTACAGGCATGACGGCCGACATCAAGAGGCTCGACGGCACGAAACGGAACCTGACGCTTTCCATGACCGCGTTGAAGAGATTGCAGATGTTGACGACGGCGTACGAGCAATTGAGGGGATTGGCGAAGACGAGGCAGTACCGGGAGTGTGCGCAGTTGCTGCAGGCGGTCATACAGTTGATGGCGCATTTTAAGAGTTATAGGTCCATCGATCAGATTGCGATTTTGAGCCGGAACGTCGCTGATTTGCAGAGGGAGTTGTTGGAGCAGGTCTGTGAGGATTTCGAGATGGCGTTCACCAAGGGGGACGTTGGGCAGAGGAGGGGCATGCTTGGGGAGGCGTGTTTGGTCATGGATGCGCTTGGGGAGCATGCGAGGGTTAGGCTTGTGAATTGGTATTGCAATACGCAGTTGAGGGAGTATAGGAGGCTTTTTAGGGGGAATGACGAGGTTTGTTTTGGGTGTCCCTATGGAGATTGGGTTTTGACTGATCTTCTGTGCAGGCTGGTTCACTCGACAATATCTCGCTGAGGTATTCGTACTTCAACCGGATGCTTAAGACGTATGACGCTGAGCACGCGTCCATATTTCCGGCACATTGGCGTGCTGGCGAGATGCTGGCGAGTGCGTTTTGCGAAGGCACCAGGGACGATTATAAAGGCATACTGGAACGTTCCACCCGGCATGCTGACGGTCAGAAGCTGGATGTCAATTTGCTGCTCTCGTGTCTGCAAGAGACTCTCAATTTCGAGCACGGCTTGGAACGCAGGTTCGTTGGCGAATCGCGGTCGTCCGTGGACACTATGAACTCTACAGATGTTCATGCCCATACCGTTGGTCATATCATCTCGGAGGCATTCGAGCCATATATGAAACTGTGGGTTGAATCACAGGACAAGCAACTGGCAGCGTTGATACCCAAGTATCGCCAGCAACCACTGCGGAATACAGAAGAGGAGTTTTCGCCTCAATCTGTTATACCTTCGTCGACGGAACTCTTCCATTTCTACCGGCTGGCCCTGGCTCAATGCGCCAAGCTGTCCACGGGAACACAACTACTCGACCTGTCAAAAACTTTTGGCAAATATCTCGAACAGTATACCCAAGTTGTGCTGTTTTACTTCTTGGGCGAAAAGTCCGGACCACAAGGGCCGTCGCTGGAAGATATCACCATGATATTGAACACCGCCGACTACTGCTACGCGACTTGCAATCAGCTGGAGGAAAAGATCAAAGTGCGCATTGATGAGGATCAACGCGACAAGGTCGATCTTCAGAACTCCGCAGATGCATCCATGGCCATCGCAGGTCTGGCAGTCCGCGCAATGGTCAAGAAAGTCGAATTCGAGATTGAGCCACTCTGGCGCGAAATGCGCAATATGCCGTGGGGAAGACTCGAGAGTGTGGGTGACTCAAGCACGTACGTATCTGAGATGCTTCGCGTTGTGCGCGACAAGGCTGCAGAGATTCTCAAGTACCTGCATAAACCACAATATGCGAGGACTTTCTGCGATATTCTGGTGGAGGAAGTCAGTACGCTGTACAACCAGAATGTTGTACAGTGTCGACCGATATCCGAAGTGGGTGCCGAGCAGATGCTCCTTGATTCTTATGTTCTCAAGAAGGGCTTCATCGATCTGCCTGTTATCAATCAAGATGAAGGTGCCCAACCATCTCCTGCGTAAGATCTTACCCCGTCTAGTCTGCTATAGCCTTACTGACACGATCTATTAGCTATGTCAAACGTGCCACCATTTCCCTTTCTAAAATCGACTCGCTCCTCAAAACCCTCCAAGTCCGACCCTCGCCTCCTGAGGCATTGGTGCAAGCCTACCTGATCCATATAGCTGACCGCTCTGAAACGAATTTCAAGAAGATACTCGAGCTGAAGGGAACGAGGAAACAAGAACAAGCTTCTTTACTTGATCTCTTTAGAGCACATTGTGGTGCGCCTGCGTACACCAAATTACCCGAGAACGGAAACATCCTCACCGGCCTTCAATTGAGCGCCGTAGCTCAGACATCCAGCAACACCGGCGCAGTGTCAACAGCGCCGAAATTCGATGCCAGCACTTTTGGTTCCGCACTCATGAATGTGGCGAGGGAAGGCGTTGATAGATTCGGAAGTCCGAGTCTGGGTGGCGCGGTCGGATTCGCTGGAGCGACAGGTTTCGGTGGAAGCCTGAGTACGACGCCTGATCCGGGGAATAACGGGAGTGCTAATGCTGACGGGGCCACGAGTCAACTCAATGAGAATTTGAAGAATATTGGAAAGTTCTTCAGGAGGGATGTGGGAGGACGGTTTGGGAGGACGAGCACCGGTGATGGCAGATGAGGAGGAGGAGGCACGCAAAGACGGCGCTTGCTCTCTCACCTGGAGAGCGAGGTCGCTGCAATCGAGTTCCTGTTGTCCTCTCTCTCTCTTGACCGTTCGATCGTGACCCTCATCACCACACATCTTCGAGCGAATCGTGTTCCGTTAGGTAACCTCGTGCTTGGCGGCCTCGACGGATTCATCGTGGCGTTTAGTGCATGCAAGTTACTGTGTGTGGAGTTTCCAATATCTAACCTACCTCTTACCTACCTACCTACCTACCTACCCACCCCCTTGGAACCATCCCCCCCACAACCTCCAATCCCTTCACGGAGACAGACAGACAGACAGACGGAGAATCACAGAGGCGTGATCCTATCTCGCGCCTCGAGAGCAACCACCCCGCGCATCAGGGACAAAGAAGGGGAGAAACGAAGAGCAGGATTCTGCGTTGTCGGGAAGAGCCATCGTTCCCCCTCCCCCCCTTTTTTCTCTCTCTTCCCTTTCCTTGCCTTGCCTTGCCTTGCCGTCCCTTCTCTTCCCTTCCCTTCCCTTGACGCTGTATCTGCAGGACGCTCAGGTGTTGCTTGAGCGGATGGCTCCTGTGCTTGGAAGAGGGTAGGGTCGTGTGGAGTGTCTCCACGGACGGATCAAGTGGTCTCGCGGGCGTGATGAATCGAGGAAGTGGGGGAATGGGTGCGATGGATTGATCGATCGATCGGGTGGAGTGGAGTGGAGTGTGATAGTGCTGGGAGTGAGTCACGTCAAAGAGAGTTTGATCCAAGCTGACAAAAAGAATGAGCAGTTTTTTTTTTTGTTTCTTGCCCGTGTGATTCCGGAAAGCCCGTGATCGGAAGGATAGGACCTATGAAGCGGGTATCGAAATCATGAATGTCGTGGGAGGTCGTCGATCCAAACGCCAGGCCCTCCCAATCCCATTCCCAATCCCCATTCCCAAGAGAACCGGCGCCAACCCACATCAATCAAAGACGGAATCCCTTTTTCTAGGCCTCCCATCCCCGATCCTCCACCCACCCGCCTTGTCATCAAACTCGATCAATCCCTCCGCTTCGAGCCACTCCCTCAATCCCACATTCTCCCTCCACTCCCCCACTCCCCTACCGCCACCGACCGTCCTCCTCTCCGCCTCAAAATGCGCACCCACATGCTCCATCCTCTCCTCCCAACTCCCCTCCCCCTCAAACAAGCGCGAGCAAAACAGACACCCAGAGCGCAGCGGATTCGACCTGAGCCGAATATAGCAACGAGCCTGATGGCTCACCAAAGCTTCGTCCGAAATACCCGTTTGGCCCTTGGTAGCCGACGACGACGAGGAGCTCCCGGCGAGAGAAAAAGGATGGGTGGCGTGCATGCGCCGTAGATGTTGCGTGAACAGATCTTTGCGGTTGAAATCGTTGTGGACGGGGTTGTGCGCATCATCGGTGGGCGGGCACATGTCGCAGCGCCAGAACCCCAACTTGATGTGTTGCGTGCTGACATGTCTTTTCCATTCGTTCTTGGATGTGAAGGTGGATTGGCATCCGTATGACGCGAGGGGACAGGAGAAAGGGCGGAGGAGACCTGCTGCTGCGGTGGATTTCTTCGAGTTGGGTTTGGCGATGCGGGTTTTTACTGAGGACGAGGTTGACAGTTTGCGGGTGTGGGAGTTACGTCTGGTGGTTGTGGGACGGGTTCGAGTGGATTTTGGGTTTCGACGGCTGGATCTGGGGTTGTACTCTGCATCGTCTTCCTCTTCTTCTTCGTTGTTGTCGTCGTCGTCGTCGTCGTCGAAACGGTCGTTCGTGGAGTCTCTGGTTGACTCGTCCTTGATCGACTCTCCGATGCCTTCACCCTCCGGATACGGCAAGACGCTCAATCGTCGGACGAGGGGAATGTCGTGACATTCGTGGTCCGAATCACATTCGGCATCTATCTCACTGCCGACGTGTTCTTGATCGTGCTCAAACGCTGGGTCCTGGAAGTTCTGGATCTTGTCGAGAGATATGTTGGAACACTCTCCGCCGAACGGAATGTCTGATGGTCGTCCCAGTGGACTTGCATGAAAAAAATGCGGGAGATGACCTTGACTGAACTCGAGAGGATTGTTGATCAAGTGCGTGAAGTCGATGTCGTGTTGGTGGTGTAACTCATCTGTGTGAGAGGCACTGGATGTATCGCAAGACTGCGATGGTGAGGAGGAGCCATCAGTTAGTGGAGAGCCTTGTCGACAAAGTCCCGTGCAGGAGGTATCGTATGAAGGGTATAGCGCATATTCGCTGGTCTTCCGATCTGCGTAAAGAAGTTCCGATGAGAAAGGCGATGCATTGAATCCCTGAACGTATCGATGGTCCAGCTCCGCCGAAAGAAAGTCGTAATCACTTATGTTGGAATGCAGACCAATGCCAGCAAGCATGGGTGATCTATGAAGTGGTGGCTGTGACACTAGGCTCGATGAAAGTTGAGTGCGAGAAGGCCATGGACTAGGTGTCGAAAATCCATCTGCGTAATGAAGCTGGGAATGCTCCTTGAGACGGCGCTGAGAATCCATAACTGGATGAGGTCGTGCTTGCTTGGAGGAGGTGGCCAGTGCGACTTTTGGAATCGAGTCTCTTGGGAGACTGTGGATCAAGCAAATCTACTGATAACGTTGTTGTAGAAGATTCGATATCTCATCCAGCAGTGATGGTCCACGATGGTTTATGTTTGGTGATGGATGACAATATACGAGTATAACAAAGAGTAGATGATGCTTCGCCAGGGCAGATATCTATCACGGTTCGAAAGAGGCACTGATGCTGTATCTAGACGACAGTGAGACGTAGGAAGGGTAGGTCTGCATAGCCCAGTTAGTAGGTCTGCTCGACTCGGCCACATGTTGGGGGCACAATGCAGACTGGTTAAGAGTAGGAGAGAAAGAGGCTCTTCGGTGTCTCAGTCAGAGGTCACCATCAGAGTGCGAGAAGAATCCTTGCAGAGGAGGGACCTTGGTGCATGGGGCGCGAGTGAATACTTCACCTGCGGCCTCTCCTGAGTGTCGCTGATGGCTTTCGGGGTATCACGGATTGGCTGCGGGTCGACCAAGGGGAGCACAGCATGCAGCCAGGACTTCGCGGACAGACGCCTTCCTGCAGCGTGTTCGCCAGCATCCACACTCGCAAAGCCGTCCCGGACCACACAGTGGAGAAGGTTGTTGCAAAGGACGCGACGTGATTGGAGCAGATGACAGCCATTAGATAGTCGGACAGTCGTCCACGATTCCACAGCGCCCGCCATATCACGATGTCCTGACCGGGCGGAGCGGAGAGTGCCCATTGATTGACGAGACCTCGCGCCCGGTGCGTCAAGCATGGAGGGCGGGTTACCTTTGTCATTCGTCCAACTCGCCAAGGTCCGATATCAGGCAGCAAAGCAGGCCTGGAGGCAGAGGCCGGCAAGTGTCGAGGCCAAGGCAATCATCTGCATGGGCTAGCGGGAATGGAGGCCGCAACGAGCCACACTTGGCACGCGGTGGTTAGACTCAAAAGACCAATGCAAAACGACGACCATCGAGTGCTACTTCGATGTAAGGCCCCCAAGGCAGGTTGGTCAATCGGCCACGGTAGAAGCAGGGCGGGATTGAATAGTGGCGTGGAACCCAGCGGTTCGGCTTTCCAAGACCATCATCGTTCAGCTCAAAACGCCATCCAACCAGGGCCACTGGCAGAACTACTACTTGTGGAGGCTATGTGGGAAGCAGCGCGGCTCAAATTGGCAAGACAGTAGAGACACATGGCCATAATCGATCGAAATCTTGCTCTTTCGTCTTGATCATTCCAAGCCCCAAGTGTGGTCTGGGTACAATTCATCTAGCGCGCATGATTCTGGTTGTACCACCACTTCATTGGCAAGCCGAGAAGTGAGGCATTCGGGAAACTCCCGCGAGTGTCAGCGCCATGGCTTACTCATCTCACGCAGGTCCCCCCGCCCGCACTTGAAGTTCTATGCTGCGCGCCGCTGGATTTGGGTTCTTATGCCCACAAGCCGATGCACCTGCAGCGAGGACCTCCTTCCCGTCTGCTCTAATGCTCTAAAATGCCTCTCCTTTCGAACTCGACATAGCGCCCTTGCCGTTTCAGGTGAGATATGCCAGGAGTCGGTCCTCTATGCCGGCGAGCACATACTCATGCTCAATAACCTCCAAGTTCTCTGCCTCGGCTTGGAACATCTTGTCAGGATCAGCTCCTGGGCCGGTAATTCCTGCAGTTGGGTTCATCTGCGCCATCTGCTGCGCCATCTGGCTTGCAGCTTTAGTGGTGATTAGTCCTGGTCTAGTCGTGGGATAGGTTGGCGCGACTTACAGTTGTCGCTTCCAAGAATGAAATTGTAAACTGGTTGCAAGCCGAATAGCGTGAGGAAATACCACGACAAGCTAGACACCCATCTCACGTCTAGATCGCGGGTTCCCACGCCAGATTGCAGCATCGCCTTGAACTGCGGAGTCAAGGGAAAAGGAAGTTTCACTGCGTAGATTCTCATGTTAGCAAGCCAGAATCGTATACTCGAACGCGTGTCGCTCTCTGATTGATGCGATGCGGCAATGTTTCAGAAGGCCTGCATTTTCAATTGCCTGCTTTGCGAGGCATTGCAACAGTTCGCCAAATTGGCACAGCCCAGCTCTCGCTTTGAACGAGGAGTTGCACGTACTGATGACAAAGCCCGAGAAGAAGGCGTTGATCCATCCCATGATCAAAGTCTGTGGGACCATCATGGCGACATTTCCCTTCATCATGCCCATCATGCCCTCCATCATCGCCGGGTCGGACATGGGGTTCGCTGGTGGCTTTCCTCTGTTCTGCGGCTCCGCAAGGAAGCTGCCGTCTTTGTATCCAGCAACCAAGTATGCCTTGCGCGATTGAAATGAGGAAGGAGAGATGACGTTGGCGTTCGTTCGCAGGTTGACCCCCCTTATCAATGACTTGTATTCTCGTCCCTTTGCTAGAGTCTGCTTTTTCGGTGCGGACTGGAGGAGTATTGTGGCATAATGGCGCAGGATACCTGTCAGAATCTACCAGGTAATTAGCAATGCGCGGCTCCGTCCCCCTTTGTGCTGAGAGCAGCATACCATAACCACCGTAATGGGAAGCAGGATCCACCAGAACAGGGCCGAGTCCCTTGTAATCGTTTGCACCACAGGCTGGCCCATCTTGACTGCTTGTGAGGTTGATGAGTGTTAACGTCGTGTTTTGGTGAGCATCGGGAAACAATACTCTGGAGCTGGTTTAGCGTATTCATATAGTTCGCTAGTCGCTCAAATGCTTGGCAAAACGAAGGTTCCCTCCCTCGCTCTTTTTCTACCCTTTCTCAGACGGCCCCTTTTCTTAAGGCTCTCTCGAGTCTAAGATGTCAAGAGACCATAGAAGAAAGCTAAAGCTACCTTTAGATATCTTTACCTTTTCTATATAATAGGGATCTAGGGTATAGTAAAGGAAATGTCGATTTCGCAGCTCCTTTTCTTCGCTCGAGAGAACGAGAAGAACGGAGAAAAATAAGAAAGTAGCAACGGCCTGACTAATAAAGATAACCTCTAGGAATAATTCTGCGCTCCTAGAATCTGTACGTCTCTTCTCTTCGTAAAGATAATCGAGTTTCAAGTAAGAAATCTCGTCGTAAAATCGAGGGAAACTTTGTTTTGCTAACTTTGTGAACACGCTAAATGACCCTTGTCCGCTTTCCCCATTGGGACTACCTCGAGGACAGATCGTTCGGAATTATAGACATGAACTGCAAACAACAACCACAGCTGGTTCCTCTCCAACACGCCAATAAGAACATATAGGAACCAGAAAAAGAACCTCACGATAAGATCGCGCCGACTACCACCATGTCCGAGGGGAAAATCGCAGTATACTCGGTCCCAGACCTCAAGAACACCACCGACGACGCCCTCCCAAACTACCTCACATCGCTCAAGTTCACGCCCAATTACCAAATCCAGGATGTCAAGCTTGCCCTCGGATACTCGGCGGTAGCAATATCAGCAGCTCTCTTCTACGCCGACTGGAAACTGGGCTGGGATAACACAAAGGCATACACGTTACCCGCAGTGGTCGTCTACTTCCTGCTGAATGGACTCTTCACGTACTGGATCTTCTACGTGGAGAAGGGTGCTGTATTCGTTGGAGAAAAGGGAGATACCAAGGTATGTTTCGTGTCGTCCTCGTCTGAGACCCAGAGAGACCAACAGACGTTCCCCCACCATCTACTCTACAACCATTCTGAACGAACCCTCAGATCACGGTGTCGACCCACGCCGCAAAGTTCGACCCGACCTACCGAGTAACAGTGACGACCACATCCAAGAAATCGCCTTCCAAAACGTCGACCCTCAAGATCAGCGCCCCCTTCTCCCGCTGGTTCACCTCGGACGGCCTTTTCACAGTAAAGCCATTTCAACAATTCCTCGCCTCCTCTGTGCCCGAGATCGGCAAGGCAGACCCGAAGAACGTAGTCGAAGAGATTGGCAGAGGGTCAGAAGCAGCCAAGGCATCGGCCACAAGCCAAAGCGTGCGGATAAACGGTATGGACATGGACGCTGTGCTCAGGCGTTTGTAGGGTGTAGATTACGCACCGCCAGCACGCACCATTCCAGCGTCGGATTTCCTAGAACTCGTCGGAAAGGAAGATAGCACGCTCCTCGAGCTCCGTAGACCCTGCCTGCGGAAAATGGGCGGGGAAGAGGGCGCGGCATGCTCACAGGCGGTTTCCTAGATGGACCATGGATCCTGTCTGGGCATCTGAACACGACTCCATCATCCATCACTTGCAAACACGGGCTCGGGGACTATTTTCGATCCATTGAGAGTCAACCCCAGAAGCCATAACATGCTTCCCAACATCTGAAAAAAGAAAAGGGGGTGGGGGGAGGGACAAAAGGACAAAGGGACAAACGCAAGGCCGCCTTAGTATAGATACCCAAACCAAACCAAATCAAACCATGTACTCGCTCCAAATACACACGCACGCACCCAACGTACGGTACAGTCCGTCCCCTCTCCCCTCATGACCAGCTAGCTACCCGTCTACGCTCCCTCATCCTCATCCAAATAATGACCCATCATTCCACATTCGAGACATGTTCACGGTTTGATCCGTATTCCCGCCGGAGTCCGGACGTGAGGTGAGGTGTACCGTAGGTAAGGGGAGAGAGAAAAGAAAAGAAATCCGATAAAACGCCAGGGCGCACGATCCGTTCCATGGAAGATATACTAGAGGTAGATTTGCAAAGACATCAAATTGATGGAAGGGTAGAAAGTCGCATCGGGGGAAGGAAGGGATCATGATAATGCCGGGGTTCCGCGGTGCATGTACTTATTCACATCATTTACTCATTCGCATTCAAAGATTCGACTCGATTCAAGGTGAGCGAGAGCGAGAGTGCTGGTATTAATGACCGAGCTGACATGCCTATATACGCATGTAGATGCCCTCGCTAGGTACAGAGCAGTTGCCAATCCGTTTTCTATACACCATGAGAATGCTTCGGAACCAATTCGAATGACCAAAAGCAGAACGCAGTGCAAGAATTCATGGCGATTCAGAAAACTTCGCCAGGACCTGTGCATGCCTTTTCCGTGATTTCCAGAGAGTTCGTCACTCAATCACCGTCGTCTAGTCGTATCCCTTTCTACCCTACCCAAGCGACCTTCCAATGTGAAAGAGAGTCCCATTTTCTTCTGCGTGTTTGCCAGATTTTTTTCGACATCGAACCTGGGATGGAGGTGGTGAACCGGTCTCAGGTTGTCGTGAAAACGAGCTCGAATTCATTCATCCAACTCCATCAGCGAGAGACACTCCAGTTCCGTCTTGACGATCCTCTCAAACTCGCTTCTGTCGATTCCCACCGACCTCGCAAGTCTGTACAAACTCTTGATATCGGTGCTGATATGTTGCTTGATGCCAACCTCAGCCTGCGAGTGTTCGTTCGCCTTGTGCTCCAAACGCTCGATGGACGTCGTTGATCTGCGACTTGAGGGCCGTGGAGATTCTAATGGCGCTTCCTCATTCGTATGCCCGTTTGCATCAATGGCCGTTGTGAAGGGTTCGTAATCGCCAGCACCAAGACCCCTGGTCTGTGTAGGTGTGACCAGCTGGTCTTCGTTGCCGTCAGAACGAGGGACTGCTATTGTGAGGTTCTGGCCGTTGAGGGTCGATTCGCCTGGGGCTAGTTGGCCTTCTTCGTCTGGGTCGTGCCCGTCCATTGCTGGTTGCACTTCGCTTGCATAGCGCGCAAAGTACTCCATTTCGCTTTTTGTAGGGCCAATTTGTACGCCTCCTGGTCTCGACTGAGGTGCTGGCGACCGTTTTGCCGTTGGTGTTGGACCGTTTGGTGTGGTGTCGTATTTATTCCAGTAATCATCGTCGTCGTCCTGTTCCTCCTCCTCCTTCTCTTGGAACGAGGCTGCGTTGCCATTGGAGCCGGTGGAGCCATTGGAACCATTTGTAGGGTGGAAATGCTGTGATATTGCTGATCGCGAGGTCGTTACTGCTGCCTCTGCTTCGTCTATGCTGTCAAACCACTCTGTGCCATCCTCGAGATCCTCCAGACTCCGCAATTCCGAGAGTCTCCAACCAGCTTCTTCGCCGCCTTCTTGTCCATCTCCCAAGCAAAACAGGTAGATTGTGATGAGGCCAAATTCCTCAATCTTCAACCGCGTCTCCAGGGTTTCTGAATCTAGTCTTCTGAACTTGATGTCATCGACCTCGTCGAACTCGACCTCGCCGGATACTGGGTGCGGCTCGATCTGCACCTTTTCGACCACTTCTGGCAGCTTGGCGGCCCGACCGTCGTTCCAGTTCAGGAGAAGCAGCCAAGAGGGCGAATCGGCAGAATCTGAGCTGATGTAGGAGATACGCTGGCGGAGAAGGGGTGCTAAGAGGGGCCCGAGAGCCGGGGGAGGTCTTTTCGAGGCGAAGGATAACGGCAAGCAGGCCAGTAGTGGAGGCAACAGCTCCCTTGGACTGGGATTCGGTGTGTAGTGCATATTGATGGGATTCAAAACTCAGCAGAAGCGGTGCTGTGGTAGCAGTTGGAGCAATAATGATGCAGTAGTCAATCTTTCATGTGACCATGTACGTGGGGCAAAGCTGTGAAGCAGGCGCTGTGTAGTTGCAGCTGCAGCTTTGCAGCTTGTTGTTCACATCAGATGCAGTCGAGCATGCCTTTTATATCCGAAGAAAGAGAGGAAGCCATGGCGGAAAGCTTCAGCCGCCGGCCAGAAGGAGGAACTCGAAGCTGCAAGCAGTCGGCGTCGCGGTCCATCAGCCGCCCGCGTCAAGGGCGATGGAGCAGTCAGGCACAGGCGTCCAGACTCTGCTCTGGCTCTGTACAGTGCCCATGGCGACCTCGATGATGGTTGTCAAGGGATGGTCACGTACAAGGCGAGGAGCTGGTTCGATGACATGCGCTGCGAGGGGACTCGGGAGTGGCCGACTTGATTTACTATGTACCTAATGCTCTGGGACGTGAGAAGACCCGAATTCTTCCTTTCCGAATCAATCATGCAAAGCCGAAGCAGCTGCGGCCAACGAGCCGCATGTGATTGGCAGCTTCCCGCAGTACAAAGTAACCGTATATCATATACCTTATGCCCCTTGATCCTTCGTACAAAGTACTATGGTAGAGCTCCCCTGCGTCGCGTGCAGTGGCAGTTTGATTCTTGTATCTATCAATAGCTCTCGCTACCCACTGGGATCCGGGGGCAAGCACCCTCAGTAGTAGTCGGGTATCACGATATGATGGATATATCCCCCTGGACATCCAGCTTCACTAGCATCGGATCCATATCGATGAGCTCCACGTCGCGGGACATTCATTGCTCATTGCTGTGGATCTTGTATCGCAGATGCCAGGAGACCCATGGCCAAGGGAGGCCGCTCTCTCTCTCTCTCTCTGTCTGCACTCGGCAGCAGGATCCCATCTCGATACACAACACAGCAGTTAGTACACTCCGGCTCACTGTAGGCGCTTCCGGACCTGGGATTCTTCCCGCACGACGAAGCACGGCATCGTCCTGGACTCCTATACCCGACACTGCTTCCTGCAGTCCTGCACACCGGAACCCGACATGACCAGCTTCAGCCTCAGCTCCTGACGAGACCCATCTGCTCTCGAGCCTCGCCAAGGCCTGTCAGGACTCAGGACAGTATGCAGAGGCCCAGTGCTCAACCCAGCTAGGCAGGTCGACGTCGGATAGCAACGGTGGTGAGAGTCCATGGCTGCCCGCCCCGCCGCACGCTGACATCGATGGCGCTCGCCCCTCTTCGTTGCCGCATCCCTCACTACTGTCCAGCCCATGGTGAGGCGCAGCGTGCGCTGAACACATCTCGAGTCCGTGACTCCATGGCCACATACTACCAACATGTCTCGAGGGAACTTTCGAGGGACAGCACAGCACAGCACAGCACAGCACAGCACAGCACAGCACAGCCTCTGTACGAAGGCCAACAACATGCCAAAGCAAATCTGCCTCGCTTTTGTCCTGCTGGCAATCCGACAACTCCCACCGCTGCGTCTATGTCCTCCCTTTTGGCTTGCTTCGCATTCTGCCTCGACTCCCACACGCTCAACCATCCAGCTGTTCCATGGACCACCCTCTGCCAGCTCCTCCCTAACAATTGACTCACCCCACCACAGCCTTGGTTCAAGTCTGCTTGCGAAATGCCGCATTCGCCTGCATTCATTTGTTCTCAAGCGCTTGATCAGGGGTCTTGAGTGGGCTTAGACGCCCTCCCAATCGCCGGCGGTAACACGAGGGATTGCCAATCTATTGTCCTCCAACGCTTCCTCGCCGTCAAAATCGCGTCTTCTCTTGGTCTTCGTCCTAGTACCGGAGTTTTAACCACACCTCAGCGATACCATTCTCCAAAGATACTGATCCAACAAGGATCGCGACAGGGCTAAGAGCAATCAAAGACACCTCCGCTCGTATTACAGCATCCACTTATACAATATCACCTACTCCGTGCAAACAGTTACTCGGTCTTTCAATTTCATTACACGTCTTGACCGGAACGACGATCGTCCTCCGATGCTCACAATATGTCTAGTGTAGACACCGCTCCATTGTGCCAGGCTGCATTGCCTCAACGCCATCGAGAGGACGCCTCGAACGCCCGTATCCCAACGTCAAGTGGCCCAGGTATTGCTGATATCAGCTTTCCGAATTTCTTCGACCTGGCCGCAAACGACATGAGCCAGTTTAACGAATCCTTGCCATTGCAGAGCATGTCACCATATCAGCTGGATTATCATGACCAGTGGAATCTCAATCCTTCCTCCAACCTTTTTCCATTGCAGGGCATCCATTCTCCATCTACTGTCAATGGCTCTTTTAGCCCCGGCGAGGTAATGTCTGAGGACAGCATGAACGGCATGAGCACTTACAGCACACCGGTCGTGGAGGAATTTTACATCGACTCGGACTTCTCGCGCAGTCCCAGTATGCTCAATGGCTCTTACTCGAACATGGGACAGTTCGACACCTTGACGACTTCAGACGATCAGCATCCGAGGTCCCAGAACCAAGCACCTTCGACCATGAGCTACACGAACATGCCAGTCTGCGCGTCACTTGACGCATCTTCAATGTCTACACATGGACTCAGCTCAGCCCCGCAACAAATGATGGAATACTCACAAGCAAATAGCTCAGCTTTTCATGGCTTGAACCAGAGTAATGCACATGCTCTCCAACCATTTCCCCAGCTTTCGGACCATGTTGCGTCACAGCCGGGACAGGAATATCCGTCCAGCTTCAGCGTTGCACAGTCCAACTCAAATACGAACCCACAACTTGTTGTCACCGCGGAAGACTGCCGGGACGATCGTGGACAGCCAAATCGACGCTTGAGCAATCGAAGTCGGGGGAGCAAAAGGTCCAACACGCATCTCTCCCCTTACGCTGGCAATGACTATTCTGGACAAGAACCCGAGGAGGAGCAACCAAGCTTGACATTTTCGATTGAACGCAGCGAGGATGGATCTTGGCTTCAGCAAACCGAGAACGGACAGGCAGGCATCAAGCCTGAAGTCCGTGAGGAAATGAATGTCCAGGATCTCCCGACGCTTGACGAAATTGAAGAGGATCGACAACTCCATGAAAAGAATGCCGAGGTTGCGGAGTGGCTCAGCCATAACAATGCTGGAAGCGATGCAGAAGATGGCCTTGCTCAACGACCACGGAAGAAGAAAGCGAACAATAGATGCAAAGCGAAAAGTGCTACCGACACTCTATTTGAGGTAGCCTCTCTTGCCGGCCTGGGTGTTTATCCTTTCGTGCCTGGCCCTGGACTTACTGTTCAAGAGCCAAGTGACGCTGACGGGGAGGAAACATCCACAAGTGAAGATGATGCGGAGCTGGTAGCTGGAGTCCAGCCAGGGAAGGTCGACGATGGCTACTTCCCATCGCTCAACGAGATTGAGACAGAGCTCACTTGGCCAGAACCTGAGCAAGCCTCCAGCAGTATGGTTTCGACAAACTTTCGAGGAATCACTTCGAACTTGGCTATTGCTCGTTTCCATCAACACGCAAAAGAGACTGACAACGCTTCTCTTGCTGCCACCTTGGGCTCGCGAAGAAGAAATTCGGAATCCGATATCGGTAGTGTCGTAAATGCTGCGGGAACCTCAAAATTGCTTCTCAGTCCGACCCAAAGAAGAACAGGAGCCAAAGTGGTGCGCCGAAAAGCAAGTTTCCTGAACAACATACTCCCCAGTCGCAAAAACAGCAACAGGTTAAAAAGAAAGTCTTCCCAGCCGGCAGATGCTACGAGCCCGCCTCGGGTATCTAAAGAGGTGCAATCGCCGCGGCCTCCGCCTAAGCGAATGGGCAGCTTTGGTCGTCCAAAGAGTCCCAGGATTGATACCACTCTTTCCTCCAACCAGAACGAATCCCGCTCTCCCGGCGCAGTCGCTACTGCCGCCTCAAACATTCTGCAACACGGTAAGCAGATTTGGCGGAGTCGCAGTAGGTCCGATCTCAATCCGAAAAGTCCAAAGTCCATGGGTCTAGCAGCTCTCATGACACAACACGGCGGACCTCCGGTGCCAACCTTGGCTTCGCCGCTGAATCTGCCACACGACGATGACCAAGCGTCCGGGGGACGAGGAGGTGACGAAGACAGTGGTGATGATGAAACCGCCGGTCTAGACGGTATCACGATGGACTTGTCCGTCCGAACCGATGTTCCCATTGTGCCAACCAGAGATGGCTTCAAGTATCACGCCAGTCGACTCAATCCACGTCTGGAGAGTTTTCTGCTGGAAAGAATCGCCCAAGAGCAAACGAGGCGCTATGAGCGTCTTGTGAAGCTCAAAGAGGAACATGTACAGGCCGTTGCGAGGCGCGGTTGCAGCAGCAAAACGTTTTGCCTTGAATCTGGAGGCAAGAGTAAGGATCTGCCCCCTCGAGCTGGCAACAAGGATCTAGGTACACCGTTGGTTGGCTTTCAAATCCTGGGGCCTGGGATGACCGAAGAAAATCTCGATGACTCGGGCGAAGATCAGACGGTGGCTGCGCAGTTCCCTTCCGGTGTTCCGATTCCACCTGTTCAACGACTTCCTGCCGAGTTCGAATGCAATCTATGCTTCAAAGTCAAGAAATTTTACAAACCATCCGATTGGACTAAACATGTTCACGAAGATGTCCAGCCGTTCACCTGCACTTTCATTGGATGCAATGAGCCCAAGTCTTTCAAACGCAAGGCTGATTGGGTCAGGCATGAGAATGAGCGACATCGCCAACTGGAATACTGGACTTGCAATCTTGGCGACTGCACACATACATGTTTCCGCAAGGACAACTTTGTCCAGCATCTTGTCCGTGAACACAAAGTTCCGGAGCCCAGACTTCGAACCGGACGAAACAACAATCGACCATCACCTATCACACCTGTGAATGCCATGTCGAGCTGGCAGAATGGTTCAGGTGTACCACAGATGGGCGAGGATGACATATGGGTACTCGTGGAAAAATGCTATCATGAATCAACGAAGCAGCCTCAAGACGAAGCATGTAAATTCTGCGGCATTGTCTGCACAACATGGAAAAAGCTCACCGTCCATCTTGCCAAGCACATGGAACAAATCAGTATGCCTGTGCTCAGCCTTGTGGACCTCAAGCGTGTGGTCGCCGTATCTGGGCCCAGCATCACTGAGAAAAAATGTCAGCAGCACAACGCTCTTCCAACGAAAGTTTTCAGTCATCTCCCGACGCTTTTGTTCGACGAACCAGATGACATGGAGCTGGCAATGGGCTCCCATGACATGACGGCAAACACAGTGCATTCTTATCCTTCCTTCCAACCCCCTCCGATCAACATGCAGCCTGTTAAACTCCCATCAAGCTCTTCGACATTGGGAGGCTCGTCATATCCTCCTCCTTCAGTCCAAGCGCGATCGCGAGCATCATCCTTTGACGGCGTCTCGGATTACTCAGCCTCTCGTCAAGGCACAACATATCCGCCAACCGGCTTCAGCACACACAGCATACAGTCTTCGAACCATGCTACACACTACGATGGACAACAGCTGTTCTATCAGTCAGGGAACAATTATGGAACAGAGCCAAGGAGCAGCGCCTATCTCAAGCCTGCTTCGGGAACTCCCGCAAGCATGGGATACTCGCCCGAAAGCAGCGTTACCGATTTGCAGCAGACCTACCAGCAGTATTGACGAGAGTTGAAGGAAGGCCTGGAGAGGCCACGAAAGTTTACGATACCAAAGTCTGGGATATTCTTCGGCATTCTAGATGTGATGATGCTCATTATGATACCATGTTGCTGCATTTATTTTAGATTTCCTATTCCGTCCATCTTCCTTGTATGTACCTCCAAAAGCGAGAACTTGTTTCTACGCACCCTTGGATGACCACTAGAAGCTCCCCTATCTGGCGTGGGCGATGCATTATGTGCCGGCCTCAAAAGCGCATGGAAAAAGCAATGTCAGCACGAGTAGACGCATGCAGGCGATGCTGGCGATGCTGGCGCAGCAGCCAGGGTCCAAGGCTGTGCAGGACTCTCAAACACGTCCGGCATGGGTGGAGCGCCTTTGAAGACCAATGATTTGCTGTGAGATGCACTACAAGGGCGTTCGGGGTGGTGGCGCCCTGTTTTCGCCTGAGCTCGGGGGTAAGCAAGGAACGGCGGCCTCTCGACTGATTTCTGCGCTGGTTCCTCCTCCCCCTCCCCCTCCCCCTCTCCGTCGCCCTAAAACCAAGTCATGGCCGCTCTCGGTCAGTCACGCTCGTGTTACTAGGGCCGGGCGGTGAGATATTGGCTTTGCTGCTACTAATGTAAGCCTTTCCTCTGCCTCCGCATCTGCCAGCAGAGACCGTACCTCCTGGAGCGACGCCTGATTCTAACCGCTGCTCCTCCCTGACTTTGCCTAGCCTGCCTTTGTTCTTTGCTATCCTGGATTGTGGAAATCGATTCGAGTATGTTCTCTCTTATTTTTCGCATCATCTTTCTTGATGCGCTTGGATCCCAGGCTCCTATCGTTTGGGGTGCGCGCTTATGACTGGCTCATCTGTGGTCGTTACCGACGAGCGCTTGTATTATATTAATCAATTTGCGAATGTGTTCTTACAGCTTAACAGATGATGTCAAGCTCTAATCCATATTCTTTCGATGGAGACTTGGACCTTGTACGTTTTGTTCGGGTATACCCCCAAAGGCGTTTGCTAAATGTATGTTGAAGACGACTTTCCCGTATACCTACAGACAGGAGGAGCCGTCCTTATATCATGATCTTCCTGTCTCTCCATCACTTCGTCCTTCCAAGTCGAACAATGCTGTCTCCTTTTGCCGCGACCAGTCACGCCAGGATACCTCCATGTTAACGTCGCGTTTTGACTTTGCTTTTTCGGATTCCTCCATTCTCGTTGACGCGGGTCCATTCGTGCAGGCCAGTTTTCTTGCTCCATATCCAGGTCAGATATCTGCCTTGTCAAGACTTCCAGGAGCGGAGCCAGTGTCCCTTAACAAATACTTGACCGAGGGCGGCGATTCTCCCTGGACTGGCTTTCAAACACCGACGGGCGGCCACATTTCTTCCACGATCATCCAACCCAACCTGAACTTTTCAACTCATAGAAGTCAGCTCCAATCGGAAATAGAGAGCTTTACCACGGCTCTGTGCCCTTCGGATTCGGGCTACGGCTCCCAGCCTGTTGCAACCCAGTCTGTGAGAAGTGGGGAATCCTCCAGTCAATCACCTCAAGACGCGCTCTATTCCGAATTCGACAATTTTTCCCTTTCTCCCCCAATGCCTAAATCGTCTGCCTCAACTCCACAGGTTGAGGATCAGGGGCCGACCAAATCAACACAGAGGATTCGAGGAGGCAGAAGAAAGTGTGAAAAGTGCAATGAGATCCTGAAGTGTCCGTCGGACTACAGGTGCGTGACGCTCGGTTGGTCTGGCGAGATAGGCAAGGCTGAATTTAGATGACAGAAAGCACATGCTCAAACACGACAAGCCTAATAAATGTGACGTTCCAGGATGCTCTCGCGTGGATGGATTCAGCACGATCAATGACCTCCTCAGACACAAGAAAAGCAAGCATGGAATTGGGATAGATACCATTACTACCAGTTTCAAATGCGCGTCGCCAAACTGTAAAAACCAGGCGAAGATATGGCCCCGGCGGGATAACTTTAAACAGCATATTCTTCGTATGCACAAGGACGAAGACGTCAACGCACTGATCTCGAGGCATGTCTCGATTCCGTGTTCATGTTTGCCACTGCTGACGAAAATCCAAGATCGGAAATGAAGAATGGAACATCATCCGATGGTGCAGACATGGACGCCGACTTGGCCGGCATGTCACGATCATATGCCGAAGCTCAGCCGCCTACCGTGCGCCCAGAAGAGCTAGACATGATCAATTCAGAGACATTCAGCACCGCTGGCGATTCGTGGCTCCAGTCGAACCTGTCAGGTGGCCCCCCAGCTCACCGCTCCAGCGCTCTCCCCGCACGACTTCGCGATCCTCAAAACTGGATCCATCATTCCAGCATAGATGATGTTCGTGGAAGTAATGCTTCGCTACATAATTTGACTACTCTCGCAGCTGTCTCTCAATTCCACCCCACGATTCAGACAGATGGGACGGGCCTCTCGCAGGGCCATAATCACACGTCGAGCACCCCATTCAGCGTCACATCCCCGAATTGTCACGCGGTCTATGACGGCATGGGCGCCCAAGGATGCTCCAAAGATGCAGTATTCCGGGCGACGCTCGAAAGATTCGATTTCGACAACGCAAGCAACGAGCAACGAAGGAAGATCTTGCAAATCTTAAGCTCTGACGGTCTTATGGAAGGCGATGAAGACAAGTCGGAACCCTCGTCTGAGTTCAAAGGGAGTCAGAATCTCTACCCATGCCTTACGCCTGGTTGTCGCAAATATTTCGTCAAGAAGGCGAGTCTGACGTAAGTCATGGAATCCTCTCTGAAGACAAGTCTTGCCGGTAATTAAATGCATTGCAGCAAACACATGGTGCGTCATACTAAACCCTGGTGCTGTACTTGTTTTGCTTGTGATAAAACATTCGGATCCAAGGCAAGTGCTTTCCTCCCTGTCACGACTAGACGATCTGACTTAATTACGAATAGGATGACTGGAAACGCCATGAACGCAGCCACTTCCCAACGGCTGAAGTCTGGATATGCCAGATGCCTGACCTCGATCCATCCGTATCAAGCCTATGCCACATCCGCGAATACGACCGCGAAGAGTTCAGAGAGCACTTGCGCGAGGACCACCATCTAACAGCTAGGACCGACATTGATGACATGACTCTGGAGTCCAAGATTGGCTATTCACACCAATGGTCCAACGCCTACTATCAAGTCAATTTCTGGTGCGGATTCTGCGCAAAGATCATCCAAGCCTCCCACGATCCTCACAAACCCGTGTCATCCGGAAAGGGAGACGACAACAACCCAGCCAACCACCGCTGGGACCACATCGGCGCTCACTTTGACAAGGAAAGGCGGCAGATGAAAGACTGGACGCCCTGGGAACGTCCTGGTAACCTGAAAGACGCCAAAATCGTCCGCGAATCCTACGACGGCAAGGAGAATCCGAGAAAGGAAGCCAGGAAAAAGGAAAAACTGGTCCGGGAGTGGGAGATGAAGCAGCAAAACGCCAGATTGTCTGGACCCAGGACGGGGGAGAAAAGGAAAGCGACGGGAGATCATCCGCACAGGAGTCGGAAAGTCAGGAATACAAACGTGAAGTCTTGTTATTGGCATTGTGTATGTTTTCCCATCCAGCCCTCCTACAACCCTTCTTCCCATCCCTCTCCCTATCCCTTTCCCCTTTCTTTCTCATTCACTAACACAGACCACCCAGTGCCAATGCGGCAATGGGCCCGTCTCGATTGAAATCCACGCCTCCTGTCCCGAGTGCGGACGCGAACGATGCGACGCGTGCGAGGGGAATTATGCGAGGGATGGGGGTGAGGAGGCCGCTCTCGTAAGGGGTCCCTATGATTCTTGGGGCAGGGACGGGAAGAGTCCTGGGAGTGATGATAGCACGAGGCTTGTTGATGATGTGGGGATTGATCTGGCTTGGGATATGCGTGGTGGGATGCAGGGGATTCGGGTGTGAGATGCAGGAAAGGTGCAGTGGGTTTGTGATTGGTCATGTTGGATTTTTTGCGTGGGCGGACTTTTGCACGGGTAGTTGGTTGGCTGTTGATGTTCTTCTTCTGATCTAGATGGTGTTTTGTGTTTGTGTTTGTGTACTCGTCATCTTCTTCTTCTTCTTCTTCTTCTTCGCCTGTGTGACCTACCAACTAATTGATTATCTCACGTGGGGTGTATTCACGTTCGCAAATCCCGTGGACTTGACATTGACTACCGACCGCCAACGAGACTTCATCCGTAAGGGTGTAAGTGGGTAAGTGGGTGGATTCTATTCGGTACGCTGATGACACGCCGTTGAACCCCCAGCGGCCCGGCACTCCTTCCCTACTTATCGGTGATGGCACGCTAAACCACCTACGGATATCCCTGGACCCGAGGTCCATAATTTTCCTACCTAAAACAAGTATATAATTATCTCTGAGACTACCAACTTCCCAAGTTTGTCCCGAGCATCGCGAATACGGACAGCCGGCATCCCTGGTTTCGAATCGTGCCGTGTGCTATCTTGAGGTTTGCGTCCGAACGCGGTGCTGGTCCCCTTGGTGAGCGATGGATCTGCTGTCATTGTGGGTGGTGGTGGTGGTGGTGGGAGTGATGAGGAGCCGGGTATTCATGCTGGACTTGACCGTGGCGCTGGTCGCTTTTAAGCGTTCCAGGGGCGCGGAGGGAGCCGCTGCTGGTGGCTTTTGCATCGGCGTGGATAAGTCAGCGAGATTATTCCGGTGACGTTTGTCGTTTTCCGCATTGGAATCTACACTTTTGTATATCAAGAAGAGCTTGGGCTGCTTTGTTCGTGGATGGAACTTTTTTTTTCTTTTTTGTTTTTTCTCAGTCGTGCTTTGTCCTGATCTTGCTGTTCATTCTCCTCCGTTTGATGCTCGTGTAATCATTTCGTCCGAGAAGATGCATGGTTATTTCGAATCTCGAATCTGCTCCAAGCCCTTCCGGATATCCTCTAGCTTTCTTTTTTGGCCCTGCTGCTCATCGAAGTTGTCGTCTTTCAGCCATTCTTCGAATGCTCTTTTACACACTGGCCATTCCGAATCGATGATCGAGTACCAAGCAGAATCTCTATTTCGGCCTTTGTTGATTTGATGTTGCCTGAACGTCCCTTCATATACAAACCCGTACCTCTCCGCGGCCTTGCTAGACTGGACATTCAACGCATTGGTTTTCCACTGCAGTCGTCTATAGTTTAGCTCGAAGACATGATTTGCGAGAACATAGAGGGCTTCTGTGCCGGCCCTGCTCCTCTGCATCAGAGGCCCAAAAATGAGCCCGATTTCCGCGACTCGATTGGTGAGGCGATCCTCGGAAAATACAAGGAGTATGCCGGCGGCCTTGCCCTTGTGCGGCCCAGCAAGGAGAAGGACGGTGTAGCTGGCAACGTCGGGGCCCATGTCAAGGAAACGATGCAGGTTCTTGTCGAACTCGACGTCGCTAAAGGGACCCCCTTCAGGCCACCATGTCCACAAGTCGTCGTGGGAACCTACATTCTCATAGAGGCTGGGAAAATGGTCCTGCTCGAGGCGCTCCAACCTCACATCCTGGCCAATCAGTGGTTCGAGACTTGGCGGACGCGCTGGATCGATGTTGGTGACCACCGCTCCCAGATTGGGGGGTTGTACCGACATGCTGCGGTTGTTCGTTGTTTCCAGGCTTCGTCCGTGGTGTAGAGGCAGAGCACAGCTATGCAAGAGGAAGTGTGGAGGGTGGATGAGACGAAACGTGGTTAGGATGGAGCTAAGAACAAGCCAAGAGAGATAGGTATGCACGTGTACGCGTCTTAGCGTGTTGCATAGATCAGTGCGTCAAGCTCCGACTTCCATTCGATACATCTTCTCCTACAACCATTCATCGCACCGGAAAATCTACGACTCGAGCTCCTCTACGTCTTGGGCATGTCGATTGCGTGACCAATTCAGAAAGCAGCGTGTACAGTGATGAGCCACTTGGAACTTGTATGCTGCTGTGCATGCACGAAGTCTTCCAGTGGCCGAGTGGGAAGCACAAAGGCGCATCTGAGCCCATTGGGACGATGTGCCAGACTGAATCAGCAAAACAGCGCGGCGGCTTATTCGGATGGTCTTGCGCAGAGTCAAGGACCGTGTTGACCTCATTTTCTCCGGCACTGGATACGTCAACCTTTCGACGCGCGAAAAGGAAACCCAACGAGCGTTTCGGACCGAAAGTGGCATTGGGACGTATGGTAAGAAGGGTCAAATGCTCTCAGGATCGTCACGACTCCATGAATGTGCGATTTATGATCAAGCGAATGGGCGCTGAGGTGAGACGGCAACGGACAGTGGGCAGAAGGCTCAACAGGGCTTACACGTGGAGGGAGAAAATAGTTGTACGTCCCTTTGGACCGACAAAGATGAGAGTAAACAGTATTTATCGCTATCAAGCAAGGCAACCCAATCCTGCGTGTACACTGTCACAAGCGTTTTTTCCGAGACCAGGTAGATTTCTTGCATCAGCTCACATCTGATGAACCTTGCTATTCTTGCTCCATCTTCTGAATGTCTTGCCCTTGTAATAGAACAAGATGCCAAACAGGCACCACAGAGTGATTAGAGCCGCATTGGTCATTATGGGAGCGATGAATCTAAATCAAAGCAATCATCAGTATCCCTTTCTGTCAAAACACGATAAGAAGTGACTGACCCTTTCTTTTCAGCCCACGGCGTGATGAACTTTCCAAAGCCGTAGCCCCAAACATTCTTGTTGACAGTGATTGAGACAAACAAACTACCGGCAACAGGTTTGTAGCTGTCCACGGCGTAAGTCGAGACGATGCCAGGCAATGCCGCCACCTGAATACCTGCACACGTAAAGCCAATGACGACAATGACTTCCCAAGGCCAGTGCTTCTGATACCCGACCGAGACGATGATGTTCCCCAGAAGCATGATGAGAACATAAGGGATCATGGCCGGCAGTCTCATCTCCGGTTCTCTTACACCGCCGTTCTTCTTCGTCGCACGTGCAGACACCCAATCGCTCAACGGCCCAGCAGTAGCAAGGCCAATGAGAGCGCCAACCAGTATCGCAAAGTTGGTGAAGCCGATGGTTTGCGTCGAAAAATTGTAGGGCGGGGCAGCAAAAGCTTGCGTTTGCGTCAGGTTTATGGCCAGGAACGAAGAACACGACCAGGACACGACAAAGGACGCAAACTCAACTATCGGAAAGGCGAATAATTTCCAGGGAGTCCAGAGATCGAGAAATATCGACTTGTAAGGGTGAGCGTTTGGTTGGAAAAGAGCCCATTGGGATCTCTTTGGGCGGCCTTTGCCCAGATAGGGGTCGCGAGCGGCGGTATCTGTTGTGACGAGGCCGTTATCTGTAGGAAAAGTGGATTCGGTCGTCACGACCTGTTCCACCGTCGCGTTCTCTGTCATTGATGTGTTGTTGCCAGCTTTCTCAGTCTCCCCAGTATCGAATTTCTCTTCAGAAGTCCCTGGTGATGGCCTGTTCAGTTCGGATGAGTGAGGACGGTGGAACTTGGTCTCGGGAAACATGAACGCTACCATGAGCGAGGTCAGGCCCAGAAGGGCCACATTGAGCCACCAGAAGCTTCTCCATCCGACGTGCAGCGCCATTGATCCTGCTATCGTAGGACCAATCATGAGGGAGCCCATGTACACGACCCAGTATAGCGTGTTCCACTTCCCTCGATCGTGAAGGAAGAATACGTCCGCGATGACGCTTGGCTGTATTGTCTCTGCCGGACCGGCCCCAAGCCCATTTAACACGCATGCTCCCATGAAGGACCCATAGGTCATTGCACGAGCTCTCCATATACAAGAACCCATACACAACAACGAGGAGAACAGCAGAACCGGCCGCCGACCGAAGCTTGTAGATATGGGGACCCATAAAAAGTTACTGAACCCCAGGACGAGGATACAAACACCGGTGAACTGAACAGCCTCCGCAAGCGTGCAATTGAAAGCATGGATGTAGTCGTCAAACATGGGGGCCAAGGCTAGGGGCCCGAAGCCCTGCGAGAAAGTCACCATGCTGCTTGCTGTAATGGCTGAGATCTTCCAGCCCGTGCTCCAGTTCAGTGGATCATTTGGATCATCTACAATCACGATTAGCTGATGGAGTGCTTCTTGTATGATAGGCCAAGTATACCCGTCGGCTGTGGTACGAGCACTGTCGTTCCACCTTTGAGAAAATGGTGCGAGGCCAAGTCGGTCATGACCTCTGTGCCTGGTAAGATCTCGACATGGAGCTCCTGCTCGATACGTTGCCGTTCCTACGTTGCCAGTCAGCCAACAAACTCTAACTTCAAATCCGGCAGACTCACTCGGTCATCGTAATTCATCTCCATCTTGACCATGTACGAAAATGAAAAACCAGTCAGCTAGTGAATCTGAAAAGTACAAGAATAGAGACGAGGGAAGATTGGGGCTGGATAAGCTGTCCAGAGCACCGTCCTTCGTGCGCAAAGGACACCACAAGACAACGTGCAAAGCTGTTGTAGCAAGCGAGAACCATCACCCCACACACCAAGCTCATCAACCATATATATAGACCACCCAGACCATCTGCCACAAACCCAAATACCGAATTTCAACTGCCACACCCACATCCTCGGGCAACAGCGATCAGAACCGACCCATGGATCCCTCCAAAGCGTCCTAGATCACACAGCAACGACCAACGAGAGCGTTCACAATCTATGTGACATGTGTGACCCCGCAATATCGCAGGACGTAAAGAAACAGGGGGAAACTATATGGCATCCCAGCCCGCATGCTCGCGCGGAGTCGATCGCGCTCGGCGCGCCACTGACATTCGACGACAAGCGGTTTGGCGGGATCTAGGTCGTTGATGGCATGGATGTCGTAGATCAGCAGGCCGTGAGGCAGGGTTATCGGTAGTGAGTGTCGGCATTTCCTCATGTTCGTATTGGTGATGATGATCATGAAGATGAAGAAGAAGAAGAAGAAGAAGAAGAAGAAGAAGAAAATGATGATGATGTTTGACAAGGAGTTTCAAACTCTGGGAGTGGAGGTTGGTTTAGCGGCCCACGAGTCAGCTGGAGATCAGAGTTCTCTAAGTCCGTCCAGCTTCAATATTATCATTACTACCACAAGTTGTCCGATACGGTCGCATGAAAAGAAGCATATCTACAACGTACGAAACATCCTCCGCGCCCTCCAGCCTCTTCCATCGAATTACAAGTTCAATCTGACGTATTCTATTAAAGCAGCCTTGAAATAATATTTATTTGTGTTGGAGTTACCAAGAGTCCAAGTCTTTAAGTAACCTGCTCACCAGCTCCCAGTGGCTAACTCCTCTTATAATTTCTCGTGAAGCGCTGGAGGAACTACTACAGGCTGTGTAAGCTAATTTTGATCAATCGGCTTTTGTTACGACCGAATTCTTGGTCTAGGTTGTGACCAGCAGGCAAGGGTTTCGATCCCGACAACAGCGACTCGGAAGACGAGCGAAATGTTCGCAAGAATTGATACATTGCTTGGCAGGTCCATGCTCAGACCTCTCCCACGTTAGAGGTAAAGAAACATGACATCGGTATCGGGAAAAGTATTTCTCACATCCAACACTTAGTCTAACAAATACAAAGTCTCAGCAATCATCAACTAGAATCAACAGACCCTCAAAGCCTAGCCCAATGTAGATCCATCCAGCCAACACACGCTGTGAAGGACAGTTATGATCAGATCATCCATGCTCAAATAGCGAGCAAAATGGAAAGAAAGAAGAACAACAACGCCTGCTAATCCGAGCATGTGATGATGAGTGAGGCTCCACCTCCGCTAAGCAAGATCATTTCTTCATAGCAAGTTTTGTACGTCACGCGCTCGCCAAAACGTCCCATGGAGTCTGTACTTCTATCTCTTCCTCGTGATGCGTAGAGCACCAGTTTTGAATAGGAAGAATATACAGCCCGTGAAACGGATAACAGATAGACCAGCCGTGACCCAAAGCAATGCCGTGAAGAATGTGGCTGTACGCTTGGTGGAAGCCGATGACGCCTGTGAACGGAATTAGTGAACGTGAGGATCCTGTTCGGATGAGAAAACTTACGGGGAAGATGAAGTCAAAGGTCTCGCTAGTGATCACAATGACAATGATGATATTCGAGAAAATCCAAGTTGACACCAATTTTGTACGGAAAGACTTGTAGCCATCGTCGGTTGTCTTTGTGTTGTCTTCGGGTGTTGCCACAAACGGCGCCAAGGCTCTCTTCACAGTGGCCTCGAACTGACTATCGATATCGGCTTGAGCCAGATCGACCTCCTCAATAACTGTATGTTTGCCGTCACTTGATTTCTCAGTCTTGGCCGATGGAAGTGCTTCAGACTTGTCCGAACCCTTGGTACCCCAGGATACATCGTGCCAATTGCTGAAAGCGTAGACGTTGAGGATGTTGGTGAAGGAAGGCATGAGCAGAAGATATTGTGGGAAGGATGTGAACATGTGCCATGGATCAAAGTACAGGAAGGAGGCGATGTAGTAGAGACCGAAAGTGGCAATGACGGCGATGAGAATGACACCAACACCATCTGGGGAGAAGAATTTCTCGAGGTCGTTGAAGTTGTCCTTGACGGTGTTCCCGCTGAGGGCTTTTCCTAGGAGGTAGAATGACAGGACGATCAGGTAGGCCTGGATGACGGCGAACACGCAGAAGGAGACAATGTAGGATATTCTGGATCCCTTTGGTCTGTTTCCGAGGGCCAAGATGAATTGCAGGATAACGAAACCAAGGTAGATGTACTTGAGTACGGCATTGACGTGAGGCGAGTATTTGATGCCGAATGGCCATCCTTTGTTCGCGGTTGTATTTGTTGGGTTCTTGATCTCATCGACGGTGCCGCCAACAAGATCCATGATAACAGAGGTAGTCAACCAGAAGGAACCTAGCATGAACCACGAAAGTACCAGCATGGCAACGTTGTAGAACATCTGCAGGACGAAGAAGAACTTCCGGACAGGGTTGTGGCCACTCTTGAAGAAACGGCCGAAATGCATCAGCGAGTAAATACTGGCAGCGAACGAACCGTTTAGCCAACGACGACGTTGCGAAATGAATTCGGGCGCAGATTCCGGTACATCAGTTTCTCCCTTGGAAGCTTTGACATAGGTCAGATGCCATTTCGAACCCGCTTTGGCGACCAACTCGAAGCAGAGAATACGATCTTCGGCCAAAAACATGTTCTTCTTGAAAATACCCATGCCATCGATACCTTTTGGACCCAGAATTTTGGCAAGAGTGTGATCACCGTGGAAATACTGCTCGAGAGGTCTGCCCATGATCGCGCGGTATCGGTATGCCGAGAAAGCACCAGGCAACACACTGACGTATCCGAAGGAACTCTCCAAAGGCTTGTCCAGAATGTTACTGATCTTGTATTCGAAGTTCTGACCAGCAACAAGCGGGTTGAGGAGGTTCTTCCAGCCACGACCTAATATTATTAGCAAACAATAGAGATATATAGAAAGAAGAATGTATTTGTCTTCGGTATAGTCTTACCCAGCATAGCGTGAATCTCACCGCAAGCACCTCCTAGGTTCTTGTCGTTGTAGAAGCCTTCCCACAGGGCAAGCAAAGATTTTGGGCCTGGCTTGGTACCGGCATCGAGCAGAATGCATACTTCTGGGTTGAGAATGCGGCCGAATGCGGTGAAGAGCCAACGATGCGAGTTAATCTTCTTGGTGTTTTTCTGTTTCAAGCAGAACATCATCTGGACAGGGGGGAGGGTCGTGGCACCGTCATCGAGAGGTCGAATCAGCTGCTGGTTGGCCGTCACTGATAATTGCGTGGTGTACTCGAACTGGGATAACGTCAGTGCTGCACAAGAGAACTGTCGTGATCCCAACTCACAATGTGTGCTGTTGTCTCTTTTCCATCAATGTCTTTCTTCATCAAACCAT
The DNA here is from genome assembly GCA_014858625.1 of Venturia carpophila. Classification (NCBI taxonomy): domain Eukaryota; kingdom Fungi; phylum Ascomycota; class Dothideomycetes; order Venturiales; family Venturiaceae; genus Venturia; species Venturia carpophila. The sequence goes on along the minus strand of JACTAK010000002.1, from coordinate 2,300,062 downwards.
CTTGGTAAACACCAACTGTCGCGAGGAGATCAAGAGTTCCCTTGTCGCAAGGGTCGATACCGTCAAAAACCAAGCAGACAACGATCTTCTGCCAAGCTGGACCTCCCTTGTTCCAGAATTCGGACTTTTTGAGGTTCACGATCTCGCGGATGTTCTGCATGACACCGTGCAGGGTACGGGCTGTGAGGACTTTATCTTCGTTGTACGCCGTGATGGCAATAAGGAGCTCAGTGTGGCGGTTGTACATGGCTGGCCGCAGGTTGTATCCGTTCTTGAGCGTAAAATCATTGGGATCACAGGTTGCCGCGGTGTCTTCACAGCGATTAGCCCAACGACGACCAGGATATGAAATTTGCGAACTTACATCGCATATGGGTGAATTCCTCGCTGCCTGCTTCGAGGTCATTCCTGTACTTGGCCTGGATGGCATTCTGAATGGCGCTGGGAACTGGGTAATCGGCACTCAAAACGGCGCCCTGGGCAAGTTTGATTTTACGCGTAGCATTGCGCTTGAGTCCACCAGCAGCAGCTCCGCCGCCAGGCTGTTGACGTTGCCTCCATGCTTCTGTCGAGCTCGTCTCGCTTCTGCTGTATGGCGAGGCAATTCTGGGTGGGATGTCGTAGCCAGATTGTTGCTCCTCGGCGTAGCCCTGGTTGTAACCGGGACCATAGCCAGTGTTGTCGGCGTACGTCTCACTGAGACTGTATGAGGAGGTTGGTCGTACTTCAGGAGTTCTCATGCGGTCTGGATGCTCAGCTGCGTACTGGTTGCCAAAAGGGCCCTCGCGGGTGCCCGTTGGATCAGCGTGGAGCAGCGACTGAGCGACCTCGTGTTCTTCATCTGAGCCCCGACGCGATCCCGGAGCGTGATAATGCTGTGGAGGAGTCAGCGTGTGTTCCAACCCTAGTCGTTTGCCTCATGTACTCACCGACCCAGGAGGGTGATTGGGATCATTGTAGCCTCCTCCGCCGCCATAGCCTTGGTGAGCCATTGTGCAGCAGGAGCAATAGGATTATGGTATGGTAGACGAGCGGTTGAGTATGCACAAGCGAGTGGATGGAGATATGGAGATATGGAGAAGATGTTGTGCGTTTGTCAGAAAAGAATCTCGGGGTTAGAAGTGTCGCCCGCGTGGTGGTGAACGGTCTTTTCAGCTCCTCACCCTGACAGACCTTGGCCGGGTCCCCTGTCCTGTGCTCTTATAGAGTAGTCCGCAAGGGGCAAGGCTTTGGCGTTTGTCTTGCGCACAGCCAACGGGAGTCCTTAATCGTGTATTGCAAGCGGCTGCGGGAGAAGACGTTTGTTTCAAATGCAGGTGGGGTCGTCCTTAGAAGAGGATTGTAGCGAGGCACAGGGAGAAGATCAGCTTCTCCTGAGGCAATAAGACTCTGTCCAAGAGATCCAATGTTATGTAGTATGTAAGGCGAAGACTGAGTTTCTTTCTCGCAAGCCCTTGCGGTGGCGCCGTGCCGTGATGTATTGGTAGGCAGGTATTAATAGTTCTTCTACACAGCCTCCCTTGCCTTCAACAGCGAACAGCATGATTCTCAGCCCCAGACTCCGTCCTTGCACAAACAACATCCACTGCATATGTGGTTACCTGCACTTGTCAGCTTCAGTGACGAATCCTGACAGCGCACGCTCGGTCAACCCCGCTCCGCTGCAATTCTTATATCCTTCCGCTGAGAGGAGGTCCTGCGCGAACTGGACTTCTAACATACCGCTTGTTGAGCCGTAGAACGAAGCTGTTGCCACCGAGTCCTAGCTTCATACGCTTGTAGACTATCGGACTTCGCGAATCCGGGCGGACAGAGGTTTGGAATTTGGTTTACATCCTAGAATCCCGCTGTACCCACTTTGCTTCTTTCAACCTCACACTCATGTTTCTGCGAGCGAAATGGAACGTAGGAAGAATTCCTTGGCCATCGTGTGCTGTCACGCTATCTACGAAGGCTCCAATGTCACTGATGAGAACAACTGGCGGCTTCAGAGCTTCCAGCAGAGTTCTGGCCTGAAACCTGGTGAGCATTTGACCTTCTTGCAACACATCGAAACGGCTGTTGGGCTGCTGGACTCGAGGGCTGTCGATTCAGTTGTGTTTTCCGGAGGCCGAACAAATCCAGAGATTCCAAATCTGAGTGAGGCGCAAAGCTATCTCAACACCCTGAAGTACACGAGGAGAAACGCAATCGATGGTATCCTTCTTGAAGAGCGCGCGACGGACAGCTACCAGAATTTGCTATTCTCCATCCTCCTGTTCAGACAAACGTATGGCTACTATCCTCGCGAAATCATTGTGGTTACACACGCGTTCAAGAAGAATAGATTCCTGGACCTTCACGCAAAAGCTATACGCTGGCCATCCAACCGTATCCGAGTCCTTGGTATCGACCCCCCCTTTTCTCGTAAGTATTTTTCAGAAATGTTTCACAGCGAATACCAGATCCATGTCGATATTTGGTTTGTTTATTGTTTATGTTGCCAGGTCTCCCGCGCTATTCCAATCACTGTATCCGATAGATCGCCAGATTCCTTGTCTTTAATCCATTCGGGCCTGTCCTTCATCAATGTCATCAGCCAATCTCCCGCCGGTCCTTCCATCCCGGTGTCATATTCGCTTATGATGTCATCCATCACCAAACAGAAGGAAAACATAGTTTTCAATTTCATTCATCATTTTCAAATGATGCTCAGAGAGTATTTCTGAGAGTGAAAACACTATGATCTCTACTACGTGCGCGTCTGACAGTCTGACTATCTAGAAACTGAACTCGAGAGCACGATAGCGATGGAGCATCGGCATGCATATCTTCCTTTTTCGACGGATCTATATGGGACAGGCGACGTACTCAGCAAGAAACGTTTGAATCGAAGATGGGATGCGGGAGTGGGCATTCCTGAAGTGGCAGTTGAGCTGGAAGATGTCGTCAAACAGTTGCTACTGTGGACTGGAGGGGAAGATGGGATTGAGGTATTTCCTCATACTTTGCCGTGGGAATAAAAAAACCGTTTCTAGTTGTGTATAGGTAGCGTTGTATTCGAGAGTGGAAGCGATCGCAAGGGGCGGCATCACTTGCATCTTGACATCCACGACATCTATTTAATCATTTTTTGTTGAATCTCCACCTCAGCCCATATCATTACGTCGTCCGTTTCATTGATCTAAACTACCTTCTCACTTATCAACTTATCTCATTGCCATCTTCTCAAAACAGGATCAAGGTCGTGTAATTTCTGGTAACGTCTGAGTAGAAAATCGCGAAGAATTCATTGACCTTGTTCTCAAAATCAGGGACGAGCATGCATATACCATAGCTTACACCAAAGGCATTCAAGATGAGCTAACACTTCGCACTACCAGCCTCCCTCCAATAATACTCCGTGCCCCAAACCAAAGGACAATAAACGTGATCATCCCAAAAGAAGCCTAGCAGAGCACAGCCACCTACCTGCAAACCCCTGTGGAGCGGCAGCGGCTCAAATGCCACGGACACCTCTCTATTTTCTCACCTAATCGCGCGTCCACTCTATGGGTCGCCTCATTCCACTGTTCCCACTTCAACCTTACTGCTTTCATCTTGTATCTCCGTCTCGCAACTCTCGGCGCTCGGATCATCTCCGTCGTTTGTGCCTTTCTATCCGTCCTGTGCGAAGGCCGGCAGTCGACCTACGTGGACACGACCCGGAAAGCTGTGCGCCGCGTTCGCGACAATTCTCACGTGAAAACAGCCCATCTCATGAGTCGCCGCTGGTGGTCGGTGAGCTGAAGAGAGAGCTTGATGCCTGGTGGTCGGCAGAAAGCTACAAGTACTGCATGCATCCCGACCTTTCAACCAATCCTGAAAGGTTGGTTTGAGAACTTCGCAAAATCTGCGAAACTACAATAATTACTGAGGAAACCTTGCGCCAACGACCTCTGAACAAGACTTGACGATCGGAGCAGGCACTAATTCTTCATAAGCGACTGTCATCATACTAGCAGGAGATATTCCATCCTACCAGTAACAGCAATGCCAACATGTCCAGGCTCACCAACTCGAGCGACTCCACCAGAAGTGCTCGCAGCCGCTCGCGCGATAGCAAACCGTCTCCAGTACATTCCCTACGCTCTCATCGGTGGTGCAGCCTACTCCCTCTTAGGCTCAGCCTGCTTCGTCGACTCCATCGAACTCGTAGTTCCCCGCGGGCAGACGCAGCTCACCCGGAACACCCTCAAAAAAGACACAGCACACTTCCAAGTTGATCCGCGAACTCGCCATACCTGTTACAAAGGTCAATGCAATGTCGAGATTAGTATTGCTGCCCCGCCGGGTCTTTTCAGGGGAAGATTCGAGAGCGGCACGAGAGTGATGGAGAGGGAGGGGGTATGTGTTCTACATCCCAGTTCGTTGCTTAATGAGCTATGTGGGGTTGTGAAGGAGAGGTTAACTGAGGGGAAGATGGAGGAAGATGCTTCTGATATTTTATTTTTGGTGAATTGGCTTGGGAATGATGAGGAGAAGGTGAGGTGGGGAGATGTGCCGAACGTGACGAGGGCTTTTGCGGCGTGGTTTGTTGAGAAGTATAAGGGTGAGGAGCTTTGGAGAAAGGTATTTTTCTGGATCTATTATTGGTAACTAGGACTGACTTTCGGGTAGCTCGAGAAGAAAATGGTGGACTGATCGAGTATGATGGGACGCACGACAATGATAGATTTGAATCAGATCTGATCGAGAAACGCAAGATCTGGACAGATCTTGCAAAACCGGCGGAATAGATTATCGGCGGCTACAGACGAAGCAAATTAACACCGCAAGCTTACAGAGGAGATCATGCGAGGCCAAACGCGAGTTCTTAAGGTCGGTGGGGCCAGAGACCGCGAAGTTCGCACCCTCAAAGCCGAGAGCATCAAACCTGATTTCGAGATGGACACAGCCGCTTCGTAGGCTACCGCTATTGTTGAAGTCGGATGTAGCAAAATCGACAGGCTCGAAGTTCACGTCATCACCCTTATTGGAGAAGTCAAGAAAATCACCGAGGAGGCAAGGACCAAGGACGAAGTCATCCAGAGCAAGGATAAAGAAATTGAAGACAGGGACAAAATCATTCGGCATAAGAACAGACGTAGTCAGTACAGGGACAACACCATCGAGGCCTTGAACGACAACACGAGCAAATTGCAATGTGATATTGACCGACTTACCTCCGGAGGTACTGGCGAGAACGAGCCGTTCCAAGAACAAGACAAGATCTCGGCAGCAGTGCGCATGTCTTGAAAAGCATCAGACTTGGATACAGAGAGTGCAACCCAGATAAAGGAAGCAGGAGGATGACGGGCGTCGACGCCCCCTAGAATGGCGTTAGGATATGCCACTCGTCACAGCGTTCTCATGAAGGCTAGAATATTTTTGCACAAAAGGCAAGGCAACACTTGGAGCTGGATGGCAAGTTTCTGGTGTTCGACGCCGGATGTTCCCTCTCCTTGCCAAATTCGAACAAAAGGTATCAGCCAAAGGTGGGAGACAGTCTCACTTCTTCTTTCCATAAACCTCTCCGTGCTCCCTCCAAACCCTCTCTCCATTGCCTTGCATCAAAACCATTGCATCGAAACTTTCTCTAACAAAAGCTGGTACCCGTGGGTATAGACAAGGTCCTGAGTCATTACACGATGCTGATGCAACAACATACACATCTTTGCCAAGGAGCTCTTTGTCATCTCTGCTAGACAATTCCACGAACCACCAGCTTTGTATGCAGCTAAACGTCTTATAATAATGGAAACCATGGGATGCTGCAAACTCGAACTGATTGTCTGTCCTTGTAGCTGGCAACAAGATCCCCCCCCCCCATCTTGTGGCAATAGACGCTCGTGCTATAACTATCGATTATCGATCGAGATAATCCACTGCGAAGAAGTGTTATTGTTTTCTTCGCCAATCGAATCACCAGCTGGTCCAGCATAACCCCATCATGAACAGCGACTGTCAACACTCCGACGAGCACAAGCCATGTTGCCATTCGCTTTTCATTACCCTATCGTCCTTTACACCCATCGTCCTGCTTGCTGGCTTCTTCACCGACGATACATACGGGCTGACCGACACCAAGTGTAAGTTACCCCTCCTCTTGGATATGAATCTCGCTGAGGAGACTAGTCGCGCAACACGCAGACCAGCTCAAAACAATGGGCGAGAGGATTCAAAGTCTGGATCTGGTGACGCTAGAACTAATGGACACTCTCAATGAACTCAAAGCCGCAAATTATGAGATCAGTAGGCTCCAAGCCGAACGTCGCCAGCTCACCATCAACAGCAAGGCCAAGGATCAGCGCCTGGATCACATCACCAAAGACAAGAACGAAATGGCCCACAATCTCAAAGTTCAAACTAAACAAGACGGCAGACTCCGCGCCCAAATCGACGAACTCAAAGCGACTGCAGAAAAGAGTGCAACAGTGACAGATTCGAGGAATTCTGCCGCAAGAATAACAACATCGAGGGTCTGATGGCTGATCTAATCGCGACCAAAAAAAAGCCAAGAAGTACAGGGAGGAAGCTCGCGCGTACCGCTATCTCGCAGATGAGAGACGGTCTTTGGAAGAGCAACGGCAATGCACTGTAGCTAGCCGTGAAATCCATATACCGGGATCTGGGACTGGGACTGAGAAGTGTGCTGGACGTCCCCGAGCAAGTTCTGCTTGAAGAAGATGGATAGGAAACAATGTTGGGGGATGGGGTGGTGGTTTCCCTAGCAGTATGATGGTCAACACCAAGACTTAGTTTTGCTCCTTGAAGGCTTCAGTATATCTGACCATTTTCAAGTGAATCTGTGAGAGGAAAAAAGCTGCCTCTGGACTCTCAAGTATAACATGATGAAGCCACACTGCAAGGAAAAGGACTTATAAAGACCCGAGAAGCATATATTGAATTCAACACCTTGAAAAAAGCCCATCATTATTACCCCAGATATTGTCTTCCCGACTTTGTACCGCTCTTAACCAAGATCATCCACGCATCACGAATGTCCAAAACTCCTCTCCAGCAAAGTCATGTCGCCAGTCAACACTGCCCTTTTCGCAGCCTCACTCATCTTCCTCTTCTGCTCTGCAGCCTCTTTCTCCCTCCTCGCCTTGGTTTTCGAACTTCCGCTCGGCGCCACACCGGTCAAGATTCGCTTCTTATCATTCGGTGTGTAGTTGATGAAGCCACCTAATTCTGCCGTTGGTGCTGCTGCTGCCCGACTACTTTCTCGTGACGAATTATTCGTAACCCGTGAGGCACTTCGACGGTTCTGTTTACGTTGATCACGGCGGTTTGAGCTGCGAGGTAGGCTATGGCTTTGATCAGGGGCTTGCGCATGATGGGGGGGTCCGGGTGAGGGAGAGTGCGAGGAACGATAGGATGAGGCGCGGGAGAAGGCTAGCGAGGAAGCTCGGTTGGACGGTGCCATTGGTGATGCGCGCTGGGTGCTGTTGAGGTACGGTAGTGCAGTCATGGAACCCGGCGAATTGAAAGACTGATGTGACATTGGTGCCGGTGAAAAGTTTGAAGGGCTTGGCTGATAGAAAAACTGATTATGATTGTATGCTTGACTAAGCATATGATGCTGTTGAGTCAATGGTAGCATCTGTGCTTGCGGAACAGTATAGCCAGAGTCGAAGGAGGCTGGGGCTCCGCTGCCGTCAGAGTAATGTCCAGAATGTGCCGTCGTGGGGATCGAAGCATCGGGCAAGAATTTTCTTTTGTTGGAATATGCAGTACTGTCGCCCAGATTGGTCGATTGCATGTTCGTCATCCCTAAACCTAATGTATGTGGTATTATGGTTGCGTCGCGTACGGTTTCTGATTGGCCTGTCGGCAAACTCCACCACTCCTCAGCCTTGCCATTCTGCAGGGCGTCTGCCTGGTCGTGCTTCCATGGCTGGGATTCATCTGCTCGGACTTGGGGCGGGGTCATCGGGTAGCTCGGATCTTCTGCGTGGGAGCGAGGTGTGGAGGGGTAAGATGAGAAGGTAAGATCAGGCTGAGTATCGAGAAAAGATGAGGTCCGGCTCTCGAGAGTGGTTTTGAGCGAAGCGACGCCATTGGGGGAACGCGGTGGTCGGGATTTCTTGAGCTTGACTTCGTCGAACTCCCGCTCTGGTACTGTTGTTGCGCGGTAGAGTGGAGCTGAATCTGCTTCGAATTGGTATCTCTGTGGCTGGTATGATCGGTTAGAGGATTGTAATTGACCTTCCCCACGGGATCGAGAATATGAGTGCGATGGATGTGACGATTGCTCGAACTCTTTCCGATCAGAGGAAGACTGGGTCTTCGTGTGATCTGCGTGTGCAGAATCTTCCCATCGTTGTGCAAGCATTGTGTGACTTCGCGCTGGCTGTCGACCTCTTGGGGGTGAAGAATCGGAATGGCTTGATATCTTGTTGCTTTCAGAATCCTCAGCGTGCGACATCGGTCTCCGTTCTGCCTCATTTGTAAGTGAGGTGGTATCTTGCAGATCGTGGTGATTCGATGGCCATCCAGGCGTGAGATCAGATGGACTGGCAGGAAGCGCGACGAGATCAAGCTCAGTATGGGAATGGAACGGATCAAGCTTCAGTAGAGAATCATTTTCAGTCGATAAGAAGCTACCACTGGGTGCATAATTGCAAGAAAAGGCGTCGTCGAAAGATGGTAAGGCTGGGTCATATGTTTCTCCGCCAGAGTCATGCCAAGAATTTTGAGCCTCGTCGAAGCTTGTTTCATCCGAACACAGAAAAGCGTCATCCAACGTGTCATTTCCAAGTGTCTCTGGAATCAAATCCGTCATGCTTGGGTAGTCGAGAGGGAATTCGCTTTGAGACTCTCCATTACGACCATGAAAAGAATCCGTGTTGACGAAGTTGTCGAAAAAGTCCTCGGACGATGGCATCCATCGCGAGTCACTGCTGGTGGACTGGGTTGATACGTCTCGGTGTTGCTGCTGTTGGACCGACTCCATATCCGGTACGGTTTCGAAAGACATGGTGGTTGCGTGTCGTTGAATTGATGTCCTGTTGATTGCGTACTGATGCTCTGTCCTGCAGGTAGCATGCGGCGATATAGCAGAGACGGAGGCCAGCTAGTGTACAAGAAATTGTGCATGGTTATATAAGTACAGACTGAAGTTGCAAGAAGATGGCTTCTGGAAATCTTGAAACCATTCCTCTGGCAAGCCACGCAGCAATAGCACAATTCCGCCTCAGAGAAGGATTGCTATGGTGATTGGGCAATGTCAAAGCAAAATGCTGATCATGAAATCCTTTGAAGGGATTCATTCAGTCCTGTCAGCATGCATTCCAGAGATGAGGCTCGTCGTAGCCAGATTTAGTATTATTCCGATTGGAATGCATTCTCTAACCTTCTAGATGATCTTTGATGTTTACTAGCTGTGTACGATACACAAACTCGGGCGGGTTCTGCATGCAGAAGATACTTTCAGACTGATTTCGGGCTATCCTTCAAGCCGAGTAAGCCAAGACGTTGTTGCTGCTTGTTGTCGACTGCCGAGGAAAACTACTTTGACATAGAAACAGGCCTCGAAGCTTGAAACTAATTGACATGATTCTCCAAAAGCGGGTGACATTGGCTTGTGAAGGCGGCTGTGAGGTGTCCGAGGCTGGACATTCTGCAAGCAGACTACTGCACCGCGTGGCTTCAGGATCAACTCCTTCACCAGAAGCCGGGGGCACGCATTTCTGCTGAGAGAATTGAATAGACAAAGGAACGGCAGGGTCGAGGGAAAAATTGAAAGACGCGTCGAACGGAAGGATATTGAGAGATATACGACGCGATGTATGAAAGCAGTCGAGGCGAAGGACATTTTATATCTTTCTCTCACCTCGCAGCCTCAGTGAGGAGAGAATGAAGGCTCCAGGGCTAGGAGTAGCGAGCCCCCAGGCTCAGACTCCATTGGTCCTTGGACATGAAGATGATGAGTTTCAGGATCGGGGTAATGCATGACTTGGTGCGTGGGCATAGCTGATGAGGATTGTGCGACGTCGATTGGTGCCAACGCCTCCCTTGCAAGTGCCTCTCCAATGGAAGACCAGCGGTTATCGACAACTCTACCATAGTATATTTCCGGGGTGGGATGCTGGCATGGATGATGATGGTGTTTGGAGTTAGAAAAGGTTTCAACACCGTCGACTACCTCGGATGATGCCAAGAACCATATTACAGAAAATGTATGACGAAATGATCATCTACATCTAGTACTTCGACTGCCAGCAAGTACACCAACCCCAACGACCTCAATCGGACATCCTCTACTTCCGCAACGCAATGTCTACAGCCAGGTTTCTTTTACGCTCCGCGCGAGTTGGGCTCTCGAGCTCAAGACCATTTGGCACCTCTGCCAGACGATTTGCACTCAATGATCGAGGTCACAGCAATGCAGAAGAGCATAGGAAGAATCAGACGGAGAAACCCTTGAATCCTCACATGACAAACACGACTTCCACCATCGCCAACGAGATGCCTAGCATTGGCAAGGACAAAGCTCCTCCAGAGTTCATATCCTCCGTTGATCCCAACTTTGTTCCCAAAGATTCCACCCCAGAGAATACAGAGCGAATGACAGGCGGGACACAAGCGTTTCCCAAGGAAGGAGTGAATGCCGACCTTAAAGTGGGCGAGATCGAAGGCGGTTCGTTCAGGGTCGAGCCACTTCGAAGGACTGGAGAGGATATCAACACAATGAGAGCGAGGTTATTATGTCTGTTTATACTGTCATGCGATTTTGGCTATCCTTTGCACATCACCCAAATGCTAACGTACTACTACCGCAGATCAGAGCAGAAAAAGGGGAATGCTGGAAGCTGATCTGCTCCTTTCCACTTTCGCCGATTCTCACCTCTCAACCATGACCACCCAAGAACTCGAGCAATATGACATATTCCTTGACGAAAACGACTGGGACATCTACTACTGGGCGACTCAGCAACCTCCGCCGACATCGCAAGAGTATGCTGAGGGGGGAGGACCAGATTTTGCGACTCCCACAGCCCAAGGTACACCGGCAGAGACAAAGCCAGTCGCGCCTGCGAAGGGTGAATGGGCGCAAACAATTGGCACATTCAAGGCTGCCTACAGGCCTGTTCCTTCGCGATGGAAGAATTCGAAAATTTTGGCTAAGCTGAGGAAGCATGTCATAGACCGAAGCGCAGGAGGAATCCATGAGACTTCGGCAAAGGTTGATGGCCAGGGTTTAAGCCAAACCGTAACCGGGACTGGAGGCGGTGGCATGGCCTTCATGCCCCCAATCCGCAATTTTGATGTTTGAAAGGGCTTTGGCTCTTACCTCGCCAGAGCAAGTTGGCCTTGCCGAGCAGTAATCTGTAGGAAAGATTGTACAATAACATATTACCGCTTGGGACATATACATGCTGCCAAGCATTGAAATAGTATCACTGAACACTGGCCACCGCACAATGTTACTCACTCATGCATGGGCTGTCCTCCATTGCAGCAGTTTGTCAAGATGAGGAAATAATTCCGCCATGTTGGGCCTATCCGTTTTCGTTCCGCACCGCACAACCACTTGTCTATTCATCATCATCACTGCGCGCACCCACCTCTCGTGCCTGTGGTAATTCTACGACGCTTGACGCGTTCGGGCCATTTCCCGTCGGCTCAGCATGTACCACATTTTACTGATGGTCTAATGAAGACCTTACAGAAGTTCGGATCTTTCTCCTGGGCAAGGTGGCCACAATTGCACAGGACCAGATCGACATACTCAGTCTTTGGATATCAGATAACAGATCATGTTATCAGTACCCCTCCCTCGAGGGAACATCGGATTCTGTGTCTTGGTCAGATGAGACAATTGATTGTTACCTCTCTCACACGTCTAGCCTGGATCCGGACCATGTCTCAGCATTAATCGATCACAAACCGCGATTCACTTTCGTCCTCTGACCTCATCTTATGTACTACTAGCTCTCTCGTGTCCACAGGCCGTTGCCGCTACAGATGGATGCCGGAGAAGTGTCGATCTGAATAAGTCACACGAGATAATATGTGTCGCGGCCTGATCAGGACTGGAGTTCGTCTGATGGTAGGGAATCCAGCATGTCTGCGCATGATGTGATGAAATTTGCTAACTCTATGGAGTGACTCTAGGACGAAAAATGGTCGGCTCATCGCATCCGCGTATTCACTTTCTGTGAGGAAATACAAATCCAAGTTTTGAGTCCGACTGTCTCATATTCCGAGCGATCTTGATTGATGCATGGCGAATATCCGTGAACTCGCCAGAAGTTGATTTTGACACCGAGTCCGATGAACCGATATCGAAATTCAGAGAATTAGCCGCGTGAGCCGCAAGGCTGTCCTGAAAGTGAATATCTGCAGATGCCAAGGTTGAGAGTAATATGACCGAACAAGTTGAGCAAAGCCAGCCAACAAGAATGAGCTGGAAAACCAGATCTCCTCATTCTTCTGGGAGTCCCGTACGCGATATCGCCAGGATTCGTTGATATCGACGTCGAATTGGACACTAGGCATTGCTTGCGAATGCTGATACCTAGTGAGCCACGAAGCTGAACCCGATGCTCGCTCGGCACGATTCATACGTGTATGTGACAACCTAGCTGTTGTGAGGAAGGCGCTGACCTTCGTACTTCTGATAGCCGACATCGACCAACACTGTGGAAGGCACGTTTGCATGACCCAATATATTACATGAGATCAAGCCTCTCGTGTCAAGAACAAAGACACTAAGATCCGTAGCGACCTGAGACAAGCAGATTGCCGGAAATGTACTGATGTCAATATCGCTTTGAACATCGCACTCGAGTCTCGATCTCTAGCATGAGCTGCGGGAGCTCGACAACACATTATCAGATGGGCAAGAGCTGGGCAATTAGTACAGAAGGCAGGTGCCTCTGCAACTCGATTTTCTGCGCGTGAATGCGAGTGTGCTTCTGCCATCATGGCTTTAAAATCAGGTAAGACTTTACCGAAATCATGATCATTTTGGATAAGGCGATCGCCAGAAGTTCAACGATACAGATTGATGCACGCATGATGTATTGGAAAGAAGGTTCAGATGACCATGTACCTGAGTACAGCAAGAGCGTGGGCATACAATCAAGGCTAGCAATGAACCCCTGTTGTCAACAAAGAAAGGGCGTACAGTCCTGTCCCTCTCCACGTCCAAACCTTAAGAACCTCATTTATCCGTTCATGCTCACAACCAGAACGCCATCTCATTGAACCTTTACTGTCGAAACCCTACATAGCTCCTAAGTTGAGGAACACTCCAGACCTCACTCCATCTACTCAGGAACTTGTCGCTCTGAGCCAGAAGCTTGTTTCTTGCCCAGACAGTCAATTCGCACACTTCTCGCCATGTCTCCTACTCAGCACACTCGTCTCCCTGTCTACGAGAACCCCCACTACAAGAAATCAGGCATCAAGTCATATGTTTGGCTTCTACAGAAGTGTAAGTCAATAATTCGCACTGATTATGTTCCGGTGAGTGTGCTAAGTCACTCGAAGACGGCTTCAAGCCAACCATGGACGGTCCGTTCTTCCGTGAGGCGAGCATCCACAGCGAACAGGACGGACCTCACAAGAAAGCCCTTGGTCTGAAGGAGGTCTATTCGCTCCGGAAGTCACATCATCTGCGCCACAAAGACCCTTCCGCTGCAGCAGAGGCCACTCAATCATCTACAGACGATTCATCCTCCACACAAGGGGCCAAAGCTGGTACAGATGATCAGCAAAATGACTCGATGTATCTCACACCAGTCATCATTGGCAACCAGACGATGATTCTGGATTTCGACACTGGCTCTAGCGATCTCTGGGTACATTGCTTTGAGCAAACCTCTGATTTGCAACTAACACTGTGCAGGTTTGGTCAACTTATCTTGATCGCCAAACGATAGAGCAGGGCGAAAAGACAGGGAAACATATTTATGACCCTTCGAAATCCTCTCCTCCAGCCGTTCCCATGTCCGGAAGTACATGGAAGATCTCATACGGCGATGGATCCTCTGCTTCTGGCAACGTGGTTGCCGATTCACTCACAATCGGCAGCATCAAGGTGGAAAACCAAGCCATTGAATGTGCACAACAGCTTTCCCCCTCGTTTAAAAGCAGTGCAGGCGATGGTTTACTCGGTCTTGCCATGGGTAACATCAACACCGTTCGTCCCGAACGCGTACAAACTCCAGTGGAGAACATGATCACCCAAAAGAACATCCCAAACGCGCTGTTCACCGCCTACCTTGGCAGCTGGAGGGATGCTGCTGAAGACGATAAAGGCCAATCATTCTACACGTTCGGATACATCGATCAGGATGTCCTCAAGCATTCCAACGTCACTGAACCTTACTATACTCCTCTGGTGGATCCGCAGCAGGGATTTTGGAAATTCGCTTCTCCTTCCTTCACGATCAATGGTCAGTCGTTCCCTCGCTACGGGAATACGGCGATTGCCGACACGGGAACGACACTTGCTCTCGTGTCTGATCTGGTTTGCCATGCCATTTATGCCACGATCCCGGGAGCACACTATGATCCCGTCAATCAAGGTTATGTTTTCCCCACTGACACCAAGGAGGAGCATCTTCCGTTGGTTGGATTCGCGGTCGGCACTCAAGGTAAGGTGTTCAAATGTGGCAAGGAGGATCTGCTATTTGCTGAAACGAAGCCTGGATACACTTATGGAGGGATCCAGTCTCGGGGCGATTTGCCATTCGATATCCTTGGTGATACGTGGTTGAAGGGGGTTTATGCTGTGAGTCCTCTCTCCTCGCCTCTCTTAGACTATTTTACACTTTTCATTTCTTGAGGATGTGCTAACGTGTTGTCCTCTTGCTTCTTAGGTCTTCGATCAGGGAAACTTGCGCTTTGGTTGTTTGCAGAGGATTGAAAAACATACGAGCCTGGAGCCTCCTCAGTGAGATTTTCTACCTGGTCTTCTGTCTCGTATGTGCACTTGACTGATGTGTTTTCAAGGGGAGCGAAGAGCAAGTGGATACCTGACGGCTGTTTGACGTAGTAGTCTTTTGTGGGGCACACTTACCTAGATGACTCATTTGGTATTGTTCTACGTGGTTTGGTAATTAATTAATATTTACTCTGCTTTTCATGTTTTTACTGATGGTCCCGTACTTGTCCTCAGGGTTCTTCTCGGTATATCTGATAAGTTGCGCTGTAATTTTCATCCCAAGGGGTGTCATTGAAGCCAATTGAGAAAGAATTTCTTACCCCAACTGAAAAGTCGAGCAAAAACCGTACTTTCGGCAGTCGTTACTGCTGTACCAGCAGTAACGGCAGTGTCAATGTGAACGGTGTTCAAATTAAGACTTGAAAATAATCTCCTACTGTATGTAAAACCAGGCAAAAAGGATTCGACTTTGCAAAACGAAGCAACAACAAAACTCTGGTTGGGGATGTTGCCACCACAAAGAAAATATTGGTGAGAACAGGCAAAAAAGAAATTTCCGATGCCGGGAGTCGACTATAACGCTGTTAGGTGACGTTTTTTTTGGCATGTTGGAGGATAACTTACACCCGGCTCTACCCGGTGAAAGCGGGTGATGCTAGCCGATACACCACATCGGATGTTCGTTGCTGGAAGCCTCTTTACATTAGTATATAGATACATATTCAACAAAGCAAGACCCATCGAAGCCTGCAGAACCATCGTCACTCAACAAACCTGCCATTCAATCCAGTCCTCGAAATGCAGCCTTGTCTCCCTCCCAATCAATGACGTGCTGGGCATCACGCAGAAAGAAAAAAAAAACGCGTTCAAGAACCCAGTCGCACGAAGCGGACCCGACAAAAGTAACCTTTGGTACCTAATCTTAAGTACTCCACGGCCACCCTCAACATCCATGCCGAAATGAAGGCAGCCACCAAGACATTTCCGCAGCCATGTAGGATGTCTCCTCCTCCCTGCAAAGTCCCAGCGTCCGTTTTCGGGATTCAAGGACTCGCAAAAGGGTGTGACTTATTCGAAGAAGTTCTTTCTAATTTTGTCCCGAGCCACGTCGATGTGTGTCAAACGAAGTGAAAGCATCACATTCACGCAACGGTCAAGCAATCAGTACCGGGAGGCGTCGACTATCAAATGTCAAGGGTGTGTTTTCCGCATCTCGATATTTCATGTGGCATGTCACACGAGCAAACCCACACCGTCACAAACAAAGATGACACAAACCACAGCTGCAAAATTGATTCAATCGATTCAACTACATAGAATATCTCGTATCATTTAGTACGCCAAATGTCATCAAAACACCTGCGGCCCAAACTCCCTGATTGATGGTGGTACATGCCGATGGCAGTATATTGAACCTAACTTTTGGAAGACATTTACTTATGCAGGCAGCTCCGCATTCCACACTGCAGAATGCTTCCTACAAGCTGTTGATCTTCTGTGTCTAAGTACCAGGGTCGACTGCCCAGCAAAAGAGACGCCCTTCAAACTGCTCCATTTTCATCTATTCCTTCGAACACAACATAGATGCTTTTACTGTGCGCCAGATCGCGTCTGTCGCTTCTTGGCTTCCTCCTGGACCTTCTCGGTAGCCGAGGCGACTGCGGAAGCAGCCTGGTCCTTCGCGTCAACAGCGGTCTTCTTGCCCTTTTCTGCGGCAGCCTTGACCTGTTCCTTGGAAGGAGCAGAGCCGCCAAAGAGAGTGGTGAGGAGAAGAGCAAGAACCGTGATGATGACGACGGTGAGACCACCGGCAACCTCTGGAACAAACTTGGCGGCTTGGATTGGGTCGTTCTTGGCGAGAGTGAGGAACAGGTCAAATTTCTCTTTGATGTAACGAACTGGGTCATCCTTGAAGACGAGGTCGGATGGGGACTTGACAGGATCCTCTGGCTTAGGTTCGTTGGCTTCTTCCTCTGCCTTTTCAACGGCGACCTTGATGTCATAGGTTGCTGCCTTAAGAGCCTCAGCCTCCTCGATAGAATGTCCAACGTAGATGTTATCGAAGAGGATATCGTTTTGCATGGTCCAAAGCTCGAAACCAATCTGGATCATGTTAGTTTAGGGAGAATTGCGGAGTGCATGTTTACTCACAGCGCCCAATGGCTCAAAGTTGGCTGGAGTCTTGTCCTCGAAGTACTTCGGGTTGGGGATCTTGCGTGGAGCCCAGACACCCTTGTAGGCAGGGTTATCGATGAAAGGTGCAGTCCATTTGCCCTTGTAGGCTTCGTTCTTCTTCATTGGTGGTTCCCATTTACCGCAGCCAGAGACCTCAGCACACTTGGGGTTAGGAATGGTGGGAGCGACCCAATCGCCATCCTCCTCGTCATCCCAATCCTCGGGCTTCTCGGCCTCTGGATCCGGGATGGTGGTTGGCTCGTCAACAAGCCAGTCCTCAGGTTGGGTAGCCTCGGTGTCGACAATCTCGTACGGCGCATCTTCGTCCCAGTCATCTGGCTTCTTCGCGTTGGGGTCCTCAATACGAGCCTCATCAACCCAGGTGTCTGGCTTCTTGTCATCAGGGTCGTCAATTTCCTTTTCAGGGTTGACAGATGGGGTGAAGTCCTCAAAAAGACTGCCAGTACGGGCAACCTCACCATCAAGGGCAATGGAATAGGTCTGGTTAGGAAAGACAGCGAGCTGGTAGAGAGTCGTGGTCTTGGAGATACGAGCCATGGGAGGGTTAGAAAGATGCTTCTCCTCGTATTCGCCAGTCTTAGGGTTCTTGTGGCGGAAAATGAAGTGGACCTTGTTTGTTGCGCCGCACTTGTCGGGACCAAACATGATAATGTAAGGCGAGGCATTGGAAAATTCCTCCTTGTGGAGCTTCTTATTATCTTGCAGCAGCTTCAAGTAAGCACCACCGCACTCAAGACCCTCTGTTCGGTGATTAGCTTGATCCAATTGAGATTGAAGTGCTAAACAGACTCACCCTGCAGTTTAACTTCGTATTGGATAACAAGGGGCTGCTTCTTGGGGTTGATGGCCTTCTTGAAGATTGATGAAATGGCGTGATGGGCAGCCTTGTCCTTGACGACGAGACCTTTGTCACCAACCATACCACTAAGGACATGTGGCTCTTCGACAGCCCAGTTGCCGACGAATGCCCACTCCTCGGTGTCCTCCTTCTTGTCATTCTGCTTCTTTGCATGCGACGCTTTCCACCGTGTCTCCCAATCATCTGTAAATTGTTCCAGGAAGGGAGCGCCTTGGATAGTTGTGGGCTGGGTTAGTGTTAGCGATGCAGCAATGCGGTTGCGCGAGGATGGAAACGTACAGTAAATGTTGGCTTGGAAACAGCAGTGGCTGACGAGGCTACGGAGGCAGCTGATGAAGAGGCATCGGATGCGGCCTCCTTGACATCTTCAACGGCATCGGCGCGAACGACGGCAGCAGCAAGAGCTGCGGTTGCGATTTGGGAGAAGCGCATGGTGAGGGAAGAGCTTCAAGGAGCTGTTTGATAGGAGGGCAATTCCTCGGGATGGACAATATTAGAGCCAAAGACGAGAGAGATTGATGAAGGAGCGAACTGAGGAGAATAACCGACTGCCAACCCAGATTTATGGGGGAGGATGGTGTTGTAGCGGGTGCCGGGTTGCTGGAAGGACAACTGTTAACATTGGACCGTCGCCAAGCATACCCGAGCGGAAACATTCTAGAAGGCCCTGACAAAGAAAGGGCTATGTGGCCTCTGCTACATATATTATCGCCTTATCCACCGTTTACGGAACCGTTTCAGACGGGGCTTTGATTGGCAGGTCTTATGTAGAGACGCTCTCACTTAAACTCCAGCCATTTGTTCCCTGAAGAGTTTCTCTGATTGCCAGTTGAATCATCACATGTGTATATCGTCGAATACTGCATCGAGCTTCCAACGGGTGGCTGGTAGCTCCAACGGCCACTTCTTCCCATCTGTCACATTTGGTCCCTCAATTGAGCTTCTCGGAAACACAATTACATCTCCAAGATCAGGCCTATCAGTTGATGTCTGTGCTAAGAAGCTTTCTTCCTAGAACAACATCCCAGCCTGTCACGCGGCTCCAAGTGCACATCTCGAGGTCGACTACTACACAATCCTTCACAACCATGAGTCCAATTCTCGCTCAAGAGCCGCGTCGCTTTGCTGCATTGAATCCCGATCGCACGTCTGCGGGCCAAGCACCGAAACTGGATGGGATTGTCTTCGACGTGGACGGAACTTTGTGTACGTTTTTTGTTCATGATTTGAAATTCCATCCTCGTGCATCCTTCGCACCATTAATATTCAATGTTTGTTTTCCTTCCGACACCTTGCTCGTATCATCAAATCCAAATCCTAGATTAATTCCCCGTAGCGGCAAGAGACCGCATGGTAGTGTTCGAACAATATTATTGACGTCGAGTCAAAAATTCTGTCCTATCATTCAAAGCTTGCCATCATATACCATTCATCTCGCCCTCGATCAATGCTATCGGTTCGTGGCAGCTGGATTCAACGAATTGCTACAAGCTCATCAAACTCGATTGCGGTTGAGGGTCCTCCCATCCAAAAGGCCATTCAAGTTGTACGGGTGTGACAGGAGCCGAACTGCTGAATCCGTAATATCTGGGAGTACTGAAGCGTTAGCATGCCGTGCTGGTACAGACCACAAACTGCTTGCCGCTTACTTTTACACTCGCTCAAAAGCAGCAGACTCACAGTAGAAACCTGCAACATTAGCGGGCTGGCTGGGCAGGAGATTTTCACTTTCCCAAGCATATTTCGTTCATTCCTTTCCTCCTCGTCCTTGAATTCTCCCTTGTCAAGTCCTTTCCTCATACATTACAACCACCTCCTCGTGAAACTCAGCTAACCTACCACCCTGACAGGCGAACCACAAAACTACATGTTCGCCGAAATGAGATCCGCCCTCGGCATCCAAAAACCAACGGACATCCTCGACCACATCTACTCCCTTCCCCAAGCGGAACAAGAGCCGGCCATGCAAAAGATCCGCGACATTGAAAGCACAGCCATGATAAATCAAACCCCGCAACCGGGTCTCCTCCCACTAATGGAGTATCTGCAAAAACGTGGGATAAGGAAAGGGATATGCACGAGGAACTTCGACACACCCGTGAATCATCTGATTGAGAAATTCATGAAGGGCCACGATTTTGCTCCAATCATGTAGGTTCGATCTTCTCTTCACATGTAAGCAGAGAAAATCTGGGGGTCAGTACTGATGAGGAGGTAGTACACGCGACTTCCGACCCCCCAAGCCCTCCCCAGCTGGTATTCTACACATCGCCCGCCAATGGTCCCTCCCCTCAGCCAAGAATTTAATCATGGTCGGTGACTCCATCGATGACATGACGGCTGGGTATCGCGCTGGTGCCGCCACCGTTCTCCTCGTCAATGAGGTCAATGCCGAGTTGGCGGAGCATGAACACACCGATCTCTGCATTAAGAATTTGGACGAGCTGATTGATATTCTGGAAGGAGGATTTGTGGGACAAGTCAGTAGGGAGGCGGAGGGAGAGGAGATGAGGACGGGGAAGATGGCAAAGGGGGGGTTGGGGAGGGAGTGATGAGATCTAGTACTAGCTTTGCCTTAAAAGTGAGAGAGGTGCTCGGTGTTTGGTAGGGGATGGGGGATGTGTGAGATGACTACAAATCAAGAAAGGCCGGGACGTCCAAACCTACGAGTCGATGAGAAACTCGCTAATGAGAAAACCAACATCGCATTCAACTCAATCAATCACAACCTTTCCCATCCACTCCAGCGAAAGTTTGGCAAGACTGTTGAAACAAAACTCTCGAGCTAGCCAGGCGAGTGGAACATGTACATCAATGGGGAGAATATGCCAGCCGTTTAAGATCGATCGGCTTTGGATGAGAATATCTCTTCAGCAAGAGTGCAAGGTTGAAAAATAATCGATGGACGGGTCCATGCTGCCGTGGCGTGAAGATCCATTGAGTAGCCTATGGAGAATATAGATAGCGTTCGTTAGCTCTGAAGTCTTTCTGTTGGACCAGGGAGTAAGATTTTCTGGTAGCGAGCAACTCGAATATTCGCTAGGACATATTGCCGTTGATCTCAATTTGACCTTGGTTTCCGAGTTTCGGATGCTAGTTGTAATGCATGATACGAACGGCCTACTGAATGTGATCTTCAAATATACGAATTGCACAAGGTGAGCGTAACGGAAATTCTGCCGCTGCTAGTGCATAAAATCTAACCTGGATCTTGAGGGCATGATAAGATGTCAGATATCCATGGTTTCGAGCTACCAGCTCATCATAAATTGTAAGCACCGATCGACACCCGCTCGAACGCACAGCTTTTGCCCACCAGACCAGCCAGCAATGCTCCAACGCCACAGTCCAAAGTCTCGTAAAAGTACAGGGTGGAGCGGTCATCGTATCTAGATAAGATGCTTGGATCTAATGGCAGATCAGCGACTATTCATGTCAGGGGTAGACTACGAGCTTACCTGAAGTATGTTCGGAGGTAGATAACCTGCCACGCGCCCAATGCGACCAACAAAAACATTGTCCCAGTCGCGAACCACTTCACACGTGTATTGGTGCTCTCATTCGTGTCTCTCAGCTTCTGTTCTCGGGTGCGGAGGTAGTCCATTTCGGCCACGATTTCAGCAACCTGTTCTTCTACCCTTCGCAGTTCGATCTCGGTGGGCTTGAGCTTCTCTCCTGCGGCGATGGCCGACCAGTCCTTTGCGTCGGCGCCAATGTCGATGTCGAGTTCGACGTGCCGCGACGGGTTGACGACATCTCGTGCTGTTGTTTCGTCAATTATGGCAACTGGAGAGCACCTGGTGTACCGCCATACTATGTGTGATAATGTTCTCGAAGCAGACATCAAACGCAGAGTCGGCATGCGAGGTAAAGGCATATCTGTTCTCGCCTACGACGTCCTTTGGTCGACCGTACTCGTTTCCAACTGCATCCTTGATCTGGACATGGCCTTGTTAGCGACAATCGCAATTGCCCACGCGACAGAGTGAATACGGACATGAATGTTTAGCTGTTGTCCGTCGCCCCTGAAACCGTCAACGTTGGCCGTCACCACGACAAGCTGGTCCTTTGCGACAAAATTCCGTATACACCGTTCTTTGTCGGCTGATTCGTAGCCCTGATGGGCAGCCATGTCGAATTTGAGGGCAGATGCGAACGGGAGGAGGACGAGGAACAGCAGGTAGCTGGCGAACTGCATGGTGGACATGGCGTTGGTGGATTTGAGGGGGGAAGAGTGGTTGCACTGGACGCGGTCAAGAGTTTACCTGTCCCTTGAGGGCCATCAAAGTGGCATCTCCCCTTTCTGGCTGAGCTGCTGCGAGGCCGAACCTACGACACCTCCGAGTCTGCATAAAACACAATACATGCACTCGTTGAAATAAATTTCTAGCTCTGGAACAACAGACAGCCATTGATACGGGTAGATTCCATACCTCACACTACTAAGAATCGTTGACTCGCCATGCAAGACATTTCGATTGCATCTCTCCCGCAATTTTAAGGCGAATCGAGGCCGATCACGTGCAACTCCTAGTCGCCAAAAAAATATCTCGACAAAGTTACTGTCGTGCTCTATTTCCATACGGAGTAACAGCATTCAGACATTCCAATTCATTGGTATACCGTTATCCCATCCTTTCATCCCTTCAAACAACTCCCATCCTATTGTGTTTGCAATTCCCGTCAAACATCTGCCGTCCTTTCGGTATCCTCGCCCACCATGCTGGGAGCTCTACGAAGATGCACGGCATCGATTCCTAGGTCGATCGCTTCTGCAACATCGTCCTCGAGAATCCCCAGCTTCCGTCCCTCCTCGTTATCCTCGCAAATCACACGAGTGCCGCGCTCAAGAACCTTCCATCAATCTTCGACATGGCTGCAAGAGGCCGCCACGCGCGAACCAGCAAGAGACGAAGAAGAAGTCGACCAATTCCAAGGCCCTTTGATCGAGTTCAAAGACCTTGCAACGACCGGTATCATTCATGAGAATGTCGTCAAATCTCTCACCGAAGAAATGAAGCTCAAGACCATGACGGAGGTTCAAAGCGCCACAATCACCGCTGCATTGGAGGGCACCGATATGTATGGCACACTGCAAGAAGTAATCATTGAGAATACTAAACAAAGAATAGCATCGCCCAAGCCAGGACTGGCACGGGGAAAACGATTGGCTTCCTGCTCCCTATCCTTCAACGTATCCTTCAAGCCGACCCAGATCTCGCACACCGCACGCGTGGAAACAGGACACAAGCCTCCGACATTCGCGCCATAGTAATCTCACCCACCCGTGAACTTGCCGAGCAAATTGGCAAAGAAGCTAGGCGACTATGCAACAACACCAATGTCATCGTACAAACCGCAGTTGGTGGCACACAAAAGTCCTCCATGTTGCGAAGTACCCAAAGGGAGGGATGTCATATCATGGTTGGAACTCCTGGCCGTCTTAAGGATATTCTTAGCGATCCTCACAGTGGAGTTGCCGCACCTAAGCTAGATTGCTTCGTTCTCGATGAGGCCGACAGATTGCTCGATGCTGGTTTCTGGCCTGCAATCGAGGAAATTCAAAGACTGTGTCCATCTATTCAGGAGAAAGATCGCCAGACCTTGATGTTTTCCGCCACCATTCCGCGTGAGGTCATCCATCTCGTTCGGCAAACGCTCAAGAAAGGATACCAATTCGTAAAATGTGTACAGGACAACGAGTCTCCCACTATCGACCGGGTACCTCAAAAGTTGGTGTCGGTGGTCGGATTTGAAAACTTGCTTCCAACTTTGTATGAATTGGCTCAACGCGAGATCAAGGCCGCCGAAAATGGAAGGCCGTTCAAGGCCATGGCATTCTTCGCGTCGACTGCAGAAGTTAGTCTGGCTGCAAGCGCTTTTCGCATACTGACTCGCAAAGACACAGAGCACACACTTGGCTCAACGAAAATCTATGAGATCCATGCAAAACTCAGCCAAGCCCACCGAACGAGGGCCGCAGACAATTTCAAGCGCGCCGAAAGTGCAATCCTCTTCACTTCAGATGTCACAGCACGCGGCATGGACTTCCCCAACGTGACCCATGTCATTCAGATCGGTCAGCCATCCAATCGCGACACCTACATCCATCGGGTTGGACGTACTGGTCGCGCTGGAAAGGAAGGAGAGGCTTGGCTGATACTTTCTGAGCTCGAAATGACGGAGGCTCGTACTCGCCTTAGCAATCTCCCAATCATAGCTGACGATACTCTGCACGCGGCTAAGATTGACATGTCCACGTCTGCGCAAGTTCCGGCCCATGTCGCCTCTATCTTGATGCATCTTGGAGAGGCATTGAAGCGGGTGAACTCTGAAGATATAGGCAAGGCCTATCGTGCATTGTTAGGTGTCCACTCTCACGTTCCAAGAAAGCGAACCTTGATCGAGGCCATGAACAGACTTGCACGTTATGGGTGGGGCCTGGAGAAGCCACCACCTGTCCCAATGGGACTGGCCAAGAAGCTTAGAATTGAGTCTGTACCAGGTCTCAACATTTCCTCGGGCTTTGGCGATGATATGAGCGACGCATCTCGTAGCGGGTTTGGCGATCGAGAAGGATCGTCCCGTGGTGGATTTGGAGGGGACAGACCTCGCCGACGCTATTTCACTGACCGAGAAGGATCGTCTCGTGGTGGATTCGGCGACCGAGGAGGCTCTTCTCGTGGTCGCGGTGGATATGGAAGCGGTGACAGACCTCCACGACGCGACTTTGGCGATCGACGTGGTTCATCTCGAGGCCATTTCGGTGACCGCGGAGGATCACAACGGGGAAGCTCCCGCGGCTATCAAGGCCGCTATGCTGGCGGGAGCTCCGGAGGCGAAGGTGGTGACTGAAGCTGATTGTGACTTTGTCTCTTCTTACTCTTGTATTATTCTTGTCAAATCGCATCTGCTCTGTGATGTAGACGCCATGGTAGATCTGGCGATGACTGGGATCGTTTACACGTATGGCGTATGTTTCTAGGGAAAAGGACGTGGGATGTATAAAAGATCACGTATGGGCAATCGACACTCATGAGGTTTTGGCAGGCGAAAAGGGAAGATCTTGTATGCATACCCTTTTCGCTCCTGGATAGAGGCGACTTGAAGAGAAGAGTTGATGCTCGCGGTCAATCAGACATAGAGGTCTCCCCTTCCCGTCATTACAGACTGAATTATTTCATGTGACCTATCTTGAAATCGGATTCGAAATCGAAATCACTGCGTTCCCGACGGCGAATTGGGAATTAAGAAAAACCATCAGCTGTATTTCTCCTTCGCGAGATCTGGACAATGAATTCGTAATGGATGGATGACTTCCCATTACCTTATCCATCAGGCAATGTAGCCCACTCCTAGCCAAACCTCCATTCGGAATCCATTAGGTAGTAGATCCAATGAATCCCTCCCTCCGAATCTTTTCCGCGAACCCAAAACAGACAACGCAGACACCTCAGGATTGGAGAGGGGGTCTTCACGCGTTCCTCGACAGCATGCGAGCCGAGATGAACATTGGTTGGCGAGGGGGTCGCGATCCTTACCTGTGAGGTACCTGTTGTACTTATAGACGTGCCGGGCGCATGACTATTCAATTGCACAATCTCCAAGGCCGTGCATGGATCATCAGATACCTGTCCAAACCCAGTACATTGTTTTCGTAGCGGAGATGTGGAGTATACGTACAGATCTTAGCAGTGGGACCGGCCATCTGACGCGAATGCGCCCCTTGTGCAAAGTGAGAAGGGATTGAAGAAAGTCCACATAAATCGAAGCGTGTTCTTAAACTACATGTCCGTTCCATTCTACCATACGAATTCGAGCCCAACCAAGGCATCAAAAAGGCAACAAGGAAGCGAGGACGACGGTACTAGGATGTGCAGGGTAAATAGATAAAGGTGACAGACAGCACCCATCCAAATCCAACGAGGAAACGCCCGTCCAAAGTATCTGTCCCCAACAAGACGCCCAGGTCATGCCAATCATCCCACAAGAACACAGGACGCTTAGGTCCCGTCTTCACGCTCCTCCCTCAATAGTGAGTGGGAAAAGCAGGCACGCCGCCAAAACGACCCAGATCATCATACCCTCATATTTGAAAACCAACTCCCCCGTTTTCCCGCACCGCCCCCTTGGACGTCCATGTCTTTTAACGAACTTACCGTCGGCACGCCAGCGACGGGCAATTGTTCGCCGCCACCGCCGCCACCTCTCAGCGGTTTCGCAATCCGTGAGCCACCGGAAAAGGCAAACGACTGTCCGGACATCGAGTCTGCCAGTCCACGTGTGGAGCCGGCTTTGGCAGCTTCGAGCCGCTCTTTCACGGCTGTGAGTTGGACTTCGAATCTAGGGTGGGCAGAGTGGTTAGCTTTGTGTTTACCATAGTTTTGACGTGGATGTGATGCCATGATTTGCCAATTTTCTGGGGTAACAACCTCCCAGTCTTCTGACCTCGGGAAAGCAGGGACGCTTTCAAAGCCCTTTGGTTTTGGATACTTGGGACGGGTGACCACCAAATATTCTTTTTCCTCTTCTGATGATCGCAATGGAGAAATATGAAAAGTGGTAGCTAACCGATGATTTGCCTGCGTCAATTTCTCTTGGCTGTCTTGTAGCAAGCTCTCTAGACTCTGTATGCGCTCATTTCGTGCGATGAGTTTTCGCTCGGCTATGGCAACGTCCTTCTTCAAGCTGTTATTCTGCTCAACGAGCTGGCGTTGGACGACGGTGAGCTGTTCGAGATTGCGCTCGAGGAACGCCATCTTCTTTTGTTGGGCCCGATTGTTGGATGTGCGAAGAACATTGTTATATTGCTCTCGGGTCTCATCGAGGGAGATTTCGAGTTCGACAACCTGGAGATGATCGTTAGCGACTTCACGCCACCAAAATGAAATCGATACTCACCCTCTCGCATCGATTCTGCAAATCCCGCATGAGCGACTTCTTCATCGCATCGAACTCAGCAATCTGTTGCTGAATCGTCTTGCCATTTGTCGAACCATTCGTAGCAATGCCGTTGACAGCAGCGGCACCACTCCGGATGCGTTGCTGAAGAGCTTCAATTTCTTGCTTCAACTTATTGTTCTCTTCAGTTTTGCGCGTCATGTCTTCAGTCAGCTCAGCAACATGCTCAGTCTCTCCACTCTGTCGACAGCCATAAGCATCCGCCAATCGAGCCTTGACCTTCTCGACATCTTGAGTGTCAAGCTTGCCCTCCAAGAGGGCCTCATACTCAGTCTGTACTTGCGCCAACCTCGTCTCGATAGCTTCTCTTCGCAGCATAGCAGCCTCTTCTTGCTCGCTTTTCTGCGTCAAAGTGAGCTCGGATTGCCGAACAATACCTTGCGTCTCCAGCAAGCTCCGTCTAAGGTCTCGTAATGACTCTGGAGATAATGTTTCTGACTCTTGAAGAGCATCGATGCTCTCGATGACGTTTCGAATGCTTCGCTCATTGTCGCTGAACATCTCTCCGTGAAGATCAAATCCAGCCATCATGGTCGCCATTCGCTCACGTTTCGTGCGCTCCTTCTCGTCAAGATGAGTGCCGTTTTCGCGAGCTGAGATCTTCGCATCCAGAAGCTGTTTTTTAACGTCATCAAGTTCCGTAGTCAGTTCCGCGTTGGCTTCCTTTAAGCTGTCCATGGTAATTCTCTCTTCCCGTGCTTCGAAGGTGATCTTCTCGACTTGCATCCGCAGCTCGTTGATTTCGCCTGTCAGACGCTCGTTGTCCCTGCTCGATTGCAAATCGTGATTTCGAAGCTGAGAGAGCTCTTCTTTTGTCTCCCGATATCCCTTCTCGGCGTTGACGAGAAGACTCTCCTTCTCCGCAATTTGATCTTGCAATTCATTTTCGCGTCGTAAGAATTCTTCTCGCTCATCCTTGTCCAAACCAATGGGGGTGCCTGCACGCTCAATCTCCAACCGGGACTCGGGTCGCGACGTAGGTGATTCTGGACGTTTGTCGGAGCTGGCCAGACGTGTGGGTGTCGCAGGTGGCTGTGGCTTCGTTTCTGCCCTTTTAGGCACAAGTCCAGCTGCGATAGGAGCCACCCATGCCTCCTTTGGCACTGCCTCGCCTTTACGCCATGACTGCAACTCGGATTCCACCGTTGGGATCCAGTCCTCGTATTTGGATATCCGCGACCGTGCTTCCCGAAGTAAGATCTTGAGTTCTGCTGGACTGAGTTCTGCATTGACTTTGGCCTTGTTCTTGATCGATTTCGCGCGAGTGCCAAAGCGCAATGTGCCGAGGGTTTCCTGATCGTTGTAACTGCTAGGCGAGCAGTTGACCACAAGCGTTGTCCTAGAATTACCTCCCAATGATTCTTGCAGAATTCGAGTCAGCTTCGAGTCTCGATACGGAACGTGAGTCGATTTGCCGTCCGTCAAGGAATTGATAACCATGCCCAATGCACTCAAACTCTTGTTGATCTTCTTGGCCTCCTCGAGAGTTGTTCCAGTAGCTCCAGTCTTGCCAATTTTTTCACTACCAGCAAGATCTACCAAGAAGAGCTGTCCGCTTTTCGACGAGCCGGTTTCAACGTTCTTTTGTGTAACCGTGATGACGAAAATCGAGTGCGATCGTGAGGACTCCTGATTCATATTCGTTGCGGCCACCATTCGCGCATCCCCACCTCTTCTCATAACCTCGAAGACTTCTGATACCGAAGATACGTAAACCTCCAGCAATCCCTTGACATAGACTCCTCGGTTCTTCTCTTCATGTATAGGCAGATTATCGTTCTTGGGCACCAGCAAATCCCTAATCCGTTCCATGTAGATTTCCATGTAGCTAACGCGGACTGTGTATTCGATGGTTTCGGCGCTCCGCATGATCTTGTCGAAGATTTGCTCCACGATTCGAGGTATAATTCCCTTTCCTTCAGGATCGTCGATATCCGCACCCATCATAGTATATGATTTACCAGCTCCAGTCTGGCCATATGCGAAAACGGTTCCATTGTAGCCGTCAAGGATGTCGTCAACGGTAGATCGAATAGAGAAATCGAAGACATCGGACTGGCGTGAGTTCATGTCAAAGACGCGGTCGAAGGTGAAGGCGCCCTGGGCGCCCTCGGACTATGCCGTAGTTAGTCTTCCTATGACCTTGTTGTAACGACCTCTGCAGTGCTCCGTAAAGTATACCTGGATGCTACATGTGTCCTCGGTCTCAAAGTGCACAATAGGCTGGCCGCCGCTTGCTATCTCGAGTTTATTTTGCGGCCGAAAACGCGCCACAACTGTATTTTGTCAGCCCTTTCTTCGAGGAGAAATTCCATGGTTTGTCGGTACCTTTGATCGTGTTTGGAGTCCTGCAACATGGTCAGTCTTCTTCCTCAGGATCCGAGGAGTATGCTAGGAGACTCACGCCATTCTTGACTGTTTGCTGGCTCACCAACGGCCCAGCGGCCAAGTTCTCCTCCTACGATTCACTGTTTGTATGTTGATTATCTCGTCGGCCAGGCTTTGTACAGGTTGTCCTTTTACGCACGGGGTGGTCGCTCTGGCTATCAACTTTGGTCGGCTCGAGTTGGCTATATATTGGCAGGGATGCGCGGTCGACGGAGATTGCAGAACCAAAGTTCGCGCTGGCACAAGTAACGCTTTGGGAGTGCGGAAGAAGGGAAAGCTCCAGGAGTGTGATTGTCTCTTGGCAAATGTCCGAATTGTTATGGTGTCAACAACGAGGTCAATGTTTGCGCCATGAGGGTCTAACGCGACGACTTCGACTTTAAACACCATCTTGGTATGGCAATACTAAACTCTCAGAAACATGAACTTTTACTTTTCTACAGCCAGGACCTTCTTCTATACATCTTGCTGACACAGAAACTTGGGAGCCAAACATTGTCGTCTTCGTACGCCTCAATGGAAGCACGACATGTGTCCTTATGCGTCCAGCCGGAGTGTGCATCCATCTTCGATGACCATGGAAAGTTACTTGGTTTCCACACTTGAAGCAACGAGGTCGGGCAAAGTCTCAAATCCACATGAAGTTCTGGTATATTCCAAGATTACTGCTACTGTCACGAATGTGGTATATTTCATGGGCATCGAGTGGTCCAATTGTTGGAATCTAGGATCGGGCGTCTCAAACGCTGTTTGCGCAATCTGACCCATTCGATTTCTGGGATAACTGGTCCCCAAATCTTCGCCATGATCAACAATAGATTCTCAAAGTTGATACTCGATTGAGGCGAGTAGAGGCCTGTCAAGGGATGACCAAACACTTCTAGACCAGAAGATATTCGGTGATGCATGAACCCAAAATCGAGCTTATTTAACATGATATTGATTCTGACGGGTATTAAATTCCTAATAGCTGTGCCCAACCTCACCTGGTTATTTGAAAACCACGCCCAACTCCCATTTGATAAACTTCGAATATTCCAAACGCCCATACAGTCCAAAATACAGTGTGCCCTAACTCCAGTGTGGTAATCCTCCTACTCTGACATGACTCCTGATTAGGGAGTACTGGGTCCGTCCATTGTTATTCGTAACGCGCTCAAGGTCTTGCACCAGGCCATTCCCGTATCTAGTCCTCCCAACTCTTCTCAACAGTCTCTCGCACGCGCTTGCCATATTCCTTGCGGTTCTCCTTGTACAAATTCGAGGCTTCGACGTTGGCAGGCGACGACGTGTTAGGATCATTCAGCAAACTGGAATTTCTTTAGTCGACTTGGTGATCTAGAAGTCATGCCACAACGCTACTCACCTCTGAATGCTAGTCAAGATAGCCGCAACGTCATATGTCGGACTCCACCGGTTTTGTAATATATCCAGGCAAAGTTCACCCGAGGCATAAACGTTGGGATGGAACATTTGACTGATGAACTTGACTCCGGGTGGTTTATTGGGGTATGCTTCCTCGAAATGCATTACCAATCTAAAGGTTCCGTCTTCGAAAGGTGTGTCCGCTGGGCCAATGATGACTGCGTTCCTAATCATGCCTATCAGCCTTTTTATCCTGCCCGCCTCGTCACTGCAGCTTCATACCAGGTCATAACGTTGTCCGGGATGGGAGAGGCGGAGACTCCTGCCGGGGGATCCGTTTGCATGCGCTGTAGTTTGCTGTTAGTCAAGGCACTCAAAACGATCGAGGGGCCAGCAGGAAGGCCATTTCAGTTGAACTGGACATGGCGGCGAAGGAATCATCTAGAGCGCCACGTACTTTGAAATCCCGCATGAGACGGCGGCGAGCTGGCGACGACATGTTGATGGAGAGACAATGTGGATTTCAGATAAGTTTGGGTGGGTTCCAAGGAAGGCGGATTAGTAGGGTTGTTGTAGGTCCAGGTGTTGCAGCGACTTGGTGTTCGTGGATGTTGGAGAGGGAATTGTCAGGTACAATGAGGGGCGAGACTCGGCGTGTTAGATACCGTGAGGCACGTGAGCAAGACCTCAGCCTGACCGTGAAGAATTAGTTTCTCTAGCAGTGTTCCAAACGGTATTGCTGATTCATGCCTCGAAAAGCATCGAATTCTCACCTCCCGCTATCAATTTTCCGTCGAACGTTGATTTTTTCGCAATTCCATATCTCACCCTACTAGTACTTCCTGAAACAGTGAAACAAAGCTACCTGGTCAACAAGACGTTGCTCGAACCTGAAATCAATATCGATAAATCCATAGCAGTTCCCCAATTGCAAACACAAGACCATATGGGCGAGCATCAAGCCCAAGGTTGCTGGAATTTGATGACTTGATTATAAAAGTCAAGGAAAGCGTTCCGCTTATCTCCCCAAGAATCGGGCATGTGTACGTGAATTCCGAACCTCAGAACGATACAAATTTGGCTATCCATATTTGAGATGAAAGCCCTGTAATCTACAGTTGGAACAGAATCATGTTTGATCCGCTGTGAAATCAGAGATCTCATGTTGCTCAACCCAATTCTTTTGAGCCACGACTTACCTCAGCCTCGTGGCAGAGGTCAGAGACTCGAGCGCGGTTGATCTGATCAGACGTTCTCCTTTGACACAGCCTTGGACAGATGGACGTATGCAAGGAGTTTTACTTTTCCCAATGGTGGGGCGACCTCTCTTTTCGCCTTTGTCAAAGGCACTTGCTCTAAAACCTAAAAGTTGCTGGACAATTGAGGAGCCTAGATCTTCGCATTCCCAAACACGGCCTCTTTTTGACCCAACCATTCCTTCATGATCGGACCAGACTTCTCTGGCACCTCAAGTGTCTGCCAATGCCCACTCTCCACTTCCTCAACCTTCAAGTCCGGCAAAGCACCAGCCTGCTGCCCTACATAGATGTTCTGCGTCAAGCAAACCGCATCTTTGCTGGCTCCAATAAAGAGAACGGGAACTGTGATAGGAATTCTTTCCTTTAAAAGATCCTTCTCAACATCATAATGATGATTGCCGACTTCTGCTTTGTACCAGTTCAATGGTCCTGTGAAGCCATCGCGACGGAAGCGAGAGATCCATTCTTTCTTCAGAGCAGGGGACTCGGCGTAAGCCTTGACCGGCATTGGTTTTCCTTCGCGAACGAACTTCTCGAAAGCGCCTTTATGGCAGAGGAGATCTTCCATTGCGTTTCCCTCCCCGTGGATACCAGAGTACGCTGTTTCAAGGTTATCCTCCAACAATTTGGCACCGTAGTCGGAAGTAAACGGCTCCCAATAGCTGAATCGCGGAAGCCCAGTCAGTTTATTGAGGAAGTCATTGAAGCTTGCGAGGTTGAAAGGCTCAGTCGAGGGGAGCATGTATGCAACGTTCAAAAGGAGGACGGCGACGACTCGTTTGGGATGCCAGAGCCAGATTCGTGTGGCGAGGAAGGCGCCCCAATCATGGCCCACGGATACGATATTCTGGATCTTCTCGTGGTCGATGATTTCGATGAGGTCGGTTGCCATTCCTTTTGAGTTGTATGTTTGCGGATCAGCTGGTTTGGATGTTCCACCGTATCCGAGCAGATCTGGAACGAGGATAGGATAGGATAGCTCTAGCAAGTAAGGTAAGACGGGGGCCCAGAGATTATGGTCATCTGGGAAGCCGTGTTGGAGCAGGAGAGTTGGTAGAGCGGGGTTTGTGCCAGTGTGGTGATAATATGTGTAGGTCAGATCGCGAGAAGTGGTGAACTTTTCTGTTTAGGCTGTCCATTCTTGCAAGGGGGTCGATATTGAGGTCGAGGATGGGTATTTGGACTATTTAATACGACAGCCGAGTGAGACTATGACTCGGCGCCCCGTCTTCTTTGCTTGTCAAACGATATCTCCGAGAGCCGAAGTGTTACAAAACGGAGTATCCACGCGTTTGAATTACTCAGCAATTGGGTGTGGTGTGATTATTCGCGTAGTAGCCGTACTTCGTCTTGGCCCTAGGCTATCAAGAACCGCGTGTGTCCACTGTGAGTAGCGTCCAACCAGACTGGCTAGAGCGTCATGTCGTACCTGTATAGGCAGAATCAGCAGCTGCGAATTTACAGAAAGATAAGAAAGCGATGGAAGAGGACCTGTGCTGCTGCTGGGTGGTCTCGCCAAGCTTTTGATCCTTGGCATTGAGTGGAGTAGTTGCAGTGAGCACCTGCAGTAACATTATCGATATACCTAAATTTAGATGATCGTGGTTAATCACAGCGATAAAGGTGAGTTTCACACATGAAAGAAAAGTAGTGTCTGCCTGAGATGCCCTGATCAGGCTGTATAATCCCAGGCAATTCCCGGATTGTGCGATTGACCACCGACAGAGGCAGTACCACAAGTACAGTGTACTTCCTAGAACCCTCATGACATACCACGAGATTGACGCGTCCCGAAGCTCGGTGCCGAGATTCAAGGTCAGCCTGAGGCTCTTTCCCTCCCGTCTTCCGCCGTGGACTCTTGACAGCATGTAAAGGACAACCGTTGGCTGTAGCTGTAGAGCCTCTTTCCGTGCCCGATCCATTGTCCCACTACATCCGGCGTGTGAGTAGGTAGGTATCTGGCATGCGCCGTTCGTTCCCTCCCAAACTGTTTCTGCGTCCATGGTAGCGGCCAACAAAAAGAGAATGCAAACAAACACTTCAGTCGAACGTGTTCTCAACTGTGAATGACTCTTCCGATGTACATGATTGCAAGCAGATATATATATTATACGAGTGAGAACGCCTTTCGTACTGCCGGTTGTCGTAGCAACTCAAGTGCGCTAAGGACGGGAGCTTCGAGCCATCTCGTCTCTCAAGCTCCAGTCCCAACCATCACAACGCGTTCCCCAGATAGTCCCTGTATGAAAGCTGCCCAGCATCGATACATACAACACACAGTAGATCTCAGACCCGCGACAATATCCTATGGCCAGCTCGTGACAGAAGGCAGCATTCGCTACAAGAGCTACAGCATAAACAACGAACGACGGCACCACCACAATGGCCGCATTATCACCCACTCCTCTCCAAGCCTACGGAAATGGCCCCAGACTCACCCGCTCCGCGCCAACGAGACCGACTCTCGTACGGAGGGACTCTCCGTTATCCGCATTGGCGCATTCCCAAGGGTTCTCATCTGGCGCATTGCCTTTACGAAGCATGGGCGTAGGCGAAGACTCGGACGATGACATCCAACCTCCGCCGGTCCTCAGCGCATTGGGTCGCTCAGTGCTAGAATCACACGGAGAACCCCACGGAGATTCTCCTCGAAAAGCCATGCGTCCGACCAAATTACGAATATCAAGGAACAATTCGCCCTCGAATACACCTGCTAGGCCGGACAGATCCACTCCTGCCCTATCATTGCGTATCAAAAGAACAGGATTACAGGGCGCACCGATACGCAGGGCAAGACGGACACCGCAGAGCGAGGACCACGAACTGCAACATTCACATTCACATTACAACGAAGCGCCGGCTTCGCAGGATCAGGAGAATTTACCGGTATCATCAATACAAAGACCCGAGCCCGGGTCATACATCAAAATGGATCCTGCTTCCACCGTGAAGCCTGTTGATTCCATCAAAAACCCAATGGCAGCGCCGGAAAGGATACCAGTGCATCGAGAACAGCCAGCGCCACCTCGAGATGCGTTGGCCCCCAAGTCTTCGAACACACCCCATAGGCAAGCTCCGCCTCCGCCACCAAAGATGTCGATCTTGGATACTGCCACTGCGGCTGCTGGGGCTGCTACGACGAAGACGAAAAAGAGGCGGGTCATGTTTCCTATCAACGGCAAAAATTATACTCAAGTCGGTGGGCGTCTGGGCAAAGGAGGGAGTTCAGACGTGTATCAGGTCATGGCTGAGAACTCGAAAATGTTCGCGCTGAAAAGGGTCAAGCTGAGTGACGCTGATGAAAGCGCCATCATGGGCTACAAGGGCGAGATCGAGCTCTTGAAGAAACTCAAGGATGAGGATCGTGTTGTTCAACTCTTCGATTA
This sequence comes from Venturia carpophila, assembly GCA_014858625.1. Lineage (NCBI taxonomy): Eukaryota > Fungi > Ascomycota > Dothideomycetes > Venturiales > Venturiaceae > Venturia > Venturia carpophila. The sequence goes on along the minus strand of JACTAK010000002.1, from coordinate 2,264,746 downwards.
CCATGTGGACGAGGAGAAGCAGTGTCTCTACGTGGTGTGTTCCCTTGCTCCCAACTTCACGTCTCGATATTAACAAGACGTGATAGCTCATGGAAATGGGTGAGTCCGACCTCTCCCGCGTTCTACGCGTCAAGCATGACCCAGATCAATCCACCGGCCGAGGCCCACCGACGACCGGCATCCTAGACATCCCTTTCACGCGCTACTATTGGCAAGAAATGCTCGCCTGTGTCGCTGCCGTGCATGCCCATGACATTGTTCATTCCGATCTCAAACCCGCCAATTTTCTCCTCGTCCACGGCCAATTGAAACTCATCGATTTCGGTATCGCCAACGCCATTGATATCGAAAACACTGTCAACGTCCATCGAGATTCGCATGTTGGCACACCAAACTATATGTCGCCTGAGAGTCTGCAAGATTCCAGTGCAACTCAGGCGAGTATGCAACAATCGTCTGATGCGTCGAATAGCAATATTCAGGTATCGATGGGCAAACTGATGAAACTTGGAAAGCCAAGTGATGTTTGGTCACTTGGTTGTATCCTATACCAGATGGTTTATGGGCGTCCACCCTTTGGCCACATCGCCAATGCCATTCATCGCGTCATGGCTATCATCAACCCCAACGTGGCTATCCAGTATCCCGCCACCGGAGTCGGTGGCGCTAAAGTCCCAGCTGAGGTCAAAAAGACGTTGAAGGCTTGTTTGCAGAGAAACCCGGCTGCTAGACCGACGGTGCAGGACCTAATGAGTGAGAGGGACTCGTTCATGCACCCGGAGTCTTGCAAGGATCTGAGGATTCCCGAGGAGTTGCTTGGACAGATCATCGCGAACGTTGCCAAAAGATTTGCTTCCAAGGATAAGCCTGCGCCGACGGAGGAGGAGATCAAAGGGTGGGCGCCGAGTTTTTACGCCAAGATTAGGGATTGGGAGGAAGGGTAGTTTGAGATTGGATCGGTAGAGAGGTCTTGGCCGGTTTTCCTCGATGTCATTTTATTCTTCCCTACGTGGGTTGGATACCTTCCTTTCTTCCTGCATTTGTTGCGAGCGCGTTTGGCGTTTATGGGGCCCCATCTCTGTCCTGCTTGGCTGGTCCCTTTGTTCTATTCTCATCTCTATACCCGGGTCTTGAGGCTTTGGATGATCTTGTTGAATGCGGAATAGTGGAATCAACCCAGTGTTCCAATCCTGTCTTGATTTTTGAGCCGAAAATCGGTATGTGCCTAGAGGTAGAGTATCGATCGGGAGTGTGTCTTGGTGACATTGACCCTAACAGAATCCCGTCACTTTTCAAACTTTTCTTCTTATTGTGTTGCGTTCAAGCGTATCTGTGAGGACTAACTACCTGACTCCAGCAACATACTCAGCAACGCGTGACTCGTCCGTTGTAATTTTGATATACCGAGGCCATTCAACGTGCTGGCGAAGGAAGAGCGTTACCAGCGGGCTCGGGGATTTCCTAACGTCATTTGCAACACGAATATGTCTTTGTTGCTGGAGGATTGGGGAACGGAAAAGATACAGGTGGCTATGTGAATTATTTCGAAGGGACGAATGTCATGCCAATTTGGCTCGTTTTATCCGAAGACGGGGTTGGGGAAGTACCGTGATATCGATAATTTATTGGTGTGGTAGTTGGGTTTCTTACCACTGAGCCAGGTTCTCTAGGTATCTAGGTATCTGACTTGACTGGTTTCTCCCCTCCCCTTCCCCCCCCCTCCCCCACGAGCTTGGGATCGATGTTAGGAAGTTTCTGATGTCATAGTTTTCTAATGGGGATGGAGAATGGGGCAGTTTAGATTTGGAGGAGATGGTCGCGAAATGTGGATAGGCTAGGGGATGGACAGTGAATCAACGAAGCCAGTGTGGTACTCCACGTAGCGGAGACCGGGAAAGACAAAGCCTTTGGATGTAGCAGTGCAGAAACGTAAATTCACGTCAAAAATGTATACCAGGGCCGGTGTAATGAGCACGTGGTTGCTAAAATTTGGTCTTGGAGAGATGGTGAAGATGCGATTCTCACGGTTCTAGGGGGGCGTGGGGAGGAGGTTACAGAGACCTAAATTTTTAAAAACACAGCAGAAATGCTTCTAGTGGGGGTATCAATCGATCAACCAACTATCCACGCATGCATCCAAACCCACCGTTCCATGCATGGTCCTAATTACTTCATACAACCATGATACATTCTTCACCCGTGAGCGAGAAACAATAACGTGTTATCTATGTCCTTTTCCAGCCGTGTCCCTCCTGTCGAAACCCATATTGGAATTGCCGTTCGGCTTGCCATTGTCTTGCTCCCATATACAGTCTTCCAAGCTCTTTGCCAACCCATCCAGGTCTATCTCCTCTGAAAAGGTCACTTCCACGCTCTTGGTGATACCCATGCTTTCTAGACCTGCACCGCCTATACCCAGTCCCTTTGCTCCGTCGGAGAGACCGAGAAACCGTCGTTGATCTTGCATGGCGTAGATCTTTTTTGGCTGCGAAGGCATCCTGTTTGGTTTCTGGGCCTCGGTCCATATCGGTAGGGCCGTGCAGTCGTCGTCGACTGAAGATGTGCCGGACCAGGGGGATGGTAGTTCCTTGGTTGTTGAGGGGGTTGCCGGCTTTGTGGCGTCGGCGTCTTTGCTGCTTGTCACCCCATACTTCACCGATGCCGATGAGCGACGCTGTCCTTTCACATCCTTGCCTGCGGGACCGTAAGATTGTTCGGCAGAGGACGTGATCTCCGTGTAGTTTCCCACGTAGTCTGGACGGAGTGTCGGGAGAGAGTGAGATTGCGAGAAAACATATGACCGCGATTGTTGAGATTTTTTGCGGCCGCCACGGCGGGAAGGCGACCTGATATACGCCGCCGACCTCGAGAACCATCCAGAACGACCTCGAACGAGTGACTGCAACAGGGGCCAGAAGGTGGCAGCACAGGCAGCTGCGATGCCTACTCCGGGTTCGACAATAGACCAAATCGCAATATCGACAGTGGCGAAGAGGAAATCATCCGTACGGGTCAAGTTGGCTATGAAAGGCATACGGATGAGAGTGGCGATGGAGCCAATTGCAGCAAAGCCCAGAAGGAGGGCAACGAGTGCTTTCTGGTTGCACGGCAATTCAAGGTCTTTGACGATGAAGTATGGAAGGATACCGAAGGTCCAGTCCGCGATCGAATTGAGCGTCGCTGAAGTATAACTTGTCCCCAAAACGATTGTGGGGCCCATGCACGAGCCATAACCTGGAGTTCGTGTCCACCATGCCGACACGGGCTTGCATTGAAAGACGGCCAGGAAGAAGTAGACGCCGCAGAAAAGTGATGTGAAGAGTATGACGAAACGAATGATCCATATGTGTGCGCGTTTAGTAGCGACCCGAAGGAGAAATGCTCCGACGGAGACTTTCATCATCGAGGACGATAGGATATAGAACAGTTCGCAAAACCACCAGAACTGGCATCTTGTTAGTGGCGGGAAAAGCACTAGAAGGACGTACCGACATGCAGAGCCCTCACGGCATTATGATGCTCCAGATCAGAGATATGCCTGCCTGTTCCATTGGCAAGGCCCCCAAAGACACTGATTAAGAATGCAGAGTAGAGTACCTAACAATGTCAGCAAAGCCAAGGTTACGGCGCGCTGCTGAGCATACCAAGGCCAGCAATATTAGCCAATCGTCCAAAGCAAAAGTCCGAAGCATCACGGAGCGGATGTAGACACGAAGTGCGACAGTGATCCAAGCAAGTGTAAGGAAAACAATCGCCACCGAGAGGACCTGTTTACTTCGGTCCTCCATGACGAATGCTGCTGCATCAGAATCTATATTGCAAGCCGCCTAAGGAGAAGAGAAACGAAGAAAGCAGTTGGGAGACCATGTACAAGAGCTACGGTCAGCCAGAGCGGAAAAGGTGAAGACGAAGAGGAACGAAAGAAGTAATGACTCGAAGATGGCGACTGGCTTAGTGTGACATGCGTGGGGAATGATGTGAGCTTCAGCGAGCTGCACTTCAAGTCTTTGCTTTCTGTATCGTGCACTAATAAAGAAGCGCATGTCGGTTGTTGTGTTCCTGGGTCGAGGTTCTAGTATGGGACTGACACTGATGGAGGTGGTCATCTGGGCACGACCTGTGCTCCCCTGTGCACTGCGCAGAGCAATATAGACAGCCAATAGCATGCCGGGGCCACTGGAGCCAAGGACCAGGATTCAGAAAAGCTGGGGACATGAAGACGGGTTTGAAACATGTTCTGTGCATCATCGTTGTTCTGTTTCTGCTCTTCTGCATGTAGATGCTTTGGCAACGGACCTTGTTAAGTGTGAGCGGGAGGCTTCAGGCCTGGTCGCGGCTCTCCCAACGCTTTGTAGATTCGTAAATGGAGTTTTGCCGCCTCCTCAAGTCTTGCACCATTTGATGGAAGAGATGTAGTTGAGTAGAGTCTTGCCTGGGCAGAGACTTCACGGCCGCGGGACTCCTCCGTAAGCGGCAAGCAATGATCTGTGGTGGTCCGTACCGTGACTGCGCGAGCGACAAAAGGAGAAGCAATTCTGTCCTCAACCTGAAACCCTTCAATTTCATCTTACTGTGTGTTGATCGTTTGCAATTCTGTCCGCATACCAAATCCTCATTGACGGGTCTGCTACACAGCAGCTAATTTTGTCTATGATGGCCAGTCAGCCTTATAGGCGGACCCAAACTCTCTCGATCGCGGTGTCTCCAGCTATAGCTATTTTCAGACTGGATGCCTTATGGCGTGTGATGAGATGTCGCGTTATCAGACATGGAATTTGACATTACTCTTGTCTCTGTATGCCTGAGTCGACTCCGCCGCCACAGAGCAAGTCCATAGTTGCAAGCATGAGCATAGCACAGCCAAACACTGCACGAAGATGAAATCACCATTCTGAGGCGTGCCCTGGCAATCTTGAGAGATCCAATGAGAATGACTTTGGATGCCGTCGAGCTCGTGGGATTCAGACGTGACATGCAGCTGCAGTGCTTGGATTATGGGCATCGACTTCAAGACCTGCATGCATGGAAAACTCGAAAGCCCTTCCCTGCCACGTTTTTCCCTCGTGGTCTGCAATGCCACGATCCTCACTCTGCATCAAGCGAGTCGGAAAAGTCTGCATGCTAGCAAAAGCGTCGAGTCACGTCCTTTCGTTCTAGGACCAGAAGCAGTTCAAGTTCTCTTGTTCGAGATCGAGATGTGGCTCAATTCCAGGTGATACGGCACTTGACGGCGACGGAAACCGATCTCGACCTTTTAGTATGTGTTGCGATCAGATCTGCGGACTCTCCAAACAAATGGGAGGTGACAGCTTCTGCTACGTTACACGGCGAATTTCTCCCGGCTGCCGAGCTCCTGGTCTTTCTTTTTGATCACCAACGACACCTGACCTCTACATTAACATTATATTAGTGTAAGACGCGGCTCTATGGAATTCTCGTCTCTAAAGGCTAGATAATAAGGCAGATGGGCTTTCTCTTCGGATGGAGAACTGTGCTAGCTTGGCACCTAGCATCGCGAAATTGTGGTCCGAATTACTGAATAAGCTATATCTTACTACGGATCGAGCAGCAACAGGGTCGATAGTGTCGCGTAAGTGCGATGACCACGAAGACAATCTCTTCGCCAACTGGTGTAAAGAAGATCACTGTGGCCGTAATTCTGTTGCTGTGCGATCACTGAAGAGTCTTTCAACATACTAGTAGTAGGTACTGAGATGATGCGAATCATGTCATGTCGGTGCTATCGATAATGCCCCGGCCTCCGCGGCATGGAGCGGTGCCACAGTGGAGATACTCCGGGGCATAGTTCCGAGACGAGCGATAGTTCACTTCCCGACCACTCGGGCTGGAAGAGCAAACCATGATACCTGGAATTGCCAACGGATCAAACTCCGAAAGCAGAAATCTGCAACTTCGATACACTAAACATTTAAATTCGCTTCTTGGCACAATGTTCGATGTTTGGTGGTTAATTCTGCTCTTGATTTTTCCGGTGCGGGAGGGCTTTCGTGCTGTGTACAATACCCTTCGTATCGTGGGGCTAACATTTGGCTTGTCCTTGGCAATCTTGAAAGGCGTCCGAGCTGCAGAACATCGGGTGTTGCACCTCTCGATTATCATGCCGAACCATTCGAAGCTGCAAATACGAGCTCAAGAGCTAGAGACGGTCAGACGACAGACATTACTCGCTCTGACTCGTGAAGAGCATTGTCGAGCATCGTCGAGCCTCGTCGACCAACTGTGGATCAATAGTTGGAGCCGTGCCAAAGAGACGTTTTTGAATGTGGAGGTCTTGAAGATGACTTCTCTCCTTAACTTCACCAGATGCCGAGAAAGCCCGGAGCGATTGTGGACCTGGTAAGACCGCTGGTCATGGCCCTTTATCTAGCACGTCCGGATCGGCAGCCGATCTTTTCTTCGAGTTCAAATTGGTGACAGCAAATGGGGATCAGAAAGTTGGGAATAGATCGGCAGTCCGAGAACTATTTGGTGCTTCAAGAGGAGGTGGAGGTGGATCATTTGGTGTGGTTGTCGAAGCGACGATGAGACTGAGGGCATTTTCGATGCCCAACGTCACGTGGACTCGATGGTGGATCAAAATGGTGGACGCCAACATCACCGATGCTAATTCCCCAAATTTTGTATGATTTGAGAGGACATCCTGACCGACCTGAATAGTAGCAATTATCTTGAGCAAGCTACTTACTTTGGTTGCAAAAGGTGTTCAAGATTATTTTTACACATCTTCATGGCATCCTCTAAGTGGGCGATGATAATGACCTACGATTCTGATGCCGGCATTTCCGAAACAAAGAAGCTGCGGGAGCCAATCCTTTCCGTGGCAGGAAGATGCCTAGGCATGTAGAAGAACACAAACAAGGAGTCCGACTTCGATGACGCTCTAAGCAGTTCTTTGATTGGGGGTACGTGATCATAGAAGTCGTTCCAAACATGCGAAGCCTTAGCAACGAGGACCCCCTTCGTGATCGACTTCTCCGCCTTCGCGGTTGTGTTATACCCGTTCTCGGAAGGATCAACATTCCAGGCTGGAAGTTGCAACTATTTCGAACGGACCGCTCCTTGGATACCTCAAAATAATGCAGATTGCTTTCAATCTTGAGGGCGTCGGTACACGGTCAATCTTAGTGGGGGCGTTTATATCTTTTTGTTTGATGAATTGAAAGTGGTAAATCCTTTTGGGCATCCAAGTGCTCTTCCTATACATCCCCAACGAGCACCTCAAGGACGCAACTTGAGCTGCGTTAGTCTAGTAGCCTCGCCATTCCAAGACCATCAAATAATGGCATCAAGAAAGTGTCTAAACGTTTGTCTTCGACCAACTTCTTATTGAAGACGTCGATGGCTTCGAGATCACCTGAATAATATCAGATACATCGACTAATCAACACAGTCTTCCAGGGAGGGGAAAGGAGGTGGGAAAGGATATCGAGTACCAACCTTTCCTCCATAATCCACCATTCCTATCCAAGTTTTTGGACCAAGGATTGGCATCAGAAGCATCAGCAATAATACCCCGGCGTAAGATATTGTCCGCGATAATAATCCCACCTTTCTTCAGTATCCTCCTTCCCTCGCCTTTCGAATTCTCCAAGACAAGCTCCAGATACTTGGGATAAGATACCTTATCTGCATCGATGAAGATCAAGTCATAGGCTTCTTGCGATCCCGCTGCTAGTTTCTCAAGACTCTCTGCTGCATCTCCGATCATGACTTCGCAGTTCTTGATGTCATTCTTGGCCCACGCTTCCTCGGCTAGTTTGGCGTATTCGGGACTGTATTCGAGAGCTGTTACGTGGCCGTCTGGACCTACTGCAGAGCTCCAGGCCATTGTGGAAAACCCGATAAAGGTCCCTATTTCGAGGACTAGAAACAGTGAGTGTGATGCACAGAAGACTGCCCATCACTTCTCCAAACGAGACATGGGTCAAATCGAACAAATATGGACCATCTGGCAATCCAAGATCCTGCAGAGAACTTGATCAGGCGGTGAGATGACCTACTTCTTTTGGCACCAAAAGCTTTTGCGAACCACAATTGAAATTGCGCCTGGAAAGGGGAAATCATGTAGTCTGAGTGCTTGTGAGCAGACCCCAGTTCATGGTATCTGGTGATGTGAGAAGGGAGAGCTGTCGAATGATTGAACGCATAATCGCCGACAGCCGTAGCAACCTGCTTGTTAGGATAGAGATCAGTATAATTCTCCTTCATCTTAAAGTGAGAGCGGAAACAAAAGAGGGGTGATTCCGACATGGCGAAAGATTTGGATAAGATGAGATCCCACCCAAGTGAGGCTAGTCTAAAAACGTCGTAGCGCTGATTCAAGAAGAGACAGGAGTGGCCGTTCTCGAGCGGCTTAGAGATTGCGAAATGGGTAAACTCTGCAATATTATTCAGCAGCTTAGCTGTATGAGCTGGTCAAAAATTGTGAACCCTTCCCTGGTTGTGGAAAGGGGCTTGTAGCTGATATTCATGAGCGCCTTGTATCCGTAAGGCTGTTGTTTTTCCTCCAAATTTCTGTCACGGAAGATTTCCTAGCCGCCATGAGCACGACCTTCGTTCACCCTGTCTCTGGTACATCAGTCCTGCCAACTCTGCGACAATTTTTACCACATTCATTACCATTGTACAGGAGACTGCAATTCGAGCATAGAAGTCCTTCATCTTACGTTCTCGCAACGTTTCCTCCTCTGAAAGGCGAACATGGCGCCAACGGGAACTCCTCAAATGAGAAGACATGCTTCGCTGTAGCCTTCGTAGACTGTTCAAGAAGACCAGAAACAGAATGCTGGATATTCCTAAGCAGTGAAGTCCCAGGGAAATGCCCAAATACCGGACCACCCAGCACATCCCCAGATGATCCACCAGCCAAACCATGTACAGCATGTCGAACCGCTCTCCTTTCCGTCCTCACATATGTTGGCACGCTGCCTATGCCTCCCATCGTCGACGATTTTGCGCAGCAGGTAGACAAGCCCTTCGTGTCTCACCTCGCGAATCCTAGAGTCAAGCTAGTCGGAGCTCTCAATACAACGGCTGGCACAACACTGAAAGATGCTATACCACCTGAGTTGCAAGACTACATGCGTGCCTGGTATCAGAAGTTTTTATTCAAGACATCAAGTTTACCTGTCAAAGTAGATGCACCCAAGGGGTTTAGATGGGGCAAAGTGAGACAGCAGGACTTCGCGTTGGTGAGGAGTAGGACTAGCATACAACGGCTGGACAGAACTTTGGCATTATTACCTTCACTTGCGTTGTTCCCAGCAACAAAGGAAGGAGAAAAAGAGGATGATGTCACTCCTGTTGCTTGGTCATTTCTTGGACCTGATGCCTCGCTCACGTCCCTACATTGTGAGCCACAGTATCGAGGGAAGGGCTTTGCAAAAGCGCTGGTAAGGAAGCTGTTTAGGGAGGGAGGGTTTGGCGATGAAGCAGAGGATAAAGAGGAAGAGATTGACGGGGGAAGATGGGCGCACGCTGACGTAGCTCTGGACAACGTCTCCAGCCAAGCTGTCTGTAAAGGCTTAGGAGGTGAAGGTGCTTGGCACGTCGTGTGGGTACGAGTCGACCTGGACAGAATCGCAGAGATGGCTCTGTAATACATGGTATGGAGAAGTCGCCACGCTTCTGAACCCACGCGCAGAACAAATGAGGCTGGTGCAAAACTCAGCGCCAGTCCATTCCTCACTTCAACACGCCGTAGCCTTGAGACAGACCCGTGCGCTTTTCATGGTACTCGTAACCGAAGACGTACTCTTTCCACAGACGCAGTAATCTGATTCCTCTGCCGTATGCCGACCGTATGCATCGAGCAGAAACGTGGTAGTGTTATAGTGCCACTAGAGAAGGATCTCGACACCTCAAATCAATTCAGGCATAAGGGTATGAACCAGAATCCCAAATGTCTCCCATGACCTCCTGTCGCAGTCTTTTTCCACAACAACCCACCCTCCACGTGCACAATCCTCACAGCTAACTAAGCATCCAAAGCAACATTGGCTTGCACTTGGGTAGCCGGAGGTTAGAGGGTCGATAAGAGCATTCTGAACCCTCGTAAGTACGATCAGGCCAGTTAGCGACAATGCCTGCGAGATACTCTCTAGATGTACTCCGACCCTTCAGGATCATCGAGTATGGTGGACAAGACGAGCAACCATCATGGACACTTATGGGACGAAGGCACGTCTCAAGGATTTTGCTGTGGATTATCCCATAGATCGCACCATAAAGAAGATGTGACGTGTGCTGTTTGCTGGGTTAAACGGGTCAACTATGGGCATCAGTTGTGTCTAAATTGTACATAGAAAGCGTTATCTACTCACTTCGATAGCTGTCCCACGGCTTTTACTCCCGTTACATTACGCGCTTTGCCATGACCACCCATATTCTTTATGATTTAGGGACACTTATCAGTAGTCCAACTCCACTGGGGCCTCCTTGATCTCGTCCGCCTCTCGGGCCTTTCTGCGGTACGTCTTCTCGTCTCCATCGGACAAGAAATCATCAGGATCTTGTTGGCCTTCTTTGAGAAACTGTTTTTTCCTGGGCTCCTCCAGATCCGAACTAGAGTTGCGTCTCCGCTTTGCTTGCTCCAATGCTACTTTCTTCTTCTTTTTGGATGGTCGGGCCCTCCTCTTTTCGTGGGCCGGTTGTGCGTTATCGTGTCTCTGAAAGTCCTTCCTGGCCAAGGGAGGGGCCGCCTCGCTCTCCCCATCTTCCGAGATGACTTCGTCATTGGCGCTCTGCGCTTCTCTTTCCTTGATTAGAGCTTGGATTTCGCTGTGTCGGAATATTGCAATTTGATCATCGGTGAGAGTTCGTTTCACGCCGTCTGAATAGTAGCCGAGGTCGTCTTCTTCCTCATACTCCTCATACTCAACTTCTTGTTCTGACTGAATGAAGAACTGTGAGGGTGATGGCCCATTGCCGAAGTGTTTTCGATGAAAGGTTGCCAAATCGTACTAGATAGGTCAATGGATGTTCAATTTACACTGTTTTCGGGGGGCAAACGTACTTCTGTGACTATGGGAATATGTGATGCCATCAAGCTCTCACTTTGAGTATCTGCGCAGGAGTCAGGAAAAGGACTTGACCGAGCGCGGTTTAAAATACCCTTGCCGATGAAGGGAGCCATCACCGAACTATACGATGGATTGCCAGCCTACGATGCTAGCATTGTGATCTGGCGACGCGCCGAGTGATGGAATTGAGAATGCGAGGTCTCACGCGTTCAATTAAGAAAGTCACGCTAATTCTTTCAATCTCGTGACGACTTGAAGATGACGAGGAGGCGTAACAGAGGCAAGGTCGTGCCATGCGCTTCCCCAGATCTCTTTTCAACAACGCAAAACAATCGCTACACAATGCGTATCTCTTACTTATCCACATTTTCACTTCTTAGTATACTTACCGCAGCAGCCCGTCCACCACCATTCAAGACATTTCCCCTTCCAGAAAACCAACAGTCCCCCGCCATGACCGAGCCCGAACTCACCACAGGCAACGGCCAAACAATATCAGATGTCCTCCCACGCAACCAGCAAATCTCCATCTTTACTTCCTTCACGAGAGACGTCTCCTCTATAAGCGCGGGCTTCGAGTCTACAGTGCAAAACTTTACGGTCCTCGCGCCTGAAGACTCGGAGATCAAGAATCTACCGAGAAAGCCGTGGGAGAACCCAGGCGATTACAGCGCGTTCGGAGAAGGCGCATATGAAGGGAAAAGTGGTACCGATAGAGCTCAAGAGAACCTGAAGAAATTTGTTGAGGCGCATGTTGTAGTTTCGAGTCCGTGGAAGGAAGGCGACAAGGTTAAGACGCTAGGTGGACGGGAGGTCTGGTGGGAGAAGAAGGATGGAAAGAAGTTGATACAGCCTCAGAGTATTGAAGTACTGAGTGTTGCCGACAAAGTCTCGAATGGAGAGGTATGGGTTGTGAAGGGTGTTTTGAATTACGCGGCATGATTTGATCTCGGTCATGATTTCACGATTATGACTGTACAGTGTATGAACAGACGTTACAGATCGGCATTGGTATTTACAGGTCCATAGATTGTGAGAGTCGTATGTGTCTAGGTAGATGCATTGCAGCCGGGTATTGACTTCGCATCCCCTAGATATCGTCGTGTACATCTTCTCTCCCGTTAGGTGCGCCACTCACATGTTTACAGAACATGGGTGTTTTAGCCCTTGAAATCGTAGACTAGGCGGGCTCGGATAGTCTTATCGCCCTTCTTGACAATAACGTTCCGGACATATCGGTACTCGTCGTTCACAAGTGCGAAACCCCAAATCTGTGTGGCGTTCCAACCGTTCTTCAGAGATTCAGCATAGGACTTGATGACTTCATCCTTCTCGACGGTACTTGGGGACCACCCCTGCTTGAGGAATGCCTCATCTGGATCAGAGTCCTTCAAGTCAGAGAGCTTCTCCCATGTTGTAATGCCCTTAACAGCGCCGAAGACGTGGTCTTCATGCTCATTCCATCCACCTTCGACAACGCGGTGCTCGGTTGTGCCCTTGATGCCGGCTGTACCTGGCTGCTCGATGTCGATGTGGACCTTGCCGTCTTGTTCATATTGTTTCACGACGAGGGTGACGGTCATCATGGAAATGGCTTTGCGAATAATCCAGCCAATACCTTGTAGAGAAAGCACGGGATCGGTATCATCAGACAAGGATTTGTTCTACAAGGCCGTTAGTGACATTCAGAGACACTGTCGAAACAGTATTCGCACCATAGTCCATGTGCCGTTGAGGTCGCGAATGGTTTTCTCCGGAGGTGCGGCCATTTCGAGGACTTGAGATACGGTTCAATTGAAAGCGAAGAGACGGAGGAAGGGAGAAGGCTCGTGATTGGAGTCGTGAAGCGTTAATGGAGGTAAAGGGTGGTGGCTTGAGTTGGATTTGCAGTGGAACTGCTTTTTGATGTGAAACAATCGAGGCCGAGGAGCTTGCGGCCACATGCCGAATCATGTATGCTCGTGAACCACCCCCCGATCTCCCTTCCTAAAGACGCATTGGACGTGCCTGATACTTCATGTTAAGTAGATATCGGTTCCTCCGCTTATTGTGGGGGCCGGTAGCTGGGGTTGAGGATCTAGGACTCCGATACACGAGACGACCTGGGAGTACAGAGCAGAGATCTATACCTAGATAGAAGCAGCAAACTTTGGATCAGGTTTGGCATCAGAGACAAACGTTGCCATTTAGAAGCGCCGATCACGAATGCAAGGAGAGGAAACAGACGGTGGGAAGAGGTCTACACATGGAGTGTGCTTTTCGATAGTCCCAGTCCGGGTCTGCGACTGCCAGTCTTGTGTATCCATCTGTGGGTGACTAAAGACATATACCATGTCCAGAGTAAAAGGAGAGATTATTAGGCATAAGAGGACAGTAGGATGAGGGTTACGTGAAAGAGAGATGTCTGGCTTGATTTGTGTGATTGGATCACTCGATCAGTCTCATAATTAGTTGAACATGTAGGCGACCTCTGTTACAGTGGTTATGCAACGCATGTAGAAGCTTTTTGATCGGAATGAGGTTAGCTTTCACAGCGGGTTCACTGATTCTATGGCTCTAGATATAGATTTGAACCGATTTATCATTTGCGATACAAGATCAATAGCGATAAATTTCTGGCGACATCAAGAAATTGTCTCGCCAGAAATTATCAATATCGATCCGATGTTTGTGAAGCTTAGATGGAAAGGGGATATCGTGATGCCTAGACACTGAGGGACCCTGAATTAATGAAATCGCTGTGCGTTGAAGGGGAAAACGAAGCGGAAAATGTTAAAAGATGATAAACATAATAGTCCTAGATCAGGCCTTAGGCACGTGCACTGGCGACTACGCGTCGAGAGAATATAGTTTACAAGCTCACGCGCCAACCTTCATCAATTATCACAACATGTCTTTCTTCGATATACGCGCCCGAAAAGCTGCCGCTGAAGCTGCCGGATCCTCCAAAAAGCCGTCGAAACAAGAACCGAATCGACTACAGCCATGGGTAGAGAAATAGTGAGATTGGAACGCGATCCTCTCCTACAATCTTGCACTGACCGCCACCTCCCAACAGCCGGCCAAAGACCCTCGACGATGTTACCGCCCAAGACAATACCATTACAGTGTTACGAAGAGCCCTTCAAGCCTCCAATCTACCACACATGCTCTTCTACGGACCACCAGGAACAGGAAAGACCAGCACCATCCTCGCGTTGGCTAAAGAGCTATACGGACCAGAACTCATAGGCTCGCGCGTTCTCGAACTCAATGCCTCGGACGAACGCGGTATAAGCATCGTACGAGATAAAGTCAAGAATTTCGCTAGGCAACAACTCTCGAACCCACCCTCAGGACCGGCCGGCATTGAATACAGAAAGAGATATCCAGTGCCGCCCTTCAAGATCATTGTATTGGACGAGGCGGATAGCATGACGCAAGATGCGCAAAGTGCGCTCAGAAGGACGATGGAGACGTATTCAAAGATCACACGGTTCTGCTTGGTCTGCAATTATGTCACTCGCATCATTGATCCGCTCGCCAGTCGATGCAGCAAGTTCAGATTCAAGAGTCTAGACAAGGAGAATGCGGGACAAAGGTTGAAGGACATCGCTGAATTGGAGCACGTCGCGCTGGGCGAAGGCACAGTGGACGCATTGGTCAGATGCTCAGATGGTGATCTCAGGAAAGCCATCACATTTTTGCAAAGTGCTGCTCGATTAGTGGGCGCGTTGAGTAGGAGCGAGAAACTGGCGGACGGCAATGAGATGGACGTGGACAAAGCAGTGACCGTGCGCACAGTGGAGGAGATCGCAGGTGTTATCCCGGACGATACCATCAACGGAATTTTCGATTCAATCGAGCCACGCAGAGCTGTAGTCGTCTATGAGCCTGTCGCCAAGTGTGTAGAGGACATCGTCGCAGACGGGTGGAGCGCAACGCAAATCCTTTCGCAAATGTACGACCGCATCATCTATGATGAAAAAATTTCGGACATGCAGAAGGGCAAGATCGCGATGGTGTTCTCAGAAACGGATAAGAGGTTGGTGGATGGGGCGGATGAACACCTCACAATATTGGACCTAGCTCTTAGGGTTGGAGAGATCTTGAAAACTGGATGAGAGACAGCCTTGCCGACCCAAACACATATCCTGCAGTCTTCGCAAAATATAGGCGGACCGGAAGTCAGCGGCACTAATCACAGTATTGGAAAGATAGGATGACAAGCATTTTTCCATATCCTGCGAGAAGCGAGGAAGTATGGAACTGTACCATAACACGACAATGATTATATGAAGGCATGAACAGGAGGATAATCAAGCTAAATCTTCTCAGAATGATCGGAAGTCATCGTACAATGAGAACAGAGGTATTTTGAACTGTTACTTTGTTACCTACTAATATACAAAAACATCATTGCCACTCTGGCGCAATGGAGAAAACCAAACACAATCGTACAAGCATCATATCAATCCCAACCTGAACGCTAAACATACGCGTCATGAACCATCAGAAACAAGAGATCCTACATAACATACTCCACCAATTTTTGTGACCGACCGCGCACTGAAGTGGGTTGCCCATATGAAAAAGTGAGATTACTTTCCACCAAGCAGGCCACCGACGAGTGGGATACTGCTCACACCACCCTTCTTCGCAGCACCCTTCTTCTTGTCACCTCCGAAAAGACCACCAAGACCAAGACCGCTCAGAAGTTTGTCGATGCCCAACCCACCAAGCAGTCCATTGACGAGACCGCCCAATCCAAGGCCATTGAGTAGACGACCAACAAGTCCGAGAACACCGGCAAGTAACAAACCCACAGCAGCAATAATCTGAAACAATGGCTCGGTGAGAAGTCCCCAAAGTGGATTCAACTTCTTTTTGGCATGTGGCATGTCATTGAGCTTTTTCTTTGCGTTATCAATCGTCGTTACGACTGTCGTTGTGAGCTCCTTGAGCAAGTCGGCAAGTCTGTATTCCTCTGGCGTGGCTTCCTTGGTACCGGCGCGTCCCTTGGCTTGCGCTGCGATACGACCATCTGGGTCAAGACCGCGGAGAGAGCCGTTGCATTCTTGGAGGATGCGAGAGCCTTCTTCAATGAGAGGTTTGACGTTGTTGACAAGTTCCTCTTCGTCGAGTTCTTCGCGAGGGGTACGGTCCGCGGCTTCGATGTACTGTGAACGTGTAAGTAATGGATCATCTGGTGAGTGAGGTTGGGAAAACAACTTACATCGGTGATTTGCTTGCACACGGGTTGCATGCGCTCGAGCGTCTGCTGGCAAATGGTGGACATCTTGTCAGCCAGCTCAGAGTCCTCTTTCCTCTGGCGCATCTCGTCAGTCTCCTCTTCTGGCTCTTCCTCTTCCTCCTCCTCGGCAATGTTCTCAAGAAGAGTGACCTCGCCGACCTTGTTGCCATCATTGTCAACAACATATCCGTTGTCGTCCACTTCAAGGCCGACGCAATGGCCAAGATCGCCAGCAGTGAGTCTGCCCATGACATCGCCGTTCTCGTCACGAACCTCACCCTCCTTGTTGACGCGACGGCCGGACATGGGGTTGATCTTGCGTTGCTTCTCTTCAGGTTCCCAGCGCTCAGCCTTACCGATGGTGTTACCATTCTTATCGGTAATGTCACCATCCTCATCGACCTTGTGGCCGACGAGTTTCTTGACATCGCCTTCAGAGATACGGCCGACAATGTCACCAGCAGGAGTTTGCACGGTTCCATCCTTTTGGACGGTCGCGTCGTCAAATCCAGCGAATGGACCCTCAGCGGTAGTGTCAGCGCCTTTTGCAAGCTCGGCTCTGCCAATGACGTTGCCAGCGTTGTCCCAAATTTGTCCTTGACCATCAACCTTCTTGCCGATCATTGATTTGACATCGCCTTCAGCAACATATCCAAGGATTGTGCCGCTGCTGTCAACAACATTGCCAGCTTTGTTCACTGTGCAGCCCTGCAGACTGGACAGGTCAACTGGGGCTTCCTCCTCTTCTTCGTAGGGGTCAGCATGGCCCTTGACGTTCCCGTACTTGTCAATAATGTCGCCATCTTCATCAACAGAGTGGCCAACAAGACGCTTGGCATTACCTTCGACCAATACGCCGACGACGTTACCATCTTCGTCTTCGACCTTGCCGCCTGCGACTACGCGAAGACCCTCATAACCGGCGAATGGTCCTTCGGGTTTGGCGACACGCTCGTTATCAGGTAGAACTTCGCAGCGACCAACGACCTTGCCAGTGTCTCCGTGGATTTGACCTTGTTCGTCACAGCGGCGACCAGCAAGCTCCTTAACGTTACCTTCGACCAGACGACCAATCGGTATGCCATCTTCACCGACAACGAAGCCTTGCTTGTTGAGCACTTTGCCGTCGAGGATCGAGTTGTCAATCGGCACCTCTTCTTCCTCCTCTTCTTCTTCGACAGGCTCGGCATGACCCTTGACGTTGCCATATTTATCGATGATATCTCCATCCTCATCAACGCGGAGCCCGAGCAGGCGTTTTGCATTTCCTTCAACGATCTGACCAACGATGTTGCCGTCTTCATCAGCTACTTGCCCGTCAGCTACGACGCGCAAGCCTTGAAGACCACCGAAAAGACCCTCTGGCTTGGACTCGCGCTGCTCTTCGGGAATGAGCTCAACACGACCGATCACCTTTCCAGAGTCGTTCCAGAGTTGGCCTTCCTTGTCGAGTTTCCTGCCTGAGACCTCCTTGACATTGCCCTCTACCAAGCGAGCGACTGGCACACCCTCGTCGCCAATGACGTTGCCCTGCTTGTTAACAGTCTTGCCAGCGAGGAACGAAAGATCGACAACCTCTGGTACAACCTCTTCCTCGACTTGGGGTTCTTCCTCCTCGTATCGCTCAGCGTGCCCGACGACAGAGCCCTTCTTATCAAGAATATCTCCGTCCTCATCCACAGCACGACCGATAAGCTTCTTGTAATCACCCTCAGTCACCTTTCCGACACGATTGCCGTTCTCTTCAACGACATAGCCGTCCTTGTCGACAACGAGGCCTTCGAGACCGGCAAACGCTCCCTCCTCATCGTTGTCCTCAACAGCGACAGTCTGGGCACGGCCGATGACATGACCCTTGGTATCCCAGAATTGACCTTGGTCATCGCAAGCGGCGCCGGATTTCGAAAGCTTTTTGGCGTCGCCCTCAACGAGTTCACCAACAATCGTTCCCTCAGAGTTGATGAGCTTACCAGCCTTGTTGACCTTGAGACCTTCCAAGGTGGAGAGCGGCGGGAGACCATCGTCAGCTTCCTCTGCAGCATCTTCGACTCCCTCAGCGCCCTCCTCAGCACCTTCCTCGACACCTTCGACGTCTTCTTCAGCACCTTCCTCGACACCTTCGACGGCTTCTCCATCACCCTCCTCGGCGCCCTCGGCAGCTTCTTCAACGCCTTCCACACCATCCTCAGCCTGGGCTTCGGTCGCGTCAACAGCACCCTCAGCGCCATCAACATCTTCTTCGGATTCTTGGGGCAAGGTCTTGACACGGCCAATGACTTTGCCAGATGCATCAAGAACCTCTCCCTTCTCGTTGACCTTCTTGCCCTTGCAGGCATCGATATCACCATCGACAAGTTCGCCCAATTCCTCACCGTCTTCATTGAGGATCTTGCCCTTCTTATTGACCTTGAGTCCTTCAAGAACTTCGAGACCAGGTAGGTACATGCCAGGCTCCACATTCTCGCCGAGTCTTTCATGAAGCTCCTTCATGGCTTCCTCGGCAGCTTCGCCCGGAATGACCTTGACACGACCAACGACCTTGCCATCTTTGTCAAGAACGTCACCTCTATCGTTGACCTTCTTTCCAGCACAGACTGATGGGTCACCGTCGACAAGTTCTCCAATAGGTTCGCCTTCGCCATCGAGGATCTTGCCTTTCTTGTTGACCTTGAGACCGTCGAGAATGCGAAGGTCGATCTGAGGCAGGGCGGCGATGATGTCTGCAGCACCGTCAGCAAGTTCGACTTTGCCAATGACATTGCCTTCCTCGTCAACGACTTCGCCCTTCTCATTGACGGTCATGCCCTTGACCTTCTCGATGTCTCCTTCTGCTAGTTCGCCAAGAACGTTGCCTTCTTCGTCGACGATTTGTCCTTCAGAGTTGATCTCCTGGCCCTCGAGAGCATCGATACCAGGGAGCTCGTCAGCGGCGCCATCGATAGCCTCACCAACTTCCTCCTTGGCACCTTCGGCGGCTTGAGCAGCATCACCAGCAGCGCCCTCGGCATCGCCGGCAGCGCCAGCAGCGTCGCCAGCAGCGCCAGCAGCGTCGCCTGCTGCGCCTGCAGCAACGTCTGCTGCATCCTCGGCTCGCTCAGCACTCTCCTCGACACCGTTCTCGAGTTCATCGGCATATTTGGGGAGTTCAGCAGCCTCCTCGAGGACTTCGGCACGACCGACGACGTTGCCGTCTTCATCGATAAATTCGCCGTTCTCGTTCATCTCCAAGCCTTGAAGGTCTGCTGGGTTACCTTCGGTGAGTTGTCCAACTTGGTCACCGTCTTCGTTCCAGATGTTTCCGGCGTTGTCGACAGTAAGGCCTTTGAGAATGCTGAGGCCTGGAATCTTGGTTTCACCAACATCCTCTGCCTCCTCTTCGGCTTGAGCGGCCAACTCTTTGGCCTTCTCAGGCAGAAGTTCGCAGCGGCCGACGAGATCGCCATCGTCATCTAGAATCTCTCCGTCATCGCCAATCATGAAGCCAGCGAGGTCTTCGGCATCGCCCTCAGCAAGTCTGCCGATTGGATTGCCTTCTGCGTCGTTGATGATGCCTTCTTCGTTGACTTCGAGACCTTTAAGGATGGAGAGATCGATGCCAGTTGCATCCTCCGCCGTGTTTTTGGCATCTTCAACAGAGTCCTGGGTGGTGGCTTTGGCATCCTCAGCGGTCTCCTTGACACCGTTGGTAACATCACCCGCAGCATCTTGGGCGGACTCGGCGGCATCTTCGACAGTACCACTTGGGTCTTCGGCAACATCATCGGTAGCGCCTTTGGCGCCTTCTGCTGTCGACTCGGTAGTGTCTTTGACGTCTTCTGCTGTTGATTCGGCAGTGTCTTGAGCAGCTTGTGCTGTCGATCCTGCTGTCGCTTTGGCATCTTCGGTGGTTGATTCGGCAGTATTTTGGGCGTCTCCAGCTGTGGACTCTGCGGTATCTTCGACTTCTCCTGCCGTTGATTCGGCCGTGTCTTGCGCCTCTCCAGCGGCACCAGAAACATCACCCTTTCCGAGCTTGCTAGCTACGCCGGTCGCCTTGGATCCTAGGCCTTTGGCTGTGTCGACGACGCCATTTGTTGATGATTCAGCGTCCTCTTCTTCCTCTTCTCCAGCTGTGTCATCACCGCCAATGTCACCTGCCTTTTCTGTCGCATCATCGGCGGTGTCTTCTGCTGACTCTTCAATTTCATCTTGTGCGCCGCCAGCAGTCTCCTCAACGTCGTCGTCGTCGATTGGGGATGGATCCGCTTCCTCAAGTTCTCCGCCTGCTTGTGAAACCTTGCCGCCGACATCTTCTTCGAGATCACCTGATTCTTCCTCGTCGTCTTTCATCTCGACTTTGCTCGGCTCAGGCACCTTTTCTGATGCGTCCTGTGCCTTCTCGCTGATGTCTTCTTTTGATGGAAATTCAGGTTCAGGTTTTGAGGCCTTGGGGGTACTAGGCGTCGAAGGTTGCCTTGCGGTGTCTTGTGCTTTTTGGCCCACCGAGCCTGTGTTTGGTGATTTGCGTGAGAGTTTTGTGGGAGTCTTGGGAGCTCCCGTCTTTCCAGCCGCTGGCGAGGGTGCCATGATTGTGACAGATTTGGGGGGGCCGGGGTTAGAAAGGTTGGAACGTCTTGTGCGAGGGGTGATTTTTCTTTCTGGGGTTGGGGGGAAGCTGTAGTACGTATAGGAACTGCTCATGTAATTACAGTCAGTGGTTGACTGGCATATGTAAGGTGGTTAAGGAGACGTGACGAAACAGCGAGATCTTCTCTTTTAATGGAATACTTGAAAATAATGAGAGACGATGACGTCGAGAAGATTTGGAGCATGGGTAGCTCTATGAGAGAGCTCGCGCCTCATGGCTTGGATGCAGTGCTGTGACTGCAAAAGCAACTGTGGGTTCGCTCAGGAATCAAGTTTTCCAATCAGCCTTGCTAGGGTTACCCAAATTGGGTAATTTTGTTGCGTCACACTTGTGGGCAAGGTGCGACAAATGTGGCTGGACGTGTTAAGATGGCCATAAATCGGGAGCCATTGGCTGACGATGCATATATCCTGTACTCCCTTGTACACCAGTCCATAGGATTCTCTGGTTGTGCATGGCGTCTACTCCCAGACGGGATGGAAACATTGAATAAGGCAGAGCCCACGCAGAGCCTACTTCCTGCAAGTGCTGGAACCCCAGATGACGATGAAGTCCTGCAGGTGGACAGGAGACGAGGATGCGAGACAAGGAAGCATCCCGAAGACTTGCAGTGAAGATACGTAGAAACCTTGTTACAACCTTGTCTTTTGTGTCGATCTCTCCGGAGACTGACCAATGGGATGAAGCTTGCATCCATGCAACGCGCCATAACTGCGACGGGGAAGTTTATGGCGATATCCAAGGCCGGTGGTTGCTCCACAAGAACTGGGGTGAGATGCAGCAAGATGGCGATGGAACAGGTTTTTGCTCAGGGGGAAAACGGCATTGCGAAAGACAGCATCGGCGTCTCATACTAAGCGTAGCCTACATTCCCTCGTGGCTGGCGGCTGAGGTGTGTAGTAATGCGTGCGGCACGGGGGCTATTGTCGGCAGCAGTCCAGAAAACTTGATGGACAGCTGGGGACGTTTCAGCAAAAATGTATGGCGACGTCATCTTGGCAACGGCTACCTATTGCCAAACCTTGCGAAGTTGGCAGCGCGGCAGGGAGCGATGGTCGTGCACTGTGCAGTATAATACTACAATGTTAGCCTGGGCCCGGGCTTGTACCCGCAATCATGCAAATTCCCCATGAGTGCCAGATCGGCGAACCTGTGGCGGGCGATGCTGGGCTGTCCTGCGAATGCGATATCGAACTTCTTGCCATTATTTGCCATTCACCATGATCATGTGTGGTTCGAAAGTGTCTCCGCTCGGGAACGATGAGTTGTCGTGATAGTCGCCCTGTTCCCTGGCCACTGCAATCACCACCAGGACGCAGCGAGGGCTCCATGAAACCGCCGTCGAGGTGATGCCGTTCTCCGAGGTCGATGTGCGCGACGCGTCTGCGCTCTGCACGACTGTGCGGTACAACGCAAGCAAGTGTTATGTGCCACAGTTTGGACCGTACAGCGATGGCTCCAAAATCCCATGGGAGGGATACAAGCCACAGAGTCGTCTGTGACATGCCTCGAAGGGCTATGGGCGGGAAGCTGCGGCAGAAACTCGGATGCATATTTTATTCGTGAGCTCTGTGTCCTGTTGCCTCCACATCCGCCAAGGAACGACCAAGTCTCGATCTGCAAGTCTTCATGGATAGACATTGGAGCTCTTGCAGCAGGAATATTTCATCGTCTGGAGAGGAAGCACGGGAAGGTACCTGAGATCGCGGACAACTGTGGGAATACGGGTATACGGTGTTCGGCGGGCCACAAGTGACTGTTGTGTGAGTTTTGAAGAGGGGGATTGGGGGGAGTGGATGTGTGGGATGGTCGCGAGGGGAATTACTCGTAGTGAATGGAGCTGCTTTTGGTGGATTGGTTGATGGATGAGGCCTCACAGGTTCCCACAATAATTCTTCTCACCATAGGTCACCACCATCGAGCGATGTGGGCTGTGATCGGCCGATGCTGGCCCAGCTCAGTATGACGCTGGAAGCTGTCCCTCGCACTTTCACTTGCTGCCCTCACAGAGACTGGTACAGTAGCGATGATTATCTCTCCCACAGCACATCTCTCCGGTACAGGGCTCGTATTGGTGACAGCCCTGTCCTAATCGTGGTTGCTTTTGCGGATACGGTCCTTATCTCCGGTTAGCTCCCTAAACCCCGCTTCCCTGCTGTCAGCCTTCTCAGGGCCACAATCTCTCCACATCTCGAACAGATAGCTATCCAGCGGCACCGCAACCATGCCAATCGCGTTTCCTGCCACCAGCGCCCTGCACAGCTCCTTCTCTTCTTCCAAGCCATGGACCATCCTTCAGCAAAATACCCAGCCACTCTCACGATCTAAATATGAAGCTCGGTCTGAGCTATACGGAGCTTGGAGCGTCTCCGAAGATGCGAAGGCCAAGGCAAGCCAATTGAGCGACAAGGCGGTCCAAGAGTTCGACAAGGCCAGTGCTGCCGCGCAGGCGAAGACTGGACAAATCGAGTTGTACTCGCCCAAGTTCTACGCCGCGTGTACTTTTGGTGGGCTGTTGGCTTGCGTAAGTTTCCCTTGTCCGATCAAACTTGGGAGCCTCAGAAGATGACTGACAGCACCCATCTCTGCAGGGTGTCACCCACACAGCCGTCACGCCTCTGGATCTCGTCAAATGTCGGCGTCAAGTTGACTCGAAAATGTACACGGGCAACTTCCAAGCCTGGGGTAAAATTGGCCGCGCGGAAGGAATTCGAGGCATCTACACAGGATGGGGTCCAACCTTCCTTGGATACTCAGCACAAGGCGCCTTCAAATACGGAGGTTACGAATTCTTCAAGAAATATTACGCCGATCTTGCCGGTCCAGAAGCTGCGTACAAGTACAAGACTGGACTTTACTTGGCCGCCTCCGCCTCTGCCGAGTTGATCGCTGATGTTGCCCTTTGCCCATTTGAGGCTATCAAGGTCCGCATGCAAACCACTGTTCCACCTTTTGCAAGATCGACCTTCGCCGGCTGGAGTACCATTACTGCTAAGGAGGGTTTCGGTGGGCTCTACAAGGGTCTGTATCCACTTTGGGGCCGTCAGATTCCGTACACCATGATGAAGTTCGCCTCATTCGAAACTATTGTCGAAATGATCTATGACCGTTTGCCGGGCCAGAAATCCGACTACTCCAAGGCCGCGCAAACCGGTGTTTCCTTTACTGGGGGTTACTTGGCCGGTATTCTCTGTGCCATCGTCTCGCACCCTGCCGATGTCATGGTCTCAAAGTTGAATGCTAGTCGTCAACCAGGTGAGGCTTTCGGCGCTGCCATGGGCCGTATCTACAAGGATATTGGATTCGGTGGTCTCTGGAATGGGTTGCCTGTTCGTATCGTCATGATAGGTACTCTGACCGGATTGCAATGGATGATCTACGGTGAGTTCTGTGCCCCTGTTCGAAACCAATATGGAAGAAACTGACGTGGATGAAAACAGATTACTTCAAGATCTTCATGGGTCTGCCAACGACAGGTGGAGCTGCACCTCCAGCGACTGACAAGAAGTAGGCAGAAGAAAGAGGAGTGAGCAATCGGTAGTGGTGGAAAGCGGGGAGAGAAGCAAAAACCTGCTTTCGATGACCTTTTCTTCTTTTAGCCTGGGTTCCGGTAAATCGCCGCCTCATTTCCTACGACACGTGCGATTCTTTCACCTGCTTGACATTCCCTATAGCCTATTATCAATCGAGACTGAAGGCCGCCCTTCCTTCATTTCAAACTTCTGTAGAATCAATACCCCCCACTCAGCATGAGCAAACATGGCCATCCCAAACACCAGTAATGCGCAACAGAGTCTGGAGAGTAATCCATCGACAGAGATCCAGCCATCATTTCTTACTCTTCTTCGACTTCTTGCCCTTCTTTCCGCCGAGGGACTCTGCCTCTTTTTGCGCTTCAGCCAACGCCTCGCCCGGCGCCTTCCTCTTCTTGCTGTCCTTCACCCTCACGGCCGTAGTGGTTGCTTTTCCTTGTCTGATAAGCTTCCGAGCTTGTTCCCACTCCTCTTCTGGTGCGTCGCCAAGTGTGTACCTGGAACCAGTGTCAATTCTGCCCTGATCACTTCAGGGGGATGAAAGGAGTGGGCTGATGACATACCTTTCCAAATTAGCATCAATCATTTCCCTGACCCTCTCCCTCTCCCTCTCCTTCTCCGCAGCTTCAATCCCTCCTTCCCTCAATTCTTCATCTAGATCGCCTAGTGGCAAAGGTCGGAATGCGGCATCGCCGTCCTTTTCATGCACCTCATCACCATCATCATTATTGACATTGACATCGGCATCAGGCATTCCCTGCGCCGCAGCCCCTTCAACCAGTACCCTGAAATGGGTCGCCATTTTCCGTATCACCTTCGTGAACATGCCCAGCAGTTGCGAGGCAGGAGTATCGTACTCCTTGACCAGGTCATCAATGGTTTTCCGTTGCAGACCGAGGGCTAGGAGGATGCTCTGCTGCAACCTTGACAGTTGGACCGCGTGTTTTGTTCGGCCGCTGAACCATAGTGTGGCGATGGTGGGCAGCATGTCCATGATGACGTGGTGATCCAGCATTTGATCCGCGTAGCTGTCCAGACGTTTGAGATCGTGTGGTGAAAAGAGTTCGTCGAGTTGAGGTTTCGTGAGGGGCTTGATGGGGTTCGAGGTGTCCAAAGCTGCGCCGTTGAGCGCGGACTGGTCGATGGAGAGACAGGTGATTGAGCTGAAGGTGCGAAATTCGTAGGAGAGGAGGTTTAGGAACCGACGGTGGAAGTCACGCGAGAAGGCTCCTAGCCAGCTTGGATCATTCTCCGAGCGGTTGAGAGCACGGATCATGACGCTCGTGTGCTCCCCGGTCAAGTCGTTGGCTGTTTGGCGGAGGTAGACTGGAGTAAAGGCGCCGCGGTTCCAGAATTTGAGCAAATCTGGTGTTAGACCGTAGCTCACGCCTATGTAGTCAAGTTGCTGCGGTTTGCTTTCTGAAAGGCGAGCGAAGAGAGGAGGCATAGCATTTATGTCGCGGACCTTGACGTTATCCTGTAGCAACGTGGAGCTTTCCAGCTCAGCATCTGTGACTCGGACCATCTCCTGCGGCTCGCTCATAGTGGTCTCATTAAGGTCTGTGAACTTCCCTTCGTAAAAGTCTGTGAGCAGTTCAAGAGCCCGGGATCCATATCCCATTCCCGTGTACTCAGGATTGGTGGCAATACGAACGATTCGGGCACCCGACAACCCGGCGAATTCATCGTCCTGGAATTGCTGACTGACAAGCCATGGGATGAGGTCTCCTGCCTCTCTCTGGCCTCGGCTCAAACTGTTTAGAACGCTTTCCCGGCTGATCTGGCCTTCGAGTGCCACCTGGAGGACACAAAGCGGTTCTGGGAGACGATTTGGGTTCTCGTCCATCGGAGGGACCAAAACATACAGCTGATGGGCAGGGGCATCGGACATGAGCTGGAGATCGTTCGGTGAGTTCTTGTAGTGGCTGGCAACGTATAACGCCATCATCTGCTGCAAGAATTGCTCGGAAACAGGATGGAAGGAGAAGAGCGTGTCTCGATTTACTATCACAAGCTCGCACTTTGACGGATGAGGGCAGCCTATGGTGCGAAGTTTCGAGCGAGGTAGAGTAGCGTCAAGACAAAGGAGTTTGTTCAGCCATTTTTCGACGGAATCTCCGGGGGCGTATCGGATAGGCTCCGATAGTGTGATTTCTCGCAATGAACGACCACCCGCAGACAACGAAGCTGACGCCTTGCCTGAATCCCTGTCTGCCTCCACAGTTTCCGATCCATTTGATTTTTGAATTCCGCTGGCCTGTTCTCGGAGCTGTTGGATCAATTTCAAAAATAATGAACGTCCAGTACCCTCGTATCCGTTAATGGTCGATGCCATAAAAACCAGATATGGTCCCATGAGTTTCCGCACCAGTGGTAAAGGAATTGCAGCCGCTTCATCGATCACCACCAACTCGGCTTGTCCCAGAGCATAAGCATCCTCAGGCTTGATGTATTGGATCGTTTGCCGGTGGTTACGATGGACGTTGACACGGACAATGGCTTTGTGAAAATCAGGATTCGTTGACTGTATGATGGAGTAATCAACGTGATCCAAGTACCCAAGAGCGTCGAATCCTTTGAAGATGAATTCGAATAGTGTTTTCAAGTTCTCAGGACTCGGCGAGGTGATGAAGATGTTGCTGTATCCATGAGCTACAGCCGCCGCGACCGCCACACCCAAGGCTGCAGATTTTCCGCGTCCACGCGCTGCGGTTAGAGTGACTGTGCTTTGCAGTGTTTTCTCGGCGATAGCGTCCACGAACGTGAGCAGAGCCTTTGCTTGATCTACCGTTTTGGCCAATGGTACTAGAGATCCCACAGGCTGTGTGTCCGCGAGACTTTCCTTGATTTCTTCCAGCTCTTTTGCGTGTGGTGTTCCTTCGTCCGTCGGAGGTGGTAGTTGTTTTACGGCTTTGCCTCCAGATATTGGCAACACGTTCAACTCGTCGTCCACAACTAAGCATGAGTCGCATCCACCGAGGGAGAGAATGAATCGCTCATTGAACCGTGCAACTACATCGCCATGTGCTTCTGTCCGATACCTGGAATGTACATCCATAGAAAGTGTGTATAGCTGTTTCAAGCTGTTCATGCCCTTCAATAGCAGAATGACCAGTCCTCCTCCTTCCACCGTTTCGACCGTTCTCGCTAGCAGATTTGGTGAGAGAGCCTCAAAGTCTTGCAGGATACACATCCCGTACGTGTTTCCCAAAATCTTCTCCGTCTCTTTGTAGTAGCAATACCGAATGTTCTGCGTGCTCACGAACAGTTCGAACGGGTCTTCATGATCGACGTCCCTAATCCCCCTCTTGATTTCCTTCTTAATCTTCTTCTCGCGCTTCTTTCGGTGCGACGAGAAGCCGAGCAGGTTCTTCTTGTACGCCCAGAGGACGGTCTTGTTGAGTTTGAGGTCTACATTGAGGAGGATGTGGTAGAGATTGACAATCACGTCTTTTTGTCGGTCGCCGACTACGACGAAGAAGGATCGCTTCTTTTCCTGGGCTCCATTGCGGATAAGGGCTGGTATCCTCGAGTCGATAGCTTTCTTCACCATGTTTCCTCCGCCCACCGCTCTCCACTTCGGAGACTGTTCTTCGATGTATGTGTTTCTCGGAAGACGCCTGAATCTGAAGAGTAATATGGCAAAAATGAGGCTAGGTCTCGACTGGTGTGCACTTGATTGCAATGCTTGCAATTCGAGTTGTCTCTCTCTTTCTTACTAAGGTTGAAGCTTTCACGATCGACTTTTTAGAGGAGCTAAGTGCTGATTAGGTTAGAGCAAATGATACTTATCGATTTCTAACCGTTGAACGGACCAGGATCTTGAAGAGCTTCTAAGCTTCAACCTCTTCCCCAGTTAACTTGGACAAATTCCCATGCATCTAACATTTCATCTAAATTTTCAGCCTGTAATCACTCGTCTGCGATTTCTACACCAAAAGTTCAGCTTATATAATCGCAAGAACTGTTTCACGGCACAATACTGAACCCCAAGCTATACGTGATTCGTTCTTCAATACGGACCTCGGAATGTTGCACTCCAGTGGAGTAGAGGCGGGAGCCTCATTGAGTCGTATTAATCAATCTAGATTCCTCTTCAGGTTGCAAGGGATGATAACTACCAAGACTCTTCGTAGCCTGATTTCCCCATCTTCCATCAAAACACCACATTATCCCTCCTGAACCTCATAAGCTCCTCTCTCCCATCTCCCACCTTCTAACATCGCAAGCATGCCCACCAGACTCGGTGCCGTCGGCCTCGGAGTTGCAGACATGGCTAAATCCGTAGCCTTCTACAAAGACCAATTAGGAATGATCCCAACCCAATTCTTCGTACGCTAACCCCCCAAGTCGTCTCTCATCACGACTCCCCAGCTCCCAGCTGCTCACATCACACCACCCTCGTCTAGGACGTGCCCCACTTCACCGAAACAGTGATGACCTACCCCCACAAACAAGCCGGTCCCCCCATCATCTTGATGCGATACAAAAACACCGCCCCGCCCAAGGACCAGCAAGGGAAACTGGTGTTCTATGTGGAAGTTGTCAAGGCGGTGCGCGACAAGCTTGTCAGGTATGGATGTGAGGTGTTCATGGAGTTGGGCGCAGGAGAAGGATGGGTTAGTAAGGTTTTCATGTGTAGAGATCCCGATGGATTCGTGTTGGAGTTTATGCCGTTGAGTTTGCTGAAGGGGGTTCCTGATTCAAGGGGGAAGTTGTGAGGAGTGGGCTATGAGGAATTTGGGGACCTGGCATTGTGGCATGGGAAGAGAGCATGGGAAGAGACATGAAGAGAAAGAACACGGTGGATCCATGTCTTCATTTCCTTCTTGTCTTTCCTGGGATAAAAAGTCCCTGTTCGAGAAAGAGTCTTTCGGCTGAGAGAGTTCTGTTATTGATCTATAACAATTAATGTTGGATTTCGCCAGAATTGCAATTCCAATAAGCTCAGTTTTGGTATTTCAACTACCTATAATTGTGGGGAAACTTCAATTTCATTAACTTTATAGCCCCTCAAGGCCTTTGTGAGTGACTCTAGCGCCGGAGGATTGGATTCGAGAATGGGAAACTTCTGGTGGACCGAATCCATGAAGTGGCCAAGTAGTTGAAGATTCTTCCATATCAAGGTCGAACTAGTGGATTGAAGCTTCATGAAAAACTTGTGGTTGGAGAAACAGATTGATCATGCCACAGTGAGAGTGAGGGACACGGATCAAAGGCTCAAACAAGGGGCGTGCCTGGATAGCGTGTTGATAGTAATGCAAACAAATTAAAGCTCGTTAAGGGGTTGTTCACTCAGTGCAACGCGAAAAAGAGATACAACACACCCAATCAATGCAGTGTCCGCTAGGAAGAACAAGATATTCACAACAGCCTAACCAAGCTTGTCGGTACCTGCCCGAGCATATTATACTTTGTTCTGCAGCTGCATCGTCTTGAAGAAGACCTCAGTGGTCGTAGGATGATTGATCATCAAGCTATCACCTTCTGCTCGATTGTCCTTGATCTCCAAATGGCTGATATGGGTCGAAATATCCTCCCCGATGGGCGCATTAATCATCACTGCTTGCTCTTTGGTCACATTGCGGAGGACAATGCGAGTTAGCCTGGTTTTCTTCCTCTTGCTGCCCGTCGAGCTTGTATCGGAGTCCGTGTCGATCAAGGTCGAGCCTTCGCTATCATCGTCGTCTCCATTCAACGAGGCGAGCTCGGTTAAAGTGAAAGACGCATTTCCATCACCTGCATTATCAGTCTTATTTCAACCACGATAGGGGCTCGTGCTCATACTTGATAATCTTCTGCCTTTGAGCAAGCGTGCGATCTTCAAACCCTTCCCATCGCCGAGTTTTTCTCTGAGAAAAGTGTCAACTCGCGCGATTGCGTCCGCATTCGCAAGGACCATGTCCCCAACCTTACTCATCACTCCGACGCCAGCCACCTGGATGCGTAATAGGAGTGCCGATTTCACTTGACACAATTCATCCATGATTGCGGCTAGCCGTTTCTCTTCGGTTGATCCATGGCCAAGCTGGTGCGCATATTGCTTGATGGGGCCTTTGGAAGTCGAATCGAGTTCCTTGAGCAGCTTCACGAGTCGGTCTTCCACGCTTCGCAATCTCACAAGCTCCGAAGCAACTGTTGCGGTCTGTAGCGACTCTTCGTCGTCAATTAGCTCGATAATGGCTTTCAAACTGTTCAATTCGCATGAATGTCGACCCAAGACTTCAGGAAGCTTGAGTTTGCGCTCATGAGCCTTGCGTAAGCGCCGGAGAATACGAATTGCGGTATCAGTGAGGCCGCTTGCAGCAGCTACAGCCGTCAAAAACTCAGCCTGATCGCGGCATCAGTAAATCGGGCGCGACCGGGGAACACTTATCTTACCATTGAGTGTGTTGAAGAAGAAACCGGAGCCAGACCCCTTCACACGAATTGAGCTGGAGGGGCAGCACGTTTCTCCTCTCATATAAATCCTGACTCTTGCGAGGGGGCGCAGCATTCATGGGATGCTTGTGGTTCAACGCGACCTCGGTGTGGTGATCATGCATGCAGAGTCTGGCACGCGGTAGGAACGAAGCCTTATCGGCATCTGTGATTTGTTGAGCTGGTTTGGGAAATGCATGATGCCATGCACCCCATCTAACACGCGCGCCACCTTTCCTGAATGACTCTGACTGAATTGCCTTGCGAACCGAAACGTGTGCCCGAGGATTGGCTTGGCTGCCTTAAGATCCAGACCCTAAGCTCCAGCCGATTTGCGAGCGAAAGGAACGTTAAGCTTATGGCGTGAAATCCGAACCGAGTACTAGATCAAAGGGGCTGTTCTCGACGACGTAGAAGCGGTACTTCGTGCTGGCGGTGCTTGTCTGAACGGAGCAAGAAAGCTCTACATATCTTCCTACGGATTGGATGGCCTTGCCTTCGAACACAGTCTCTCGGGTAGACTGGTGTGAGCGCGAGGCAAGCTTCAGAGTCATGACGAACTTGCTTGCTATCCAGTTGCATTTGCTGTTCGGCCGGTATAAAGCGTATACTACTCTGGACTTGTTACTGGTG
The DNA here is from genome assembly GCA_014858625.1 of Venturia carpophila. NCBI lineage: Eukaryota > Fungi > Ascomycota > Dothideomycetes > Venturiales > Venturiaceae > Venturia > Venturia carpophila. The sequence goes on along the minus strand of JACTAK010000002.1, from coordinate 2,233,258 downwards.
GCAGAGAAGAGCGTGATGTATTGTGAAGGTAGCGGCGGAAAAGGAGGCCCGCCTCTTAAGCTCTATGTGACTGTCAGCGTATTTTACACGGCTTTCTTATTTGCTCAAAACACTTGCATTGGTATCCGTGATTGGAGTATGCCCGTCCTTGCATTGCCTTGGTGCTGTGGCAAACCACGGTAGGATATTTTCTAAATTACCATAATTGGTAGGGGAAAGAGGTTTAGAACCAATAACATTTACGTTCATGGTATGGCTTGTATGATATCAGCTCGCCTGTCCAGCTCTTGCACGATAGCCACGAACCAGTATATTATCGTTCCAGCGACAGGAGCATTGAACTGGACGGCATCGTCTGCAGCGCTGTTACCTCTGACCGTCGTGGCAATGCCCAGTTGCATTTCTTGCTGTTCCTTCGGGGCACCATAACTGATGGGACGGGGAGAAGCTTGGGGGGATTGTGATGTTGACATAATGAAGGCTGGACAGAGGAATAGATGAACAGATACTAGTGAGGACTCGACCAGATGTAGGGGAAATTCACGGATTTGGTGCAAGTAAGGATGTGCGGACGACGGCTGGCTTGGAGCTGAGAGACGGCCAGTGGCTATGGCCCCCTGGCGGACTCACTGCGCCCGACTTGTGGTTGTTGGTGGGTGAAAGCCTGAGCTGCTAGGTGTAGGATTACGGCAGACACGGGAAGAAAGCGCGATTCAAAGGTTGTCCGGTCACCCCCAAGCGGTAAGAATGATGATGCAGCTGTTCGGCTAGTATGCGGAAGAGGCTTGGTGTACTATGGTACACACTACTACACAGTGCTGTATACGAGACGGTCAAGGATTGGAGTCTTTATCCCCCGACCACCACCACCACCACCACCATCACCACCACCACCACCGCCCTATCCCGGCTCTTTGGGAGTGCCGTTGCTCTGGCGCGCCGCCTGTACAGCAACGCCCCCCGGGGCTCTCTCAGCATGCGCTCTTGCGATACTGTGCACTCCACTGATTCCGGCATCGCCACGCCCACTTATGTCGGCCTGTTATCTGTAGAGATGTGGATGCATCTTGACAAAGCGGGAACTGGGTCACCTCTCTGAGCCTTGTCGCACAGAGTCCCTGCCTCCAATGGAGCATCGCGCTGGAGACGCGAAAATCGACGCCAATTACCCCGTCGCGAGAAGGCTCGTTGAGGCCTATCCGGAAAAGGCCATCGAATTGATCGTTCGGACGTGCGAATACCACCAAATCGGTGAGGCCATTGCTGTCGCTGGCCATGCAAAAAGTCCCCATGCTCCCACAGTAAACGCGAGAAACCAGTACAGTGCCTTGAAGGCCCCGTTCTCATCATCTTCATCGGCCAGTTCTCAGCACTCTGCCTCCCCCAAATCGCCTTCAGTCACCGCGCGCTACCCTCATTCTCGTGCAAACACCTCAGCTGCATTGCCCCCTTCACCCGCTCCAACCTCGTCCACTGGCCAGTCTTCAACACGTCCGGACTATATCAAAGTCCCCATCGGTGTCGACAAAGAGTGCCAGTTGTCCATGCGGAAATCCCCCACCGAGCACAGCCTTATCCGCCAAAGTATTGTAGAGCGACGGTTGAGCGGTCATTATGAAGTCGAACAGATCACAAATGGTCCGATCCATTCGCCATTCCAGGGCGCTCCCAACGGTGTTTTGACTTCTTTCTTTCAGATAGAGCTGGTCTGGCGGCGAGAGCCCTCCTGGAAAACTCACATGGCAACAGTCTATCTTGTTCAAGAGGATATAGACTCCGACATCTTGCTTGGTGAAGCTGACTCTGGCGAGGCATTGGCAACTAGTTTGTGCTCCAGTATCCATGATGGCATCTGTCTATTAGGCTAATCATCGCTGTGTGTAGCCATGGGTGCACAGTCACGAGGACAACATGGCACCGTATTCCAGCCTGAGATGAGGTCTCCGCATCCCCAGAGATCGTTCAATCCACATATATGTCCTCCAGCTCCCGGTGCACCCTTTGCAGCAGCTTCCTATCATCGATCTTCCCACATGCAAGAGTCGCCAAACCGTACACCCACATCAGCACTACATCATGGGTCCAATCATGACCAGTCTTTCAACATTTCAAACACACACTTTGGCCATCAAGCTCCACAAGATCTACCCTTCCATGCTCGATCACGACCACTAAGCCGTGACACGTCGCCATTACGAGGCCAACCCACATCCGGACTTAATCCTCCCTTGTCGCAAGTCCACGTACAAGGCTCAGACCCGGAAGAACTCCGGGTAGAACTAACCTGGGACAAAATAAGCAGCCCAATAAAGCTCGACCTAAATGCGCCTGCTGAGAATTTCCTGCTTACAATCGACAAGAAATTCAGGCGATATAAAAAAGTGCTGAGCCGTGATGATACATACTCCCTCCGTTTCACAGCGAGGAAAGGAGCAGATGAATGCTATGATATGAGTGTAGTGGAGAAAGACCTCGTCGATGACTGGATCTCAGCTATGGAATGGGTCCGAGACAACAGAGCGACGAAGGCACCTCATGTCTTCGTTGTGGTCGAGCTGAACGAAGTCGATGGAGGCTGAGATCACGGAAGCGCACACCAAGAATTATCATCAAAGGCTCAAGGATTTGGTCAACGGGGATTTGCCAATCCCTGCCACCAAGCATGATTTATGCCATGCTTCTAAACGAGACTCTCTGTGAGCGCAACAAATTCGACTGGTGTGTTAGCCTTCCGAACCTCAACTCCATTATCAACCCATGTGCTGACAATGCCAATAGTGCCGAACACATCGACATTGGCCTCACACTCTGTTCTGCCTCAACGAACCTCGACTGGCAGCAGACATGAGATCGGGCGCCTCCACATCAAGTGTCTCGCAGCTTTCTCCCGACCGAAATGACCGATGGTGTGCATATCGAGTTCGTGCTGATAAATTTTCATACGGAGTCGTCAATGAGATGACCTTCCAGCTGTGGAACTGGTCTGCAATCAGACATGTATATACTTGCGTGTAAGGTACAGCTGTATGCCTGACGGAATGAGATCAACATCGTCGATCAGTGTCATAGAACTGGGCGAGAGTTAATATAGCACCCATTTACTGGTAGTTTACAATGGGAGCAATCCAGCGGCTTGGGCGTTTTGGTTCCTTTCATTCTGAGCAGACCACTGTTTTGTCCCGGCTTTGGACGTCGTCTCAGATACGGTCAGTGTAGTCTATGTAAAGAGCGGATGTGTACAGATTCTAGGCGGCAGGTCTTGTTCTTCAGGCATCGTTATGAATGAGACAGTAGATATGAGCACGCTCCATTGTCAAGGAAGGGTATGCAGACGAGGTGGTCGATACCGAGAGAATAGGTTGTACAATGGGTGTGCAGATAGCGCTTGCCTATAGAAGTCGCTGTGATATCTGCCAAACAGAATTTTCATCAGAGGCTAGTGGGTACGAGTCCGGCACCATTAAATTGGAGCGACTTATCTCTGAACGGACAGTAGCCGTAGCAAGCACAGAGGCGAACGCTTGAAAAAGGTCAAACTGTGGCAAAGCTGGACTCTGCCGATGATCGAAGAAAAAATGCTCTACACAACGCTGTTGATTTCCAAAGTGCTAAACGCAATGGCATGCTAAGGTATATCGCTCTAGAAACAATATCATGCCGGTGACTAACATCCCAAATAAGCCCAACGCCATCGCGCTACGACATGATGCAACGATCCCGTAAGCTCCATCATCCTGCTAGGGACAAGGCAACTAGCTATTTGCTGTGACCTTGCTCTTCACCTAGTTTCCACCCCTTGGTCTTTGTGATATGTGTCGGATCGCCCTGACATTCCACACCTTGTCAACAAAACTATTCGCGGCCAAATCGTAATTTGATTCCACATCGACAGTAGTCACCGTCTGCTGGTGGACAATCTCTATCAAACCATTGACCTCGATGCATCCTGCCGGCGGATCCGGCTTCTTTCTATTCCGCTTCAGCAAGTTCTGCATGAAGATGTATGTGGATATGGGAATGGGATCGGCCTTTGGAAAGAAAGCAGACAGTCTAGGAGGCTGTTCCTTGTCCTGGTCTGATTCTGCAGAGGTTGGCGATTCTGCCTTAGAATTGCTTGGCGGTGTCGAGGATTCTTCCGTCTTGTTGATAGATGGGACAAGGGGCGGCGAGATCTTCTTCTTTTCTCTCTGCTCTGCTCGGTGTTTGGCCGTAAGATGATTTAAGAGCGCAATCTTCAACTCCATCGTTGCCGGATCCATTCTGGGCTTCAATCCAAAGTATTGGCGGACTTTGTTGGCGTGCTCATCGAAGTGATAACGTATGACTTTCCATCCAGCTTTTAAGCCAGCCACTGGCATAATTGCGCTGGATAACCTTTGGTATTCATCCTGGGAGACTATCTTTTTCGACCACGCTACAAATTCGTCGCCGATCTCAAGACCAGAGACGCTATAGTCTTGAGGAGGTCCCTCGGGATACAAGATAGTGAGCACCGTCCTTCCTTTGTCAATATAGAGCTTTTGGCGCCTCAATCCTAGCAACGAACGTGTAACTTCCAGGCGTATTTCCTTGGTGAGCTTAGCTTAACCTAATGTCAGTTCTGAGCAAGTGCGGCCTTTCTTCTCCATGCTCACCCTGTATGCCTGCTTGTCTTTGTTTGTCCTTCGAGAGCATCATGAAGGCTTTCCATTCTGGATCGGAACCCTTGAAATACGTCTTATTCTCCTTCTTGGGCCAACCGAAAGGGATGAAAAAGCCGTCCTCCAACTCTTCCTCTCCTTTGTCCTCCTCGACGCTCCCGTCTGGACTCACCTTCTCGTCATCTTCCGATATTTCAATTTCGAGGTTCCATGGATCGAGATAGTACCAGAGAGCAAATACAGGGAGTCCGTAGGCGAGGAGGCCCTTAAGAAAGCGCCGCGACAGAGGGGGCTTTCCAAACTTGACGCGGAAAACTCTAAGGTCCTGACCATTTGTGACCTTTGGAGGCGATCTTGAGGGGAACTGGAATTGCCTGGGCTTCAAAGTCGAGAATTGCCGAATGGCAGCCCTTCTGTACATGTGCAGATGTGGGACGGCGACAGCGACGGCAAGCGGAGGTAAGCGAAATCGCGGGTTCGATTCGATGGCGATGGCGAGGCCAAGGGCGAGATTGGCATGGAAACGGGAGGGTGGGAGGAGGCGGGCTGAGTGTGTATGCCGAGAGACCTGCCTGAGAATTCGATTGCTGGGGATGTTATGGGATTGTTGGTGGAGGAGTTGTACAAGGTCTCTCATATGAATTCAGGACCGCAATGGTGCAACCAACGATCCATGTCGAAGCTTGAAGAAAGTTACAACCCCAACTTCTCCAGAACACGGGATCAAGCTTGCAGAGGTGTTACGAGTGCAGGTTTTTGGTCTCAACTATCTATTCGGCTTCGAAAATGATCGGGTCCCCGTCCCGTTGAGTCGAATTCCTGGAAGCTTGTCTCTTAGTGGAACCGAGCCAAGCATCTTCAACAAGCTTTATACTAGTATAGTGAGATAACGCATCACCATCACCTCCTCCACCAAAACATCTCGCCCGCCACCATGAGATTACTGAGATCCAGTCTGCTCTATGCAGCAGCAGCTTCCATTGCTGCAGCTTCAGCTGTCGCCAACGTTTACCTTTACGACCACGACGCCTCAACATCGCCGCATTCCTCCAGCTCAGAAACCATCGACGCCGAGACATCGAGACTTATACTCGCCCAGAGGCTCGGACTCTCTCAATTCCATACGTTAAAGACCACGGAGGATGAAGCTCTACGAAGAATCAATGACTTTGGCGGACGGCAAAGACCGCTGTTCGCTGCAGAGAAACCTGCGGAAGGCCCCTCGAGGGTCATGATAGTTGTAGAAGGAGTAGACGAGCCTATGAGTATGTCAAATGACACCCTCTTTTTGTCCCTTCCAAACGCTAATCAAAACAGTTCCGGCATTGGCAAACTTCAAGTCATTCTCGATATCCCCAGCTCCACACCCCTCAGACAGCTACCAGCTATGGTCTACCTTTTCGACCGAATCTTCACAACTGCCACACACCGGAGGACTAGACCATGAGGTTCTCCGGGCGCTAACACCGCTGGCCGAGATGAAGTCGAACTCTCTGGACGCCTATAATAACCAACGCACGCTCCTCTACGTCAAAAGTGTCGCCACCGCTGCTGAAGCCGATGTTTCTAAACAGCTTCAAGCCCTAGGCTCCGCGATCCAAGATTTGTACACCGTAATGAAGAAATCAGATGGTTCATCATTGAGCATCGTGTTTATGCCATCCTCAATCAAGTGCTCGAAGCACGCGACCAACGCATATGGCGCGAACCTCTCCAAGCGAGCAGCGAAGGCCCAACGCGAACAGATCCTATCCGAAGCCAAACCATCAGCAGCAAACCCATCCAACACCGTCGAACCAACATCCCCTTTCTTGGCTACCAAGGTTCTCAAAGGCGCAGTCCCAACCTGTTTCTCCTCGAAACACAATTGCGAAACTGGAACCAACAACTGCACGTCCCACGGCTCGTGCGTTCTCAAGTTCACTGCCGAAGCAAAGAATAAAGATGGATCAATGGCCAAGAGCGATTGCTATGGGTGTGCCTGCAAGGCTGAGGTCAAGAAGAACAAAGTGGGAAGTAAGACTACGAGTTTTGGTGGTGCAGCTTGTAACAAGAAGGACATCGTCATGCCGTTCTGGCTGGTTGGAGGCTCCAGCATTCTGTTAATCTTCATTGTCAGTTGGGGTTTGGGATTGTTGTACAGCATGGGAAGTGAAGAACTGCCCTCCGTCATCGGCGCTGGTGTCAGCGGGCCAAAGGCGAAAGGTAGCTAAGTCTCTGTGAGGTAAGGCAAAAGTGAAGGGAAAGATTGGAATGCCTGGGCAGGACTTGGTTTTGGCGTTTATCTCGCAGCTGTACAAATCTGGGCTGCGTCGAGCTGAACTGTAAGACGGGATATGAGTCTGATGCATTTGAGCCTTTTAAGTAATTTTACATCACATCAACCTTTGGGTCTACTTGAGAGGCAGCGAGGTGTCTTACCAATTCAGTATGCTTGTCATCGATATTCAGCCCCTTCGTTTGCTGCTCGGCAATCCGTCGCTAGTGATACCAGCGGCTTTGGTATTATGCCTGGCGTTGGACTCAATTAAGTCCTCACAATTTCTACGCATGGCTGTCGAGATCCTCTATCACATTAGACTGATCGATATATTGGTGGAGTATAGGTCTGTAAAACATTGAAGCCCATGGTATTCCTACTTTTATACACACTCATACACCTGGAGACCGTAAGGATAGGAAAACCACCTCTACGACGCCCGCCAATGATTTCGCACCTATACAGCCCCATGCAAGAATGACACTTATGTCACGCCAATAAACTCCACGAGCGAATCCTCCAAATCAGATAACGTTACAGAGTCGACCCGAACCCTCGAATACAGCGTGTACGCTCCCCGCTCATTTCTTGCCCTTCTTCTTCTTGTTCGCAACCGATGCGGCACTCTTATCTACTGGCCCTCCGCTCTCAACTAGCACGGTGTCGTCGCTCGTATCGCTTGTTCTGCTTGCGGCTTTTGGTGCAGATGATGGTGTCGCGTCCTCTCCTTCTAGTTCGTCCATGAGCTCTGCGCGAATGGCTTCCTTCTTCTTCTCCCACCATTCCCTCTCCGAATCCATTTGTGCCTGGAGATCGGACATACGTTCGCGTATTAATTGGTTGTTCGCAATTTCATTTGCGGATTGGAAAATGGTTTGTCCCCAATTTGGGTTGAATGCGTTGGCCTGTCGAAGGTGTTAGTTTCAGAACGTGATTTACTCAGCCAGACAGAAAGTCGGAGGAATGAGTGATTGACATACCTCTGCGACAACATCTCTCAACTCTTCTTCAATCTCTTTCTCAGCTCTCAAGAATCGCGTCCACAGATCGTCGCCCACGGAGCCACGTTGTAACAACGACGAAAGCGCTTGCTTTGAATTCCTGATCTGCACGATCCGAAGAATGTCCTCTGTTGCGCGGCGCAGGAGTGCAGCTTTTAAGACCGTCTCCGGGATAGCGGCCTTCTCCTCACCATCTTCGGGTTCTATGTGTAGGAGGGAGAGGTATATGTTGCGCTGAACATGTGGTCCAAACCAGGGAGCCAAGGAAGCCGATTTTGCTTACTAGGAGTCAGTGAGTGCAAAATGGGAGTTTGAGCGGGCGTGCGACGTACAAGCTTTCCTTTTGTTGTAGAGAGACGAAAAGGCAGCGAAGGATCCCACGAGGACGCCCAAGTAGAGGAAAGAAAATGCGAGATTGAACCAGTTCACCATGCTGAAAGGCTTTGCCGAGATCCCTCTGTGTGTGAGTCGTCCGTGAGAGAGAAGTTGTTGTGTGGTGGGACTCTACAGAGTGAAAGTTCATGTGCTGTTGATCTGTCTTATACACACCCCTGTCAAATAATTTGATAGTAGCAGCCTCGTCACAGCCATGCATGAAGAATGCTGTCGGAGCATTCAACAACAAAACAAATGAGCTTGAATTGAATTGAATTCTTTTGTCAAAATGCTGCCAGTCATCTAAATTTCCTATGTGGATCCGGGTCACTTCCACAGCCTTGGGCGGCAAATTCACGATTGCATTACCGGACTGGGACAAGGTGGCCAAACAGCCTGATGGCTGTATTGAGAGATGGTTCCTGGAACAGAAACGAGCCGGAACAGACACCGTCTCCAATTACAATACTCGAGAACACCCGGAAAATATCCTGAGAACGCAGATAGAAGAAGTGATACAAATATGGTAATCCACAAGACGGAACTGCTTGCGGCAGCAACCGTCCGCTTATACTTTGACATTGCAGACCTAGTTCTCTGGACAAGGATCAATGTCTCGCTGCATCCCGGAGACGATGCTTAGCCTGATGTTGCCATAAAACTGATTTGCAAATGTTTACAGATGTCGGCCGTCAGCCTCACCCGGGCTTTGTAATACTGTGTACCCCCCGGATTTACAGGGGGTACGCGCTATTTGACAGGCTCAGAGAACGCGACCCGCTGCATGACGTGCTGCCTCTAGGATTCCCTCTACATCTGCGTGACAAACAAAATATAAACCCATACCATAAACATCGAAGCAATTCTCCACTTCAACACAACTGGCCTCTTCAAGTGCGTCTGATTCCAGCTCCTCCAACCTATCACCAACCATGATACTCCGATTCCGTGGCCGCGACGGCCAGTTCAAGCTCGACGTACAACCTACAGACGACTTCTCATCCCTACTGAGCAGCATAGCAGAGAAGCTACCGAGCAGTACCAACATCTCCACCGTCAAAGTCGCCAACAATCCCGCAGGCAAAGATGCTCATTCTCTGGCAAAACTCAAGGGCGTCAAGCTGGAGCAGATTGGATTAAAGTTAGTGGGGTGACGAGTAGTACAGCAAACCGTTCTTCTAATAATCAGCGTAGACACGGCGAGCTAGTCTTCCTCACTTATGAAGCTCAAGCAGTTGCCTCGAATGGTCACTCCCAGCCCGCTCCGTCTGCAAACCGTCTCAATGGAAAAGAAGTGAAGCCTTCAGAAACCCCACCATCGTTAGCCATACCGCGAGGAGACTCTACAAAGCTCATCAAAAATCCGTGGGAGGTTGTCAAGCAGTCACCTCTAGATGATACCCTGGACAAGAAGGATGGCAAGATATACAGACCCAAGGACCAGAGAATGTGTCGCCATGGACCCCGAGGCATGTGCGACTACTGTCAGCCTGTCGAACCTTACGACCAGAAATACCTCGACGAGAAGAAGATCAAGCACTTGTCATTCCACTCGCATCTACGAAAGCTGAACGCTGGGAAGAACAAGCCGGAATCTGGAAGCTCATACATGCCACCGCTATCAGAGCCGTACTTTCGTGTTCGCCCAGATTGCCCATCAGGACATGCTCCATGGCCCGCAGGGATATGTACAAAATGCCAGCCCAGCGCTATCACTCTCCAGCAGCAAGCTTTTCGCATGGTGGATCATGTCGAGTTTGCTTCTTCCGACATAATTGACACCTTCTTGAACTGGTACCGAAAAACGGCAACGCAGCGGATAGGTTATTTGTACGGTCGCTACGAGGAGTATCCTGAGGTTCCACTAGGCACCAAAGCTGTTGTCGAAGCGATATACGAGCCTCCCCAAATGAATGAAGTAGACGGTGTAACCTTGGGCGACTGGGAGAACGAGAAGGATGTCGACGAGATCGCACTTCTTTGTGGAATGGAACGGGTCGGTGTCATTTTCACCGATCTAATCCATGATACAGAAAAGAATGATGGATCCGTCATCTGCAAGCGCCATGCAGATTCTTTCTTTCTTTCTTCACTGGAAATCATCTTTGCAGCTCAGCATCAAGCAAGATATCCACGGCCAACGAAATGGTGCGAAACTGGAAAATTTGGCTCCAATTTCGTCACTTGCTGTATCACTGGCGATGAGAATGGCCAAATCCATATCGCGTCGTATCAAGCATCGAATGCAGCCGTGGAGATGGTCAAAGCAGACCTTGTGGAGGCCTGTGCAGATCCAGGACTGATGCTAGTGCAGAGCGAAGAGGAGGAGGGAAATCTGGGGCGAGTACGGTACGTTCCAGAAGTGTTCTTCAGGAAGATCAATGAGTATGGTGCTAGTGTTCAAGAGAACGCGAAGCCAGCATTTCCCGTCGAATACCTTCTTGTCACGCTGACTCACGGCTTCCCAATCACGCCAAATCCCGCGTTCTTATCAAACGCTTTCCCCATTGAGAATCGGCATGCTATGGGACAAGTTCAAGACGCCCGTGAAGTGGCCAAGGCGCTTCATAGCTCTGGTAAAGTGGATCTCAAATCACTCTCCAACTTCCACATGCTCACTTATCTACATGAGCTGAGCGTCTTTGGCAAGGTAATATCAAAGTTCCGTATCTCATTACATAAATCAACTGCTAACCACATTGTGCAATAGGAGGAAGAGGCACTTGCAGCCAAGGTCGCTGTTTCTCACGATCTTTCCGACGGCGTTCAACTGCTCCAAAGTACAGGCTGGGGTACTCTTATGATGGTTCTCGATTCAACTGGTGAGCGCCCCCACAAGCGTCATGGCTCCCCGACGAATGCTACAAACGGCGATCCCAAACGTCGTGTCGGCGACCAGAAATCGGACATCCCAAGCATGGAAGAACTAGCTAAGCGCGTTAAGAGAAATAGCTTAGGTCCAGGTTGATTCAATTTACTTGAATAGACTGATGCCTTTTGCTGTTTCTTTAGGTTCCACGAGCACCTTGACGACGACGAGACCGAGAACACAAGTGGATGGATGCGACGTGAACCATGCCTCCAGAAAACGGGCCTCGCCCGAAAAATCACCTCGAGAAAGTGATTAGCGTCTTATCAAAGAGGACGATGAGTACGAATTGTATTAATGTACTGGATTGGCCTTGGTGGCGAGCGGGGAGGTCTGGATCAGTGGAGCCTAGATGAACGGATTGAGCGCTATCCTCAGCCAAGAAGTCGGGTTCAGTCATGCAGAAAGGTTGGTAAGAATTTTGAACATTCACCCTCGAAATTGCCGAGCTGCTACTTGGGTTTTTGATTTCGGCTCCTCGTACTGTCAGGTTCAGACCCTGTGCGATAGGACAGTACCGTATCAAATAAGCAACACGCTGATTTGAACAGATTCTCTGTGGAACTAAAGCAGTTGCAATGCCTTCGCAGAGCACGTCAAAAGAAAGGCAATAGACTTTGTGTCGCGGTTCAAATCGCCCTTGTGTTGCCCTACTCCCATAAGATTCCCGATTGTCATCTTCCACCAAGAAATGAAATTCGCCTTCTATCTGTGGGCAAGGATGATTCCTTTCCCACCATCACTCTCAATGTCAACAATCGACCGAACGAGCTTGAACTACTCTCTTACCCTAACCCAAGGATTCCACTGCACTCGATTATTACGGACAGCACCACAGCGTCTACAAAACCAGCATGTCTCTATGATGAAACCTCATAGTCCCTGCGCAAGGTCAGATCTGCGATATGTCAGGTACTGCCGCGAAATAACAGTGACATACCTCCTTATCTCGTTGGACATCATCATTGTCCTTTCTTGTCTCCCGCCGTCTTCTGCTGTGCCTCGTTCTCCAGCATAGCCTTGACTCCTCTCCTGATCCCCTCTTCAAGATCCACTATGGGCGTGTACCCCAATCTTGTCTTCGCTTTATCCACTGAGTAGTACCTCGTCATAACGGAATACCTGACTTTCGTCCTGTTGAGATTCGGCACCTTCCCGAATACCCACATGACCCACTCCATTATCGTCGCAATCGTGAGAGCAAATTGTGTGCCCAGAACCCAGATAGCAGCCGGATTCAGCGCATTGTGGTCTCCCGCCTCTTTCCACACTCTCCTTGCCATGGTCCAAAAATATACGGGCTGGTCGTTGGTGATGAAGAAGGCTTCGCCGTCTACTCTTTCGTGATCCAGCGGTGCCATTGCGAGTTTCGACGTTTGGAGGAGGGCGACTAGGGCGAGGATGTGGCCATGAGCGATGTTCTCGACATAAGTGAAGTCGAAGAGGTTTGTATTGGGACCGAGCTGGAATTTCGATTGGCCCTTTCGCGAAGCCTGAAGTAGCCCGGGAAGCATCTGGACATCGCCCGGACCGAAGATACCTGCTGGCCGAATCGCACAGGTTAGGAAGCCGTCGGTCGATCGGTTTGCCTTGAGGACCGCGAGTTCTGCTAGGCCCTGGTTTCGTGTGTGTTAGACCAAGACGCCCAGATAATCCATGTGGAAGCAAGCCATGTCTCTATACCTTTGTATGCGTGTAGTATTCCGGCTGAGCGTCTCCAACAATGACAGGCCATCTCTCATCGGCGTTGATCAAATCATTCTCCGCATCCATGATCACACTTGCCGAACTCGTGTATACAAAGGCCTTCACGCCAATATCTTGCGCTGCCTTCAGTAGATTGTTTGTTCCATCGACATTGACCTTGAGCATGACAGACGGCGGTATGCCGAATGCCACGGGGCTGGCAGTGTGTATAACGGCATTTGGCTTCAATTCGGCGAAGAGTTGTTGCAGGCCTACAAGATCGGTGACATCGCAGTTATAGTAGAAGGCATTGGGATTGTCGATGCGGTTTCGAGAGGTGCGCAGATCTAGAGTCGAGACAGTGGTTTTTGGGTATCGCGAAAGGAGTAGCGAGACGATGTGGTGACCGACAAAGCCGCAGCCTCCTATCACAACGACATGGCCGAGATCATCTTGATTGGGCATGTTGGCGATGTGACCTGCGTTTTCAGGGTGAGGTATTTGGAGCCGTGTCTCAATCGGTGGAGTTGGACCCTCGAATAACGCGAAGGGACCTTCAAGCTCGCGTCTTTCGCGACATGAATACTGTACATAGGCACGCTTGTCTTTTGTGGCTGCCAGTGGTTCTTAATGCCTTCTTCTCCAGTCCTTGCTGTCGCTTAGCATATCAAACGGGCAATGTGGTTGACGAGATTCTTAGAAATCCATCGAGTGAAGGACGGGGTGTCAGGATTCAAGTCAAAGATCTTCTGATTCCCCCCAAATCGATGCCCACAACATCCATCAGTCTTTCACCGATATCTCGAACGAGTATGTTCAGATCTCTATCTAGACTCAAAGCCTGCTAATTTTAACCCGACCTATTAGTAGCTCCAATATTACCATTACTTTAGTTACTTCATAATAAATCTAGTATAGTGTCATCACTATAGAGATCTTAGAATAGTAGAGCAGCTAACTCTAATAATATGATACAGTATTGTTATTGTATAGCTGAGCTAAGGAGACACTAGTGTGAAATCGAAGTTACGTCTGGGGTAGTAGTATATCGACTCATTGGTATACCCAAGTAATTACACTCCGTAGCTCCACTATGCTCCATTATCGATTCTGGTCACGATGCGGTCTTTTTCCAAGCCTTTGTCAATAACTTTGCCACAATGTACAATGTGCTTGTCATCCGAACCACTATCCATACGCGCTTTCTTCCCCACGAGCGCACGCCATTCTTTGCGCCAAGTGAAGATACAATGAGTAACGTGCCATTCGTAAGTCGTCCACACACTTGTTCCCCAGAGCTCAGGTATACGCGCGGCTTCGATCCGTTGGGTGCCCTTTTGGTCGAGCCAGTACGGCCAGGATCCATTGGGGCCGGCGCGCTCGAACTCGGACGTCAACTCGGCGTCTATGCAGAAGGGAGGTAACCAGGCTCCGCGAAGGATATCGAAGCTGCAACCCAAGACCCGTGCCTCTTCGGGACCACTTCCACACACGTCGCAAACGTCTCCTTGCTCGCCTTTGGACCATCTTGTGCGAGCATATTCCACACCTCGCCAAACAAGATCGAGACTGCCCCAGAGCGCGAGTGCGATGACGGTCCCAAACGCAAAGGTTGTCAAAGCCTTTGTCAGGAAGGATGAGCCCTTCGGCTTGTACGCCCTCAACACCGGTCGTCCTTCCGGGCTACTAGGAGACTCTTCGATTTCGGACTGGTCCAAGGAATAGTAGCTTTGCGCCTGGCTGTTCTTTTTAAATCTGTTAGCGGTAAGCGATGGTGCGCGCAAATCAAGGTGTAATACTGACTTCCAAATCATCTTCGTTGATACAAGTCGACTGTGGCTCGAGAATGTGAAGAGACACTGAGGATGACGATTACGACTTCGCGATTGTATTTTGGTTCTTCAGTCTCCAATTTTTTTAGTTTTTTGGTTCTGAGGGGCTCACTGTAGTACACGTATTCTCGGAGGAGCAAAGAAAGCATAATATTGATTAGACCTAGGATTGTGATTCCCAGCTTCTCCAACCTTCACGGAGTCGGAGTGTTGCCGGTCATTCTACCTATCACGGTGTCAGGCTCATAATGCACCGGAGCCGGTACATCGTAGGGGTGATTCTATTCTCACGCAAGAGCTAGGCATAGAAAGTGCCGTCTTCACTCTTCTCCTATGCTAGAACAGGATGACTACTCACAAACTGGCAGGTAATTTATTAATTGAGCTGGGTCCGTCTTAGTGCAATGTACTATGGCAAGGGCTGGCGTGCGCGTTTTGCAGGGAGGATCCCCCTCGGTATGATCACCATTCTCAAACTTTATATTAAAAATGACGAAGGGGCTGTCTTTTCGATCGACGCTTCCGGTTTAGATAGCAAACATTTCTCAATCTTTTCCAATCTGAACCCAATCCGAGCTGAACAAGTTGTTCTGTGTACTTGGATATTTGAATGAAGTGACAATGCCTTCAGGAAGACTTCCAAGCGAAGAGCAAGAGATCGAGGGCCTGCTGGACGGCTTAGATATAACACGGAACCGGGACTGCGATTTGGAGAAACGGCACTGGAGCGGCACAACACCGCGATGGGTTGCCTTCTTCTGCATATACTTGCTCGGAATCGCTACTGGGTGGCTTTTGAGTACTCTTCCCTACAGTGAACGATACGTCTTCGACACAAGTGAGTGAAGCGTGTGTTTCGGGTACAAATTCAACTCAAGTTAATCACCACAACAGCCATCAGCGACGCGCAAGCTTTAGCCAAACCCATACGCCGAACAACAATAGTACCAGCTGGGCCTGGCAACCACTCCGACATCTTTCGTCGTGCTCCAAGCGATGAAGTCGACGAGGCTTGGGAAAGTCTCTACACAGACTCACTGCTCCTGGTCACCGCAACTGACATGAGGCGTATGGGCAAAGACCCCGACGAGTACGCGTATCTCGCCGAGAGCTTCGAATATGGGGACCGAAGATACCTTGCCAAGTTCGACCACATACACTTGATCCACTGCCTCAACCTGGTGAGGAAGTGGGTTTACTCCGACTACTACTTTCCAAACGGCAAGCCAAAGACCCTAGGCCTGATCCACATGAACCATTGCATAAGGGGCTTGCTCGAGAACCTTCTTTGCCACGTCGACTACGGCATGTTCACGTATCGATGGGTTGAAGGCGAGCCTCTTCCGATAGCTGATTTTGAGGTCGATCGTCAGTGCAGAGACTACGGCGCTCTACTCGACTTCGCAAAGGCGAACCGTGTCGATGGCGATGGACGGGTCAAACACCTTCCCAGACCAGAAGGCGCCGTGGTGGTACCTCAAGACCCTGCTATTGAAGACGCAACGGTGGCGTTTGAGAGATCCCATCCTAAACAGCTCACAAGGCAGCAACGGGCGGAACTGTACAAGGAGCGTTACGAAGCAGAAATTACAGAATGGCGGAAGACTGGGCGCATTCCTGCGGTGGAAGTGGAAGATTAGTCTCACCAAGGAAAAAAACAACATATTGTCCCCATGACAGGAACCCCCTAATACAGGAGGGGACGAACAAGCGCCGTACTCGGTAAACTGATCCTCCCCGCCTGCTACCAAATTTCATCATTCGATGAATTCTCGAAATCGCCCACATGGCTAGCCACCGGAAATTAGAGCCTTAGTTGGAAAGAGGACTAAGGACCGAAGAGTGGTCGGATCGTCCATCCAGGGCGCTCAGATGACACGTATGATAATATCACCAGCCTGCGACAGCATGGCATGTGAAGGCAGATCAGACCAACTTCAATTAGGGAGGACTCCGTGATCGATGCGTATCGAGAGTCTGGACTCCGCATCGATTCAGGCCATGTTGTATGAAAGGCGCCCATCGATGCGAATGGGCAATGTTGGGATGTTGTTGAACAGGCTTCAGAGACGCGTTTCATTCAAGTCCAGAGGCATTGGGATTGTTGTTGTGCGGACTTCTACCGAAGTATCTGCATAAGAAGAAAAGAAACTCCAACCTCCTGCCATACCAAGTAACGAACGGACAATGAGCGATGAATAATAGATACCTCTTGGGAATCAACATTACGAAGGTGTACGTTGTAAGCCACGTTGTAAGCCACGTTGCGCCGCATGACAGGGACTTGTGGATCGGTGAAACTGTGCGGAGGAGGGAAATGTAATAGATTGATGAGCCAAGATATCCGTCCTGTTGGTGAAATAGTGCGGAGGAGGGAGTAGAACAGGTTGATGAAGGACAGGGCACAAGGGATGAATACGAGGGATGAATACGGTCTGAAGGAAAAGGGACTAACCTTGGGAGGAGATGCCGCGCCAATAAGGATCATCTTGCTCAAGAACGAGTGGTATCTCGTCAACGAACCGTCCGGCTGTGATACAGACGCAATCACAATCACAATCACAATCACAAGCCTATAAATATCTGGTCAACATCCCAACCACACACCCCACTTTGCTCTTTCAAAGAATTCTACTACAATCCACTACCTGCCTTTCATAGTCAATTTCTTTACCATACTATCATGCGCTTCACTCTCCTCCACTTCTTCGCCCTCGTGGGTCTTGCTCACGGTTTGGCTGTACCAACAACCGGTATGTCGATACAGGACCGTACTTAAAACAAGCTTCTAAAGAGAAATCAACTAGACAACAACGCTCTTAATAAGCGATGGTGGTATCTCAAAGAAAAGGTCGACTTTGAGACGGATGAGGCTCTACGAAACAATGTCGTTAAGACCGATCAGTCGGAAGGTAGGTTACTATTTTACTTAGATACTTCCTTACTTTAAACAATTTACTAAGACAACTGACTAGACAATACCGCTCTTAATAAGCGATGGTGGTACCTCAAAGAAAAGGTCGACTTTGAGACGGATGAGGCTCTACGGAACAATGTCGTTAAGACTGATCAGTCGGAAGGTAGGTTACTATTTCACTTCGAAACTCCTTACTTGAACAATTTACTAAAACAATTTACTAAAAAAAATTACTAAAACAATTGGCTAGACAATACCGCTCTTGACAAGCGTTGGTGGTACCTCAAAGAAAAGGTCGACTTTGAGACGGATGAGGCTCTACGAAACAAAGCAATTAAGACCGATGAGGCGGAAGGTAGGTTTATCGACTCCTATAGTTGTGGCTGCGAAGACTAACGAAGTGACTCGCTGGTGAGGGTGCTTAGAAGCGACGAAGCTCTCCGCAGTAACGCTGTCGAGGCTGGTGGTCCGCCGTAGTAGCTCGCTTTGGTGATAAGAAATGTATTTATTCGCACTGTAGGCATACGCGCTGGGGCGGGTTGCTATAATACAAAACCTTTCCCAATAGCCGTCTGGAAACCCACCTTTCACGCAAGGCAGAGATCATGAAGCAAAGCAAAGCAAAGCAAGAAGATAGTTGCCTGCAACTCAGCAAGTGTCACACTTTTAACGCAAAATCATTCACCACACCCTATTCGTGCTTATGTCTGCCCGAAGATGCTGATTGCCGTGAGGAATAGAGATTCAGATATGGATTACAACTAAGGATAGAAAAAGGTAGCACGAGGACGGACCCATAAGCATGTAGTCTCCGGATCTATAAGATGGGAGGACAGTACTAGCAGCAGGATGAGCGGCCTTTTGAAAAGCGCGTGAGCCAGCGAATCAGATAAAGACGTCATGCAGTCCAAGGCCACGCCTCCTACGAGCCTTAGCCGAAAGTCTAACGCCTGAATGATACTCGAGTTCATACTCAGGAAGCCAGTCATGCTGTTCACTCCGGGTATAGTGGCGGCGATGGCTATCGCTGCCTCGTACGCTAATGTCAACATTCTCTGCGAAATCGTTGCCTCCATAGCCCAATCTTTGGAAAGACATTAGGCCTCCAAAATGTCGGTCGCTGTTTGCAACGTAGAATTCTGACCCGTCAGAGGAGATGGTTAACCCAGCAACGTCGCCGAAGAAATCGACAACTTGTGTACGGTCGTAGGTATCGGCGTCGATGATGTTGACGACATCTGCAGCCTCGGCCGCGAGCAATACGCGCTTGCCCCCGCCCACGGGAGAGAATTGTAATGATGTGGCATAGGTGTCTTTACATGCGATGTCGGCCAGCGGTAGGCTCCAGTTTCTTGCATCCCAGATGAGTACATGGCAATCCTGGGCAGCAGTGGCGACGTGAATATCGTCGTCTGCCCATGTAGCAGCAAAGCCATGAGCGTTGTGGCCATCGAGCTGTCGAAGTGATTGTCCACTATCAGCGTCGACAATCATAGCTCCTTCAAAATCTCCCACCAGGACGCGAAGTCTTCCATTTGGAGAAGTTGCAGCGCAATTGATGACGTCGTCATATCGAACATGGGTTGTGAACCTGTTGGTGCAGCAGTCGAGGACGCGGACGTAGCTGTCGTTGGAGCAGAAAACCGCTTGAGGATAGCTGGAAATACGATTTCTGAACGTGTGGATGTGATTAGCAATAGCGCTCACGTCATGAGAGACACGTCCCTTGATTGGGCCTGTTCCGTACTCAGAATAGAGATTCTGAAGTGCGTACTCCCCACGATAGCCACCAGCGATGAGAGTATTCTCAGCGCTTGCGAGAGCCGTGATCCGCATTCCAGCGGATTGCATTGACGAAGAATGAGCATCGCCGAGGTCCATCGCGCAAGAGGCATATGCACTGGTTGGGCTCGTATGCAGGACTTTGGATCGTGACACATAGTAGACATCATTGTGCGACGTGCTGACGAGAAGGTTGCGCAGCTGGTAATGCTCAATGAATGTGCGGTGGTTCGTGTTCATTTGCTTAAACTTGAACAACCGTTCCGTGTCTTTGAGGATACTTGCGCTTGATGGCATCGCATAGGCGCGAACCTGGTGATGCTCGTGATACCAGTTTCTGAACTGCCTGGCGACCTCCCGCTGCGTTCCGTATCGGGCCCAGTTTATACCTTGAAGGTCACAAAGATCTTCATGAAGATCGGCCTGCGTGATAACTCCTTTGAGGTCATGGTTGGCCGGATCACATGCTTCTTCGTTGATTTCATGCTCAATATTCTGTTTGACAAAATGGTATCTCCAGAATTTCAAAAACGATAGCATGTCATGATTCTGATCTGGATGCGGACGTATAGGCGGCTCCTCTAGCGAAGTGCTGAAATAGCTTGGCAGTGATGTGGTCGGAGACGTTTCAGAAGCAGATGAGACATGTGAGTCGAGCTGGTCCAAGGCCTCTTGAAAAGGCATGGCAATATGGTTGTTCATGGAAACAAAATCATCGGTGTAGTGGTCGGAGGCAGAAGATACACTGTTGAAGCCAGCGTCAAGCATACCTTCCCACGCGGAAGGCCGGCGGGAGGAGATGGAAGGAGCCTCCCGAGGTGTATTTATGTAGGATGTTTGTGACAAGTCCAAGTTGGAGAGGCGGTCTTGAAGTGACGATTGATAGCCAGGCCCGAGAGAAGCGCCATTGGAGTTTGTTTCACTGTCTCGTCGAAGATGAGCAGTATCATTGGAGAGGCCTCCTCCTGGAAATACCAGAGGCTTGGGTACACTCATGTAGTCAGCCATACTACCAGGCTCCGTGAGGATCAATACAAATGTCGAAGAATGAATTTTTGTTTGTCCCTGGGCCGTACCAGCGGCTGGTGGGCGTAATGGGTTGAGGGCAGGTGAGAAGAGAATGCGGCCGACGACTGCAGCTGTCCATAAGTGTCGATGGAAGAGGGAGAATGCGTCGGAGAAGTGAGTCTGCCCACCAGTGGTATTTCACGGAAGTCGATGGCGGTCAGAACGATCAGCACGAGGATATGAGCCAGGGACACGGGCAAAGGAGCCAGGAGCCAGGAGCCAGGAGCTAGGGTCGACGACTCGACGGCCTCTCGCCTGGCTGGGATGGACAGTCCTTGTTCCTTTTGATCACCATGACAAGCGGACAAGCGGACGGGCCGTTACTGTCATCCAGCGTGTGTGGGGCAGATGGGCGCCATGGACATGTCAGGTGTAGCAGGAGAAAAAGACAAGCGCATGCAATAGCCAGAGCTGGAGACCGGACGGGAAACTGCAGGCGAAAAGGGTCGGAGGCCTGCCACGAGAAATGACACAGATATGGATGACCGGGCAGGGCCGCCGCGTGCAAGAGATAAAAATAGAGGGGGAGCGCGAGGGAGCAACAGGTCGAGGTCGAGGTCGAGGTCGAGGTCGAGGTCGAAGTGCGAGGTGCGAGAGTCGCTGCTGGTCTACTACTAGTTAGTATCTACGTACGGGTCCTTCCGGGGGGCGATGTCTGTCCGCTGGGTACCTAGGTACCTAAGGTCAACGACGAGGTTTCCCACAGATGACCAGTGACCACGCGTTTGCCGGTTCTTGTCGGAGCAGCAAGCCTCGAAGGTCCATCGAGATTAATCGACAACCTCACCGACTTGGGGAAAGGACATCAGGGCCCGGGGTGGGGACGGGGACGGGGACGGGGACGAGGACGAGGACGAGGACGAGGTGGGAGCAAACCCTAGATAGGTTCCCTGGCTGCCATCAAGCTTAGGCGAGAGCATGCGTCGGAATGGCTGCTAGTGTCACCAGAGGCCGGGCTGAATGCTGAACATCAGTTACATTGCAACCCAAACGGGATCCGAGACGAGACCCGTCGTGGACAATCAAACACACGTCAGGCCGTCCCTCAGGGGTCCGCAGTCCGTCTGCACGAAGGACGAACAGAAGACGGACAGAGGACGGACAGCCGAAAGTCACGGGCAAGGGCAACGAGGTGCAAGCTGCAGACTGGAGACTGGAGAGGCCCGCCACACCGTCCGAGCTCGCGGGGCAGTGGGCGATATCAGACATGCCTTGTTAGTGTCCTTTTCACGAGGGGACACGCTGGAAGCCGGGCCAATCAATGACAGACGGGTGCCATCTATCCAATAATTCCCATTACTACAGCAGAACATAGGTGCGTCCAGTCCCGCCCTGCATCAATGCCTCCCACTTGAGGCATGCTCTGGCCAAGAAAGCAAAAGAACGCCCAGCAAATGCATATAATATCATCATGGTCCTCCGTCGCAATAGCAGTTCCCGTTCCCCGTCCCAAAGCAAACATCAACTCCCCCATCCTTTATCGCTCCGGGACAGAGCGAGCAATTCTCGATGGAACACTCAATAATGATCGTAGTACGGGTCGTATCCCTGCTGTTGCTGTTGCTGGTGCTGCACCGCCCAGCCTCCAACCGATGTGTTAGGCTGTGACCACTGGCTGCCACCCGGCGTCTTCAATCGCCGTTCTAGAAAAGGAGAGTCAGCCCACACTCGCTTTTCAGTAGTGAATCGTCTTCGCTTAAACATACCTTGCTCAAAGTCCCCCCAGCGCTTCATCGTGATCTTGCTGCTGTCAAACTCGCCCTCATACTCGTATCCTGCTTTCTTGACCTTCTCGCCCGCCGTCTTCCGCGTTTCACCCCAACTGAAGTCGTCGAACTTCCAGAACGCATACGTGGGTAGCACGAAGTTCCATATGGGCAGAGAGAGCAAATACACGAACATCCAGCCCACGTAGGAGATACGATGAGCTGTCAGGACAATGAGGATCGCGGGGAGACCAAGGATCAGACCCAGGAGAATGAGTGGAATAACCGGAGCCTCTGTGTGAGTGATGGCAGCTTTGATCGAGATGGCAACTAAAGGCCAAGGTCAGCGAAACGTCACACCGCATGGCAAGGCATCAGCGTACTTAGATAAATCGTGAAAGAGATGGCAGCAGGTAGAACTAGGGTTCCAACGAGCTCGATGAAGACGACAAACTGCATGCTGAAACAAAATGTGCCGCAAAGATCTCTAACGAGTACCAATTCCATGAGGTTGTGGACAGTACTGTTGATCCATCTTCGACGTTGTGATAGTAGCACGCGGAATTGCTCCGGGACCGTTGTTTTGCAGACAGCTTGTGGAACAAACACCTGCTTTCGCTTAGGAAACGTTTTCAGCATGAGCGTGGACAAGTATCGGTCCTCGCCCAGTAGCAGCAGGTTCTTCTTGTGCAATGTGTCAACCACGTTTTCTGAGTAATGTTCAACAACATCAGGGTTTGCCAGGATAGGGACCCAGTAGTTCTGGCCACCCTTTGGTGCCTTGATCCGATACATGCAGAAGCAGCCAGGTAGGCAAGTAACACCGCCAAAGACTGACTCGAATGATTTGGACAGATGATGCGAGATGAAGTACCTAGATTTGATCAGTGAAAGGTTCCGAGGCCGCACAAGAGCCGACTTACTCAAACACCTGGATCATCGTCACCCAGCTCTCGCGTTTATTGGCAATCTTTGTTTCGCCGCAGAGCCCCATGATTTCAGGGTCCTTGACCATGGCAGAGATCATATGTGTCAGGCTGTCCGGGAACACTTTCGTGTCGGCGTCCACCATGAGCACAACTTCGTAAAAATCGGGGGCGATGCCAGTTATCTTCCAGATACCGTTAAACATTTCAAATTCCAATTCCGTCATCCGTTCGTCGAACATGACTTTTTGAAGAAACGACATGAGAATGATTTGACTGTCACGCTTGCCGCGATTGCCTGGCTTGCTTGTGGTCTTTTCGTCTGGTGTACCGCATTTGACAATCACCATCATGGGCACACGCTCTTGTTTTTCTAGTGGGATCCCGGAATCTGCACCATAGTCGTAAAATCCGGCATAGATTTTAGCCATGTTGTGCCGTTTAGAGCCGCTGGCAACAGCCACGTAGGAGAACGGCTGAACATCTTCTGGTAGAACAGCATGGTCCTTCATCATGCCGAGACAGACTTCAGGTGTGGTGATATTCTCGCCTTCGCCCTTGATTAGACCATCGCAAATGACCAGGATCAACTTGTGACTGTTCGGATAGTCGGTCGTCGCAACAGAGTCCAGCGTGGTTCGAATACCATCATGACCCTCGGAGTAAGCAGTGACCAAGCAAATCGAGTGGATCAACGGGTATCCGAAAGGCTGCCATTCGGTTGGTGGTTGTGGAACCACAGCTTCGTGTATGAAACCAGCAGGACCGGGGCTTTCACCGTCGAAAACCACGCTGGAGCGATTGTCGCCGCTCGGGAAAGTTCCGTCGCTCTGGTTCCCTTGCCTATAAAGAGAGCTTCCTGGGATCAAGCGCGAGGTAGATGTCTGACTGGCCATCGTGGTTGGTGGTGGGCGATCCCTCGCTCGATCGATAGCGTAGGGACTGGTGAAGCGCGAGGTTGTAGGCAGAAACATGCTTCCTCTCTTGCTTGATCGATCGGAGAATCCAGTGGCTGTATCGTTCACTTTTGGTGGTGGACGATAGATATCGTCAGACCAGTCCTCAATCTGTTTCTTTCGTAGTTTGGAGTCCTGCCCACCAAGCGAAGTCTTCGATGCGCCGAACTTGCGGCATAAGATCCACTGAAAAATCAATGCAAGAAAGAACTTGGCACCAACGATGGCCAAAATGAATGCGAGCGAAACGTACAGAACAACCCTGGAGGCAATGCACCCAACAGAAGTCGTATCGACAGTACCGACCTTGACGATTTCAGAAAGGCAACGCCCGATTTGCTTATCGCCAGCAGAGGAGAACGTCCGGGTGATATCTAGTCCCCGAAGAGCTTTGTTGTTCCGAATCTGGTTAAACTTGTCCGGATAGCTGACTGCGCTTGTGTTGAAGAAGCTGATGAGATCGAGATCGAGAACGTCACTACCAAAAACCATTAGGTTGCGGGTCGTGTTTTTCAGATCATCCCAAGTGAAGTAAACGTCTCCAAAGACATTGAGGGCGTAGTATGATTGACGAGCGTTCTTCGACGTGTGACAGGAGTAGCCGGGATAGAATGGCACAGTATCGTTAGGTTTAGAGGTTCCATCCTGCTTGAAAGGGCGGCAAGGGAAATACCAGCCAAGGTTCCCGTCGTCGTCCTGAGGTACATCCGAGCCCTTCACCTTTGTGATTAGACCTTTGCATGCGCCGTTAACGTTCTGAAACAGGAAAGATCCATCGTATCCTCCATAACCATTCCCTCCGTCGTAGATATTTGAAATATCGAAGACAACATTTGCACCATCTGCGATTCCGCGGGCCAATGGATGATGAGATCCCACGAGGTTTACAGCTTGGCCATTGAAAATCATGAAGCCTCGGTCGACTGTGTTCTGCCGTAAGCGGTTGTTTGATCCAGCAGGGCAGACAGTCTCAGTGAATCCAAAAGTCAGGTATCCGACAAAGGCGCAAAAGACCAGAATTATGCTGATGAGACCCATCTTTTCTCTCCATGCGCGTTGTTGCGCTTTGGCAGGTTTACCGAAGCAACGCAGAATTGCATCGGGACACCAAAATGTAACAATAGCACAGTAGACATTCCACAGACTGGGGGGCCGAATCGAGGCAAGCTCACGCTGACGCATCTCCTTTTCTTGCATCTTCTTGAATTCCTTGGTTGTAGGCTTCCTCCTGAGCTTGCCATGCTTGCTGTTCTCAAGAGGTATCTCATCATATAAGACCTTCTCTTTCATAGGAGGACTTTGGTCGGCCGTATCTCGACGGATCCGTGCCCCTCTAGGTGCAAGACTTTTTCGTTCCGTGCTTTCTGAGCTGATCGTATGTGTGAAGGCGTCTTGATCCTCTGTAATTGGATCATTACCAGTTGTCGATGGCTGGACAGCCATGTTGTGTGCATGTTTACGGTAGTGATAATTTGGGTGATCGCGATCGATTCGATTCCGTTCTGGCTTGACTAGACTCTTTTTACGAGACAATTCTGCATGTTCACCATGGCTCCGTGCCATCATAGGTGAACGATCGTCTGCCGGTGTGCCTGGAGTGCGAGGGTAGGAATTGCTGCCTAGGTTTGCTCGGGGAGTCGTTGGACTTGCGAATGGCGGACGAGAGGGTGCTGCTCTGGGTCGACGAGACTCTACGTCGTCTGATTGAGGCCGAAGCCTTCGCTCCTTCCGAGGAGACCGTGGAGAAGCCATAGCACCTTCATTGGATAGAACAGTTAGCCACTTGCTGGCATTGCTCAAAGAGGTTGCACAGTTTCCTTACAAGGCTGGATGACCAGTTCAATGAATCTGGAGCCGCACGACTTCTCGCGCGAGGTATAGACTGCTCAGAAGCAGGACATGCACTCAATGGGTCCACCTGGACGCCGTAGAACAATGAGGCTGATGAGGGAATATGTGAGAGTGCTACGACTGTGCTCCCAGGAGAACGTCTTGGCGTTGGGACTTGACAAGAACGAGACACAAAGGACTACGAGCACCTGGATTGCGAGGACTGTATTTGGCAACTAACGAGGGCAGCGAAATGCTGCAGAGGTACAGAGCGAAAGACCAAACAACAACGAGTGTGGAGCGCCAGAAATTAGGACAGGGAGTGGTGTGAAGAGACGGTTCCCTAACCAACGAAGACGTGCCAATTGAGCGAACGCCTCCCCATGACAGGATGATCGCCGCAATTGGCCGAGTAAATACTATGTATAGCGGAAGCTTGGGCATCTCGGCCTGCAGGACGCCACTTGACACATTGAATTGGCTGAGCAGCTCCACTCCTGCACTCTGTAGCCGGGCGTCTCTTGACTGGTACGGTACCTAGGGTTGCTACACACACCCCACCCCTCAACTTTGTATCTCACCATCCACAAAATAGAATGAAATGTTGTTGTTGTTGTTGTTGTTGTTGCGTTGCATGATTCGCGTCGCTACCAATGGCTCAAGGTTGCCCCTTGCGTGATGAGGCCAAGGATGTTTTGGCAACGCACCAGCGGCTGATCCAAGTGTATGTCAACACTATTTGTTGTCTTAGGTCAGGGGCAGTGTCAAAGAGTAGTACTACGCAGTACATAGCACCACTTTAATAGCGTACTCAGCATCTACTAGAGCGTAACACCAGTCCGTTTCCAGCGAAGTTGTGTTTGGAAAATCTAGAAATACAATGGAAGTTGATTCACAGCCTCAATGGTCTTGGAAATACTTCTCCCTCCAGACAATACATGATGGCACATTGCTTATGGAGAGACCAGTTGTTGAGCTTCCTTGCTTCAAGCCATCCGTCCAGTACAATCTCAATCATCGATTCCTAGATTATTTTATCGCCATAAGAAGCATTCCATATCAAAATCCAATATACAGGCCATCATATCCCGGGCACTTGGATCATGGTCGTACGCCTTAACTTTACGCTCCAGCCACACGTAAGAGCTGTCAAGAACAGGTCAGATCTTCAACATGGAAGACGCAATCGATTTGGAAGCTGCTCGAGATTGCAATAAGAGACCACAAGGCCGAGAAAGCAGTGCAAATGGGGACGCAAATTGAATTTGCTTTGTGAAACGCCAGGAAAGTCTGATAACGACGGAGACGATGTCGGCCACGAAAAGAGCACCTCAGATTTAGCAGCGTCATATCTCGTCGGGGATGCTCAAGAAATAGCAGCGAGCAGTGACTCGATAGTACCAACTGGATGATCTTGTCCATCTCGTGTACTTCACAAATATCCAGCCATCCGAATCGCTGGGAATTCCGACGATAAGAACGCCATGTCCGATTCTCTGCATGCGCTCTGCAAATAATGACGGCACGTCGGTCAAGATAAGGGGAAAGAAGATAAGAAGTGCAATTCCACAGCGCATGTATACTTTGGTCGAGCCAAACTTTATGTTGTGCTGCAAACCAACCCCATCGCAAATTCAACTTCAACCTCTCGCGCTCTTTCTGCTTCACCCCGTGCCACATCGACGCCTTTTTCGCAAACAATAGCCCAATCGACCTGCCCCGCATGAGCCGGTCTTGGATCGAAAGGGGTTCCGAATGCGCCAGAAGGCCCAGTCCGCCTCTTTGTCGTCTCCTTGCTGCTGCTGGGAGATGAGGAGAACCTCGCGACAATTCGCATGTTTCCGGAGATGTGGGCAACACGCGGAACAAGACTGGAGCATGCCAGAGACGATACCCGATCGAATAGTGGCAGTCTTAAATTGGATGCCAATAGCAACTAAAATATGGCACAGCCCACCTTTGGCCATGGCGAGAAGGGATTGGTCAGTCATTCTTTGGTGGCGCGCAGAGGACAAGGGAGTAAGGAAAGGCGTGGGTGATAGTATTCTTCGATTGACCATGACCTCTTTTGGATCTCTTCGCAACCATCGTGAAGAACGTCAGGCTGAGCACTGACTGTTGGCATAAACAGAGGCCCAGCCACTGCAGGTGGCATCTCATGCGTACGTGCCCTGAAGGCTGAGGCAGGAGCAACACGTACATTAGTTCCCGGGGATTGTCCCCACGACAAGGACAAGGACAAGGCCACTCCTGATCGACACGGACACCGACCGACCCAGCTGTCCAGGTAGCTCGTCGATCCTTCGCCATCGCTATTTTGCATGCTTTCTTTACATGCCAGCAAACATCAGCGTATATCTCTACCAGCACCTACTCAGCTCAATCTCTCTTTATCTCCGTTCGAATATTCCAAACCGCAGAAAAGGCAGGCCGTCAAATATCAACACCGCGGCTGGCGCCACGCTCTCCACCAGGAGAGACCCGTCTACACCAGGCGCGGAACCGCTGAAAGGCTAGGTGGGACATCTGGAACTACCACATCGTACCTGGGAGCGGGCCATTGAAAGCCGGACGGTCCGGCCAATCACCAAGACTGTGTGGAATGGAAAAACTTCTAACTCCCGTACTTGCCGTCCAGCAAGACTTCCACGCCGCTTCGGTCCAGATTCATACGCATGACGCTGTGGCAGACAATTCTTCCTACGATCCTCCTCCTGCTCCTCCTCATCGATCCTCTTATAAACCAACCCACAACTCGTCTCGGAAACCTATCGCTATGGAACGCAAGTCAAAAGGTGGGCAGGAGAATTTCCCTCCGAACAGCTCAGGACGCTATGGGGTGCGACGTCCTTCGGGGTCGCTGGAAGAGGAAACGAATGGCAATAGAGTGTCGTTGACTCCTAGCGGGGAGGACCACTCAAGAACAGCCTCTCGTGATATCGAAACACCAGAACCTGATAGAAACTCAACTGCATCACTTCCTCTCCCTCCCACGCAAACAATACCAATCCGACAACGTCATATCCGGACTCCTTCAGGCAGCATACCTCATTCCCAGGCTGCCGAAATCTCCACCACAAAAACGCGTTCGATCGATCGAGAAGATGAAGGACTGGACGGATATCAAGACGCTGAATATAGCCAAGATGGACCGACAGAGGTGTATCCTCCACTACAATATTCCCACCAGTCCTATGATGACAGTCCCCGAAAGCGGAACCAAACGAACGGGGCAGCCTCGCCAATACCAAATATCCAGTTGCCTCCCCCAAATCATAATCGTCCGAACTCAGCTTTGACAGCTGGTTCTGGGTCGGACGGGTCTCATGGACGCCAACCACGACAGTCGTACTTATCTATTGGGAGGACGCCGTCTCCTGGTGGTTCGCCTATTCCTCGTCCTAACTCTTCTCATCGCTTCTCCCCTGACAACCGACCGACCTCATACATTGATCTGCTCAATATTCCATACACTCAGCAAGTTGCGCCTGCCCCCAACTTGGACAATGCTATACTTCGTGGTGCCGTGGGCAGTAATGCGGCGCTACTTGAGACCAGCAAGACTCTCGAGATGTACAGGGCGAACGTGAAGAAGACCAGCGATACAGCAGTGCAGTATGAATTCGCCATATTCATGGTGCAGACAGCAATGGATCTTCCAGTGGATGGAGGGAAGGGGCCCAACTCGCGGGAAGAGATGTTGAAAGAAGCCCGCCAAATTCTACATAAGCTGGCAGATCGTAGTTATCCCTTCGCCCAATACTATCTTGCAGACGGATTTGCCTCTGGACTGTTCAACAAAGGCAAAGAGGACCACGATAGGGCCTTCCCGCTATTTCTTGCAGCTAGTAAGCACGGCCATGCGGAGTCAGGGTACCGCACTGGCTTAAGCTACGAGTTTGGGTGGGGTTGCAGGAGAGACTACCTCAAAGCTGTGCAGTTTTATAGAGCATCGGCTTCCAAAAATCATCCTGGCTCTGCGACACGTTTGGGAATGGCTTGTCTGGAGGGAACGATGGGATTGACGAACCACTACCGCGAAGGAATCAAATGGCTGAAGCGAGCTGCGGAATCGGCAGATGCCCAATACAATGCTGCGCCGTATGAACTGGGTAGGTTGCATGAAAGTGGTTATGGCGAAGACATTTTCAAGGATGAAGTCTACGCAGCGCAGCTGTTCACTCAATCGGCCGATCTTGGCCACCCAGAAGCAAATTTGGTGATGGGCAAGGCATACGAGTATGGCTTGTTAAGTTGCCCAAAAGATGCGGCTCTCAGCATACACTTCTACAACGGCGCAGCCCAGGCCGGCGTGCCTGAAGCAATGATGGCTCTCTGTGCATGGTACTTGTTTGGCGCAGAGCCCATATTGGGCAAAGACGAGAACGAAGCATTCGAATGGGCCAAAAGAGCGGCAGACATGAGTAATTATGCCCGTACCTCCTACCATCATACGTACGCTAATAATTTATGACAGGCTTTGCAAAGGCTGAGTACGCCATTGGTTACTTCAAGGAGGTTGGTATCGGCTGTCGACAAGACACACTCGAAGCCAATGTGTGGTACGTCCGCGCAGCTCAACAAGGCGAAGAAAGAGCAAAACAACGCCTGAAGATCATCCAAGAGGCCGCTTCTGGTGGCTCATCTGGCGGAACCTCTCTATCTGAGAAGCCCAAAAACAAGAAAGGCTTGTTTGGAAAGTTTGGGACCAAGGACAGTGGATCTTCGTGATCATCGGGCCTCTAAGTTTGCATGGCATCTGAGCGTTGTGATTGCGAATGGCATGATAACAACCTTTTTGCTTCCCACTCCATTTTCACATCCTTAGATTCCCAGCATTTGGCCGTTTTATCGTAGCACCATTTAAGTTGGCGTTGAACCTGAGGTGGATGAGGAGATGGAATGGCGGTCGTCTCTTTTGGAATAGTAATGAAGGAACGATCCATTGGCACTATTTCCATTTATGTTGTAGGAAACCCCAATTGTAGTTTCGAATAAACCTTTTTGCTTGAGCTACCTGCACGTGGTCACAAGCTCTCAGCAGTAGGACCGCGTGTAAGGACGAACAGAACCCGGATGATGCCGTTTTGTGGTGTGAGATTTTCACGCGTACGATTAGCTTTCTTGGCGGGTAAAATTCTCACCAACAAAACCTCCACAACAACGGTTGCATGTTATCTGTTGATCCATAGCAACGGATCAATCCTTGAAATTATATGGTTTAAAGCTTCAATTTAACATTTTCCGACTTCGCAGACCACAACCACCAGAAAGAAAACTTGGTGAGATATTTCATCTTCAGCATTCAGTCACACAACAAACATTAGTGCTATCACAATGGCCGGTTTCGACGTTTACGCGACGCCCCTGACCTCACGTTACACCTCGCCAGAGGTACAACAACTCTTCTCCCAGCGCTCGCGACATTCGACATGGCGAAAGCTCTGGCTTTACCTCGCGGAGTCGGAGAGGGAGCTGGGTATCGAGACGATCACCGAGGAAGCATTGACACAGATGCGAGAGAATTTGGTGTTGACGGATGAGGATTTCGAGGTTGCGAGGGTGGAGGAGAAGAAGAGGAGGCATGATGTTATGGCGCATGTGCATGCTTTTGGGAAAGCGGCTCCTGCGGCTGAAAGCATTATTCATTATGGAGTAAGTCGCCTTTGCGTTGAACTTGATCACCACTCAAATCTTCGCTCGTGGGTGAAAATCTTGCGATTCAGGGCTCGGAACTGGACGACGAATTCACAGAGATGCCATCGATTCGTTGTCAGATTCGGTTTTACTCGACTCAGACTCGATATGCATGGATTTTTGGCAATGTTCATAATTGCATCGACAGATGCCTTCCGCCATTACTTAGATGAGAAGCTCTAGCGATTTTCTAAACCTTGTCGAAAGACGCAGACTTGACAGCTCCGCTGTAAACGTTATCCTTGATATAGTCACTAACTCTTTGGATGTAGGCCACCAGCTGTTACGTCACCGATAACACCGAATTGATTCTCATGCGAGATGCCATTGACCTTCTTCTTCCGAAATTGGCCAAAGTCATCTGGAATTTGGCAAAGTTTGCCGTAGAGTGGAAGGCCGAGCCAACTCTCGCTTACACCCATCTCCAGCCTGGTATGGATTTCGGGAGTTTTTCCATATAGAAAATCTGCAGTACTGACGCCTTGTTCCTGTAGCACAACTGATCACCGTCGGCAAGCGAGCTGCCCAATGGGCTCAAGACCTTCTGTTCGATCTCGAAGCCTTGGAGCACGTCCGCTCTGAACTAAAGTTCCGTGGTGCCCAAGGAACAACAGGAACACAGGCCTCGTTTCTTGAGATCTTCAACGGAGATGCTTCGAAATGCGATGCCCTCAACGATCTCCTTTGCAAGAAAGCTGGATTTCCATCATGTTACGACGTCTCCACACAGACCTACACTCGAAAAGTAGACTTGATTGTGGCAAATTCGATTTCAGGGTTGGGTGCTAGCGCGGAAAAGATCACAGGCGACATCAGGCATTTAGCCGCATGGAAAGAAATGGAGGAGCCATTCGAGAAGGACCAAATCGGAAGCTCAGCTATGGCTTACAAGAGAAACCCAATGAGAAGCGAGAGAATTTGCTCCTTGTCGAGGGTATTAATGGGCAAGCCCATGAACTTTGCGAACACACTAGCTGACCAGTGGATGGAACGCACTCTTGGTATTATGGGTTTCCAATTCTCTATGTTGAAATCGTCTAACACCTGAAACAGATGACAGTGCGATTCGCCGTATTGACATCCCGGAGATGTTCCTGCTTGCAGATGCCATCCTGATTGGCCTCGACAATGTCACAAGTGGTTTAGTTGTCTACCCAAAGCGTATCCACGCCCGGGTCATGGACGAGCTACCATTCATGATCACAGAGAGCATCATCATGCAGCTTGTCGCCAAGGGTGAATCACGACAAGAAGCTCACGAGCAGATTCGTGTCCTGTCCCACGAGGCCGGCAGCAATGTCAAGAACGAGGGCAAGGAGAACGACTTGGTCAAGCGTATCAAGGCTACCAAATTTTTCGAGCCAATCTGGAGCGAACTTGACAGCATGACAAACCCTGCTCTGTATACCGGCAGGAGTGTCGATATCGTCGAGAAGTTCTGTGCGGAAGGTGGAGTTCTGGCGAAGAAGATCGAGAAGTATAGGGCAGTGATCGAAAAGACTGCGACTGCTGAGCTAAGTGTCTGATTGCTGGCAGTTGGATTGGGACAGGATAAAAGGGATGGTCCTCACCTCCAAGTTTGAATCAAAAAAGCATTTCTGCAGCAAGCAGACGAGATACGCCTCGGGTTGGAGCAACTGGCGGGGTCTATGGTTGTGAAAACCAGTGACGGCGATGTTGAACCAATATTTGCGCTGGAGTTTAGACGTTCAACAAGGTTGGCCAAGGTGCCTGACCGATCGATCTTGAAGAGAGAAATCACACAACTCACAACTGTATCTTCGTGCCATCCTACGGCCCCTGATTTGGTCTGGACCTCCAAATCTGCACCATTGATTATTGGGCAATGCTACTGCAAATGCGAGACAAAGGCGCTCGCAGCCATAAAGACCCTCCTCCGATAAAAGCTCAGTTAACTTCTTGCAGGCCTGCAAACCGAGCCAAAGCGTGATGCTGACATGCCGGAAACTTAGATCTATTGTCGAACTTAACAGGTCATCATGGCTCCCCCTCTAGATTTATCGATCACTTGTATAGAAGTTTGACAGAAATTAGGGACTCTCTGGCTCGTTCCCTAAGGAAGTAAGCTGATGTAATTGATGGACAGGAGAAGGGGAAGTGGTATGCCATTTGTTTTTACGGTTTTTGAATGTCTTTCATATTCGCAACGGCGAACTGTACTTCCCTTTCCCGCCCTCCCCTCCCCCCCAAAAGAAACAAAAGCCCATGACTTCTTCCTCTTGAATTCGATAATCACTGTGTGTCCATTCGGCGGACAGTGTCACGCTAGTCAGTGTGTCTGTATGTTTCCCGGGGTTGTCGATAATTTGTAGAATCGATTTGCCTTCTTCGTCCGTCGGCGTTACAAACCAAACCCTTTTGTCGGCGGTACAGTGTAAGATCTCGGGAGGTTGAGACGTGGGATGGACAGCCAATCTGGGAATTCCTGCGTGAGAAAGCTTGAGGGCTGCATACTTTCATTTGACCGCCTGACGCACGTACAGGCCTTATCCGATGACACTGATGGTTCACCTAGGTAGACTCCATCTCCAGCCATGTCGAACATCTACTCATATATCCATTCTTCCACCCAGAACTGCATACAATCCTCTACCTCGTTCTCTGCCAGCCCTTGTTGGACGAGTCTCCTTTTCGTTTCCTCTCGAAAGCCCATGTCAGCCACGTCTCGCATGGAAACGAACATGTTCGTCATCGCAATGTGCACGTCTTGTGACATTGAACCATTCCCAGTGGCGTAAGGAAGGACATCCGCAGCAGCATTGACTGGCTTTAATGTCGCTGCAAGCGCCAAACTGGCGTTCAGTGAGGTTATGAAGTTGTTGATGATCTTTGGCAGAGAAGAGGGTGTGCTCAATGGGAGTATTGGAATATCGATTAATTGTTCCATGATCAGGAGCTGAGCCTGGGAGAAGGCATGTAGGGAGGTTGGGAATGGCTCATGCTCGCTATTCTTTGCATCAACAGCTGGGAAGAGAGGGAATATGATTGCGCAATCAGTGCCGCCAGTCAAAGATTCGAAGTGCTGGAGACGTGAGACAGTTGAGTCAATCTGTCTTGATGCGAGCGAGGATTGCGTGAGAATGATGACACGAAGGCTGCGAGGGTTCCCTTGTGAAGGCATCGGTATGGCGAGGTCGTGCGTCTTGATCTCGCTTTCTGGTGGATCATCGGTCAGTCTGTTCTGACCTTGGAAGAAGATGGCAGCCTCAATCACCTTTAAAAGGCAAGCCATTGGTAGCCAGCAAGATAGGGATGAGACTTGAGCATGAACTTCTTCGACGAAGAGAGTTACAGAAGGACATTTTACTTTGTTGTTTTGAGTAACCTGCAGAAATGGCCTACAAAGGGTGTTAACAAGCATCTCATCAGTGGTCAAAGCCCGATGTCACTTGATCGACTCCCGGCAGACCCGAGGAAACTCATGCGAGTGGCCTCGAAGTTTTTCGCTTACGGGAGTAATTAGAACTTGCCTCAAAGAGAGAAGGTTGAACGGATCACTCGAATTCTGCCTCAACGTTAGCTCGGATCGAAAGTAGTATAATTCAGGAATACACACTTTCGTCCACTATTTCCCAAACCCAAGGCGCAACCTATCACTATCATATCACATGTCTTAGAGTCTCCTAGAATGCATCTCGAGTTCGAGTTCAAGTTCTCTAATGGCTCTGAAGTCTCCGCCATAGGATCAGTTGGCACGCAAACACATTCCTCAGCGAACAGCCATTTAGCATTTCATCAGCGGTTGGAAATACTGGATCAATATCACCCTAATGCCTCGGATGGGAGCGTGTTTTGAGGCGTGTGCATTCTGACGCAGAGGTACATATTGGGATGCGAGTCTCGACTCTTCCATGGGTTGAGTTCTGCTGTACGATTGAGATAAAATGAACTGTCAACAGATGAGTTACAAAGGTAATCATACGTGGTACTCGAGTCCCTCTTTCTAACATGCGACGCTCTTTTCTCCAGCCTCAGTTCTCCTTCTCAAACCTGTTCCAACCTTGCCTCCAAGCTCCTCTACCAGCCTCCTATTCTACATCTTCAAATCACATCTACTCTCGTTCCTTCCCCGACTGCTGCCTGCAAGGAGCCGCCGAATCCCCCGGACTGAGTCAACACGCGCTTCATCGTATTGAGAAAAGCAAGAACGTACCCCTTACGAGCAAACCGGGCGCGTGCCAGTGAAACCGCAGCTCAAGGTTGGTGTGCTTAACCTCAGCCAGTCCCAGGATCAGAAAGTGGCCAGTCTGGCCCGCGCTGGAGTTGATCCTGTCACGTTCATGTGAACGTGAATGTCTTTGAAGCTCGAGGTTGTGAATCGAATCTGGAGGAGAGCCAGCCTTGGCGAACCTCAAGTCTCAACATAACCGCATTCAAGAACGCCAAAGCCATCGACTCCCATCCTCCACTATCTAGCTGGAGACACGCTTATTCACTTCTTCTGATGTAAGTTGCCTCCGGTCTACGCGATCACCTGTCCTTCCGCATGCAACACTCCCTTCTCTGCAGCCTTGACACCGACACTGACGGCGCCCCCAGACATCTTATAGAACTTCCGCTGGAAGCACCTTCTACCACCGGCACCTTCTTCAGCCATTGATGTTGACGTCCTTTTTATCTCCCACTCTGCATTTCCTTTCTCCAATTGTCCAGTTACAACCTAATATACCCAACGAACCATGCCTGCCCCGCGACGCAGCCATGTCATCCGCCGTCGTAGGATAGATGACGAGGGCGAAGAAGAAGGCTCGACCAGTGGACCTCCGATAGACGACTCACATAGCGAGGCTTCACTACCGAGTGACGATGATGGCGATGCCGACGATAGCGATTTAAGCGAGACCGATGTCCCTGATTCACTTGGTCCCGACGATACTGCCACGAGACCCGACGGTACCGTCAAGCCAATATTGCTGAAGAAAGAGCAGAAAAATGAGCTTCTTGCAGTGAAGCCGGAATACGCACATCAGTACTCTTTCGCCGCAACCCAGGATACAGAAGCTATGATGAATGGCTTGCACATTTCTGGGGATGCTACAACGAGCGAAGCATTGGAATTCGGGGCCACGGAAGACGGACCGATGGCTGAACCACAAGACGCTCCACAAGGCGACCTCAAGCGACAGAAGAACCCCGTCGATCGTAAGAGACAAGAGCACGAAGAATACAAGAAGAAGCGTGATGCCGATCCAGCTTTTATCCCAACTCGAGGGCAGTTCTTTATGCATGACACGCGATCAGGCGGATTAGGTCCAAATGGGCTCAAACCATTTGGCAGAGGAGCTGGAAGAGGCAGAGAGGTCATCGGAGGACCCTATTCTCCTGCAAAGTGAGTTTGAATTTGTAGGCTTTTCTTCTTCCAACAACTAACTAGGTAGCAGCATGCGTCCTCAGGCAACAGATGCTACAAGCGCTCCTTGGGCTCATGATCTCCATGAAACCGTGCAAGAACCTGCTCTACGACCTGGCAACCAACAGCAACGAGGCCCAACAAGCGCTCCCGGTCTACCTAGTCAAGTGACTCAAGTCAACGTTCCCAAAATTAGCCCGGTTCGCAACTTTTCAACCACGAAGAAACTTGGTCATGCGCAGATGCGTGTTTCTTTAGCAGGCATGAAAGAGCCAATAACCTATGCGAATACTGAGATTAAACAGTACACCAAGCTACCAGACCACCGTCCTCCTCTTCGCCGAGATAAACCCGTCCGCATCTCACTTCCTGACAGAGGACCCTCCTATGCTTTCCCTGCCCCTGACCGCTCATTCATCTTCATACCGAGAGCTATGAGACCAAACCAACAGAGCTTTGGACGAGGTGGAAGGACAAGACTGGGATCAATGGGCGGATTCTCTAGCAGAAGGACCAGCGTTTTCGGTGGCAGCGTCTACTCACCTAGCGTTGCAATGAGCCGACGCTCTTCGTTTGCACGCGAATTCGATCGTGGTGGCATAGTGTCCCCAGCGGGTTCAGTTCGACCTATAGTCCGCATGCCTCCTGGATCTCAACAGCACTCTGCCAATGGAACACCCGTCTATGTCGCTGCAGTGTCCGGCCATGACACGCCGGTGATGAGCCATCAACAGCATGGATTCCCCGGGCCTCAGCGACCCGCTTTCCGAGAGAACTGGGCATCAAACATGCCGATGCACCAACCTCGACCGCAAAAGACCGTGTCTGTTGCCGGCATTGAGTCACCAGGTTCATACGCGTATGGCGCGCCACCCACGCAAGATCACCAGCCTTTCCAACATCAATTGCCCGCACACGTCAACGGCGGCAACGGAATTCAGGATGGCTCAAGTTTTTACCCTCGGCCGCAACCGCAATATCCAACCCAGTCAACGGGTACTCCACTCTCAAACATACCCGAGCGCGCCATTCACGCTCCCGCTTTTCAGCCATACCCCCAAGGCGGCTTCCCTCCATCACAGCCAGCCTATTTCTATCCTTCTTCGCAACCACAATTCCCACCTGGCTCAGTCATTGCTCCCATGTTCGTCCAAAATGGTCAACAAGGAACATACATTGTGCCAACTATGGCTCCAGCGGCACTGCCGGCGGTGCAACCTCCCCCGCCGCCGCCGTCAGCCCCAGGACAAGGGGGTATGGTGGCTTACGAGCAGAATGGTATGGTATTTTATTACGATGCTTCGCAAGCACCGGGTCCTCCTTCGGCAGAAGCTCCTCCGAGCTTTCTCAACTACACGATGTCTGGCATGGGCGGCATGATGACACCAACCCCAGATGGCTACTACTACCCTCAGATGCCTAACGGGACTATCTACTATCAATCGCAATGATGCACTTGGCATTGCTATCTTCTTTGACCTTCTTTGCTGCATGTCTTTTCCTCTGTGGAGAAGAGACGATCGACAATTGGATTTTAGCGACCCTTCCACCATTATAACCCTCTTTGGCACACACACATTTCTTCCACATTAGCTTTGGTTTCCAAGCGATACGGCGCTGGGTACTGGTTTTCATGGTGTTTGATGGGACAGTGTTTGAGGTTCCAAGTTTTCCTTTTTGTTGATGGCTTCTACATGGCGTTGCGGCCTAGATACACCCGTTAGTATCTCTGAGCATTCGGCGTCGAAGGCAGCTGCTATTCTGCGACATGGTGGACTCTAAAGGCTGAAAACCCATTATGGTACTTTAAGGTCACTTACAAAGTGGCAAGGTGGATTTTTGCTGAAGCGGTTCAGGATGGTCGAATGGACTGCAAAATGTGGATAGAGGTTGGCTGTCCAGAGTATATAATTCGGTACCGAAACTACCACTCAAGTCACTCTTTGTGTATAAATGTTACTGTTCTCAGTACTTAAGCCTCTAAAGTTCTTCGGCCTCGTCTTCAGATTCCACCAGCATAAGATGTGGCAAGAAGCCCGACCAGAAGCGAAATCGTTAACGCTTGGAATCCCTCTAGAACGGCGCAACGCTTGGTGCGTTTATATGTCCATCCAGTCCAGCGCTTCGAGACTGAAATCCAGCCTACCCAAGCAAACGCAATCGAGGAGATTAAATTGCCGTGACCGAAGGGAGGCCCAATAATGAGTATGGGTAGAAAGTCAGCAGGCTTAGTAGGCTTTACCGGTTTTCTCAAAGTAATTGTTATTTGCAAGATATAGTGCCTCATGTTTCACAAAAGACTCGACACTGGTCATTGGTAAACGTGACAGCATAAACCCAATCACCTTCGCGCCTCGTCCATTACCCTCTGATAGTCGCCTAAAGCTCTCTTCTCCGAACTTCTTCTGCCTATCTTTGGACGCAGAGTCACTCAAGCCCCCGTCGTCTTCGTTGTGGCGGATAGGATTAGGCTGCTGCTGTTTCGTAGGTAGTCGTCCGTCCGTCTCGCCTCCGTTATCGAGCAGCTGATCCGATCCCCCGCAGGCGCAGGTATAGCTCCGACTCCGACCTGCCTCCCTCCCTCCCTCGTCTCCTCCCTCCCTTCTCCTTCTTCCTCCAAGACAGTCCACTCCAAGTGCACTTCTCATCACCAGGACCCATATTACTGGTGTGTTTGTGTGTTTGAAGGCCGACTCCCTAGTATCTTCAACACCACAGTTACCTGGACGGCTGCGAGAGGTTTGATCCACGCTCAGCCGACCCTGGACCTCACCGCCAACACCAGGCTGTACTACTTAAGACCTCCGCGAACCGGATCCATCCCCTTCACCAAACCTATCATCGACAGCCTCAAACATGGCTACTCACGCCCCAGTCACTCTTGAAACGCCCATATCCATCAAATGCTATATCGAAGGCCAGAACCGCAAGTTTCGACTTCCATTAGCCGACCTGACTCCCCAGGTTTTGCCAGCAAAGGTACGTCTACGCTTCAAAAGACATGCCACTTGCACTCGCGAGACTCTATGAGCATGAGCTTCGAACCACTGCGAGCACTTACTGACATTACCATCAACAGCTTAGAAGCCTCCTCGGCATTGGGGAGAATCAGACGGCGGTCTTCGAGCGATACTCCGACAGTGCTGCAGCATATGTCACCCTCGACCCAGCTAACGCCTCCGTCTACAAGACCCTTCTCAGAGCTGCGAAAGCCAAGCTCAAGCTCCGACTACGTGTTTGCGTAATCAATCCTGCTCCTCCTCCATTCGCCTCAGCCTTCCCTGACTTCGCCAATTTCGGCTCTGAGACTACCTTACATACCAACAACGGTGTTAGAATCTCTATACCACAAGCCCAGACGTCTACTGAGTCTCTCGTCCGTCCAATGTCGTTGGCGTCTACCGAGCCGGCCGAGACTTCATCTGTCTCCAAAACCACCACGCCGAAGCGACTGTCCCCTTGCTTGAGTCGCGAGGGTTTCTTTACGGAAATGGCAAAAATTTCTCGCAATCGCGAACTTGCCCTTCGCATCAAGGAGACACAACCAGCACCCGCCTGTGCCAAAGCACCTAGCCCTGCCGCCTGCTCGTGGTCCGTATTCTGCAACGCTTGCGATAGACCAATGGCAAACGAACATTACCACTGCAACATCTGTGATGATGGAGACTACGACTTGTGCGCCACATGCGTTATGGACGGTGCTCGTTGCCCTGGCGAAGACCACTGCCTCATCAAACGCTTTGTCAGCAATGGCCAGGTCATGAACAGCACCACGGAGAAACCGACTCCCAAGTCGCCGGTCGTACCGAAGTCCATCTCGGTACAACCCGAGATTCCTGGTGCCTTTACCGAGTCTATCGTGGAACCATCTGTCGAAGAGCACATTGAAGAGGATGAATACGAGCCAGTACGCACATGCAACTCCTGCGTCCGAGGTAAGCATTCGACAAAGATCCCATCATCAATCAGATGCTCGCTAACACGCAATAGAATACACCGAGAACCAGTTCGTTACTTGCATTGACTGCGACGATTTCGATCTCTGCACTGCTTGCCATGAGGGTAATAAGCACGGTCATCATCCAGCTCATGCCTTTGAGCCTGTTGCTGAGAACACCATGAGCGATTTCGCCGTGAAACTCTGTTCTCCTGGCCGCGGCGTCAAGCACGCTGCTCTTTGCGACGGTTGTGATAAAGCCATCGTCGGTGTCCGCCACAAATGCCTCAACTGCCCTGATTGGGACTATTGTTCTGAATGTATTAAGAACGCTAAGTTCGTTCATCCTCAGCACAGGTTCGCTGCGCATTACGAACCCATCCCAGCTACTCGAAGCCACGTCTACCAACCTAAGCACATTGGTATCTACTGTGATGGCCCACTCTGCCAAAACAAGCACAGCTACATCGAGGGCGTGCGCTACAAGTGCGCTATCTGTCACGACACTGACTTCTGCGCCAATTGCGAAGCCTACCCACACAACAAACACAATCAAACCCATCCGTTGATCAAACTCAAGACTTCCGTCCGCAACGTCAGCGTCACAACCCTGGGGGAGAACAAGACCATGGGTGATCGCACTGCTTTCGCAAGAGCTCCAGTTCATAGAGCCCCAAGCAACGCCGCTACTCAAGTGCAGACCATCGTTGATGTTAAGCCTGCAGAAGCTACGTATAGGCCATTGAAAGAGAAGATAGAGATCAAGGATCTGCTCGCTGAGCCCATCGAGGAGGATCTACTTTCCTCTCCAAATGAGGAGCTCAAGTCAGCTGGTCCAGTCGATGTGGCTAGGCTCCAAGCACAGTTCATTCGTGAGACCGTTCCAGATGCGACTTTGATGCAACCTGGTTTGCGTTTCGTTCAAGTCTGGACCATGCGCAACACTGGGTCTGAGTCTTGGCCAGCTGGATGCAGCGTTCGCTACACTGGCGGAGACAATATGCTGAACGTCGAGAAATATGCACCATCTGCAACTTCCGATCTCGCCGAGGCCACTGAGAGTAACGTCATGAGCCGCCCAGTCGAGGTCGGCGAGGAGATATCTTTCCGTGTGACGATGAAGGCTCCTCAATCCCAAGGCACAAAGATCTCATACTGGCGTCTCAAGACTGCTGATGGTCAGGCTTTTGGCCATCGTCTCTGGTGCCACATCAATGTTGTTACTCCAGCTGTTGCTCCAGTCGCGGAGGCCAGCTCATTGCCCGAGGTATCTCTAGTTTTCACTCCTGCGACGGTCCCCACTGTTGAGCGTAATGAGGATGTCGGCCGTCCAAGTCTCCAAGACAACTTTCTACAGACTGTTATTCAGCAACGTGCTGATCGCCGCCGCGAAATGGAGGGCTTTGCTGAGGTTCACAAGCAAAATGAGAAAGCCATGGGCCAACATCCTCGTTTGCAAGAGCAACGTGTGACTCGTAACCAATTGCTCCGCAATCTCGCGGCAGAAATCCGCACTGTCGAAGTTCAACACAAGGCAAAGGTGGCTGCTGCAAAAGCTGCCATCGATGCCGCCAAGATTGCGAAGAAGGAGGTCGAACCATCTGAGCTTCCGGCGCCTGGCCCATCCAATATGGAAGATGGCGCACAGACTATTTGGCTCCTCAAGGAACACAGCAGACGCATGGAAGAGGCTCGCCAGCAAGCCGTTGCCCATGCCGTTGAGGCTCCTTCTACGCCATCGGTTGTCAAAGAAGAGATCAAGGTTGAGGGCAACGGAATGATCTTCCCCACTCTTGAAAAGGAGTCTCCCTCATCCAGCTTCCATGATCTAGCTGCGCCTTCAACTTCGGTCACGTCACTTGAATCTTCGACACCTGTCTCTCTACCCATTGTTGAGTCGGATGTTGAAATATTCGAAGACGCCGAGAGTGTCGACTTCGTGAGCAGCGACAGTGAAGCTGGCTTCTGCACAGATGACGAATATGATATTCTCGATGCCAGCGATGAGGAAACCTTTGCTAAGGTAGTATAAATTGTCTGCGGCACGAAAGCATGCAAGAGTAGAAGAAATTCATAGCTTCTGGATCGGTATCAGATTGATTATCACGCAAGCGTGCTCAATGCCAGGAGCACCCCGAACACTCCTTTGAAGCGGGCGAAGGAATGGAAAGGAGTTGGTATTGGGACCGGGGAGTTTGGGGTTTCTGGCACTCGCCCCTGGATTTGGTTGACTTGAACATAATTGATTTCCTCCTCGCTCTCCTTGAACTTCCATTGGTATCTGAAGTTTTGTATCTGAGATGAATTGAATGATGATGACCTGAAAATTCGCTCCACCTGACATCGATTGACGGACGTATCGTTTTCGTTGCAACGCAATAATACAGCGGAAACCATCGAGTAAGTGAAGAAGGACTCGAACTATTGCCAGGCGTGCCTCACTTGAGCAGGACGGTAATGGACAAGAATTTTTCGGGATGATGTCGTGCCGCTCTTTGTACCCGGCAAGTTTTTGGTAGAGAATTGACCAGTCACATCGAGATTCAACGAGGTGATACAGACCACAAGTGAAATCTGGTACGAACTCATGCCTAGGCAGAGTCGGTCCTCAACAGTTGTGTAGGAGAAAGGTGGTATCCTGTGAGTGTGTTTGAGTGCTGCAAAAGGAGCCTGGAGCAGGGAAGGATTTCCATGGCTTTGGTTGCTCTATGAATCACCTGCCGCCTTGGAAATAACAACCATTGCGATGTCCTGATGCGCTTTGCACGCGTTTGACGTCTGTGAGCGTGAGAAAGTCCAGGGGATTTTGAGGGAGGCGTTGACCCCGGCGTCGCTTATGGGGTTGTCGTAAATCTTCTGTTCGCTCCACCTCGCTACCTACTCCCAGACTTTCTTTCCACAAGCCCCTTTGTGTCACATTCGCGTGGCTCTCAAAGCCTCCTAGATTCCGTCTCTGCATGAATCCCCGGTATGAGCTTGTCTGTGGCTCGTTGCGACTGTGTGGATAGATTCGTTTGCTATGGGCATTGGACAGGGAAAGACGGCCAGAGAGGACCAGGAAGACGCAGTTGATCGAGGCGAAAAAGCATAGACTGCATGGAGAGACTCATCTAAGATAGGCGGGAATATAAAAAGACTGTTACTATCGATAGCTCCCGGTCAGTTGTGGGCAAGGAAGTTCATATTGATCCAGATGTGTGCATCGCAGCAAACTCAGGGTGGAAATATTGGCAGAAGCGAACAAATTTGAATTCCATATGGCGAAAAGGGAGCAGTCACTCAGCATTGTTGATTCGATCCATCGATGCATAGAATAAAGGTACCCCTCCTCGTCATTTCATTAGACGAGTTTGGGCTTCGTGTCGCGTCTTTACTGGCAGCGTCCTAGGTCTTCTCCAGCACATCAATCGTCTTTGCCTCTCCATAGGCTGGAGGCGCCATTACCGGTTACGCGGCGGTCGAACCTGTCGACAAGGTAACGGTGTTGTCCGTTCTTACTTTTGTATTATCTTCCCTACGCTCGTTCTGATTAGTGCTTCGCCTTCTGCTTAATCCTCGAAATCCCATTACCTCAAAGCTCCCGCCCGGGATATCAGAACCTACGTACTCCCTCCCACATGCCATCCCGAACAAACACTCTATACTAGTCGACAAACAATTTCCTAAATTTCGCTCTTTACAACAACAATCGAGTTCCTTTTCGAGCCTCCCCAGCCATGGCTTCCTCGTTCCGATCTTTACCACCGCTACCGACTAGCTTCGCTTCTACACATGATAGTATCGACCACAAGCACATGGTGCAGAGCGTGAAGCTCTTGTATTTGCGCCGGCAATATAAACAATGCGCCAGACTATGCGAAAAATACCTCACAGACCTAGGAAGCAAGGTAATTCGTTCTCATCCAAGTTTGCTAACATTGGTAT
The DNA here is from genome assembly GCA_014858625.1 of Venturia carpophila. Lineage (NCBI taxonomy): Eukaryota > Fungi > Ascomycota > Dothideomycetes > Venturiales > Venturiaceae > Venturia > Venturia carpophila. The sequence continues at coordinate 2,188,481 of JACTAK010000002.1, read as the reverse complement.
TGACATCGCACAGCTCCATCCGCTCTACCAGGTGTTTCTGAACTTCATGGCTGGTAGGAGGCTCTCCGTCTCATTTACCTACACACTTGGCTCACTGAACCCAACAGGACTGGCATATGATACCCAAGCCCGAAGCACGTCGACTCGCTCACCTTTACTACCTGGAATACTCGACGACTCCGAGCAATTCTTTCTTAGAGCACAACAAGTACTGCCAACTGCACTTTCACGGACTGAATCGGACATTCTCCATCCAATCCTAGAACATGAGGAAGAACCCACTTCCAGCAATGTTGACGACAACTCACCTCGCAACTCTTTCAACTCTCAACTCTCAACCACGGCTCCATCCACGGCCGCAACATCAGTTTCCGGCCATCACGATGACGGCAGTAGCTCTTGCGAGAGCTCGCCAATGAAGCGACCTTCTCCGCTCTTCGTTCGCAAATACAAAGCATTACCAGAGACGCCGACCAAGAATCTCGTCGACTCCAACTCTCTCTATTCCCTCGCTGCAAGCTCCATGCTCACCAGCACCCCGCGCTCCCCGTACTCACCTCCCACAATCCCCTCATTCAATTTCTTTAACCCAGCGGATTCCCCGCCACGAAATCAAGACGCATTCGCCTCCGAGCGCGACCAGCTCTACGAATGCAATGAGGCGATTCTTTCCTTCAACACCTTGATCAGCAGACACATTGTCAGCCTTCAGCACTTCCGCAGAGCTACCGAAGCGGCGCATGAGATTCGACGTCCGACCACCCGGGACGGAAACGGGAGGCTGGAGATGAGTCCCGAAGAAAAGATGGAGCGGATCGTGAAAGGGCGGGCGAGGGGATGGCGGAGCGAGCGCTTCGATCCCCAAAGGTACGAAGAGCTCTGCGAGATTGCCCTCTCGGAGCTTTAGGTTTCCAAACACAAGATGGGTAGCTTGATAGTATTATGCACTCGATGAGGATAGCGCTGAGATACAATACGTCAGATGGCGGAACGCACTGGTGAGGTGTCTGAACACCTCGTGGCGGACTCAGTGGTCCTGGCGGCTTCCGCGTCAAGACTTGGTCGCGGCTTTTGTTTCTCTTGCTCCTGGATAGAGAGGTGGCTTTTGCGATTTTTGAGGTGGCTGGTGTACTTACTACTATGATACCCTTGTACAATTCATACCTTTTTGCATTTCCACTGCAGGACACAGTGCGGGCCACAGAGGCAGGGACGTCCGAGACTTTACTGGACCGTAGATGGAATCAAATGGGCCGGGAAAGGCGAATGAGGAAGGGGGGGGGGGGAGGGGGGGTGGGGGGATGTCAAGACATGACATCAAGCGAACGCTTTATACCTCGCTTTCTAATGCCTATAGTCGGATTCATCCCTTCCGTCCGATGGAACCCAAGGCCATCCTGTCCCAAATTCTCAGTTAGTATTCAGAGCCCTGCAGGCTAAGTTGCAGCCTTGTGAGACAACAAAGCGATCACGTACCATCCTCTCAAGCATCAAGCGTAGCAATGGCTGCAGCTGGAGACCAGCCGGCGGCAACGTCTCTGAGAACAATCCAAGGCATAGTTCGATGTTGTCTTCACTGTCAAAGAGCTCCGAATTGAGATCGGCGCGTGGTATCAAAGATTTAGAGGCAACGGACTTGTTCTACATACACAGGGCAACTCGACCTAAATTTTGGAGGGAAAATCGTGATTAATTTACATCTCTTCCGACGCAATGGCACCAGTGATAATTTCGACCAATTCGCCCGTAATCACGGCTTGTCGGGTTCTGTTGAACAAAATCTGGTACTTTCCGATCATATCTGCAGCGTTGTTTGAGGCGTTCTAGGATAGTGGTTAGCTTGGTTTGCGAGGATGTAGCTCGAATTATGCTCACCTCCATAGCATTTCGTCGAGCGGATTGTTCGCAAGCATGACCTTCGGCAAGAGCCCAGTAAAGGGAGTTGGCGAGCGAGTACTCCTGCAAGTTGCTGAGAACTTCCTCCTCGATTTCGAAAGCGGCAAAGTTTGCTAAAAGTTATTAACCTTTGCCCAGTTGTTCCATTTCCACATATACATACGTGACGCCGCAATGGCCTCAGAAGAGAAAGACTCGATGACGGTTGGCTCGTAACTGGAGGCGTTGATGAACTTGTTGTACATGATCTGGACAGACTGGTATTGTGTTGGCAAGAGCGAGACCTGATCCGCAATGGCCTGGGCGTCGCCGAAAGTTGGCACATCCTTTCCAATGCCAGCGAAGCTCAATGTAATGGTCTTCCCGTTGGAACGACCCAATTGAGCCTTTGCCTTTTCTCCAACAACGACAAGCTCGAACTCTGGGTGGTCGGCCAGAATCTTACGGGCACGGCGGGTCATTCCAGAGTGAATACCACCGCAAAGACCCTTGTCCGAGGAGCAGATAATGAGCAGCGTGTTCTTGCCCTCGCCCTCCTGCACCTTTGTCTCAGCCTTCTCGAAAACAGTGTTTGAAGTTTGCCCGTAAGCGCGGGATTCGTTCATGGCACGTTGAGCGCGGGTGAGCTTTGTCGAAGCAACAACCTTCATGGTTTTCGTTATCTTCTCGATGTTGCGGATGGACTTGAGACGGCCCTCGATTTCTCGGAGGGTTGCATAGTTGGCGGAACTTGCGACGGCGACGCTGGCAGGGCTAATTGATGGCAATGGCTGTCAGTCGATGCTGGACGGGGAGGGTTTTGTAGAGCTCTCGTGCAGCACATACCGGGCGACAGCAGCCGACCCAGCCTTGAGGGCGGGACGAGCAGCTCTGGAAAGCATTGCGAGAGGCTTGGGCAATGCAATTGAGAGGGCAGACGAGTCTTTGTGATGCCGGTGATGAGGTATCGTCGCTTCCTACGACCTCGCAATGCCTCCAACACGGGAGGGAACGGAGCTTGGCGAAGAATTACCGTTCAGATCACGTGGGTCGACGCCCAGAGCTGCGGTGGCTGCCAGTGGCTACCCGGCGCAGGCTTCACGGTGTGATTGGGACAGCGTGCAGCACATATGTACAAAGTATTCTTTGGCTTTAGCCAGATGCCATCTTAAGACTCACATGACCGAAGGCAGATCTGCTAGAGACTGGACTCTGGAGTACCTGAATCCAAAATAACTGGCATCGGAAATCTTGTCGGGGGCGGCCCATGATTTGACTGGCCCCTTGCGCTGCTAACGAACGGGGCCGTTGCTCAATCTTCAATCAAAACTCGACTTCCCCATCCGGTCTTCAGACACTCGCCCTCCTCGCCGGAGCTGACCGACACCACTGCCATCATCGCCTCACTCACTCTCACTGCCAGGCGATTGCCTCTTTTCCGAGTTCGTGGCCTCCCCCAACGCCGGACGGTCATCAATAACGTCGGCCATTCAAGCTTCAGTCGCGGGCAGTACCAACCGCAACGCGCTACTTCGCCTCAGACAATCGCCAGCCTATTTGTCCCAAAACCACCACGTAGCATCTTTTTTCCATCGACCGTCTCCGCCATGTCTTCGTCAGACGACGATGCTCCTATTTCCAGAGGCAAGCCAAACGGACGTATGTTGCAGTGCTTCTTACCCGGCCTTCTCAGCTTTCAACGCTGGGTGACAGCATAAATACCAATCTCGCGACGCGATCCGACCCAAACTATCCCCATCGCTCCACCCCATCAATTTTATCTCCACTTACCAACGCTTGTCGGGAACTTCGCGTTTCTGCAGATTGGCTTTTCAGGCGCATACTGACTTTCTCCAGGAAAATCAGCCGCAACCATCCCAAAGAGCATCGACAAGGCCATGGACAAGGCAAATCCATCAAATGGCGACCTGAACGCCGGAATCTCGATTCGCAATGGGCCAGTCGTAGAGGCCATGGATGTGGATGAGCAAGCACGACCGACGAATGGAACTTCAAACGGCAAACGGAAATCTCGCGGGAGCATCCAGAAAAAATACAAGGAAGAGACGAGTTCAGAAGATGAGGATGTACCTTTGGTACGTTGGGTCCACCATTTCGCGTCCACCATTCTCTACTGACTCTGGCGCAGAGCAAGAAGAGAAAGGCTTCCAAACCAGCATCGGACCCTGAATCCTCCGACGACGATGTGCCCTTGGCGCGGAATAAACCAGTTGGAAAGAAACCGCCAAAGATCACAGCGGCGCAAATCGGCGAGTCCGAGGATTCAGATGAGCCTCTAACGAAGAAGCTTGCAAAAGAAAAGGTCCAGATTGAGAAGAAGGCTGAATCCACTGCCAAAGCTATTCGTGCCGATGAACAAAAGGCTGCAAAGCGGAGAAAGGGCAAGCAGGTCGCCAGCGAGAGTGACTCTGACGCTCCTATCGCCAAGAAGAAGAAGGTCACAAATGGAGTCAAGAAGGAATCGGACGCTCCAGCTCCAGCAAAGAAGACAAAGGCAAAAGCCAAGGCTGAGCCAGTGCCAAAGAAAGGAAAAGGCAAGGCAAAGGAAGAGCCCACAGAGGGTGATCTGGAAGCGCAAGCGGAAGAGGAGGAATACCGATGGTGGGAGAATCAGGACAAAGGTGATGGCTCAATCAAGTGGACGACACTGCAGCACAACGGTGTCGTGTTTCCACCTCCATATCAACCTCTCCCCAAGCACGTCAAGCTTCACTATGATGGAAAGCCCGTCAGCTTGCATCCTGATGCGGAAGAAATTGCTGGGTTCTACGGTGCCATGTTGAATTCTGAGGTCAACGTGTCCAATCCAACCTTCAACAAGAATTTCTTTTCCGATTTTCAGGCTGTACTGGAGAAAACGGGCCACGCTATAGACAAAGATGGCAACAAGGTTGAGATCAAGTCTTTTGAGAAGTGCAACTTCAAACCAATGTTCGAGTACTTCGATGCTGAACGAGAAAAGAAAAAGGCATTGCCGGCTGCGGAAAAGAAGGCTGCCAAAGCTGAGAAAGACAAGCTTGAGGAACCGTACATGTTCTGCATGTGGGATGGTCGCAAACAGAAAGTCGGCAACTTCCGAGTCGAACCTCCAGGCCTTTTCCGCGGTCGTGGTGAGCATCCCAAGACTGGCAGAGTCAAGGCACGAGTGGCGCCCGAGCAAGTCACAATCAACATTGGCAAAGAGGCCACAGTCCCACCACCTCCAGCAGGTCACAGCTGGAAAGAGGTCAAGCATGATAACACGGGCACATGGCTTGCGATGTGGCAGGAAAATATCAACGGTGCTTACAAGTACGTCATGCTTGCCGCTAATTCCGACGTTAAAGGCCAGAGTGATCACAAGAAGTTCGAAAAGGCCCGGGAGCTGAAGAAGCACATTGACCGCATCCGCAAGGACTATACAAAAGACTTAAAATCCGATGTGATGGCGGATCGGCAGCGAGCTACTGCCGTCTACCTAATCGATAAGTTCGCGCTTCGTGCTGGTAACGAGAAGGGCGAGGACGAAGCTGACACCGTTGGTTGCTGTTCTCTCAAGTTTGAGCACATTACTCTCCAGCCGCCCAATAAGGTCATTTTCGACTTCTTGGGTAAGGACAGTATTCGCTTCTACGATGAAGTCGAGGTTGATGTTCAGGTCTTCAAGAACTTGAAAATCTTCAAGAAATCTCCAAAGAAGGATGGTGACGAAATCTTTGATCGACTAACGACATCTGCTCTCAACAAGCATCTAGGAACATACATGACAGGTCTCACTGCCAAGGTATTCCGTACCTATAACGCTTCTTGGACCATGGCGACACTTTTAAGAGACATGAAGTCGACGGGCACGATTCCCGAGAAGGTCAAGGATTACAACGACGCCAACAGAAAGGTGGCGATACTGTGTAATCACAAACGCACAGTGGGAGCAGCTCACGCAGGCTCAATGGAGAAGATGGAAGAGAAGGTGAGGGGCATGCGCTTCCAGGAGTGGCGGATGAGGATGATGCTACTCGACCTCGATCCGAAGCTCAAGAAGAAGCGCGGTGCAGAGTACTTTGAGCGACCTGAAGATCTCGATGACGAGTGGGCCAAAGCGCACATCGCCGCTGAGGTGGAAGAGAAGCGCGAAAAGATCAGGAAGAAGTTTGAGAAAGAAAACGAAAAGCTGGTCGCCGAAGGCGGCAAGGAGATGAAGAACAAGGAGTTGGAAGAACGCCTCGAAGAGGTCGATGAGCTCGAAAAGAAGTACAAGAAAGAGCTCAAGAGCGGAAAGGTGGAAGCCGAAGGCAAAGGCCCTACTGTGGAAAAGATTGAGGCCAATCTTGACAAACTCGTGCAGCGTATTGAGACGGCCAAGGTGCAGATGCAAGACAAGGAGAGCAACAAGGAGGTGGCTCTCGGAACGTCCAAGATCGTAAATGATTTGCTACTGACGCGCGATTGGCATGGTACTAATGCGTTTTGCAGAACTACATTGATCCTCGATTGACAGTTGTGTTCTCCAAGAAATTCAACGTACCCATTGAACGCTTTTTCTCCAAGACACTGAGGGAGAAATTCGACTGGGCAATCAAATCCGTCGACGAAGACTGGGAGTTTTGAGTGATACGAGTCGCGTCGGAACGATCGTACGAGCCACCTCACAAACTCAGGCCAGCGGCACCGATCTACACCTTAGCCTGCACACGGCACATGGAAAGCACGGTACATCTACCTTCATTCTGCACTCTGCATTGTATAGTGTTTTTTTTTCTCCTTTGTGGGAGCACATTACATGGCGTACCCGGGTCACACGGAGGCATTGAATCTGCATTAGATTCTTCAAGCTGTACGGAGCACGGCGATGGTTCTTGAAGAGGGCGATTTGCGGATAAAAGGTGCAAGGAAAATAGGGAGGAGATTTGCCTTTTGGTTCAGAACGGGAAAGGGGAGGCGTTTGACAAAGAAAGGAAAGGGACGGGAAGAATCATTCCTCACCAGGTTGGTCGATGGAACTGCTTTACTTTGGCTGGTCATGCTTCGACCATCAGATGTCATAGATGCAGCTCAGAGGGAATGCAAATATGAGAGGAGAGCGGCTTTTTAACCTTTCTCCGAGGGTTGTAAAGTAGCGAGAGAGTGTTACTGACTCTGTCCAAAGATTTCTTTTGATCTTTGAACATTTGCAAAGAAGGCGTTGCCATAGTAGTAGAAGAATAAGAATGCATACAGGAAGAAGTAAGCAAACAAGCGATTGAGCGTCTTCATTCACAAATGGAAATTTCCGAGTCAGCATTCCGCGCGTCTCTACTCCAACACTGACTGGTTTCTGTGACGTGGCCAATTTGCAAACGATACTGCATGATCATGGTTCGATTGAGAAGCTTGATTTGTAGCTTAATCACCTGAGCGGCTCGAGGATATTGCATCATGGAGAAGGTAGAAGTATAGCAGCAACGGGAGGAAGTGATGGAGATACTGGGAAGTTGTTTGTTGCAGTTGATTGACGGCAGGGTGCTTGGTTGAAGATTGTCGTGAATTGATACCGGCACTTTGGGGGTCCGGGGACCAAAGTTGGCCGACTATTCGCGGAAGTTCATGGTGATGACAAACCACTCGTCGTCCCTGGCAAGCTGATGGAGGTTTGAGTTTTCGCTCGCCCCTGGCCTGGTTATGCTTGGTCGTTAGCCTTGGAGGTGCATGACAGCGGTTCGGGACGCGGTGTTTTAGCCTTCGCGCATTGCCGAGCGACCGAAACTGTCGGTGGAGTGAAAATGTACGTCGATCTGTTGACTCGTCGATCGCATGTGAGATGTGCAGGAGTGATGTCGGTCTATGGGGGCACGACCATTATGTCCCAGTATGGAATGGGGAGGGATTAGGAAGATGCGTTTTCCTTTTTCTCCCTGTGTCCTTGTCTTTGCTTCAAGAATAGATGGTTGGAGATTGTGCCTGGGTGACGAATACATGGCCTGTCCTGGTCTTGTCTCAGGCTGGAGCTTAGATAGTGAGTTCGAGCCCGGTAGAATGGTCCGCATCCCTGCCATGCCCGTCCGACACCAAGCCTCGCGACTATGTCCCCCAAAGCACTCTGGGCCAGCGTTCTGGCGGCCAAGCTGGGAGGGGAGGTGGTGAGGAAGAGAGGCGTGGGCACAGTCGGCGCCGGGTGGTAAAGTCCTCCAAGCACAGCAACGCCTCATCAGTCGAGGACCGCTGGACTGGAGGCTGCAGGACGTTGGGCTGCAGTACGTTGGGCTGCTCTCTGATCGTAGCTTGTACTTTGCATCTGAGCTTGGTGGAGGTCAGACGACGATGCCTGAGGTTCGTCGGTTTGTTTTGCGGAGCCGTAGCTTTCGTTCGTCTGAGAGAGAAAGAGAGTCGTGCCTGAATCCATCTGTCTTTGGCGCCGGCCCCTCGACATTTGGAATCATACTCGGCTCTGGGCACAAGGCTCCAGCCCACGAGTGTGTCTCCCGTGTACCGTAGTATAGTTAATTATACATGGTACGACGCATCATCAAAATTCTTGACAGAGGGAACGAGGGACGAGCATCAGTCTTTGTCGCCGCCGCCAGGCTGGCTGCGGTGCGACCGAGATAGAGGCCTACTTTCGTCCACAAGTCTCAAAGAGGGAGCTTGACAATAATGGCGGCATTCATATTGATTTGTTTGATGGTCATACAAGTTATTGCCATCAAATTGGCATGGCATGCCATCCATGGCCCGCCCGCTACAACGGCCACCAATTTAGCCTGCGATCCCGCTGCCCGCATAGAGGAACGTCCCAAGCAGCCCTTATTATTGACCTCACGCCTCAAGGCACATCTCCATTATTCAATTGGGCCCCTGCTGAGTCCCCCTCTCCCCTCTCCCCTCTCCCCTCTCCCCTCTCCCCTCTCTCTCTACAACCACCCGCCGGTCCTGGAGCTAGGACCGTTTTTTGGGCTCCCTAGACACCTGAACTCCCTGTCTCTCTTCATCGTCTCCTACCCTTCGACTACTAGCACTTGCTGTGCCGTGCAGTCTGTCAATCCGCACTTGTGTACTTCACGTCCCTCGCTGTGCATCCTCGCTTTGCACGTCATAGAAGAATTCTTCGACATTCTCAGCCTAACCTGTCCCCGCGACTGAGACTCGATCAGTCCACCACTCGCGAACATGAGCGACTCTGCCGGCGCGAAAGGCGCCGAGAAGCCAGCCGTACTCATTATTGGCGGGTTAGGTGCGTACATGTCTTGTGCATTGCAAAAGGGAGTTCTCAACGCCTAGACGTGGTTCTAACACGCCAGTCAAGGCTATGTAGGACGCTTTCTCGCCCTTCACATCCACAACAATGATCTCGCCTCCGAAGTCCGCCTGGTAGACAAGCAACTCCCCGAGCTCGCGTGGCTGGCTCCCGAATTCGCAGAGGCATGCTCAAGAGCAAAGTTTATGCAGGCAGATGCCTCCAAGGAAGCAAATCTTTCCCGGATATTTACCCGCTCCAACGGCCAGGAGTTCGATTACGTCTTCAATTGCGGCGGTGAGACGAGATATTCGCAGGACGATGAGGTGTACAAGGCTCGCTCGCACACACTGTCGCTATGTCTAGGGAAAGAGGCGGCGAGGAGAAACACCAGGTGCTTTTTGGAGGTGTCGACGGGTATGGTGTACAAACCCAAGGAGAAACCAAGGAAAGAGGGCGACGATCTGAAGCCGTGGTTGAAACTGGCAAAATGGAAGCTACAAGCCGAGCAAGATTTGTCCAAGATTGAAGGATTGAGGTTATGTGTGTTAAGATTGGGGCATGTCTATGGGTCTTACACGAGCAAGTACCTGGCCATGGCATTGTGTCTGGCAAGAGTATGGCAGCACGAGGGCGAAACGATGAAGTGGTTATGGGGACGAGATCTCAGAAACAACACCGTTCACGTCGAGGACGTGGCAAGAGGGATGTGGCACGCCGCAGAATGGTACTGCAAGAGCGGAGACGTGCGGAAACCAGCACCCGTCTTCAACATAGTCGATCAGGGAAATACCTGTCGGTTCACCCACCATTACTCATCCCAAAAATATCTGCTGACCAAATTGCCAGCCCAAGGAACATTAGCAGACATCCTCCAACAGATCTTCAACGTTCCACAAGTCTTCGAGGGAAGCGTCCGCTCCAAAATCGCCATGCTGAAACTCGACAACGTAGTGGACGAGCTCAACGACGATACACTGGACATCTGGGCCGAGCTGCAGCAGCAGTCCAAGACGAGCGAGACGACCCCCCTGAACCCTTTCATGGACAAGGAATTACTCAAGGACAACGATCTGAGTCTGGACGGGACGGCTTTCATGAAGGAGACGGGGTTCCAGTGAGTACCATTGATCGGATTTCTCCCATCGAACCCCTCCACTAACCTGGGTGATGCAGGTACAAACATCCCACTGTGACGAAACAAGAAATAGAGGCGGTGATAGAGAGCTACAAACGTATGAATTGGTGGCCCTGACACCGAGTTCTCCTTGGGACGGGGTTTGGCATTTCATTTGTTCGAGCCTGGAGGGGTTTCCTCTTGACGGGGATGAACCATGTGTTTTCTTTTTTTAGCCATGTTATTGGATTTCGGAGGGTGGTTTGGAATTCTATGCTCGGCCGGGATTTGGCATGGTAGCACAGCACAGCACAGCACAGCACAGCACAGCATAGCACGGCACGGCATGGCTTGCGATCGATCAACGCATGTACGATTAGGCGTATTTCATGTAGGCTAAAGAACAATGTAATTTAAGGATCAAAGATACCAAACATGTCATTCACACACTGCGACTTTGCTCTTTACTCGGTACAAGGACATGGCATTACGACGGATAAGCATTAGGAACGATGTGATGGCTAGATGAACGCGGAAGGATCTCCGCGGCCTCCAAAGACTTCGCAGAATTGGTAGCCCTTCAATAGACTCCAATATCAAAAACACCTTCGGCTCACCTTGATCAGGCCGTCAGGATAAGAGTGGAAAGATTATGCAAATGCCCCAGCTACACAGAATGTACTTGATCTCGTAGACATCATGAGCACTCAAAGCTTTCGAGGCACCGTCCGTGGAATAGTGGTGCAATGATGGGCAGAAAGCACTAGCTGCCAGGTGCCCCGATCATCAAATGGCTAAAAAAAAATATCGTACTGTCCAATTGTCAACAAGTGTTCTCCTAAGCACCGCTAGCACCGGCAGCAGTAATGAAGGCGGCGAAAGCAGTCGGGTTCCTGGTTTGCATGAATACAGACCCGGGCCCTGTGAACTTGCACACCAGGCCTTCAGCCGAGGCCATTCCAGAGATGAGGCCGCCGGAGGCTACCCGCTCCAGTTTGTAGTCGCAGTTCCAGGCGACTAGGTGCCCATTATCGATGATGTACTTCTCGCCGGCTCCGAGCTGCGATGATCCGTCAGTAAATGTTTGGGGCACAAAAATCTTGCTAATCAGGGAGACTGAGAGACTCTGATCACCAGGTCGTAAGTCATTACTGAGAATGTAACCATGTCGGGATGTAAGCGTCACTCGGAGGAAAACTCACATCTTTCCTGATGATGGCACCCAACGAGGTGATCCACAAAATGCCACTTCCAGAGATCTTGTACTGAAACAATCCTTCTCCAGAAAACATGGCTTTTCCAATCCCCGATGACTTCATATCCTTGTGAACTCGTTCCGTGCAAGCCAAGAAAGCATCTTTGCCAACGCTCCACTGCTCGTTGCCATTCAGGCGGATGGAGGTTATATCTCCAATTGATGGCGGTGCTAGCAAGAGCTCCCCAGGGCCAGTAAACGTCGATACAGCCAAGCCACCTCCCGCGACGAGTTTCTTCAGAGAAAACTTGACTTCACCTTTGAGAGTGACAGTTGGGGACATGGCGATCATAGCTCCTGGGTGCAGCTGTCAGTACAAAAACTTCTCATAGAATAGCCGAGTAGTACGCACCCGGCTTTGCGATAAGTGGACATCCGATAGCTAGCTGAACAGTAAGAATGGTGTTCGTGTCCCTGTGGCTGATTCGATATGCCCCTCCATTAAACGTTCCGACATCGTCTGTCTGCGTGGCTGCGCCACTGAAGTGAGAAGCAGCTGGTGCTCCGCCAGGCATGCTTGACCGGTCGTTCGTATTGAGGGGTGTTTGGGGACTTGGGGCAGGGGCAGGTTGTGTCATGGTTGCTTGAGGATGCCCCAAAGGTTGTGGAGAAGCTGTAGGGGGGAAACCTGGAGATTGTGGAATGGAATGCTGAGGCGGAAGATGCTGTGCTTGAGCTTGCTGGGGAGGAGGCGAGTACGAATGTTGATGCTGCTGATTTGGAAGTGGAGGAGGATAGCTCTGTTGCTGTTGGTTTTGGGGAGGAGGAGGATACAACTGTTGAGTGGGAGGCGCTCCCGGTGGAGGGTACGACTGCTGCTGTGGAGGAGGAGCATAGTGCTGCTGTTGCTGCCCTGGTGGAGGGTATCCGCTGCTGCCATCCGGCGGAGGAGCTATTCCCAGCGTTAGTTGCTCGCTCATCATAGGTAGGATTCCTCTAGGAGCTTGTGGCCTCCTGTCCGTCACCATGAAGCTCAAAACAGATCTCAGATATCCAGAGCTTTCCACCTCTTGCTCGTATGCGCCGGCTCCGCGCTCCAACGCCATGCCGGTCTCGTCTCAATTCCTCTCCAAGCTCCTGCGTACAATTCCGAGACCCTTGGCAGAAGATCGACTTACGGTAGTACTGTCCAGACATATTTACAACGCTGTCGGGTTTCCAGCTAGAGAGATACTCGAGAAGGCTCAAGTCGAGTTCGTGAGGGCTTTTGACCCCGCGCTTGGTGTTCACCGAAAGAAAGCTCGTGAGCTGGCTGTGCAAGCTGCAGCACCAAGCCTCGGGCAAAGGCGTGCTTCAGAGGGTCGATCGGAATGAAGTGGTGAGGCTGGAGCTGGACGCGGAAGAGCAATATATGCTCCCACCAAGGAACTGACCACCATCGATGAGGCTGCCCAATTGTGGCGCATCGGTCGAGGGAGAGGGTGATTGGTGAAAGAGGAAGCCAGTAGACGCTCGATCTCCCACTAACCGGGCATGGGTACAGGGCATGGGTACTGAAGTCACGCATTGGTCTAGAAACGACACGGCCGAATTGAATAACGGAGCAATAATGTTGGACTATCTCATTGTAGGTTTACTACTTTGATTCTTCGTGTCTCTCGATACAGAACGCCGCCCAGTGACAGCTCAAGTGATCATGCCTTCTGCTTGACTCGGCACGACAAAGCCCGTTCCCGCCCATGCTAGCATGATTATACAAATCTCGTAATGCCTCGTAACTTCGTAAAATGACCCAAAGTGAGACAAGGCGAAGTGAACCCCGAATACAATTACGCTTTTCAAGTCTGCATTCGCTTTCGCTTTCCAATCTGCGCTGAGAAACCAGACTTGATGGCCTGTACTGAACGTCTGGAGCCGCAGCTGTTGCAAGTGACGAAGTAAAGCCTGTTCTCTCCCTTGTTGAGCTCCGTATCTGGGGATTTGCATGTCTTGCAGACGACGTAGTCGACAATGTACCGTCTCAAAACGCTGTATTGTTGTTAGCAATCGCCCTGTCACCATTCGCAATGGTAATGACTCACTTCTCAATCTGCTTGCTCTGGAAACGACCCTTAATGACCAACCGTCTTGAGCCGTCCACGGAACCGCTTGTTCCCAGTTCAGCGAACAGGAATGATGTAACGTGTTCATCACTTCGCTTGAGACGCTTGCAAATCTCTGGAAGATTGGCGAGGAGCGTCTTCTTGTTGCCTTCTCGTAGACACTGTGGTGGTGGAATTTTGTAGCTCTTGCCTGACCCACCAACAAGATCTGGGTGTCGGTCGCTCAGGAGTGTGAAGAACCGACTGAGGAGGAGTTTGTAAGGGATTGCTTGAGTGCTTTCATGTTGCCAGATACCGGTGCCTTTAGAGACGTGTCAGTATAGTGTTTGCAGGCCATTCCCACGCGAACCAGCCATACCTTGAATTGGGTCGCCCGCATCCACATCCACGTCCTCTTCTGGCACAGTCTCGCCGGCCTCAGCCAGTTGCTTGTCGAAGTCATCGAGGTCGGCAGTCTTGGAGCTCTTCTTCTTCTTCTTTTTCTTCAATGCTCCCAGATCGAGGTCGTCACCATCATCCGCCGCCTTCTCGCCGCCCTCGCCATCGTCCTCCTTCTTTGGCTTCTTCTTCTTCTTCTTGGCCAGATCCTTGAACATGTCCGTCACCTCGTCCACAGCGGCGTCGCCATTAGCCTCCCCAGAGTGGCTCTCAGCTGTTGTCTTGTTGCCGCCGTTTGCCATTTCCTCCGTGATCTTTCCCTCGCTATCGACGATTGTGTTGCCATCGCTGAAAGCGACAGACTTTCGCTTTGGTTTGTCTGTAACCTCGGCCATTGTGTATGTAAGAGTGTGTTGTGTTGTTATTGAGCGGAGGGGCAAGTTTAGGTGGTTGTAGGTCGGTATTTATTGAGTGCAGTGAATTATGACTCTTGAGTTCGCTTAAGCACGGCCACGGCTTACACTACCGTGTATATACCTAACACCACATCAAACATCGGACGTCGACAGCCAGAATAGAAACACAACTACGTATACCACCTGCTAGCCGGCTTGCAAAGGAGCAAGGCTCACAGCGATACTTCGTCTCCGATTGCAAATCCCACAATGTCTTCCGAAGCGTCTACCTCATTCATCCTCGACCCTGCCACACAGGACTCCGACGACGATCTCGACTCACTCCCTTCTTCCGAATCACATAGCTCCCTTGATGACGCAGAAGTCGACTCAGACGCCGACCGGGAATGGAGAGAAAGCTTGCAACAGATAGAACTACTTCTGACAATGGTAGTAGTCCCATATATTGGCAAATACTTCGGTCAGCCATTACCATTGTCGAAGGTGAAGCTAGGCGGTTGCTAATGCATTCACAGGAAGAAAATGCGCATACTGGGGGTGGGCGAAGATCATGGAGTGGAAATACCCGGGGCTGGAAGTCTCAATAACGAACCCGAAGCTGTTCAAGGCGGCGGGTGCTGTAGAGGCAGCTGCTGCTTTGTGAAGCAGGAAGAGCACTTGGACTTGTTTGTTTGTATGGGCGTTATATCGGACTTTATATGGAAACCCTATGGGCAAGCTCGCGAGTGCAAACTCGGCGTTTTGTATGTCTTGATTATAAAATAGCGATTGCCAGGGGACTGTGGAGGGCCTGAAAAGCCTTCGCATCGAGGTGAGGACAAAGAGATATTCTGGTTAAGATGCGAAGTGGACCTATCGCAGCATGTATTGATATACAGATGTTGCAGTATGCATCAAAATTAGCACATCGAATCGAATTGTGCATGACAGCTACAGTCTTAAACAGAGTCCTAAGTCTTGCGCATGACTTTTTCGAAGGTTTAGTGCGACCACAACCACAATGGGCTCATCAATTGGTTGGATGCTTCTACTTCGTCGGTAGAGATTGATGGTAATGCGGCTTTGTTAAGATAGGCACATTAGGTATTAATTAGTTGAGACCGTGAGATCGAACCTGGCTAAAGCTTTCGACAGGGAATTGAGATTTGTCGAAGCGCGATCGAGAGGAATTTCGAGTACAAAATTATATGCTTGAGTTTGGAGTAACAGTGAAGAATAGCCCCGAGTAAACGTGATTGGTGAGACATGTACCAGTACCAAGCTCCTGGATCAACAGTGTCGATGCTTGTTACAGTGAGAGAACAGTATGGACTTTTCCAAAACAGGTCTGAGTGCTCACTTGATAAGAGAAGAATAGCTACAAATGCTACACATCGGTCACGACAAATTGTGTTCGCTGCCGCCGGTGGTAAATTCAGATCCAGCTTCGACCTACCACGTATATTGTGGTTTAGATGGCGAAGTGGGGCAATTCAACTTTTCTGAAAACCTTCACAGGCTTGCATGTGTCTTTTCCTTTCCGTTGATCTCCTCACCTCAGGGCGGGAGGTCGATGAACTGACTCTTGGTAAGCCGACACTCTTCGGCAAGTTCCGCCGGCACACTTTGCCGTACATCGGCGGCCACCGCAAAGCCTTTCACAGTATCGACGATTCAGGGCGGGATGTGAATGCCGTGTGCCCTTTGTCGATCTCTTGTGGTTCTGCGTGGGCAGCGTGGCGGCGTGGATGTACTCGGAACCTTCCTGTTATCGATCTTTGACTGGGCAAAAAGCGCTTGACCCACTCGTTACTGGCCAAGGCGCGAATATGTTGCTGTTATGCAGGTGAATGACATAGAGAACGAGTCTATTGTAATTCTAGACGAGGATGATAGGAGAGCAGACGGGAAGCGGGAGGGTAAGAGAAGAACCGCTTGGATTCTCGTCAGGGGGTTGGTTCTGCTGTGCATAAAAGTATGTATACAAGGCATAAAACCACCACACTAGAGAACTTGAGATTCCCCCATCGTAACCCAGTGTATCGAGACCGCATTACAGGGGCGCGGACGTGCACTCACGCCTAAAGATACCTTCAATCCTAAAACCCATGCGATGCGTGGGAATTGATGCAATAACCATCTTCGAGCAACGAAAGCCGATTGGGCAAAAACGAAACCCCTGCTCCAGAAATCGATCCATTTGTCCTTCTTCCCGCTGGGCTCGCAGTAAGCGAATGCTCCTCGCAATCATAAATCCAGACGCCCGTTTTCCACCCCTGTTCGTCGGGTCATCATCGCCCATTATTTATGTAAACCGTTGTTGCACCATGTCCATGCCTCCCCATCATCCCAGCCTTACGACCCAAATAATAATTTCAATGACAAGTGGAGAAGATCGAGGGGTATGGAAAGAAAGGAAGAGCGAAATGCAAATCCTGGATATTACGCCGCAGGCAAACCCACGCGGCTTTTCTGCTCCGTTGCCCTGGTTGCTGGAAGCTTGAAACGCGGCCAGCGCGTTCCCAGCCTCGTCGTAGTTCCGGCACTTGCCGTTTACAGACATGCGTAGCTGACCAATTCTTTAATGCGAGGCCCATACCATTGTGTCAGTTTGGCAACCTATGCGAGGCGATACGGAGACCTGTCCCGGGCTATCGTTCATGCAGGCGGTCCAGGGTCTAGCTGGACAGGATGCCTATCGCTGTTGACGTTTGGCCATCTGATTCAATCCCGCTTGGCCACCGTAGTCCCAGACGCGCTTCCGACCGTCGGTCTGGACGAGTGAGTTGGCGACAACGTCCTGCCACATGGTCGGTGTCACGTATCCAGTGGGCATTGGTGGAGCGGAAGTGTATGCAGACGTGGGTGCTGGGAGATTAGTTGGGAGCTGCATATTGCTGCCGGTCTGTGCTGAATAGACGGATTGCGGCGAATATGCATGATGGCCCAGGTCTTGATTTGCATCATAGGTCCCTGGCGGTTGCTGCCTTAGCGGAGGCGAAGGTTGAGACGCGGAACTTGAAGGGGGCGTACCAAAAGCTGCATTCCATTGACTATCAGTTTGTAAGTGGCGAGTTCAGAATCAAGAGACAAATGCTGCTTACTTGAAAATCTTCGTGGGGTTCCACTGGTGATTATAATCTTCATTGGCCACCCCAGCCGTCGGGTGTTGTCCTTGGGCAGCCATCATGACCAAAGACTGGCCTAGGGGAGAGTCAGCCTTTGGAATCTCGTCGGTCGTAGAAACGGGTGGCGTGATTGGAGTCATATAAGTGACCTGGCCAGCCGGGCTCAACGAGACGCTGTGGACTTGTGGTCGTGAAATATACGCACCATCGGCCAGCGGGCTGGATTGGTGCTGTGTTGGAGTAGGGCTTCCGAAGGGGAAGCTTGGCTTAAGCTCGAAAGGTCGGCTCGTGTCCACTGAAAAGGCTTCCCGCAATGCGTTGATCTGAGCGTGAACCTCCGGCATTTGCCAGTGCGGTGTACATTGCTCCAGAATGCGCATGTGGCGGACGAAGAAATCGCGGCCCTCTGTATTCAGGGCTGGGTCTGGAGATGTGATTGAAGCCTGTTTTATCAGTCGCTGTGCCATGAGAGACAATAAAGAAGAACTTACAAGGTGGAGCATGGTGCAGGTGAGCACACAGTAGATGGTGAAGCTAATGCCACGCTGCATGCACAACAAGCCGACCATACCGTACGTCTGAAGGATACTTTCTTGGATTCTACACATCCTTTTTGCTGCATCATGGCAAACCAGCATGTGCGCCCTCCAGTCTCCATCAGTCTCAGTCAGATAATGCATCTGAGGCCTGTGATGCATGATGATACTGAGATAGTGATAACAGTGCATGTTCCCCAAAAATGAAGATTCTATCCAAGGCGAGGATCCATCTTGCGGGAATGTGATTTGTAGGTCCCGTGGAAGTTCTTGTATCCATCTAGGAAAGGACTCGTTGTGTTCAGTATTTACTGGATCGGCTGCCCAGTCTTCCTTGGACTTTTTCAAGCGGGAGTAGATATTTATAGTGGATCTGACGTTCTTGACGACGCGAGCAAACCATACGAACTGGTAGGATGTCTGGAATTCAGCCTCGTCCTGGCCTGGCATGGGGTTTACAGATCTCAAATCCACGCTTTCTTCGTTGATGTTGAAATCATGACGTCCTGATGTTCGTCAGCTTTATGAGGGCATCTACTCTGTGCATACAACCAACCTTGAGGACCACCAATCATTGCTTCCAGGGCATAGAGCAATTGCCAGATACGAGTCTTGACAGCACAATCTGAAAAGGTTGAGTTGCACGATCGGCCCATGTCATGATCCTCTGCATGCTCGTGCATATTAAGATCCTTGGCCATAGCGACAGCGTTGACGACAATCATCCAGGAGCGATAGAAGTAGCCTCTTTTGGGCGCAGATTCGCGAGCCTTGAGTAGAATTAGGGAAGCTTGAATAGTGCTAAGGCGCGGGACATCGCGGAAGCTCTCTTCGTGCCCTACAACAGTTAGTCATTCTGAAGATTCAGAGTTGGAAAAGCTAGGAAACTGACGAGTAGCGAGTGCCAGCCACTTGTTGCCCTGATCATGATCCTCAAGAGTCATGGTTGTTACAGCAAATATTGCCTCTAACAGTAGAGGTGAAATTTGTTCCCTGTTACTGTGCCACGATTGGTAGAACGATGTTTGTTGAAGAACTGGAACATATGGATGAATATGGGCAAAAAAGTAATTGAAGTATTGCATTGCTTGCTGGTCGGTTGGCATCATCTCAGGGGGTATGCGGACCCTGGAGTCACCGCTGATATTTTGAGGCAGAGAGACTTCGAACTCCTGAACTGCCGGAGCATTTCTGAATCGCTCTCTATCTGCAATGTAAGGTGCTAAATGGGGTTAAACAATTTTCTGTGAAACTCCTGAAATTTTCGTTCGACGTACCACTTGCTAAATGATCGATCTTCAGTTCGCCCATGACTTCGCTCAAGGAATCCACAGTGCCGCCAGCAATACTGGGAGATTCTGGTTTCCACGGTTCAATAGTATTTTGACGAGAGGCTGGTGGAGGAGTGGCATAGGTAGACTGGTACCTCATCTCTTGGGGAGGCATTGATGTAGGAGTGACAGATGAATATGATAAGGCCTCTGGTTGCGGCGCAGGGTTGCCATAGTTCCCATGTGGGTAGACGGGAACATCTTCAATGTAGTGTCCTGCGATCTGGGCTTGCAGGTTCGCTGGCACAGGATATTGGTTCTGAGACAGTGGCGGTTGTCGTTGATAGTCACTGATCGTGCCAACGGGTATGGTGGGATAGTCGTTCCTCTGTAACTCGAATGTATGCACACCTGGGGGGCTGGAGTCTTTTTCATAGCTGGCTGTTGGAGGGACACAGTTGAGCTTTAATCTGGTGCCTAGCATATGTTAGCATTGTCTTCTCTTGTCATTGTGTGATCCTACTGACAGGCAGCGCAAGGCCAGGAGTTGGTTGTGGCGGCGTCACATTTGATCTTTCTGCGTCGACATCCCTCACAAGCCCGCATAACTTTCAGCCTTTTGTGTCGATTATGTTCGTCCACGAACACATAGTCTGCAATAGAATTTTAGCCCAGTCTCTACGTTGTATGGAGGACCGCGCATACTCCGCTGTTGAGGCGCATCGCGCGGCGCGAACGCGAAGCCACTCTGAGGGAGCAAGGGCCTTTCGCTTGCCATTTCGGGCAACGACATTATAACTGACGAGTACAGTGGATGTGCGAGGAACGTCGTCTGGTAGCCAAAGGCGTCTGAGATGTGTATGGAGGTTCGGGTGGTCTGGTCGAGATGGATGGCGGGGGCCAGAGGAATGAGGGCGCACGACAGTCGCACAGCTTGCTAGCAGTATGGTCGAATGTTCCGTTACGAGCGTTTGTTGTATCTTGGCCACGACTTGTGACAGTTCCGTCGAGTCTCAAGAAGTTCAGGTTGGGGAAATGCAGCAACGGTCTGGGGTTCAGAAACCATCGAGTCTTCAGTCGGGAGGAAGCGGTCTTTGATGCGGGTAGGAACTTTCCCTTCCGGCAAGGTAGAAGTGGCTGCGGTCGGTGGCTCGCTCCAGTGAACTGCTTGAATCAAAAATGGATCAAGGCTTTGCCGTTCTGCAGAACCGGGTCAAAAGAAGAGAGGATGATCAAGACCCAAGCTTGAGGAGACGAAGGTGAAGACGCAAGCGTGATGTGGGGCGGCAACGACAGGGATCCTCAGAGTACCAGGGTGGGATTGAAATGAATCAGTTGATGTGAGGAGCAGCTCAGCGATATTATTGACCAGGAATACGGCGGGGGTGTTAGATCTGGAGTCTTTGAGGCCGTGATGGTATGGAGGTATCGTATGCAGCTGTTAGCAGTACCTAACTTCCAGTGACCCTTCGAAGACCCTAGCCACAAAGGGCAGTGCTGGAACCTGATACTATAACTGCCCTCGGCACTTCTGGACGCCGGTATTCGCCCAGCATGCACTTAGTGCTTGTGAAGACGCAGAGCAGATCAACCCCTATTTACCACTACATAGCGGCGGGGTGCAGGGTTTTTTAACCGTAAATTTACCATAATTATACCGTAGTTATACTATAACTAGCTCGTAATTTAGTACTAAAGTTTAATAGTAAATCAGAAGTAACCGTTTATTAATTTATCTTATTAAAACTAACTTAGATATCTATATACGTAGCTATTAGTCTTTATAGCTACTACTTACCTAGTATTATTCTTATTAACCGTATTTTTATAGTTATAGTCCTATAGCGCTTCCTCCCGTACTAGTATTCCTTAAATACTAATTAATTAATTCTTAGTTAACTACTTTTTCCGGTCCCTACTAAACCTACTTAGTATACTAATAGTCTGGTCTATAGTAGTAGTATATACCTTCGTTAGAGAATTATTAGCGCGTCTTATACTACTAGTCTTATTATAAACCTTACTTAACTCTATACTACTTTTATACCCCGTAGTACTATATAATTATTTTAACGTAGAGCGATTATATCTACGCGAGTGTTCTAGGTAAGAAGCGTAAATTAACTAAGTCGATTCTTAATTTATCTATTTCTCTAGTTATCTATATAACGATTCTATTCGTCTATATTAGACGACGTAGTTATAGAATATACTATATTAGTACTATATAGTTCTATCTTATCGCTTCGACGTATAGCGTAAATATACCTTAACGTACGTACTATAGAGTATTAATTAATAGGGTCGATTCTATAGCTATATATTACTCTAATACTTCGTATAACGATACTACTAGTATATATTAGATATCGTCGTATTACTACGCGATTATTCTATATATACGTTCTTCCTACGGGGCGTAATAGCCTTATAATATCCGTAAATATATTCTATTATATTCCTACTACCTATATATTTATAATACTATAATCTACTAATAGAACTAAATCCCCTACTCCTAATCCTCTATCCCTCTCCGCTAATAGTACCGCGTAAAGCCGCTCGTTATAGATAGCTATAGCCCTAACTACTACCTCGGAGTCTTCTATCTAATATACTATCTTACCTATTATACGCTCTACTACGTAGGTATCTACTACCTCTTAAATTCGTAGGAAGGTATCTAGCCTATCCTTTTCTACCTCTAGTATAAATATACTTTCAATTCGACTAATACGATCTACCCTATACCTTATAAAATCGCCTCGCGTAAATGTACGCCTTCCTACGGCCTATTTCCTAAATATAAGTTAGTCCCTATTCGGCCTATATATCTCCCTTATTTATTCTTATATCTTTCGGATTAATATCTTACTCTACTAGCTTACTATCCGCGAACCTAAGAAGTTAACGTTACCCCGCTATAGGTCCCTCTAATAGGCTTTACTAATCGCCCTAGTATCTCTACGATTAAATCTAGATAGCTATATCGGAAGGTTATTATTATAATTTATTATATATCTTATCTTATCGAATACCCTTAGACTAGAATCGACCTCGTCGATTTCCTCCCCGTATATAATATATATTCCTAATAGGTCGGTAAGAGAAGGGGCCCTACCTATAATCGCTATAACTACCCTTACTACTCTACCGCCGTCTATATCCTCGTTATAAGCGCCCGTACTAAGTAGTCGTAACCCTAAGAAAAATAACTCTATAGTTAGTAGGTCCTTTTCTAGTAGGATATAGTTAGTACCCTAGATAAGGTTCTTAAAATCCCTATCTCTATTAATATCGCCTACCTATTTATAACTTAACCTATATATACTTCCCTTTACCTCTAAGTATATAAATATTTACCGGTAAGCTATACTCTCTAAATATCTATCTAAAGTATATACCGGTATAAAGATTCGGCCTTATTATATCTTTCTTATATTTAAGTAAGCCGCCTAAAATGCTATTTACGCGCCCCCCCCCCTTAATATATAATTAACTATCCCTATCTACTCCTACTTATCCTAGAGTAGTAGACCGACTCTAAGTCTTCCCTCTCCCTCTAGATTACTATACTATCGCTATAGCCTTATATAGTTTCTACTATAATAATCGACTATATCGAATAGTACCTATAACCCTAGCAAGGCTCGTCTACTACTTACCTTTCCCTATAACTATAAGGTTAGAGCGCGTATTCGTAATAAGGTAATATATAACTACCTCTATTATAGTATACTTACCGAGTACCTCGTTATCCCGATAGAGAAGTATTAATAATAATATATACTCCTCCCTTAGATACTTAGGCTTTAACTAGTAGCGGAAAAAATACGGCGCTATAATTAACTAGCGGGTATATTATTATAGCGTATAGCTTTTAATATAGTACGCTAGTAACTATAGGCGGCTCTAACTAGGTAGGCTAGGGAAGTTATATAACTTATTTATATACTATATAATAGCCCTCCTCGTTAGAATCGCCTTCTCTAGTAGTAGATATAGCTACTTAGTAAGTCCGCCGTATTCGGAGTAGGTAGTATCTACTAGCTACGTCTAAATAATATCTAGGGTAGGTAAAAATTTACGAAGGTAGATTATATCCTATAATAAACCTATACTTTTCGCGTAGTTCTCTCTTACTACTACCCCTCTAATTAACTCTATATACTCTCTTTTATATAATATCTCGTAGTAGTAGTACTAACAGTCCGGTAGGTATAGAGATATATTCCCTCTCTCCTACTTCTCTATATCGTAGAAATAGTAACTCTTTGTCGCCGTTAGTAAGCGGAACCCTAATACTACCTATTATACTACTATATTACTAAGAAAAGCTAGTATAAAGGTAAATATATATCGACGCTTCCTACTAACGACTATATCTATACCCCTGTCCAGTTACTAGAGGAAGGGGGTAATAGAATCGACTACGTCGATTATATAGCTCCTATATAGTACTAGGGTTAGTAGTAGTATATTTACTTTATATACCCTTTCCTTCGTAGTTATACTACCGATAAATAGGTAGTATACGGTTAATAATCTATATATATTCCGATATAAACTAAAACTATCGATATATATAAGTAGGGGTAGAGATATTATTCTCTCCTTTAATACGTCGATAAAATATTACCGTCCGAATTCCTTTAATTTAAGCTCCGCTCGGAGCGGAGCGGTCTATATTATTAGGTATAGGGTATTAGCTAACTAGTAATATATTCGCCTAATAAAGCGTTTCCCCCTAGGTAAGACTAACTCCTTAATACTAGGAACTATACTCTTATACCTATAGTCAATCGGTATATTAAAGTCTAGGCGCCTAATAATATTCTCTTCTAGTACCGCCCCCCCCGTATCTTCTAATAGGAATAACTCGCTATCCTTAGCTTTATCCTAGTCTTTAAAGGTATTTAAGGATACTAGGATAGACTTTTAACCTACTACTATACGGACTATTATAACCGTTAGATTATCTTTTCGCTTATATTCTTTCTTTACGCGATAATCTTTCGTAATACCCTATACCTAGCCCTAATAGCCTCTCTTTAATTCTCAATAATTATAGGTAATGTCGTAGTAGTACTAATCGATAAAATTAGATAGGAAAATAGGACTACCGTCCTTATATCTTATAAACTCTCCCGATATCGTTCTTATAGAGGACTACTAGGCCTTCCTATACTATAGTTTAAATAGCTTATCTACTAACTAAGCTATACTAAAGTATATCTTTTCCTATAGAGACGAAGATAGTAGCCTTTCGATTAAGGGAATAGGGTTAAAGAAGTATAAGTCTACCGTTATCTTAGTAGGTCTCGGTCTTATATTTCCTCCTTTTATTAGTTACTTAGCTGGGTCTACCAGAACCTCTTTTATTCGTAGTTTAATACGGGGAATCACGGATCGCATATATAAGCGGAGCGTATTAAGGGTCTTAGGAAGTTATCGTATAGTACTTTTTAGTTCTACGAGGAGTAGGACCTTACAAAGGCCTTTATAGTCCCGTCTAGTAATTTTCGCGCCTTTATACTATAGACCGAATACTAAAATAAAGTTATACGGGACACGATAGCTACGGTATTATAGTATAACTTTATAATCGGTTGTAAAGCTAAGTAGTCGGGCTAATTAGAACGTAGGTAGGGGTATATCTCTAGGGGCCCCGTAGAGTATATTACTACTTAGTAATTAAGTATCTAGAACTATATCGACTAGGTCGATTTAGGGAGGTATATTACTAATTATCGGAAAACCTATACCTAGGTTATATAGAGGGGATAGCGGCGGGGAATTGACTAGGTTAGCCTAGAGAGTACCCTAATTAGAATCGTCGCCATCGGTAGTTAAGTATAGTAAGAGAGGATTAATATTAAACTAGGCCTCTATATCGTCCTTTCCGTGTAGTACGTTAGCCCTTATACTCTATAGCTATATATATATTACGTACTATATCCGAGTCTACCCTAGACTTCGCCTCTTCCCTATCCTTAGATACTTATATACCTTTACCCGTTACTATATCAGATATTATCTCCGTCCTTTTAAATAGAGCCTCGCTCCACGTAGGTTAGGTATTAGTTAATATAGAATCGACCGGGTTATTTTTATCCATATCGTACTAAATATATTAGTATTACCTAATCGAATAGTCGCGATTACTACATGATATAGATTTTATACCTTTTCCCCTCGCTTATCGTTACTATAATAAGCCCTAGAGCTTTCGTCTCGGTTAGAGTTATATCTTATTATTCTTATAGGATATAGCGTATTTAAAGACCTTAGTCCCCTTCGTCTAAGCGCTCTACTAGAAGTAAACGCCTTCGTCGGGCGATATTTCGCTATAATATAATAGTAACGAGGATAACTACCTCACTCCTACGGCGTGGATTTTAAAGAGTAATATACGTAGGATACCCTCGGTATAGGTAATTTATTTCGTAGATAAGGTAGAAGTAAGTAGGCGCTAAATTAGTACTGTCGCTAATATAGTCGTCGTTACCTATTATAAGTAGTAGTAATAAACTACTAGTATATTAAGCTCTAAGTCGCGCTTAAAGTCCGTAGTAGCTACGGTAGTAATAAGAGTCGAACTATTACTACTTATATTACTTAGAGTATTATGGAGTAATTGTCTACGACTTAAAGTTTACTTAAATTATATTAATTAAATCGACTAGGTCGATTTAGCCCAATAACTTAGTACTAGTATTTTATTACTAGGGCTACCTAAGCCTATATCTAGCTACTCGTATACTAGCCGCATTAATACTAAGTAGAATATATTATTATCCTATATACGAATAACTTAATTAGTAGTAGCTTACACCTTCGAATAAACTAGCCTATTAGGTACTTATATATATACTAGGTCTATTTCTTATTCTACGTTCTACTACTAGTAGTACCGCTAGTACGCCCGTTAATATTACTTATTTAATCGTATTAGTCGTAGTAATCTAAGTCTTATCCTACTACCTTAGCTACTAATTCTCTTAGTTCTTCTAATATTACTATACTCTACGACTCCCGTGTAAGAGCCTGAATCCCGAACTATCTATAGCCCTAGAGAAAGTATAGCTTCGCTTCGTTAATATCTATCGATTTTACAAAGTCCTAAAACGCCGCGGACGGGATTATAGTTATTATTTAATCTCTAGTAGTATCTAGAAGATTCTTATTAAACGCGCGGGCCGCCTCTATAATCTCTTTTATACGATTATTAACTACTATAAGGAACGTCTAGATTAGGGTCCGATTACCCTTAATTAACCGGGTCGATTTTAGGGTAATACGGTACAGTACGTGTCGTAAGGTAGTCTCGATTATATCTACTACTATCTTCGATAGTTTAGAGAGCTACTTCGTACCGTAACTCTTAGCCTCCTCTATATTAGTAATACTATTAATAAGTTCTTTAGTACTTTCGTCTCTAACTAGGCTTCGGCTCGCCTTTATTATCTATATACTAAACTCTATAATAAAATTCTTAAGGAGGTACTATAGGACGTCTTTTCGCTTTCCTAACTTATCGAGGTATTATAGTACTATAACTAACGCTTTAATCGTATTCCCGTTTATACTATACTCTACTATTTCTCGTAGCTATTTTATCTTAACCTCTTCGTAGGTAGAGGTAAAAAAGTTATTATCTTCTAGACCGATCTTACTGAGCTCGTCTAGGTCGAGAATATCGTTGAGGGCGCTCTTAGTTAGACGGTTAATATTATAGTCTGCCTTAATTAGACTTAGAACTAGCTTTAAGCGTTCTATAAACTACGGAGAGCGGGAAACGCTATAGCTACTAGTAAGTATAAGTACTTTATTAGCTAGTAATACCGTCTTATCTATAACTAGGACTACTAGGTAGCGGCCGCGTTAGAAGTTTACTTATCTCTTATTACTAACTACCGCGTTCCTTACTAATACCGCTAAAGAGACTAACGCCCCCTATATCCTCCTTCGACCCTTCTCGGAGGTAAACTCCTTAGGTTTATTAATCCTAAAGGTAGATAGGAAGTAGACTCTATTACCGCTAACGTTATATACTATATATAGTTTACTATCGGCCTTAGTTAGTATAGGTACGAGGGCCTCGTACTTAATCTACGTATCTCCTTCCTTGCCGTAGCGGGTTTTCGTAATAATAATAAGAGGTAGACTATTATATAGCTTTTAGTCTAGTATAAGGACCGCGCCTAGAATAGGTTAACTAATAGGTTCTACGTTACCTACTCCCTCTCCTTAGGGAGTATTTAGTAGCGCCGCTTTAAGCTTATCCTATTAAGCGGGGTATAATATTAGTCCTACTATAATAAAGTCGTCTAAATCGACCCCGTCGATTTCGTCTACTATTATCTTAAGAGACTCTCTAAACTTAACTGGGTCGGGTAAAGCGGCGACCTCCTTAAGCGCCTTTAATAAGTAACTTAATACCTTAAGTATAATTAACTATTCTAGGTTCTTATAAAAGTTTTTAAATATACCTTCTTCGGGGACGCGTATTAACTATCCCTTTATAGAGTAGGCGTATTCTTTTAGTAGTTTAAATTATCCGTCGGTATTTACGAGGCTTCTCGATCCTATTTATATTACTATAGTAATTCGTAGTAGTAAGCGCTTCGCGTAATTAATAGCCTATATATACTAAAAATCGGTTAACGTTTTTATTATTTAAATCTAATATTTATTATAAAGGTGAAGTAAACTAAGTCGAAGCCTACGTAAATAGTTTAAAGTTGGTAATATCTATTTAGCTAGGTCCGTGCAAGACGTCCCGTAATTAGAAGCTCGGTTTACCTATATAGCTATACTTACTATCTTTTAGAGAAGCTCTCTTAGTATTAGTATTCTTTTTATTCTAATACGCTCTTACTACGCCTAGTACCTCTTTTAAGACCTACCTACACGACGTTTAAATTAAATCTAAATAATATCCTATATCGCGGTCCGCCCGTATAAAATGGCCGACTATATACTAGTAACGCTTAAGTTAATCTATAAGACCGACGGTAGTATTAAATTAGTAGAACTTAGCGAGCTTTAGGGCTAGGTAACTAACTTATTAACTTTATATAAGTAGTCCGATAGCGGTAGTAGGATCCGTAAGGTAATAAGGAATAAGATAAATAGTATCTTAAAGGAATTATACTAGTTTAACCTTCGCTTCGGACTTCGAAATATATATTCTCTAGACTCCCGTACTATATAAATCGACCGGGTTAATATACTACGCTCGCCTACTATTCTAAAGCTTAGTCGTTAATTAGTCCTTACTATTAATAGGAATAACTATAACGCGATTACTATACTCGGAAAGTAGCTCTACGAAGCTCTTATCTAACTAGTATACGGGAGGGTCCCGAACTTATTAGATACTACGTATACTCGGCGCGAAATTTAGGTTCCCTTAAGGAGTTCGGATACTATTAGATCTAGTAAGGATATATTAAGTACTTCTTCCCTATCTATCGCGACTATATCTCTTTCTTTTTATACTATTAGGCTGACTTTCTACTTATAGTATAGGCGGCGGCTATACTAACTAAAGATAAGGACGAAGAGATACGGAGGGATTTAGAGGTATTTACTACTAGGTCGAGCCTGTCTAATATTAGCTCGTCAGCTATATATATATCGGAGACTATTTTAGGACTAAATAAATCTCTAGATCTAAAGTTAGAGGACCTATTACTAGAAACTATATATATCTACTAGGATCTAACTAACCTAAATCTCGATCTACACGACCCTATATTATCTATGCCGGCGGGAGATAACAAGGATTTAGGTATAGAAGATATAGAGGTAGGGGTTAACTAAATATTAGAGGACGTTAATATAAAGGATGCCGATACGGAGGACGCCGTTATAAAGCTACTAGGATAAAGATATTAGGATGAAGATACTAAGATAAAAGACGTAAAGGTAGGACCGGTTACTAACCGTAGAGTCTACGGCGTACTAAAATACTAAAAGCTATATAGGGGGCCCGATTACTATAGTACTAAACCTTATCGACTAGGTTAATATTAGGACTAAGTTTATAACCTAGAATTATTAGTTAGATATATTAGGCGTATTAAGGCGATTATATAGCTTAAATCGACCTAGTCGAACTTATAAACTAGTAGTATAAATACTAGTACTTAGTAAAAGTACCTAACCTATAGGTCTAATAGTTCGTCCTAAAATAGGTAAAATTCTACTTCTAAGTCTATATTCCCTAAAATTCGTCTTCTCTCGTCCTAGTATATAGGTATAGGTATCGGCTCCCTATTACCTATCCTAATAAGAATACTACTTCGTACTCCGTGCGACTATAGTACACTCTCGAACTATTTACGTCTTTCGCTATTGCTTATTCTTCCGAATCGACTATCTTTCTATATAATAGTACGGGCTAGGATACTAATAATTATATACTAGGTTCGCCGGTTCTATCGCTACTATTCTTATAGTATAGCTTCGTATATACTCGGCTCGTCGTATTCCTATCTATCTTAATCTAACTCTTATAAGGTACTTCTCTAACTCTTAAAGCCTTTTAGACTTCTTACCTCTTCCTTTAGCGTATCTAGCTCCATTTATAACGTATAGTTTTCTCTACGTAGCTCTTCTATATCCCTTATATATTTCCGTTTATATTCTTCTTTAAATACTTATATTACCTACTTAACCTTAAAATATAGCCGGTTAAATAACCTAGAAAGTGGAGAAACCGGGTAGGTATTATTAGCCTTAACCTCTAGCTTTATATACGTAGGTAAGGAAGGAGGTAATATAACCGCGAGTATACTAATAGCTGAGGGGATATCGTTAATAGCGTTCTCTAGCTTTATAGCTAGCGGCGAAGAATAGCGCGAAGCCGAATCTATAATAGTATTAGAGCCTATAGATATACTTATTCGATATCTAATAACTAAGGTAATAGAGTAGGTTCTAACCTACTCTATTACGGAAAGAAGCTATAGCGAGGCTATAGAAATCTCCTTAGTAGTAATCTCCGTCAATTAAAGTAGTAGTAATTACCTACTAAGTATATTACGTAATTTTAGGTATACTATATAGATAACCTTAGTTTTATAGTATAATCCTAGTAGTAAATCGACCTAGTCGATCTTAATAGCTATATTAAACCTCGTTAAAGCTATAACTACGTATCTACTATAATATATAGTTACTAAAACCTGACTAACTAAGCCCTTAACTCTACTACTTCACTTATTTATATAAAGAGGGTGTGGATATTAATATTAAGTAAAGATACCTACGAGATACGTAATAAGAGTACTCGTTTTTATTAAATTATCCGTACGAAGGAAAGTTTAGATACTATATATTTATAGACCTAATAGAATTAACTATATCGATTTACCCTATTTCCTACTCCGATTCCCCAGCTACTCCGCCCAAGGTATAATAGAAGAACGTCCGTATACTACTAGTTAGTTAGTATAATCCTAGATAGGTAGAGTATAGGGTTAGAAATAGTTACCTTAAGCGGCTACTTATAGTATTTAGAATAGACGAATTCGACCCGGTCGATTTTAGTAGGGTAAATATATCCTAGAATACTATCTACTAGCGTATAGTATATTAGTATATTATTAGTCCTTTTCGGTAGGTAGTTCTAGATCCTTTCCTACTATAATATAACTAGAATATAGTACTCGTAGCTACGGGGTATTCCTAGTTAGACTAATATAACTAATATATATCTTATATTTATATTTAGGTTAAAAGCGATAGAAGATATAATAGACGGGGACGTTAATATTACTATCTCTCTCCTAGTACTTCTAGTAGTAACGTAGGTCTAATTCGTCGAAATAATAGAGTAGGAGTAGTTCGATAAACTTAATATCTAGTATAAATAGCGGTTTAGAATCTCGTCTAGTTAAAGGTCTTATAATCTTAATATTATCGACCGCCTTCTTCTACTAGTATCGTAGAATTTCTTTATTAATAGAACTATTCTTAGAGAATAGCTAGAAAGTAAAGACCTCCTTTAGCTAGCCTTAACGGGTAGAACGGTAAATTACCTACTACTCCTAACTCTAATTCTACTATATTTCGGTAAGGATATAGATATTACCTCCTTAGAGATTAATACTATAGCTACTAGTACTAGCTATAATAAGGAAAATATAGGTAAACTCTTTATCCGCGTTAAATAGGTAAGAGTTCCGTTTTCGCTAGGAGTTAGATATCGTACTATTAAGGCGTAGAACTATAAGGTAGGGATAATAATACTAAATAAGGATGGTAAGTATATCTAGCTATCGGAGGTACTAAGAGAAGACGAGAATATTTAAATCTAAGTAGCGAAGTAGTTTTCTAAGTAGGTTAATAAATAAGGTAGCGCGAGGCGATTTATTAACTAGGCGGATACTAATATTATTAATTATCTTTAACTAAATATCGCGAGTATTCTTATCCATATTATAAGTAAGAGCCTATATATAAAGTACGACTATATTAAGCGTTTCCGTAGTCGGCCTAACTAGAACGAATGGTACCCTATCCGAGTCTAGGTTATTATCTAATATAGAAATAGGCTAGTCTTTACTATCGTCGACTATAGCCGAACCGGAGGCCCCTATATAATTAAAATCGACCGGGTCGATTTCGGAGTTAGATAGGTCTTCGGGGGCGTATATTTAGTTACTAGATATATAAAGTAGTTTAGCCGCCTCGTCGCTCTCTTTATTCTTAGTATCTAAGAGTCGATAGAGCGACTATAACTATAACTATAACGCTAGACCGATTCTAACGCTTTCGTTAACTAAATTAGTACTATAACGCTATATACTTATAATAGTAAGCCGGTAAGTAGCGTAAAACCGCTTAACTTTAACCGCCTACTCTAGTCTAATATCTACGGTTAAGACGAAATTTACTACCCCTTTAGATATTAAGAGGGAGGAAGGCCGGGTAAAGTAGAAGGCCTAGAGGAAACGTTAGAGTATAGGGATCTTTAATAGATTAATATTACTACTAGACGTAGTACTATCGCTCTTATAGATAGTAAATACGCGGATTAGCTTAAAATATAAATCTATAAGGTAAGACTATAGGAACCCGATTAATCCGGAGAGGTCGTGCTACTTATTATAAGCGGGAGTACTAGAGAGAATAATAGTAGTAAGATAATAGATCCGCCGTAATACCTAGTACTTACTTCTATAGGGCTTATTAACCTACTAACCCTTATTGAGGACGAGAAACTTAAATAGGATACCTATTTTACCCTAGAACTTCGACTTTAACGCAGATATCTCCCGTAATAGTAGATTACGTATTAAGTAGGGTTACGCTTTAACGTCCTTATAATAGTTATCTAGTAAGACTATTTACGAGAGTATACGCTTACTACCGGCCTGTACGAATTCGTAGGAATATATAATAATATTAATACTAGACGCGTTAAGCTTATAGGCTGTCGTACTAGGGTCGTAGAGATAGATATAGGTAAGGCCCTTACCCTATAAATATTATTAGTCTATGTTTAAATCGACCGGGTCGAAATATACCTAGATTAACTAGGTTAATTAACTAAAATCGACCGGGTCGAAATATACGTATAGGTTTAAAGATACGGTCTATCGTCTCTAGCTATATTAGGACTATAATAGCGGGAGTAATAACGAGGGATATACTAGGCCGATACTTTTATAAGAGTAGTATTAGGAGGATTGCGATAGTCTTACCTAAACCTATTAGATTACCTAAGATTCCGCTAGCGAATATACTATTAGCTAAGAATAATAGCTTATTAGTAGCGACTGATTACTACGGGTAGGGTATAACCGTTAGTATATCTTCGGGTAGGACTATAGCTTGGATTTTATAGAGTCGCTTTATATATTTAACCTACTCGTCTCTAAAGTAATTAGCTATTTTAAATATATTCTTCTAAGTAAGGATATAGTTAAGTCTATACTATAGTATTATAGTACCTAGAAAGTTCCGAGAGAGTTCTTTAGCTTTAAGAGCTAATACTAGGCTATACTTACTAGGTCCGGCTCTAGTAGGTTTACGGAGACGGACTTTAGTTTACGGGCCTACAGCTTAGGCGGTAGCGGCGTTATACTTAGGGTTACTCTCGTAATCTAATATTTCTTCGTACTAATTATTACCCTCTTCCTCTAGCCCTACCTTACCCTCTTCCTCTAGCCCTACCTTACCCTCTTCCTCTAACTCTACCTTACCCCCTTCGTCGTCATCTTCTTCTATATTAGTATTAGTATCCCTATCTTCTTCGTCCTCCTCTTTATTATCTTTATTAGCGTCGCTAATAGCAAAAGATTAATCTTTCGTATCGTCTATACTTAGGAGTTCTAATATATCTTCGTTATCGTCCTTATCGTAATTTAAACGGCCTGTAGAGGTAGCCGCTCTTATTAGTCGAGAGGATAGAAGGGGGGGTAAAATCTTTAAGCTAGATACTAAATTCGACGGTAATAAATTATATAGTAGCGGGTTAATACTACTAGCGCGACTAGAATTAACCGGGTCGATTAGGGGTTAGCTTATAATACTTAGGAGGTTACTAGCTACTACGCTACTTATACTTTAGGTAGTAGTATTATAAGGCTCGGGGTAAGGAATATTCTAAGGTATAGAAGATATAGATATATCCGAATCGACTAGGTCGATTTTAGTAAGCTATATATAATTAGGTTCGATAGTAGTAGTTATAGTAGTTAAAGCTACTTAAAATAGGGGTAAGAGTTAGTAGTAGCTCGTCTCTATTAAGATATAATAAGATAAATTAAATAGATAATAAATATACCGAAGAGAAATTTAGTAGGTTTTATACTCTCTTTAACCTTATCTAATATACCCTTAAGCTCCTCCCCTTATACTAATTAGGTATTAGCGGCGCGCGTAGGAGGATTAGATATAGAAAGTAACTTAATCTATTCGGTTAATTTAGTAAGATATTCTATTACGGCGGCGTCTATAGCGAGCGGGAAGAGGTAGGGACGTTATAGATAGTAAGTAGGGGTATAGTAGTAGTAAAAAGGCCGAATCTAAATTTAGTTTAGACTTAAAAGTAGGTAGTAATAGTAGTATAGTAACTAGGAAGTAAGTAAGTAGAGTATAGTCGTAGTAGTACTAAATATAGGGTAGATTATATAATAAAAGGTAGTAGCGCTAGACCCGACCCGGATCTAGAGCCTCAATTTGGACTTAAATTATAGGGCCTTTACTATTATATTTTTCTTTTTACTTCTAATACCTAGATCTATAATCGCAAAATAATATAAATAATTATCGCTTTACTACCCTTACCTACTTACTAACGGAGTAATATCTAATAGGTTCGACTAGCTAATACGTCCCTTTAGTATTACGGAAAACGCCTAAATAGTACTAATAAATGTATTAAATTAACTAGCGCCATTGACGAAGGCGGCTAAGAAGAGGAAGATAAAAGAAGACGATAGAGAGAGGATAAGGAAGACCCGAGCGGCCTAAAAAGCGGGGGAGGAGGGAGGCGATCTTTCTAGATTTAGAGCTATAAGTAGCGAGAAGCTAGCGCCTTCTAAAGAAATAGATAGTATCGAATTACCGGGTAATAATATAGATATAAGCTCCTATAATAAGGAAGCGTTTAGTAGGAATCTATTCGGATCTCCTTTACCTCCGCTAGAAAAAACTAGGAATATCGATACGCGCCTAGAAGGAATTAACTAGGTCGAAATACCTAGTTAACCTAATAATACCTTAAGCCTAATAGGGAGCCCTATAAATCTTAATAGAGATTATAACTAAGATAATCGGGTTAATCTACCTAGTAACCCTATTTACGGTACTAAGTCCCAATATATATCTATAGATATAGACGCTATAGGTATATCCGTATTAAGTATTACTCCTACCCTAGAAATCGACCCGGTTAAATCGGACTCGTTATATAAAAGAGCGAGCTTAGATACTAAACTCGCCCCTCTATCTAAGAAACTATATTTTGCCGGTAATAGCTACGAGGCTAAAAAGACGGCGGCTTATCGTAGGGTATTAGAAGAATTTAGGCGAGAACGAGACTAGAGAACGCCTCCGCGGGTAGATCGCGCTCTAGAAGTAGCTAGTATAGCTAATATATTACCGAAGGCTTTACTAAAGGTATTATTAAAGGTATTAGGTATTAGAAATTTAATAAAGACGAGGCCGAAGTCTCGGATACCGCCGTAAGTCGAGGGGAGTAAGGCGGTTATCCTAAGACTAACTATAGCCTAGTATAGTATCTATAGAATACCGTACACGGATACTAAGGAAGAATATAGTATATCTAAGGTATTAGATAAAAGCGGTCGTATTATTTTAGGAAAAGAGCTAGCGGAGGATAATAAGGATAAGATAGAGGAGGAGGTAAGGAGCTTAGAGGACTTCTAAGCTATACTAAGAGCCCGTAGTACCTATAGTATAGCGCGGGTTATCGCTATATATATAAGTAAGCTCTACTAAAATCGACCTAGTCGATTCTAATACCTTATAGTCGGATAATACGGAGGTAGACGGACCGGAGGTTCGTATAAACTAGAAGTATAATCTTAAGGTACCTCTAGGCGCGGGTACCGGGTAGGCTTATATAGAGTATAAAAATAGTAAATTTATATCTTACCTAGGGGATAATAATAAGGTGTTCGTAGAAGTACCTTTAGAAAGAATAAAGAGGGTTACGTACGATTATAAGTTCTATAGTAAGAGAAAGATAGTTATAAAGAGGTAATTACTTAGGAAAAGCTAGAGTAAGTAGAACTACTTTCGCAATTATAGAGTATTAAGGCTAATATTACTAAAGTACTAGTTACCGAAGAAGAGAAGGAGTAACTAATACGTAGTACTAATAGTAGTCGCGGAGTTAGCTAGTAAGCGTAAGGTAGGGGGTAAGGATAATATTTCTAAGTAGACGCCGAAGAAGGCGAGACTAGATAGAGGTAATATAGCCGAGGTATAGGGGGAGATATATATTATAGCTTCTAACTATATTAACTAGGTCGATATAAGTAAGGTAAAGAAAATAAGTAGTACGATATTATAGATAGAATATATAATAATATATACTATAGGTTAAGGGACGAGCGAGTAGGTACTAGTCTAATATTATAAAATTAATATAGTATTCGCTAGAGAGTAGTATTACGTAGCTTTTTTCGATACTTATATATAGCCCTCTCTATTAACTTTATAAACTAATCCTTACCTACTCTATCGAGCCCACGTGCGGCCCCTATATATTAATAAAAGGTTAGTAGATCTTCGCGGGTAGCTAGTCCTTTAGTTATACCTTTTTTATCGAGGTATAGTTTATACTAGGTAGCGAGGTTCGTAAATATAGCTATACTAGAATACTATTAGTAACTATAGAATACCTATCGCGATACTATTTTAGATAAGCGAAAGAGGGGCTTATACTTATAGTAATAGCGGCCGAGTTCGGTAGAGTTTATAATATTAACGTAGCCTTATATATAAGTCCAGATATTAAGGAAGTTTTCTAGTAAGAAACGTTTACTAAAGAACTAAACTAAGCGTAGAATATTAGAGGTACTACGAAGAAGTACGTCTTATTTAAGTTTCTTAGAGATATAGTCCTAGTAGGAGTATAGGTTAGTACCTAATTTAACGTAGTCGATTTAGTATACTTATTAAGTAGGGGTAAGTACCTCTATTAAAGTAAGTATATTATATTTATAGTTTTTAGAAGCGTCTTGGAATTTCGAGCGTACGTCTTATAAGATTAAGGCGTCGTAGTTACTAGTAAGGAGGATAGACTAAGCTACCGCGTCCTATCCGTTCTAGGTTTAGTATAGGAAAATATACTAGTAGATAGCTCGATTAAGGTATCTCGTAAGCTTATTAAATAAGAGTATAGTACTATTTCTATTATTAGTAA
This sequence comes from Venturia carpophila, assembly GCA_014858625.1. Lineage (NCBI taxonomy): Eukaryota > Fungi > Ascomycota > Dothideomycetes > Venturiales > Venturiaceae > Venturia > Venturia carpophila. The sequence continues at coordinate 2,151,360 of JACTAK010000002.1, read as the reverse complement.
ATTTACGCTTACGAATACGAATAGGACCTCGCTTAATACTCTAGAGTATAAGGGTACGTCTATAACTTTTATCGGGGTATTCTTTAGTATATTTATCGCTAGTAGATAAGCTAAAGCTAGAGTTATATTAGGAGGATATACTAGTAGGAGACTATTTAGAGATTTAACCCTAGTATAGTATATTACTAAGCGGGAGTCCGGAGTTAGAGGTTAGTATCGTTTATATACTAGATAAGTAGGGTATAGTATAAGCTTTCTAGTATTTAGCTAAAAGATTATAAAAACTATATTAAGGAAATCGACGTAGTCGATTATAGAAAGATTTAACTATAAGTACGTATACGGAGATAGCGATCTACTAAGGGGTAGGTTAGTTAAGATAGAAGGTACTAGTATAGTATATTAGTAAAACTAAAATAAAATAGAGTATATAATCGACCTAGTCGATTTAGGAGACGGCTCTAGCGCTAACTAATATTTTTTCTATATTATATATTTACCCGTTATCTTGCGGTTGTATAGCTAGATAATAGTATAAGTAGAAAGTAAGTCGAGGGAAATAGCGCGGTAAAAAAATAGCTAGAAAACGGTTAGAAAATAGTAAATAAATAGTTCTAGTACGGTAAAATACTAAAGAGATTATAGTATAAAAATAGAAAAAAAACTTTATTTAGAAGTATAAGTATATACTATAAATAGCTCCGCAGCGGAGCCAATTTATTAGGAAAGCGTTAGAAAAGGAAATAACGTAGAGTAAGGTAATAGTAAGAAAATAGTTATTAAGTAGATATTATTTATAAGGGGAATAGTAGATAATTTATAAGGTATTATTAGTTAACCGGATAAATACAGCTTAGTAGTATACTAAGAAATTTACGGTTGAAAAAGCCTTCACCCCGCGGCTATGTAGCCATCGTCACTTCAAGTATATGGACATGATGAGGAGGTGGCCATTCGGTGGCGATCATATCAGCTGGTATCGCTGTCTGCATGCTCATACAGAGCCCAAGGCTGAAGCATCAGATCCAGGTGCTGATGTCTCTTCATCAATTAAGGCTTGGAGCCTTTTGATTGGTTTTCAGTCAGTCTTGGGACCACCTGTGGACCTGATCCCGAGAGGAGGATCGCAGGCAGGAATAGGCGAATGACAGGACAGGATCAAAGTGGCTCCCTGGAGATTCGGGCGCTCCGAACTTTGGAAAAGGAGTCTACCTGGCAATCGTCCTTGGTAATTCCTGCGTACCTGTCCAGGACTCCAGGCAATCCCAAACGTGTTTTCTTCTTCTCTCTCGTCAATCGCAGCAGTGTGACCCTGGGGTATCAAGTGAAGCATCGTGCGTCACCACCTGGCTTGGTGGGTACGAACGGCGGGAGAAATTGCAACTTCAAACCCGTGCATTTCGGCCAGGCAGAGGACGGGCTTCTAGAAAGCGGGTACATACGCGGCATGGTTTGTAGCGCCAGCTACATCCCCAGGGACAGGCTGTCCAGGGCTGAAGCAACTATTTGATGCAACCCTCGAATTAGACGAAGCATTTCATTTCCTAATCTCTCAATGCTGTTTTGCAGGTAGAACAGCAGGATGATAAATGCTCCGGTACACACAGGACAAGTTTCCAACATCGGTTCTTGAAACTGTTGCCAACGTTGTGGCCACCCTTTCATGACAGTTACAATGGGGAAGCAGTCATTTTCAACCGTCAAACCGTTGAAGGTGACCGCTTTTTAGAGGCATGCGCCCCAGGCTACTGTTGCCCACATCGGATAGTCCCGCAAGACTGATTGTGGCTGATGTTGCCGAGTTATCAGAGTATTTTGGCTTGTTGTCCACGTTGCCCTCCGATGAGACATGGAGATGATGGGGGGCCAAGCCACCAGCGGTACGCCTGGCCAGGAGAAACAGGCTATATTGATAAAGGCAGGTTGGCAGGATCAAAAGAGATAATGCGACGACGTATTTCCTTTTTGTCTGCTGGGTTGTTGACTTGCTACTACCTAACGTTTGTGCTCGGGAGGGGTGAAACTTGAACGAACGACTTTTCAAAGCCGCAGAGGGGGGACACGATCGATTCGGGCAAATTTCTGGAAAGCTTCCATCATGCCAAGAGCTGTGACAGGCACCTCGATGGACTGTGTCCACAGACCCGTTATGACATGGTGAAAGGGGGGGGGGGGCGCCCTACGTCTCCAGCTACTACGTAAATAGACTGACTCGACTGTTTGCATCATGGGCAGGCTACGGACGGTTCTCCTGTGCCTTGCCTACTGGGTATGTCGATTCGTTCATCAGACGTTTCTGGGCCGGCTGTTGCTGGTGTGTCCTGGGGCTGTTCGTGATTGGCAGCAAAACGGCCAAACGCGAATCCTGATTGATGGCATGGAGAAATTGCGGGAGTGGTGCGAATCTTGCCACTATCTTGGTAATACGCGAGTCTGTGCCCAACAAGACGGGAGGCATTTGAAGTGCACCACAACCTGGCCATCGGGATAGTGGAGAAGCAGTGGTCTACTGCGGTAAAGTCTCGCAGTCTTGACTGAGCCCGAGGCGAGCACTGACAACGATCGAGGTGGAATCGGTCGTCTGCGCGAACATGGCCGCCGTGCCTCTGGAGTCCTGGACTGGACTTGTGGGACAACAATTGCCGACTGTGAGGCAGAGCGGATACATGACCTGCACATCGGGCGAACATGGTAAAGAGCTGTAATTATGCTTGGTAATATCAATTCTCTTGTGCCGCGGTAAACTGAACCTCGGGCAGTCGGGGCAGTCGGGGCAGTCGGATCGGACGTGTTCCCGTACTGGGCCAAGGCTGACACTCGAGTCAGCGGGTCTGATACCATCCTGCCGACCATCTAGAATGTAGAGGGTGATTCAAAAGATGCATTATTTTCCTCATGCTCACTTCGTACCGTGGGAGGATAAAAATCATGCAAGATTCGAGGCAGGGTTTCTATCACGTGACCGTGGTCGACCTCCCTAGTACCAGTAATGTTGCGCACATGATTGGCGCGATAGGATGCGACATCGCCACTGAGTAGATGGATCTCACCCAGGTCCAAGAGGATATCACTCCCACAACTCACACGTCGCAACGCAACTCAAAATGGAAGAGAACAAAGACAACGCCAACCCGACCATATTGCTACCGTCCGATCTCCCATCCCGCCATCGGGAGAATCTCGCCCTTAAAAGAAAGGACGGTGGCACTGGCCTGTTCGACACCCTCATCCCCGCTCACGGATACCCATACGATCCCTTTGCGCCTCCTGGATCACCCACTGCAGCATCTGAAGCGTCGGAACCGGACTCTGATGATTATGTTGAGCCCATCGACGAGCAGGAAATCTACGACCTGATTTCCACCATCTCCGACCCAGAGCATCCTCTCACGCTAGGTTCTCTCGCCGTTGTAAACCTGCCCGATATTCATATCAAACCTCCCACGTCACCCAAGTCCAAGTTCAGCACTGTGACTGTTTTGGTCACGCCAACCATCACCCACTGCTCCCTTGCCACGGTCATTGGATTGGGAGTTCGAGTGCGGCTGGAGCAAGCGCTTTCGCCACGATTCAGGATCGACGTCAGAATCAAAGAGGGAACGCACAGCACGGGAGATGCCGTGAACAAACAGTTGGGAGACAAGGAGAGAGTTGCAGCGGCACTGGAGAACGGCACTCTAATGAACGTCATCCGAAAGATGCTGGAGACTTGCGAGTAATTAGGTGTCGAGTCAGACAGAACGTGGTTCGGTCCAAAGAGCGGGAAGATCGATCTCGGAGATGTCCCAGTTCGTTCTGCGATCAGTGCCCAACGACTCCTGCTGCGGTAAATGCCGTGGCCGAAGTTTGATCAGCACGGTTTTCGACATGGCTACGATACCGGTTTTCTTGATTCTTGGGGTGTAGAAAAGCCGAGAATACTGCAGAGTCGATCTGGGTCGGGTGGCGTTGCAGAATAGAAAACGGCATATCCATGCACAGCACGCGCGATGTGTGGAAGCGCTGACGGTGGGGAGGAACAGGGCTACGCACATCACCTCGCCCGTCGGCTTTTCACTTTCCACTCGACGAACACGGGAAGACTGAACACTCTCAAGGCAGTCCGTCTCTCATCAAGAGGCAGTCATCAGCGACACGGATGAGGATGGAAGAACTGAGTACATCCTGGACACAATATACCAACATGATCATTCCTCCAATCTCTTTCACATTTGACTATTGGTGCGCAGGTATACTCAACAACTCATTTGAGATGCTGTCTAGAAGAAGAACGTCCAATAAGTTCAAAAAGTATATACACTTTGCAAAACCGGTCGCCCAACCTATGTAATCATTCATTCCAAGGGGTATCAACCAACCAAATCTAGGATCTCCCTCCCAAATGCGCCGCCCAAATCGTGCACGCTATACGCCTCAACGTACATGCCCATGTCTGCCCAAAGCCCTCCTATGTTTCAGGAAATGCCTCTCATACGCCACCTCCCTCTTTGCCTTTGCCTTTGCCGGGCCCCGGACCCCGCCTGGTCTACCCCCGCCAGGGAAATCACTGGCATCCAACGGCTTCCCATTGATCTCGGAGGGTGCTGGTGTTGGTGTTGGTGTCGGTGTCGACTGCGGTGGGGAGGAACGCCCTGTCGTTGAAATCTAAAGCGCCACACGTCAACATCAGCCTTTGTTGTTCCTGTCAAGGAGAGCTATGCAACCGTTTTTATGCGGCCGGGAGCAGTTTTCAGGGGGCCGTACAATTGATTGTGGGTTTGGTAGGTCCGTTGCTTGACCAGCGAATTCAACCGTCGTTGTCATTGTCATTTCCACCGTCACGACCTGGACGCTCTGCGCGATGCTCGAGGCAAGTCCTGATGGTATACTTGGTGCTGGTGCTGTCATCGTCACCATTGTCGATGGTGTGAGACTTGGTGGGACGCCTTGGGTGTAGGACATTGTGGACACTGTTGAAGGCAGTGGTGCGGCTGGTGCGGAACCGATGAAGCCACTATTTTGCTGATATACCTTTACCGAGTTGACGTCCCAGTACGCACCGGCGAAATCGGCGGGGTTGTTTTTGACGTAGTCTTCGCAGGTGGCTGCTTTCTTGGAGCATACGGCATCGGATTGCCATACTTCTTTTTGGCCTGCCCATTGACCACAGAAAGTGGTGTCGAAGACTATCGTTTGGTTCTTGACGAAGGTGTCGAAATCGCAGCCAGAGAAAAGCGCCAGTGGTGCTCCCCAGCCTGTGGGATCAGGGTTGCCGGCCACAATATCCGCTGGAATGTTGGAACGTACGAAGTGGAAGACTTTGATGGATTCTCCAGTCCATTCTGTGGCATAGACTCCGCCGCCTTCGTTGTTGAAGCCATCACCATAGGTCATGGTGTCCTGGGTACCAATACCACAGCCGACATTCATCCCCTGTCCAGGCGCATTGATGTCGCAATTACTCGTCTTGATGGATCCGGTAAACTTTTGGTTTGCGTTCGCAGCGGCTGGGGCCGACGAAAGTTGGCAGCCTGCTCTTGTATGCAAGGTCATGGCATTGGTCTTCCCTGAGTTTACGCCTTCGATGATGTCGATTTCACCACTACGCCCCGTTAGTTGGTTCGGCATCCACGGCTCAAATTCATACTCACTTCATTGGCCAGTCTGGACCGATGGTCCAAAACGCAGGCCAAGTACCACAAATGGACCCGGGCATATGCGCAATATCGGCGATGATAAGACCTTGGTTGTACGACTGTTTCGATTCGAGTCGCACACTCATTCTGCCATTGGGAGCCGGACTCGAATGCTCAACCCCGAACTTGACTGAAGAGCCATTGGCAGAAATGATGCCAGCCGATTGCGCCGTGTTTTGATCCACGAATTTTACTGTGCTGGGTCAGTCGTGCACAAAGAAACCTATAGATGCTCCTACGCACCAGTGCCCTGCGTAGGATCGTCCCCGGTGAAGAAGTTGAACTGTTGGAAGAAATTGGAAGGAGTGTAGGCGTCTTTGAGAGCATAGCCAGCTATGCTCGTCCTCGTGAGCGAGAGTAAAAGAATGGATGTCAACATATTGAAAGGATTGAAAAGACTGCGAGACCTAAGCGCCAACCACACACCGAGAAAAGAAAGAGTATATGTACAGAAGTATCACCGGGATGGGGAGGCCGTTGTGAAGGAGGATAGAACGATATTATTATATCCTTTGGGGGAACAGCCCCCTTGACAGGAACAATTCTAGAACCTGAGAAACCTAGCTAGCATCTGAGCAGATGGCGTTTCCGCTGGCGCGATTCTTTGACAGTTGGCATCTTGTCTCTTGATTCCGAACAGGAGGTGTTTACAGGTAGCGAATGAGATAGTACCCCACGGCTCTAAGGTACTCCGAGGACGAGTACCGCGTCTAGGGTGAAGCAAGAACAGGAAGGATGGAAGGACCAAGGCTATCGGGATGCATTCTCAGGAGCAAAAGATTCATCTATCCGCAGGAGTGAGCATGGCATCCAATGATATCGTCCCGACGCTGAAGTACGTTTCCCGTCTCAACTCCAGGCGCAAAACATCGTCCAAGTGTGGCGCGTTCAGTATCAAGTACTGGTCTCAACTGCCTCTGCTATCGCGGCGAACGCGCAACTATCCTCGGGGACGGGATGTAAACAGGAGAACAATCCACCCCTATTAGACTGTGTTTTGTCTTCTGATCGTGTATGAAAGACCATCTGCTGGTATTGGTTGGTCCAACATCTTTACCCCTGCCTCAAAACTTGTTTCAAACTCGCGTTCGAGAAGATTGTAGACCAACGAGCCATCTTTGTCGTCCACGTCCCCACACGTTCTTTCTTTTGCCATCCTCTCTAAATGCGTGTATTAGAACAGCGCCGATGGGCTTGTGGAATTGGAAAAGATCTGGATGCGGTCGAGCTGGCTCAATAGGGGATATCCGATCTTGATCCGCTTGTTTCCGGCGGCAACCTGTTTTGCGCATTGATCCGCCGTCCAGACCGTGCCATCTTGCGCGCTCAAAGGGTGGTGGTGGACTTGCAAACGAAAACGGATGAAGGAGGAGGATGTTCGAAGGATCAAAGGTTCAAAGCGGTATCAGGAAAAGGGCACGTGCAAGCAAACAAAACCATGTGCCAAGCAGCACCACTCCCAAAGAGGATGCGATCATGTTCTGAGGGCATCTTGGGTTCGAATTCCATCTCTTTGTGGCCGAGCATGTATATGGGTATCCTGCGCCAACTCCAATCCATCCTAGTCTAATACATCAACGTTTCATTCCAACTTCCTGTTCATACGGCCTCTCATTACCGACAACAATCAAGCCTTCTTTGTTGTCACCCCATCTGTCCCGTGAGAGCAGTCCAAAGTCTCTAGCGCGACAGACAGATCCGTAAGAGGCCCTCCTGCACGCCTCCTGTGATACCCCGAATCCACCAACACACGAAATCGTTCAATGCCTGTCCGACCTTGCCATCATTCATCTGGCACACCGAGTTCCCGAGGCGAACCGTTGACTTCATCACGCCATCCACTGTGTTGACGCCGGATGCAAAGAGTCGCTCGGATATTCGGTTCTGTCGTTCGTACTTGTGCGCTGCTGCCGCGAGGACGTTTATATATGGGATCAGGAATTGGAGCAGGATGAACATCTGGACAATAAACGTGGCTATAGCGCGGTGCAGCAACGAAGGTGGCTCCTCGCTGTTCTGTCCTGCCAGTCGCTTCTCAGCTGCGTGCACAACTTCCTTCGAATTGTTGTTGACTTGAGACAAGTCTAGCACGTCCTGTGGCACAGCAGCCCAAATGCTTATCCTTTCCTCTGGCGTCATGTTCGTGGGCAATCCGCGAAGGAGGTAAGTGATGCCATGCACGTAGAGCTGACGGCTCAACAATGTAGCGCTGCTGCTACGCCGTCTACTGGGCCGAGTGGAATCTTCTTGTGCTGCAAGATTGAGCAGGCTCAGTCCTGGGATGTGTCAGAGACCATGTTCGAACGCAGCAGGGCCATTGCATACCTTGATTGGCAAACGTCCACTTTATCCAGCTGCGCTTGCTGTTCTCTGTGTTCGGGTTGGATGAGCTAGACGATGGTAGCGAAACCACTGCATCTTCCAGGTCTTCGCTGTCTGAAATTGGCTCGGATAGAGACACTCTCGACGTATATCCCGGAGGAGGGATTCGAAATTCTGTGCTCGACCTTGGACTCTCGTCGGTCGAAGCACTGTACGATCTACTGTAGTGATGTACTGAGCGCCTTATCGAAGGGAGCCTGCGCAGTCTGCTTCGAAGGAGTTTCGGAAGCAATGCATAGAGTGTGGAAGGCTTATCGTCATCGGATGAGAGCGATAGTGGCAGATCCGTTGAGTAGCTCTCGATTCCGCGTTCCATGATCTGTTGTGTAATTTCGCTTGGAAGGCCGCAGAACCAGGCCTAGAGTGTCGAGGTGATCAGAGGATCGATGGCTCTGGAAGGTCGCTGGGTCATATCTTGAGATCCTACGGTGTAGATGGCGAGATAGCGACACAATCCACACCCGCGATGTGGTGATCCGTCCCGCTGTCGCGACTGTTTACCCTGCATGTGAAGATGTTGAAACTTGGATGCTTGCTTAGCGTTTCCGTGAGGAATTTTCTGGCGATTGCATGGTGGGGCACAGCGGTTCTGCTCCCACCATCCCCAATCATACCACAGTAAGCACTTGTCAATGCACGAAATGCATGTGAACGTGTCGAGCAGCGGTTGAAGGCTGGGGAGACATGTGGAGCATGCTTGGATCATTACTATCATTACTGTGTACATCCATGTTTATCCGCACCTGCAACTCCGTTTGTTCGCATTGGGTGGGGGCTCTGAAGGCGACAACTTCTTCGGGCCAGGAGTGACACTGCGCGACAACAATACCCCACGGTGTTTGGTTTCTTCCAGGTGATGAGAATAGGATCGCGCTTGAGACCGGCAGCGTCCAAGGCGTCACTGTAAATAGTATAAACAGGATTTCCGGAACCACGAGTAACCAGAAGCATAATCCGTCTCAACGCAATCGCGTCAAGGTTTCTTCGCCTCCAGGTCCATCTACGCCAAGCTCGAAAGCACGATGTGTATCATCGCCCACTGAGTCCATATTTTTCGCGATCAAAATGCTCCTTGATGGTATGTACCCGAGATGCTCGACGGCCTGTTTCATAAATTCGTTCAGCCTCGTACATAAGAAGCCAGTCGGTGAACCCTTCTTCGAGGTCTACCGACCAGTAAGAGGACTAGTGATTTTGTCTGCCAACTCTCCGCCCTCCTCACCGATGGGGTTCTGCATGGCTCCACCACCTATGTTGCCGAGGGTATTCTTAAGATCCTTAACGTCTTTTTGGTCGGACGCTGGGATCTTGGAGATTTGATCTACCCCACGTTAGAAGGGATCTGCATAATCGCTTCAAAATACAAGTCATGACTCGCCTTTCATCATGTACGAGGCTTTGTTCTCTCCCATCGTTTTTAGGGCAGCCTTTTCCATCTTGCGTTTCATTTCAGGTGGGATACCGAAGAGGTAGACGGCTAGACCGAGGACAGCGAGGACGCCAGCTAGGCCCGTAAGTATGGTTGAGGTGGTAGGCATGTTGTTATCTTCTTCCAGAGGGAGCGAGGCTGAGGCTGGGATGGTTGAGAGTGCTTGTAGGAGCGATACGTAATTTGTTGAATGCCAAAGCAGAGTGGAACGATGTGAAGATAGGAAGGTCGAATGCGAGCTGCAAGTTTCTAACCTGCTATCTCTTAAGCACTTGCGTAACTTGAGCTTTCCTTGGAAGTGTCCAGGTGTCCCACACCAAGATTCCAGTTCCCACAGTCGTATGACGTAAAAACCTTGCCAGCTCAGCCGTGCTACGAATTACTTGCGGATTACCTTCAAAGTTGTGAAAACACCCACAATCTTGGCCATTTGATTGGAGAGGTCTACGCGATAAACAAGTGCTTTCTTGGAACATCCTGATCTACATGCTTCTCTCGGTCGTTCCCGCAGTTTACACCACGTTGTTATCACGCGAGCATCCTTTCAGCCTTCAGTGTCCAGACCTTCTATTGCGATTTAATCCTGTTGGCCTCGCCAACCCGCATAACACCAACGCCGTGCTCATATACTAACTTGCCTCCAAGGAATGCTGAGAAAAGGAGCGAAAACAAAAGACCGGCGCTAATGAGAACTCCCGTATCTGTTGGAGCATTTCCTGCAATGGCTCTCCTTGTCCACCAAGTATACCCAGTACCCACAATTGCAACGTCGTTGAGAGCAGCGTGCAGGAAAGCGATCTTCAGTTTCGGGTGCATCTTTTGAACAGTCGCAGCCTTGTTTTGAGACTTCTGGAGTTTGTTTGCCATGTCCTGACGCTTGAGCATTTCCATCAGCTGTTGAATGCCACTAAGGACTGCTGGAATGCCGGTTATGATGCCTAAGATGCTTAGGTAGTATGAGAACCGAGCAATGTCGCCGAGCAAGGGAGCAGTGTCGTAGACAGAAGCCACGAGTTTGGCAGAGGAAGGGTGTGTGGAGAGGCCATAGGTGATGTCAAGGGCGTATGCTAAGCTGAGGAAGGCAATTGGGAAGTGCACCGTCGCTGGGTGAATTGGGTGGCTATAAGCATTGCATGTCAGTGCTGCTTTGGGTGTTGGTACTTCTTACTCCTTACCTGTCGGAGCTCATGATTTCTATTAGACAGTACGAAATCGTCTATGTGAGGACCTGTGTGTTGAAGCAATTGAGGAGCAAAATTCTCCAGCTTGTAGGGAACAGCAAGTGTGATAAATAGGGGAGCTGCTGCCAGTTATGATCACACAGAACCGGAACTGCCCCAGACAGTAAGGCTGGGGAACCGCGGGGAGCCGAGTAGTTGACTAGCATTACAAATATCCACCGTGATTGATTGGTTGAAGTACGCATCTCTCCTGACTATTCTTCTGGGCATTTTCTCTCAAGGACGAATTAATTCGCTGGCGCAAATCAAAAAAAAGTCTCACGAAGAAGCATAATCTCAGCGTCTACCAGTCTTCCCAAAGTCATGCAGTGTCCGAGAGGAGTATGCATCTCATACAAGACGCCACAATCTGGTGAGGTTTAGGCTATGCCAGATTAAACCTAGAGAATGATCGTGTGAGCAGATCCCGTAGCTGAGAGGATTCTTCGACGAAATTCGGATGTGCTATTCGTTATCTAGACAAGTCAAGAATGCCACTGACGCGAGTGGATCCTGGATGCATCTGCCATCAAAAAGACAGCAGACATTCCGTGACTCCGTACCCAGTAGTGCTATCCACCACTCAGCGTATTGTACATTTTCGCTCAAGACCAGCGGCATACGCAAGCCCCTCTACAAGAAGCTGTTGATTAAAGTGACCACAGTAGTGTAGATCATTCCCACAACGCCTATTACAATCAATGCAACATCCCCAATCTTTTCCCACCGAGTTTGCGCAACGCCCATGTAATGCAGAAGTGGTGGATAAATGTAGACCAGAGGCACACAAGCAAAAGATCCAATCAACGAAACAAATCGGTCCAAGTTGCTGGATCCGACAATGGAGATACCGCCACAGACAAGAACGACCGCAGTCCTAAAGACGTTCTTCTTCCACTTCGTCATCACGTCTTTTTTTCCTGATCGCCGACCAAAGACCTTTCCTTCGATGATACGCAAAGCTGGGTAAAGTTGAACCGGCGTTCCCGCTAGCACGGCAATCGAGTACAGGAACTGAACGGCGTTAACTAGCTTGCTGTCCTGAGGATAATTGGAGATGATTTCGATATGAGTATCGGACCCGAAGGTTGCGTAGCATAATACGCCCACTGATGTGAAAATAAGAGTGATGATGATCATGACCGCCGCGAGCAGCCACTCAAAAGCTTGAGGCTTTTTCATGGATGATTGAATGGGAAGAATGAGGCCGATACCTTCGAATGTGAAGATGGCGGCGCCAATAGTCAAGGTGTAGTCTCGCGGGTTGAAAAGCTGGACTGTCTTGTCGACCCCTTTTGTGGCGAGTGTGGCGATGTCGAAGTAGTAGATGTAGGTGAGGCCGATGAGAATAAACACGTCGGCAAGTAAAGCTACGGGACCCAGTTTGGAAATGTTTCGGATGAAGGAAAGCGGGATGAGAATGACCAGCTGCAGCGCAATGATCGCCTTGATCGGCAACGGACTCGTGCCTTTCACGACCGCCTCGAGGAAAGAATAGAGGTTCTCAGCCACGAAGACAATTCCAGCACACACGAAACCGATCTGAGATATCCCGACGGAGGCCAAGATTAATGATCTGAACTTAGGACCTCCGATTGCCTGTCCAAGCTCGCCATAACCACCTCCGTACTGGGTTCTGCACTTGAGCAGTAGATGGAAAGCGAGCATGGACAACGATGCAACCATCAACATGGTAATCGACGAGAAGACGATTCCTCCATTGTTGAAAGCCTTGGGTAGAAACATGATTCCGGTCCCAATGAAGGCTTTGAGCAAAGTAAAGAAGGATTGCATCATTCCTGCATCGCCTTTCTTTTCTCTCCTTGAGCTCTTCCGTTTCCCAAGAAGTGGACGACGTTCGGTGGGTTCATCAGCTTCCGTCCTCGATTCGTCTTCAGCCTCGTCCTCGTCCTCGTCCTCGTCCTCCTCAAAGACCGATTCGTTATCAGAGTCTTGCAGGTCTTCGCCAGCGAAAGCTCCATACAGATCGAGAAATTCGACAAAGTTCCTGGTGATTGGGGTCTTTCTTCCGTAGTATGTACTTCCCCTTTGCAAGTTTTGACGAATGAACGCTCGTCGGAACCCGCCTGGTGTCTGTTGCTCAGAGGCACTCGCATCGACCAGTCTGGACTCAGCATCTTGGGGATGGGAGAAAGTTGCGGCGCGTTTTTGTAATTTGGCTCGTGCATTGATCTTGAACAAATCACGATGTATGTCTCCGCCCTGGAGTCGCAGCGATGATTCTCCTTCATCTTGGACGAGGTTGGGGACCGAGGCAGACAATTCTCCAGCGCTGGGGGGGTTACCGTCAAACTCTGCATTGTATTCTGGGGGCAGATGTTTGGAGACGACCTCAGCCTCTGCCTGCTGTTTGTTCCCTTCGCCTGGCGCTTCTGACATTGTCGGGAATCGAGGTGGTGATACCTGCTTGACCATAGGGTGAGGAGCAAGGGGGACTGTTCCTGCAGAATGCAGATCAAGCAAGAGGCGTCTTTGTCACTTGTCGAGCAGAGACATGGGAGGAACTGGATTGTTGTTGCCGAGGAAAATCTTGCAGCACCTGAGGCACCTGAGGCTGCAGTGGTCATATGACGTCCGTTTCATTACGTAAAGGTCTTCATTGGGCCGGGCAGATTCGGACCGGGGCTGCAGCGGGGCTCACGAACTCCGATTCTGGCCGCTGGAAAATACAAACACGTGACCAGACTCTACTCCGTATGCAGCGCGCATTCAAGGCTCACCTCCTATTCATCCCTCTTTAGCATTACTTTCTGGCTTGGCAGCCGAAGCGAATCCCAATCTCGGTTGCCCGCCGATTGGGTGTTCGAACACCACAAACAGATTCTTGAGAAACACGTCTCCCGCAATGCTGAATGGCATCCCGGTATCCCTTTGCATCCCTCCCATACACGTGTTGCCAATGCTCTGGTAGTTCATGTTGCCCCCAGGCACAACTATCTTCTTCCCACTGACTGTGAGAGTGATGTCAGGCAGTTTGGCACTGCAAGGAAAGCTCCACCCGCCAGTCAATGCGCTGAAACTGGCTCCCTGAACTTTGGCGTAGTATGCGTCTGCGACCTTGGCTGGCACATACCACAGCGAGGAACCTGTGTCGGCAATTGCGTTTATCGTGATGGGAACCTCTGCTCCCGATCCGACCGCGAAGCCAGTGACGGGAAAGTCCCAAAACCCCTTTGTGCCCTTGACATTGGCCCACACAATCTCGCCAGTATATTTCGACTTGTCCATGTAGCCGAAGTCGTACGAGCCAACTGCTCTTCGCTTTAGCGACACGGTGAAGAGCGGCGCTGCGAGTTTTGGCCTGATGTTGTCGAACCAAGTCTTCTGCTTGGACGGTTTGATTGTGTTGAGCTTGCTGAAAGCAAGACCGAGTAGGCCATCATTAGCGGGGTCTTTGGAAAAGGTCTTTGAAACGGTAGAGGCAGCTTCGACAGCCTGGTTGGGCACGGTGAGATCACCAATTGAGACCTTGTCGAGATACACCTTGCCATTGGCTCCGCTCCTGTCTCCATAACGAATCGTCCACGAATGTCCTTCTAAAGCCTTGCCACCTGATGTATCATAGACTCGGTTTTGTGGTCGACCCGTTCGCTCGGTGGTAGGTTGTAATGTGGAGAATACCCATCTGTGTATTCCGTATTAGCAGCTTCGACGCGTGGGCACAGTCGATTGGAAAAATGCTTCCTAGCATGTCAGATGGGAGACTGGTGCAACGTACAAATCTGCAGAACCAGAATCAGGGTCGAGAGTAAGATTATGGTTTCCGACCTGAACGTTAATCAGATACTCTTTGTCTCCGCCGATCGATTTCGCGGGCGCTGTGGCTGCGCCTTCATCAGGTAAATCCCGTACGGCAGCCTCAATGTACGGAGGAGGCTCAACATTGTACTTGTTGTATGTGTGAGTTATTTCATCGAGCAATGACCGTGGTACTTTCCGATCGACTTCGATCGTTTGGAGGCTGAAAGTCTGCTTCGCTGCCAATTGGTCGAGGGCTTCTGATGGCGTAGGTTTGCCATTAGCAACGCCCAAAAGGATCGCAGAACTGATCAAGGAGAAGGATAACATTTTCGACGACCTGTGAACCTGAGGCAAAGAACGAAGCGGTACTCACACACTTCCTCAGGGCTCACGCACGATATAGCCTCTACATTTGCCCCATCGGCGCCAGTGCATGGAACTCCAATGTGCTCGGGCATCCCTGGACGGGGGAATTATTACAATAAATTGGACGAGCCACCCAGATGCGGCATATTGCATTTTGCTAAGGATCATAAATTCAATTGGAGCTTGGAGCGACGTGAATTCCTGCGCAGCCCAGGTCTATTCATTCTCAATCTGGAACAAACCATGCGCAGTCAATCCGTCTCCGGAAAAGCGAGCACGACGGGTCTCTGACGGCGTGTCTTGCCACCTTGAACGACGATCATAGACGTCCTGTGGATGAGTAATGCATAGTGGTGGTACTCTTCGGCATGGGACAATTCTCTCGGCAGATAGGAGTACAAGTACTTTCTATGTTCACGGTAGATTGAAACACAGCATAAGCTGGATGAACGATACCTCTTATGTGATAGCATGTCTCAGACTTCAGATCTTGGACAGTCCACGGCGACATGGCGAAGGCTGCGCCAAGCGTGGTCTACGTACTCTCTGGTATTTTCGTTATGGTGAAGCAGCTTTTGTCTCGTATGCTTGTCAGCGGCTGAGGTTTCTGTGGCTTCTGTGGTTTGCGTCTGATCACCTGGCGGGATAAACTCCTTGGGGTGCAATGAACAGATTGGGGTTGACAGCGGGTGGGGTTCTGGTCGCGTCTTGAATATATGGATTGAGGTCCTGGCGCTCAGACATCACGTGCGAAAGAATGCCCTCTTGGGATGCCCCTTTTGGAACTCCACCTCACTTTGGGCTCGAAATGGTGAGATTTGTAAACAAAACTCGTCAGCGTTGATTGATATACGACAGTACCTGAGGAACTTAGTGTGGTCAGAGGTTCAGCTTATCTACCTCCCCCTTCGAGGAGATGACAACACACATCCTGGATAGCAGTAGGAACAACATTCGCGCAGTCTCTGTCCATGAAAAGTTCTGAGATGGTGCATTCAATTTCTCAGATCGTTCTCTGAGCCATTCATGTGATCCTGCTCTCTTCTTCAACACCACTCACAATCACCTCCTCAGCAGGAAAGCTGTTTCGACTCACAGGAATCACAGATTCGAACAGCAATTGGAAAGGTTCATAGAATGCCTTGAAGTAAGCAGAACTCCCAACACGACCGTCCTCCCGCATTGTTTTGAGAGAAGCATACTCGGCACTGGTTTCAAGCATCCTCGTCATCGCTCATACTCTCCTCTCTTTGCCATGTCTAGATTTCTCCTCGTTTCATAGTCTTCCAGGTCTCGCTGATGATCTCTTGCCTCTCTCTCTCTCTCTCTCTTGCTCCTCTATCTTCTTGCTCCCTAAGTCGACGCTCAGCTCGATTTCTATGGGCTTCTCCTCTATACTCGTCGTGGGAAAGGATCGTTTCGGCTTCAGTGTTGACACTGAATCGCGCAGCATCTCGGTTGTAACCATATCCTGCAGGCATGTTCCATGTTCCAGTGGTGAAGATTGAGGAGGCCACAGAGGGAGCCGCATGACTGAGAGTTTTACCAAGGACTTCGAGTTGCTTAGATCGCATTGCATTGTCAATGCCACGAGCATATCGCGGAACATGCCTTTCAGACTCATGATTTGCTGAGTAGACCTGGAGGTCCGGATCACAGCCAAATGTACCTTCGAGTTCGGTTTGAGCGGCAAAAGCTCGTGAATCCGATCTGACGGGAGCGCGTGTTGGCGAATTTTGATAAGCACGGGGTGAGTTAGGCAGTCGACACTCAACAAGCTCCACATCGTCCACGAATTTGTGGTGTCGTATAGGGGACGTCGGCATTGAGCGCGGACCAACATTGCCTTGCTGTAATTCTGATGGTCCACGCTCAAAGTCTAGCTGCGCCAAAACTGTACGTTGTCCGTGATCTTCCCACCATCTCTGCATCACGAATCGATGTTCTGCTTCATTTACCGCGCGGTCCTCGTCATCTCTCCACTTCAGACTGTCGTCCGTCAACACAGTCGCGTCTCCACTCCATTTGCGCCTCAAATTCGTGGAAAGCAAGGCTTCCCTGTCTTCTGGTGTGAGGCTCCAAAACTCATGCTTGTAAGTCAACAGCCTCTGGGGCGGAATGTCTCCTTCTTCATAACTAGATTCCAAGTGCGGCTGCTGCTCCGCCAATATCTGCTCTCTCCGACGGTTCTCCTCTTTACTTCGGTGGCCTTCTTCCTCCCTTCGACAGTCTTCCTGTTCGTCTTTCTTCAGCGGTTGGCGTCGTCTATGCCTCACCAACAAGGCGCAGATAGAGATGAATAGAACGACAGATCCAATGACGGCTCCTGTGATAATGGCAATCTTCGCCAAGGATTCTGGACCGGAATATCGTGGAAGAAGGGTCAACTGCGAATAGTTTCCCATTTTAGAGGTGCGCGCTGAATGGGCCATAACTATCTGAGTAGAAGTGGTGCAAACAGCGAGCATTCTGTGCTGGAGGAAGATGTCCAGGTTCAGGAGAGGACCAATGTGTTGGCAGTGTCAGGTAGTCATGTCCCGTGATTACATGTCTTCAACATATGAAATTAGTACAAGGACGAAGCCGCTCCAAAGCGTGCATATTGAGCGTTCAAACACAAGTGATGGAAAGGCGAGTCCAGCTTTGATTCCTTTAAGCCATGGGAGAAGTGATTGTGCGTGACCATAGCACATGGGGTTTTGCTGTTCATGGTTGTCAAAGTAAACTCATCTCTTGAGCTGGATTTGCAAAGTCTATCGCAAAGTACGAGCTTTCGCGAGGTCCAGTAGAAGTTAGAACCCAAGCTCTTCACTGTAATGGCAGGAAATTTGCCGGACGCTCGTCGCCATCTTCTAATCCACGCCAATTGGTACACAAGGTAAGAATAGCTGCGTGAGGTCCACTGGAGCAGCAATGTGATACGCGATAGTAGATAGTATAATTCACATCTCTGTTCCTTTACGCAGCTGTCGCAGAAAGAGGTAATGATCACCTGCAAGACTATAGCAAGTCTGGGTGAGCCGGCATCATCAAGATAGAGGCTGATGAATGGACTTGGGGATGTTGTTGATGGTAGATTTGCCTCGACCGAGGTCGAAATGCAGTGGCCGTTCAGGATCTTCTTCCTTTTTTCTCCTGGCTCCTGGCACTTCAAAACAACAAAGCAACATACGTTTGAGGCCAACATATGAGTATGCCTTCTTTCGACAATACTTATTTTAGTGGCATATTTGGACACCACATTGTTAATACTAATAACCCTGCCCGCGTGTTCTCGCCACAGAGTGTCACTAACGCCACCTCTACTAGTATGCACCGCCAGTGACCGTTGACTGCTAGTCATGTGGAGTCCTGACCAGCATTGCCAGCGTATAATTTGTGTTTTCAGGGGAATAGGGGGATATAGGGTCAGTATGGTGCCCGACGAGGAGTTCAACTGCATCTGCGAACCTTGCAACAAGCCCATTACCAACCTTTTTCTATTCGGAAAGCTCCGCTCATTATCTTTGAAATGGAGGACACAGATATCGGCATGCTAAGCTTGCTCACACACAACCAATACCTGGAAAACAGGATCAAGGGTACGATCAGAACTGGTTTGAGCGATGCCATGACTAACATGCTGAAAGAGAATCTGGCATCAGTTGGCAACATGCCGTCGGCGGAACTTAACGTCACCACCATCCTTAGGCGCTACGACTATGACCCGCCCTTAGTCCAGAACTGCGACTTTTGCCCAGAAGAGAAAAACCACTTCCACATCTGGATCGTTGTCACCAGGCTTTCGCCAGGCTTGACCGAATCCCGTGTTCAGGTCAATCACGAAGAACTGGTGTTAGGAAGGTGCGGTCCTGAGTTCGCGATCCACCAGGGGCTTTGGAGCACTTTTCTCAAGATCAACAGGAGGATTGAGCTGCTGACAAAGGATAACGTGCCCGTCGTTTCATGGAAAACGCCCCAAGGTTAGGCTCAACTCCTCATGTTACAAACAGGAAATTGACAAGGCTACACGTGTTAAGTGCATTTCGAGTAAACGAGTCTCAGGAGAAAGAACATGGAGAAAAAGACGGTGTGCTGCTGTGCCATCTTTGAGGTACGGCGATTACCAGGATCATCACTTTTGAAGGACGAATGTAGGATATGGTAAGAAAGTGTGGCACCATATATTAACAAGGTTCTGAATACTCCAGTCTACACGCGAAATCTGTTTCTGTAAATTTCTAGTGATCTACAAGCAGCGCTTGATCAAATTTTTACCATCATCAATCTCGACTTGAATAATTGACCTTGAAGTGACGGTGTTTACCTAGGCGTTCCGACTGCAAGTCGAATCATTTTCTGCGACATTCTTTGCCAGTCTCTCTCACCTCAGCAACAATCATCTCTGAACTTCCTACAACTCCGCTAATCTCACCAAATAACATCTCTAGTTGCGATCAAAAGTCATGTCGGAACTAGCCACCGAAAACCAATATCTCGAGATGAGGATCAAGGGTAATAAATGAACATTTCCCCGAATGACATGATATTCTGACCGATCTTCCAGAAAATGCGGCTGCCCTTCATCGTGGACCAGTCAAAGACTTCGGCATCGTCACTCGCACAACCAGATGCCCACACCACCCAACCGGCTATCAAGCCCTCCTCGTCGCACACGATGCCAAGGAGTACATTCTTACGTCTTCGGAGATATTTTATAGCGAAGGCTTGATGGAGGGTTTCAACGATGCCCTCTTGGACCTTCTTGAGAAGGTGTCGTGTGAAATTGAGAACGGCTATATCAAAGAGTTCTGACAGTTGTGCGTCATTTCAGGATCAAAGTGCAATTGATGGAACTGATGATTTCAGATTACGTTGGAGGCATCGCTGTCACCGGAAGCAAGATTACGCAGTTGCAGAAAGCTTTTGGCGGATGGAACAAAATCGGAAAGGGCTAGTGCCGTCATGCTGACCAGGCATTGCAGTCATCTGGATCAAAACTAATCCGTGTTTCTCCTATTTTCTATCGAAACCCAAGTTCCACTATTGTCTCTCAAAATGCTATCTTTCTGATGCTTGCATGGCTGAGGACTGCAATCAGAAAAAATCTGGAGCCATCTTTGCTCGGAGGATTTGGCTAATGGACACTCCCGCGCTCATAGTCGAAAGGGATCTCGGAAAACGCTACAATGGCTGCCGCTCCTCAAGACATGTAGCGAGCAGAACTGGGTGAGCATGTACCAGAACTTTACAGTGAGCTCATATGGATAACGTTCTGCCAATTACACAAACTGAACACTGAGATCCATACAGCAGTCTCAGCAAAGATCGATGATGCTACATCTCTAGTTTTTGGAACTTATTGCGTCAATGGCGACCTCAATGAAAGACTACAATATCATTCAAGTAACTACAAAGACAGCAGAGGCAAGGCAGACGCGCTATTTCCTAGGGCTGGGATCACTAGGACGACAGCGTCAGGTAAGGAAGAGGTGTAACAAGCAGAGGAAGGAGCTTCCAGCGGATCGTTGATTCTCTTTCCTTCAAAACCATGTTGTTCCAGTGAGGCTCTGATCTGCAGAAGCTGCAGCAAGTTAGGAGTAGTATGTTGGAAGGCAGCATATACGGACAGCAGATCGCAATTGCTCGGGCCTCCATGCTATTGATTGCCTCTCTAGGTCTCTAGATCAAGAGCGAGGGTGGATTTGGCCTAAAGATGGCTAGAATATTTTGCGAAGCTGATCTCGATATAGCTGGTAGGTATGTATCGAAGTGCTGTTCGTTATTCCATTACAGTCCCGTGCTGGAGGCTTGAACAGTCGCACGCTCTTGCTCCTCACAGGCGGCAGTACCATGCTCTTTCCTTGTAAGAGGAGAATGCACAGCCGTATATATGCTGTAAACATCCTGCAAGATCAGCCACCACCATACATACAGCTTCAACAACCACATCAGCACATCAAAGTTGAGCCGCTGCGCAGCCCCAATAATACGAAATAAATCTACCATATTATCCGGCCGAGTTAACAGGGCCTCTCCATGGAACCTTCCACCACTCTGGCACCCTCAACCAAAGCCGGCCCAAAAACTGCCACCGATGATTCTCTTACCTGGAAACGCAGAGCTTCAAATCGAGTGGCAGCAAGCACTTACCGCGAGCGCAAGAAGGATCTCGCAGCCCAGAACAATATGCTCTGGGCTACGAACAAACGATTGGAGGCAGAAAACAAGCGGTTGGAGGCAGAGTTGACGTCGCTGCGAGCTCAGGTCGAGGGCCAGATGCGCAATGCTTTGGAACTCAGACTTGCCGCTGCACAAGCAAGAGAGGGCGGAGTCATTCCAGCCCTGACGGATAAGATTCGATGTGAGTAGACGCGTACACACGCGAGTTTAGACAGCTCCAGCTAATCACGGTCATCCAGCGGCTGCACTGCTCGCCTACGTCACCACTCGATCCGATGCTGATGCACCACACAACTGCTTCGTTGCTGTTGATCAGAATCGGTTGAGGGATACGTACAGGGCCATGGTCTTCGTGGAGCTTGCTGAAGGCCCTTCAGACATAAGACTGGCAACAGACCCTAATGGAACGCCGGCGACCGCGGAATCAACCATCAATCACGTTTCGGCCCTCCAAACCTTGCTTAGAATTGTTCAGAGACACAGGGACGAGATGATGCAAAGGTCGCAATTGGGTTTACTTCCTCGTCCGTGGTCGGCTGAACATGATGACGCTGAAGACGAAGATGAGAATGAATATTGGCATTCCCATGATTCTGTGTTTGGTTGGCTCCCAATTCAGCGGCAACCGTTTTGATCAGGGGGTCAATGAAGTTGGGGTTATTTGTTGAAGGACATATTTAGCATCTGTGTATCATACCTGGAGAGCATGCGACAAATGACGACACCCTCTCAATCAAGAGCTCCATACCGATACCACGAGTGCAATGCGGCTGCAGCACGTCAGGCCCTCAGGCCGTGTCCCTAGTACAGCTTGCCTACAACAGAAGTAACTTGACATCGCCCACCCTAGATCGATGTCACTCAAATCTGAGCCCGAAGTTCAGCGGTATCGATCTATGCTTTAGTGAACAGTAAGCAATCCTCTTCACATGAAGGCCAATTGTCGGATTGTAGTCAAGTCTCTCACAGGCGTCGCACACGATATTCGGCCGGCTCCATGCTGTTTACATTTTACGTCCATAAATATTAGCAATTCCGAACTTGTCCCTGATGCTTACCTTCCTTTATAATTGATAGGCAGCTGTCGTAGAGCATTCTCTTGATTTGGTCGCTCGTTCCTGACTTTACCGGAATCTCTGTTTGATCGATTGTTGAAAGGCGCTGAGCCGGGAGAC
Organism: Venturia carpophila; assembly: GCA_014858625.1. NCBI lineage: Eukaryota > Fungi > Ascomycota > Dothideomycetes > Venturiales > Venturiaceae > Venturia > Venturia carpophila. The sequence continues at coordinate 2,129,189 of JACTAK010000002.1, read as the reverse complement.
TCGCATTCGCGTGAGCAATGCCGTTCGAAGCGTCCAGACACTTTTTGATCCGGCAGACGAGCTTGCCCTAGAAGCCGAAAGCTGTCTGACCCAAAATCTCAAATGGCTCGGCCCAAGTTCTGCTGCACTTGCTCAGTCTTGTTTTCCGTGAAATTTGAAAGGCTCGACGCCGGAGGGGGAACACATGGATCAAACGCTGTGAACGAGGTAAGAGTATTTTCATTGTACATGTGGAAACATAACGTGTTCAGGAAATCTGTGCAACCGATTTCGTTCGATTTAGTCCCAGCTAGAAGATTTGTTAGTTGTCATTCAAGTCAATTGCACAATTGGTGATAAATACCCAGTATCCTTCTGCCGTGTAATACCGCCGCTGTTGCCCTTTTGCTCACCCGTCTTACCGCCTTCCACTACCAGCCTGTCCATTTGGAAGAACTGACTAATTACTGTTTGTCTCTGTAGCAATCATTTAGCATGGATCCTCAAAATTTAGCCCTTCGTCCTATCGTCATCCCAATTGACATTCCAAACAACTCTTACTTCCAACACTTGCCACCGACTTGAAGCACCCCTTTCTGCCCCATCCCCACGAGCGCAGATGTAAAAGCCGTATCGTCCTCCAAATTCTGCCACAATTTCCAAATCTTTAACAGAATGTTCCGATCTCTACTCATCTCGCTTCCACCATGCTTCCTCCTCCCCGTCTCTTTCTCCGTATCCTCCATCTACCCAACACCCTCCAAGCGAAAATATATCCACATACCTTCAAAACCTGCAGCTCCTTGTTCGCCTCCTCCAAGAACGACTTCACTTTGCCCTCATCGCTCTCGTTCTTGTGTTCCCGAAACGCATCTCTCGTCCTCCGTCGCGCGTACTCGCGGAAGTTATAGGCGGCGAATTGGGATGAGGTACGGAGGAGGGAGCGGTACTGTTCGCAATCAAATTAGCCACAGCATCTAGAGCGAGACAGCGAACAAGCGAGGCGAAAGTGTCGCAAGAACGTCGTCCGGGGAAGATCTGATATACTAGCTATGCAGATGAGAACGTACTAATGATCGCGCTTTAACAGCAGTCTCTGTCGATACCGCCGTCGCCATGGCTGTGATTATGGTGATTAACTTGCGCGCGCGCTCAAAGTCAAGTAGTTGTCGGTGTGATGCGTAGCAATCATCAGCATGGGAAACCAAAAAGTTGAGTCCACCGACTGGTTCGGTAAACCCTTGCAGCTCCGAGGACTCCAATGAGGTCACAGATAATAATCAATTCGCACTGTCCTCGGACACTTCAAGTTGACTACGATTGATGTTGACCACACAGGAGTGACAGGATTCATATCTCTGTTCTAGTTATGCTATTGCAGTGCTATTGCATATAGTAGTAGGGAGTACACCATCCAGATGCAGGCTATTACTCCATTCAAATGTCCACACCATTCCTCATCCGTCATTCTGCTCTGGAAAAACACTTATGAACGCCACCGTATCTTACAAGAGAAAGTGATTTTATGCCCCGCCAAATCCAATTGATAAAACTCCATTTGTTGCGTGTCACCAGCATTACACAAGTTCCATTAACACGAATAAGGTTCCCTCCTTCATCTATTTGCTACTCCTTGTGGCCTCATTGCCCTCGCTGGCTGGCTTGGGCTTCTTCTCCTCTTCTATGATGCTCTGCTCGTCCTTGGCTGAGCCTGCTTCACCAACAACAGGAGGCTGTTTCGAGGCGTCGCTCTCTGATCGAGCGTTGCCCGTGTTCGAGTTTGGTCCCTCCACATCTGGATGTGGTGGAGCCACCTCTCGAGGCGCTCCGTCTACGGGTCCTTCATACACCTCATTGCCTGCCGCGTCGACGATACGCGTTCTTGTCTCATAACGGGTCTGTTGATGGGTCAATAATTGTGCTGGATACTTTTCAACATCATGTTCATACCTGGAAGCTGACTTTGTCCTTCAATTCCGCCACTTCTTCAGGACTGAGTAGTCTGCCCTTTTCGTCACGGTACTCCACTCTTTCCTCGCGGTTGATGATTCGCGCGTCCCTACCCTGTGGAGGAGCTTGTTGTGGTGGTGGCGGTGGTGGAGGAGGGTTATCAGATTCTGGCGTTACATGTGCCTTCTTCTCTGGCTCTCCAACCTGGTTTCCAGCCGGGACCGCCGAAGCTGGGACGTTCGAGGCAGGAGTTGACTGTATGCTTACGTACGCATCATAGGACTCCAAAAAAGTGTTGCAATCCCAATCCCAGGTGCTGAAAAGTTTAGCTTTGTTGCACTCAGATTTCGTCCATGGTCCACCATATGCGAGAGGAGCGTATTGTGTAAAAACGAAAATGGAGATAGCAAGGAAGGCAACTGCTGCGGTCTGGCCAACAACAGGTTGTCTAAGGGGGCCCAGGCTGAAGCGAGAAAACAGGAAGTCGTAGGTTTGGCAGAGCGCAATGATGGCAAAATAGAGTGCGGGGAAGTAGTGGTGGAGGAACAGTTGACGGGCCATCAAGAAGAATGGGAAATAGTGAAAGAACCATCCGAGGACCGAAGTACCGACTTCATAATCAAATCGCTTGAAGGGAACGATCGAGTAATCGTTGCATCCACGTTGCCATCGAACAACAGCCAGAGCCTTGACTGCAGCGTATATCAAGATGGCGAGAGTAGAGGACCACCAGATAATTGGATTGCCAATGAGGTAGATCTGGCGATGGTCTTTGCCCCAGAAGTTGATTCCACGGCTCAAGATTGGCCATGCCGATGGGCGCGAATCCCAAGCGTGAGACTCGACAAGACCGGCATTGGTCTTCCACATGACTTGTTGAAGCTCCCAGAATTTTCCAAAGAATCCTAGCTTGCGGTAGTTGACCTTCTCAGCATCTTCGCCAATCAATGGGTGCTCATTCTGTTCGATGTACCACACACTGTTTGGGAGGGTTCCCCCTTTGGCGCAGGTGACTTCTTGCTGTTCGAATCCCCAGTCAGGGAGCTTGACCTTGTGCGAGAACAGCACACAACCAGTCATGAGGTGGACGAGCTTGAACTTAGTCTGAATTGTTCGCAAATACTGCTTACCGAGGCCGACAGACATAGGTTTGATGATCTCAACGCGGAAGAAGTCGTTGGCGTCACCTTCGAAGCCTTCATAACCGTAAGCAGTGACTTCCTGTTGCCAATCGGCCTCGGTGACTGGAGGACGCTGGTCGTGGGAATGAAGTCTTCGGTGAGTGGTAATATGGTATAGACGGAGGACGTCACCATCTTTGATCTTAGTCACATTCAGGAAATCCCATGCCTTTGGTCCTTCAAGCTTGGGTTCGTGCTCTGGGATTGTCTGATTTTCTAGAATCCAGACGTTGTTCTCATCCTTGTGTGGATACAGAGTGATCTGCTGTTGCTTGCTGCCGGTTGGGTACATGTGGTTGTGGGAGTGGAGATAACCGCCCTGGGTGTTGTGGTGGCGGAGAGAGATACGACTTCCAAATGCAACATCCACAGGCACATCTTGCATTGCCTTGGAGTTCAAAGTAGCCTGGAATTCCGATGACATAAAGCCGTCACCCTCGCCCGGGTTGACTAAGCACAGGAAGTGGATGCCAAACATAGCCATGTAGAAAGTGATTGGGATGACAATTAAGCAGAAGACGCGGGCAAAGAAATGCTTGAACCAGAGTCGCTGTCGCACGTTAGTAACTGCTGGCCGATGGACGCAAGGTCTACTCACTGGTGTAACAGTCTTTGTGTCTCCAAGGAGAACCCAAAGTTGTAGCATGGTCAATGATCCAACCCATCCAATCGTGAATAAGCCGACCCATTTTACACTAACAGTTGCACCGAGAGCGAGACCAGTTGCAGCAAGCCAGAACCACCATAGCGGCCTGAAAGCTTTCGCGGGTCCTTGCTCGTGCTGGTTTGTGAAGCAAGTCCAGGAGAGGGCAGTCAGGGCTGTGAAGATGACGAGAGGAGAATCGAGGAGGATGAGGCGCGACTGGGTGATCAAACCGTTCTCTGTAGCAATGATTAGCTTCAGCTTTACTGAGAGCAGCGCATAGCATACCGAAAATCAGAAGTCCAGCGCCGAGAGCAGCTGTCACAGTACGGCAACCAGTAGCTTTCAGCGTCAAGAACATAGTAGGAATGGTCATGATGCCCATAGCGGCTGGAAGCATGCGCATAGCCACATATGGCACGTTTGGCTCCAGGTAATCCTTTCCAATGTCCTTGAAATCGAAGTCTCCATTGAATCCAGCCATCCACCCTGCAAGTGTAATCAGGAGTTTCGCGAGCGGAGGATGTACATCCATGAAGAATTTGCCCTTGATATACTTTGAGGCGAAACCTCCGAAGCTGTCAGTTTCTGTTAGCAGTCATCCAAATACCTCAGCTGAAAGTCTACGTACTGGACTTCATCGAAGACGACGCTTGTAGGCTGGTATATTCTGAACAATCGCACAAATGATCCCAGGAACGTAATCAGGGCCAGCAATTGCCAGTCGGAACTGGGAAGGCTGAAGATGTCATGGTCCTTGACACCATCTGAGGCGAATCCTTTCGAGGGCTTTGCGGATCTTGCGACTGAAACATCTGATTTCTGCTTGCGGGCTGGTGACCTGCTCTTCGACCTGCTTTTTGAACGTTTCTCCTGGGTCTGGTCACCCAGATACTGGGTCGTGACAGGCTGGGTGGACATTTTCTTGCGAAGGTCGAGCGCGCGGCTGTCTCAGATTAACCGTAGAGGTGGAGTCCTAGTCCTGCATAGGCGTTCAGACTGATATTGGGGAACGGAGGTGGGAGTTTTTGAGTGAGGAAGCAAAAGGCGGCGCGTGGGCAGCCCAGGTACGAGTGTACGAAGAGAAGAGCGTAGCCGTACGAGCTTCTTTGGTGGGAGAAGCTGAGGATAGATTGCTCTGGGTAGGGAGGGAGATCAGTGGAGTCGTTGGAAACTCGCAAGGCTACTAAGTTTCCAAGGGGTTTTGACACCTTGTCCTGAACTCCTGATCCACAAAACCCTGTCCGCGTACCACAGCACAGCACCAGCTCCGACCAACCAAAGCATATCTAGACCCGCCAAGCAATACTCAACCCACCATACCATAGCACAATCATCGTTGTTCGCTTCGCCGTCTACGGATCCATCCTTGTTGAATTGAACAGCATGAGATATACATAGTACACCTGTACCCTGATGAGGCCCGGGGCGAGGCTGTAACCCCCAACTCGTCGCTACTTCTTGTAGCAGAAATATCCATCATCTTTGAAAGCCATTGCTTGAAGGCTGATCGGGGGCACGGCCTCGTATGCCTTGTCCTGAACACGGCCCATAATAATCTAGCGACAGAAACCTGTTGCGGAAAATACTACACAGGAGCAAGTGAGGCTGTTGAGGATGCACACAACTTTGACAACCTCAAGTGAAAGATCTCTCGAACCCTGATCGTCCGGATCGAACTGCCACTTCCGTCTACTATGTACCAATTTGCATCGTAAATCCATACTGCAAATCAACAATAGTATCGTAGTATTATAAATCTTGTTGGAAATTACACTGCGTTTACAAAGAAAGCAGTGATGTAGACTACGCCTGCAGCCTGAATTCATGAAACTGCTGCCTCAGGCCTTAGTGAGGGTAAACTTCGACCTTCACATCTTGACCTTGGCATCTTTGATGATATCGCCGCCGACGCCGCGCAACTGATATTTGCGCATACCACATTTCCTTCAGGTACGTGATTGTCAACCCATCGAATCCAGGATCCGGCAGCGAAGTCGATCGAGAGAGCACGCGCATAAAATCCGCCGAAAAACCTGGACGAGTTTCTGAACACTTGTAGTCATTGAACCAGACCTAGACCACGTCAACGCATGAATCACCGTTTGAGGTGCAGCAGTTCTCAGCCGGCATCCAGATCAAGTCTGCTTTCCCTACTTGTTCGCCGACGACGTGAAGAACGCGCCTCCAACCACACGCAACTTGAGCACGTCAAGTCAGCGCAATGGTGCAACCGGCAGAAGTAGTTGCTCCTGTCGGATTAGATGACATCCATGGCGCTGCTCCGCCCGGTATCGTTCTTCCTTCAAGAGAACTCCGCGCTACCATTGAGAAGACTGCCGGTTATGTCGTACGCAATGGCGCGGCCTTCGAGGGTCGTATCAGGGAACAGGCCGCCACCAAACCTCAGTTTGCCTTCATCCTTCCAAACGACCCATATAATCCCTTTTATCAATGGCGGATCTCGGAGATCATGCAAGGAAAAGAGACGGACCTGTCTGCAGGACGCGAAGGAGAGACTGCTGTCAAACAGCCGCCGAAACCAAAAGGACCAGAACCCCCACCAGATTTCCTCTTCTCTGCTCGTATGCCCAACATCAGCGCACAGGATCTAGACGTAGTCAAGCTCACCGCACTCTTTGCTGCCAAGAATGGACGCAGCTGGACTACGTCCTTATCACAGCGCGAGGCAGGAAATTACCAGTTCGATTTTTTGCGACCAAATCACAGCTTGTACCAGTTCTTTACACGCCTCGTGGACCAGTACCAGCTTCTCTTGAATGGCAGCACTCTCGAAGACGGCAAGCCCGAACAAGCTCGTATTGCAGAGCTGGAGAAGAATTCTAAAGACAAGTTCAACGTCCTAGAAAAGGCAAAGAAGCGCGCCGAGTGGGTTAAGTACCAGGAGCAACAGAAGGCGAAGAAGGAGGAGGAAGCAGAGAGGGAGGCCAAGGAGTTCGCAGAAATCGATTGGCACGACTTTTTCATTGCTGGCTCTATCATGTTCACTGAGGAAGACGAGCATATGGATCTTCCGCCGCCACAAAGTTTGAATGATCTTCAGAGCGCGTCCCTAGAGCAGAAGGGCAGACACAAGCTCGCCATTGAAGAAACCGCGCCGACCGACGACTTCCATTACAACAACAATATACAGCCTTCATACGGGCAGCCACCGCCATTCTATCCACCACCGCCAGTTCAACCAGCCGCGTACCCACAACAACCACAATACCCTGTGCAAGATCAAGAGGAGGAGGCGCGGATACAGGAACGAGAAGCAGAACGCGAGCGAGCCCAGCAGGCGATGGCTGCAGCAAAAGCTCCTCCTTCTGCAGTACGCATTCTACCAGCAGCCCCGTCACGGGCAGCTGCCCGACGAGGAAAGGTACAAACCCGAGAGTGCCCGAATTGCAGGCAGCAGATTCCCTCGGACGAATTTGATCAGCACATCAAAAGTAAGATCTCTTTCTCAAAGTCACTTAAGTTTGTTAACATTATAATAGTCGAACTCATGGATCCTCGATACCGTGAACAAAAGAACAAAGAACAACAGCGTACCGCGACCACCAATATCTCGACTCACGATGTCGCAAACAATCTCAAGCGGTTAGCTTCGCAGCGAACAGACGTGTTCGACCAAGTCAGCGGACTGCCACTCAGCAAGGAAGAGGAAGATAGGCGAAAGAGGGCCGCCATCTCGTATGACGGAAATCCAGCGACTGCAAATGCTGCATTGGGCCAGGGTATGACATTAGAAGATCAGATCAAATTAATCCATAAGAAGGCCGGCCAGTGAATTCATTCCGCTGATGTGCCTAGAACATCAGCTCTCATGACCTTGGATACCGATTGACACGGGTAGAGGTGAGCCCTTCGAAGCGGCGCTTCATGATTTAATAGAAAGAGAGTCTCATCCAGCTGTCCATCCTGGACACAATCAGCTTTCCAAGGATTTTTAGGGGAATGTCATCGGAGCGACGTTCTTGCAACAGGCGAGGCACAAGCTCGAGTGTATGATAAGTAGAAAAATGGATTTGTCGTGCAATTCGTATTTGACCTCCTAACACCTGTCAGTTTCACCGATGGCTTCCAGTTCGACAACCTTCATGCCTAATGTGAAAATCCCATGACCTGCCCCTTTTGAGTGCTGAAACAATGGGAACCATTTCTAAAATGGTGTCTTTCAAGGCAACGAAGGAAGCTTGGATCATCCAGGACTTACTACATCAAGCGGTGTACCCTTTAGCCTTTCCTAAATTTCACGACTAATGCTGCACTGTTCTCTTACTGCTGGAGAAACAAGTCCGCCAAAAGAAAATGAGAGCTAATCAACACACTGTGCCGTCGATAATCAAGCAGATTTGTGTCAACGCGGCCTTCAACCCAGGTCCTCTCACTCACAGTTGCTACTTAGACATACTTTCTTTGCATTAGACTTCTCGATCCCATGTCGATGTCGAAGGACTTCAGGAGATTCAAGCTGTGAAATCGCTAGAAATTTGTCGAGATCGCTTTTACCAAGATGCACTACCTCCGTGTCTCGCCAGAGTCCCTCCATGGAACAGGAGTTGAAACTGCTGATCTCTGTCCTTCCGGAAGATACGAGCATAACTGCTAGAGGCCAAAACACTTGACATTTGCAAGGACACGTATAAACCAATTACCTTTAGAACTCACCGATATGCGATAAAATATCGTGGACTGACTGTCAGACGGACCAGTACGTTCTTGCGGGCCGCAATTCCAGCTTCTACTCTTTACCGGAATATACTCAACGCTCTCGTCTAGATGCATGTCAATCCCAGATCGTTCTTATAAAGCTCTGGCGGTTCAAGTTTCAGAAATTGCCCGAAAATTATCTGAATCGATCTGAACGTGGACTTTCTTTATTGATGTTAATTGCGTAGGGAGGAAGATGAGCTGTACATCGCGCTTGCCTGAAGTTTGATCACCAATGTGTATCTACTCTCAGTCACTGGCTCGAAGACGAACAGCGTCACGAAACAAACATCAAGAAAGATTTTTAACATGCACGGATTCTGTCGTATGGCACTCAAATTTCTTTGCCTTCCTGGTCGTCGACAGGTTCATGGCACGAAGCGCCCACCTCTATATCGGCGTCTCGCACCGCGAGTTTTTCTTCCTGTCGCTATGAGATCGCTGCAAGCTCATACGCCTTAACCAGCCTGAAACCTTCCTCTCGAATGGACACTAACGATGACATACTCCCTCGATGGAACTTGTCCCGTGTCCAATGGAAGTATTCGCCAAAACTCAGCTCAGGCGAGCCTTTGGATATCCTGGTAGCTGATTGGGCCTCGTTGGGTGTTGGTGCGAAAACGGAAATCTCAATGGAATTGATGAAGCTAGTATTCGCGTGGATCGATGTCCGCACGGTCAGAGCCCATTCGAAGGATGTTCCCCTCGATCGCTTCAAGGGCTTCGAGGTCATTGCCGCTTTAGCCGCCTGCCACATAGCCAAAAGGGAGTACGTCTTGATGGAAACAGCAAAGTTGATGCATCCAAATCACGAGCACATATCGAAACACGTTTCCGAAACCGAACAGGAGATATGGGAAACAATTGCCAAGATGAATCCTCAGGTCGGCGATGTCAGCAAAGCCAGTGAAGAGGTCAAAACCGCGTGCCTCGCTGCCATCATTGTGGAATCAATGCAGCACACGTGCGACATTTGGGCCCTCAGCGAGCTCTACCGTGTGGAGACTCCAGAGAAGTGGGAGGAGAAGGAGAAGGAGATTTTGCTGGATTCGTTGTACTGGAAGATGTCCAGCCTGGCAGAGAGGATCATCATATTGAGCTTCATGGGCTTAACACTGGACTTGATGGACAGGCCCGAGGTGTGGGAAGACGCAAGGGATTTTGGATATTTTACTTCTGTCCGTGGGGATTTCAGTGTCCTAGAAGGATGGATAGGCCTGTCGCTTGTTTTGTTGAGGTTGACGAGGAAGGAGGCTCGAAAGGAAATGGCTGAGATTGTCACGAAGTAGACGGACATTGGGGCATTAGCTTAGAGCACCGTCGAGGAGATGTGTCGAGTTATTGTACAGGATTGGTGGGTAACGGTAATACCAACAGCGTGCGACGAAGCGGCCAAGTCGAGCTTGAGGTTTCTCAAATCCAGATCATTATCGATGACTGTTTGGCAATGGTCGAAATTGTTCTGCCAGAATTTTTTCAACAACAATTCCCAATCAATTGTACTGGTTGCACAGCGGGACAAAAGTATTCGATGCTAGCAACTCCGTCTACATCATATCATGTTACCGTCAAATCTCTGATGTGAAGCTTCACCATGCCTCATTGGCGACCTTGAGAATCTACCATGGAATTCAGTCCAGTAACAGTGAACATATATCATAGGCTCCTTATCCTGAAGTAAGGCGTCTACGTATGGCCATTGGATCCACAGTGTCACCACCAATCTCAACAGCCACCACTCTCGCCCACCCTATCGAATCACCAACGGGCCCCTCTCAGCGAGATCGAGGCCCTAGTGAAGTCGATTCTATGAGCAAACCCACAATGACTCCCCCATCTCTGCAGTGGCTCCATCATATCTGCTGATCCTCCTCCTCCTCCACCGAAGGGACACTGCTCCAAAGACCCCGACCGATTTCCTCGCTGTCCCCGCGCGCGCGCGATGTGTCGAAGATGGCTTGGACTTTGAGAGATGGGAACGTCCCAGTCGAGGCTTTTCGGCACAAACAAGAGACTGGCTAGCTAGTACGGTAGTGCCTCATCAGCCTCAAACTTCACAGAGCACATACATCCTGACCTCGAGGGAGACGTCAACTACATGGCCAACAATTGGATAAAGTAGGGGCTGGGGAGCATGGTTGTTGATGTTCGCTAGGGAGAAGGGGAGAAAGTTAGCATGGACCGTGGGACGGGACGCGAGTCCACCGGGTAACCCTTTTTTGATCATAAATGGATCGAATCTCGAGGAGCTGGCTCGTCGAGTTGAGAGAGCTTAGGGAAGACCTACGCCTTGGTTCCGGGTGAAGAGCTGGGCCCTAAAGACTGGAGTGTTAGTCGAGATGGGTGTTCAAGGACGATTCCATTTGACGGATGACCAGAAATTGATCGCGAGTGTGTGTCCAAATTTGCGTGACCTCTCACACTCTGACATAATATGATTAGAGGCACCTACGTCTCTATTCTCTCCCATCTGAAAAAGCGATCGATTTGATTCTAAATCCATCACCTAGGTCACAATCTCCACCCTGTAGGTAAGTAACGCCGCCCAATGCAACTCCTGCTTGACAAGTAAATTGACAAATCAACACCTCTCATACACATACAGATCCGCATCTCCCCCTGTCTAAATCATGCCCAAGCGCCCACCAAAGCCATAAGTAATGCCCCTGCTACCACAGAACCGCAAGCCTGAAATCTCCTCTTCCCCCTTAACGTTTTGTAACTGCCGTCGCTCAAGAAATCCTCCGCCAGTAATTCTACCAGTCCCGCAAAAAGTAGTAACCCTGAAGAGATGGCATTCATCATGCCCACAGTCAGCAGTCCCGTCATGCTCTCCGGATCGTAAAGACGGTGGATCGCCAATCCAATTGCCTGTCCAATTGGCGTCGTCGTCCCATATGCCAAAGCCATGAGCCATGGCTTCATACTTCCATCTGGAAACTGTAGTGCTGCTATTCTGCTGCCCAGAGCCAGTCCTTCGAAAGTCTGGTGGAAAGATATTGCAACTAGTAGTACGGCAAAAGGAGGACCAGTCGAGACGGACAGAGCCATGCCAATGAATACCGAATGGAACAATATGCCTGCCTCGAGGAGGAGACATTGTAAAAGGGCCTTTTGGTGAGCAGCGTGGTCGCTGGGATCAGAAGTATGGAGGTCCGGATCATGGTGTATATTTTCTGAGCGAGATGGCTTGCCATTCAAAAGACCGGTGCCTGGAGCTTCTTCTAGCTCGTCCAGCTCATCGAGATCGAATTGGTCCTCGGAATCGGATGCAAAAGAATTGTCTTTTGAGTTCGGGGTTGGTGGAGGCAGGGGGGACGGTTGGCCTACGGAAGGAGAGCGGCCGTCCATGAGATTCTCATTTGAGCGAGACATGTCGCCCAGTATCATGCCGTTGGGGTTGTTTCTATAGCGTTTAGGTCGTTCACTTGGCTGCGCCGAGCCGTTCAAGGGCTGATGATGTCCATGATGACTGTCCTCTTCCTCTCCATCAGGTATTCTTCCAAAGTCACTGCTGTGGGAATGACCGGCGCCTCTCATAGCGAAGAACTGCTCAATGCCCACCACTGTGAGAACCGAGATCATGGCAATCAAACCTGGCATTGCCGGATACCGCTGGTTCCAGAAGGGAGGTAGACATGGATCCGTCAGTGACATATACGCGGTTGGAAACAAGTGTACGAAGGCCGTGGCTATGAGGACACCGGTTCCGAAATGGCGCGAGAGGAAGATGAATTGGTGAGGTATCGGCAGGTGAGGGTATTTGCGGGCGATGATGGGAAAGGCGCATGCTGAGAAATCAAGTCAGCGACAGCATACAGAAGCAGGACTGTAGTAAGGATTCGTACCTATCGTGCTCAGGGCGAGGATGAGAACAAGTGCGCCAACGTGGATAGGTGTATTATAGCTGCCCTTGTTCTTCCCGCCACACGCCGGCCGCTCTGAGATGGCTCCATTCTGGCGTCTGGCGAGTTCGGACTGCAGTATGGCCGTGGGGATCTCAGCCCATGAGCGAATGTCTGTGAGGACGATGGGGGTTAGTATACCACGGTCGATGGATGCGGAGGAGACTCCAGAATGGATCTGGATCTGGATATGGATCTAGATATGGATTGGGACATGGACTCCCAATCACTCACCTCTGTCGAAGAGAAGTCCATTCGGCGTCATGGCTTGCCCATTCAATGCGAATGTCTCGTCGAGAAAGGGCCGTTCTTGTGACGCGTCTCTGCCCAAGCCGCATTCTCACACAGGCATGAGCATTACTGGAATGTCCAGACCCACGCGGGGTCTAGCGTCGGGGTCGGTTATATTGCTCGGCAACTCCTAGGAATCCCCCTTCTCACTGCCATCGCACGACGTCCAGAGTCCAGACAAGCCGAAGAAATCTCATTCATTCGTTCTTGGAAATGATCACAGCTCCCAGACGTCGATCAAATCATCTGGGATTGTTGTGTACAGCACCTTCGCTTCTTGCCCATCTCGACCACCACAGCACGTATGCTTCGCAACAGAAAAAGAGGATTTCAATAAGCATGGTGTATGTGGCGGCTGTAGTTTTGTATCTAATGTGAGGTAATGTGTAGACTTGCGATACGGAGCCATCAAGGGTAGTTGACAAGTCATCAAACCCATCTACTAACGCTCAGCCCGCTCCCAAATCTTCAATTTGGTTGAGTGACTGAGAACTCCAAACTCGTCTTTACGCTGTCCAAAGGCACAACTCTCTTCTCCCAATACTGCATCCTCAAAGTCCCATCACCGAATTCCTTTCCCAGTCTATCGAACCTGGAGAGCTGCGCATGACTCCCATGTCCATCCATCAAGGGCAGCCTCCCACCACGCATACTCTCGATAGTCTCCACTCTGTATACCAGCGGATATTTGCTTTTCTCCTTCCTCATAGCCGCTGCCCGTGCCTTAATGGCGTCATCTGCCCGCTGTTTGCCCTGTGGAATGCTAACAAAGATGCTGTCCATGGCCAAATCATGGTAGTACTCTTGTCGGCTAGCTACACAGCTTGATGGGAAGGCAATGACAACATGCTCGCCCTTTCGGAATCTGACTGGTAAGTCTATGGGAGCTCGAAGAGCCTTCCGCGTTGCGAGTTCCTGTGCAATGAGGATTGCCATGACCTGCACAGGCATGTTCGGGAACTGTTGCCATTGCTCGCCCGTCATGTAGAAGAAGGTCCACTTTCCACTGAGGCCGGGCATTTGATTGCTAGTCGGGATGTCAATCTCAACCTTTTGGATCTTCTGGAAGCCAAAGCGGCCCTGGTCAACACAAAAGAATGGTTTCGTTCCGAATGAACGAAACCAGAATTCGAGCCTGACCAATTCTGTGATCTGACCTCCTACTTCCTGGTGCCATTTGATGAGACACTCGGCAAGATTGGGCACGTTGCCAGCAACGCGGGCTGGTATATGGCTGAAAGTCTTTCAGATACCCCGATTTTGGAGCATGAGCGGAAGCGGAGGTCGATCGCTCTGGAAAGGAGGTATTCGGGGAGCCTGTTGAGACCGAGAAGATATTGGTTGCTGCTCAGTATGCATATCATTGTCCGCGATTGGAGCGTCAGAGTCGAGTAATCGAGCCGAACGAGAGCGAGCTGCTTCTTCAATTGCCGCTCTTCTTTCCCAAATTCTTTGTCCTATAACAAGCTTCGACAACTCGTCGTTAATGGTTTCTTCGTCTGCGTCTTGAGCCATGAAATTGGGCATCGGTATATCTGGACGCTTCTGCGAGATGAGCAATTTGAACTGAGCCTCAGCCATGAAGGATTGGACAGGAGGTGGTCTTGAAAAGGGTCGGACAGGCTGGTATATGATACCACAAAGTGCATCGTGGGCCAGTTGAACATCGGTCCTCTGCATAACGACGCGTGGTGTTTGCTGAGTCATCATGAGAATAAAATTCGCAATTGCGAAGCTCTCAGCCAAGGGGAATTCCATCCAAATCGGGATGAATGAGGGTCCTGAATCGTGTTGAATGAACGATATGTGAGAGTTTCTTTCGTGTCGCAAGTATGTGAACGTTTCCTTATCTTGGACAAATGTGTGATTGCTTCAAGTACACAAAGCAAAAAGACATGGTCAAAATATGAGTGTAAAAGACATTTGCGTTGGCTCTCTCCATTAGTAGTCACCGCATAAACATGTACTAGGAACACCATGTTTCCAAGAACATGAGTGATAACTGACCGTCTCAGTCGCAAAGGTAAAATTGAAGGCAACGTTGGAAATTGTGAATTTGGGTACATACGTCCCAAAGCAGACTCGAAATCTTTGCATTGATTTGAACTATTAGAAATTAGCCTACACGTTGAAGATGGTAACTCATCTTACCAAACTTGTATAAGATGTGCTATGAATTTCCGTTGAAGCTGAGCAACTTGAGCTTTTCCTGAAAGACGATAGAAGGTCGAGGGTGGGTGAAGGGCCAAAAGTTCCGATTTTTGGTTACAAAGTCCACAGCTTGTCACCACTCTTCCATCACTACTTGATTGAAAATTTGTACGATGCCTCCAGAGAGTATTCATCGTCACCGGGCCCAAATATCTGCTCACTATCGCGCTGCCATTCAGGTTGGTTGATGGCATCGATCCAATCCTCCACCTCCATTACCACGCATCCGTACTTCTCGACAACGCGCGGCTTGCTGGCATCATTGAAGAATCCCTGTGTCTTCTTCAACGCAAGACTGCCGTTCTGACCGGCGCAGTTGTAGACCTGGAAGGCTTTCTGGTCCGTGAAAATGTCGATTTGGATACCACTAAAGTCGCTGGACAGCGAAGCTACAGGGCCCTCCTTCTTCCAATCAAAGTCGCCGAGCAGTTCGCGATTGACGAGATAGCACGTGTCATACCCTGAACAGTTGCTTCCACAATTTCCTACTATTGCGGGATCGGAATATCCTGCACCAAGTTGTCTTGGCGCGGACCAGAAATCGTTGACAGAGCCCTTCGGGTTCGGCAGAATCGTTCCATTCGGGATGAGGATCCCATCGGTACCTACACGCTGACCACTATATGGCATGGACAAAGTGTGGTTGAAGGCTGTTGCGGTGTTTGGGTTTTGGAATCCATCTAGGTTCCAATACACATGAGAACTCAGCATGATTGGCGTTTTTTTGGTCAATGCTTTGGCCGTCATCTTGAAATGCCATGTATTTGGCGTAAGAGTGTACGTCACAACACTAGAAACGTCTCCCGGGAAGCCTTGGTTGCCGTCGGCATCGAAAAGCGTAAAGGTAATTGAATTTGGGCTGTATGCAGAGACAGTCCAATTCCTCTATTTCAGGTTAGCACTACTACCGCAAGTGGTGTAGAGAGACATTACCCAGTCCCAGCCATTGGGCCCGCCATGCAAAGTGTCTTTCCCGTCGTTCTCATTAGGAAGAACGTTGTAGGTCACGCCGTCAATTTCGAATGAGCTGGAAAAGAGGTCAGATGGTATTGGTCCGGTTGTACAGAATGAGACGTACCTGTTTTTGATTCGGTTCGCGTAACGACCTGGAAATTAGTGATATACACTGGACTAGTCAAGGATGCTGGTACCTGGCACACCACCGAGGTGCGGATGCTGTTTGTCTATGCTGTAGTACGAAGCATTGTCAAATCCCAAAACAATGTCGCGTTCGATGCCTTCCGGAAGTCAGCACAAGTGTCATCAGCGTTTGTTGAAGACAGACCCTTGGTATCGTTGATGAAGAGATTGGAAATGCTGGCGCCGTAGGGGATGAACTTTGCTCGGATGCCCGGTGCTTCCAAGGTGTATTTTCCGTCAAGGTCAGGTCCACCACCACCACCATAAGACGCGGACACGGACTTTTGCGGCCAGGCGTAAGCCACTGCGAAGAGTAGAACAGTAGCGATGAGCATCATTTTGAGCAGCGCGCAGAGTTTTGGGACGAAGCACCACCACCTTGAGAGCCGGGAGGGAACAGCACTTAAATCCAAATGATTTGTTACCGTGGGATCCGCGCCTGTAAACGAGTACCGGTAGTGCTCATTTTCCCCACAGTGTCGACCTGGGGTAACCTCAATTGCGGAGAGACCCATCACGCGAAGGATGTAGCGTCATATGGGTCTCGTTCCCAGCTTCTCCGAATCCCCGGAGGCTGGCCGAAAGTTGCAGCTGTTGGAGTGAGGATCGTAGCGGGATGTGAACCGCTTCTCATCTTGGCCGACGCCAGCGCAGCTAAAAAAGCCCTGGAACTGCAGGGCATGGCGACATGGAACATCTTTCGTGCAACAACTTATGTGCCCATTCTATCAAAACTCCGGCGAACCGTCTGTGGCTGTTTTCATCACGCTGAAGCCGAAGCCAGTCATTTTTCTGGCACCAACTAACTAGTGGATGCACCTCCGAACATGTCCCAGGTTGTCACGCAAATACAAAGCGGCGGAACTACGTGACCTGCGTCAATTATCACGGAACGTAATCCGGAGTGCTTTGACAGAATGAAGCGTATCGCATGCGGTTGACGATGTACTCATGTAGGTGGGAGCGGCGCCGCCGTCGAGTAGTTGGTCATTTGTTCAGTCATTTTCCACGATCTAGCATAGACACAATGCTTCGACGTTGCTGGGAATTGCATTCTCCATCTGCTCTGCTGTAGGGAACTATTGATTTACAGGAGTGGATTGTGGGGGAAAATCAAGGGTTCGAACGAGCGTTCCAATTCGTGGGTTATATAACATGCAGCAAGGCTGACTCCACTGCCGGTGTGGAAGACACTAGCCTCATAATGTACAGCAGGTTGGTCTCCACGCATGCCTTGTCGGTGGACGCGGCTGGGAGCACTTGTGAACACACTTGCCAGAGAATACCTTCGAGCTGGGACATCTGCGAAACTCAAGGGAAGCCCAGAACAACCATGGTCAATTCCAGGGAGGAACAAGCACACATCTTCCGCTCTTCTCACTCGAGCGAGTTTCTGCCACTGTACCGTTCATCAGAAAATATCTTGTTGTAGCTTTATTGCGTTCATGGGTTTGCCGTGGAAGGATGTTGTCTGGACTCGGAAAGGATGGAGAAGTGGATGGGGTCGATACTGTGATCTTGCTTGAGCAGTGCGAAGAGAGACCGTCGTTGAGGATGAATAGCATTTGAGATAATAATACGCAATAGAAGATTAGATAAGAGCGTATGATGGATACATTGATTTCCGAAAGTTCTGATTGTAAACGGAGATGCAAAGTTGGTGATAGTGAATCGGAACTCAACGACGAGATGAGAAGATCAGAACAGCAACCACCATCTCCATCACCACCATTGTCTGTTCGCCGCGCCTCTCTACCTTGTTGTTCTCCTTACTTTCCTAAGCAATTTCAATCTTGTAAGTACGCGATTACACGTCTCGCTCACTCCACCGCCACCTCAAAGATCACATGGGATGGTAGGAAGCTCAGTGCTCAGAGCTTGCCTGAACCGTCCACCAACCCACACCAGAAGGACAGCGAGGTAAATGAAAAAGATCTAGAAGGAATGGAGAGGTTTGAGAAGATGCTGGGACCATTCCGGGATTCGTACGAGGCCCGAGGCCCCTTGAGGCGAAACTAGCCTACCCGACAGGCTACCATCGACTACCGTCTCCTCCGTCCCAAATTGCTCGCAGAAGCTTCGCGAGCCGAATTCGCTGCGTTCTATTTCTATAAGCTTATACAGTATGGGAGATAGAGCGATACCGAATATGTTCGCCTCGCGGCTGAAGCCTACGCACAGGCAAAGGGGCTCTTAGATAATGACTGCAATGTTCAGACTCGCGATGTAAAGCTCAAACGTATACAAATCGTTCATCCAGATACCAAAGAGACTACAGTAATGGATGCATTATCCAAGCAGAAGTGTCAAGCGGTAGAACTTGGATTCTGGGCCACCAACCACTTTACGATACCCTTCCGGGACAACGGTTGATTTCGTGTTTCGGCACGTCGTTGCGGGTTTTGAAACCTCTCGTCTTCATGATGCTAGCTACTTCGCCGCTCTAAGCAAATCCGCTGGTAATCATTGTGTCAATGACCGGCATTTCGTCGCCGAATCTCGAGCGAAGAATCTGGCTCGAAATTTATGGCAGAAGGGAATAGCAGTCTGTCGTCCAAGCTGCTCTCAGCCTTGCTGTGGAGTTGAAGTCAATCCGCCGATGACTGGCCCAATGGTATATAGGCGCGTCGTTGTCACCAAATTGACGCAAACGTCCCGGTCGGTGCCATCGTTCCTGCGACGACTCGGGAGCGTCACGTTTGCAGGCGTTTCACACCCCAAAGTGCGTGCATCATCTGCAGTCTTCTGTCAGACAAGCTCTAGTACCTATACAAGACTTCCACGGTCCACGGCAAGGCACGGTTTGCGACACGCTGTTCGTCGCAGCGTTGCACCTTCAAGCCCGCGTCAGGTTCTTTGCCAGGCACCCAGGAATCCAGGATACTCTATTCCATTGCGCACTGCGCTGCGCCACAGCTGCAATCACTACCCACCTGGCACCACCACTCTTATCCATCTCGTCACGTCCTCGAGTCCCAACCCAGAAATCCATGTTGATATAATACATACCGCCGAGCGCTGCTGCTGTTCTCAGCCGCCAGCAAGAGTTCCACAATATGCGTCCTATTCGCCTGCTGGTATCGCTCAGTATCTGCATCCTTTCCATAACTACCCTCCTGTTCCTCATCCCCGCCCGCCGAGACCGACTGGGCCCACCAGCGCCAGCAGCGACAAAGAAGAAGGGCAAATTACGAGCCCTCTTCTCCTTCCAGACCCCTCTCTTCCCGCCCTCGGCCATAATCAGCCTCACCGATGACAACTCTACATTTTTCCTGGCCAGACCTGCGGCGTTTGGACCAGTACTGCCTGCGAATGGTCTGAGCGGACAATTATGGATAGGAAGTGGCTTTGGGGAGGACATTTTGGGCCGCGGTGGTCGAGCCGAAGGGGAATTGGGCTGCAGTGATGTGCCTGGTTGGGACGAAAGCTTGAACAAGCCAGGTCACCTTGCAAATGGAGACCCCAAGATGAAATATGCCACTCACACGACGGTACCGGATCTGGCCAAGAAAGAGAAAGACAAACCAAAACGTGGCGATGCCAGGGGAGATCGACCTGCTGATGGGGAGGAGCCTATCGTAGCATCGGACATGTCCAAACCTGATGATGGCACGGACGATCATCTTCTCAAAGACTCGGAAGCTCGAAAAGCTGCGTCCTCTCAGGGTGTATCCAAACACGCGGACATCCAGTCACTGCAGGAGAGCGCCGAAATTGCCGGGAAGGTGGTCTTGTTAAGCCGTGGAGGTTGCGGCTTCCTTGAGAAGGTCAAATGGGCGCAGAGAAGAGGTGGCAAGGCTGTCATTGTGGGAGATGATGTGCGTGGAGGTCAATTGGTCACCATGTACGCCAGAGGAGACACGTCAAATGTGACTGTGCCGGCCATCTTCACCTCGTACACGACGGCACATCTACTGTCCTCCTTGATTCCATATGGTGGTGCATTTGGTTCTATTTCCATGGATGGTAGCAAGCTTGCTAAACTTCCCACGAAGCTCAACAAGGGCAAAGGGAAGAATCCGGAAAGTGACGACAACAGACCAACGTTCACGACAACAGCAGAAGCTTTGAAGCCTACAGCCATCGCCGGAGAAAACGCTGGAAGAGTGCTATCAGATGGGGAGCCGGCCGCGCGAGTTGGGGCACGCAAAGGGCTTCTACACTCGATCTTGTACTGGCTTGGGCTCGGAGACAATCAGAATCCTTCCGACATCAGCCGTCGACCACCAAACAGTGGCGACTTGGATTGGGTTATGGTTGAAGACTGGGACGACGACAAACCTAAGAAGACTAAGAAAAAGGAAGCAAAGGGACAGAAAGATGTCAGCAAGAATCCTACGGCCGACAATTTTGTCATCGGCGTTCACGACTGGCGCGATCCTGGCCTTCTTTCGAATAAGAAAAACCAGGAATCCACTGCGGCCAAACCACGCGAAGCTGAAAAGGCCAAGGACAAGGCCAGAGCCGTGCCCGTGAAGGGGCTAAAGCTGAAAGGTGGCAGCATAACACCCGGAAGCGGTGAGTACGAGAGTCCAGCAACTCAAAAGCAACCTGGCAGTGACAAGAAGGCTGCCTCCCATGGCCAATTGGAGAATGGAAAGTCTGGCCATTCAGGCGACGGATGGCTCAGTCGCCTACACTGGGGTCACGACAAGGCTGAACCTGTACATCACGATGTACAGTGTGCAGGGAAGAAATGTACCATCCTTGGGTCCTCTTCCTCTTCGCCAGGCAAGTCTAGCGAACAAAACAAGGTCAGAAACGGGCCAGACCACGACGGATTATGGGTCACACTTACGCCAACCAATATGTCTTCTAGCCCCTTCTTCGATACTCTGCTGGTACTGGTTATCAGCCCTCTCGCCACTCTCACCGTTGTTTACGCACTCTTGCTTCTCCGCTCAAGGATCCGGCGACGAAGATGGCGGGCTCCAAAGTCTGTTGTGGAGCGACTTCCCGTTCGCACCTATCACACTATAAGTAGTGAAGCAAGCACTACATCCATCGCCACTCCTATTGCATCGTCACCATCCACGCCTCTCTTGTCACCTGGCCCGAGACGCATTGTCTCACGATCCTCATCGCGCTCCAGGCCGAGGTCACGAACGACTTCGGAAGTACCTGAGACTGCGACCTCGTCATCGCCGTTCAGTGAGCACCACGAAAGTCTCTCCGCGCAAGAAAAACGCGAGAACGGCCTTGCTGAATGGCGAAGGCGTTATGTTGGACGACAAAAAGAATGTGTTGTGTGTTTGGAGGAGTATGTTGATGGGGTTAGTCGGGTCATGAGGCTCCCTTGCGGTCATGAGTTCCATGCTGAGTGCATGTAGGTGGAATGATCTTGTGTTTTGAAGGATTGTATGCTGACAGATCGCAGTACTCCATGGTTAACAACTCGTCGTCGAACATGTCCGATCTGCAAAGGCGACGTCGTACGTAGTATGCAGCGTGGAAACCTAAGCCGGCAAAACTCGTATGATGTGCACCAAGGAGATGCCTCATCTTCAGACGACGACGAAGATGATGTTCAGGCTCAAGCTGCTATTAACCGGAATGATTCGCTAACTGCGGCCATGCCAATGTCCTTTTCGAACAGTCCCGATTTAGAGCTTGGGATGGAAGAGGAGCGGCGGCCACGGTCAGCAAGTCCTCGGCCTCCTTCTGTAGTGCCGGGAAGGTGGCGTGACTGGCTCATGGGCATCTTCGGAAGCAGAAGAACCGAGTCCGAGGTTGATCGGAACAGATGATGTCGGTCATGTCAATTTGGATTTGGAAAGCGATCATACCCACGGATGCACAATGAGGAGGTGATGTCTTGATGTCCTGTTTCATACTTGAGGCATGGGAAGTAATGATAGGTGTTCTTGGATGGCTTTGGATCAGGGCTTTGTTTTTGACATGTAGCAGGCAAGTATCCTCACCACTTAGGTCGTATAGAAGAGAAAGACGGAACATGGTCTTTCAGGAGTCTGGGATTCCTATGCCTATCCGAGTTAGGAATCATGTTACCACGTTAAGCTACTGAACAGCGAGTTTCTGGCGATGTCTTTGATTGACTGACCAGCCTATGGGCTGACCTCTTTCTTGTTTGCGCTACCGGCAGGCTTGGGAGTTTGTTTTCAACTTTGTCCGGGAAACATATCACCACTCTTGTAAGCTTGCTTCCTACTTGGAAGTCGGGGCTCTTGTCTGCACTACCACTCCTTCTTCCTGGTCCATTTGTCGTTATCAAGAGATGGGTTTGGTGGACAGAGGTGTATGGCCGCTGACTTCAATAAGCATGGCACGTCAGATTCGGATTCTCAGAGGGGATGTGGTTGACATCTTATGAGTCTCCTTTCTCACCTTCGTTCCGTCCGTTTCACCTTGCAGGTGAGAGGGCCATGATTCCAGGAGATGGCCCCCCGTCTGCTAGGGTGTAAACGTTGCTGGCCATGGTACCCGCTCATTGCCAGCAACGCCTCCCTCTCGCTGGGACTCCCATCTTCACTCTCAACAGGACTTCAACTCAACATCTGACATTCCAAGTGCTGGCCGCGTCTACCAACCAGAGAAGTCTTGCGTCATGATGTGATGCCTCGTCCTTGCCTTCCCGCTGGCTACTTCCGCCTTCGGACCACTGGACGTCTACTTAGGCACGGCCGTTCGCGCTCCTCCAAGCCTTTCTCCTCCGTTCCTTAACCCTCAACCCTCTAACCTCACTCAGCTTCCCCAGCGACTTCGACATCATCAAGATTCATCATGATTCTCTCACACATGTACGCCGTCTGCTGCCCCATCTTCTCCGTTTTGACTGCTCCTGCAGCACAGACATGCGCCTCCTGCCTCACCAAGTCACCTCATCCTTCCTCAGGGCATTACCGCCGACCTCGCCAAAAAGAAGAAGCAAGTGCGTGGGCTTTGTCTACGGCTCTACTTTCAACTCTCATCATGTTTCCACCCTCTAAGACATTCAGTCTCAACCCAACCTCACTTTTTGGATCACTTTGGACGACGACTATATCTCCACAAGCAGCGTGTCAACGGCATCTCACTACTGCTACATGACCGACGACGCCGCTTCCGAAACCGATCGCTCTATCGGAGGTTACTAAAACTTCAGCTGAGTACGATCCTCACCTTTCCAAACTGTTCGAATTTCTTGGCAATTGAACGTGAAATTGCTACGGATCTATCGCTCTAGAGATCTGCTTGAACAACTTGCACTAATTTGGTAGAATGCTTCGCCTTCGTCCAACAGCCATCGGTCTCACACCAAATGATATTGAATTCGCCAACGAGAGGCTCGCGGCGCGTGCATTCCGTGAGAAAGTCCAGGTTCGACGTGGTCCTGAACGATCGAGAGACGAAGCCATTGTCGAAAGGACGACACGATTTCAGGCTCCAAGACAGGCCGAGATCTCTGACTCGGACGACGATTCCTTGAATGATACAAGCAACGAGTCGAAGCCTCAGCCTACCACATTCCGTCATCGGACCCTGACGATGGCTGAGGATAGCAGTACTGGCAACGAGTATCTCAGTCCACATGACGACGGCCCTTATCAACAAACAACGCGACCCGAATTGGTATAGCGTGCCCACAAAGTCCTCAGAAATACTCCATCTCTCCCTCAATCCAATTCGTTCGCCACCGCTCACCTCAATCGCTCGACTCGCTCGCCCGCCTGCTACCGTCCGACCTCACTAATCCGCTCGTCGTCTTGTCTGAAATTGAGTTCCTATGCTGACCATGAAAAAGTCTAGGGAGCCGTTGCCGCGGTCGCCGCTCTATCAGTCACATTCGGCAGCCTCACCTAAGAGCTCGCCCAACTTGCGAGGTTCCCCAGGAACACCGCTTCAATTCGGCTCACTACGCCATCAACTCAGCGAGGGCGCAATGTCGCAATCTGGTAGATTGAACGGGTCGCCTTTACCACCAGCAGGCACGATGTCTATTCAGCGAAGAAACTTGCCGTCATACGCGCTCACCAACGAGTCTAAGCACATGTTTGGAGAAGACTATTTTCAACAGCAGCTCATAAAGGTCTCCGCCTCCGCTTCTGAAGCTGCTTCGAAAGATGAACCCTCTCCATTAGAGATCTTCGGGCTCGCCACCTGGGATGAATGGGAGGAGCAGCTCGACTGGCAGATTGGCTGGAAACGCGGTTATCCCAAGGGATATACTGGTGCAGGTGGTACACGTGACGTTGTTGAGGTCGAACGAATACTACGCCTCCAACTTGCCGAGAAACTGATCAACGGGGAAGTTCCGTGGAGAGATGGACCAATCCCAGCGCCAGGTCCTCCTCCAGAAGACGATAACGCTAGAAACGAAATCGAGCTCCCAGAAAACATGCAGAGCCTGCGTACTCGCCCAGTGTCATCGCGTGGCACATCTACAGCCCGCGATCGTTCCTCCCAGCCATCAGCTATGCATGTTCCCCATGGCCGCGCAATGGCTCAGCAGCATGCTCAGCAGGCTAATAGCCTAAGGGCTGGGCAGTACATATCTCCTCCTTTACAACAGTATGCACCTCCTCAGTACCAACGCCAGTCTACGCCCATTGGACTCTCCATGCCTGACCAGCACTTCTCACCGATGCACCAGTTCACGCCTGGCGTGTTCGCTGATCCGGCACACTCATTTTCACCTGCTGGGATTATGATGCCATACTCCTACATGACCCAATTCATGCCTCACGCGCCATACATGCCTGCACTCTATCGCCAAACCTCTCCTTCGGCAATTGGTCCACCAGTAACATCGAGCCAAGACCACGCACAGCGTCGCAGCACGCCATATCGTCAGGCATCCCCGTTCGAGCGCTTGAGCTCAGGATCTCCGATTTCAGGAAGCGCTTCATCGTTGAGCGATGTGATGAGCAGTGCACCAACCTCGCGTTATGCAGAACGTTCGGACATGAGCATGGCAAGTGCTCCACGCTCCTCAATGCCGACGGAATCGATACGCATGCCCCGCTCACGGCCAATGAGTACACCACATGTTCCAACGGCCTACGAGCGAAACAATCAATTCATGACTCAGAATCGTACTTCATATGGCCAAGGAGTACCTGTACAACGTCCTACACCACCTCCTGCCGTTGGGCATGGACGTCCACAACTTCCCCGCTGGCAGCGCAACCAAGAGAATTCAGAAGAGGCAGCCATGAGTGCCCTGCAAGGCGAGATGGAGCGTGTTCGTATTGGTGAGCAGAGAAGAGAGATGGACGCAGAAGTCATGAACAATACTCCTCCACATGAAAGCCTCGTGGAGCGCTATTTGAGAGAGGACTAGGTGGCAAGTCTCCATGTCTGTATACCACATCATCTTATGCTAATGCTACACAGTGAAACGAATTGACGATTGGGACGAATGGAGTTTCCCCTGTGTACAGCACGAACGGTTGCTTTGATTGTGATTTGGGCGTTCTGAAGGAGAGTGTCTCTTGAGGATGTTGAACTCACGCGTGGAGCACTTTTGATCAGGGAAGGGGAAGTCTTTTGTTCGACCACGATACTTTGCTTTTATTGCTTGTAACCTCAAGAGTATATATTACCCAAAAATTGGTGGTGTGGAAGGATTTTCTTTGCTCTGTTTGTAGATTAGCACATGCTCAAATCCATTGAAGAGCATTAATTCGTAGATAGTTCAATTGTGCACTGAAAATTTCAGAAGACTTTGTCACCAAAATGCCAGTCTCTCGAGTCGCGATGCGCGTAGCTATCTTTGTTTCGTGCGTAAAGACTTGAAGAGTGAGCTTATACAGACTCGGAGATATGAGTTTGACTGTGAGCCCCTGGGGTGAAATCCCTGTTCTCACCTGAACATGGCGACACGTTCACGTTCGCCACGGCCGTACTATCCTCTGATGATGGTTGACAGCCATTCCCGGAAGCTGGGCTCTATCGTACATTGGAAAGGGGTATCGGTACCACTTGATTAGCGGTGGTCTTGTCCCTCCTTGAGCACTTTCGATTCCACCTCTTGATATGTGAGGGGGGGTGTCTCTCATGAAGGTCACCATTCTTCGGGCACTGTTGAAATGGTGGCGAGAGTTGGAAGTACTCGGGGTCCCGAATCGCTTGGGTTTATGTTGGGTCTGGGTCCACTCTGAAGTTCATTTTCGAGCCTCTTTCGGGACGCTGGCGATGCTGTGTTTGTGAGGGTTGATGGGTGGTATAGATGTGCGATACTCTGTAGTTTGGATTTGGGAACGGTATTCCTGGGTTGAGAGGAGGGGCCTGGATGTTGTGGCAATTGTTTTATTTTGCTCTCCATCTCTGCAAAATGGAGGGGCTCTGAATGTGAGACGCGCTTCTGATAGGATTTGGTGAGGTCATCTGTTCCGCAGCGATTCGATTGGAGCTATGTGCGACTATAACTTCTCAAACTTCGGCTTCCTCCTTTGGATACCTGAAAGTAAAGCAGTCTTCACGTCGTCGGACTGGATCATACTCGCATTCCAGATGGCGGTGTATTTGAGCCCTGAAACCAGACGTTAGCATCTCCAGAACGTAGAGATTTTGTGGTGATCAGCTCACCATCTTCAACACTCCTATCCCTTGAGAAGTTCAAAATCTCCTTTGTACCAAACACAGCGACGGGACTCTTCTCAGCAATCAACTTGCAAATCGCCAATGCCCCCTCCACGCCCTGAGCCTTGTCCTCAAAGACATTCGACACAAATCCCACTCTGAGCGCCTCCTCGGATCCAAACTCCCTGGCCGTCAAGCAAACATCCTTGACCCAAGAATAACTGATGCCCATTTTCGGTAACCTCGTCAGCGTCCCAATGTCCGCCGCTATCCCAATATCAACCTCCTTGACGCACATCTTCGCATCCTTGGTGCAAACCCTGATGTCACAAGCGACGCCCATATCGATCCCGAGGCCGTAGGAGAAACCGTGCATCAGCACGACGACGGGTTTCGAGCATTTCTCGATACTGGTGATGCAGTCTTGGAACTCGAAGACGTGCTCGCGGAAGGCGGCGGCACGGCGAGCTGTGTCGAGGTTTCCGGTGGCGGGACCTAGGCTTGGACCTTGGGAGGCGGCTTGGACGTCTAGACCGGCGGTGTAGGCGCGAGGACCTTTTCCGGAAAGCAGGACGCTGCGGACGTTGGGATCGCGGGAGAGCCTTTGAAAGATTTGGGAGAGGTTGAGCCACATTCTAGTAGGATCGGCGGGTTAGATTCTTGTCATGGTGGAGTAAGTGGTATACACGCCGATTGGGTATCGAGACTTTGGTCTTTGAAATCAAACCAAATTGAGCAATTGAACGATTGCAGCATTATGCAGAGGAGAAACAAAGGAGATGCGCCCAGAAATAGGGTGGCTTTTCATCAATTGTTTTGTTAAAGGAATTGAGCTGAAATTGTTGGAAGACCAATACTATGGCATGAACCGACGTAAGACAGGTGCAATACTCGGTAGTACTAAAGCAAAAAGACGGACTTACTGCTCCACAAATGCGTTCAGCTTCTGGGGTCGATTGATCTCGACATGTGCAACATATTCAAAGGGGAAGGAGACGTTGAAGTATTCGAAGCTGTAGTCGGAGGCCGCCATGATTGGCAGAGCAGAGAGAGAGAAATGTGTCAATAGCCGAATTTCGAAGAAGAATGGAAGAACTGGACAAGTGAGACTGAAGGAGGAACTGTTGGTATAAAGAAGTTGAAGCTTGAAGCTTGACATGGTTACCTCGGCCTCCGCTTATTCTTACCTTCCCGGAACTGCGTCTCTCTTTTCACCACAACAACCCCTCTTTCACCAATCTCCCCTCTTGTGACTGCAAACCTCTTCTCAAATTTCGTGTCGCCAGTAACATCTTTTCCTAAATTCCATTGCCTAGATATGTAGATATCCATCTCCCAGCTAGGCACATCCAAGCCTAGTCACGTCTCTGCTGTTCTCCAAAGCTTTTCCTCGGAATAATCTTGCTCAAGCTTACGGGGGGATTGACAGTTCAAGAAGAAGGGAATCCAAACGATTGGAAGATGTGGTCTTGCATCACGAGATGGTGGCACTGCTGCCCGAGAGTCTTGGTCTGTCCGTTCGAAGTCTTCAGTCCCTGGGCGCGTGAAGGAGTCCCAACCTAACAACCCTGTTGTCATCAATCACAGCACCTCAGACTTTGCGCCAGACGCTTCAATGCCTAGGACGGTCAAGAGTACTACATGTTTGTTCTCATTTCAAGTAATCAATTCTCGCCCACGTACCAAGTGTGGGCCGACGCTTATGCAGCTAAACCTCGCCTCGAATCTTCAAGCACCTTGCTGAAGGCCTCCACCAGCAGCATCACTGCATTTAGCCACGCACTTTCAACGGCTTCCGTCTAAGGGGCGAGATGGCCGCCATTCGACTACCAGAGCTCTTGGTCAACGCCACTTGAGCGTCGTCTTTGTGAGATGTCTTCGTGCGAGGCCAGTTGTGCACGGTAAGCTTCGAACGTGGTATTACTTCTAGAAAGCCACACAAGTATCAAAATGGTAATAGTAATTCCGCCCCCTTTTCTCAAGCGCACATAGCCGTGGGGTATAGTGTTATTCTCCGGTTGATAACTTCATACTCCGTTATTCTACTACCATCACGTAATAACTAGCTAGTAATTTATCGGGTACAAAAGCTTTACTACTTATCATAATCAACTATTTATAGATCTATCTTACCAAACCGCCCCAAATAGTTAACCGTGGA
This sequence comes from Venturia carpophila, assembly GCA_014858625.1. NCBI lineage: Eukaryota > Fungi > Ascomycota > Dothideomycetes > Venturiales > Venturiaceae > Venturia > Venturia carpophila. Next base: position 2,100,488 of record JACTAK010000002.1, on the reverse strand, counting down.
AGCTTAACTTCAAATATTATATCATAAAGTAACGTAGAGCGTAGTGATGGTATGCAGAAAAGACTCAAGAGTAGTTTAATCTAAATTACTTTTACAAACTCAATTACAGTAATATGCTAAATGTATCACTAGTCGAATACATAATTATAGCTTAATAATATTTCAAGAAGTTTACGGTTAAATGGGCCTTGCCCCGCGGCTATGCACGTTTTCACTTTCCTCTGTCCCAGGTCTGCGAGTACATCCCAGAATCCCAGATGATGGGCGACGGTGGATCGAGCTGAACTACCCCCCTGTATAAGAGCAAGGACAGGTCGGACGCATCATTATTATCCAAATTATCAGGATCCAGTTCCCCTTGCAGCCGGATCAGAACCAGTACTATATGTCATCATGTTACCGCCATCCTCTCTCCTCTCTCTGGCCCTCATGTCCACCTCAGTTGTCCGCGCAGCTTCCAACCTCGTGCCCGACTATGAAGTCAAACTGCTTATGGACCCTTCCGTGGTCCTGGGATCGGATTACAAGCTCAAGCCCACGGTGTTGAGCACGTTCGCCATGCCGACCTCCGTCACAAAAATGAATGTCCAGTTCCTCGACACAGACAGCGAGACAATCTACAACGCAGGCTGGTCCCCTCGCATGCGAAAGACCGAGGGCGAGACCGGTTTCGAGTTGACCTACAAGAAACGCTACGAAATCTCCAACGGCGACATCGACGCGTCTCTCACCAAAGCAAACAACGACGGTTTCGACTCTTCGAACACGGATTACGACGCACAAGTAGAATGGGGCTACCAGAAACAAACCCTCTCCATCTCCCGCCAGAAAACCGGGAGTGACTCCGGTTACTCTGGCATGGATCTTCCTGGCCAGAGCGCCAGTCAAACCATGATGATCAACAACGCCCCCGACAAATTCAACGACTGGAACTACAGCAACTGGGGTACAGACCAGCTGTCCAATTCTCGTCTCTATGGCCCCATCCTGGCGAAGAGGAGTATTGGGACCTGGAGTGGCATCAAGAAGTTTTACATTGAGGTTTGGCCGATCAAGGCTGCTTCCGGGAGTGGCACGGAGTATATCGTTGAGGCGAGCTTCAAGGTGACGGACAAGAGCACGGCGAGTAGCAAGCATGATGAGCTTGTAAGCTTTTTGCAGAGCAAGGGATGGTTCGTGGCGCAGGATTCGTTGAAGACGGCGCTGATTATGCAGAGATATTGAGCCTATCGCCTATGATGGGGACGTTTTGAAGAAGCCTTTATTAATCTTGGCTCTATTGTCGCCCAAGAGCGCTGCCGAGCCTTCCTAATTCTCTGACGGTTAGTTTGTCAGGCTAATTGTATGAAATACTACACCGCTTCCTAAGACTCCCTCATGCAATTTCAAAAAGGCCCATGACTCTTATCATTTAACACACGGAGAGCTCCATCTCCAACCTTGCCACCCAAATTCACCACACCCAGTTCAATAGCTAACCTTTCATCGCCGAGTTATTTAACATCGACATTCAACGGCACGGCCTTGTAAGAGTCGATATCCGGTGGATCGACTAGATCTCTCGCATTTCTGACGACCCTCACCTCCGTAGCCTTCGTCTTCAACAAGTGCGCTCGAGGCGGCCCATCTTCCGCCTCCTTGTGGCTGGGACCACTTCTTCTCTCCGCCTCTTCAATGACCTTTGAATTGTCTTGATAATACTCAAATGTTTTTCCAAGTATAGCTTGCATGCTGGCCAATACCTTCTCCGTTGCTTTCGCCAGCGGAAGATCTACTGCCTCGACATCGTCAGAACTCCGCCAACTAGCCACGTCGTCAACACCGGCTTCAAGAACAGCCTCTCGAAGCCTGGCGACGGTAAGCGCAGCAAACATGTCCCCAGTTCCCGAGAAGAAGATGGGATAGCTTGATACCTCAACCCTCCACAACCTTGGCTGCCATTCACTTGTCGCAGAACTGCCAATCACGCTCAGCCTCTCCTCTTCTCCAAATTTCACGCTTGTGATGATTACGTGGGGAATCTGATATTCCTTATGCAAGACTTGTGTTGCGCGCACGAGGGAAGGTAGATCCGTTATCTTGACGTCGGAGAGGAGCTCGGCTTCGAACTGGTTCGGCAGGAGGAGATCGGCGGAGCGGAGGAGGGATTTGTAGGCTGGCAGGACAGATGGATTCACGTAGAGATGGCCCGCGTCGCCCATCACTGGATCAAGAACTATGTTGTTCTCATTAGCTGTCATTTCTTGCGCCTTGGTTCGAGGAGTGACATCCATACCCCAGAAGAAAGATCCGGCTTTCATGCCAGCTGAGAATTTCAGGTCGCGACCGATCTTGCCGACGGCTTCTACGGCTTCAGCTGAGGGTATGTAACCTGAGAGGAGGACATCGAAATCATTGAGGAGTGATTGTTGCAGGCCCTTGTACAGTTCTGTGATTTCTTCCGCAGTTGTCTTGCGCCCTTTGACCTGTTTATAGGCGGTATGATTACCTGGAAAAGGATGAGCTCGAGGTTCCGTGTTTCCGAGGGCGTTTCTGGACCGTACTGTAGTGAACGGTATTGATAGCGGAAACCTCGCAACCCAGGTATTGCATGACGAAAGTAGCCATAGTATTTCCGACATAGCTGGAAAAGGATTTAGAAGCTGCTTCGGGTCATGTTCGAGTTGTGAAAGCTCTGCTTACCCATATGCGACCTAAATCACAAGTCAGCGACAGTTGCGAGCTGCGAAAGTGCATAGCGTACATGACTAGCAATGGCTAGAACCTTTGTCTCCGGAATATCAGCCATGCTGTCCAAAGGAGTGACCAAAGAAAAGAAGAGACTCAAGGACAAGGAGTGGTTATCTAGACATTCGATATTTATGTTATCGCGATGCACTGGGAAAAAATGCTCGGACTCTCAGAGACAGCATCAGGGTCTTCCTCTCCGCCCCGCGCTAGTCGAAAGCGGTATTGGGCCAAGAAAAAAGAAGACGACGGCGCACAGGATTGATAATGAGGCGGTGAAACTGAATTGCGGATAGGAGGAGATCTAAGGACTCCCTCAGGTGCTAGATTATTTCCGCCGATGCTTTGTTGATCATGGCAATCATCCCTCATCCCAATACGTACAGTACGTCAGTAACCATGTGCCCGCTCATCAGACTCCCAAGACTTCACAACAAAACATGGAGGGTATGCATCTATTCCTCGTCGCCGATCTGTGCAACAGTTAGCCAAGAATCTCTAGGGTGGTGGGTGAAGATTTTTTTTCTTGCCTTTGGTGCGAGATAAAACCTTAAATAGCTGTTGTTTGCCAACTTGTACTCCACCAATAATGGTACCTCATTCGATAAGCAGATGTTGACCTGTCCAGAGAGTGAAGTGGCCTTGCAGAAGTTGACTAGGTATTTGAGAGAGAAGGTCAGGGCGACGGGCTCGGTAAGGGAGATTTCGACGTTCTGATCAGGCTTTTCCACATCAGAATGAGCTCTTAGAGTGACTGATCCGTTGCCAATGTCTCCAGAAGCTTTGAAGCTTACGCCTTCTTTCGTGCACTCAATGGCCACTGAAAAAGATTAGCTGTTGACATTCCAGCAAGCAGAAAGGCGCGAACCTGATTCTGAGATTGACATCAAGTCTCTGCATATTCTCTGAAATTCACTCGATGGCATGCCGACAGTGGCCGAGTACTCAGTCTCCGGGATTCCCAAGTGCTCCTGGTCGATGTCCATGAGCTTGATGTCATACTCGCTGATTCTATCGTTTGTTGGGCTCTCGAAGACCAGATTGACAACATCGGGAGCATCTTCAGCCTTGAGAGTGAGGACATCTGTGCTCTGGGCGGCCTTCAGGACTTTGGTCAGGGAGGTAAGGTTGATTCCGAGAGCGATGTTGCGGTCGCATCTGTATGGACTGAAAGACTCGGTCTTCAGCATCATAGAAACAAGGGCGACGTGGGAGTTGTCCATGGCCTGGAGGGCGATTCCAGAGTCATTGCAATCGAAGTTGCAGTCCTGTACGAGGTCCTTGATGGCATCGACAACCTACAAGGGGTTAACTGCCATTCTCGATAAGGCGCCATTTTCGCGGCAGTTGGTACCTTCTTGAGGATATCAGCCTGTTCGAGACGTGCTTCTAACATGGCGAATGAGGGCTTATGAGAAAAGTGGCGAGTTTGTTAGGTGGTGGCCAAGTTTAGCTGTGTTTGTGTGTGGAAGATGAGGAAGGCCTGGCACGCTCAGCTGTGGCTCGCGAAATTGAAGTTGGCCAACACGCGTTCGCGACGCGACTACGCTAACCCTTTCTTCCATCACTCCCTACCTCCTTACCTCTCTTACACTCCACCCAATCATGGATTTCAAGTTGCTTGGGACCTTCAACAACCTCAGACCAACTGACTGCCACCTGCTGCCTTGGGTGCTCGCAAGCATGCCTGCCATAGTATGGAAGGAGATGCTCACACTCTGTCCAAGTATCCTACCAGCAAATAGCACGAGCTGAAGCAATCCAAGTAACCTGAATCTCATTTACTTCTGCGATAAACGATGGAGATCCGGTTCTGGTACTGAGTTCTTAGCTGCGCAACGCCATCGGAGAGCAAGACCCGACTAACCGATTCCTCCAAGCTGCAGACCAGGGGAAGAGGCATGAGATTTCTTGATACAACTATTCGGCATTGGTTCGCGACAGCAAGCTCTCTCCCAACGCCACCTCTACGTTCGATTACGAATATCGTACTTACTCGGTCCTCTTTGTGGACCTTTATCCTTTGATTACATCCATCCGAATCAGTGTAGAATCAAAGCCACGCCCACGCCCACGCCTCAACCCGATCGCCATCATTTCAGCCTCTCGCAATACATTCTAAGCCTGTACTCAGCCTTCTCATTTCAAAAAGACTCCCCGAGAGATCAACTTGTCTTTGCGATCAAAACACCGCTTTCAGCCTTGTCTTCCGTTGGCTACATGCACTGCGCCACCCCTCGCCTGATCTCCGCCTCAGAACAACTCTCTTCAAGCAGTCACTCACTATAACCAGGCTGTTCGTTTTAACACACTCACACCCATAGATGCCGTAGCCATGACTGATATATTCTTCGCTTTTGTCGGCACAGGATGGATATTCAGCTCCCAATACCTGTCGCGCACAATTCAGCAAGTTCCGAGTAGCCTTGCCGATCAGTTCAAGAATGCTGATACTGAGAAGCCAGGGCTTGCCCGAGGAACTGAGCGAGATTCTGAACCGGCATGACTTTGGATCCTGCCAGAATCTTTGTATACGAACGAGCTTGGTGGGTGGTTTCTGGCTTCCCAGGATGTGCACAGGAGGGCGCTGAATCGTGAATACCCGAGACATGGAGATATGATATATTTGACATACAAGAGGGCCTTTTTGCTTATGAGGAACAGTCAAATCAGAAGCGCTGGATTGGCAGTTCCCGGAATTCCATTCTTGGTTATCTCAGCATAATGTCCAGAACACCAAGCTGGCCATGTGCGGTGACGCATATGTGGGTTGGAACACTAATGGGAGATTCATATGGCATGGAGTCGATGATTCCGTGCCTCAGCTTCTGAACCAAAAAGGGCAGATCAGGCATATGGCTTTGGGAATGGAGGGGGCCTTTGTGGCGGTGTGGGAGGACGGGACTTGTGATTGGAAAGGTTTGGAGAGGTATTTTGGATTGAACGAGTTATTGCATGCAAGTGCCGTCAATGAAGTCGAAGTAAGTCTACTTCCATCAACCTACTATAGTCTGTCAAGCTGAATTCTTGCAGTTCGTAGCTCTCAACCCAAACAGAGCCGGAGAATTCTTCTTGTTATACTCAGACAAACGAGCAGCATTCGTAGTCGACCACGTTCACGGCGAGAAAATACGACAAGCAGTTCAAGGATGCGATATCGACATCATGATCGACGACGCAGCGGAATGGGCCATCACATTAGCCGTCGTCGACAACGACAGCTCAGCCTGGTCTTGCAATGACTCGACACCTTCCTCCTCACGATTCGACTATCAAGACGCAGTTCCTCACCAGATCCAACCAACCATTTCGCAGGAACGGGACGAACCACCCGAATGTCCCATCTGCACCGAAGACCTAGGGACCGACGGCCCGCGAAATATGTTAGCCGGATGTGAAAGCTGCGCGCAGATGTTCCACGGGCGATGCGTGGGAGAATGGGTCAAATCGCTCCGAGCTGGGAATATGGGATCGAGGTGTCCGAACTGTCGTGAGGCCATGTCTGTGGAGTTCACGGAGGAAGTTCTTGCCATGCTGGTGTAAAACAACATCTGTCGTAACCTAATTTCTCTATCTACCCACAATTTGTCATTCTTGAAGCCTTCGAGACGTTTTTTGAGCGAGCAGAGTAGGATTTGCCAGAAATCGATCGAGCAGTGGATAAGGTCAAACGCTCGACAAGTGGCCATAATAGGTGAAAGGAGGTCATCGAATAGCTAGGAAAACGCCCTGAAACGGAGGCATGTCCAAGTGGAATTGAGCTCGATAATCCAGATTCTAGATTCCGAGAAACTGATGGCCAAAAATCAATGTGGGTATTCGCAAAAACTATCTCCGGTGCTATCTATGCATGATGCGAAGAACCGCATCTCTACTGCCAAGGCTCAGGTGCTTAAACTGTCAAGTCCGAACCTCATCCTCATCTTCCAACACGCAAAGGCTTGTGTGGTTGTGTGTCAATATCGTAAGCTCCCTACCGATCGACATCATGACACAGATCTAAAGCTAACGAGCCGGTGTCACCTATGTGGGCCTTATTTGCCATTGACCACGGCCTTGGCTATAGCCTGCGCCTCCATCTTTCCGACCAGCTTCTTGACACCGGTCCATTCTTCCTGTTTTCCATCGGTGCCGCCAAGCTCATGGCCGACTTCGAAGACGGAGATGACGCCGTCCAAGCCACCGACAGCAACCCTCTTGCCTTCTTTTCGTTCCCATGCGACTCTGTTCAGACTTCGCTTCTTCCAAGCCCCTCCCCCAGTCTTGTCGCTGGTTCCGACACGCTGAACAGGCACTTCAATGTCGGCGTTGAGATCCCAAATTTCAAGCATACCAGCACCATCGACCAAAGCAAAGATTCCAGGACGAGTCGGTGACCATTTAGCATCGAACACCAGGTCTTCTCTCGAGAAGTCGAGAACTGGTCCTTGGAGTTGAGCTGACCCAAGAGCAGCTCCGCCAGTTGCTGATGGCGGACGGACATGCCACAGCTTGACACTCCAATCCATGCTTGCTGAAAGGACTAGATCGCCAAGATCGACTTGACCATGTGCCGGATGAAAGTCTAGACTCATCACGGGAGCAGCGTGTCCAGCGTATCGTGTTCGCGCATCGATGCCTGCTTTTGCACCTGCCCGCTCGTATCGATCACAAGCGAAAATGGTGCCTTCTTCTGTTCCCGCAAGGAAGTAGGTAGGATCAGCTTTGGGGAAAACCATGCACAGCGGAGCTACATCCTCTGTCTTATTCGGTGACGGTGCTAGCAACTCGAGATATTCCTGCGGTTGAGCCAGCAAGTCTACACTCCATCCGCAAACCACGCCATCAGTGCTGCAACTGATGATGTTGTTTGCATTCTGGGTTCCGACGATACTGATGCTGTAGACTGGGTGAGTGTGCCCGGACCCTGTGAGCGGTGTCTTTTGCACGGGTAGAGGTGACTTTGAGCGGATATCCCAAAGCACAACTTGCCCGTTGTAACAGCCACCTACGATTAGATTTGGATGGAATGGCGAGAATTTGGCTGTGAGTATATCGGAGGAGGCATGAAATACGTGTTCTGGTCGCGAGCGCATCTTGTCATTCCAGACTTGTACAAGACCAGCAGGATCGTTGTGAGCGGTCGGGTTCTTCGTGTAAGAGGCTAACAGAAGTTCTGGGTACTGTGGAAAGATCAGCTGAGCTCAGTGCAAAGGGTTTGCGTCTGAATCCACGACTGAAATCGTGAATTTCCTAGCAAGAGATTTCCCAAATGTGCCCGGAGAGCAGGCTCAATCTTGAAAACAAAGCGTTGCCATGCAGATGACACTTACATGGGGTGAGAAGTCAATGTCACTAATCATGCGTTTCTTGCTCAATCGCTCGTCCCAGAATTGATGTATCTCCTTGACACGCCTCCCTCGTTTTCCACGGCCACTATAGCCCTCGTCGTCAGCTTCTAAATTGGCCTTCCCGTACGCGTAGTCGGTCAATAGGTCGTACTCCTCGTCCAAAGCTCTTTCAATGACCTTGGTGGACTGGTCGACAAACTCCTGGAACTCTTTGGATGCCGTCACTGCTTCTAGCTCTTCATTCGTTAATTGCCTAGCAGGAAACCGTTCTTCTTCCTTCGCTGGTTTCGCTACTTCGTTGCCTTCCGTGGGCTGTACCGTGGCTTTCATCTCCTCTTGGATTTCCTTACGTAGTTTGTTCCTAAGTTCTTCTTGCCTATCTGGCTCGTCAATATCATTTTCCTCTGTCCATATCGTCTCGGTTTGAACGCCTTGGCTGTACGTTATAATTTCTTGTTTGGGAGGTGCTTCTGCTAAGTGTTCAGACGGTTGCTCCAAGACTGTTACTGGCGTCGAAAGCGAAAGAGTCTGGGTAGATGAGGAGGTATAAGTGGTGGGTGGGCTGCTGCCGCTTGATATACGTGGTGTGGTACGTGGTGTGGAAGGCCTGCTAATCTCCGCGCCCAAGACGCTTTCCAGGAGCTTGTCGACATCTCTCGAGGGTGTTGGCTGGGCTATGTAGAAGGTCAGTCGGGTGGAAGCGAAATGTTTTGCAAAACTGGCAGTCTTCTGGCAATCTTCATCAACGGATCGGGAGAAATCCTCGACATCAATCTTGACTTCGTGGGAGGGTATGCGATTCAACATACCTACGGTGCCCGTGCCAGATGCAGCATCTTGCTTGCTCTTCTTCTTCAAGTCCTGCTCTCTTTGCGCTCTGGACCGCCGCAATTCTTCCAATTTAGCCTTTTTGTTCAATATCTCTTCCTTGCGAGCAGCAGCAGCGTCCATGGTGAATTTGTTGTATGAGACTGGAGTTCGGGTCGAGGATGTTTACATAGCACGCTGTTGCGATGCTTTCATTATTACGGAGCTGGAATCCGAATGGATGTGGAGAGAGTTCTGCGGAATATGTCTGGGAACAGCTAGGACTGTATCAGCGTTAATCGATCGTGTATGGCAGAAGCATTACAGGATATTCCCAGGCACGGCAGGCGAGATTCGAGGTGTCTTACTTCTGCACCCCTGCATCTTTGGATCGGCATTTTTAGCAGCTCTTCCGAGAAATCACGGTCGCAACAGAGGGTCAGTCCAACAAACTTCAGCACCACAACCACGCCCGCCCAGCTATCACAATCCCTTCGCTACCTCCTAGACCCCATCCCGTCCGTCCCAAACCCTCCCGAGCTCATCAATTGAGTGGTGCCGGCCCCAGGAAAACGCCCTGATCAGCTCACAATGGCCTCAACCGGAGTCAACGTGAGTACCTCTAGCTCTGTTCATCTCATTAAAGAAGAGGTCATGCGTGTGTGCACTCCGTCTCCGGAAATCCGAATGTCGAGAGATCAGCCCTTGTCAGGTTTTTCAGCCGTTCAAAGAGCTAACAAGCTCTCTCCAGGTCCTACGGTGGTCCGCCCTCGGACTCGGTGTCGTGTACGGCGCATACCATCAGATGTCCCTCACAGCGAAAGACAAGGCCGCACACGCAAAGAAAGAATACGACGCGAAGGCAAAGTTGATATCAGAGGCGAAGGCCGAGTTCAACAGGAAGAACAAGCCACAATCTGTGACCTCGGCGGTGAAATCGGAAGGCAAAGGCTTCGACTGTACGTTTTCTCCCCTTTCGAAGAGTTTCGGAGTTGGAGGAGACCATGGGCGGAAGAGTCGATGCGGGCTGTGGAGAGTGTTTGGGAGGAATGAAGATGATTCAGCTTGGCGAGATACGCTTGGGAAAAGAATCTACATGCAGTTCTGGACATATGCTAATTTTTGATTCTAGTCATGGCAGATTCAGCTGGTGCAGATTTCGACCTAGAATCTTTCCTACACTTGAAAGACGGACAATAGGTGAAATGAAAAGACGGATGGTGGAAGTGGTTGGAGGCAAGATGTGGCGCACATGAGCAGATGATGGCGGGATAACGTTCGATCACACGACCAAGCGATTGAGCGAGACCGTTGGAAAGAGTAGCATGACAAGCGACTGGTAGACAAGTGCCGTCCCTGTATTATTTGTTCCTAATAGTCCGAAACATAGACTTGCTTTGGGATCCTTATCTCAAGGGTTTTCCTCTCAATATTCACCAATTGTGGTGCCTTCTGAGGGCGACGACTACGAGGTGGTATATCTAGAATTAGCAGATAGGACATTCTAGAGAGCTGACAAGCTGTCACTAATCTGGACCGGCTTTCAATCGGTTGGGAAGACACGCATGCCAGTCGGTCGATCGATCGATGGACAGACGCATTCCTCCACGCTTCTTTGTAGAACCTGTTGTCTGTTTGCAGCTCCCTCTGCTTTTCCTCTCACATGGAGAAGAGACGCAATTCCAACGAAAGAGCAAAGAGGGAGCATGAGCTGGATCCGTCAAAAAAACGAAAATGCGCGGGCCCTAAGCGGGAAAGTCCAAGAGCTGTCGCTTGAGAATGAACTCACTTGACGACTTGGCCTTCCGACGGGGTGGCGACAAGGAGACTAACGTCATTGACCAATGGGATCACTAAATGAGTTGTGCATAGTTGATCCTGTCAACACCTCATTTGGTGAGATTCGCCAGGAGCCGAACCTGGGCCAGCAGCAGAAGCTTGAAGTTGATTAGCTGCTCAAAGCCGCATCGTTGAATTGTTGACCTGATATGATGGAACTTTTGGTCTCATATAATTGATAAGCTTCCTGCGTAAAGCAGCGTGCGACGCATGTATGATTGGTGGCAGTGAGCCAAACTTTTTACAACGCTAAGGTCTATTTCTATGCAAGAATGGTCCTAACGATTACCGGTTCTGATGCTGCACGTCTTTTGCACACTCATTCATCCCAGACCACGCAGTTAGGTGAGTCAGCACCATCTTCAAACGTGACATTCGCCACTTTCTTGTCAAATAGCCCCGTTGCGATGTTCTTCTCGAGTATGACTAATGAGCCACTCTGCTGGAGACCTACAGCCATCAAGTTTCCGGCCTTGTTTATTGAAAAGCCACGAGGGAACGATCCGTATGCTGAAATCAACGGTAATTTTGTCAAAGTGCCGTCCTTTGGCGAGATCGAGAACGTTGCTAAACTGTCTATTGGGGGAGATACGCCGAAGGTTGTGTCGTTGCGATTCGACACTATAAGCATAGATCCATCGGGCTTTGAGAACGTTAGTTAAGAGCAACCAAGGTACGGGGATGGAGATTGCATGGAGGCTCTGCGCTGTCAACACCTCGAGCTCTGTTAGAAGTCTTTAAATCGAAATCGGCGGCGATGGATTTCTGGCAATGTTTGCGCCACAAATCGCCAGAAATTAATTGCTGTTGATCTTGACCCGAGAACTTGCTGTCAAACTCAAGTCCTTCTGCAACCACGGTCCTGCGTGAAATGTCTTACCGTGATATCAATACCAGCTGGTGCCACTTTCGTGCTGCCATCCGGATTCAAAGGAAACTTTTGGTCAGGATTGGAAGTGCTGTAGGAAGCAATTTTTTCAAAGGTAATGCCATCTTCTTTGTAGCTGACGCTGTAAGCAGTCACAGCTGCTACCAGTTCGCCAACGAGGTAGAAAACGTAGGTTCCAGATATTTTATCCAAAGAGAATTTACCATGGCGTGGTCCGTATCCGGCAGGAGCCTTGAGTGGGGCAATCGGTTTCAAGCTCAAGGTTTGCTGATCAATAGAGAAGATTCGAACCAAATCTGACCCAAGATCAGGCACGAGGATGAATTGTTGTGTAGGATCCAGGATTGTTTGATGAGGATGAGGCGCTTCTTGTCTAGCAGCTACGGGCCCAGTCTTGAAATCCGGGGTACTGAAATTGAAACTCTCGATCAGTTTGGTGGTTTTTCCGAAGTCGCTCAAGCTGTACGTCTGAAGCAGACTGCCAGTGTAATGACACACGACTAGAGCTTGACCTGATGCATAGGAAATACCATGGACTCCGCCCACGGATGTCTCAATTCTCGAAGCTTTGGTCAGCTCTCCAGACTGGCTCGTTGAATAGGCAGAAAGTGTGCCGTTCGGCGTGAACAAGGCCTCGTCAATAAGATAGAGGACATTGTTGTAGCGATTCAACGTGAGCCAAGAAGGCGAATTTGTAGAGGTGTTGAGAGAGTGGGTTTGGGTGAGGGTGTACGTCGAATCGGCATTTCGAGCCAAGGAAAGCGTCGTTATGTTGCCGGCGCGTTTAGTTTGAACGCTGCCTTCGCTGCTATAAGACGAAACGTAGAGGTTGACTGCTGTGACGGCAGGCGCAGCGAGGAGAGCTAGTAATGGGATGGAGTTCAACATGGCTTCCGAAGCAGTAATGGCAAAGTCCGCATACGTTCGGAGGCGAGCGAGGCTTCTAAATCTACTTGAGACGACGGCATCGTGTTGGAGCAGAAGCAATTCAGGACTTCGCCAAGAAGAGCGTGCGGGGTCCGTTGGGAAACGGTGAGGATGATGGTGATGATGATGATGATGAAGAAACACGGCTGATGGGAATAGAAAGGGACTTTCCGCTTCCTGCCTCGTAGACGTAGAAGTGTCTCATTGGTCTGACGTGGGCGCGCTGTGTTGAGATACGCTTGCCTGCGGCTGAGTTTGTTGGAGGGCCAGCGGCAGACAGGCGGCTGCGGAGAGAGGGACCGTGCGACTGCGGAGGAGGCTGGAATCATTGTCTTCGCGTCTGCCGGGCTCGGGCTAACGACTACCGCTTCCGAAACGAGGCTAATCTACATCTGGGAGATCGATACAGCGCTACATACTAGTACAATCGTAAGCATGCGGATCAGCTGACGTTCTTCGGTCGCGGATCATCCCGACCCCTATCGCGTGTGACACTGGCCTTGACAGACGTGTGTCGCGTGGAAGCTCGAATCCTGCTCCCGGTCAAAGGACATCGTTGAAGTCGCCGAGGCCGTTGCTCTCCAGTCTCCACTCCTACATAGTACTTCTGGGTCGTCGTCCATTTTAGTCGGGCCGAATGCGCCGGATGCCTCTCCAGATCTCGTGCAGCTTAGCTCACGACGTCTCAGGAAGACAAGAAGTCTCCTGTTAGGAGTCACTATGTCATCAAAACACAAAAGAGCTGGGGACATTCCTCTTTAGATTCAAGACATGGCATTGTCTATGCATTCAAACGGCACGAGAGGAACTCACAGTGACTACTGGTGACCACCACAGGTGCGAGTATTCAAGGTCACCACCTTGGAGCTGCACCTCTTCTTGTATACGTGGCTGGATAAGCTTTGGAGCCGTTGATGAAATGATCATCTGGACAGTGGGCAGTGGACCATTGGATCGAATTACGTACCTTATCTCACCGAATATCGAAAGCCATCGAGGCCGGAACGTGGCCGGAATATCAGCGCTGTAAGAGAACAAAAGTCCAAAATTCCCGTTCTGAGGGCCTTCAGCATTCTTCAGATCAATTTCCCAACGGCACCATTTTTTCCTGACTTTTTCGAGCCCCTGAGCCCAATATGACCATTTCCAGTCCTGCTCCAAGGTTCAATGTCCTTACTGACACCAAACAGCACGATGATTCACTTCCAGCATTCATGGTGTCGACCACAAGAGGCTTCCTGCCTCGTTCAGAGCCCGTCGTCGAACTGCCACCAGATTTTGACGCACTCGAGTCTTTGCTCTCTCGTATGCCTATCAAGACCGCTTCTGGTGCACCAGGTCTACTTGCCGAATGCAGATTGGGAGATGCCGTCGCAGACCTGCCAGACTTGACTCCCGCCATCGAGAAATACCAGCACGACCTACCTCTGATGACGGCTTTGTATCGAGACTATTCTTTTCTTGCTTCAGCTTATCTTCTTGAGCCTTGTGAGTTGATACATCCCTGTTTTGCATTCAGACATCGTGGCTGACCAAACCTAATCTCCGCAGGTCATGGTCGCCACATGAAGGGCGAAGAATACGGACTTGCCAGAGACAGGTTGCCTTGCAACATCGCTCTGCCCATTGTCAAAGTAGCTGAGATGTAAGTTGATGATATCGATGTCGCTGAAGTCTCCTCGTGCCTAACGTCATGATAATGATTAGCGCTGGCTTCAAACCATTCATGGAATACGCTGGCTCATATGCACTATTCAACTATCGTCTTGCTGATCCGAAATTGGGTCTTCAGTACTCCAACTTGAGACTCATTCGTGCATTCGAACACGGTCTTGACCAGACCTCCTCTGAAGCGGGTTTCGTGCTCGTCCATGTCGCTATGGTCAAGCACTCTGGTCTCCTCGTGTCATCCACTGCTGATGCATTGGATGCGTGCTCTAAAAGAGACCGTCACGCATTCAACGTCGCTATGCGCGGAGTCGTCGACTCTCTCAAGCGTGTCAACAGCGTTATGAACGGTATGTATTGCTCTTGCACTAGCATCAACGAACTCTGCTAAATGGTGTTTTGTAGAGATGTGGTCGAAATCTAAGCCAAACGACTACACGAGTTTCCGTACATTCATTTTTGGCATCGCTAAACAAACGATGTTCCCTAATGGTGTTGTCTACGAGGGGGTGAGCGATGAGCCCATGTTTTTCCGCGGAGAAAGTGGTGCAAATGACAGCATGATTCCTCTTAGCGACAATCTTCTCGAGATTTCTCTGCCATCAAATCCGTTGACATCAATTCTCAAGGACTTCCGCTCCTACCGCCCAGGTAATCATCGCGAGTTCTTGGAGTACGTTCAGGAATATGCTACTGAGGTGGGAACGAAGGCGTTTGCTCTTGCAGACAAAGTCTCTGCGGTCCTCTACCTTGAAGCATTGAACCAGGTACGCGACTTCAGGTGGCGTCACTGGAACTTCACTCGCGAGTACATTCTCAAGCAGACTAAACATGCGACTGCGACTGGTGGGTCTCCTATCGTCACTGTAAGTTAGGCTCTGTCACTCGCGCGCACCTTGATGATGGAGGCTGACCAAATCTACATAGTGGCTACCCAATCAGCTCCAAGCTGTGATGGACCAAATGTTCGAGACAGAGAGTCACTGCCTTAAAGCGCCTGTTGTTGAGGACATCATGGATCTGGTAAGGTTGCAAAAGGATAGTCTGCGAAAGGACGTCGATAAGTATTGTCAGGAACGTGGCGTTGACAAAACAGATATCTAGGCTTGGTGGCCTATAGGGGAGTGGCCTATAGGGAATCGTGATAATCTTGTTGATGGACTTGCAAGATATTGAATGGAATACATGAGATAATCATTGCTAGAATCGATTGAGGCTGATTTGAGGAGAGCACCTTTGCCCATTGCTACCACCCTCCGAAGCATGGGCTACGACCATACTCCAACCACCATGTCATCGATCATCCGCGACGTTGACCCTACCTTTGCCTTGCCTTGCCTTCTTCAAGCGTCTCCTTCTTGAATGACCAATGGACGAGCATCCATTATTGTTGATGGGGTAGGGACGGGACATGATATGGCTGTTATATGCATGTGGGGTTTTCTATGGACGTCTGGCATGAGCAGGCTGCCCTCTTAATGGTTGACCTGGCTTGAGACGCCATTGTGTCGTTGCAGGTTCCCATTCTAGCCGCTATCTCGTACAGCTGTCCCGTCGCTGCGTGATCATTACCGAAGCGAGCCAGGACAGATACATTCACAACACAACTTCCGAATGACTGTCGGAGCCACGCTGGACCACTGCCATGGCAACTCCTCACGGCTTAAATACAGAGTGCCCGACCTTCATTCCACGATCCATCAACTCTTTCCTATCTTCAACTGCTCTACTGTCGCTTCAATACTTCCACAACCGCTCAACACTTTCATCAAGGAAGTACAGGCTCTTGCATACGAACACGTCCAGAATGTCTGTCAGTCCGTCGACCCCCCGCAAGACCCGAGCGTCCTCCGCTCCGGCGTCCCAGTCTCCTCCATCCAGCATGATCAAGTCCTTTTCCGTCAAGATCGAGCTCTGTAAGTCCAAAGAATATTTCTTGAGAAAATCAGCTCACGGCTTATCAATAGCAAGAGCCACGCCAACGCCAACTCCAGGCACTCTTGAGACCAGCCAATCAAGATCGTTACCACAAGCGTCCTTGCTGCCAGCAATACCAGCAGAACCATTCAAGCGAGGGCCTTCTCTGGTAGCAATTTCAAAGAAGGCTGAATCTGGCGCAGAGGTTGCGGGACCCGAACCTGAAGTCGCAGACTTTGAGATTCCTCGACACGATGTCCAGCTGGTCGTGTCAACTCACCCTCTTAGCCAAGATGAATTCGATACTTGGCTAGAAAAGTATATCCCAAGGGAACAGCATGACACCGCCCGTGCAGGCTGGGCGTTTGCTTTCGCTGGCGGTAGTCACAGGTCACTCAACGAGCAGTTCAAGAGCCCAAAGGCAACGAACGTAGCTGCCAACAACGGTTGGAAAGAACATCACATTCAGGTTGCGAAAAGCCAGGGCCGAGAGGTCTTTTACTGCGAGAAGGCGCCAGAGTGCACTCTGGACCAGTATCTCAAGAAGGATTCCCGCCCTTGTGTCAGCAATTACTTTGGCCGCAACAAGCGCAACACTGCGCGCATTTCATCCATGATTACTTGGTGCCGCAAACATTACCAGCGCTCGGGCTACCACGGTCGCAAGAACCCATCGAACAATCTCGAGTGGCCGCGCGAGAAGGCAGGGCTCATCCTTGAGCAGCTCCGTCGCAACGAAGAGGACTACCAGCGCAGCACTGGTGGGCAGTCTCTCTCCTACACGGTATCGCTCAAAGCGAGCGAGTTCAAACGCATGTGCAAGTTCAACAATGGGAATACCGTCGCTCCTCCCAAACCCAACGCCAAGTCCTTCGAAGCGCCCATGAGCATCCTGCTGCACATCTATGCCACGTGGGCTGGTGAGCACAAGACCTACGACGAGTGCGTGGCTCTCACGCAGTGGGCCGCAGCTCAGCTCGACAAGAAGACGTGCGCCGACCTTCCACTCTGGGAGATGGTTCCTGAGTATCCCGATGTTGTCGCGCAGAGCGGTGACGAGATTGGAGAGGAAGAGGAAGAGGAGGACGAGGACGAGGACGAGGAACAGGAAGAGGAGGACTTGGATGAGGACTTGGATGAGGAGATGGATGGTGCGGAGGAAGACGAGGACGATTCGGGACCAGTGACATCCAAAAAGAAGGCCAGCCCACGCAAAGCCACTTCCAAGAAGTCCACTCCACGCAAATCGAGCCCAAGGAAGAACTCTTCTCCCAAGAAGACATCTCCTCGCTCAGCTCTGGCCTCCCGCGCTTCGCCGGCAAAGAAAGGCCGCGTCTCCGGTCACGGCTCCGTTCAGAAAGCCTGAGTAGGCGCTCGGAATTCCTCCCACAAACGGACGGAACGGTCTGCTTACATCTCATCTGAAACATACGACACGGCTCTCTCGGTCTTGCGTGACGATATCCGGGTCACCATCCATCACGATCACGATTTTGGACGAAACGAGCCTTTGCGATACCCCCAACACACCTGTGCGATTTCCAGATACCCAACCCAGCAGGCGGCTGCCTTTCCCAAACTCCAACGGAAGGCTGTATTTGATTTGATTCGATTTGATTGATTGATTTTCCAGCACTGATGCCTTTTTCGGGAGAATACATTTTCACGGTTGCACTGCCACATGAGAGGAAGGACTAACCATGTCGATCGACATCACTGTATTCGGCAAACAGAGTCCTCTCGCATCATGCGGGGCACCTGGTTGTGCAACATACATTTACGTTGTACTTGTGGTGTTGACGGGGTGGGACACGGGATTAAAGGGAAGACTCAGATCTTTGACGGATTAAGGTAGTTGCGATGGGATTTGTGGTGCCTGATCATTCGACCTCACGGGATGGAAGTGGCGTGATGGTCATGTCATCTGTTGAGCCATCTTGATAGGATACAATGAAATGGGTGTTTGTTGGACTCGAGCTGCCTACTTTCGCCGTGACCCGACATTTGCTTTGTGACAGTGGTTGCATAACATAGCCTGACTGACCCAATGGCACGCTCGAAGAGGCATTGATCGGCAGGACTTGGAAGGGAACGCCTTTCGTCGTCTACGAGCTAAGTACCTAATAGGTAGAAGCCACTCGTGTTCGGCGCTCGGTAGCGATCTCCTTTCTCCAAAATTGGAGTCGGAGTCCCTCTCCAAATTGCAAGCTCGTTATGAACAACCGATCAAACTTCCGAAGTCTCTTTCTTTCGAGCTTAGAGTCTCATGGCATTTTCGATTTCTTCTTCCCCGCCAACCATCTACCGAATCAAGGATCTGGGATAACCCCAATCTGATCAAGACTCAGCGACCTCTCCTCCAAAACCTCATGAATCACTCTTCTCGTAGGCACCCTCGGGGCCCCCGGACCGAGACCAAGCCCAGTCGTTGGCGAGTGCGCCAAGCTGTGTCTTCTCGAGGTCATTGTGGACCGGCTCTCCGTTGCCTCCGAGTGTGGCTGCGGCCACCAATCCTGCTTCCCAGAAAGGGTCGCTCCACTACTTGGCGAGGCCATGGGAGGGCTGGCCATTTCACTCGTTTGCGTAACGGTAAATTCGGTACCGCTGGCGGAAAGTGTACTCAGCCCTGGAGTTCCAGCTTTGGCGATCTCCACCAGTTGATTGAGGACGACGAATTCGAGCTCGAGTTTTAGGCCTGGTTTGGATGTCAGCTGGTACTCATAATGCGCGAAACATGAAAGCATATCTTCGTTTTGAGACTCCGACCAAGATTTTCCTGGCGACGCTGATCTTCTTTCAGAACGCCAGAAATGCTTAGGGGCGAGGTTGAAGCAAGAACTTGTACATGGAGACAGGGGCTCGGAGTGGCTAGCCTTGTTCTTACCATAGACCCATGAGTGGATGATGGCTTTCAGCGTGAAGTAACCCACCAGATCAAGGGTGATGACAATTACGTCCAACGTGATGACCACAATCTGAACCACGAAGAGGAGGATCAATGCTTTGCGAGTCTTTTCTGCATGGTGAATGATGCGTTCCTGCAAAAGTTCATATGTCGCTCTCATATACAAGCCCGATATGATCATTTCTTGCACCGTAAACATTGTGATCTGCACTCTCTCAAACGGATTCAGAACCTTGAGCCACGGCCCACGCTCGGATTCATCTGCGGCAGCAAGGCCGTACTGTAGAATCACAAGGGCGGAGTGAAATATCAAGCCATTCGTTACGATCATCCCAAGCACTCCTCGCATGATCAGTCTGTTGCTAGTAATGATCTGGAGCCTCGACCATAGCACGATCGAGAAACCGGTCACCTGTCAGAGAGTAAACCTAGTGCATCGATGTGACGGAAACAATCAACATTACCATCCCGATCCAGCCTATCTCAGCCAAGGCTAGTGACAACTGCCATGGCACATTTGGTGCCACCCATCGCATCAGGAATCCGACTGTTCGAATACTCAAGGCCCAGGAAGTGGTAAGGAGAGACCAGAAATAGAGTCCACGATATTTCTTGAAGAAAAACAGAATCTGAATCGTGAGTTGAATCGTGCTCCAGACGGCGAGCCCTGTAAAGACTGCGATGATACTTGAGACTATCAGCAGCGTTGTTTTGACTCGGAGCTGAGAAGCTTACGAGTACACTGCAGGACTCCATGGCAGCGGCCCCTTGCGGTTGAAACTCCAATCGAATCTGGATATCGGGAGGTAGGTGTGGTATGCGGGTGGCACAGTGCAAGGCGTTTCCATGACTTCTTAGCGAGCGGCGAAAAGTATTGCGTTTACCGACAATGGATACCCGCCTCGAGAAGAGCAACTATGACAAAGAAGTTACACATGCAGAAGAAGGCGTGTACTTATATTCTTGCTAATAACCGAGCTAGAATCGAGACTGGTCAGGTATCCTAACCAGACCCTTACTTTTCGTCGAGAGAGTTGTCGTCCAAGAATCTACAGCCGGCCCCGCATCATGCAGCGTACCCATCAAATGAGTTCGGGAGATCTTCACAGCCTCAAAGACTCCATCAGAGGGCAAGAAGATCGCCGCTCTGGTAGACGAGCTTCCCTGGAGACCAGGAATGCGTCGAAGAAGTAGTTTCGCATTGTACAGTTGGTTTCAAATGGTGGAGGAAGCAGCCAGCTAACCAGAATACGATGGAATGGAGTTCAGCCCAGCATTTTTGTGTTAGCATCCATACTTGGCGCGCGCGGTGATGCCTGCATGCCGAATGCAGGCTGAGTGAGTAAGCCCAAAGCACACGGTTTCAACAGCGGGCGGCTTAAAAGATTGGCTTAGGAACTGACGCGGCTCGGTACAGAGAGCCCCGAAAAGGTTTCGAGGAGCTGCAGATTGTCTCGATGGGCTGTCCAATGGTCTTTGAAAGGAAGAGGGAAAGGAAGTGAGGTCGCAGCTACTAGCAACGAGTGGCGCGGCTGTATAGCTTCACAGTACTTGGTAATGAGATTACTAACATCACGTGGAAGGAAACCTGGCGCCCCACTCAAAAATTCTTCGCGATTGTTTGTTCTCCATCAAACATTATTTTTAACCACTTGGCCTGACCTCGTACTGGTTCAACATGCTGAAAGATCGTGCCAGAATTGAAGCCACGATGTACACTTGTTAAACGGATAGCTTCGACACAAATGCACAGTGCAGAAACGTACAGGTCAGTACCCAAATTTACCTATTCTCCCCCCTATTGTCCGTCTGATGATTTAATTACAAAATATGTTTCAAGACGGGGCGGAGTCGAAAGACCGTGAATGAGAAAGGTATAGATCTGAGTAAACAGTACCTAATACACGCCTCTGATTTCCACTGCACAGGAGCACGAAGCTAACTAGTATCAAACCGCAGGGACTGCTGCAGCTGAGCTCGGCTGAAAGTTTTCAGGAACGTATACGTTACGAATGTATACTGTACGGTGAGCGTGAGGTCAGGTTGCGATGAACCGGATCGCACGAAAAAGCTCGCAGGTAGACTATACCAGAGTGATTGTCCTTACGCATAATGGCAAGCCAAGACTCAACTCATAGCTTCAATTGATTTACTGTGATGCCCCGTCATTATTTTGCCAGTGATAGTCGGCGTATAGGAATGATTGATCGGTACAGCCCGCTCATGCGTCTATTCGTGCCTAACGCCGGCCTCTTAGACCTCGATGGGCGTCATGAATAGCATGAAGCCCATCGCAAAAACTCCTGTCGCGGGAATAACCGTGATGGAGAGCCCCAGCGCATACACATCTGCCAACCGTGAAAGACAACGCCAAGCTCATTTGCCATGCATGAGACCATCTACTTCGTTATTCGTATCCACTCTTGAGTACTCGAAAGCGGCTTGAGTCACTGTGCCTGGTGTGCATCTCGTCTTCATGAAGCGAAGCTCTCTACCACATCCGTTGCCTCACTTCATAACTCTCTCAAACGACTCTCCGCGCACCGATCCGCCAGCCATGGCGGTTCTAACATTTCGCTTGAATCCTTCTCGGTTGGACTTTAGATCCTCGGCAGCTGTCTTATTAAGAGGATCGCTGGCGTTGGGCTCCAAGAACAAGAACTGCAGTCCTACGATTACCGCATTCAAGTTCAGCACTGGTTTCCAGTCTTCTCGTAGAATATTCAAGCACACCTTGCCCTCGAGATCGATGTTTGGATGGTAGATCTTCTGCTGACAGAGGACCTTGGGAGGTTCGTGAGGAAAGTTCTGGTTGATGGCGAAGGTGAAGGAGAAACGTCCGCCTTTGTACATGCCTTCGTCAGGCTCGATGGTGAGGGTAAAATTGAGGATATCATCGGGGTTGGGAAAGTTGGTTTTCATGGTGGAGCCGAGGGAGAGTTCTGAAAGATCTGTAGGTACTGCCGTTAGCCTCGCTCGTAGACTGGCTGTCACACGGCTTGCGGTACCAACATGGATCTTGACTACGCACCTTTCTGCACTCGCAACTGAGCAGCTGTGACCTTCTTTTTCTTTCCTGCAGCGGCATCGGCATTGTCAGCCTGCTGCTGCTTCTGTTTCTATAGTCGTGTGTCAGTGTTGGGCTCACGCAGGCTACTTCATCGTGGGGCAAGTTACCATGCTCCATATCTTGAGCATTTTGGCGGAACTGATCCGGGAAAGCAGTGGGTAGAGACGAGGAGTACAGAAGCAGGGGCGATTGGTGTGGGAGTAATACAAGGATTAACAGCTTGTTGCGGATGGTGATGTGAAGTGCGTCGTTGGGGCAGCATTGTAGATGCTTTTACAAGGCCAACCCGACCCTTCGACTTATTCTTAGTAACTTTCAACACTCGACAAGCTGACCAAACAACAGCATCACCCCTTATCGAAATGCCAATTTCCTCCCCAGCAATATCTTTTCAACACCGACAGCCCAGTCCCAATCTCCACCTGAAGTACACCGAACTCACCACAGTAAGACTCAATCATACGCGGATAAACTACGGACCAGACCGACTTTCTATAACTCTACCAAAGTGCGCGTCTTCATTTGGCCATATTACACTTGCAGGATTGACCGTCAAGCATTATCGGATTCTTCTCTAAGCTCGTCTTTGAACTCGTTTCTCGTTTATACAGTACAACTCCCCTCCATGGGTTCAATTTGGACTATTCTTCTATAAAATGCGTACTATGATACACTCCCGGGGATCCACTCCTCATGTCTCCCCTGTCTCCTACTATCCCATCCCCTCCGTCTACTAATTATATTCACGGCACATCGACGCCCGTGTGATCCGGCCGGTTCGTAAAGACGAGTTTGCATCGCCAGAGAAAATCCAAAGATAGGAGGTGAGGGTATAAAGGCTTGCAATAATGGATGCCGGTGAAGGACAAGCTCGTCAACCTCAGTGCACTCGTTCTAGCTCATACTGCTCTAGCACAGGCAAGACTTTTCGTCATGTACCATTCGCAGACTCCATTCCAGATGAATTTCTTGATGCTTACCAGCCTCTTCTTGGCTTCCCTTAGTCAGGTCAAGGCCTTTAAGCCATCCTGCCCCATCATCCTTGATGGAAGGGTCCCGCATACGGCAGAAATTTCATGGTTCGATCGAAACGAGACACCGTATCGCGGGTTTCGAGGAAGAAATATGAAATGGTCGTCACTCGTCTCGTTCCCACAACAAGTGCAGCCTGCCATCTTCGACAACGACATTGGAGCCAAACCATTGTCCATAGAGATCGACCAGGACTCAGTGCTTCGACCCTCCAACAAACCAGCAGAGACGGGACATAGACAAACCACTTTGGTCTTCAACCGCAACCTCGATTCAGATGAGAGCGCAAGAGGTATTTTGAGCCAAATATCCGTATTCCTGTAGACTGACGCGAAGAGGATAGGCGTCGTGACCTACCATTGGAGTGTTCGTGGAACGAGAAACACGCCACTCAACTTTACGCATGAGTATGTTTCGGTTTTCCATCAAAGAGCCAATGGAGAGGGAAATCACTTCGAGGTCGTGGCTGGATTGATAGTTGGCAAAGAGAACCAGTACCCAGCCAGGAACTGGAAGGTACTTGATCGAGCCAAACGTGTCATCTTTCAGACACCAATACTGCCCAACGAGTGGGAGAATTTTGGAATCACGCTAGACTACCCTAGACGGACGATTCAAGTCTATTACTCCACTGGCCAAAATCACCTCAATGCTGTCACACCGCAAGAATACAACGAAAATGACCAAGGCGGGTTGTTCGAATTTGGACTGTTGAAGAAATCGACAGGCGCAAAAGATCCGTTGAAAGATGGTTACCACAGTCCATATTTTAGGGAAGGACTGATTTATGGTAGCATTTTTATGGAGCATAGTGACAACGGCTGTGTGTCACGGTAGGGACTCCACATGCTGCACAGTTGGTGTTGCCAGGAAGGACAGAAGAGCCTGGGTGGATCGTCTTCAGATAATGGCTTACAATTGACCAATTCTTTCACTGGCCCACGGGTGCACCCTTGCTTCGTTTCGTGATTTCCTTGTACCAGTTGTTGGCGTTATTCATCCTCACCTGCACTTCCAGAGCCACCAGAATCTTGGTTCACGGAAAGACAAAATCCTCAGGGCCACTTCCACCTTGCGGTACGTGTGAGTGATTATGCCATAGTTGATCGCACCGTCATCGACACCCCTATTTATTTCAGCTCCTTGGTCCGCCAATCTAGGTTTCCACAGTCAAACGATCGCATCAGATCCCGCGACAATGAAGGCCTCAAGCACATTCCTCGCCATCGCAACTGGTGCCATGACCATGGCATTCCCACACGCGTATGCCATTACCAATCCCCCCTCGCGACGCCCCCAGTAATCGTTTTAACCGCTGCTAGTACGACAACGCCTTTGGCATCCATTGAGGGCCCCGAACCTCCCACTCCCGGCACAACCTTGTCCATCGCAACAATTCCACCAGCAGCCTCAACCACAGCAAGCTGTACAGTAACCTACGCCACGCTTGGCAACCCAGTCATCCCCGGTCTCATGAATGGTACATGCAAGAATTACGCGTCCACCGTCACGTCTACGCATCACGTGGATTGCGGTGGTTGTGCCCTGGACATGTCAGTTTTTCGCCAAGGACATGGGCCGGCTGTTCCACCTTGTACGACTACGGAAGCGGTCGCGAGTACTGTGTCGTGGACTTGGGTTTGTGCAAGTCCGACGGGGATGACTTCTGCGACCGGAACCCCAACAGACGGGGCAGGGAGGGGGGACGTGATATAAAGCGGGACGGTAGTTGTGGTCTTGGTAAGGCGGATTCGGGGGAAAGGCAACGCACGTTGTTGAAGTGAAGAGTCGAGAACAATGGTCATGATTTCCTACCGGTTAATATCACTCGACTGGCCATGGAGTGGCCGACAGCCTTCGTCTTGACGTTCTCGCCAACACTCTCATCAATTCTTCAACGATATCGTCTTCATCGGCATTCACTGATCTAGACAGTGTGAGTGCTGACCTCAAGCATTTCCTACCTCAATCCAAACCGGCTTCTTACACCGGCCGGAGTGATAACAATAAATGATAATAATAACAGACTTCAAAAGGTTGGCAGCCCCTGATCCTTATTTCAGATCCTCTTGCCCCCGAGCGCACGATCCGGTGACGGTCCTGGCCACTCGTCTGCTCTCGCACTCAATTCCTCGCCACTAGCAGCGATTGCTCGACTTCCCTCTTCACCACGCGAACTGCTTGTATGCGCCATCTTCTTCAAAGGCTGAGTGAATTCGGAGTGGCTCAGCCCCACCCAGAAATCCGCCCCCCCCCCCCCCCCGTTTTTGTACGTGATACGGTACAAGTTGAGTTCAAGTGAGTGAACACCTTGACACCAACGTGCAGCAGTCATTGCACTCGCGTGGTAGAGGGTGAAAGCTTTGGCTTAAGCGAAGGATGGTTTGGCAGCCTTCTCATGGGATCATGAGGAAGGCGGCTTTGCGCCAGTTGGATCGGTCTGCTGTCGTGAGGGACCATCTATCTCTGTCCGTTATATGTTCGGTAAGAACTACAGGTGCTGAGAGCATTGGCTTACCTGGCCTTGGCTTTATCGGTTGTCAATGTGCTTCTCGCTGCATTGATGATGATGATGATGACGGTATTCAGTACTAGCAGGAAGAAGGACAGAAGAACCCCGGAGACTCTAGAAGAGATACATTGGCTATTTGCGTATCAGTCACATACACCTTACCGATGAGCATTTGGCCATTCTATATTCCAAAGAAGATAAAGAGAGAAAAAATCTTCTATGGAGATATCTTCTTCAAAATGACGTCGATTGCTTGAACGATAGACTCGGAAATCGATTTTTCCATTCGAAATCGGAATCGGTGGATGTCTGCGAAGTTTGAAAATGATTTTGCCAAGAATGGGACAACTTCGATCTTGACTCGAGAGTATTGTTTAACGCTGATTTGGTTTTTGGCGTACAAGAATCGAATATTTTCGTCGCGGTCATATCGTTCATAGCATAGCTAAAGCGCGACATGCTTCACACTGATTTACATAGATGCTTAAGTGAGGTTATTTGTCTCCATGTTCTTCTTCATAACAACACGTACAGGGGGCCCAAGTATGGCGTCTCAGAGCTCATCTTTATCGTAGGAAGTATCCAAGGCCTTTTTCTTAGGGATTGTTGGCACGTCACCTCGCTCGTCCAGGATGGTCCCGTCGCCTCGTCTTACAGGTTCCTTCTTATCTTCTTCAACTCTCTCGTCCATAGCAGTCTCCCCTCGATCTGCGGTCTCTGCTCTTGTGTCTACCATTCTCTTCTTGGGGTTCTTGGGTATTTCTCCTCTCTCTTGCAATATCGTCCCATCACCTCTTTTCACCGGCTCACTCTTTCCTTCCTCGGCCATTTTACCGACCCTTTGTGATAAGCTACCGTCTGGGCTCGGGTCCTGTCTTTGTTCTCCGTCTCTTTCAACTTGTACTTGCGGTTGCTGTCCGACGATCGATTGCGAGACTGATGGCAGTGTGTTGGAAGCACTAGGCTGGACTTTCAGATCTGTCCCAGTCGATGGTGCTCCGCCTGCTAGACCGACAGCAGAGAATATTGTACCGACGAACCAGTAACAGACTTTGAATGGAAACCACACGAACAACCAAAGGGGTCCATAAATTATCCTCCTATAGAACAACCAGACGATCGTGATTATGAGTATCCACTTTGCCGTATCAAGGTACCAGGTATCACTCTTCTGGCTCTTTAGCAATGTGGAAACTAGACCTTTGGAAGATTTGAGGAGGGAATCAAGGTCAGTGTAATTTTCGCTTAGCTGCTCAAGCTCTGCAGTTGATCGATCGAATGTCTCTTGTGCAAATTGTGATCTTTGTAGCTCTGTGAGGAGGAGATTTTGGGTCCGCCTAAGTGAAGCAGTGACGTCGCCCGATGCGTTCAAAAGGATTTCGTCCTCGGTGAGCTTTTCTGGACCTCGGCGACGAAGTTGCGTCTGCAGTTGACCCGAGGAAGATAGATCGTTGGTAGGAGTGCTGATCCGCGATGGTTCTTGGTAGGAATGTAGCAGTAGTTCTCGTTCCCGTCGTTTCGCTGAGTCCGAAGCCCGTTTTGCGTGCAGCTGCGCAGATCGAAACTGTGCTCTTGATGCCTTCAAATCTTCTTTCAACCTAGCGACCTGGACTCGGACTCTCAGCTTTTCTCTTTCCCTCTCCTTCTCTCGTGAATTGTCTCTTTTGCTATCCTTCCTTCGCAGGGAAAGCGCCGCGTGCTGTGGGTCCTCCCAAGCCCAATCGTCCACTTCCTGCTCTAGCAAATCGAGATCTTCTTCTTGCTGCTTGAGACTTTCGTGTATATTGCTGGTGAGCTCTATTCGTACGTCGCCCTCTTCGGTGTTGAGAGGTGTGGACCCTGGCTGAAAGGAGAGTTTGGAGAGGCGTTGTATCAGTTGGACAGTTGTTTTGTGGGATTCCGAAAGGGCAGAGAGGCGAGCTGTGATTGTAGTCATGGTTGGGAATGAGGAGGGGATGCAAGTGTAAACGTGGATCCAGCAGGAGGGAACATGTCATAGGGTTGACAGAGTGGCCTCAGAAACAATAGTTGCCAACGTTCGCAGAGCTAAATTGACATCGAGCTCGTATTATTTCTTGTCCTTTGCTGTTGTAGCACTGCCACGAGTTTATTGCTATCCACAACGATTGATGCGTGTTGAACATTCTGAAAGCAATTGAAACAACATAGCCAATCAACTCTATACGGTTCCGGCGGAGAGAGTTCGCCAACGACGACGAACGGGCAAGCGAATAATCAATCTCATTGCGCAGCAATTCTAAGCACCCGGCCAACCCAGGAGTATCGCCCGTCAAATCCACATCGTCACAAGTATCGACGCCCACCCGCGGCGTACGCCCTTTCTGCGCGGAACCCTCGAACCATAATCCACCATGATCCAACGATTCCTTACCGACGTCAAGATAAAGTTCAACCCTTTCTCAGCTCGATCCAAAGCTGCACGCTTATTCCTCGCCCTGTTGCCGCCGAATGCGCGACAAACGATGAAGATTTCAGTGGCGCAATTACCAAGAGCAAGCGAGGAGAAGGCTACTTTGGCCGTGAAATTCAGTAAGTGGCGTCCAATCTTTCTTTCGGCCCACAGATTTGAGTGCCTGTTACTGATACCTTCAGTAGAAGACGGAAAAGAGATGTCGTTCGATCCCGAAACTGTAAAGATCAAGAAGGTCATTGAAGAGGTGGATAGACACTCGAGATTATTGGCTCGTCAAGAGGAATTGACCTCTTCATAATGCGGCGAATCACTGCTTGGTCACGTAATCACGAAAAATACAGAGAGCGCTGCTTGAAAGAGTTGGAAGTGGTGAGCGATACCACATGCTCTACAGGCATTCTGGGCGGTTACACGGATGAACCACACGAGGGCAATAGAATGTTGACATGAATTCTCGTTGGTTCCTGAATCACAGAGCAGTTTGTTCTGTACTTTATTGGAATATATACGCTGTTATAGATGGACATCAGTTCCTCTCTTTTATCGATGGCACAAAGTATCATGAAAGAGCATCAAAGTCTGAGCTCCATAATGCAAATTTTTATGTGGAGTTCCATCCTTCCAAGACGAATTCCAAGGTCCAGCTCAAGACCTATCTACACGTACACTATTCTCACGCGTAACGTTCGAGTTGTCTATGATGGGGCGCCGGAAATGAAGAACCACTTGTCGATGCTTGGGTCAATTTCAGCGGGTGCCAAGTTCTCACCGCGTGGGATGTTCAGGGTATTGGCCTCCACACGGTTAGGAGAGTTTCCGACAGTGGTGTTGGCACTAGACAGTCATTGTTAGCTCTCAGATGTAGAGCGTATCGGAGTCCAACTTACAGAGAGATCTCGCCGGGTGGGGAGCGACCCTTGATGAGTTTGTCCCATGCCTCAGCGCATTCACGAACAATGTCCATGGCGTACCTGCAGGAATGAGTACATAGCTACAATGCCGGAATGCCTTCGAGACCTACTTCTTGTTCTTGCATTCACCTGAGAAGGCAAATTGGTTCTCCGGCTTTCCATCAGGGATCTTGTAGATGCGGAACCATTCATTCGTAGCCCTCAGAAGGCCTGGGAGGTGACGCTCAACGTCCTCGACATCATTGAGCTTCGCGGCCAATGGGTCCTTGACGTCGATGACCATGATCTTCCAGTCGGTCTCTTCCTCATCTAGCAGTGCCATGACTCCCAGAACCTTGACCTGCTTGACCTCGCCAGGCTTGGCCACAAGCTCGCCGATCTCACAGACATCGAGAGGGTCATTGTCACCCTTAGCCTTGGTCTCCGGGTGGACAACGTTGGGGTCCTCCCATGTCTGTGTTCAAATCAACTTGAATGCGTCGTGAAATGGTGGGATTGTAGGCTTACTTGAGGGAAGGCACCGTAGTTCCAAAGGTAGCCCTTGTGTGGGAAGCAGTTGCGGACGAATCGGAGTCTACCTTTCTTGATGTCCTGCTTGATAGGGTTGAGGGTCTCCTCCTTGGAGATCTGTCCGACGATTGTGTCAGTTGCTGCTCAATTGAAGCTGTCGAGGGTAGGGTACACAGAGGAAACTAAGTTGCAAATTGAGGGGAGCTTATGATATAGAATACTACTCACCTCCATCTTAGCATTGGTCCAGCGGGGCACCTCAACGATCATGTTCAGGATGGTCTGCTCCTGGTTGGCATAGAGGGGTATATCGTGGAAAGGCGAAACGGGCTTGCCATTCTGTTCGATGTAGATGCGGTGCTCCAAGGTATTTGGGGCACCAATCTTCCTGACGGTGAACTCGGCCATGTTTACTGTGCTCGGCGGAGAGGTTGTTGTTTTTGTTGTTGGTTGATGGAGGTGTTGTTGAATTTGTCCCGCCCTCGACTGGATTTTGGCTAGTGGGGCCAGCTTGCGAGGAGATCTCGTTGCAGCAGAACACCACCAGTGGGTGCTTCTGCTACTTCTGCTGTACCACGGGATAACCTGGAAGGAATGATGTTGGCAATACGGGCTTCTCTGTATAGCCAAGAAGCGGACGATGGGAGGCTGTATTGGCAATACTGAGTTCATATAGTGCACTGAATGTACCACCCACAAAGATAGGTACGTAAAAATTACCTCGGACAAAGTGAAATAGCTGAGAATCTTCAAACGCTCCTGGCCTGCCTGGACTTGCGGGTGAGCGGGACTCCGACTATACCCGTTATGAACTTGGCCCCCGAACTCCAGCGAAGATACTAGCACGAGTACTCCGTAGCTGTCCTGTCACTCCTGTGCACTTCGAGAGATGGTCCGTCTCTGTCGCATTGATCTATCTTGGCATTTGCCTCACGAAACGCTGTACAGGGAGAACTTGAAACCGGTATTCTTCTGAAACCTCTATCGATCTATATCGGCTTATTACAGGGAAAAAGGGAGGGAAAGATATCATTTGAGGAAGATTTTCTCAACCTCTACTTTGCTTCAGCTCTACCTCTCTCCCCTATCTTTGTCAAAAAGGACTCTCAACGGTCTTCTTTGATTTACTCTATCTAGAAGTAGATCCTGAGCAGCTTTTGTGTAAGAAAGTGAACATAAATATCTATCTACTTTGAATTTCGTATCTATCCCGCCCGAGTTGTTGGGAAAGAAGTGTGTTACAGGGTATCATATCGCCAAAGCGGATACAGTCTTTCATGCTGCCAATTGCGCATTCTAACTTGGCATCTAGTACAACATATTCGGCTTCCAAAATCCTGCCAAGCCATGCTCCTCCTCTACTTCTTCCACGAAACTCAATTGCTCCAAAGCTTGTTCTTCCTCGTCCTCTCCTTCCTCTTGCTCCTGCCCCTCCTCCTCCTCCTCCCTCAGATCCCTCATCCAAATTTCACCTTGTGTGGCAGGGCGGTAACTGGTCTCGTATCGCGGCCATCGAGTCGGTGTGATGGGTCGCGAAAGCTGCACTTGCTCATCGTATTCCATGACATCTGGGTGCATGTAATGTAATGTCTGTTCCTCATCAGGCTCATAAGTATAGTGTTGCTCGTCGAGCATTTGTAGATCCTGTACTTGGGGGCCGTGGCTGTTGAACAAGCCATCGTCTTGCTCCTTGGACAACACATGTTTATCCTCGACCTCCGCGTTGCTCTCCCTGAAATTGTGATGGACGTGATGAGCATACTTGCTCGTGCTTGCTGTATTTGCGTTTTGCAGCTCGGTTCTGTGTTCAATATGCGCAGGCTGCAGCCTCAGAATGTGTCCATTACAAGTTTTACGGTATGCAGTATCGCAATCGTTAAGAAGATTTGCCATCGAAGTCCAACTCGGGTCCTGGCTGTCAGGGACTGGTATCGAACCATCAGTTTTCGCGATGATGGTGTCCTCTGGGATACTAGGCTGCTCCTGATAGGCTACTTCTGGTGAAGGTAAGATGGCCACTGGCGAC
Source organism: Venturia carpophila (assembly GCA_014858625.1). NCBI lineage: Eukaryota > Fungi > Ascomycota > Dothideomycetes > Venturiales > Venturiaceae > Venturia > Venturia carpophila. The sequence goes on along the minus strand of JACTAK010000002.1, from coordinate 2,068,984 downwards.
GAATGCGAACAAATGCCCCGAGTTCTCCCTTGGGCTGTGCGAGGAAGGTCATCTGATCCTGATGCCCCTCCCTGCGAAGTAGGCCTCCCGAGCTGATTGAGACGTGGGAGGGAGGTGCTCCTCGTCACATTGCCATGAAGTAGGTTTACGTTTAAATTGGAATTTGTCAAGTTTTGTTTACGTTCTCGCTTGGTTTGGCTCCTAACAGAATGTCTCTTCACCACCAGGTCGGGAGGTCTCAAATCATAAGAGGACGCTCTCAGACTCTTTCCTGTCTCGGGAGTGGAGATCAATCTTGCTCTACAAGCTTCTAGATCTGTTGTTGACGCAGGCCGGACAACAGCGGCTCGACTTGACTGACGAAGAGAATCGAACCACGTGAAGCACGTATTCGAGGCAGAAGGCGGACCGGATTTCGTGTCATCAAGCTCAACCGCTGCGGGCTTTTCCAAGGTAGGTTTGATTGACCTTGAGACAATTTCTCGAGGTGTTGGCTCATTGATTGACTTCTCTACCAGAGGTGGCCTCTTAGGTGCGAAGTAGGAAGACATCTCTTCTTCGGTTGCGCGCCTTCTATCCTTCTTCCTCCGTCTGTTGGTCTCTTCTGTGTCGGCAATTTCTTCAGCCGTGAATGTTCGTTTGGAAAGGAAATTCATTTCAGAGAAAACCAAATCAGGGACTGCGCAAGCTTAGTATGAACGCGCAAATGACATTCGTTTCGTACAGGACGACTCACGACCTCGACCCCGAAACGGAGATGACGCCTTCCCTTTTTTGAAGATTCCAACATTTGCTCGGGGGTGCAGCTACTACTCGTCAGTTCTTGATTATCCATCATTGTTTGGTACAAAGGCCTGCCTACTGTCAATCGTGTACGCGGCACGTTGGCTGCATGGAAATTGCGGATCATTACTGGGGCTGATCTGTCTTTCTTCGAACGCTTTCCTTCTTCATTCTTTCTCCCTGGCTTCGGCTTGGGCTTCCCACCATGCTGATTTTCTGCGCCGTTTTCTCGTCGTCGTAGCTGAGGCCCATACCGATCTACTCTCGTCTTATATCGTTGCTTTCTCTGGTACGGGTTTGCGCCGTTCTCACCCTCTTTCTCATGGTGGGACGATTGGGCTGCATGTTCGGGCAGCACGGCCTCTGCGCCATCTTGATACGCATGCCGGGCAATGGGTATTGCAGGCAACTCGGGAGGTACATCTTCTGGGGCTATGATCGAACTGTCCTTGGAACCATCCCGGTGGATTTTTGCCCGTCTAGTCGTGCTGCTCTGCAAGTCAACCACTGGCGCCGCCGTCCCATGCTTTCTTCCACCAGGGTATCCAAGCTGGTCGGGTCTTCTGGCCGGCCCTACTGCTTCTGCTGTACCTGCTAGCCACTTGTAGATGTCCATCGCAGGTTGGACACTGGACAGTCGAGCTCGCAGCAGCAGGCTTTTGTCTATGACGCAGGCAAGCGGCTCAGACCAGTATTGATGATGACAATCACAGGAGCAGCCATAGTTTGGGCGCGGGTTTGAGGCTGAGCAATAACTGGAGTCGGATGGTCACTGGGGGGTTTGCAAGATACTCCAGCCCGAATGAAAATGGCAGTCACGGCCCACGATGGAGATGCAGTCTTTTCGGTTAGCATTCACCTCATCGCCCAGGGTACACTACTGTAGTAGTACTGGGTACACCACTGTGTAAGCGTTGTTCCGACTTGTCCACAACATGGCCGTGGTCAGGACTTGGGAAGCAGCATTATCCATCTATGGCAGTCATCGATTTCGATCGAAGCACTCAAATATTGCCGCCTCGTATTCCTGCCCAATCAGAAAAGTCGAGACCCGTGGGCATAGATGAGTGGAAAAAGTCTGATTGCTGAGCGATGCTGCGTGTGGTGGAAGCTGCTCACTGCTGGTCGTTTGATTGCGAAGCCATGCAGAAGTGAAGGATTTCTCTCGCGACCTCGTTTACACGGCGGGAAAAGACTGCAGCGTTCCAATGGCGTGCCACGGCCCACGGCCCATGAGAGCAGATGGATTGGAGGCTGCAACCGCGGACGAGTCCGCATCGCTAGCCCGGGCACGATACCACACTCCGCAGTACGTACATGATACATCCATTAGAGTACATTGGATGACTGTCGCTTTCCCGCCAAGCGAGTCCACCAGCAGTCCAGCACTAGTGGAGCCCGACTGCACGGGCGAGTCAGCGAAGCCAGCAGCCAGCAGCCAGCAGCCAGCTTGTGTGCCGGTACGACGAGTACACAGTACACAGCACGTACTAGTATATAGTACATGCGTCCCCCCTGGGCCTGGCTGCACGTGCTTGACCAAGCACTCCTTCGGGCTGCTGCGGGTAGGTATGGCAGTATTCAGTACCCAGGACCCAGGACCCAGTACCCAGTACCCTCGCCGCGCTGCCGACTCCGTGATCAATCGTTGCAAGCTAACGGACGTGAACAGGCGTACGACTAGTAGTATCATGTAGACGCGAGAAAAGATCGGCTCAGCCTTCCCCCCCTACGAACCACGTCCGCCCATGTGCCTAAGAGCAGACTCAAGTCACTCAACCGGCGCTGCATGCAAGCCTGCGTCCTTGCGACCGCATCCCTGGTGGCCCCGTAGGGCCAACGGAGACGATCGGCGGCGTGCACCCTGTTTTCCACGCATGGTTTCCGTCACGGGGTGCGCTTGGGTTGAGGCCGACTTGGTCTGGGGCTAAGACGGCCCAAGGCTTTCGACGTTGAGCTGCTCCCCATGAACTTTTGGGCTTTTGGTTGTCCAACCAGTCGCAATGGGAAACTCCTGTGCTTGCAGCGAATCACGGCATGCCTACTTTCTAATAGCCTCCCGAAGCAATCATCTTCAAACGTTAACAGCCACCCATAACCATACCAATCACAGAGGGGATGCAGTTTGCTCGCTAGCGCGGGGTCTTTTCTCTTTTCCATCACTATCAGGCCCCGCGATTTCGTGGTGGATAAGCACTGCAGTCCACGGTCTTGCTCTCTGTCCGTCCATCGCATACCTGATCTGCCACACATCTACCTATCCAGTTACCCGTCCATTCAATTCCTCCGGCTCCAGGTCACCTCCCCTGCGACTCTGACGCTACCGCTTACAAGCGCGCGCGGCTCTCGGCTGACTGTAAAACTGCCCCTCCACGGATCTCCATCTTCTCATCGGGTTTCTGCCTTGCTTGCAATCCCCCAACAACTTCAGACATTCTTCTCATTCATCCACCTTGAGCCCGTTCTGTCCCTCTCGTTGAGTCCGACTTCGCCTGACCCTATCATACAACACCTGGTGTTGTGCAGCCCCTTGGACTTGCTTCAACCGTTGGCGTGCTATTCAGCAAACTCTTCACCAGCCACCTAGCAACATGGCCAAGCTCTTCGTTGGGTAGGTGTTCTCAATCAAATTGTGACCACTGGTTGCTAATCATCCTAAAGCGGCCTTGCATGGCACACGGACGATAATACTCTTCGCGCCAAATTCGAGGAATTCGGTCAAGTCGAGGAAGCTGTACGAGAATAGTATTGCGCTCGGGTCACCATCATACACTAACACCGGATGTTCCTATAGGTCGTCGTCAAGGATCGTGATACTGGACGTAGCCGTGGTTTCGGTTTCGTTCGCTTTGCTCAAGACGCTGAGGCCGATGCTGCCATCGGAGCTATGAACAATGTGGAGTAAGTTCGCTTGTCTCGATTTTTAGCTTCTCTACTCCCGTTACGTTCGAGGAGAATTCTGTCTGTGCTCAGCGAAAATGTGCCTGTCCTGCATCCCAGCACATCATCGATAGGAACTACAAGCTAACATGGGCCTTCACTTCAGGTTCGATGGCCGCACCATACGCGTCGACAAAGCCTCGACCGACAATCGGGGTCGCTCTGGTGGTGGTGGCGGTTTCGGTGGCCGAGGAGGCTATAACCAAGACGGCGGCAACGGTGGAGGCTACCAAGGCGGAGGAGGATACTGTATGTCTCTCCACACCCATCGATGGATTCAAGCTAACACTTCCAAGCCGGTGGCGGTGGCGGATACCAAGGTGGCCAGCGCAACCAAGGTAAGTCACCTCTGTGGAGCACATGGGCCGAATTTCGAATCCTAATATTCTCTCCAGGTTACGGCGGTGGCTCCGGCGGAGGAGGCGGCTGGGGAGGACAGCAGCAGTCCTACGGCGGCGGCGGTGGGTACCAAGGTGGCTATGGCGGAGGCCAGCAGGGCGGATACGACCAAAACCAGCAGCAAGGTGGCGGTCAATGGTAGAAGACGGTCCAGTCCGTCATACGAGTTTTCGCTCACCTCCTTAGAAAAACCAAAGTCCCGGAGGCCTGGACGGTAAAGCAAACATGAACGTAGACGGTTGGCGCTCATCGAAAAGACTCGAACAGGACTGATCGATCCCCAAAGGCTCGCTCACCACACGACATGCGACGGCGAAACCATACCCAATGATCTTCTCATTCAATCTCCTAACGAACAGCACACGACTGGCATCACTTTGGAGGGCATTCACTCTTGGAGATTTCTCTGGAGGACCACCCGACACGGCTTGGGATTCTTGTTCATCTTGCGTAGTACACTCTTCTCCTTAGGTGCGAATAGTTCTTGATCTTGCGTGTGCGAAAAGTCAGTTTGTCGAACTGTTCTGGTGCGTGTTCTCAGTGCGTGCAAAAAGAAGGCCTCCTCCATGGACAGGTTCAGTGACGTTGAAAGAGGGGCCTTGACGCTTCAGTGGTAATACAGACCGATCTACTCCCAGATGCTGCATCCCTGCGCGCAGCATGCAGAAGATCTATCGGTACGTAATGCCATCGCATCGCAGCTTGCTGAAGGTTGATCGAACTCGTGGCCTTCCAGACTGCCAACGACGACGCGAAACCTCGTCCTGCTCCTCTTTCTCATGTCCCAATCGCTGCTGCTCACCACTAGGTATGTACGTTGAAGTGTAGTCCCCAATCTTCTCGGGCCGATCCTTAACTCGACCGATCCTACGATTTAAACTGCGCGTCTCACACAAGCTCATTAGGGTACAGATTGTGCTGCAAATTACATCGGCTGCGACCTTTTTACACTCCGCCATCGCCACTGAGCCCGCGCGTCTCACCCATCTCATCGACATTACGTATGCTGTATGGCATACGCGAAAAGCACGTACGGGAATCGTCCTTGAGAAAGCTCGAAGTTGGAAAGAACTTGAAGCTCCACTCGGCTTGACCATGATATGAGACAAGAACCGCGACGAACCACAGATGCTTTGATTGCTCCATGCTTGTCAACTTCACAGGCGGACTTAAGCTACATCCTTGCGCCAATCGTGGGTCCCTCGCCTATTTGCTCTGTGGTCCTTGGATGTTGATTCGGATTGTCGGATGCCGAAGGGTGGGAGAGGAGCTACGCCTTTGGCGCGCGCTGGATCGAGAACTCGAGCTTGATGCTGCCGCCGAAAACGGTAGACATGCGATCGATTGGTTGGTGCGATGACTTTTCTGACGTTTCCTTGCACTCAAGCACTCGAATCCTGAGCCACCCTTTCGATCCTTCCCGCCCCGTATCTACGCCTCCAGCACATTTTGGGAGGACGAGTTGGAAAGACCACATCTTGCTGAGAAGAGCGGGCATCGTCGATCATGGCCAGGGGCAGTGTCCAATGGACAGCTTACCTACCCATCTGATCCAACCATGTACGTGAATAGGAAGGCAGGCACAGCATGCTGTAAATATAACACAACATTTTTCTCATCAAGGTCTCGCGGTCCGCGTCACCACGATCCGCCCACTATTCCGTGCCATTTTCCCTGCATGCATCCTTTGGGGGTAGGTACTTACTACCATTGCTTTGGCCACACCCGTGCCATGATTCCGCTACAAACGCGTACTGCCCTCGTCCCAGGTATCACGGCAATCTTTTCCCATCACATTTTGCCCACGCCATCCCCAATGTACCTACACAGATCATAACCGATCCCCCCCCCCCCCCCCCCCAATCGCGTTTTCTTCTTCCTACAATCACCAATTTCGAGCCACTCACACAGCCAACGAGCATTCCTCCGTTATAAGGAGAGCGAGGGAACAAAAGACAAGCGGGGAAGCTTCATCTGTTGCTGGTCCAGACTGCCATTTGGGCCTTCCAAAGGGTGAGTATTGGGTACCCCCCAAGTCTCGTACAAAGGAGTTCTCACTGCAGTTCTTCATCACATCTCTCAGAGCCTTTGCAGCGTCACTCCGTGGAGACTGGTGACCAAAAAGGTCCAAGACAAGGTTCGATTTGAAAAGATGGAACAGGTGGAATAGCTTTTCCCAGACCCCCCCAAAAGAAAACAGGGAGTCAATGCCATGGCACCATGGCATTATTTATTCCTTGCTGCTCAAAAGGGCGTTGGGACGCAGACCAAGTGGCGTGTACGCATCAAGGCAAACATCATCGATACCAGGCAAGCGTCAAGCATCTAAAGCACCAGACCAACCAAGCCCGCGTCTAGGATATCTTACAACGCCAACCCATGTGTGCAGATCACCTAGGTCCCCCAAGTGGTCTAGGTCCAATGATCTGTCTCCTCCCACCGAAAGCGATTCCCGTCCCAGGCCCGCTTCCTCTACCCTGGTTATCGCCACCAGCATATCCATACTGGTTGACGTCCCAACTGGCTCCAGGTCCAGTGCCGGCGTTCGGATCTCGCGGTGCCTTCTTGGTTTCCTTTTGGTTCTCTTCCCATTCCTTTTGCCTCTCACGTTCGCGCTCCATCTCCCGCTCAAGGAGAGATTTGGAGGCCCATCCTCCCGCTTTCGTCTTCTGCTGAGATGCTACACGACGTAAATCCTCGGTCTGGCGCTCAGACTCACTGGTCATACCCATTTCAGGAGGTTGAAAAACCCTTGGTGCTGTGGACGCTGGTGCTGGATTTGAAGCCAGAAAACGGTCGGTGCGCGTGCTCGGCGTGGGAGCAGTGGTGAATTTCGAAGGAACTGGCAGAGGTCGTGGTAAAGCCGCCGCCGCCGGGTCTGGCAAAGGACGCGTAGGAAGAGATGGCGCGGCTGTTGGGTCTGGCAAGGGACGTGTAGGTAATGAAGGTGCTGCTGTTGGGGCCGGATCTGGAAGAGGGCGCAATGATGATTGAGCTGTTGGAATCGGAAGCGGCCGCTTGTTCTGCTCTGACCACTGGTTGCGAAGATACTCGCCTTCATCTCCCACCCATGAAACATCGCTCTGATTCGGAGATGGTGGGCGTGGCTGAGGACGAGGCTTACTCCTTGAGCGAGGTCGACCTTCGTTCTTGCTCCGCTCACTCTTCGAAGGGCTGCGATGCTGGAGTCTCTCCTCGCGTTCGAGTTGATACTGACGTTCACGTTCCTTGGCCTCCTCAAGCTGTCGTTCCAATTCTTGAACTCTTTCTCGCTCGGCATTCCGTACTGGGTCGTTGTAGCTGCTCTGTCTGCTCTTCGACTTGGCCTCTGCTTGGTACTGACTGAGATATTGTCCCCTCAACCTTGCATCACTGCCGTCGCGTTTCCGTCCAGTCTCCTCGGCGACTAGGTCTTGAACGTCCCTATCCTCTTGAAGTCTTGCCTCCTCTTCCAGTTTCCACTTCCGCTCCTGCTCCTCCCACTCTCGCTTTTGTTGCTCAACACGGCGCTTCTCCTCTTCGAGTTGACGCCGCGATTCTTCTTCCCACTGCCGCTCTTCTGCAGCACGCGCACGCTCTTCCTCCAATTCTCGTTCTATTTTCCGCTTGTACTCTGCTTCCTCGGCCTGTTGCCGGAGTCGCTCTTCCTCCTGCTGCTTCTCACGTCGTATACGCTCCTTTTCGGCCAGACTTGGAACCATGGGTGATGCGCTCGTGATTTGCCGCCTCCCTCCGAATGAAATGCCCTGGTTACCTTGACTTGCGCCTCCCATGTAACCTGTGAGCTGTTAGCCTATAAATGCTTGTAGTCAGAAAGTGCATCCCACCATATTGATTTATATTCCATGCTGGTGCCGTGATTCCTTCATCGCTCTTCTTACTCCAACTACTCGTAGGTCCCTGAGGTGATTTTGTTCCTCCCTCTGTAGCTCTCGAAGAATTGGAGCCTCCGGTAAGTGACGGACTAAGCGCACGAGTGCGCGATGGCAGAGCAGAAGAGGCAGAATGACCAAGTCCTGATCTGACAGAGCTCTCCCCTCTGGTTCTGCCGAATCCACCGTATCCAACCCCAGCATTTGATCCTGTGGTTGCAGGACTCATTGTGCCAGCACGCTTGGACGGTCCAATTGTGGTCTTGAACTTATTCGGATAAAGAAGATTGGCCTGTCGGCTAAAGGCATGTATACACTGCACCACCTGTGCTGGGTCTTTGGCCTCGAACAAGTCGACTGTGAGGAAGCGATCGTGTGCGGGCAGATTCAAAGGAGACGCTTCACAGGCGCGTAGGAAGTGAGATATGTTCTCCATCTGTATGAAAGGCATACTGGACTTTTTGAATCGGATTTGGGAATCCGGAAGGGCGAGGTTCGCAAGCCTGTGCTCGCCGTCAGCTACAACTTTACTTCAAAACGCCAGCGGCGTTCAGTTGAACTTACCGACACAAAATCGTTCCATCCTTCAGTATTTCGAGCAAATCTCCCGTCGGCAATAGTTCGCCTAATGTCTCTTCGATCCAGTCCCGGATCTCGTTTGCGGCTTTGGGCGTATATCGGTCGGCGCGGAGCTTCCGCATGTCCTGATCGAGTGACGAAACTGAAGCCATGATGGTGTTTAATGGAGGGACAGCAATCCCGGCAGGCTCTGAAAGTCGTGTGGAGAGCCTGAAGGTTGGGCGCAAAGGGAGCGTGACTTAGGGTTTACTGGGCTGTGTTGGGTCGTCGTCGTCGGCCAAGGATGCTTGGAGAGCAGAGGGATCCAGGCAGAGGGAATGTGAACACATTACACTTGCGAGGATGGTGGGAGAAAGAGAGAGAGAGAGAGAGAGAAGGCTGGCTTTGACTGTAGGTTTGGGTGCCTACCCACTACAGGTGTCATGGACAGGGGAGTCAGGAGTGTAGAGAGTAGATAGAAGACTTTCCAGCCACCATCTCCGTCATCGAGTGACCGAACGCCTCCGCATTCTACAATGAACCCTCAAACACCGCTTGCACCATGGCTTCCAGACATGGCCCGCTCACAAAGCTATGGATCCGATGGAAGAGTTCAAGAGTCGTCCCTTGGAGGAAGAGATGGCTTGTTGGTACACATTCCCAACCATGAACCAAGCATAATCCAATGCCAGGATATCAGCTAACACAAAATTCAGGAATGGATCTGACCGGCAACACCTTCTGGGAATTCACGGATCAAATAAACATCGGTCGCCTCCGCCGCATCGTAGAATACGATAAGAACGCCCACTACGCAGACGTAAAACTCGCCCGTACTCGCTCCTTGCCGACCCTCCGCCTCAAAGTAACCCTCTAACACACCATTTCTAGCACAATGGATTCAATGGCTCCGTCACACCCGCGAATCACCCCCTTCCATCCAAGAGCAACGAATGGATATAGTCCGTCAAGCGCAAATGAAACAACTCGCCGCAAAAGCAGACGCAAGATGGGCGTCAAAAGTCGAGAGGATAGACGTGCCCCAGAGACAGGAGATTGCTTCGGCTGCCTTGCCGCAAAGGCCACCTGGAAATCTGCCAGAAGTTACAGACCCTGTTGCCTCTATGGATGGGATTGTCAAAGAGGCTGACCGACAACCTGGCGTCGTGGCCGAGGTGGCAACGGAAACGAAGACGGAGGCGAACAAGAGGGAGAGGAAAGACACCATACCCTACCAAGGATTAAAACTGGGCAAAGAGGGTGAGCAGGCGCCTGAGTCATGGGCCCCTCGGCCAGCGAGGAGAAGGTGATGTAGGTATCATATTTAGGTTATGGTTTAGTGACGACCTTTCCACTTTCAAGGAATCTTCGAACCCACTCTGGAGATGCCGTCTCTGTTAAACGGCTTCAAAGGTCTTCAAAATCGAACACTCACAGTCGCCTCGTCAAGTCAGTGTTGTCGACAGCCAGAAACAAGTCTCTTTCTTTGTGCCTACTTCAACCCCGGTACGATGGTGATCAGTATTTGGTAATTCATTTCAAAATCACAGGTCATGTCTAGCAGTAAGAGAAAAAGCAATCAAGTCTGGACGAAGTGTCACTGATTTGACGGATCGACTGTGTGGATGAAATCATGATCCGAAGAGGTTTGCGAGGTGGCAGTCATCGTCTAGAGTGATAGATTTTGACTGGCATATCTCGCAGCATATCATTAGTCATTATCTATCCTCTTCTGAAATCTAGCTTACGTCTGCCAGATCTAACTAACTATTGACACATGGACAGCAGATCAAAACCCAAAAAAGCCCGCTCACAGTGAGTGTACACATGAGAGGAACCCGACGCCAGTTCTCAAAGTCTGCTTCATACAATGCCGAAATATTTCTTTCCTTTACTCCTCGAAATGTCGACTATCCAAGCAGGTCCCCCTACACCCTCGTCCCATCATCTTGGTATCATATGTTAAGAAATTAAGCTCGCTAACAGTTAAACAAATAGATCACTCTAGCACAATGTCTTAAGGTTGCGAGATTTGTGGCCCTACAATCTTCACTTCTCTGGTTCCAGCAGAAGTGAAATGGTCAATCTCGAGTCCCATTGGTTTGCCGGCCGTGTTGTCATCGTCAACAAGTCCATTGTGCATAGAAGCGTTACTGCGCACTTCTATTGTCGTCGACGTCTTGATCCTGCCGTACTGTCCCCAACCACTTGATCGTTGCTGGGACATCAAGATGCCACTATGTCGCTTATCCTCCTTCACTCTTGCCAACTGGCGCACAAACTCGTTGCTTTGTCGCGCTTTGAAATTTGTCGTCGCGTCAAGAGAGTAAGTGCTCTGTCGAGGCATGTCCGAGGCTCGTGTTGGCGTCGAGAAATTCGGTATCGGTATCATCTCCGTGCTGGGGCTATCCGAGACGAAAGAGCTCCCAGTGGGAGTACATAAATCTACTGATTTCTGCGTTGCGATTTCAATGGACATAACCCCCGGTGTCTTGTCTTTTCTATGAGCTCGCGAACTAATCATGTCACTCAAGCTTACTGCCGTGTCTGCGTCGGACTGCACAGCATATCCTTGCGAATGCGGCGCGGCTCCTCCCATTCCCCCTTGGCTTTTACGATTCTCGTGCGTTGGAAGCTGGTAAGAACTGTCTCTGCTGGTGCCCCGCAGGAAAGGCATCCAATCTCTCAGAAGCGGCCAGATGAGGGGAAGGTTGGCAACATAAACCGCGACGGACGCCTCTCTCGTGTACCACAGCATGTAGTTGACATTGTATACATCTGACAGGTTGAAGACTTTGGTCAAGATCGCTGCGGTGATCTGTGCGTGTTGGTTAGTGAAGAATTCCAAGCTTGAAATAGGACGACCACTTACGACGAAGACACCCATAGAAAAGATGCCGCACAAGACGATCTTCTGCTTCAGCGGCAAACGAAGCGAGATGAACATGGGGATCGGAATGAACAGCATCATGAGATCACTGGAGATGTTGAAGGTGGCCTGGACAATGGCATAGTGCTGCAGCGTGGTGCATTGCGGGTTTGGAGGTGGGACCGCCCAGTAGCCTGAAAAAGGCGTGCAGGCCGTGAAGAAGGCGATCTCGGTGGCGACCCATCCGATAGACACGTAGATGGAAAGATATCTAACCCACTTCTTGGATGTGGTTCCGTTGGTAAGGCGGAAATACATGATCAGAAGGCAGGCCTTAAGCGTATAGATGACGTTCAGCATGGCCTTGTGGCGCGTGTTAATACGATCGATACCTATGCGAAGCGTGTGGATGAGTGCTCACCTGCTCTGAGATGACGACGACCTTGGAGCCGAAGATCCTTTCTTTGATGTCGGCGGGCGTGAAAGTTGAGAATTCTTCCGGGAGAAACAGATTGCTGCCGCCACCAGCGACAATGACGTTCAGGCTGATTACTAGGATCGTGTAAAACATCTGCATGTCGTGAGTACCACTCCATTCCCTTCGCTTTGAAGTCTCACTACTGCGGCTATCATCACGTAGTCGTCCCATTTGAAACCTCGAATTCCGACTCGTAGGATCTGTGCATAGCTGGTGCCGTCAATACGTCTGGTCATCATCATTGGCCTCAGCCGACACTCACCATCGAATGCACACAATCAACATGCCAATCGCGTACATCGTCCATGTATTCATTGCCAACTCGTGCCGGAATGAGATGTCAAAGGCGCCCATGTCGTCGGTTCGTCGCGCAGGTCGGGGAAAAGAGGATGAAGGTGAAAGTGAAGTGAGAGATGAAGATGAGAGTGAGCTGCCGACAAGCTGCTCAGTTACGGAGGCAGGGGTGGGGTGCATATTAGAAAATGGATTGGAAGTCGCGATGAACAGATTCCGATTAGGAAATGGGGACTTCAGCCTAACCTGATACCCCACGCCTCCATTCACTTCCTCTTCATTGACACTGATGTTTTCTCATTCGACGGTGCGTCAGACCTTTGTCCGGAGGAACTCTCAAGCGAGGAGGTGGAGCTGCAACTCTTCCCACCATTGGATCACTTTGACAGAAGAGATGAGGCAGGCGACCTGTGCCATGATTTCTTCTCGCCTTGCCATCATCCATGTTGGATACAGCCGTCCGCGGATCAAAACTCAGAAAGCAGTGCCACAGATTCACTCCTCGTCTCTTCACGTCGCAGGTACGGCGCTTCCAACTAGGGAGAAGCGGTGATCGAGCGTTGTTGCATCCGCGAGGAGTCGGTGAGGCGAGCAGGCGGTTGTCTTCAGCACGCAAGCTCAGTTTAGAGCATATGTCCACTTGATCAAGTCATTGCTGACCAATGTCACATTGGAATGATTAGTCTGAGTAGCTGGTGAAGAAAAACATTGGTCCCGCTCGACTAGAGAGTTGAAGTCTGAGGCCGTTAGACCGTTAGGCTGACAGAGCGCGGCCTGATCCAGCCTGAACGTGCAGGCTGCTCCCGTTCCTTTACAAGGATAAGGGTAAGCACGCTTGCGACTTCACTTGGCCACCAAAAAGTGAGCGAGGCACAGTGTTTACGTAGTGAGCCTAATAGCAGAGAATTGATGATTATGTCAATGAATACAATACGCTCGTACTTTGGCCATGTAAGATACATTGACCATGATCAGTACGCCTTGCCTGTGCAAACTCCATGCAGCCATTCCCGTGTGTGTATCTAGCCTATCTTATCACATATCCAAATATTCAGATTGTACGCCAGCAAGACTACATATCTCCCTTCTCTACCAATAAATGTTCGGGCCAAATAGTAATGACACCATACAATGCTCGAACGCCACTGAGTAGCAAAAAATACTCGCTGTCTAATGAAAACAAAAAGTAGATATAGAACCATAGATCTGCAATCTCGGTCACCAAGCCCAACTCCCACGACGAACGCTGGCCCCAAATCCTTGCTGGTTCTGCGGCTGGGACATGCGGGGTTGTTGGCGAGCCCATTCATGGATGTAAGTACGCAGGGCCTTCCAACGTGCACACATTTCTCCATCGATCCTATCCCCTCTCCCACATGCGTCGTCACCAAGGCGAATGTACCCCTTCGAAGTGGCGAGCCTATCATCATGCCTCAAATCCGACAAAGGAGTTAAAGATATTTTGCTCAATTCATCATCATACTTTCGAGCTAGTGACGGATATCCGAGCGATAGGTAATTGTAAACCTGAGTGACGAATTCATCATTGAACTCGTCTTCAATAGCTTGCTCGGTATTGAGCTTTTCTACAGTGAGGGTAACGTCGGAGAATGGCGGAGACGGTGGATTCTGTTTGAACATCGGATTCGCGATTGTGTCCATTGGATTGGGCGCGTCTTCATAAACATGGTGAGGTGTCATGAGACCAGTGGGACCTCGAGGTGGACTCAAACCGGTACCTACTCGACAACAACCGCCCCACAGACCACCGGGGCTTGGAGCACGACTGCTTGATTGAGACCACATCGAAGTACGCACGGTTGTGCTTGACTCCTTGACTTTCCACAAGCTTTCCTTACGATCTTCGGGATCGTCGGCGTGCTCGGTTAGATAACACATTTGAGCACGAAGAAAGGTTGAGCCTTGCGTGACATCAAATCTAGCTGGCGATGGTGATCTACACCTGGGGAACTCGATATCGCTGCCGAGCATAGGGGGTCGAGCTTTGCGCCGCATCCGTTCTATCTCGATGTCCTTCCGCTTTGCCTGTCCAGGCGTTGACCGGGCAAAGGGACTGCCCCAAGGACTGTGGTTAGAGTGTCTATGGAGTCGTTTACGCCTTGCTTCTCGCTCTGCTTGTTCTTGTTCTTTCTTGGCTTCCAATTGCTCATGATGTTGGCGCATATCCTTAAGATCCCAGTTGAATGAGCCAAAGTGACGATGGTCATATTCGCTACGCGTGCCGGCCACGCTGGCAGCTGCGGTGGAATACTCGCGGCCGATATAGTGGTCAACAGGGGTGTGACGATCGTCGTTGGGAAACGCTGCGAGAGCTTGTTCTCTCAACTGTCGCTCTGCTGCTTTGGCTGCAAGTTCAAGTAGATAACCAGATGACGAGGCATCTATGCTTTCCCTCATTCTTGTCGCATGTCTGAAGGATACATCGGATGCTGAAGAAGGGGAAGTCGACCTGCAAGGAGAATCATACTCTTCAGATTCTGACGAGTCAATACTTTCCAGTTCAGGGACTCGAAAAGAATGTTGCCGCGTGCTGGCTTGAGGCAATTGAGGTATTTGACGGCGGGGAAGCGGGATCCCAAGGCGCCGGGCTTCGGCGGAAGATATACTGGGACTGAGCATGCCTGCAGGCGTATTCTCGGGTGGAGGAGGCGTGTCAAGCACCTTCTGACGAAATTGACGGAGTCCCTCTACACTGCTAGGTATTGCATCGGTTCTATCCGATGGTAAATGAGCAGGTCGAGTGTCACCGGCTTTACGCGTCCGTTTTGCGGTGTCAATTAGTTGTGGCGCAAACAATCGTTTGACCTTGTTGTCCGGCACAACGGCTTGCGTCATAGCAGCGTCCACGGCTAGAGAAGCTCGCTTTTCGTCTTCTTGATGTCGGCTTCTTTTGGTGGCATGGACCAGCTGTGGTGCAAACCTACGAGGCTCAGACGATGGGGTGTCATTCCTCCGTCTACTACTAATTGTAGTCGTTTCGATGGGCTGAGGAACGAATCTCCTGGGAGGCGTGGAAGTGGCGGCCTCGGAATCCGTTGAACTTGAGCCGACTGTCGTTGCCTCTGTTGACCGAGGAACGAATGAACGAGACGACTTTGTTGTGGTTTCTAGAGGTTCAACTTTGAACTTCCGTATTGCTGGAGATGACGACATATTAGTACAAGGCTGTGGACGCTCTGAACGCTGTTGTTGTTGTTGTTGTTGTTGTGGTTGCTTGACCCAGTTTGAAATAGACGCTATCGGGGAGTTGCCAGAGAATAGTGGAACCAGGCCCAACAATGCAATCTATGAATTGGAAGATTCGTAGAACGGTTCCTAACAAAACTGATGCGAGATGCGTATGTAAGATAACGATTCGTGTGGGGAAAACTTCGATGCGGGGAAAGCTAATGGAAGAATTCGGAGGCTCAATTGATTCCACCTTGAGGCAGGCGGAATTTGGTGATGAGGAGCGACTACAAAGAAGCACCTGAAGATGATCCTTGAAGCCGACGCGCGCGTGATATCAAGGGTAGATCAAGCTGGACGCGTATCGCGGTAGGAAGCGGGATTGCAAGGCAAGGTTGGATGTTTAGACCAGCAGAGCAAAGACCTATCCAAGCACACCTACAAGCGCATTAGCAATGCTCTCGTGATATCACGGCGAGAATGGAGGTGGTTTCGACATACGGGATGCAAGGCCCAATATACTTCTCATGCAAGTGTCGGACCGGATCTACCCGAGAAATGACACGGATCTGTTCCTCGAAAATGCGATATGCATCAAATTGGTCGAGGTGCAGAGGGCTGTCAAGAGGCACGGGTGGGACCGCGGTGTGGTCGAGTTTTTGGAATCTCGAGATGCGATATCTTTGCGCGACCCCGATTGAAGTGGGTTCAGTTGTCTGAAATACAGACTAAGCGTGGACGGACAGCGCCGAGCGTCTTGCTCAGTTGGAAAATGACCGGTAGCGTGCTGTAAAAAGACTCGTGGAGCTCGTCTGAGGCATTAACGACCTACAGTTCTTTGTACAGTTCTTTGAAAGGTTTGTGATCGAGATGATCAAGAGGAGCTTCAAAGAGAGATCGATAGACGGCCGTGGGACGCATGGTATAAGGCCAATGCAAGACGTGGAGAGAGGCGTCAGGACACCAGATGGCGGTCTTGAACAAGCGGCCGCAGGTCTAGAAGGGAGTCAGCAACAGAGAGTCTGTAGCGCGCCCCCGACCCAACAAACAGCGGGCTATGAGCGAGCGCTGCAAGGATTGCTCTCAGCGCGACGATTCATGCTGGGTGCCTCTCGATGATTGAGCCAGAGCATGCTGTCTTGCCCAACAAGAGTGCATCGCAGGACCGGGTACCAAGCTTGCATCGGGACATACCTGTGGGAAATGGAGGTGAGGCGTCTGAGTACAGGCGAAGAGAGCGGAGAGCGATAGGTATACAGTGCAGCCAGCGCTGTACTGGTCGATCACCCGTTCTTCAGGTGGCAATGGGGGTCGACGGCGTCAAACAGAGAACGGCCAGTGAGGGAGGGGTTCCGGGCTTGGATCGAGTTGACGTTCAAGCTTGGATCTTCCCTCAGGCTCGCGTCTTCTACTCTTCTTTTTCTTGGGCTTCGTGCAAAATGAGATAACGGAACTCAGCCTCAAAGAAAGGGTGAAGATCCTGGCCCTCGGCATTGGCCTGCCCTTGCCATCACCCTCGCCGCCACTGGCTTGCACGCACCACTGCACGCGATGCAATAAATAGTCAGAACTGGAGCGGTATAGAGTCAGTTGGCATTGTTGTTGGAGGTTTCATGCGATGCGCCTCGTCACTCTGAATCGGCGGTGAGATAAGTCACTCGGGATATCAGACAAGAGCTACTGCACGAGACACAAAAAGCACACTATCCATAATTATTATTGTCTGCTCTTCAAGGTTGGGACCACGATGATTGTACAGCAGACCGACCGACTTTCCGATCGCACACACGGCAATGCTGCGCTCACTGCTCAGCCTTCGTTCCAGCGCCCGCGAATCCAAACATTCCAGCGCGCCCAATCTACCGGGCAGACAAAGGATACCTTCAATGAAGCGGTAGTATGGGAAATACATGTTGCGGCACGCACTCTCCTCCCTCCTATTGCCTTCCCGAATTCACTGTTCACTGTCTGTCTTGTGGGGACGAGATGCCTGCTTTGTAGACCTTAGCAGGTCTCGAGGTCGTGATTAAGTCAGGTTACATCTGCTGTCCGACCTTCGCAAGGCAGGCGTCTAGCGGCAGGAAATGCTGAGATATGAGCGCCGGTGGATGAAAGATAAAAGGCTAGGAGGGTGTTATTCATGTGCCAGTGGCTGTATAGATCTGGACAGCACTGTCGATGCGACGCGTGCGATGAACTGAGCATCAGAAGAATAGACAATGGCTGCCTCAGCGCTCCGGACATGCAAGGCCAGAGATTCTGGAGATTCTGGAGACCGAGTTCGCTTACAGGGCTCGGCCCTATGATACGCAAGGCTGAAAACCTTACAGTATGGCGGAACTCCCCGCCTTGGCCCCGGGGATCTTGCGAAGACAGGCTGAGGGAAGTCCAATTATGTGGACCTCGGTCGCTGAAGGGATAATGCTTCTCCACGGTACGCCCTTGACGCGACGATGGAACCGAGTTCAATGGTGGCGGCTCAGTCAGGCCACTGGTATGTCTCGCTTTACAACTCAGAAAGTTGAAATTCCATCTCATAATGAGGCCCAATAATCTAGAATTGATATGGACAAATCTTTCCCGCTCGGATTCGAAACAATCTCTAGAGAGTTGGTCGAAATTAAGAATATGAACAGACACGGATGTTTATCCACCAGGGTGTTGGCCATTCTCTTCCTTCACACAGTCAATTCAGACCACGGTATAGTCTCTTTTCTATGAAATCTATCATGATTTTGGCTCCATGGACCTCGAACTGGGGGGTCGCAACTGAAATCTTGATATGGATAGGCTGAGTCCGGCGTGCGGCAGTTTCTCCAAGGATGTAGATGCGTGGCCAGGGCATCCTTTCATCTTGTTTGCAGGCCCTCCGAAGGCTTGTTGTGGATGGAGCTTTCGAACAATCCCCAGGTTACCTTTGCATTGTAAGAATTTAATTGTGATGTGTAGCTAGGTACCGAGTTCTATGTGCGGTGGGGCATAGTACCGCATCCTTACAACACTCCTGACGTACTCCTACATCGCTCCTGTCAGGCTCTTCCCCCCCATAGTATCGTACTGTGTTACAGCAAAATCGTAGATCCTACCAATCGTTCATCCAGTCGTTCCATATGCAAATGCCTTATAGCTCTAGACCTGGTCCCAATAAATCTCCGAGTTGACATGCCATTACATGTCCAAGCTCTGCTATTTGTTGTGCCACACCAGTGTCTTCAAACTGTTCCAGTGATCCGAATCCACATATCTGTGTAATTGTGAGCTCTGAACCTGCTAGTTGTGCGTAGAAGGGGGAACATACATGTACTGCATACTACTCCTCAAGCTCGGTTGTATTGTCTCCGGATGCCACCTAAACAGGTACATAACGGCACCCCAGCTTATACTCGCAAATGCCGTCCATGCATGCTTCGTCAACAAGTCTTTGATCGTGGGGTCGGTTACCAATCCAAAACCCCCTCCTCCTCCTGGAACAGCACCCTCGTTCTTCGGTTGTATGATCAGCTTCGCCACTGCCAATGCTACACGCGCGAAGACGTATATGACAATCTGCTGATTCACAGATTTGTGCATGCCTGGACCAAAAACCACGTAACCACCAGTCAAACCGGCGATCAGGGTATCATAATGTCCTTCTTTTTGTTGATTCATATGGTACAGAGCCAGCATCGTCGATTTGTAGGTTAATGCGAAGAGACCCAAGTTTCGAGCGTGTTGCCGCGTTGCTTTGAGGACGAGCGAGACTTTGTGTCTGAATGTCCCGGAGCGGAAGAGGAAGATCATGCTTGCAGCGGTGTTAGTTGATATCCAATAGAGAAATGGTAATGGAGGAAGCCTACACCAATGCGTGTGGGAAGCGCACTTTGCACCCGTAAACGATTCCATTGCGGACAGCTTTGACAAGCATGAGAATGTCATGATATTGTGGGTTGAGGACTATCCTTTCGATCGCGGCTTCGAGAGCCTTGAGTCCGTCCATTTGGGATTATTGGTGGTGTAAGATCACCCGTTTGTCCGCAAAACTTGAAGTGCATCAACCCTTGAGGTGCTTGTTTACAGACCTCGGTCCGGGAAGCTCAAGTAATCGGCGTGAGGGGTTCTTAGGACGACTCGAAATACTGACTAAAGTGGCAGAGGAAGGCAGGAGGCAGGAAGGTGTAAGAGCATTACTCGAGTCTTCTAAGATAGCGATTCTCCAAGCTGGCGGTGTATCTGGGTTCCCTTCAGTAGGATCCTCGGGCGCTCAAAGCCACCAGGACCAGCCAGGATGACGCGCTTTCATCTGCGGGGATAGCGACATGTGAAATTTGGAGGACACGGACATCAACCATCCATCGCTACAACAGAGCCGTGAGATATTGATTCAGACCAACGATTTTTTAAAAACAGAATCGAGGCTATTCCACTCAAGAGAAGAAACCTCAGTGAGGTACTGACTAAGGTTATGTCGAAAGCAATCGATCGATTCATCGAAAAAGTATCGTGGACAAGACCAGTAACAGTATCCTGTCGACGTGGTACCCCATAAAGGCTTAAAATACCTAGACGACTGTGATGCAAAGTATTTGAATAAACCGGTGACGATCTAGATCAACAGTTCGTGGTTTCTACTCATCGCAATGGGTAAGATATATTCCGATATTTGTGTAAGGACGTATTTGGTTCGAGTCTGGGGGTGATACCAAGCTGGTGAAGAGAGCCATCCACATGATTTGGAAAATTAGGAGAGCTTGAGCTAGAGTTATTTCACTCAAGCTGCCTGCATGCTTCTGTCCCTCTATTTCTATGGCAAACATAAAACCAGTGGTAAGAAAGATTCATGAAAACCAGAATCAAAGGCAATCCAGCCTAGGCAAAAATAGTCCTCAATGCTTCGTAAATCGTGAAAATGAATGCTGAACTCGGCGCAGATCTTGCAACCGTGATTCCACATCCTCTGTACATCCCCTTCAATCCGTGTTGCTGCCAAACCGTCTTTCCTACAGCTATGAATGTTCTCCTTCCTCCCGCGATTTCTCGTACGTCCTCAGTCTGCATTCTCGACTTGATCGTGTCTGCAGGATAGAAAATGAAATTATAACCCATTCCAGCAACGGCACCTGCAGCCATCTGCTGGTACATTGGCAGTGCCTCGTTGGGTGTGATCTTATCCCACTTGCGGAACAACACACTCATGCCTTCGTAGCTACCGAACCACGCCGCTGAACCACCGGTTTCGCGTATCAGTGTGCCCATTTGGCCATGCCAGAATCCTTTTAATCCCTGGTGACGGTAGATGGACGATATGACACCGAGAGGCCCAACCTTGACCGCGGGTGAGGCCACGGGAACTTGCATCTTGCACTTTACAAGTTCGATCGGCGTCAAGAGAAGTGAGGTGAAAGCACCGGATATGCTACCGCAGAGTAGTAGGGCCGGCATGGATAATGGCTCATTCTTCGGCAGGAATGCGGACTGGAAAGCTTCTTGGGCAAGGCGATACTGAGGAGGACATTAGCCATCAGTCTCGAGCTCGAAGTCGCCATTATGACTGACGCTAAAGAACAAGCTGCTCGTCTCGACCGCAGCTCCAACCAGCGGAGCCGATATGCCTCTGTAGAGCCCAGGGAAGCCATCCTGTCGCCAACCTTGTCGAAAGCAGTCCACCGGTCCAGAATATTGTGAGGATGACTGCAACCGCACTTTGACAGTATCGAATGGATATTCGATAAACTTCCCCACGATACCGGCCGTAGAGCCAAATGCCACATCCTTGACTGCTTCTAGGCCATGCCGTGCGAGCTTCTCGGTCGAGGGCGCAGTGTCTTGCGCCAGAATGATTCGAGGACTTTGTTCGAGGCTGACAGCCGTGTGAGACGCGTCCATCAAGGGAGTGAGTATGATATTAGGAGTGCAATAGGCAGAGCGGTCAAGACTTCTATCGTGGGACTCGGAGCATGTCTGCCGGCCGAAGTCGGGTAACCCAGTCAGTGGACTTGTAAAGGTGGAGGTGGTTTCGTGTCATGGCATGGTAATTGGGATTGCTAGTCATTAAATACCTCTCGGATGGCGAGAGTGTTGCAAATTTTTGCGTCTTGATTATGTTCTAGTGCAGGTGTGGAGCTCCAGGCATGTTTGATAGGCGCACAGCTTTCGCATCTAATCTTATCAGATTTCCGCAAAAGTCACTAAAGCAGTTTGTCCCATCTTTTCCCTGATGCAGACTTGCTCGCTGCTGGGCACTAATCTCCATACCAGCAACACGAGCGCCATGGAAGCTCCAGAGACAACGCCGGTCGTGGCTGCCAGTGGCATGCGCAAAAATGGTTCGCGATCCTTCCAATATTCCCTTGCTTCAACTTACCATGTGGACAGGCAAACAATGGCACGAGAACAAGACTGCCTTCCGCCCCACCGGAGGACTCACCTCATATGAAAAACGGCAAGGAAAGCGCAAGGAGCTGGAGACTATCAAGGCCAAGGAGAAGGAACTCAAGGAAGAGAGGAAGGCCGAGAGACAGGTGCGCCGCATCCACTGGACAACACACTCTGGAACTGTTAATAACCACAGGAATAGCGCTGGATACAAGGGATCAAAGACAAACGCGTTGCCAAGATTGAGAAGGAAAGATATGAGAAGCTCGCCGAGAAGATGCATCGCAAACGTGTCGAGAGACTGAAGCGACGAGAGAAGAGAAACAAATTGATCAAATCTGGAAAATGAGGATGTGAGCGATTCTGCCGGGGGGGCATGCTCTCTACTACCAAGAAGAAGCTCTGAGAAAAAAATACGTTCTAATTGGGAGGAAAACACTAGGATATCCATTGAGGATAATACCGATGATGCGTCCCATTCACAGGCAGGGACGAGCTTGGGGAGGCAGCTGCTCGCAAGATTTGTGGCAATCAACAGGATGATTACAAGAATCAACAGCGAGCCCATTATGGGCTGATTGTATGTCTACACTTTACTGCGATAGAGACGGTAGTTTCTTTGTCGCTTATGCAGGACTTGAAGCTGATAATACCACCACTCGTAGATTTCAATCAAGTCTGACATTGTTCTTGCTTTGAGAACATTGCTAAGGTAGCACCCTATCAGAATAGGCAGCGTTGGACTCTTGGCATGCTCTAAGTCACTCCTTGTATCAATTGGTGTACCTTGTAATCGTTTCACAGTCGAGTCCAGATATTAAAGCAGTCCCATGTCCCCGTCTCTCGTTCGATAGACTTCAAGCAGAGCATTGAATTGACAATGCCAGAACATGTCTGATTTGGACACCGCATTTTGAATCAAGACCTTGATTATTTTGAACCCAATTCTGTCTAAACGAGGGAAACCCTGCCAGCTTTGCAATATACTGTGTACGCTGTGAGACCACGATTATCAGGATGAGCGCACGATGGTCGCATGGGGTATAATCTCCACCACTCTGACCAATCTCCTCACGTCCGATGTGATGCACTGTGTACATAAGTAGTTCTCTTAAAATTACATATTGGATTTCGGATCTATCGGAAAATGGACGTTGTAAATCTTGAGTCAGCAACAGGCCGTTCCGTCTGCTTGCTCCTTGACCGGAAATTGGCGCGGGATCTTGGCCTGCATCTCGACTACTCAACCGTCACCAAACCATGGATACCAGTTTGCCGTTCCCACGCCCCAAGATTCGTGTTAGAAGCAGTAGTGTGACCTTACCGAGATCTTCAGTCCCTTCCAGTCCTCTTACGGGTCCTCAAGAAGCGGCGAAGAGACACCGCCATCACCACTCTGTTCACACCCATCACCACGTCCCACATGTCTCCCGACGCCATGCCAAAGAAAATCAGCAGAGCTCTGGGGAAAAGAATGGAGTCTATTGGGATCTCGCCAAATCGCCTAATCGTATGGAGCAGTCCGATGGCTCTCCTGCGGACAGCAGACGTGTGAGCCCGGCTCGACGAGATGGCGGAGCAAAAGATGTCTCGTTGACAATCAGACCTGAGGATATTGCGAAGGAGCGACAAAGAGAAAGAGCCAGAGACAAGTACAAGTTCAGAAAACATTCGGCGTGAGCCCAAGAACTGATGGTGTGCAGGGAATTACGAGACTCTCTTCAAGCCCTATCCGACCAATCTATGAAGACTACCCGACAGCTCGACGATGTATATTACTCCATTCTCGAGAAGCTATCTGTCCTCCAGTCCACCATTTCTAATCTCCAAGATTTATCTTCCATGACAAAGAACTTGCACTCAGAATTTCAGAGCGAGACGGGCACATTTGAAGCAGAGATGAGGGAACGGATCAAATCTTTTGGGGGTTTCGATGAACCGAAGCAAAGGATTGGGGGCTTTGAAAAACGTGTCCAAACCAGCAAGGCGAGAGCAAACGAATTGAGCGCTCGACTAGAATCCTCTCGAGCTCGGGTGCTCGCATTGGAAGCCGAGGAGAAGGAGTACCAAGACATGGTCAGCCGTATGTTTTTGGCGATGCCATTTCACTCAGCGAACACTGACGAAAGGTACAGGTCGATTCAGAATGATTTGGATAATACTAGGCTCAATAGGCGCTTTTATTGTCGCCTTATATATTTTCCAAGCCCTTACGC
Source organism: Venturia carpophila (assembly GCA_014858625.1). Taxonomy (NCBI): domain Eukaryota; kingdom Fungi; phylum Ascomycota; class Dothideomycetes; order Venturiales; family Venturiaceae; genus Venturia; species Venturia carpophila. The sequence goes on along the minus strand of JACTAK010000002.1, from coordinate 2,045,035 downwards.
AACCGTCTACTCATAGTGGCCTGGGATCGAACAATTTGAAGCCACGCTCACTTCATAGGCGAATCTCATCTGTGGTTGAGGAATTGCCTGGGAGAATCTCTTCAGCCGCCAGAGACAAATCCCATGCCACAATTGACACAAAAATTAGCGTGTCTACATCCCAAAACTCTACCGCTCTACCAACTTCAAGCTCTCACCCACGGTTGAAGGAGGACGACCAGCGGCTACATGTCCTCGACGAGCTGTAACATAGATATCTACACATTTGCTTGAAATCAGGCTATCTACAATGGTCCTGGACTGCTGAGACAAATTAGTGGCCCCACAATTCCACGTCAGTAGTCTTTGCCAGACCTTGGAATCGTGCAGAATCGAAGTAACCAGCCCGGTTCAGATTGCTATGACCCACGTCGTCATTTCGGCTTCCTTGTGGCACAGATTACAGAGAATAGAAATTAGTAGATTGAATTTCCAGCAACCCTCGCCAAATCCGGTCATGTCTTCCACGTGCTACCCTGTCTTTGGTGAGACCTGCTTTTTGGAGAAATCCCAATTGTTCAAGATTCCACAGCCGATCTACAAGAACCTCCATGTCAGCTTTCTGCTATTCAGTGTATCTCTAAAAAGGGTCTTAAAACCTACGGTTAGGTATGTTGCAAAGCTGAGCCATCCTAAGTAGGGCACCATCAACCATGAAGCTGTAGTGTCGACTTTGCTCCACACATAAATCAGGTATGAGGTGGTCCCAACGAGGGCTACGATATCCGCTAAAGCTTCTTTAGGGCGTTGGAGGCCGAAGAAGAGAGGCGTCCAGATGAGGTTCAGGCCAAGCTGGACCGTGTAAAGTGTGGCTCCGTGCTGGAGGGCATTTGTGGTTATTGATGAGATCAAAGGTTGTGAAAGTTATCGGATATGATGAATTACCTTTGCATTTGCTACTGCTTGGGGGTCAAATGAGGAATTCATTCCTGCATTCCAGGCACGGTATGAGGCATAACCCATCCCGGCGTAGAGGGTAATCCATGCCGGGGCGAATATCCAGGCTGGCGGGCTTAGTGGGGGTTGCTTGAGCTCCTTGTATTGCTCTTTAGTCTTGGCTGTATTGATTGCATGGTCAGTTTGAGCGTTCTGAGCGTTTCAAGCCACATCCTGCAATGAGACTAGGTGCTCTCTTGTAACAGTAACGACGAGAAACCGTCATTACGCCAAGAGACTTACGACTCTTAGGATACATGGTAATGATCAAAAAAACTCCATAAATGTAGTGAGCACAGCGGGTTTACCAATTCTGTGCCTCTCGAAATTGATCTCCAGCGCGGACTGATATCTGCAATTCAGAATCAATATCGACAAACCTCGGGCGAAATTATTTTTTCACGTCGTCAGAAATCTATCGCTATTGATCCTAAGTTGGAGGTGAGTTGAGAAGAGATTTCCCGAAACCTGGAGACGAGAGGAAACTGAAATGATGAAGCCACTGTGGGAGTATTTGCCAGGATTTCCGTGCCCTTCGAACGATTGATGTGCGAGTCGATGGAACTAACTTGAGACGGAAGATTACTTACGGCGTGTAATGAAACCAACAGCGTTACCCAGTACCAGAGGAGTGAAGATTGCAACTGCAGGACGAGCAAATATGAAGCTCGGAAGGGTGAGAGAGGCGATGTGGGAAGTCATGATGTTTGTGTTTGCTGCCTATCAAACGCTGGATGGACAATGGTTGAAGGTCGAAGAGCGGAGGGAGCCTCTCGATGGATGTTTATAGCAGTTCCTGAATATCGAAACAGCTGTTCGTCGTTCGATGCAGGTGGTAAAAGGCGACTGTCACTGTCCCCGTTGAGCCTAGCAGCGGTTTCAGAAGTCAACCTTCCAAGCCAGGAACTCCTTCTCCTCCTCGCCAACCGCCAGACACCAACAACTGCCAACTTGAATTGCACCTCAGCTGTGGCGCGTTTGTGGGCAATCCATCACATACCATATCTTGTTCGTACGTTACTCCGCCCATCGTCATAGCAACCAAATCATCATGCCTCTCCTCTCTCTATCTGTACGCGGTTCTCTGGACCCGTCAGCTCTGAGCCCTCTCATCAAGCTTTATCTTTCTTCTCTTTGGACCTAGGAGACACTTTCTACTATTGTTGCGCCATCACAATCATCATCACCATCACCATCAATGCACGCTCTCTTCTTCTCATTCTCTTGCCTCACCTCTTCTGATTCTACTTTCTAACGCGAACTGCGGCGCACAGCTTCTATGAACCATTGTTCATGACTTGATCCCTATCTCAGCCTTCTTCAGGTCCCGACCAGCCTCCTTCGGATTTGCGTCTCGAAACGCATATCCTCGACCATCGCATTGTTCTGCAACCTAGCCAGGTCCGGCTGCGCTGCACTGGACAACGTTGGCGATGGATACTTACATGTACGCACGCGTTGAGATGAGAATGAAAGATGATTGGCTAATATTATCATAAGTCGTGATGACTCGAGAGGTCCCCAAGACGCATACAGACGTCGATCGCCAGGTAGGCGCCGTTCATACTCTTCGGTCAGATTAAGCGACATCGCATGGGGAAATAGTTTATGTCACGGTCAAGCATGTTGAGAAGGCAAGTCACTCACGCTTTCTGACAGGTCCCTACGATCGCGCAGCACCTCGACGTCGCTCAAGGTCGCCTCCTGTAATTGACCGATACCAGCCGGGAGACAGAGTAGATCGACCTCCTCGAGAGAGCTTTCGACAACGGGACGATAGCGATCGACGACGACGCGGCTCTCCCCAGCCGCCTACCCACATTGATCGATACGTCCCTGGCCAAGAACCTCCTGCACAGTCCCTTACCAATCCTCTCCCGAATCCTCTCAGTCTAGACTATCAGGTTGGATTTACGTGGTTTGCAGAGTGGTGGCGTGCGGACAATTATATCAAGGAAGAGAAAGAGCGTCAGCGTACTGGACGTAGAACCGTCCGAGGTGACAAGGAAGGTCGGGAGGAGAAGGGAAAAGAACGTGAGCAGATCCAAGCAGCTTACGATACATACAAGGAGAAGCTTCAAGTGCAAATGGCACGCTCTTTTGTCCTACAGCACAAAGGAGAAGAATGGTTCAAGGAACGATACGATCCTGTAACCAGAGATGCATTTCGCCAAGAACTATCAGAATTTCGTCGCAATGCTTACGCTAAATGGGACTCGGATCTTGAGACTGGTGTGTTCGACGAGTTTACGCTGGAGGGCATCTACAAGAGCGAAAGCAATGGCGCCGGCGGTCTCGTTGAGAAGGAAGAAGGCGAGGCCGTTGCCGCGAATGAAGTTCTTGGTGTAGCTGACCTGCTTCCCACTCGTGGAGGGGATCTCCGGGACGAGGCAGCTTTGCAACCCACTTTACTAATCAAGACGATCGCGCCTACTGTCAGTCGTGAGAAAATGGAGGCCTTCTGCAAAGAACACCTTGGCGAAAATGAGGGTGGTTTCCGCTGGCTTAGTTTGAGCGATCCAAATCCCACCAAGAAGTATCATCGCATTGGATGGGTGATGCTTAACCCAGCTGGTGAACGTATGGACATTGATGAGCGAGGAGACGGTCGTGATGAGGATGCTGAAAATGGGGAGGAAGGAGAGGAAGGAGCTGTCCCAGAGGACAACGGCACCACTGTCACTGTTTCGGTTGCGAAGAAGGCTCTGGAGGAGATCAATGGCAAGACCATCCACGACGAAAATCGCGGAGACTTTACCTGTCATGTTGGTATTCATGAGCCACCCGTTGCCCCCCGAAAGAAAGCTCTCTGGGATTTGTTCTCTGCACCTGAACGCATTGAACGGGACTTGGAACTCGCCATTCGACTAGCTAGGAAGATGGACTCCGAGCTTGGCGATGGGTTTGATGGCGTTACCAAGGTAGACGATCGTGTCGAGGAGCTTAGAGGCAAAGGATGGCTTCAGCCGCCAGTCAACGCTCCGGTGTCCAGCAAAGCTCCAAGAGATCCTGACGAGATGGAAGAGGGTGAGGAAGGAGCCATTGACGAGGAAGAGGAAGGTTCCTTTGACGACGAAGTTGATGATGAAGAGCTTCTTTCCAAGAAGAAGCGTCTCGATCTTTTGGTCGAGTATCTTCGCCGTGTGTACAACTTCTGCCTTTTTTGTGTGTTTGAAAGTGACTCCGTCCACGAGCTTTCCCGTAAGTGCCCTGGTGGTCATCTCCGTCGACCAAGGGCTAGTCTTACCACATCTGCAAAAGCTGCTGCAAAGGCCAGTGCAAATGGTCAGACCTTCCCCTTCAAGAAGGATCAATATTCCGCAGAAACGGATCCTACAGGCTCTCCCGTTGATGAGAAAAAGTTCCAGATGAAGCCCGGATCAAAGAACTACCAGCAATTGCAGAAAGCCTTCAACTGGGTGAAGACCTACGAGGACAAACTGTTGCAGATCATTGAGCCGGAGAACGTCGATATCAAGAAGATTGGAGGCAAGCCGATGGAAGAGGGCTTGGAAGAAGAACTCGCGAAATACGTCAAGCAGGAAGATGAATCCAAGTTCCGCTGCAAGGTCCCGGAGTGTACCAAGCTGTTCAAAGGTCAAGTCTTTTGGAAGAAGCATCTTGAGAAAAGACACGACGAATTCTATAACAAGATCAAACAAGATGTAAGTCTTTCAGACATGTCACAATCATAAGCATTACTAATGTAGCACCAGGTGGCTCTTGTCAATAGCTACGTGCTCGACCCAGCACATATTGCTCCCTCTCGGAGCGATGCAAACAGCAATGGCCATTTCCCTCTCAACAACCACGCCCCCGCTGGCACTCCTCGTGGCTTCAACCTAGCCAACGTACCCTTCAATATGCCGAACCCAGGCATGGGACCACCCAGCGCGATGCACATCGCCGCCTTCATGGCGCAACAAGGCATGAATCCAGGGTGGCCTGGTGGACTTCCAGGTGATGACGATCGTCATGGATCAGGACCCAGGCGTACCAACGCTCGCTTCAACGCTCGGCCACCAGGACCTTACGACAGGCAGAACAAGGACCAACGAAATGCGCGCTGGAACGGTGGTTCGGGGCGACTCACACCTCCTCGCGGTGGCCCGCGTCCTATGATGAACCCACGATTCACCGAAGGCGGACCAGGAAACGTGGGACCTCGTGAAGCTGTGCAAGGCCGAGCGTTGAAGAGTTACGAGGATCTGGACGCGGCAGGTGCAGGCAACGGAAACGCGGAGCTGGACTATTAGCCCGGTGCTCGATGTCGAGTTACGGTTAGCACTGATAAACGTTGTCATTCATGGTGTTGACCGAAGTACGTGTCATAGTATTGTAAGCTGATGGGAGCGGCGGGAACCAAGGGCGTTGAGTGAAATTCGGGAGGGCATATCGTTTCAGCTGACATAGGTGGTATATACTTCTGAGCTTCAAATCAATTTGCAAGGTACGGAAGCTGGTAGAGCTGTTTTTTTTGACACAGCATCTTGTTTCGATTTGTTCTCAGACGTGTACAGAAGCTCCGTGGGAGCTGAGAGAGAGACGGCAAGAGGTGACAGCAAAGCGCTGGGTATTATTATCCGGCAGGACCTAGGTACTCTGGCCGACGGAAAAAAGTGCTCCTAGTGGTATTGAATTAAGATCAGGCACGTGAAAGACATGTGGCTCTTTACGAGCTCAGGATCAAAGAGACACACGCTCGGCTGTTGTAATACTCCAGACGCCAAATATGATGCCGCGATAGTAGCGATTCGCAGGCAGGTGCCGTGTGAGGCTGTGCACATTACTTGTTTAGGCGACGTTCCCAGCCACCTAGTATTTCCTTCGGGTCCCCCCTCTGCACCGTTCCCAGTTCCCACAGTACTTTGGTATGACGAAGTGTCCAAGCTCGACCATGACATGACCGCAACGAGCCTTGTGCTGGCTGCGCGCTTGCACTTGGGGACTGGGGCCATACTGCGCTGGCTGTTAGCCGCAGACCATCTCCGGGGGAATACTGGGTGCGGGTGGACGAGCTGGTCGTGACAGTGCCAGTGGTCGTGAGGGTGCTTTGTTTCGGTCCGCAGCTGACAGTGACGGCGTCGACTACTAGGACTTTCCTTCCCTCACACCAACACTTTGGACGCCGTCCGAGTCTCCCTTTCCCCCGGCGACGTTCCGCCATCGTCACCCTCTTCCGGCTTTGGACAGCAGGCTACTCGAGGCTTGCCATCGCAGTCCACCGAACAAGCATTCCCACATTCCTGCCCCACTACCGCATACGTACATGACGATACTTCTACACAATCACGGCCACTCTTCACATAGCATGCAGGCCCAATCGCCCGTACGGATGGGCTTGCGGCGCGGCGAGACAGAAGCCTCTTACATGTCTCTCCCCAGACCTGGAGCTTTGTTAACGGGCAAGCAAGAGCACTGTGAGTCCTGAAGTGTGCGATTCGTACGCGTATTGCTGACGACTTCAGATCTCAAACGCGAATTGATTGCCCACCAAGTCAGAGATGAGATTGGAGAGCTCAACTCGCCTACAGCTCTTCGACGGTTCGGTGCTCCGTTTCGAGGAGACAAGGGGGAAGTTGCTCCCCAGGATTCCGAATTACCGCTGCTACGATACTTGTTTGTTCACCATGTCCGCACGTTCCCATTCCTCGACCAGGCTCGTGAGGAGGAGTTTTGGCAGAATAGGGTGCAGAAGGTAAGCAAAACCACCTGAATCAAATAGTCGACTGAGAACGAAGCACCTAACCAATTGTAGTTTCTCGAATCATTCGCAAGCAAGCAGATTTCCTCGTCCGAAGACCGCCTAGAAGATACAAAACGGAGGAAACTGGCAAAGAAAGCCGAGAAGCTGGTCGAGATCATGATGGTTTCAGGGATACCTACTGCATCTGGCTACGAAGAGCGGATACGATTCGCAGAAATGGAAGTTGTAGACCGTGGAGCGCAAGAGAACGGCTTGGTTGCAAACACGCCTGAGGGACACCCTATAAATGGGTGGGACGTCAATCTTGCAGGTGTGCGAATGCATAAGGTTAAAAAACGTCTCGGACGAAGTCACCAAGAGGCAGTGAGGACATGCATGCTCTCTTTTCGTTATGAGGACGCTAATTTGGCGCCAGGAATACATCATTCGCGTCAAAACTGCTGGCGAACCAGAGCACTATGTGGCTCGTCGATATGAGGATTTCAAAGCTATGCACGATCGATTGCGGGTTGAATTGGCCGGCAAAGTCCTTCCCCCGCTTCCGAAGAAGAATTCGGCTGACTATGTCATGCCGTCCTTCGTAGAGGATTACGATTCAGTCTCGTCAATATCGTCGGAAGAGTCCCTACCCAGGCATAGACATGACTTGTTGAGATCTTCTAGGAAATCTGGAACCCACAGTACGGGTGACAGCAGTGGCACACCACCCAGTGACTCTGCTTCGTCTCTCAACTTAGACGGAGATTCGTTCGACACGGCGGATAGACTGAAACCAAGGGGTATGCGTGATCGAATGAAAAAGGCCGTTCCTGGCCATCACAAGAGGAAATCCTCCGCAACATCTCAGTTGTCCATTCGCCCTCCGGGCTCGCCGCGAGTATCGACTGACCAAAACCCGACGTCAGCAGGTGCTTATCCGCCGGTACTGTTCCGTGAACCTCAACGTGTGTCTCTTCGTGCAGCACTACGTACACTTCTACAGAACCAGCATATCGCTCGATCAACATCAATGCGGGACTTCTTGGTGAAAGATAAGTTGGACACATTGAACGAAGAGGAGCAAACCGACATGGAACATCGAAAGTTGGTTGACGAAAAAACGCATCGAGGAACAAAAACAATTTTACGAGATCGCATCGAAGCGAGCAGCAGAAGTTGATGTCCACATGGAAGCGTTTAGACGCGAGATTATTGAAAGTAATGGGCTTCGCAATTTGTTCGCCTCCATCAAGCAGAAGAACTCAATTGCCGATCTGCCACCAGAGCACAAGAAGGTGGCTGAATGGCTGAGAATTGAGTACGTCTTTGTCGGAGTTCACGGTGACGAAACCCGGCTAATGGTGTCTTAGGATTGCGGCCACCATCTACCATCTATTCCTGGCCGAGGATAATTCTGCAGAGCTGTTCGGTCAATTAAGTCGGATCCACTCCATGTTTCCATACACCATTGTGAAGAACATTGTCCGCTTCGCAAATCCTGTGGCGCTGTTCCCCCGCGTTTTGGATGTGTTCATGGCCCAGCCCTTTGGCACTCGGTCACTTCTTCAACACATCTTCGGTATGGCTATCCAAGATGGCATCAATAGTATTCAAAAATCTATGAACGCACTTGTTACGCATAAGATTCAAGATCCAGATTATCCAGCAAAGATCCAAGCCTACGTCGAGGCAGATGAGGAAGTCAAGCAAGTCGTCAAGATCGAAGCAAAAAACAATAAAATCGACCTGGTCCTGGCCATTCTGCAATCAAATCAGTTCGGAAGCACCCTTTCTTATGATCAGCTGTCTCAAGCAGAAGATGCACACCAGGCGTGGAAGAATGCAGTGGAGAATGTGGGAAGCGAGAGGACGCCTAATGCCGAGCTCTTTGCACACATGAAACAACTACTAAAGCTCTACCTTCGACTTCGAGACAAGGTGAAGATGTTGGAAGTCATCAATGAGGTACGAAATCTGCCTCATTATCCCCACCGTGCAGGAGCAGTTCGACTAGTACTCGTTGCACTCGTCATGCTTGGCTTTTATGGCCTGGCTGCTGAACTGGCGCATCTTTGGAGAGACGAGGCAAGTAGAAAGAGATCACCAGCTGTCCAGCCGCATTCTTACTACTGATCTCTCTCTCCCTCTCTCTCTCCACATTCCTAACCTTGTCTTTTGCAGTTATATTTTGCTAACAACTTGTGAACAGCCAAACACCATCAAGCTTTTGCGTAACTTGCTCGAGATATTCTACGAACCGATAATGCGTGTCATTAAATCCGCCAACGTTTACAACAGCGTGACGGATCTGTCCAGCTTTATTGACGACATCATCAAGACTGTTGAAGAATCACAGCGACAAGGCTTTTCGGCGGACCCTAATCAAACAGTGCAATCCTTCATCGATCTGTGTGCGAGGCATGAGGATGACCTCTATAGGTTCATTCACGAAATGCACAAACACGACAACGGCTTGTTTGATGCACTCATGGGTCACATCGAGGACATCCTGAATTTCCTACGCCAGGGACCGAAAGGCGGCTCGCTCGACATGAACGCTTTGTTTCTCGAGGCGACGGAAGCAGGGATCATCGATAAGCAGCTGGCCACCAAGGAGGTCAACTCTCTGCTCAAATGGCAGATCAAACGAAAACGATGGCACCAAGATAAGACGAGAAGAAAGATGGCATCTGGTGAGGACCCTGGGATGCAAATGCCGGGCTTCAATGCAATCAGACCGAGCGATTTTGGTCTGGAAGAAGAGGATTTGTCCGATCTTGAAGACAACGAGGAGGAGGACGGATGGAGCGACAGTGAGACGGACGGCGAAGATGATGCGGATGGTATTCTGGCGGAGCAGAAGAGGAGAGCCAGACAGGCGAGATTGAAGGCAGGCGCAGGAGAACCAAAGAAGCCGCCGATTCAGGAATTGGATAAGCTTTTGCCTGGGTTCTTGGATAGATTGAGAAAGGTGCTGGCCGAATAACGAAGCCGTGGCTTGTGTCATTGCTTCTTGCATTTTATACACACATGCTACCATTGGTAAGCGAATGTATAGAGACGTGTGTGAAGCTTTTGTTCGGTAGATAGACAAGCGCCAGTCATAGACTCGTTCACACGTCATTCTTTGAAATACTTGAACTTTGATGCTTGAGTCTGTCCTCCGGCAGGGCGGCGTATCAGCCTCATAAGTCTAAATTGAGACGAAGCGGATTGCATGAGCGCGATGAAAGACCATGAGTGTCAGCCAAGAGATATTTCATGTGACAGCAACATCTCTTCATCTGTCCGGTGGAGCTTGTTAAGCAGGCATTTTGACTACTGCCAGTCCAGCGTACAATTGAAATTGATTTGACAATAGCAATTCCATGATCGATATCGTCGAGAGTTCCCGAGACGAGATTTGAAGAGACTGCCAGAATCCGAAATGCGGATGGTGAATTGATGGATGTTTTGCCCAAAATACAGAGTCTGCCCGTGCGAGTAGCAACCGAATCAGCCGAAGCTACGTTATGCTATGCTGTTCAGATCCGACGGGTACCATCAGAGACGAGAGCCGTACTGCGTTAAAAAGAGTGATGGTGCGGAGTCCCGAATTCGACCACAGTCCGAAGCACCAACCAACTTGATCCCAAAGATCCTGTGGATCGAAGAGCAAGCCGAGTTGAATCAGCGTGAGTTGCCTCATCCAGAAGATGAATAACCATGCTTGCTGTTGCCAGCGCAGACTCTTCTCGATCTTGCTCGGGTCACGAAAATAATGTCTCGTAGAACTCCAGATGTTTTACTGGTCTGGGTCTAAGGGCTAACCACAATGGACACTGCCTTTGGGATCGCGCATGGCTGGAATTCACCTAATAATGAGTGTTGACAGTTTCCCTGCCACTTCTGCAAATGACTTTGCCAAATATTTAGCGAAGCGGTATGGTTCTTGATATGAAGAGGTTGCATTGAGGGAAGTGGATTCTTGGCGGACATGAGTGGACGAATCCTCGGACTAGTTACAACCATTAATCTTCTTCCACCAGGCCCTTCGTCACTTAGCACTGAACCACCATGAACTGCGTCTCGAGCACCCAGAGAATTGTGCAATCTCTTGAAAACGATGAGATCGCATATCCTTCGATCATCTGCGCTAACAACATGGATGCAGATCGCCACGCTGGACCACCACCCCCGTGTTACTGGCCTTCTCCTACAACATCACACGCCCCTTCGTCCGACCGCCGATGCTCGTTGGAACATAACCCCATATGTAGTGGTGGGAAGAGAGAGATCAGAATCATCGCGAATCCATATGCATCTAGAATCAACGAAAGAGCGGCAGCAAGACCTGTTCAGTATTTGGCAAGACTGCACTTCACCGCGCATCGTGATCATCTCATTTGCGTAGCGTCAGCAGTGTTCTTGTCATTATAGAACCCGGGGCTGTCAGATCTGTCTGGCCTGCGACTGGAACGAACAGGTGGACAAGACATATGTACTCATTCCTCCGGATCACCATGCTCTCCAAGCTATGGATGTGCCCGCATGTAATGCTATCAGTCGATGAACAGAACCATGGCGAGGCTATACTTGACTGCATTCGAGGACAGATTGGTTTCGCCCAGCGGTGTTGTTTATGAACGCAAGACACGAATCGTATCTACCTTGTGGTCCACATTCAAGTCACCAAGCAGGTGATTGACACAACAATCATTTTCGGCCCCGTGGTCAACTGCACTCAACAACAGTCAATCTGCTCGGAGCAGCTCGCAGGTTGGTCGAAGTCGCGAAGCATACATGGAATCAAACCATAGAATGACGTATGCTGTTTTCTTGGAAGAAATGCATTCCTCCAGGATCAACCCAATGGCCCTCGTTTGGATGGACTTGATCGCGCTACAAATTTGCTCGCAATCTGGAAATAGAAGAGTGGGCATTTCCTATTCTCATCTTTATTCGAAGCCTCCTCGATTTTATCTCCATTTCTATCTCCATTTTTGTCCTCACCCTTCCTCAGCCAAGATGGAGCTTTTGCCATCATAACCATATCTGGCTAGGGACATACTAGGAGTCATATTTGCACCATTGGACCGTCAATTACGCATCTGTGCACGGAGGCTTTGGTGTATGTATGTCTTCGCAAGAGTCCGATTCATGGATGTAGCAGTGACAGGTATCGGAAAGCTAGCAACCATTGGAAAACTACTAACAGAACAGATCATTGGTAAATCGGAATACACGTTACTTTTTACCCACACTGATGGCAGTCATTTTGCGATAAACTGTAGGAAGCAACGAGCAGCGTAACTTAAAGCAAACGTACAGAATGAGGACAGTATAGATATTGCTCTACTGCAGCACCTCAAAGGCTCCTACCGCTGTCCCAGGATTAACGGACCGGTAAAGAAATCCAGGTCATGCCTTCCGCCACTGCGAAGGCGAGCTGAGCCAGCAGCCAGGAATCACTGCAAAGGGCCAAAATTCCGACGTACGAACGGACAAGTCTTGTTTGAACACAAGAAAAGAAGTACCCAGCAGCTCGTTGGTCGAGTCTGCACGCACGGACAGTCATCCATTATCGTTGGCACGCTGGGCTGGGGGCCACTGGCACAAAGCTGATCGGCACAAATAACAACCGACACATGCTCCCAATAGGAAACAAAAAAAGGTACGCAGTTTGTTGAGGATATGAATGCGACCCAGCTCCCGTAATTCAAGGGCTTTCATTTCCTCGGTAGGGTCCAGATTGTTGTGTAGTGTTTCTTCTTGGGACACGCAAAACTGACTCTGGCTGGGCACTAGCGCATAGAATCGAACATTTGCAGTCTTCGCTTTTCCAAACTTCACCAACGCAACCCACCTCACACCAACATCCGCGCCGCATCAAAGTCATCTCAAAATCAACTCAGTCATCTATCCCCCATCAACACCAGTACTCCTGCGGCTTTTCCAGCTCCCTCCCAGTTGTCGACGCGTCTCTCTCACCGTCACACACGTCACCACCTCTCCCTCTCGGATCCTCAATCCTACCATTCTACGATATAAATGTCCGACAATGCAGCCAGCTCAGCGCCTGCGCGTGACAAGATGGCCATAGAGGCGGAGTCGGTTGTGCCTGCTCCTCCCGCCGACGGCGCGTCAGAAGAGGCCACCACAACGCCCGTAGCAAATGGCGAACTGGGGGAGGCAGAGGCTCCAGCAGCAACTGTCGATGGTAAGTGACATCGCTCTCTACATAGAAGCATCTGGGCCAGCCAGTTCTGCGGCCCTCAGTACGTGCCCATCCTACCGACGCCGCCGACGCACTTCGTCTGACTCCAGTACCGGCTTTATAAGCGATGGCGGCAGTGATGATGATTTCCCGAAGCCCAGGAGCCATCCAGACTTGCCGCCGCAAAACAACACCTATAAATCTCGAATGCTTGCTGACTTTTGGATTCCAGTGGCCCCTGCCACATCTACCAATGGCACTGCGAATGCTCCCAAGAAAGAGAAGCGTAAATCCTCTGGTGGCGTGCCCGAGCATAAGAAGAAGAACCTCAGCCGCAAGAAGTCGATGCCAGATTTGCATCTTGACGTACAACCAGGTCAATACTGGTATTGCTTAATGAAAGGGTTTAAGCCTTGGCCTTCCATCATCTGTGACGAAGAGATGCTACCTGAGAGTCTGCTCATGAAACGCCCTGTCAGTGCTATGCGACCAGATGGCACATATCGCGAAGACTTCATGGAAGGTGGCAAACAAGTGCGAGACAGGCGGTACCCTGTCATGTTTCTGTATACCAATGAATTGTAAGTGATTCACAGTCCTCAAGGAAGCTCAGTAGCTAACGATACGTCCAGCGCGTGGCAAGTAAACACGGAACTCAAACCCCTCGACATGGACGAACTCAAAGAAATTGTGGCCAATCGAAGCCCTAGCGACAAGAAATTCACAAAAGACCTTTGGGGAGCGTATGAAGTTGCTGCTGAGGAACACGATCTTGCGTACTTCAAGGGCATGCTTTGCGAGCATGAGAAGAATATCATGCAGCTGCGCGAGGAAGAGGATTTGAAGGCGCTCAAGAAGGCCGAAGCAGCCGAGAAGAAGGCAAAGCGTAAGAGCACAGGCACAGCAGTAGCAGACGATGAAGGAGATGTCACAATGGCAGACGTCGCTTCAGAAGAGGCTCCGAAGAAGCCTAAGAAGACACCCAAGCGAAAAGCAGACAAGGAGGCAGGGGTCGATGAAGAGGAAAAGGTACCGACCTTCTCTGTGTTATTGATCATCATTTCACGAGCTAATTCAACTTCAGGAAACGACGAAAACCCCGAAGCGACTTAAAATCAAGGCGTCAGCTCCTGCTGAGCCATCCATAGATTCAGCTGTCAAGGAGAAGAAAGTTCCCAAGGCTAAGAAGCCCAAGGCCGAAAAGAGAGAAACTCCTAAGTCATCTAAGCTCGTGGAGCCGGAATTGACCCCGCAGGAGAAGATGGAGAAGAAACAGAAAACCATCCTGTTCCTTCGCCACAAGTTGCAGAAAGGTTTCCTCAGCCGAGACCAAACACCAAAGGCCGAGGACATGGCGCAGATGCACGATAATCTGACTCAGCTCGAGCAGCATCCTGAACTGGAGACATCAATCATCAAGGCCACGAAGATCAACAAGGTTTTGAAGGGTGTGCTGAAACTGACCGACATTCCACGCGACGATGAATTTCACTTCAATCAGCGATGCTCAGCATTACTGAACAAATGGAACGCCGCTATGTCTGCTGATGACGCTGCACCAGTTGAACCAGCTACTACCAATGGGGTTTCCCATGAAGAGAAGGCGAAATCAGAGTCAGTGGTCCCATCCGTCGAGAAAGCTGCCAGTCCTGCAGCTGCTGCAGAACCTGAGGCGAAAATCGAACCAGAAGTCAAAGCGGATGAAGTAAAGAAGAACGAGCCAAAGGATGCGCCAACGCAGGATGCGGCAGCTCCAACTGAGTCAGAGGTAACCGAGGCCGACTAACCGGGCTACGAGGTTTGGTTCCGGCAATGCTCAGGTTTGTTAGGACGCAAGAACTAATGGTAATTGCAAACCCTAATCGGCTACGATGGACAGTGGTTAGACAAACGGACGTACGTGCAAGTGAGTGGCTTTTGCCGAATTGTATTGTTTGTGGTTTGGACTTACTATCTGTTGTTCGCGTTTGTACACAATATTCGACAGAAATTCTTCATCGTTCTTTGTGTTCGGGAAATGGCTAAACAAGGCACGCGACTTATGGGATCATCTCTATGCGGGATCTCATTTCTGGAGCAGGTGGGAGGAAGACTTGAAGATTGGAGACAAATAAGCCGTGGGTCGTTATCTTTATGGATTGCGTAAGGCCGTCTCGGATTGTGAGATGGGATAGTCTGGATCAGGGAATGAACTGTTTACTTTATGGCAGCCTCTTCTTGATGCACTACAGATGCCGGTACGTGATGCTCGAATACTTATATGTTCTGGTGTTTGAGTACTTAGCAAGTGTCCAAATTCAAATTGCCGAGAACTTGAATATAATTGAAATTGCATTCGGGGCATCTAATCCAAAATGTGTTCCACTTGTTCCCCCCGAGAAGCAGTAGCATCTTGTACCCCTTCAACGTAGAACTATCCTTCAACGCAGTACTCAACCTTTTCATCTCGAGCTCACCTCTGCTGTTGGGGCAGCTTCTGGTTCGGAGGAGCGTTTGATTCCCCGCACTGTTTGTAGTCCGGTATGCCAGTACCCAAATAGGACAGTCACAGCGTACCACAGTAAGAGGATGATGGTGGCCAGCCAACAGGGTCTGTTGCATTTTTGTTTGTGGACATGGGGACACCTCCGGCGAATTCACGAGCAAGAGAGAATGAGAACATGACTGTGATAGACCAGTACCAACATGGTCTGTAGATTCATGTGGCTTGAAGAAAGCCTTGCAACTGAATACTACCATTCGAAATGCCTTTCAGAAGTATGCGGCGCGCGAGGCAGACGAGTCTTATGTCACATGCTCCAGCGCCGTATTGCGGACTCACATGACCGCAGCCACAGGCATTGCAAGCCGGGGAGCTCCTCTCCGTCACCTTTGTTACCATCCACATGTAGTACCATGCCGGAATGGTCGGTCCTGCGATGGAAGCTCGTCCTGGAGTATTCCAGAAGATTTGAGTGGGCTCCAGAAGCCTCAGACATCCGTCGTCATACGACCTCGACCGTATTTGTTCGCAAGACCGGATGCGTGATGCTCGACCTGAGACCCATGTCAATGTCAAAGTCAAAGTCAAGGAATCCATAACCTCTGGGGCTTGAAGAGGGCGAGGAGCCAGGTCGGTGCCGGAAGGGAGACGCCGAGGTGGACAAATGTGCGCGGCGGCAGTCGAGGACACAATGGTCAGTGATTACATTGATGGATGAAGGTGTTTGTTTGCTGGACGAGGCCAACCAGCCAGCCCTAATGTGGAGTCCGTCCACCACTGGCAGTCTGAGCTCGTGAACTTGTGAAGTGCGTCCGTCAGTCATGGCCATGCTCCAGTGCTGGTGCGATCCGCGCGCTTCAAGAAGAATATTTATCCACACATATTCGTTCTTCCCACCAAGTCATTCAGCTGGCGCTCCCTAGCTGGCAGGGCTTAAGCCACATGAGGCCAATAGATGTACTAGTCACTGGTGGTCAATCGGCTTGCCCGGATGCCGCGTCGTCACTGGGAATCGCTAGTCCAGTCAGTCCTGCTTAAGCCCGCCAGGCTCCACCTGACAGCCCACAGCCCAAGGCCCAAGGCCCAAGTATCATATCTACCTCTACACCTCGACCTCGACCTAGTCCTCAACCTAGCTGCCCATGTTGTGAGCTGCTCCTCCTACTACAAAGTCCACGGGATGCAGTACATGCCAGCACGGCTTGGACATCCCTTGATCAGCGAGCAATCAACTACCTAGCCCTTTGCAGCGCCCCCAGCAAATAGCCATGGCACGACGAAGCCGAGGTGGGTACCCAAACGGCTATAATCACCACCACAATGCCTGTAATTAGGACTCTGTGCTAATTATTTGAAAATAGTCTCCAGCTTTCTCTCCCAATGGAGCCACCAGCCTCAATCGCCTTCTCCGTCCTCGCCCGTTGATGCCAGTCCTCCAAAAGAGGCCAATGTCAAATTTGCGCCTACCAAAGTCGACGACTCAGCCTCACACCAGACTTCCGTTGATGCCCCCGTGTCCTACTCCGCAGACCTCCACGACTTCTCTAACCAGACCTCGAACGCCGCCCAGCGCAAAAGGGCTGCTTCTGGAAGTAGGCCCTCCTCGCGACCTGCGTCCATGGTGCAAACGTACCAGCCTCCGCTTATGGAGGTCGCGAACGATACACCGCCCGAACTACAGCCCATTTTCACCTTCCTCAACAGCCACTCAAACAAACTATACCAGGAGGGCTATTTCCTGAAACTACACGATCTGGACGGCCGCGGAAGGCCGAGCACAAACAGGACATGGCAAGAATGCTTCGCTGTATGTCTTGGTGAAACGTGTCGAGAATACCGCTAACGATGGCAGCAATTGGTCGGCACGGTCCTTTCTCTATGGGACGCAGCGGAGCTGGATAATGCTGGAGAAGATGGAGAGGTCACACCAAACTTCATTAATTTGGCCGATGCGTCTATTAAAATGGTGAGATCAGGTATGCCATTCTCCGGACTAGGACACGATCTAACGTCAGAAAGCTCGAAACATTGCCCATGAACGAGCATGAAGGGGCGACACTGCAGAATGTGCTAAGCATTTCGACGGCAGCCAACAACCGCTACCTTCTGCATTTCAACTCCCTCAATGCTTTGACGCAATGGACTGCTGGTATACGTCTGGCAATGTACGAGCACGCGACATTGCAGGAAGCCTACACTGGGTCGCTCATTGCCGGAAAAGGAAAACAGCTGAATAACATCCGCCAAGTCATGGACCGGAGCAGGTTCAAGTACGAGGACTGGGCTCGCGTCCGTTTTGGAGCTGGGACCCCATGGAGACGCTGCTGGTTCGTGATAACTCCTCCCGACGAGAAGGAATACCAGAAGATGCAGAAGAAATCGGCCAAGAAGAACATGTACGACAAAGCTCCCGTTCTGAAAGGCGATTTGAAATTCTATGAGACCAGCAAGGTCACCAAAAAGACGATGCCGATTGCGACAATCTCGAATGCGTACTCAGCTTACGCGATATATCCACAATCCAAACCGTTGATCGATCAATCGACACTAGTGAAGGTCGAGGGGAAAATCACCATTCATTCAAAACAAGAATCCGTGACGGAGGGGTTGGTTTTCGTAATGCCGGAGACCCATCCCGCAGTATCTGGGTTCGAAATGTTACTGCGATTTTTGTTTCCGGTGTGGGACACGTTTGCGCTTTATGGACGTCCGAACCGATTGATAGCTGATGTACTAGATCAGCGTGGTCTTATGTTTGCCATGCCCAAGGATCGACGATATGGCTACCTCGAAATTCTGGACGTGGCAGCTCTGATTCACACAGAAAACAGCGGCAGATGGGGGGAGCGAGAATGGCGCAAGAACATGAAAGAACTAACTTCGAAGAGAATGCTTGCTACATCTGACGGTGGTGTGGAAACGCTCGGGCACCGTAAGAGTGCCAGCAGAACGAGTCTGCCAGCACGGAGTCGTAGCAACACATTGCGTTTTGATGATTCTCCTTCGGGCAGAAGCACACCGCAAGGCTATTCTACTCCGACTCGGACGGGCACTGTACCTGCAGATTTGTCGTTGCACCATCGAAGATCTGCGTCCGAAGCACACGGTTTAGGAGATAAATTTGTCCGTGACACACCCTCTGCGCTCTCTCAGAGATTGCAGGCGTATGGCGACGAAACTAATCCACCACGCCCACCTCCACACGGCCCACGCGCAGGTGAGAATGTAGTTCGCGGGACCACAGATAGCTCCTCCGACCACAATGCTGAGGCACCGTCGCCCGATCGACAAGTCCCCCCGGAGTTGAAGGCGATGACCGTAAGATCTCCTTCTCCCAGTCCTGTGGGAGCCCCTCCAAATTTTGCCCATACTGCAACGCAAAAGCCACGCAATAGACCAAACCAGGCTCACGATTTACGACGTGGCCAGTCCGATCTCGACCAAGCGACGCTGAGTCAAATGGCAGAAGCTACTCAAGGACGCTCGAATCAAAGTGGAGCAGTCCAAGGGCAGTCACGACCATTGGATCAACCTACTGGTCCACCTCCCAACTTATATCAAGGTGCCTATGATAATGGTTATCGAAGTAATGATCAACAGAGCGACCTGTTGAACCCAAAATCCCGTGATCAATCCCGTGGGCACACGCTAGCCACAATACCAGCGTCACCTTTCATCGAGCAGGCAACACCCATCCTGGATGGCGCCGGAGAGCAAGTGCTGCAAAATCAAAACCCTCAGATGACGGCCCAGATTACCTCGTTGAACATAGCGATGCCCACCAGCCAGACTGGTGGCGTGGTGTCGTCGGGGGAGCTGGGTAAAAAGCTGTCACGAGAGACGCCGGGCTCCGAACATGCCGGTAACTCGTTCAGTCATCGCAAACCAGTTGGCGGTCCTGTCCATCCCCAGCAGGGATATCCACAGCAGCGACAAGAATCGCCTCAACGCCTTCGGAAGGATATGCCACCAAATCAGCCATGGCCTAATGCACAGCCTCTCTACCCTTACAGCCAGCAACAACAAAGCCCACCACAACGCTATAATGGCTATTCCTCTCAGCAACAGCGAGGTCCAACATATCATGGGCCGGGCGATCCAGGACGAGGTCATTCTCCATACCGCCAACCTCTCTATCCTCCACAACCACAACAATTACTACCGCACGAAGGCCATCAGATCCCTATACGCGGTGGATCACCGTCCCAGCCGTGGCCTAACGGTCAACCGCCAATGCGACAGCAGGGACCTCCTCACCAGCCACCACCTCCAGGTCAAGGGGGTCAGTGGATTTGATCGACCACGTTTCTTATGTTTAAACACTAAACTCCGCATTTTCTGTTAATGTTTGGCGTTTTCGATTGACAGGGGAGTGTAGCATGCATGATTATTGGTAGCATGTCAAGAGGGGAGATGATACGTGAGCTGTTTTTGGATTGAGGATGGAATGGAAGAGGCAGGATGTCATCCTTCCCACACCTACATGTTGGTTCATCTTGGCTTCCCCCTATTGGGGCTGTCGGTTGAGCATGGGTTTGGTTTTCGTTTTTGAATGAAGAATGAAACCGAGCTTTTAGTCGTTTTGGTGTATTGCGATCGCATTGGCACGGTATGGGCGTTGGTTGACTCAACTAAGTTTCATCGTATTTTATTTGTAAATCATATTGGCTTGGTTGCGAGCGAAGGCGGGGGGCGGGGGGGTCCCTTATTTCTGAGATAGAGAGTGGACTTGTTCATGGGTTAATGGTAGACTTGGGAGGCGGTCCAATTAGGTTTGCATTCATGCTCTGCGACTACGACCACTTTCCGTCCAGTTCCTGATCCATATTCGTTCAGATTTCGATTCTGAGTCGTCAAATAGAGTATGAGCGCTCTTCACCCGGCTACCTGGGACCCGCGGTTCTCTTCTGATAACCCTGGTGGTCGCGGTGGATGAATCATCTTTCCCGTCGGTTTTGATGTTCATTCCGAAAGATGATGAGGCTGATGTATTCGATGGCCATGGCCCATGGGGGATGATCAGGGCTCTCCCTCATCGAATTGCACCTTTCACGCCGTCTAGCGATGATAAGGATAGCCTTCGATGGGTCTTGAACAGATGTAGCGTGGAAAGCTAAACGATCCGATAGGCACAAGAGAAAAACGACGGCCGAATATCACGTCGTCTCAACACCTATGCATTCTTCATTGACTGGATGATGATGCCGTAGAAAACTGGCCAACGTTGGTCCATTATGCAAATCTAAAGGACCGTATATTAACAGTGTATCCATTTCGCCATTCCATCTTTTGTTTATAGCTAACATGAACCCACCCCTTCGCCGTTCTAAATTTTTCGTATTATTTACCCTTCCTATTCTTTGCAGAAATTATCCCCTCTGCCCATCAAAGCGCCTGTTAAATCATGGCCATGTACAAACACAGAAATCCTGACAAAAAGAAATTATGCGCTCTACCTGCGGGCCGAAATACAGACACACCCATGCGGGAAGTGTCGTGGAAGCTACCGCCTTTTTACCGCCTACTTCTGTGAACTGGCTTTTGAGCTCGGTACTTGTGATCCATTTCCACCTGCGTTTGCGACTGGAGCCACGTCATCAGGCGGGCAGCATCTTGCTCCATCCGCACATTCATCGTCGCAGTCGAGCAGACATTCTGGATCATCATTTGACTCGCTCTCACGACAAGAATCCGACTCGACACCTTCGTTGTCGGCGGCGATTGCATTCTCGATCATGCGATGCCCATGTGTTGCCTCGCAGCAGAACTCGGGCTGGATAGTCGAGCTGTGGATGCCGTACTCGTGAAGACATTTTCGAATTTGACGGGCGAGCTGCATATAGCGTTGAGATCCTTGGTCTTTGAATTCAAAGGCAACTTGAACGTGGAGAGACGCAACAAGCTTGGTGTCGCTGAGCTGCCACACGTGGAGGTGATGGCACGATACAATGTCTGAAAAGGCAGTAATGTCTTCTTTAATATCTTCAATGTTAAGGCCGGCAGGCACAGCTTGGAGTAGAATGCGGGAGGCGGCCTTGCAAAGTGGAATCGCGGAACAGAGAATGATCACTGTGATGATCAAGGAAATACCCGGGTCGGTGTAGAAGCGCCACGAGAAGTCGGTCAACCAGATGAAGAGAGCAGAAGCTATAACACCAATGTTCCCCAAGGCATCGCCCATGACATGGAGAAAGACGCCGCGCATGTTCAAATCGTCGTGGGAATGGCCGTGCCCGCCTTTGCTAGATTCTTTCGGTTTCGCATGGTTGTGAGAGTTGTGTACAGAACCATTGAGGGACTTCCTTCGTTTCCCGTGGCCATCGTGGCTGGAGTCTTTTGACAGTAGAGGCGTGCGTTCTCCGAAAGAGGCCTCAGCAGCGACTTCCTCGCCATCGACGTCCGTATCGGTGCCTGAGCCTGCTGATTCCACATCCTCCAATCTGCTGGCCGCAATGATCTCGTTCCGAAACGACGCAGGATGAACAGGGATGTCGTCCAAGGAAGAGTAAACTCGTGATCGCGATCGACTATGTTGGCGTCTCTGGCCCGGGGTGCGTTTAATGGTAGATGTGCTTGAGACAGTGGAGGAGAATGACACGTCTCCAGAATTTCTGTGCAGCTTCTTAAAATTACTAAGCGACGAGACGCCATCAACTTGACTCTGCGGAAGTACATCTGCAACGTTTCCACTCTCGTCTGCGATGAACTCAGCTGTGTCGTGCGAGTGCTCGTGTGAATGCGCATGTCCTTCCTCAGCATCCGCTAGCTCGTTTTGTCCATGAGAATGCGAGTGTCCCGATTTTGCGCCATGCGAGTGCCCTCCGTGCGAATGTCCATGGTCATGGAAGAGGAAGAGTCCAACTATATTGGAGGCCAGGCCAAAGCACCCAACGATCATGACTAGCATGGGATGAGAGACTTCCTGTGGCTCGAAGAAGCGCTGTATCGCTTCGAGAAAGATGGAGAGACACAGCGCTACGAGGAAAACGCCATTTACGAGGGCGCCCAGGGTTTCGGCGCGTTGCCACTGTTGTTCCTTTTAGCAGCGGTCCATGTTCGGCAATTGAATGATACATACACCGTAGGTGTACTGGCTCGATCTCGTCTTGTTGCTCGCGACCTGCACTGCCCATAGACCAACACAGAGCGACAGGACATCGTTGAGCATGTGAAACGAATCGGCGACCAGGGCAAGACTGTGGACAGCATAGCCGACGATCAACTCGATGAAAAAGAAGATGCCATCCACAGCCAGCAGGATCTGTATGCGGCGCGACTTGGAGAGGGCCATTGTTGTGGATGTGGGTGGTCGTGTGTGGACAAGGTGCTTAGGAGGGACTATTGGTCATCCATCATAATGGACAGCCGGGGCAGGGTTGGGGGTTGGTTGGGATTTCGTTGGTAGTTGTTTAGGCTGCGGAGCGCTCCTAGCAGTAGGTATAGAGTATATGTACCCTCTCTCTCCGTGCCCCTCCGTTCGCGGCGGCGGCGGAGGACAAGTGGCGTGCATTACATATTTGCCAGGGCTTTCGGCCCGCCAGCATCAGGATGCCCTTTTGCTTTGTTAAGCAGATCACAGCAGCGCCCTCGTCCGCTTTCAGCCTGCACACCTGGCTCCACTTGGCCTCTGCAGACATCCTAGACACCATGGCGCACCCGGGGCTCATTATTCGGTGCAGCAGCGTTTCATTCATTTATTCTTGCGCTCCATTCATCAATCGGTTCCGCCACGCAGCCTTGCCAAGGCCGAAGGAACGCCTTCGCTTGTGCTCTCGAAGCAGGTACCTGGTTCTCGTTGCTCGTCGTGAATATCATTATCGCCTGCAGTATGTGACTGTGTATTTCTATGAACTCCCGGCCTCACCTCTTCCCACTTCTCTTGTCAATCGACACTCCAACAACTACCGTGAACAATGTAGTACATAGCTAGCAAATTGGAACGTCAGTACGCGGGTCCTCACCGCATTCTGGGTCTCCAAAACACTCACCAGGATGGCTCCTATCATTAGCACGTTGATCTCCCATCCACCAGCAATGACCTTGCCGCGAACCATGGCTCTCTGCTGTCTCCAAAATCTGATGGCCCCCAGTGACAGAACAATCATTGCAGATAGTATGAAACACGCTGCGAGGGGAGTGCCCGCCACAAAGAAGCCAAAATCCTTCTCTGGATTATAGCTATGTTGTAGCCGGAAAAGTTGTACTATCGTCACCCCTGTCATTGATAAGGCAAGCGACGTTCTGAGATATCCCATAAATGTCCTTTCGAGAGCTGGGATGCCCATTGCATTAGCCATGGTGCTTCAAGAAAGGTCGCCCTTGCCTGGGAGGTGGACAATATACCGAGATGGTCACGGCGATGCCTCGCGTCCACTTTGATGCTAATCTCATTCTCCCACACCTTCGCAATCCAATCGTACCACCTAGGTTCCTGTCTTACGAGGGCGTACGTGTTGATTGAAAATCGTTGAGTGAGCTCATCGTCGATTCCGTTCGGGACGTTGGACAGTCGTCTTTGTACAAGCCGTCCTCTCAGAGTTTGAATGGCCGAGAATTCAGGCAGGCTGATCGCATCGCGCTCGTCATGGGAATGTAGAAGATCTTGCGCAGTTGATCCACGCTTCGGGGACAGGTCGCGAGCTTTTGACACCGACTCAGATGAGGGAGGGAGCGCTACATGGGCTGGAGAGCCATTCTGCTCGGTCATGGGGCAACTGTTATCGCTATCGCTAGTGATTTTGGTATCAAGTGTCATGATGAAGGAGAGTTAGATTATATTTATCAAAATCCAGCTCACGCGGGCGGCCTTGGACACCACACACCACGATCCTATCGGTGGAAAACCACCGCGGGCAATTGGTCAGGGCTCATCAGGTCAACTTTCGCTCTTTTCTTACGATTCAACTACCGGATAACGTTATGATGATTTGAAGAAAGGATACACTCGATGGAGTAGAGCTCCCCTATTTATCCTATCGCTTTTCCAAAATTCATTTTTCACTTTAGCACGAAAAGAATCGATTCTCGTCGTAGATTTTGGGTGCCCATTTCCTCACGCTACTAGCACAACCGCACGAGGGATGTCATGTGCCGAGATCTTGGCGTTTCACGAAATTCAGTTTGCCATCCACGTATATATACAAAGATGGAATAAGGTTCAACCCAACCTTAGATCGATATCTTGTTTTGATGGGTAGACTCAGCTATTGGTTGTTGGAATTTGCAAAAATTTGCAAATCCAATAGAACACGTCACCATAACAGCAAACTAATGTCGAGAGAATTCGTAATTACTGTGCACTGTCAATGCAGATAATTGTCGCGACATTCTCCCAATGATTCTTAGAGTGCAGTTGACGAGCCAGGTCTTCAAAGCCCAGGATGGTGTAACGATGTGCGACAAAATCATCCATCAGTAGTCGGCTTCGCTACAGTACCTATGCGCGAACGGAGTTCGGGCGCCCCCAACACTGTTGACCTATACTAATTCTGTTCTTGAGCTATACGTTACTCAAAAGCATATTCTGCACAAAATTCATCATTGAGGCTCTTCAAGAAATGCAAGCAAGCACATTTTCAACGAATGTGACGAAGATCGCAGGTAATCTTTTGGGTCAGTCGATGGTCAAAACGAGTTGGTATACGATATATACAGGGCCAAATGTGCATGTTGTCTGCCTCGAGTCTACCGATCGACCTCACCTGTGATTGGTGTTAGCATACGTATAGGGAATTTTTTTGTCAAGGCGCAAGAACCCACCGAACACTAGATCCATGGTTCCAATAATGGCGACTGCATCGGCCAACAAATGTCCTCTTGAAATCTGATCAAAGCAGCTCAAATGCGCGAACCCTGGAGCCCTGACCTTGCACCTGTATGGCCTCTCGCTTCCATCACTGACCAGATACACTCCCATCTCACCCTTTGGTGCCTCGATCGCTGAGTAAGTCTCACCTGGTGGCACCGAGTAGCCTTTGCTGAACAGTAAAAAGTGATGGATCAATGCTTCCATGTTCTCCTTCATTGCTGCTCGTGGTGGCGGGGCGATCTTGTAATCCTCGACCTTGATCGGCCCAGCTGGCATCTTATTCAAGCATTGGTGAATGATGCGCAACGACTGCCTGAACTCTTCCATTCGGCACAAGTATCGGTCGTAGCAATCACCATTCACACCGACCGGAACATCGAACTCGACCTGGTCATAGGCGTCATATGGCTGGCTTTTACGGATGTCCCATGGAACACCGGAGCCACGGAGCATAACCCCACTAAATGAATAGTTTAGTGCGTCGGCAGCCGACACAACACCAACGCCCTTGGTTCGTCCGATCCAGATTCGGTTGTCAGTAAGTAGTTCCTCGGTTTCGTCAATGCGGTCACCGAATTGGGTAGCCCATTGATAAATATCATCTAGAAGTCCAACTGGAATGTCTTGGGAGACACCGCCTGGTCGGACATACGCTGAGTGGAGGCGAGCACCAGAGACACGTTCGTAGAATTCCTGGTTCTGTTAATTGATGTATTCCATTCCCAAGCATGACGACCGTTACCATAAGCTTTTCTCGCTCCTCGAATCCCCACAAGAATGGCGTGAGCGCACCCACATCCATAGCGTGAGACAAGACGGACATGAGATGATTCAAGATGCGAGTAATCTCTGCAAACATTGTCCGTATCCATTTGGCCCTTTCTGGGATCTCGATATTCAACAACTTCTCCACACCGAGTGAGAAACACTGTTCGTTCGTCATCATGCTAACGTAGTCGAAGCGGTCGAAGTATGGGAGGGCCTGGAGATATGTACGATATTCAATGAGCTTCTCTGTTCCACGATGTAGGAGTCCGACGTGAGGATCAGCGCGGACAATTTCTTCGCCATTGAGTTCCAGGATAAGTCGTAGCACACCGTGCGCAGCCGGATGCTGAGGACCGAAATTGACTGTGTAATGCCTGATTTTGCGCTGATTCGGATCGTCGGATGCGTCGTTTGCCATGTTCATGTTCAGCGAGTCATCCTCAATGGGCTGGTTGAAGGACATGTCCACTGGGATCATTCGAGTGCGGCCCAGTTCAGCCTCTGCTGCATTTCTCTGGACGGTGGAGGAGATGGGGCGGGCGAGGCATCGTGGGATTTGCGAAGGGTTAACTCTGGGACGGAGACACAGTCGCTTCGCCGTGTGGCCAGCCAGACGGGTGATGTTGACGGGCATTGTCAAGGGATTGAATGATGCCCGACACGACTGGAGACGAAGGACAGGGTGGAGTGGGGAGTTTGGTGTGGCCAAATCGATCTGCTCGAAAGTCGAGGACGTCAAGGTTGCGAGATACTTTGACTAGCACATGTTCTGACAGCTGCGCCCAGGCTCAGGTCTACCCGCACTCACACTAATGGTGGACCCTGCTGGCTCAAACTTTTCTCTCAACGCGATGGAAGAAGTCCCAATTTACAATACAATGGCGCGACCAGATGCAAACGAGGGAATGCTCGACAGGCGGAAGCTTGTGGAATTTCAAGCCGAGAAGATTCGTCAAGTCCAGACCAATGAGTACCCTCAGTACTTCCCGGGCGAGTCAGACGAATGGACCGTCGCCAAGTTCAAGGACCAGCTTCAAATCAAAATCCACGAGTCCGCCCCTTTCGATTCCACTTTCTCCATCGTTGGAGTAGACGCCAGCGTTGCGAACGCCTTTCGCCGGATACTTCTCGCCGAAGTACCCTCTCTGTGTATCGAAAACGTCTACATCAACAACAACACCTCTATAATACAAGATGAAGTCCTGGCGCAGCGACTGGGCTTGATTCCCCTTCAAGCCAACCCGAAGGGTCTAAGATGGATGAAATGGGTCAAGAAAGCAACATCTGGGGAAACCGAGAGCAGACTGAGTGACTACAATACAGTCATTCTGGAATTGAAGGTGGAGTGTACATGGAAGGAGAACGGCAAGCAATTGTACAGGCAAGGCGAAAATGATCCCAAGAAGCTCTACAACAACTCCAATGGTTGGTCATGGATGCTTTGTTATGGGACCCGGTCAATGCTAATCTATCATGAAGTATACGCGCATCAGATGCGTTTCGTAAACACAGGACGCCAGGAGAATTTCTTCAAAGAGGAGGATGGGACCGAGGTCAAATCTGTGAATCCGGATATTCTCATCGCTAAACTACGACCCGGCCAGATCATAGACCTTACCATGCATTGTCACAAAGGCACCGGCGCTGACCACGCCAAATTTTCCCCGGTAGCCACAGCTTCATACCGTCTGCTGCCACAAATCGACATTCTCAAACCTATTCTCGGCGACGCCGCCAAAAAATTTCAGCATTGTTTCCCACGAGGCGTCATAAATTTACAACCAGTGACGAAGGCCGAGTCCCAGGAGAAGGACGGAGTGTTCACCGGGATGGAAGGCCAAATTCGACCTGTCGTTGGCGATCCCATGCGCGACACAGTTTCCCGGGAGGTGCTACGACATGATGAATTCAAGGACAAAGTCCGACTTGGTAGAGTGAGAGACCACTTCATCTTCAGGATCGAGTCTGTAGGTCAATATGAGAGCGAAGAATTATTCGTTGAGAGCGTCAAGCTATTGAAGGCCAAGTGTGCGAGGATGAAGAGGTCACTAGGCGAGCTCACTGGACTGTCTACGTAGTGCTGGCTCTCAGCACTCTTTCAAACCCTCCAGATTGTATCCTGGATGGAACCATTGTCAATCTGCATAGCAACGGCGTTGTGGATATCTGGATCATGGATACGGGAAGAGATCTCAAATGGTGGGCGTCATCTATACACAGTATGGCAGGGTCATGAAACGATCAGGCTTCCCATCGAGCTGTATGTGGAAGAGTGATCGCCAATCCACAGGTTTTCTCTGTGACGCCGTTTGACCTGATGAGACCAATGTCATCGAAGCACAGTGTTGGAGACGTCTTATCAAGTTGTCCTACCCGATCCTGCGCAATAGGTAGAGAAATCTGTTATCCAGAAAATGAGATGAAACCGCGACTGGAAGGGATACTTCCCTCCACGAGAATAAGAATCTCAGTCAGACTGGCGTTCACAATCTCCAAGAGCCTGGGGTTGCTGGTCGTGGCCTCGGCAGTGGAGAATGTTGGTACCGCATTTGCAGCTCTCTATTGAGTTGATAGGGTAATGATGGAGCATCAATGGATGAAGTCGGACTTCAACCTCACGCATCATCGATGCTGCATTGAGCATGGATAGGAGAACCGGTATAGTGTTCTCCATGCGAGTAGTGGCTGCCCGCTACTCGTGAGGTAGATAGCCATATCTTCACCGCTTCTCAATTGTTCGCTGTCTGGATCGGCAGATACGAGGTATTTGTTGTCCCTGTGAGCTCGGTGGTGTAGATCTTCCCGGTTATGGTGAGCTTCGTCCACGTATGTCCGTGCGATACACCTACTACATAGTATACTGTAGTACTTACGCTTGACCACAGCTCTGATCATTGTCGAGGTGGGGGAAACAAGTCGGCTGAGGCCAGGCTTATATATTGTCTCAGATAGAGCAACCCGGTGAACGATTGCGCTTTCCAATCTGTCAGTCACATCTCACGAGATTTGATATCAAGATGTTTTATAGCAGTTTTCAGACAGTTCCTGGGCTGAGATCGAACAAGGTTGCTCCGCTCGAGTTCCTCTTGGCAGGAATGGCCAAATTTATGCCCGCAACAGGAGTAAAAATAAGATTGGTACCTCGCAGCAAGTCACCAGTTTGCGGAAGATGCTCTTGACGAACAAGGATGGCGACGAACCACTTGCTGATTTCCGGCGTATAGATTAATGATCCCCTTGACCGCAGGACAATAGAACAGGCAAACGTGGTTCTCCAAAGCCACACGATGGAGCTTCTCCAGACGACTAGCAATTCAAATCTAGCTAGCGTGACCCGGCGACTGACACTGGACGTCCCCATCAGTCTCGCACTCTTGATGAATGCTACGAGGGAACGGCGGTTCGAAGTTGTATACAGTGCTGCGAACCGACCGGATTGGATATGCCGAGTTACTAGTATTGGTCCTTGGGGAATGCAGGAGTTTTGGATGGGCAGGAACGAGTCTTGGTTGCCAATTACATAAGGTACTGGTAGTATTGACAGGATGGAATGAGACACTCTAGACCTACCCCACAGTCGTCACGGCCGCGTGTAACACTTGATCTCCATAACCATCACTTCGCGCCCGGTGCCAGCCATTGCCAACAGGCTCCTGACCACAGTCACTCCTTTGATCAACGACCACGACCACGACAACGACAACGAGCACGACAACGACAACGACCTTCACTGAATGCATCCTTCACTCCAATAACAACCCATTCGATTCACCCTCATTTCCCTTACCACACTCATTTTACAGCTACATTCTGGTTGCGACAATGTCGAACTTCACTCCTTTCCTTCTGCTCTCTTTTTTCTCCACTGCCGCCGCGGCCGGCAATCTTATCAATGGAAACTGGTATGTATGAAAATGCGAAGAACTCGGCAGCAAACTGACAGAGCGCGAGGTACGCCGCAAGCACTGAGCGCCTTGCTTACCATGGACTTGGAGGTGCTGGCGCCTACAATGAGGTGGTGAACATGGATCCCGCCACAGGAGCTTGCAACAAAGCAGCCCGATCGTTTTCCGGGCCTCTTGCTCCTTTCGACGAAGATGTGAGTGTGCGCTATGCTCTGGCATAATACGGCAAGCAGGCGCGGATCGTCTTCCGAGGTTCGAAGCATATTTGCGCCACGCTATTGTCCCTCTATTCCATCTACTGCTTACCGGTTCCCAGTAGTAAGCTCACTCTTTTCACAGATCTCACTCCACTTCCGTGGCCCACTGCTTCTCCGCCAGTTTGCAGCATACAAACCGACGGAGGAAGCGCCGAAGCGCGCGCGCCGCAACAGTCATGCTGACTTCGTGGAAGAACAGAAGCTCAAACGTGCTGTGGGAGACAAAGTGATTGCCACCATTAATGGGCAAAGAGTCTCATGGATCAACCAATACGGTGGCGGTGCTCCAGCCGCGCCAGCTGCTCCAACGGTGACAGTCACCTCTGGCTGCGCACCAAGCAAGCGTGCGGTGGGAGACATGGTTGTCGCTACGATCAATGGCGACGTCGTCTCTTGGATTAACACCTATGATGGAAAGGCAGCACCAGCGCCAACTCAAGTAGTGACTGTTACCGTCACTGTACCTGGATCATGCCCAGCTCCGACACCGCCACCTGCCGGTAAGTTTTCTCGAGACCTCTAGAAGTTCATCGGCTTCGTAGAAAGTCCCCATCAGCAACATCAATTCATTGCCCCCTAGTTCTGCCGAATTGTAGTTAGCATCTGCAACTTGAGACCAAGGTTGGCAATTTTCTAGCGAGGTCATCTCTTGGAGTCGCCAGAATTTGTTGACAATGTCGTTCTCAAGTGAGCAGGGCCTGATTTGGTAAACCAATATCGTGATTTCTATACCTTGCAGGCAGCTGAGTTGATGAGCCCACTGTCGCTTGTTGAGATGACCTCGCGTGGTCTGGCGCAATTTCATCTTGTGCCCAACCATTCATGATACCAGTACTGAGTTGATTTCAGCACCAGCACCGCCTATAGTCCCTGCTCCTCCACCGGCACAGCCCGCACCAGCACAGCCCGCACCAGCACAGCCCGCACCAGCACAGCCCGCACCAGCACAGCCCGCACCAGCACAGCCCGCAGATAAGCCAGCAATGCACTTCGAAGCACCAAAACCCAGTGCACCTGCGCTCGGCGACTGGAATCAAGTGGCCTACTTCAATTCTGACGAAAAACGCTCGAACGGAGTCACCTTCCTCAACAACCGGGGCGGGCAGGGTTCTGGAGTTTGGGATATGAAATTTGGAAATTCCCTTTCCTACTCGTCAGCGGACGCCAAGACTGGAGCAGCTTCACCTGAGCTCTTCAGTGGCAATCTGGGCTCAGGTCTCGATGAGATTGCCATCTTCTCCGATGTGGCCTGCGAAAAGAGTGGCGATTGCGGGTACTCGCGTCCTGGAGCTGTTGCATATAAAGGTTTCGCTGGCAAGCAGAAAGCGTTCTTCTTCGAGTTCCAGATGCCAAATGACGGGACGAGTGGCTGGAACCAGAATATGCCCGCGATTTGGGCTCTGAATGGAAAGATACCTCGAACTCAGCAATACGGTGCGTGTTCTTGCTGGGACAGCGGGTGTGGAGAGTTCGACATCTTTGAGGTCTTGGATCCCGGAAATACCAGGTAAGCTGCCACAATCCATTGGAGAGACTAAGTAGGAGCATGGTATTCGTAAAGCTCCGGATTTCAACCCTACACCTCCATTGGAGGTAAAGGTCGAATTCAGCCTACTCTCGTATTGCCAGCTATCGTACCAAGGCTTTTACCTGCGAAAGGTTCACTTGTTTCTAGAAGCCCACGCGGCGGTCGTTTATCTCATGTACCAAAGCCTCCTAGACATCCAACATGCTAACATTTAGAAAGGTGCAAATCAACAGTCCATGGTCTCGTCAAAGGTGGTAGCTCAGATTACTTTGTTCGACCGACGGCTAGCTTCAAGAAGGTTGCTGTTATTTTCGACAATGACAATGTCATGATTCGGGAGTTGCCTGGCGACTTCAACTTTAGCGCTGGCATCTCCAGAGCAAAAATTGCAGCGCTTGCGGACCATGGAATCGAAGCAAGCTCAGTCTTCTCATTTGCCCATTGATGGTTTCCATCTTTTGACGAGGACCCGATGGATGATATCGTCTTCATATACTTGCATTGACTGCATAACGATGATCGATTGGCGTTTGATTTGATTTGATTTCGATTGTGGGCACGGCTACCAAGATGGATGCTCGGTTTTCATGATTCTCTACGAGGCCTACTGGGGAGGTAGTTAGTGGGTTAGTAAACCGAATTTACGACACGATATTGGCTCATGTAGACCTTGCGGGATGTGAAGCTAGGAAGCCAGGCCGCGTGATATGTAGGAATCCGTACGGATGTACTTTGATAGCATCCAGCATGATCCATCTCTGAAACCAGCCTGTTGTTGACGTCTCATCTAAGTGCTCGCATGTAAGCTTGATTCGTGGTTGTGTGAAGGACCTCGAATACTCGGAATAGAGACAGGGTTGAATCGAGTCACGCTCCACTATGGTGAGATCAACGCTCGGTTTTCCTTGCAGATACAAGCCTTTCAGCGCTGAAAGATTTAAGCTGTCGATCGTTACTTGGATTTGATCCATCTGGGCTTGAAGTGCCTATATCTCCTACCTTCTGTTCGCACCATGCTCTTAATGAAGAAGGAAGTCATCGCAAAGCCAGCTGCCTGTGGGAAAAGAAGACTCATCCGGGAAGGGGAGATGGTTGAGTAAACACAAAGATGGGGCTTGATCCGGCCGGTTGACGTTATGGCCGCAGTTTGACACCGAGGCAAGGTCGGGATTTTGCCTCCTCGAAATCTGCCATGGCATCTGATTCTACCCCAATCTATCCAATTCAAATTCTACCACAAGACTCAATGACCACTTGAACTGCATTCTCCCTTCCAACTTCAATAACACAGCTGTGACCGCCCTAACGACGAATATCACGAGCAAAGCCAGACCTCATAGCACCCTCGGGAAACCCGGTATCCCCCGCAACACTCAGCGCCTTGGCACAACCTCCCTCCGCTCGACAAAGCGACTCAAGAAAGCCTTTGTGCTGCGAGAGCGCGTGGAGAACAGCCCATGAGCTGTACATAAGACAATCATTCAGTCATGGCCTCGCCACCAAAGCCGTGGGAACGAGCGGGTGCCGGAGGAACATCTGGTGGTGAGATTGGAATTCTTGCTTCTATAATCGACACGACTAAAGATATGCAGCAATACCGTCCGGCTCAGCAATGAATGAAACTACTACAACTACAACCACATCCACGGACACCTCCTCGAGCCCTCCTTCATTACCCCAAAGACCGTCCGCGTTGAACTCGGTCGTTAACCAGACGGCAACCAACTACTCCGGCTACGGCGCTCAAGCCAGACCTTACGGATCATCTCCCTACGGCTACGGGGCAGGTGGTATGAACAGTTACTCTTCTCCTTACAGCGGTATCGGAGGATACGGTGGTTATGGCACCATGGGATCAATGTATGGGGGCGCGATGGGAGGATATGGAGGTGGAATGTACGGACGCATGGGGGGCATGGGCGGTATAGGAGGGATGTATGGTGGTGGGATGGGAGGCATGCCCGGGGACCCAAACAACCCGAGCTTAACCCAGTCCTTTAGCCAAAGTACGCAGGCTACGTTCCAACTCATCGAGAGTATAGTGGGCGCTTTCGGAGGCTTCGCCCAAATGCTAGAAAGCACATACATGGCGACCCACTCATCCTTTTTCGGTATGTGTTCATCGCATCTTTCACAAGAGTGAAAGAGCTAACGATCCATACAGCTATGGTATCGGTGGCAGAGCAATTTGGAACTCTACGGCAGACACTTGGATCTGTGCTCGGAATATTCACCATCATGCGATGGTTTCGAACGGCAATTGCCAAACTCACAGGCCGACCACCACCGGCATCCTCAAAAGAGCTGACCCCTGCAAAATTTGCGGCATTCACAGGAAAGTTGCCTGATGGATCCCCTGCACCAACCCCATCTAAAAAGCCCTTCGTCGTATTCATGGTCGCAGTATTTGGACTCCCATATCTCATGGGCAAACTTATCAGAGCATTGGCACGTGGTCAAGAAGAGGCAGAGAAAGCGCGGAGAGAAGCAAATCCACATCTCTACGAAGAAGATGCTGCAATGGATCCAACGAAATTGGAGTTCTGCCGTGTCATGTACGACTTCACCCCTGAAGCGAAAAACAACCCAGTTCAGGGTGTCGACCTTGCCGTTAAGAAGGGCGATTTTGTGGCTATCTTGAGCAAGACAGATCCAATTGGAAACCCATCCGAATGGTGGCGGTGCCGAGCTCGCGACGGAAGGATGGGCTACCTTCCCAGTCCCTACCTCGAGCAAATCCAGAAGAGAGCTCAGATCACGAGTGGAAGTCAGGCGGGAAGTCCTCCGGGAAGCAGGGCGCAAACGATGACGACCAGTGTCAGCGCTCCTAATAGCCGGACAGGCACCATGACCGAAAAGGAACCTGCCTCTGGTGTAGCCCCCAAGGTAGAAGGAAAACTTGGTGATATTAGCGTTGACAGCTTTCAAAAGGGGCAGTTCTATTCATGAGAGTCTGGAAATGTTCATCTAGGAGCTGAATTTTCTTTTGTATGTTATATGGTGCTCTCTGGTTTTGACCTACTTCACGGTCCTCTTATTATTCGGACATAGGCATGGAGCTCTGGAGTCTTTGCGTTGTGCCTGAGGATTTTGGCCTTGTACTGATCGCTTTCGCCGGTTTGAGATGACCGAGAATATGAGAGTTGTTACATATTGGTTGAATTTCTCCATCCTTTGGAATATGAAGATATCACCCGCAATCGATCAACAGATGCCAGCATGGGGCTTCATTGATTCCATGTCCCTTGGTCTTCAATAATCATGACAACTCCTTAAGCTGGATACCTACCTATATTTAGCAACGTCAGATCGACGGTGATAGATTTCTGGCGAGATTATCCATTTGATCCGCTCGAAGATGAGCCGCACTGATCTCAAGTTATGGATGCTAAAATGTTCGGTGATACCTCGAGGGACACAGAATCGGTGAAGCCGATGTGAAGTGACACGTGAATCGATGAGCCTTGACAGTTCCTTTTGCACTTTCTTCGACTTCAAGTGTTGCCTGCTGCAGGCTTCTGCCGACTGTGACCGTGGCCTCCTCGTGACGTGGGGTAAGTACTACCGAAGTTCAGGTCAACACTGCCCATTACTTATTAGATTAGCTTGCCTGAGCAGTTTTGGCCAGCGTTCGTCAACATTTCAGACTTCTTTGCCGCTTCTACGTCAGCATCGACTCTGAACATGTCGAACTTCGCGTCCAAAAGGCTGCTCAAAGAGCTCAGCAAGGTGAGCGAATACCATGCGCGACGCAAACTTGATATTGACCCAAATCTCAGCTGAAGGAGGGAACGGCGCCAGGTATCACATTGGTTTCTGGAGAGAACCAACTGGATATCTGGACCATGGACATCCAAGTCTTGGACGACAATCCCATCTACAAGAACGAGACGTACCGGCTTGAATTCAGATTCAGCCCGAGCTATCCAATCGGTATGCTGCAGCGATGCTATTCTCTATAACACAAAGTCGCTGACATGCTCGAAGAAGCACCAGAAGTTGTCTTCCTCCAAGATTCGACGCACAAGATACCTCTACACCCTCACATCTACTCGAACGGTATAATCTGCCTCGACCTACTCGACAAAGCAGCCTGGAGTCCTGTGCATAACGTCGAGAGCGTATGTATCAGCTTACAAAGCATGCTCACGGGCAATACCAAGCGGGAGCGCCCACAGGGTGACGAGGACTTCGTGAGGAGGAACACGAGGAGGCCGCGGGACATCAACTTCTACTTCCATGACAATACCGTATAGATGCGTGTAGGTGTGTCGGGAACGACAATGAAGCAAAATGTGATATGATTTATGGGCTGGACTATACTGGAAGGGCGTTTGATCATTTGGCAGTATGCATCGGGTCTAGAAGGAGTTACTGGATTGCCCTGGGAACTTTTTTTTGGTCTATGCAGTGGCTAATGAATCTTTCTCGGATTGTCAAAGATGCTCAAGAGCTCGAGGCATCTCTGTTTGCATGCTCTTCAGAGCGCTCTCCAATCCCATGAGATATGCCAAAAAATGAATTCCATGTTACAAGTTCTCGATTTCACAACACTGGAACTTTACCGTGACTCGTGATTAGTAACACTCAACGAAGAGACTGTCCGTGCGCACCGAGAAATAAACTGGCGTAGAAAATTTTGAAGGTGAACCAACCTCTAAATCTCCCCACATCACACCTCTCGCCGATCTCTAAACACAGCAACATGTCTTATGAAGAGACCTACGATGGTGCGATTGGTATCGATCTCGGTTCGTCAATTGCAACCCTCCACCTGTTTTCGAGGTCGCGAATCTGTACTGACCGCTTTTAGGTACCACATACTCGTGTGTCGCCGTTTACGAGGGCAACAGCGTAGAAATCAGTGCGTCCACCCGCGTATCCTGCTCGCACGCCACTCGATCAGTTATACTTATGCAATTGTAGTTGCCAATGAGCAGGGAAGCTTCACAACACCTTCTTTTGTCTCCTTCACAGCTGAGGAGCGATTGATTGGTGAAGCCGCGAAGAACCAGGCCGCCATGAACCCAGCAAACACCATTTTCGACATCAAGTGAGTGGAGACAGCGACAAAACACAGGGAAAGGCGGAATTCTGACGATGTCACAGGCGTTTGATCGGCCGTAGATTCGATGATGAGACCGTAAAGAAGGATATTGAGTCCTGGCCGTTCAAGGTTGTTGACCGCGAGGGCAGCCCGTTCGTGCAAGTCGACTACCTCGGGGAGACCAAAACCTTTTCACCGCAGGAAATCTCCGCCATGGTCCTCGGAAAGGTCAATCGATTCACCTGCGCTAATTTTACAACCCAATGCTTACATGGAGTAGATGAAGGAAGTTGCTGAGGTCAAACTCGGAAAGAAGGTTGAGAAGGCTGTCGTCACCGTCCCAGCTTACTTCAACGACAACCAGCGTCAAGCCACGAAGGATGCCGGTTCCATCTCCGGTCTCAACGTCCTCCGTATCATCAACGAGCCTACCGCCGCCGCCATTGCCTACGGTCTCGGTTCCGGAAAGTCTGAGAAAGAGCGAAATGTGCTGATCTACGATCTCGGCGGAGGAACTTTCGACGTCTCTCTTCTTCACATCCAGGGAGGTGTTTTCACTGTCAAGGCCACAGCTGGTGACACCCATCTGGGAGGAGAAGACTTCGATAACAATCTTCTTGAACATTTCAAGAAGGAGTTCATCAAGAAGACCAAAAAGGGTAAGTTGCTCCTTCTTTTTTCCCAGCTCATGTATCGCACCTGCTTTATGTACGGCGGCAGCCTATGTATAGGCTCGCCACCCGGCTCTCACTTTGATTTCACATCACCTCAGGCTCCTTATGGCTGCAGTACTGCTCGGAACTGCTTGGGGCTACCTGTTCCACGACTCCTACCACAATCCTGCCTCCACTCCTGAGTTCCCTTCGAGAGATGTTCTCCAGTCTGTCTTTGATTCTGCTGGCTCCCTGTTCTGCTCTGGCCTTCTCCTGCTTCAGTCTGGACCACCTGGACCACCTGGTCTCGCCTGGCTTGTATCTCGCTCTATCAACATATATCATGATC
Source organism: Venturia carpophila (assembly GCA_014858625.1). Taxonomy (NCBI): domain Eukaryota; kingdom Fungi; phylum Ascomycota; class Dothideomycetes; order Venturiales; family Venturiaceae; genus Venturia; species Venturia carpophila. The sequence goes on along the minus strand of JACTAK010000002.1, from coordinate 2,007,381 downwards.
GAGCTGCAATACCTTCTAAGAGTTGGGTTATCTACCTTCACGTCTTGACGGAAGCTGCTTTCCCTTCTCTACCGTATTGTGGTTCTGCAACTGATGCTGAGCTTGGTATTCGCGCTCGATTCAAGGACTACCGGAGTTTGTATGCTGTCTCTCAAGAAATTCTGGATGCTATCAAGGATGCTTAAGTCTTGGGCTATACCATCATCCTTTGCCACTGTCCAGTTCCAATGGCTTCTCACAGGGCACGTGTTCGAGTACTCTGTCTTTGTCTTGAACCTGCGTTCTCAGCCATTTTTGGTTTATGCTCAGCAAGTCTAACAACTATGGTTACCTTGGCCATTGGAACACGATCTGGGTCCGGAATGAATTGCCATGGGAAGGACTATGTACTCACAGCCCCCTTCTTGAGTCTATCAGGCAATCGCTGAGCAAAGACGAATCCGCAAGAATACAACTCTCAGCACCTGGGCTAGAGCCGACAACGCAAAGAAGAGGTCACTCCGACACCTGAGTTTGCTGCTCGGCGAACCAAAATCAACAAAGCTCGCTATGGTGGAAGGAAGAGGAAGCGAGGTACAGCCGTGGTGAACCACACCCTGCGAACTGTGCGAGAAAGCATACACCAGTGCCAAGGAGTTTGACAATCATAAGCAGACTCAGTTACATCTTCGAAGGGAAAACCGGAACTCCAAGGATCTTATCTGTGTACTATGTGGAACGTCTTACCCAGCGCAGTTCCGCTATGACCGACATTGTCAGACTCAGACTTACATTAAGAAATCACGCTGATCAACATTCAATAGACTTCTCTGGAGACGCTCGGGCTCTCCGTAGATTACGTACCGCTTGCGAACGTGCTAAGCGTACTTTGTCCAGCGCATCATCCACCACCGTCGAGATCGACTCCCTATTCGACGGCGAGGACTTCACCGCAACCATTACCCGTGCCCGATTTGAAGACCTCAATTCCAAGGCCTTCTCCGGCACCCTCCAGCCTGTTGAACAGGTTCTCAAGGACTCTGGTCTCGAGAAGAGTAAGGTTGATGAAATTGTGCTCGTCGGTGGTTCCACCCGCATTCCCAGGATACAGAAGCTCCTTTCCGAGTTCTTCAACAACAAGAAGCTCGAGAAGAGCATCAACCCTGATGAGGCTGTCGCTTACGGTGCTGCCGTCCAGGCTGGTATCCTCTCCGGAAAGGCAACCTCTGCGGAGACCGCTGATCTTCTCCTCCTTGACGTCGTTCCTGTGAGTTGATATTAGTCGAATCAGTGCTACACGGTGCTAACGAATTTTTAGTTGAGCTTGTAGGCCGAAAATCACTTCCGATCCATGAGCTTAATTGCTGACCCAATATGAACAGAGGTGTCGCTATGGAAGGAAACATCTTCGCTCCAGTCGTCCCACGGTAAGTACAAGCTGCACTCGATTGTTTTCCTCTCGCTAACTTTCTGTCAGAGGAAACACTGTTCCAACTTTGAAGGCAAGTCTCACCTGAGGAGGGTTGAATAGTATCTTGAAGACCTTTCCATTGTTCCCCAAACTCTATCAAGCCCTTGAAGATTCTCTCTTGCATTTGATCTCATGCTAACTTGCCAAACAGAAGCGTACCTTCACTACTGTGAGTTTAATATATAGTTTCTTCTCCATTCCACGATGTCGGTTTTGAACATATTCTTTGCGACAGCAATCTTCAAACCAGAGATCGATATTGATCATTCCTGCTTCCGGAAACTCATCTCCATCGCTACTCAGTTGAGCTCGTGGTCTCAATGGAGGCATGGGCATGAGGATGGGTGGCGGATGCTCTGCACTTTCCTTTGGCGTTTCTTTTCTCACTTCACTTAACATGGTATTTAGCAGTCTACTAACCTCCGGTTTCCAATTATAGGTCAGCGATAACCAGGTGAGCAACAAACTCCCCTCACTCTTCATTTCACTCGCTAACCTCTTCCCAGCAAACCGTCCAATTCCCCGTTTACCAGGGAGAACGAGTGAACTGTGAAGATAACACGAGCTTGGGCGAGTTCACGCTCGCTCCAATCCCTCCCATGGTAACTCAATGCCACCTTCTTCCTTCTTCCATCTTCCATATCCACTAACGTTCTCACAGCGCGCCGGTGAGGCTGTCCTCGAGGTCGTCTTCGAAGTTGATGTCAACGGTATCCTAAAGGTCACTGCCACTGAAAAGACCTCCGGCCGCAGTGCCAACATCACAATCTCCAACTCAGTTGGCAAGCTCTCGTCCGCTGAGATCGAGACGATGGTCAACGACGCTGCCAAGTTCAAGACCAGCGATGAGGCCTTTAGCAAGAAATTCGAGTCCCGACAGCAGCTTGAGGCATACATTGCCCGTGTTGAGGAGATGATTTCAGACCCAACGTCAAGCTTGAAGCTCAAGCAGAACCAGCGCAAGAAGATCGAGGACTCCCTCAGCGACGCGATGGCACAATTGGAGGTCGAGGACGCTGCCGCGGAGGACTTGAAGAAGAAGGTAAGTGGAAAATACGATGTTCAGCTGAAGCACAAAGATTGACGACCAACGTAGGAACTCGCGCTCAAGCGTACTGTTACCAAGGCTTTCGCCACCCGCTAAATGTCTGATTACGATGGGATGAATGACAAATAGAGGTGCAGACGATGAGGCTCTCTGTGATATCTCTGTAAGCTAGCCTCATTTTATGTTCTAGACATGAGGGTGCGTACAGTGCTCTTTTTCCATACCAAAAGTTATTATGGGCTCCGGCGCTGATGTATGGCATGGGATAACTTGAACACTATGGGCTGTGTGTTTGAGCAGAGGCTCTATTAGCAGAGTGATGTGTCAGAGCAAGAAATAATACATTCTTGCTGCGGTCAAACAAGTAAAATTACGTCTTTTGTTGCATCTGAATATGTTGCGCGATTATGTTCTGTATGGATTTTAAGGTGGATAGTGTCTAGAGCGAGACAGGCCCATACGACCTTTTTCATCTGAAGTTGCGACGCTAGCCCCAAGTACTCTTGACAAAAGAGCGTGACCCTATATCCCGATCGACAGCTGAATCGACTCTGATTTCAAAGTTGTTCTGACTCTGATGTTCAATCTCGAGCCAAAAAATGCCTTGCCCTTGCCCTTGCACGTGCACATGGCTGGCTAGAATCCTTGTCGTGAGATGTTGAACTTCGGCCCTGACCTAGCTCCGATGTGGCCGAAGATCTTATGCAAGATGGGTGAAGTCTTCTGCCCAGGTTAAACAATACCAGAAACAACCCATTCTCAGACCTTCTTCTATACAACAGTATGGTTTAATGTGAGACACTGTGCACCACGTCTGGCATCTTCTTCTATCACACAGTACTACCATCACACCGACATCAAACTGGCGTCTCTTCCACTCCCCGTTACCGCTCCTACCGAGATGGGCACCAAAAACAAGAGTGAGTCGCCTATCAATCGTTTTCATACGAGGTGCGGCCATAGCTGACCGCGGGTCTTCGATCTGTGCAGGAGTTGCCGCGCACGAATGTGTGTCTGACGAAGCCCTCGTACACCTCAAGTCCTACAAATACTCCAGCATTGACAAATCGTACATTTCGAGATATATCCTCAAACACTATTGGAATGGATTCGTGGAACTGCTACCCCTCTGGCTGGCGCCGAACTTAGTGACGCTTCTCGGCTTCTTTTTCATCTTGGGCAATGTCGCCTTGATGGTCTGGTATGTGCCGGACATGGTCGGACCGGCGCCTGGGTGGGTGTACATTAGTTTTGCTGTGGGAGTTTGGATGTATTCGACTTTGGATAATGTGGATGGAAAGCAGGCCAGAAGGACCGGGACCTCGAGTCCGTTGGGCGAGCTGTTTGAGTGAGTAGTAATGGAATCGCACACTGCTTATGCGCAAACGCTGACCTGGAATAGTCACGGTATCGACTCGCTTAACTGCACTTTGGCAAGCTTGCTCGAGGCGGCAGCTATGGGCTTCGGAGCCTCAAAAACAGGAGCCTTCACTGCTCTAGTACCATGCCTCCCCATGTTTTTCTCGACGTGGGAGACATACCACACGCATACTCTCTACTTGGGTTATTTCAATGGGCCGACTGGTAGGCTTAGCACACCACTTTTCTTCAACATGACTAATATGTGCGTAGAGGGTCTTATCATCGCAACGGCCATGATGATCGTATCTGGAATCTATGGCCCTGATGTTTGGAAGCAACCTATAATATCGGTCCTTCCCTCCCTCTCCCACCTCATCGAGCCTAACACCACCGTTCGGGACCTTTGGATCCCAATAATATTCGGTGCCTTCTGCATCGCCCATTGGCCTGCATGCGTCTACAACGTATATGTTGCACGAAAGTCGCGAGGCCAAAATATGGCACCTCTATTCCTGGAATGGACACCCATGGTTGTCTTCACAGCAAGTAACGTGGCATGGCTGGGAAGCTCTCATTCATTCATACTCAAGGAAAACCATCTAGTTCTGTTTTGTCTGACGATGTCCCTGGTTTTTGGCCGTATGACGACGAAAATCATCCTCGCACATCTTACGAAACAAGCGTTCCCATACTGGACGGTTCTTATCACCCCACTCACTGGAGGAGCTTTGCTTGCAAACTTGCCGTCCTTTTTGGGATTACGCCCAATTACACACGAATGGGAATTGTTCTACCTACGGGCTTACTTTGTTTTTGCTGTAATTGTTTACGGAAGATGGGCACATCTGGTTATTACGAGCATCTGCGAGTATCTCGGAATCAACTGCTTGACGATACCCACGGCCCAGCTCAAGGCCAATGAGAAGATCGCCAATGGCGATGCTGTCAAGGCAGCGCAGAATGGAGGAGTCGGCAAGCATGATTGAGTGATTGCGAAGAAAGCCGTAGGTTACGACACTAGCTGATAAGGATTGTAACCTTGTCAGGGAGGAGATGGGACGGGACTTTGATTTGGACTTAGATTTGGAGTATGTTGCGGACGTTGGGTTCTGGAGACTCAGCAAAACTGGCCGCCTTGAGGGTTGGTCTACGACATTAATGAGGATGTCTTGTATCGTGTAATCTATTCTTATACCTGGCAGCGGCCTTGCATTGTGAGCGCTCTGGCGGAGCGCAGTATCACAGGCGTCAACTTTGGAGACCAAAAAAATAGTATTCGTTGTCCGCCACCTGCAATCTGGACTTAGCATGTTCTGACACCTGATCTTTCAGCCAAATCTCAGCCATCTTAAATGCACCAGAACTCGATAGAAGATTCAATATACGGCCGTGTGGCGGGACGTCAACAACTGGCTGTTAGCTCTTAACCATAGCGTCTTCAATTGAGGACTGGCAGGGCAGCCTAAGTCAAGAGTGGGAGGTGGATGAGAAGTAGGGGTAGGGCTCATAGGCGTAAGGTTCCACGTCGACGTCGTCACCGTTCACAGCATCGGGCCCTCGAGATATATGCCCACGCCAAGCGCCATAGCGCGGCACCGTTGCCTACGTGCGCCTGACAGACAATAAGGCACCATAGTGTGCTGGATAGTAGTGCCCTAAGTATTGGCCATGCGCCTCGCGATGACTTCATTTCGCGTGGTGAAGCGCAACGGCCTCTGCCTTGAACACGGCCACAGCTGAACAAAGGCCCTGATGATCGTGACCCACCAACAAACTACATCTCCAACTTTCCCTGGCACCAGGACTCTCCAGCAATAACCATGGTTGGGAAACACGTCCTCTTCGATGGCTTGGGTGACTCCAAGATCGGGCTAGAAGGTCTACCGGGTTATAGCGATGAGCTCTGGTGATTAAGCAGTCAGCGTCTGTCTGGAGACCATGCTCACATGTGCGTTTAGGGAGAAATCGTTGCTGGGGAATCCGAAAGAGTGGCCAGCGAGCTTGAGATCCTTCTCTGTCTTTATCAATTCTCTTCCAAACCCTGCGGCTATCTTCTGGGGCAATGATTTAGTGCTGATATACAACGACGCCTGGCTAAACATCTCAAACGTGCCTCTGCAACAGGGGAAGGCCCAAAATAAAAGCCTGTCCGAAGAGGCGCTGAGTTCCATACGGACGGCAATGCATGGCAGAACCCGACGCAACCTGAACGGCTCTTTGTTCTTGCCAGGAGACTCAAAGGATGGTATAGAATACAATGCCTTGCTAAGCCCAATCTGGGACAAAGCAGACACACTGGCATCGGGAACCGTTGCGCAATTCTTTCCTAGGCCTTCGACTTCACAACAGGAAGAGCCAGAGCCACTCGACAAAAGTGAAGATCGGGTCACTGCAAAGCGACCGAGTCCCATACGCAGGCGCACTGATGAGATTCCACTCGATCAACACCCATTCTTCCAGCGGTTCGCTGCGATGCTTCCGACTGGTCTTGCAATTCTCGACCATAAAGCAGAAGCAGTATTTGTCAACCAGCAATTCTATGATTTGACAACAACGCCCGACCCCTCCAAATCCTTTCAATCATGGCCGCGGACCATACACGTCGACGATTACAACCGTGTGATGAAAGCCTACAATGATGCGTTCAAATCGGGGAAGCAGATGGAATGTGAATTTCGGTGTCAAGGCCAGCACAATCCGTGGCGGTTGCTTCTCCTATCGCCTTTGGGGGATGATAATCTGAGACAAGCAAGTTTGACCCAGTATGGTGGCTTCATCTGTGCTATGGTAGATATCTCTCCACAGAAGGCGCAGGAACTGGCACAAGAAAAAGCCGCCCAAGAAGCTCGCGATCGAAAAGAGCAGCAAGAGCGATTCATTGATATGATTTCGCACGAAATCCGCAATCCGCTCTCAGCTTGCTTGCACTGTGCAGAGGATATTCTTGATACTGTCGATGAGGGAGCCAACACATCATCTGACAAGGGAAAGAGCATGGTCTCGGTCGCTTTAATCAAAGAAGCTGCAGAGACTATAATGCTATGTGTCTCACACCAGAAGACACTGATCGATGACATACTTTCATTCTCCAAGCTCGACAGCTCCATGCTCTCTCTGACTCCAAAAACTGTTCAGCCAAAACGACAACTTGCGGACTCTTTGAAGATGTTCCAACCCGAGTTGCGCAAGCAAAACATGAAGTTCGAGTATAAGGTGGATTACTCCTACGACGACTTCCACGTAGACTGGGTGAAGGCAGATTTAGTTCGAATAAGTCAAGTTCTTGTCAATCTGGTCACCAATTCGATCAAGTTCATGGCCAAAACAACGAATCGGGAAAAGTTAATCGCAGTAGCTGTCGGCGCTTCTGTTGAGCGTCCAACTTCTTACCCTCCCAATGTAGTGTTCTTCGACACGGATGAGATCGGATACCGCATAGACGGCACGAATACCTCTGAGTGGGGCAATGGTGAGGCGTTGTACATACTCTGTGCTGTCAAGGATACTGGCATTGGTATCAGCACCGAGAATCAGAAGAAGTTGTTTCAAAGGTTTAAGCAAGCGACTCCAAAGACCGAAGAAATTTACGGCGGCTCCGGACTGGGTAAGTTATAGATCATCGCGACGCTCATAATAATATCTATTATACAGTATACGTCGTCTCACCACGCTAACGCGTTCGCACAAGGTCTCAACATCAGCAGAAAGTTATGCCAACTGCATGGGGGTGAGATTGGCGTCAGCTCGATCGAGGATGAAGGGTCCACATTTGGTTTCTTCTTCAAAGTCCGTCGAGCGGAGATACCTCAAGGCTCGATCCCTCCCAAACACGAGCGACTTATGGACGCAGAGATTCAAGAAAAGATGCAGAGCCATCACGGCGAGAAGATGCCCATAGAGATGGTTAAAGATGTCGAATCCCAGCATGACCTCAACCATCCACCACTAGAGCATGTGGCCGAGGCCGGGACCCAAGAAGTCAAGGACAGCAGATGGCACTGTACAGCAAAAATCGCTGCAAAGGTAGACAATGAAATTCCTAGCAGCGAAGAGCGCGGCTCCGGCAGAAGACCGGGTGGGCCCGAGACAGCAGAATCCAATCGAATGACACCGAGCCGATTGGTTATGCTACAAAAGCAGACTGACTCTGAACAGCCATCCTCTGCAACATCCCAAGCAACCGACAAACCGCGGCTATTGTTAGTAGAAGACAACGTGATCAACCAAAGAATATTACGAAGGAAGCTGGAATCGAAGTCTTTTAAGGTCACAACGGCGAACAATGGTCGCGAGGCCGTTGAGGCCGTTTACAAAGTCTCCGCCGCGGATAGTAGCGCTCCGGATGAGTCTGGAGGTTTCGATCTCATACTTATGGATCAAGAGATGCCAGTGATGGATGGCAATGCTGCGACAAAAGCTATAAGAAAGATGGAATCCGAGGGCAAATTATCACACATACCGATTCTAGGCGTGACGGCGAATGTGAGAGAGGAGCAGAAAAACGACATGATATCTGCGGGTATGGACGATGTTATCAGCAAGCCTTATGGTATCGGTGAGATGGTTGAACGAATACGAGGAATGATGATCAAACATGAGTAGATGATCGTAGACTTACTGGTGAGCGACGATGAAGCCTGGACATGATGTCCACTATCGTGTCCATTCGTGCGCTTTGGATATTGAAACCACAAAGTCTGTGTGCCGAAGGTTGTCTGGGCTCAGCTACCAAATTTTTGTCCAGATATTCAATATCTGATGACTTGTACTTCGAAACAGATTTCGTCGTTGAGATATTACTTATATCTATATCCAGCCATACCCACAACTTACAAATCGCCAGGCAATCATGGATCGTGGGACAGTGATTTTGACGTAGAGATGTCAAGGATCTTGTAATCTTAGAATGGGAGCATTATTTGAGACAAAAGCTTTTGAGGGCCGGCTGAAAACAGAGTGGATTAGGGGACGAGCCCGGCCATGTGACCTCTGCCGGATTGGGAAATGCGGCTCTTCTTCGGCTGCAGAGATGTCTCCTGAGCCTGAACGAATACAAGTTGGGCTGTTTCCTTCTTGTCCTCTAATCTCACCGGCCTAAGAGCTGTCCGCCCATCTCTGTTCCTCACCTTCCCACGATGCGTGGCGAGGATGGAGTCAGTACTCGGCACGATGGAATCCCACAGCTCAGGCCGTGTGCGCACCCTGAAGCAAGTAGACTTCCCGGAGCCTCACCTCGTGCTCGCCTCCTCTCGCGGTATTACCCATCGTTAAGCGTTTGCTCCTTCAAACCCAAGCGGTCTGCACGCCGACTTCCGCGACATCAATGTCATTGTCCCGCTTATAAGCGCCTCTTTTGGTTGTCCCAGAGCCAAGTAGCTAACATCCTTCTCCTGTCTACCAAGAACAGAGCGCGCCCTACAACAGAACGATCCCCACTCTAATACACTCTGAACACCCCCCCACTCGCATCGCTGACAAGACCAGACACTGACATTTCCCCTACTCCAGCCTGTATCCTGCGTATTCCGATCATCTCTTCCCACATTGCTCATTGCGGTTAGGAATTCACCAAAATGTCGCCTCCAGGCCCAATTGAAGTAGAGGCAGTCAGCGACACACAAGGCCATACCGTTCGCGATCCCTTCTCTCTGCCCCTCAGAGTCAACGATGTCCACGGACGCCGAAAGAAAACAGAGAAGTCTCAATGGGGTCCCGCGGCTCCCTCAAGATCTAGCCAGTTCAAAAGCCACACTTCTTTAAAATCAAAACCGAAAGCGAAGAGATGGGACCATCGCCTCACGCTCGAAGCCAAAAGCCGCAAAGGCAACTCGCTCAAAGTCGCTGCTCAGTACCTGTCCAGGCCCGGCATCATCACACTTGGTGGTGGCCTCCCATCCCCGGAGTACTTTCCGTTCGAAAACATATCTCTCAAAGTTCCCTCGGTTGGCCACTTCTCCGAGCAGGAAACCGCCGACAACGGCGTCACTCTCACCATTGGGAAACATGACATGGCTGAAGAGAAGTCGATCATGGATCTGACTGTTGGACTTCAATACGGGCAAGGAACCGGCACTGCACAATTGTTGAGATGGATCACAGAGCACACAGAGTTGGTCCATGCGCCACCATACTCGGATTGGGACTGCAATATGACCATTGGAAGCACTTCAGGTTTGGATATGGCGTTGCGAATGTTCTGTGAAAGAGGGGACTGGATCATGTCGGAGGAGTATACTTTTGCTACGGCAGTGGAGACGGCGGCACCGCTGGGCGTCAAAGTCGCTGGAGTCAAAATGGACGAGCAAGGTCTTCTTCCAACACCTTTGGATGCACTACTACGCGATTGGGATCCTGCGGCTCACGGTGGTGCCAAGAAACCATTTGTCTTGTACACAGTTCCGACCGGTCAGAACCCTACAGGCGCAACCCAAAGCTTGGAGCGACGAAAGCAGATCTATCGGGTATGCCAGAAGCACGATGTGTACATTTTGGAAGATGAGCCATACTACTTCCTACAGATGCAACCATACACAGGTCCAAATCAGCCAGATGCTCCACCACCAGCCTCGCACGAAGCCTTCCTGAAAGCACTAGTGCCGAGTTTCCTAAGTATGGACGTTGATGGACGAGTCATGCGAATGGACTCTTTCTCAAAGGTCATATCTCCAGGATCTCGCGTCGGTTGGGTGACGGGGTCGGAGCAGATTATCGAGAGGTATCGCATGCACGCCGATGTCAGTACTCAAGGCCCCAGTGGTATGAGTCAAATGCTCCTCTTCAAGCTGTTGGATGAGCACTGGGGTCACCCAGGCTATCTCGATTGGTTGATCCACATTCGATTGGAGTACACGAAAAGGAGAGATGTCATTCTAGATGCCTGCGAGAAGTATCTGCCCAAGGAGGTTGTGAGCTGGGTCCCGCCCATGGCCGGCATGTTTGTAAGTTCGCTGACCACCACCCCGTTTTACTGCTGCAGATTAATATTGCTTAGCACTGGTTGAAGATCGATTGGCGCAAACATCCACATGCGTCGACCAAATCCCTTGAGCAGATCGACGAGGAGATTTTCATGACTTCAATCGACCACGGTGCTCTAGTCATGCGTGGTTCGTGGTTCTACGCCAACGCCGAAGATGACCACGATACGCTTTTCTTCCGTGCCACCTATGCTGCCGCTCCATTTGAGAAGATTCAAGAAGCTATTCGACGATTTGGCGCAGCTGTAAAGCAGAGCTTCGGGTTGCCCGAGAATGGAAGCAATGAAGTCGAAAGTCCTGAAGGTGATGTAATGCAAGAGTGATAGAAAGCACGGGTCTTGGGCAAATGAGTTTACGAACGGCTTCAATTTCGTTCGACGGCGAGGTAGTGTGCCATGGAAGCAGGGAGTAATCAGCCTCACATTTAGATAGACTGGCCAAATGCATCGATGTAAATCTAGAGTTTGTTCCACACTCTTCCTCTGATCCATGTGCTTCCGACTGCTGATTAGAAATGGGCTCCTTGTGTACATACGCAGTCTGCTTCTGCCAAAACCATATTGTTGCTTGCTCAACTCTGGGCTAGAACCCATAGTTCTTCTTCTTTATGATTACGGTGAGCAGAGCAAACAGGACGGTGTCTCCGAGATAATTCCACTTCATCGTTAAAGTTTCAATCCGACGTATGGTCTTAGAATTCAAGTCTGAAGCAAGCAAGGTCCATCGTGCCATTGCTTCCCGAGCCCGATCAAGTCATCTCCATTTGTTGATACATGGGATTTATCCCCACCATACGTATCACGTACACATACATGCCCCTTTTGTGCCAATTCCTTGTGCATTCATCCCGAGAAAACGCCTGGCCTTCTTTCCCCACGCTAGTGGTATGGCAATGCAAAGGTATCTCGCTCAATTGATAAAGTTTACGCAGAAGAAATGAAGAAGCATGCTGCCGAAGATGAAATCCGCAAAAGCCCTGAGAGTCTGTCAGCTCATAGTCCACGTGGTAGGAGACATGATGTCCTCTTGATTGGGGCCCAAATCTGCCGTTCTGAAGGAGGGGGGGGGGGGGGGGGGGGGGGGGGGGGGGGGAGAAGAACTGACCGTTCGTTCGATATGCTCTTGAATTCCTCGCGATTCTCGGGGTTCGTTTGCATGCGCAGGGAGGCTGTTAGGACGAATTGACCGACAGTGGAGCTGAAGCCGGCGAGGAAGCATTGAAGGGCTGGTATCCACTTGGTTAGCCGCACGAAGTCATCCGATGCCTTTATATTTTCAGCGTCATCCGCCGTTCTCTTTTGCAATTCCATCGAGCCCGCAATCCTCGAGTCTATAGGTGCACGGGTTGGAACTTACAAAGTTTCCGACAATCACGCAGTACACGAATTGTAGAGCCCCAACCACTGCCAGAAACGCCATGAAGGCATCGAGAAGCTTCACCCGCTGCGGCGTCTTGTTTACGTAGTTCTTCCATACTCCATCGACGATTTGCTGAGCCGAAGAGGTGTTCTTTGATGTCGGTGAAGGGCGGGAGACTGGTGGTGTGGATGTAGTGACGGGGGCGGAGGCAGCAGACGTTTGTTCTCGCTTTCTTGGAGCCATCTTGACGATACGGGAGTGTTCTGGCTTGTTGTATGGTGGGTTGAAGGAAGGGGAAATCTGGCAGATGGGTGAGCGAACATGGATCCTTGCTCGTGGACCCCCTCCCCTGTTCTGAGTGGAGACCTCGACCGTGAAGGTGACATGATCTCTCGGCGTTGACAATAACAACTACCTACATCCAAACTCTCTACTATCAAGGCCAATTCTTAAGAATGGTGTGTCTCTCCTCAATCCCTCATGTTCCACGTGCCCCATTCTCGAGGACCCCACGCGCAGCCTCACCCGCCGCTTCCAGAGCTCCTCCGCATTTCAGCCTCATGCTTCCCTAACACGCCCAGCTGACAGCACCGCAGTCGCAAGACCAGATCGCCCTCCTCGTCGGTTTCCTCGTCGCCGGTGGCGGTATCACAGGATATGTTCGCACTGGCTCAGTTCCCTCGGTCGTCGCTGGCTGCTCTGTAGGCCTCTTGGTTCGTCTCAACCCGGATATGGGAAACCCAGAGACTAACGATTGGAATCTCAGTACGTCCTCGGCGGCCTTCGAATCCGTAATCGCCAACCCTACGGCGTCGAGCTCGCCCTCCTTGCTTCGGTCGTTTTGGCTGGATCATCCATTCCCAGAGCCATCAAAAGTGGAAAGCCATTGCCGAGCTTGTTGAGCTTGATCTCTGTCTTTGGGCTGATCAATTTTGGACTGGCTTTCCAAAACAGAGTCAGATAAGCGGAGCCGACGGATGAAGTACAATTGATTCAAGAAACACGGAGTCATCGACGTGCAAAGGATAAGAAAGCAGAGATGTGGAAGATTAGTGGGTCTGCATGAAGCAGGTTAATTTTGGGCGCTCATTGTAATTTAGGCTTGTAAGTATCAACTATGGAAGATGGTCTAAAACACAGTCTTGGTGAGGCAAGCATTTGACCACAGACTAGTCGCCAATAGAGGTCAACACATGACGGCTGCATTTAATATCACATCATTGATCCTCATCCAACTTTCCGCAATCCGAAAATGATGCTGCTCAACTCCTGCAAGAATGGGAGTTGGATCTGCTAAAAAGTTCGACTTTGATCTCCAATGGAACATGTTCAGCCGGGATCAAACATCGGTGACAGTGACAACCTAGTTCTATCGAATACATTGTAGACTTAGAGTTGGGAAATGTGGTGTATGCGTTTCTTGTCATTGTGTTTGTGATTTGCTTTATTCTCATGAATCTCATGTTTGGCGCATGGAAGGTGTTGAGTTTTTTCGACGTGACTGGACTGAGGAACCCCTAAAGGGACTCGGTGAAACTTGGAGCATTCAGATGGTCATACCAGACGGCTAAGTGGGAGAAGGCCTCCCACTATTATTATCTACATACCACTGGCCGCTTCGTAAAATTTTTCAATCATCCTCCCAAACCAAGTCCCTTCCCACACCTGACCGCTAACCTCGGGACCTTGATAGGTATACTCTTCTGCCCAAGGAACAGGAGTCCACGCCATGCTATCCATCCACATAGCATTGATCCACAGAGCGACAAACAGACCTACCACCAGAATGCCAATCACGATCCGAATAAGCCATCCGAAGATTGTGAGGGGATGGTGAATCTCGTCAATCTCCTTCTTCCCCTTAGAGGTTGTACTCACAGCTGGTTCCAGCATGCCACCCGCCGGCCAGGGGACGTCAAGTCCTTGGTCCTCGAGTATTTGGGTTGCAACCATCTTTCCACCGGCAAGACAGATCGGTACACCGGTGCCTGGATGAGTACTTGCACCGACGAAATACAAGCCCTTGATGCCACCCTCGTGTCTCGTCTTCGGCCTGAACGAGAGGACGTTGAAGAAGCTGTGGCTCAGACCGAGGATGGCACCGCGATCGAGGTTTGAACGTTTGCTTCCACGTCAGTGGGTCGTTGGTCTGCTCGTGGACGATAAGTGGGCCCAGGTCAACGCCTATCCGAGATTGGATCGTTTTCAGAACTTGAGTCCGGGCACGCGATCGTAGTGTGGGCCAATCCTGGTTTGTCTTTCCGGGCGAATCTAGAGATCCATTGTGGGTTGCTGAAGCATCAGATATAAGGTGACCCACAGGAACAAGAATGACTATGCTGTCGCATCCTGGAGGTGCCGCGGTGGGATCCGCCCGACTTGGGACATTGACGTAGAAAGAAGGATCTTGGGGAATCAAGTGATCTTTGAAGATCGAATCGAAACTGTTTTTGTATTCGTCTGCTAGAAAGATGTTGTGCGCTGAGAGTTCGGGTACTGTTCGAGAAAGTCCCCAGTAAAAAGACAGAGACGAGCACGAAGTGTCCCGCTTGTTGAGATTTTGCGCATACGGCGTAGGCGGCAAGAGGTTGTTGTAAGCATAGATGAGATCCGCATTGCAGACGACCGTGTCTGCTGTGAGAGTAGTTCCATCTTCGAGCACTACGCCTGTCGCTTTCTTGTTGTCCGCAGACAATGCGATCCTGGAAATAGGGGTCGAGAGGCGGTATGTTACGCCAAATCGTTCTCCTACACTCACCAGACCTTCAATCACCTAGCATTTTGTCAGTCGAAGCTCATTAGCAACAACACAGCCATAGACCTGCCTTGTGAAAACCGCCCTTAGGATACCAGATACCCTCGGCCAGTTCCGTGTATTGCAGCAAACTGTACGTTCCAGGGGCATCAAACGGACTCATGCCCATATACATGCTTCCGAATGTGAAGACCCTCCTCATCCTTTCTGTCCAGAAATATCTACTCGCTCTCGAGTAAATGCTCTCGAAGGGATGCAGCGCGATCAAATGTCTAACAAAGCTAGGCCTACACATGCTCAACAGCGATGTGAAGTTCTTCCTCAGCACATGTGTGACACTGAGTTCGTAGTGTTTATGTGACTCGTCGAGAAAGGCCAGATAGCGCTCGAATCCGTCTTTTCCTTCCCACTTCTCAATCTCCGTCTTCATGGTCGCAAGATCCGTGGAGAGCCGGAAGTTCTCGCCATCGCTGAACCAGATATTGTAGTTGGGGGTGCATTGCACAATATCTACACCCTCTCTTGACAAGGTTGTGTCGAGGTCCCGATATGTCTCGGCGAAGAGATGAGGGAGGAGAAGCAGCGAAGGTCCTTGGTCGAAGCGCTGCTGACATCAGTCTTGGGGCGGGTGGAAGCAAAATGGATTTCGTACATATCCCTCATGGTGGAGTAGCGAGCAGCGGCCGCCAGTGAAGTCGTTCTTCTCCACGACGGTAACCTTGAAGCCAGCTTTCGCTAGGCGGGCAGCTGTTGAGACGCCCCCAACTCCAGCGCCTGTACACCGTTGTCAGCGTAGCATCTCAGCGCGCAAGGAGGGGCACTACCGATTACAATGGCAGTTTGCTGTTTCGTCTTTTCCGTCATAGTCCGTCTTTGGGTCTCGACATGTCAACTTTTCGGAAGAGAGCAATCATATATTCTGTTGGAAACGAACGACTCGGAGTTGTCGAGTAGCGCGTCATGACTTGTTACCCTGCAGTCAGGCTCTGTCACATGCGAGCCTTGTGCACAAATCTTACTCCTTACATGATCCTTTGTTTCTTAGTGAAGACCAGTGAGATGCAAAGGACACGTCCAAATCTTCGCCAGGACTCGTTTGACGCCGCAGCTTTTCTGTCATCAACAATCGGGTATCACCATAATTACATTAGATATCATAGTTTAACGAAGATCACTGGCTCAATGCTCGCCATGCCACCATTATCCTCCTCATCTTCGGCACCGTGGCCCTTCCCCTTTTGATAGGAAACTTTCCTTCACCAAGAACCCTTCCGATCTCCATGTAGCTCTCGACAGCCACGCGCATCGGCCCTCTCGCTTGGTACGGTAGCTTGTCAAGTGCATACTTGGAGTCTTCGTACAAGCTGAAAGCTCGCTCCAGCAACTTTTTCCGTAATGACTCTATTCGAGCACCTTTTGGATTTTTAATCACATCCTCCGGTGTAAGATCTTCGTCCTGCAGCCACTGGACTGGAATATACACTCGGTTCATTTCAGCGTCCACGGAGATGTCGCGCGAAATGTTCACGTATTGAAGAGCAATGCCCATCGCTGCTCCGGCTCGAAGAATACGATTTCTGTCTTCGAGACTCGTCTGATGAGGACAATCCGCGAAAACGAGGTCGAGACACAGCTCGGCGACAGTGCCGGCGACCCTGGCCCCGTAAAGATCTAGATCTGCTTCGGTTTCAATGGGAAATCCTGCATTTCCAGCTGTTGCCGAAAATCCAAGATCCATCTCAAAGCCCTTGAGCAAATCATAGAGCGGCTGCTTGGACAACACTGACGCTGGCAACATCAAAAGTGCAGATCTAGCTTGAGCCGGGAAGTTTTTTTCCACGAAATTTTGGATGGACTCGCGCCCAACCTCTGCGTTGTACATCATGTCCAGGTATTCCTTCAACTTGTCGATCCACATCCTGGCTTCTTCCACCGACTCGGTGTCGTCCACCAGATCATCTGCGACCCGACAAAACGAATACAGCATGATAAGATCGATCCTCAGCTTCCCCTGAAATACACCAGATGCTAGGTAGAAGCTGCGGCTTTTCCTTTTCAATCGGAACACAGCCTCCTGGAGACCAATTATCCTTTCATCGTCGTATTGCGAGGCCGGTGTCAAAAGGGCTTTCATAAGCAGTATCGCAGACGGAAAATGTGGAGCGACCCAATTGGGAGGTGAGAAGGTGTGCAGGACGGCGAGAGCGTTGTCGAATGCAACCAGCCCAAAGACAATCAGCGTGTTTGTTGCCAGGAAGAAGAAAGCTTCTTCAATTTCCAGTCCCGGCCATAGGTGGATCCCGAACTTGGTTCCGTTCTCGATTACCCAAGTGCCTCTTCGTAGAGCAAGTGTGTCAACGATCCAAAGATATACCGTAGGCAGCAAAATCGGGAACACCGTATTGGTCCAAGGAAGACTGATGAGGAATTGATATGCCAAGGTCCTGTCCGATGTTAGGGCGCTCAACTCGACGACCATAAACAGGACCTACCACAAGAACAACAGGAATGGGAATGCCCATCCCACTATCAGCCCCATATATGTGCCAGTGCCTCCGGTATTAAACAAGACCCAGGCTACGCTCAGACCTAATACCAGCACAGCCTGTCCCGTGTGTTTTTGAAGCCGCCATTGCCGTGTATCCGGGCGCGCTGTACCGTCTCCTTGTCGCTCTGAGCTCAGATAAATGGGATGAAAGGTAGCCTTATTTAGGAGCAGGTATAGGAGAGACGTGGTGTATGTTTGGATGACAAAGAAGAAAACCTCTTCGGCGGGGATGTCGAATAGCGTGGGACCGACGATGGCGTTTGGAGGGTAGGTCCAAATTTTGTTGCGTATCAAGTAGGAATCCCATGGTATTGTTGAGACGACAGCGATCTAGGGTTTGAATCAGCGTGGTTGAGATGCATGCAGGCAGAGGAGGCTGACAGTGACGAGGAAAATGATTTTGTAAAGATCCAAAGATGTCATCAACGGGCGATAGAGAATGGACAAGGCAATTGCCGGCGGAATCGTGTATTTGACATGCCTAACAGGGTGATGAGCTTGCGGCGGCGCGGTGGAGGAGCCACGAGTGGTACGACTTACACAAGAGCATAGTCACAACCCATGGCGCAAAAGGAGGGTGCATCACCTCGCCATGAAGAGAAAAAGGCTTTGAATTGCCAGCAGAGCTTCAAGCACAAAAGACAGGCGGTGGCTGGGCGGGCGTCAGCCGTCTGGTGACAGGGTGGCTCTGCGGATGCAAATTGAAGAGACTCGCACTGGGAAGATGCTAGCCCTGGGAGAAGGGGCAATTGCACAGGCAGTGATGACGTTATTGGAAGGCTGTCTCGCTCCATGATATTGATGCCAGCTATTATTACCATGGTGGTTCCATATCACCTGGCCTCCAAGCTTTGGATATATAGTTATATACCATCGTCGCTCAAGTCTTGGGGGGAGAGGGCTTCGCTTGCCGAGTTGATGGCCCACGCCTCGTAGAGCGGACGCTGGCGGCACAGTCGCGCCCCGATCAGTCTCAATCCTGCTGCAGGTGCAATGAGCAGAGCAGTGTGCAGAGCAACGTGAAGAGTGCTCGCAAGAAGACATGTCCTTTAAAAGGAAGCCGACAGTGGCCTATCATGCAGCCGAGGCCATCCCTTGCTGCTGAATGATGGTGCTCGATAGTCAGTCAGTCAGTCCATGTTGTCTCAGAGACTGCCAAAGTGCAAAGTGCCAAGTGCCAAGCGCCATCCAGGTGGGCGAGGCCCTCCTGGTCTTCTGGAGGGGGCCCGCCCTTGGAGGCCTGCCAGTGCTCCACCTTGCCGCATCCAGTCGACCGTGGTTCGCGTCTCGCTTGATCTGAAAGACTGCCCGTAGTGATGAGGAAAGCCCTCCGTCATTCTCGGCGGCGGGCGGCCCTCCTTCGGGCCATTCACTCCGTGGGTACACCCGCCTTCGTTCTCTCACAGTACCTCTTTCTAATCCCAACGCTGCCTTAACTTGACCACCAAACTTGACCTATCCATGAAGGCATTGCATCAACTGCGGCGAAACTATCCCTTGCGTTGAGAATGTCCATTGCAGGGCTGAGAAGGGACAAACACCCGTACGACAGGTCCGGAGATTCAACGAGACAGGTGAAGCACTAACCATCAATCAGATATCTCTCAGGCAACTTTGCACCAATACACCAAACAAGGACACTTACTCCATGTTCGTACGTGGGACGCATTCCGAAAGAACTTGACGGTGGACAGTATGTCAGGAATGGCGGGAACCCATTTTCCAATCAAGATTTGGCCCGCGACGCCCACTGGTTCGATGGGGACGGGATGGTGTCAGGAGTCGCCTTTCAGAGATCGTCCCAGAATGATTGCGAAATCGTTCCGCAGTTTGTGAATCAATTCGTTCTTACCGACTGTCTGTTGGCCAGCATTTCGTCGCCGACACTGCAGTCACCTATACTGCCGAGTATTGCCACTCTCGTGAATCCTGCATCAGGTTTGGTGAAGATCATCATTCGTATTCTCAGGACTCTGATCTTGGTTCTGTTGTCTCATCTTCCAGGATCAAAGCAGCCGATTAAAAGAATCAGCGTCGCGAACACGGGCATTCACTTTCATGATGGACGAGCCTTGGCCAGCTGCGAGAGTGGACCGCCGATTCGACTGCAACTTCCGGGCTTGGAGACTGTTGGTTGGTACAATGGTCACGAGGCTGAAGGCGAGCTTGGTGCAAAAAGCTTGGAACCAGGATTTGGCGGAGAAGGAGTACTCAGTTTCATGAATGAATGGACTACAGGACATCCAAAGGTCGACCCAACGACCAAAGAATTGATCGTATATCATTGCACATTCATTGCACCTTACGTCCATTATTCTGTAATACCATCGGAATCCTCACCACGACAGGAGAAGACACTCAACGCTCCAGTGCCAGGCATGTCCGGTGCGAAGATGATACACGATTTTGGAGTTTCCCACCAACACACTGTCATGATGGATCTGCCTCTCAGTCTGGATCCGTTCAATCTCATGAGAAACAAACCGGTGGTGGCGTATGACTCTACGAAACCGTCAAGGTTCGGTGTCTTCCCTCGATATGACCCCTCCAGCATTCGTTGGTTCGAGACTTCCGCTTGTTGCATTTTCCACACAGCAAATACATGGGACGATCGCGACAACCAAGGGAACACAGCAGCCGTGAACATGATGGTCTGCCGCCTAACGTCAGCCACGCTTGTATTCAGCGCCGGTAACATCGCTGCTCCTCAACCGACTCGCAACACAATTGGAGAGGTGAACAAAGCTATGCCTTTCTTTGAAAAATACGACTACGATCGTTGTGTTCACGGGATCGATGGCGAGCACAGTGCCGAAGACGAAACTATTGATCATGGCTCTTACATCTCAGACTATGCATTCGATCGGGCTCGTGCCCTTGAATCGACCGCACTCGAAACCACGCCGCTGCTACCCAAAGGCTCATCGCCTGGCGCGCAGTCCATAGACCCGGACGTGGAGGAGGATCAATGTCGATTGTGTTACTATCGCTTTGACATGTCGCCAAACACCGACAACGTCATAAACCACCAGTTCGCTTTGTCCGCTATTCCCTTCGAGTTTCCAACCATGAATCCAGCAAAAGAGATGTCTTCGGCACGCTACGTCTACGGTTGTAGTGTTTTGACTTCTTCTTTTGGCGCTGCTCTTGGCAAAGCAGCCAAAATCGATGTGATCGCCAAGATTGATGCACTGGAACTAATCTCTCGGGGTACGAAAATGCCACCGCGAGCAGTAACCGGATGTGTCGACACGAGAAACATTGCCCAGGTCTTGCTGGATAACGAGACGGATCTAAATGATCCCGTGCGCTGTTTCCGCATGCCAACAGGCTGGTATGCTCAGGAGGCACGGTTTGTATCATATGCAAACCCCACAAGAGAAGACGATGGGTTTCTTCTGTTCTATGCATTCGACGAATCACAACTAGATTCTGATGGTGAGTGCCCTTCCACCGCCACGTCCGAACTCTGGGCCTTGGATGCAAGAGATATGCAGACCATCATCTGTCGTATCAAGCTGCCGCAAAGGGTGCCATACGGCTTGCACGGTAATTGGTTTACTGCAGAGCAGATCAAGTCACAAAGAGAAGTGAAGAAGTTCAGGGAAGTCCCTGCTTACAAAGGAAAGGGTGAGCGTACGTTCGGTGAGAATGCGAAGAACAGGACGATTAGCTTCTTGGGCTAGTCGCAATGTTGTACCGATGAAATGTGTAATCATAATTGTGCGGGGACATAGCGGTTGTCATTGGGTCATGCACGTAGGTAATGTGTAACAGGCGTTGGGAGAAGAATTTATTGGACTCGGCGATTACCAATTCAACACGAGAGAAAAGATACCCATTTGGATTCTATTTGAAACGCAAATTTCACATTTATTGTCCACAGTCCAATATCTTGCAGTTGGTGAACTTCGTATTCACCCCAGCGTGCTCCAAACATCAATCATGTTTGGCTCTATTAAGCTTCTGATATACTATCCCCGGACTTTTGTGGAACTTCCCCGCATTTGCGTGCATTTGCGATCATATTGATCACCAGATCATGTGCAAAGACATCACTGAGATCTGCCGTGGCGATGCGAACCACAATGGAGCGAATATCGGAAATCGAACTGCAACCTTCACCCCTGAGCTTCGAAATCTCTGACATGTCCGTGACAGCAATGACAGGTTCCATGCCGCCCACAGCATTGGAAGCACTGGTGCACGAGCGCCATCGTTACTGCAGATCTTGTCTCTCGGAATTCGCATCCGCGGCTCGAAGATTGAACTGCTGTCCGCCGCTTTTGGATTTTTTGAGCCGCAAGACACGGTGGCTGCCGTGAGTTTGGGCCACAGGATAGCTGAATAACGCAACCACCTTCGAGATGATGACCAATAACAGACAATCGGGCTGTCCAAGCTTCTTATTGAATATGACCGGACAAGGGCGATGCTCTCCACAAAGGCTTGTTTCGTATGGGCGTGCAGATCGCAAGGCTAGG
Organism: Venturia carpophila; assembly: GCA_014858625.1. NCBI lineage: Eukaryota > Fungi > Ascomycota > Dothideomycetes > Venturiales > Venturiaceae > Venturia > Venturia carpophila. Next base: position 1,985,398 of record JACTAK010000002.1, on the reverse strand, counting down.
ACGGCGCTCAGCAAATGAAAGGGCCCAGAGCCGAATGCGGTCTGACCGGGACTTGTGAGTGGCGATCTTCGTGACAACGGAGTCGAGATGTCTGATGTCCTTGCCTCCTTGCTGATGCGCGCACGAGTCAAGAAGCGAGAGCCAGGCTGGGATCAGCTGCTGCGGTTAAAAGAGGAGAAGTGACAGGGCTGAATGTCAACGACAAGTCGAACCACCCGGACGCCATGGTGATGACAGCACCTGAACCTTCTCAGGCTTTCCATCGACCATCGACCTCACACGCGCGGACTCACCCCTCACCAACCCCCCGCGTCGGCAAACAAACAATTCCTGAGCTGGCCTTATCTCTGTGTCTTCATTGCTGTGGTAATTGATCATCACCATATCTCGACACGACGTTGAAGAAAGCTCAAGCTAACGCAGCCACACACAACGCAGATGTCCGTTTAGGGACGCAAGCGTCGCCGTTAATCCCTCCCCAGCACCTTGGACCGGCACGATCGACATTGACATCATGATTTCTCGAATGGGATCTGCAGGCGCATTCAGCAAAGCAATTTGCCCGTTGTTCATGTATCTCTCTGGAAAAGGAAAGGCTCCGCTTGAGAGTCAGAATCTTGACGTCCCATGATGGGTCTTGTCCATGCGCAGAGATATGGACGGGAACCAGATTGAATGTTCCGCGTCGATCCGCGCCCAAAATCTACGATGAACGAGGCATATCGAACGACGGATGAAGCCAGTGTCACCATGCTTCTCACCGTGCTTCCAGATCTTGGACATGACTGCACTCTTCCATGGGCGATGAGTCTCGCGTTTGCGTCGCCGTCTCTTCCGTCCGACACGGCCAGTCGTACTCCTACCCTCGTCCCTGTTGCTTTCAGAATTTCAGAAAAGCAGCAGTAACTTCTACACTGTAGTAGTACCGAGCTCGGCCATATCCCGGAACGTGCCTCGCAGGCATTGGGCCGTAACCATACCAGGTGTGGTATGATTGATGTTTGTTCCCAGATTCACAGGACCTAGCTTCTGCAGGGTCATTAGCATCGGCAGTAGCTTGCTCTAATTTGTGGAAACCGGAAGTGTCGTCACAGTAGGGTATGGAGCGAGGCTCCCCAGAGGTATGAAATCATGATTTGTTCGCACATTTGTGACGAAGATTGTCCGCCTGTCTAGGAGCCCTCAAATATCTATCCTGTGGTCCCCATCCACCGAAGACAGTCTAACTCTCTTTCCGTCACGAAGAACCATCTGTCTATCCAGAGTTAGCAAAATGTTTGAAAAACGCACAAACGACGCGTTACGGGTCAATGGTACGATCAATGCCACAAACATATATCACGCAACTTGTTAACGTTTCTCAAGGCAACACCGTCAACGGTGCCACCGCCGACATTGCCATTACAACCCATGGAAGTGACTGGTACTGGGCCGTAACAGCTCTTATGATCGTGTGCACCATTGTTTTTCTTGCATTGGGACACATGAAGCCAAGACAGGATCGAATTTTCCACTACATTACCGCCGCGATTACCATGGTTGCATCGATTGCCTATTTCTCCATGGCGAGCAACTTGGGATTCACTCCCATCGAAGTTGAGTATCGACGTTCAAATCCAGTCGTTTCTGGCGTGTACCGAGAAATTTTCTACGTTCGATATATCGACTGGATGGTAACGACACCACTTTTACTCATGGACCTTCTCTTGACAGCTGGGATGCCATGGCCAACGTTGATCTGGGTTATTCTCGTGGACTGGGTCATGATCGTTACTGGGCTCGTTGGTGCACTAGTTGTCAGCTCGTATAAATGGGGATACTTTGCCTTCGGTAAGCACCTTTACACAGCATCATTTGACATGTGTATCAAATCTAATTGACATAGGTTGTGCCGCACTCGCGTACATTGTATACATGCTCGCATTCGAAGCACGCAGACACGCGAACAATCTTGGATCAGACGTCGGACGTGTTTTCCTCATGTGTGGTTCTTTAACGGCATTCCTATGGATCTTGTATCCAGTTGCATGGGGTCTTTGCGAAGGCGGTAACGTCATTTCGCCAGATTCTGAGGCTGCTTTTTACGGCGTACTCGATGTTCTCGCTAAACCGGTATTTGGAGGACTTCTCATTTTCGGCCACAAGAACATTGAACCATCACGACTCGGTCTCCGCATTCGCGACTACAATGATGATCCAGCCCACCACGCCAGCACTAAGGGTCACGTCGGTGAGAAGACCCACATCAAGGACCAAGGTAGTGGCGTCGAAACAGGCGCGGCTAACGAAGGCTTGGTCACAGGTAATGGCGCTGGACCCACCGTTGGTCAAAGTGCCGTCTAGGTGTATGTGCTGCACGCGCAGAGAAGAAGAAGTTGCTTGAGGAGAGTGTCGAGTTGCAGAGCAGTTGCCTGATACCCCCCTCGTCATCACGGGAAAATTCACAATCTTGTTTAATAAAGTGCTTGGATCGAATGGGCAGAATTGGAGGTTAATGTCGCGGAGGTGGTAGATTTGGTGAAAGCTAAATTCAAATTCTTAATTTTTTTATTTGTAAATAATGCGCTTCAACGAGCCTTCTCAAAATATCGTCACTGGTGAAAACCGATTCAATCACGTCCTTTGGCCATGACCTTCTTCGTGTTACTGGCAACAATATATTTACTCGACCAATCTCGCAAATTGTTAATTCGGAAAATAATGCCTAACGTTATATCTTTCCTTCAGACCAATCGGTACGTCTCGCCCGCGCATTTGCCTAAAGAAACTTTACATAAATACTTGGACGGATAGAGATGATTTTGGTCCAGGCATCAGTTTCTAGCTTTCGCGAGCTGAGCATAATCGGTCTTGTGCTGGGTAGTCTTAATAGCTTACCTCCGTCTAACTCTAGTTTCCTCGAGTCCTGCTGAGGATTTGTTGGATTCGAAGCTTTTTGTGACATTCCGATCGGGAACGATGTGCTCAGAAAATTCAAGAAAATGTAATCAAGAATGGCATGGTGGAATCAGGGTCATTTTGAAATCACCCTGAGTATCTTCGCGTCGTAAGATTCCATGTTCCATTGTCGCAGTCGAGGTTCTGAAATGCGTCCCACTGCCGCGTGCTTCCGTGAATACTTCCGCGCGCTGCATATCCATATCTGCTCCACGCGCCGGCTCCCCTTGCCAGTCTCTCGCTGGAGGCCTACACTTCTTTGATCCACAATGCGTGCTCATGGTGCCTCCTGATCCGGCGACGATGAACGGCCATATCTCGAGGAAGACTGATCCCTCGCGACTTGCGCCAGAAGACGCCTTTTACGCGAAGAGACTGAAGGAGGCCACGCGAAACCCGGGCAGGAGAAGGAAGGGGACTTGGAGAAAGCTTTTGTGGGTGAGACAAAGCTGTACGTATTGGAGTTCACATCAAATTCTGGATCGCATGCTGAGTTCCGTCTTGCGACATTAGATCCAGACAATTACACAGACGAAGACACGTTCCTCGACCACCTCCAGCGAAACCCTCGTCTCCAACCTTACGAATTTTGGCGTCTCGTCGCCGACTCTACGGTGATTGTGCAGCATGTGTGCAGTGTCACCGTTTTCGTATGCTGCTTCACGGGCATTTTCCAGGAGCGCGTCAGCCCTCTGACCGTGGTTGGTTGGGGCAGCTTTGGCACGGTGGTGGGATGGATGCTATGGGATTTCTGGGTCACGCAAGAGGAGAAGGCACAGAGGAAGGCGGAATTGGCAGAACAAGCAGGTCAAGATGGTGAAGATGCAAGCTGCGCGAGCTCTACAACAAGTGCTGGTGTTGCGAAAGACCAGGAAGCGTCAAACATGGGACTATCAAGCGCTTCGAATGTAGGCTCACGGCCTGGATCGTCACACTCTGTGCAAGGACATCCCACAGGCGCGTCCACTTTTGCAGCATACAGCAGTCTTCCTCCTTACGGCGTCAGCACCCCTCCACTATCCCCTCGAAATCAACAACGCGTGGCCACAGTCAAATCTGCAATATTAATATATTGTGCTCTCCTTGGTTTGAGTCCGATCCTCAAATCGCTTACGAAGTCAACCACCAGTGATTCTATATGGGCAATGAGCACTTGGCTCATGTGTATCAACGTTGCATTTTTCGACTACGGAGGAGGTGTGGGCGCTAAGTAAGCCTTCCTCCGATCAAACACCTCGTTCTCAAAACCGATTAATCGTGTTGCAGGTTTCCCGCCTCTCTATCAACGAATGCTGCTTTGATGGCGTCCACAGTCCTCGCCTCGCGTCTGACATCGACTACTCACGTGTTTTCGCTCACACTATTCTCAATAGAAGTGTTTGGGTTGTTTCCAGTCTTTCTACGCCACCTAAGACATGTATCGTTCCGCGCACATGTGGTCATCACAGTCCTGCTCGTAATGGGCGCCGGAAGCGGTGTTGGTGTAACCGTCAGTGGCGGAAGATGGACAGCAGCTATTGTTGGCAGTATTGCTGGAAGCATCCTGATTCTCCTCGCAATGGGTATATGTAGTTGGTGGCTCCTGGGACTCCAAAAGTACAAGAACGAAATCCACGGTCCTTGGGACCCAGCCAGACCAATCATCCGACGCAGATGGGACTGACGAAGGGACGAGCCGACCTGTCTCGCGCCAGATCTGCAACCTCTTCAGCTTTTATCTATCCGATGGCCACTCTCCAGAGTGCCACCTTCTCTCATATTCCACCAAGGAGCAGCACCCATTTTCAGCAGTTTGGGCCGTGGCAGCCATGGCCTTTTCGTATCCAGCCCATCCGAACTCCTTGGTATACGCTTCCCGGCATATCACCTCGAGACTGACGGCCTTCTTGTCTTTTGACCACCGTACTATCATCTCATCATTTTTTCCCCTCACGCACCCCGCCATCCATAGCACCAAGCCGGCAAGTTTTCCAAAGACCATGATTCCGGTAAAGATCACCGGGCCCCACTTCGACATGTACTTTGCTTTGGCACCAAACAACAACTCGCTTCCATCTGCTCCCGTCACGATGCACCGGTCAAGTTTCTGCAATCCTCGAAGAACTTGTTGCACCAGCTGAACAGTCCAAAGAGACTCGGAAAACCGCCACCTTTCGATATTCAGCCGCAGTGTCTTCAGATGTGGTGCATCGACACACAGACCGCCCACCTCTTGGCCCCAAAGAGTCTCGTCCTCCTTGGTCCAGGAGAGGTACCTGATCAGTTCTCTTTCGTTCTGGGCATTTGCACTGTTGACCTCCCTCATATCAATCTCCACGTCCATGATCGGCGCTGAGTTGTTGCTTTTTGCGGATAGGAAGTGGTGCATCGTGTGCGCATTTGTGAAGCGGAATCGGTTTTGAGAATACAAGGAGGCGATGGAGACCTCGGCTTTTATCCGCTTACATGTTCGCAGCAGGGCGACTCCAAGTTGCGGATTTGGCTGGGAGTGAGTTCGTGGATGAGGTGATATGGTAGGGTCGACAAATGCATCCAAGCTTGTGAGAGCGTATGTCCAGATTTGATCACGTAATTCACCTGGCAGGCGGGCGAAGAGAGGGGACTGCAGCTGGGACTTCATCATCAACTGTGGTGAGGTCTGAACAAGATCTTTTGGAGAAGTCCGAGTTTGAAGAGGTGATGAAGAGCGAAAATGCTCCGGAATATGATTATTGGAAAAAGTGGTCCACCACGGTATGAAGGTCGCGAATTAGCACAAGTACCCGCAAACAAATAAGATCCAACAGCGGAGTCCTGGGAGGCCGCAATCATATAAATAGCCTGATAGGCTGGCAAATGTACAGTCGGTGGAGTTGACAAATTATCACTTCACCGATTACGAGAATCGCGTCTCTGGACATTTCCCGTTGTGGTTACTCAACAGCGCACCACCATTGGATGGACCAACGCTTCACCAGAAGTTCAGAACACACCGTGATGATGCAAAAGCAACATGAAACCGGACGGGACTGCATGGCGTCCGAGCGTGCCGGCGTGGCAGCATCGGAGCGCATTCGGGGTTTGGAACGTTGTCTTCGGCTGAGTCACCGTGGAGAGAATTTTGTATATTATTGTGGATGCGACGTCCGCCTCCATTATTGACGGTCGGTGGAAATGCGTAGTATCGTTGATGGAAAAATACGTCTGCTTGGCTGTCGTCATTTCCACGAAAGGTAGTCTACTGCTCATCAGCTCATGCCCTCGCTCGCTGTTCAGCTATAGGACACGAGCAGTACACATGGCTCAGATAATTATCACAAGGAGGTTCTAGTACCTCTACATTTCAACAGACACCTCTCAAGCTAGCGGCTCTGTCCGCCCTGTCACAATCTGCGGACCATGCCGAGATCCTGCAACAAATCAACAATCCTGGACAGCCACATGGAACCTCTGCTGACCATCAGGAAAAATCTAGGTTCGTGTTCTTACTCACAGAACATTGCAAAGGCGGGTCTCAGGTCATCACAACCGCCTGGCCCGACCAAGCTCTCTCTTTGGCTGTCTCTGAGACCCGCTGCTTACGTCGTACCTGCTCTTTCTATTGCTATTTCTTTCTGAATCTCTTCCGAAGTCGTTCTCACCTAAGCTAGCCTAACCCTTGACTGTCGGAGTGGATCGCTCTTGAACTTGGCATTGTCCGACTATATCTTCTGATTACAGCAGACAGCTTCACCATCCGAGCGGAAGCAAGAGATGACCACAATGTCTAAAGCGAGAGTACAGAGACCTGCCCCGATCTTCACAGGTCAAGCTACAATGCCCGATGGCACATTCGTAGGTCAGCTAATTGCAGTTTTTCAAGCTTGTCTTCAAGCGACTGACATTCCAAACAGAGATCTCCCTCCAGACCTACATCGCCCAAAAGAAATGGACAGTACTCGTCTTCGTCCCAATGGCCTGGACCTTCGTCTGCCCTACCGAAATCATTGCATTCAGCAACGCTACATCCCAATTCTCTGACCGTGGAGCGCAAGTGGTCGTGTGCAGTACGGACTCAGAGTATAGCTTGCTTGCTTGGAGGAGTGCAGCACAAAAGGATGGCGGCTTGGGACCAGTCGACGTACCGTTGTTGAGTGATAAGAACCATCAGATCAGCCGGGACTATGGCGTCCTGATCGAGGAAGAGGGCATTGCATTGAGAGGCATGTTCTTGATTGACCCACAAGGGATCTTGAGACAGGTGCGTCTAAACTCTTTGAATGCTACGAAATCGTGTCGGTAGATTGATCAATTGGCCATCGACGAATTCCTGGCACGTTTGTAAAACGTCGGTTGCTAGTATATCGCTGTCAATCCTGAACGAGGCTGCTGTTGACGATAGTGACTCATATCTGCAGAAGAAACTAACGTTGACAGATCACCATCAATGACCTCCCTGTCGGTCGCAGCGTTGAAGAATCTCTGCGACTCATTGATGCTTTTCAATTTGTCGAAAAGTACGGCGAAGTATGTCCTGCGAACTGGCAGAAAGGACAAGAGGGCATGAAGGCCACGAAGGACGGGTACACATCATTCGTAGAGAACAACCCTGGCGACGTGCCCATGGCAGACCATTCTAGCTCAAGCAGAACGACGAAACAGGCTTTGGCGAACGGTCACTAGAACCAGGGAAAGCGAAGATGCCCTGTAAATTGATGGTTCACAGCTTGGAATGCCAAACGTCAAGTAGAGTGAGTGATTAGATCCTTAAAACCCTAGAAATCCATCGGCTGCCGGCTATCAAGCTCAAGCAACGAGGAGAAGAACCAAAGTTCCAGCCAGCTTCGGCTCACTTACTGTAAAGTAGCTGTGTAGCAAGTGTATATTAGGAAAAAATGATTATCATTTGTAAATCAAGAAAATCCAGATGCGGATTGTGCTGTTCCATGATATGCAGATGTTAACATGTCAATGTCTTGCTTCCTGATACCAGGTCCACCAACCCATGGAACTTTGCAGTTGTACTCCAGATTCCAACTTTGCCGTCTCTCCACTTCATCCAACCCACGAACATGGCTGCGCCTCCTCTGAATGGAGCCCCGAGTTCAAAACCTTCTGTCTCTGAATGACAGGAATTCATCAGATCGTTATGGCGCCGACCATTTGTCTGCCCAGTACCCGCCAGTGGCAGTCTTTCCCTCAACAACCCTCCCAGCTATTCGCCCGCGCTACGAGAAAGAAGACACTCGAGGATACAGCAATGAGATAGACAGTCTGCAGCTGCCCGAGATAGACTGGCCATCTGTGACGAGCCCGCAACACCCTCCACCCTCCAGCTCGTCAATCGGTGCTGCATGGTCCGAAGAACAACATTCCAAGGACCAGCCAGTACATCCGCAGGCGCCGCCCAAGAAATCAACCAAATCAGCTGTCCCTTTGGCTGAAGTATTGAACAGTGTATCGCCAGAGGCACGGAATATTCCAATTGACCCTGCCTTGTCGTCCTTTCCATATGCCCAAGTAGAACCGCGCAAGAGAAGGAGACTTGACGATCCTGGGACGAGAATACTCCCCAAACCTTCCCAGACGGCGACCAGCAAAGCAGCCACTCGTCAACCGAGATTGCCGCCGCTGCTCGTCCCAATTCATGAGCCTCCTCCGAACGCGGGAATAATTCCTTCAATCACAACAGAAGGCTTCAGAGAGCGTAGGAGAGATCCTGTCGACGACAAGGTACCAAGGACGGCTGAGAAAGAGCCAACAATAACGGCAGTGCCACGTTTAGAGCAAACCAACAGTATACCACTTGCTGGAAAGCAACCAAAGGTCGCAAAGACCAGGAAGAAATGGAGCGAAGAAGAAACGGCAGATCTAGTCAAAGGCGTCTCCAAGTTTGGCATAGGAGCCTGGAAAAGGATTTTACAGCATCCGGAATACAAATTCAATGCAAGAACGGCTGTGGATCTCAAAGATAGGTGCGCAGCCTCTGTGATAACTGCATACGAATACTAGCTAAGATTTATATAGATTCAGAACGTGCTTCCCAGACCAGTACCGCAGCGCAGCTTCAGAGAAGACTATAACTGTCCCCGAGTCCGTAGAACAAATATGCGAATCTTCAAAACCAAAGTCTGCAGAAGTAGCATCAGCACCAGCGGAGACATCAGGAGGCGATGGCAAGCTACTGGGGGACATCAGCCGCCGCAGAATATCCACTGCCTTTCCCAAATCTCACAGACGCGCCAGAAGGCCATTTACTGCCTCAGAAGACGAAGCTATCCTTCGTGGATTTGAAAAGTACGGTGCACAGTGGCAGAAGATCAAGTCCGATCCCGATCTAAATCTAGACACGCGAGCGCGAACCGACCTGCGCGACCGATTTCGAAATAAATATCCAGACAAGTTTGTTGAAGCTGGTCACAAGTTCAGGCAGCCTAAGGAGCAGAAAGATGGCTCTTCAGAAGCAGTTGACAAGCCTGCAGAAGATCTCGCTATCCGACCTGGAGAGCACGATAGGGATTCGAACAGCAACGGTAGCCTTGATCCACATATGTCAGCGCGTCCCAGCGACAGAGCCCAGCATTCCCTCAAACTGTTGAGTATGACCTCGATGGCAGATCCATGTTTCAACGACGATTCGGAGCTTTCCCCGGACGAGGGTGATCATCAGAATATCACCCTGAGTCGCAACATCTTCAAATGGGCAGATGAGAACAGAAGTGCGGCTGCGATACCCAAGCCGCATCAGCAAATCGAACCATCACACACGATTACGAGCGCCGACCAATACAACATCAATCCTATGTTAGCACTCAAGGATCCACCACGGAGTTGGCAGCCTTCAGGCTCAAATTGGCACTCGTTTGGTTCAACCATCTCGCTGAGTGCGTTGCAAAATGTCCCCTCAAGCACACAGTCAGCGCCGAAATCGTTACATTTGTCAGGAATACTGAACGATACCATCAGTTTGCCGCCGCCCTCTGAACTCGTTGCTGGAATTCAGGCTAGGTCAGACGATTAATGCAAGCAAGATTGATCGCGTCTGGCATCCGTCAAAATCCTTTGGATTGATGCTTGCGAGCAGATGTCATCAAGGATAGGAGAGGAACCATGTCAGCCTGTATCTATCTATTGAACAATTGAAACATTGCCATGTCTGTAGCTGTCCTTACTGCTTACCTGGGATTGACTTGAGTGGAGTGGAACTGAATGGGATGCGAATACATGATATATTCTTGAGTATGCAAAACAGAATTTCGGGCGCGTCTTCCCGCGCTGACGACGTCAACGACGAGAACCCACATCTTTTCACCACACAAATCGTCGGTTCAATTCTTTCAACGGGAGCGCCCGCAAGCAACCGTTGGAACTACTCCTTCCCTTGGCAAGTCGGTATTTTACAGCATACGCAATCCCCCCATACCGTGGCCAACCACCTCCGCCGAGCCTACGCGCTCGTCCCCAACACCACCACCACCACCACCATGTCCTCCACAAAGCCGCCGCTCAAGATCCTCATGCTGCACGGCTACACGCAATCGGGCCCCGCGTTCCGATCCAAAACGCGCGCTCTGGAAAAGAACCTCGCAAAAGCCTTCCCGGCGCACGCCCTCACCCTCTCCTACCCCACCGCGCCCATCCAACTCTTCAAAAGCGACATCCCCAACTGGGACGATCCCAACGGCACCTCCGGCTTCGAGAACCCGCACCCGGGCGGCGAGGAAGCACCGGACGCGTGGGGATGGTGGAGGCGCAAGGGCGACAGGGAACCGTACCGTTACGAGGGCATGGAGATCGGGTTCGCGCGGCTGGCGGAGGTGCTGAAAGCCGAGGGCCCTTTCGACGGCGTCGTTGGCTTCTCGCAGGGCGGGGCGCTGGCGGGGCTTCTGGCCTCCGCGTTGGAGACGGGGAGGAGGGAGGCGTTCGAGGCGGCGCAGAGGGACGGGGGCATGAGGTTCCCGGAGTCGTTGGAGGACGACACCGGGTTCGTCGCTGACGTCGTGCATCCGCCGTTCAAGTTCGCCGTGTCCTATTCGGGCTTCGGGGCGAGCGATAACAAGCTCTACCAGGCGTTTTACGAGCCCAAGATCTCGACTCCGATGCTGCATTACATTGGGAGTGTGGATACGGTGGTGGAAGAGAAGAGGAGTCTGAGATTGGTGGACGCTTGCTTGGATGGTTCAAGGGAAGGGAGAGTGGTTTATCATCCTGGTGGCCACTTCTTGCCCAGTAGTCAGAAGCAGGTTGTCGCTCCACTGATCGCTTTCATCAAGGAGGTCATCGAGGGACCTTCCGCGAGGAAGAAAGAAGTCAACGTTGAAGACATGGATGTCCCCTTCTAAACCGTGGTGCTGGACGAGGCAACGATCAGACTATTAGACGATACAAGACGGAACGAATTGGGATCGGATTATCATAGAGCGATCCCTCTATACCACCGTAGATTCTGCTAGATATACTACAGAGCGTCTTCGGACGCCAGCCTTACAACAAGGCAACCCGTCTTGGTACCAAGCCCTCCCAAACCACGCTGATGCCGACCTTTTCCGTCCGAACAGATACTTACGCTCTGGTGGGTTTCTTCGCAACCGGTTTGGGCTGGATGCGAGCCATCATCTCTTCCTTGGTGATCAGGTGATCTACTCTCTCAAGAAGACCCAACAAGCTCTTCATGTTCCCACTCCACTCATTGAGCACATCATCTGAATCACGTGGCTTCGCAAAACTGACCACGCGAGCAGGCCGATCGATCTTCGCGTATATGGTCTTGGCTGTGACGAGCTCACTAATGTATTTCTCGGTCTCATCCTCTGTCAAATCGAGCAGCTTTGTCAGGCGAGGCATCTGGATCCGAGTGTAGTATTTGGCAATGACTCGGACATTGTGCTCGATGACACGCTTTCTTAGATCTTGCCATCTCGTGTACGCCTTTGCGTCTGCAGACTGACCCTCCTTGTCATCAAAGACATCGAACTTGGTTAAGTATGGGCCGAACTCTTTGGCCACGACCGGCCATCTCATTAGTTCCGGCATTGTGAATATCCTGAGCAATTGAGCCTCTGGTGGTAATTCCGCGTATCGTGTGTCGGCCTTGATGCGCTGGAGGAGATCGGATTGTTCGTTGTCGTGTTTGGCAAGAACGATATACCAGCAGACTCGTTGCAGAATCTGCGAATGGTTAGTCGCGATACTTGTACGCCCAAGATGGCAAAACATACGGCATGCAGCTTCTTGGGATCATCCTCCACCAGCTCTGTATCTAGCACTTGTCGGTAATGCTTGCAAACATCCAGGTACTTGTCCTCATGTTTCGACAGGGTGACTTGCTGCTCGTAGTACTTCAATTTGAGGTCCGTCACATCATCTTCTGGCTCTGGCGGTGCCTCATCCACACTACGCTTCTTCTCTTTCTCTTCCGCCTCTTTTCTTGCCTTCTCGATCTCTTCGGGCGTCTGCCTGGGCTTTCGCGCAAAGTACTTAGTGGCTGTAATTTTCCGGCTCAAGATGCCAGCTTGCGTCCAATCGCCGCTCTCTATGCAGAGTTGAACCTGCTCCAGAATGAACTCAGTCTTCTCACGACGTGACATTGAGCCGAAAGTCTCAACCTGAAGCTCGCATAGGATATCTCTTGCAGCCTTCTTATCTCCTTGCTCTTTCTTGATATTAGACAGGATGCGGGTGATGCGGGCGCGCTCGACTTCGACGAAGATCTAATTCGAACATTAGCTGAGGAAGGGGCTATGTCTCGTCACGGAATCATTTACCTTGCCTTCCGTGACTGTCCGCAGGGTCTCGATGGTAGACATCTTTGTCTCTAGCTTGGGCGCGTGGTCCAGGAAGCCCATGACGACCTGAACCATCTTGGTGGTTGCTTGCTTGAGTTGTCCATGTTTCTTCGATAACAATAGGACGTGCTCATTGAGCAGTCCCCAGTCGCCCGAATCTCTACATATCGTGACGATAGCTACGAGGATGCGGGATGTGGATGGAAGATCGGAGGACTGCAGCAACTGTAAGTTTGCGGATTGTAATGTGGTAGATGAGGCGGCTGTACTTGACGGGTTTGTTTCTCTAGTGCGAGGAGTTTCTCGATGGCACTTTGAACATTGGACTGGAGGGCACATGTCAATTCTGGTCTGCATAGTTACAACGATGCAAAGGTCATTACTTTGGCAAGCTTCTCCGCCTCTGGGATGAGCTTGTCGGTCTCCTTGGTGAAGTCCTTCTCCGCCTTGAGGACTTCTCCAGACATTTTCTAGATGGTAGTCGGGTATTAAATGAGTTCAGCTGGGTATTTGGCGGGCGAGCGGTTAGGGCAGCAGGATGAGTGTAGATTAGAGGCAGAATGGTGAGTGTTATTGTTGCTCTAGCATTCAACAGCCATGTTCTGGTCTGGTGTGGAGCCCGTTCTGAGATATTCACAACGTACAACCCTATCTGCGATACATTCAGCACGCTACTTCCAAGCTCAGCCTTGCAATGTACCTCCAAGGGCCCGGTCAAATCTTGTCTATGCTGCGCTTCGGCTCCCTTGATATCGGATCTCTGAAGGATACCTAAGTGTGATCCAAAAAGCATGCAATCTAAAAGGCCGGCAGACTCTCTGCAGGCGAGCTCCTACCCACTTGGTTCCAAAATCAACATCGACGATTCGCAAAACTGTTCGTCCCCGACTGCTTATTTGGTCGCGAATCATAAGCATCGATTCTTTCGCCCTCCAGGTAACACTGGCTATTGGAGAAAGAGCGAGCTGACAGAGCGTGTTTTCGAATTCACTTATGCCTCTGGGCAGTCTTGGCAATGTGCAGAGAAGTATTATCATCTCATGATAAATATTCAGACAAAACGGAGTGCAAAACTCTCTCAACATGGATCGCTGGTCACAGATAATGAAATAATTTGACTACAAATTGTGCACGGTTTTGAGCATCCTTCAGGCAGTCCTTCCAAAGTCCAGATCGTAGAGATAGCCTAGGTCGTCAATAGGCGTTTGGTGGGCTAAAGGGATGCCATATGTTCGATAACATCTCAGTCACATGTTAGCAGATAGGTTTTAGGCGGCACTGATGCCGGGCCTGTTATACTAGTAGAAGGGTGTTGGATGCTGCACAATGTTGAAGGCCAAGCATGCCCTTTGTTGCATATTTGGACGCGTGAGCTTTGGCGAGATGAGCTTCGGCGTCCAGTCAAATGTAGTATGCTAAACTTGCTAGCAAAGATAAGCGCGAAATCTTGTTGCTTAGCACTCGGGGTAAGGACCTAGGCATACAGTTCCCTTAATACATAACAACAGCGTAAGAGGACGTATACATCCTTCCTAGCCTGTTTTCAATCGACATGCTTTCCAATCAAATGCTTCCAGCAGTATTGAAGGGCTATGCATTAGGGAAGAGGCCATCGTGAGCACTGGCGTGATGATGCGCAGGAACTAGAGGAAAAGAGCTTTGGGAAGTCTAATTCGAATTTTACTAAACCGGCTTAAAGGCTCCATGCTCTTGAGTGTAATCATAACAGAGTATAATTTGTGGCTGCCTTCTTAAGATATTCGATCATAACCGGGTTCTTCCACTCCATCTCTTCACCACGATGAACTCCTAGCTCGACATTTCCTTTTGGATACATCAGCCCAGAAACGGATGTCGATAAGTGTTGAAGACTGACCTTTGGAAAACTTTTCGAATAGGTCCGAGGATTTTCAAGCGTGAAGCGAAAATCAAGCTACAATACTTGGGGTAAAACATTGGGTGAAATACGCGAGACCCTGATGTGGACGTCGGAAAAGCTCGTGCTGACGATAGAACATGATAGTGCAGCTGGTGCAATATTGTTGAAGACGTGGGGCAAGACATCTGGTGGGATGCGCTGGGATCTGATGTAGACATCGTTAAAGCTCGTGTTGGCGTGCTGGCTGGCAATAGAGCATGACAGTGCAACTTGCGCAAAGTGATGAAAGACGTGATGAAAGGTTGTCACAGAGTGACCCTGTTACTGTTGATGGTGGACCACCGACAATGGAGAGGCAGGACAATCTCGAGCACAGTCATACAAGTTGAGCATTCTGTATTGAAGAATTCTGCCGTTGAGCGTTCTGCATTTAAGCGTTCTGCAGTTAAGCGTTCTGCAGTTAAGCGTTCTGCAGCTGAGCGTCCTGCAGTTGAATGTTCTGTAGTTGAGCGCTCTGTAGTTGCGCGCTCTGCAGTTGAGCGCTCTGTAGTTGCGCGCTCTGCAGTTGAGCGCTCTGAAGTTGAACGTTTTGCAGTTGAGCGTTTTGCAGTTGAGCGTTTTGCAGTTGAGCATTTTGCAGTTGAGCAGTTTGCAGTTGAGGGTTCTGCAATTGAGGGTTCTGTAGTTGAAGGTTCTGCATTTGAGGGTTCTGCATTTGAGGGTTCTGCATTTGAGGGTTCTGCATTTGAGGGTTCTGCAGTTCAGCATCCTGTTCTTGCTGTTTGACATCTTCAGGCTGATAGACATAGGGAGCGGCGGCTTTATCATCCACATGTACCGCAAGTTCTAATCGTAAGATCTGAAGGCCAGGGAGCACGACAAGACCAGTAAATCTGGATTCGTATGCGATTGCGCCGGTTGGGTGAGTGCCGAGTGAGATCTGTTCGAGTTGCTCTTTCATGTCTTTTGGTGGCGTACATTCGTTGGCGTTTTTGAGAACCACGTTGCCGCCCTTCGTTCTACATCAGTACAGTGGTTCTATGCAGAAAGTATTGTGATGGCACACTCACCCCATCGACACACATCATACGACCTTGGAAGAGTCGACGATCCTGGCACTCAACATGGAGGGTCTGGTTGACGAACTGGCTCAACCACAGATCTGGCACTTTCATAATTGAATCTTCTGGCATCTTTGGTGTGTGAAAGGGCGAGCGTCCCAGACGGTGACAGCGACGGCTTTTATCATAGACCGTGAGATTCACCAGCAACGGTTTTCCGTCATTTTGATGTCCACGGATCTTTGAAGGGCATCGAGGACTGGAGTGAATATCGTGTCAGTGGGGTCACGAGTGTAGACGTTGAGAGGCTGCCGTGTATCTGTCAACGGGTGGCAGTTGGGTGTCAGTCTCCTCCGTGAGTGGCCGCAGATGGCCGATACAGGGTGACAGGGCAGGACCATTCGCCTCCCGTGGTTCAAAGCGACTCACCTTGTTGACAATCACCGCACACTCCTGCCGTTGGAACGGCCCAGTGGATCCCCCCTTCCTGAGAAGTATCGCCCTTCGTCAGCCCGTCAACGTTCCTCCTCCCCGTCATACGACAAGTCCTGCTCCGTCACGCCATCTTCTTCCCAGACGGCAGACTGGAACGCCTTCACACCTTCCACAATATGGCTGCTCTACTCCCACGATACAGGTGTCTGTCCTGCAGACTCGCAGGTGCAAAGTCCACGCCCCCGATATCTTTCAGAAGACACTATGCGACCACGCCAGATCCCTCACCGACGACCCCCGGCCCGGCGCGAAGGACGACAAAATTCAATGACCGTCTCAATTCCGGTCCGGCTTTCGCTGACTTTGTGGGACGCAGATCGGAGGAGCCTATGACCAGGGATAGTATGCTGGAACTTCGGACGGCAATGGTGGGACCCGTGGGAAAGAAGAAGCAGATCACTCGACTACCAGAGTGGCTCAAGACTCCAATACCCGTGAGCAATAATTACAAGAAGATCAAGAACGATTTGCGAGGACTAGGCTTGCACACAGGTGCGTCGAGCATTCTCATGGAAGGAAATGGCTGCGTGCTAATACAAGCCACCAGTGTGCGAGGAAGCCAAATGTCCCAACATCTCGGACTGCTGGGGGGGTTCTGAAAAGTCCTCTGCCACTGCAACAATAATGCTCATGGGCGATACCTGCACTCGAGGCTGCCGGTTCTGCTCGGTAAAGACCTCCAAAGCACCGCCGCCGCTCGATGTCCACGAACCCGAAAACACCGCCGAAGCACTCAAGCGCTGGGGTTTGGGATACGTGGTGCTTACATCCGTCGACCGTGATGATCTCCCGGATGGCGGTGCTCATCATTTTGCAGAGACCATCATGAAGATCAAGCAAAAATCGCCTACAATGCTTGTCGAAGCCTTGACTGGTGACTACGCCGGAGACTTGGAGATGGTCAAGCTTGTCGCGGAGAGTGGACTGGACGTGTACGCACACAATGTTGAGACTGTCGAGGCACTCAGTTCACAGGTCAGAGACCGAAGAGCTGACTTCAGACAAAGCCTGCGAGTTCTGAAAGCTGCCAAAGAAGCGAAACCTAGTCTGATCACAAAGACAAGTATCATGCTCGGTCTTGGCGAGACCGAGGAACAGCTGTGGCAAGCATTGAAGGGTATGTTGTTGCCCGCCTCCTTTAAAGGACGTGACTCTAATGAATTCCTAGAACTCCGCAAGGTCGATGTTGACGTCGTGACCTTTGGCCAATACATGCGGCCCACCAAACGACACATGAAAGTCGAGGAATACGTCACACCAGATGTCTTCGAACAATGGAGAGTACGAGCCCTTGATTTGGGATTTCTCTACTGTGCCAGTGGCCCTCTGGTTCGATCCTCGTACAAAGCAGGTGAAGCTTTCATCGAGAATGTCCTCAAGAAGAGAAATGGGGGGAGAGCCGCAATGACGCATGCTCCAACCGAGCAACCAAACATTAGTCTCTCCACTTTGGAGAGAAATTAATCATGTCTCCTTTTGAATTTGCGTGGTGTTCTGGGCAAAAATGGTTATGAGGCATCAAGTGTCTAGCTGTAGCAATATCACGTGGGTATGAATTAGCATTAGACGGGTGGCTGGGGACAAATTAGCGCACGCTGATATCGTGGCGACCTTCATATGCCACGATGTATCTTATTTATATATTTTACGTGCATTCTTGGGGTACAGAATGACGACATGTACATACCACAAATTGTATGATGTATGACATCCTTTATGAGCCACAAACTAAGATAAAAGAACGAGAGCGCCGGGGAGTCATAATCAGTTATCAAATTACTCGCTTGGGTCGCAGTTTGGCCTCTGGTGGAGGTTTATCTGCTGTCATGACATTGAAGCTTGGGGAACATTCCAGGTTCAACTTCATTTTTACACAGTACACTTCCCCTTTCACATCTGCGAGGTGCTTGGTCCGATGTTCTTAACCAAACCAAAGGCTTTCAAGATGGAAGCAAGCATCGAACAGCACTGGAGGACAATGCTAGATTTACAAGACAGAAGGAATCTTGGGCAGGCGAGCAGCGCTCGGGCTGAACTCTGTTAGGTAGGGAGGCTCTGCAAGCGGATTCTGAAAGGGACGGGAAAAAAGGACAACAGCAGCGGCTGGCTTCGATCCTGCGACCTCCGGAAAACGGGTTCGGCGCTATCCCCACTTACCTACGCGGCTCTTTGACGGAAGGTTTGGGTCGGATTGCCCAGATGGCTGTGCTTCCATACTACGTGACGCTTCATGATGATTGATTGGGTTATGATTCTGACTCCTTTGTGGCTTGTCATTTCACCTTTCTGGAGAGTCCTTATCCTGATCTTTCGCCTTTGTTGTTTTGTTGGAAATGCCCTGCATCTTCTTCCTGCAATGATGATGTTGACGGTTCTACTGCTCCTTTGGTGTCCGAGTCCTTGGAACTGCTCAGAGGTTGATCTATGTACAGCTGTACGCACGTTGGTCAGTTTTCCGGCGGCCGATGCGATGATGGGCACAGGACAGGGTAGGAGATGAGATCTGATGCTGCTGATTTCGAATCATGGCTGGAATCAAAGAATCGTCGACGCAGAGCGATCTTGTATCACGTGTACGTCGAACTCCCACGTAAATGAATCCCAAACTTCATCTCTTTTTCGATCGACTGGCGCTCGGCGCCATGACCCATAGACTCTCCATCCAACGACGATCAGGTCATACCGGAACGTTCGCTATAGCTGAAAAAAACCCCCCATCATGACGAATCCACCGTCAAAACCCGCGCTCCAATTCCCACCAGCATCCCGCACACACATCGAACCCTACCTCCCGTCCCCATCCTCCAGCCCGGAAGCGAAGAAAACGCCCTTCCTGACCCTTACCTTCGCAACCTCCCTCGACTCCTCCCTCTCCCTTGCCCCAGGCACTCAAACCATCCTCTCGGGGCCCGAGACAAAGGCCATGACACACTACCTCCGCAGCCAGCACGACGCGATACTCGTGGGCGTCGGCACAGCAGTGGCGGACAATCCCGCTCTAAACTGTCGGATCGAGGGTGTAGGGTTGGAGGGGCAGCCCAGACCTGTCATCCTGGATCCGAGAGGACGCTTCGAGATTGTGAACGAGAGGGGAGAGTATGCCGAGTGTGTGCGGCTTGCGAGGGACGGGGTGGGTAAAGGTCCTTTGATCTTGACGTCGAATCTCGACAGGGCTGATGGTGAGTGGGACGGGGTTTTGAAAGCTTGTGGTGGTCGGTATATCGTCATGCCTTTGAGCGTCGGAGAAGACGGCTTCTCGTGGACGGATGTCCTGGCCGTCTTGTTTCGTGAGGGCGTCAAGAGTTTGATGGCTGAAGGCGGCGCTCACGTTATCAACACGTTGTTACAAGAGAAGTATCTTCATCTCGTAGATTCAGTGATTGTCACCATTGCTCCAGTTTGGCTGGGCCAAGGAGGTGTCGTTGTAAGTCCACCTCGTAGCACCAGAGAGGGAGGCAAACCCAAAGCAGCTGCACGACTGAAAGATGTGAAATGGCAACAGTATGGAGAGGATGTGGTTATATGCGGTAGAATGAATTGATTCCAATGCCCGTTGAGCAAAGAAATGAAGCTAATCATATGTTGACATGAGCACGAACATGTTTCCGGTAGATCTACCCGATCTTGTCATACATGTACAGTGGGCGCGGATGCCTACATCCCCTCCTCCGGAAGGAAGCGAACGAATCTCTTCACCCCCTTCTCCATCTGAAACAGTGTGTCGCGCAAGCGGCTCTCCTCGGGATGTGTGTTTTGGAAGTAAGCCGAGACTTCGTTGTACGAGAGATCGGACGGGATGTCCATCGAACTCGCTTGCTTGCCAGCCTTTGCGCTCTCGGGAACAAGTTGGTCAATCCTCTTCATGGACAGTCTCATGCCCTTCTCCAGAAGCTGGACCGCAGCCTTCTTGTCATCTTGCAGGGTGTTCATGGCGTCCTCCTTTTCAAGTTCCTTCTGAACGTTATTTGCTGCAGCAAACATCGCGCCAAAGTCCCGGTCAAGTCGCTGGGATGCCTGAACGAGATGTGTTGCTGTTGTAAGCATGGCGTTGAACTCGTCTTGGTAACCTGGTTCTTTCGTCTTGAAAGATGGGATGCCCAAAGACTCGAGGAATGCCTTCATTTGCCTTCTGTACTGCGAATCTGCATCCTCCCTGCTGACTGTTAGCCCAAGGCCCGGGCTGACGATGACAGCACCGACGATTTCTTGGCGAGCTTGTTGAGATGTTCGCGCAGTTCTTCCCTGTCGTTCTGGACTGTTGCTTCAAACTTGGTCTCCTTTACTGCCTTCGCTTTGGCCTTCTTTGTATCTCGTGGTTGCTCTATGAAGTGCCTAGAAGCCACGTCATTTCGAAGTCTTCTGGTTGTGGTCGGTGAGCGCGACTGACGGAGAGTCCAAGGCGTCGTCTTCTTCCTCTTCCTCAACATTGCTCAAGCTGCGCTTGAGGGCAGCCTTTGTTTGACGCGTTTTGGTCCGTACAACGATTCGGGACAACTCCTCCTGAATCTCGCCTGCAGACAATGATGAGTGACGTGTCCCTTTGTGATATATGGATGTTGATGACATACCCTGTCTTCTTCGTTTCCTAACTCCCTGAGACATGTTGGTGGTTGGTTGTTCGCTGGAAGTAGTGGCAAAAAATTTGATGTTGTGACTGGCGGAATTGAGTTGTCAATTGTGCCAGATCATTACGCTTGACTTGTCACAGACTTAGATATCTAATGACAAAGGTTTTTGATGCAGATGAGTTCGATGCTAATGCAGTCAGCACCCCAAGCTCCCGTGCTCAAAACCACTAATTGTGAGCACGCACAGTGAAATCCTGGTTGCGAATTGGAATATCGTGTCGGTGTTTTGGTCACGCTGAGATGGCAAATACTTCACAAGCATAAGCGTAAGTGCATCCAGTGGGTCTGGAGAAGTTCGAAGAAGGTATTGTCATTGAGATTGTTCCCCAATCCTTACATATCCGACCGGTGGATTCTAACTAGGTTTGTCAGATGCTAAGTCAACTTCATATCCTCATTCTAAGCACGCATTCTGGGTATCTCCCGTCATCCCAAAGAGGTCTTTGAATCGTGTTTCGAACATGAATAAGATGGCCTGTGATCTGGACTAGAATCCACCCACCCGCCATTTTGTGCGTCTCCTTCGCGACTGTTTGCAGAACATGACAAACACCACTTTCCCACCACGCTATATGCATGGCCTGGAAAATTTCTAGAAACAGGCCCTTCATTTCTCCTCGGAGTAAGCAAATTCCGTTCCGTAAACCCATGGAGTGGTAATTGATCTAAAAAAAACTTTGGCTGTCGCTCTCGAATGCAATGGCCAAACTCAGAGAAATCAGATAAAAGCAAACCGCAAGTCGCGTGAAAATATCTACGCCCCAAGGCGACCCGGGGCAAAAGGAATCGTGAATCCGTCCATCATTCGTCCTTTCGTCAATAATAAAATAAAGTAAGTCGGTCTATTGGTATTCTTGGGTGTGGTCTTCGTCTCGTGTAAGGCAGTCTGGTGAAAAACAATCAAAATCCATCCCATTTCTTCTTCGATTCGTAGCTTTTGGACCTTAAGATTGACGAGCGTTAACGGCAAGTCGTTGAAATTGCTCCATGACCATGTTTTGCTCAGCATTACCATTGTCTTGATAACCAATATTTCCGGCGGGGAAATGAGCTGCACGGGGCGTGAATGCAGCAGCCTGTTGATTAAGACCGCTGCCATGGCTGTTTCCAGTGGGTGCCACAGAATAATTGCTTGCATCGCGGTTTTCAGGATACGTGTACGGATATGCGTATGGTGACATCATAGAAGCTGAGGTAGGTGGCCAAACGCCAGTAGTGAATTGATGAGCGAAAGCTCCAACTTGGCCGCCTGCGTTATAGGTTATGTTGTTCCTCCGAGCATCGTGTTGAGCAGCCGCCGCGGCGTATTCTAAGAGCATCAGCTAGAGCACAATGCGAAGTGGCAGAGATATCTTACCGTCCAAAGAGTGTCCGTTCGAGTGTACACTTGCCGGATACGCACTGGTTCGTGGCGTATTGGACATCTGAACCATGCGCTCGAACTCGCGGTTGCCCCTGGCTGCCGGACCTTCACGGTCGTTGGGTGAAGTTGTTCTGCCAGTTTCAAGCGATGTCCTGTATTCCTCTTGTGCCCTCAGGTACGCAGCTGCATTGGTGTTTGGCCCAGGACGGGGCCAATGCTGAGGGCGAACAATGTTGTTGGGATTCATGACAGTGTATGACGCTGGATTAATAGCTGACATCCATATACGAGTCTTGTAAACTTTAAATAGATCGGTAACGAGCTCGTTGAAGTTGATGTATTCTTCAGCGTAGTAGAAGAATGTGAGCTTTCGGTAGTCACTTAACACCAGTTAGCGTAAAAACATAGGGTTGGTGACAAGGCAAGATCACGTACTGTTGGAATTCGGCGTCAAGAATCTCCATCCGGAGACCGTGCTCATTGACCTTCGTTTGGCAGACACGCTTCGCCTTAGCCTCGTTGCCCTCTTTCTCCCGAAGAAGATGGACCTCATCAGGTCTAGCGACGCGCTTGATCATCTTTGGTCGAGGTTCCGGCTCGAATTGTGAAGCGGCTTCACGAGAGAAATTAGCAGCAGCAGTCGAAGTAGCAACGCCTCCTGTGGGCCCAGCGTTCGGCTGGTTCCCATTGACGGCGCCATTGAATGCCGCATCGTCACCTGCAATTGCCGCGATGTGAGGATACATCCTGGAGAACATCATCAAGCAGCGGAAATGCTTCTGAGTATAGTCCTCCTTAAGTTGTTTGGCTTGCTCCATTTGGATGTTACCATGCTCGACTGTGCCGAGATCCTGGCCGCGGTCACCTTCAACAATGACTGTATCGCCGGCCTTGACCTGCAGACCAGTGTTCTCCGGAATATAGTAGATGTCCGCGCGATTGCACTTGAAGGCAACCAAGTACAAGATGCGTACTGGACGACTGAACACGTGAGGAACAGCAAACGGATTGCTGTAATCCTCCGATGTCGGTTCGCGAACTTGTCGGCTGTGGCTTGCGATGCCGGCAAGATAGGATGCTGCGTAAATTGAGTCAGGTTTTTGAGCTCTGATGATGCCGTTTTCTTCTTCGTGCTGCATTCGAACTAGATTGGCGCGAAGCTGCTCTGAGGACGTGCTGAGTGTACTGAAATGGTTCGACTTACGTTCTTCAGCACCAGTGGCGCGCTGGAAGGATTCACTCAGGCCAAGAGGCGAGGCAGTTGAGGTATTGTACGAGTTGTACTGGTTCATCTGATTCTGCTCTTGATTGACGTTCATTGAGTTATTCCTAGGACGGCTCAATTCTGCGAAAGAATGACGACGACTTTGAGGACCCTCTTCGACAACGCCAAATCCGAGAGATGTCTGCCATTGAGATGTCTTCAGACCTTGGACCCGGCGATTTTCGATGGCAGCGAGTGAAGTGAGGTTGGTAGCGGAAGACGCATTGCTGCTTACGACGGCTTGCGCCATTGCATGAACAAGCTCCGTGTCCATGTGGTCTTCAGCCTCGTCTGCGACAGCGTAGTCGGATTCTGGCCACAGTTGAAAGGTAGTGCTACGCTGTCCAAATCGGAATGATCCGTTGGGCTGAGGACTGGTGGCAGCTGCACGAGGCATCATACTGTATCCGCGACCTGCTCCTCGTCGTGCCGCTGCAGAAAGGTTTCGTTGCCCACGGTCTGAGGAGCTGGCACTGCTTTCAACATCATCGTCATCTTCTCGGAGTGAGCCTAATGTATCTCGTGTCCCATCCCCAAGCATACTCGGTCGTGACGGTCGGTGGGCAAGGCCTGGCTTACCGCCCGCGTATCGTATATTTGGGGCCATATTTTCATAGCCAGAGATCTTTTCGAGCTGTCCAGCAGAATATGATTGAGAACGAATTGTTTTCCGGCTCGGCTCGAGAGGAATCTCAAAAGGGAGACCAGCGTTGGAGGTCGGCGAGCGCAGATCTTCATGAAAGGAGCCACTGGGGGAGCGCGTCACTTCCGTCAGACGCTGCGGCCTATCCTTAGTCGTCCATTGTTGCGTATTCCAAGGATAAGAAGCTGAGCTACTTGCTCCTGGACGAACGCCATTGGCGCCTAAATCCCAAGACCCAGTTTCCCCTAATGGCGTAGTTGGCTGTGAACCCGAAGAGGTGTACGAAGTCCCGCCCAGTGAGAACTTTCTCTGTTTCGCATTGGAGGCTTGCACTTCAGTCAACCAAGAAGGTCTTCGTTGTGGACCAGACGGCAGACTCTTGACGGAATGAACAGACATGGACATAGTTTGACCTTGATCGTGATCATCGTCTGAGGACGCTAGAGCTTCAGAATCTGGAGTCGAGTGACGGACAGAGCCCATGCCTTTTTTCTCTAAAATTGCCGAGCTCGACATTGAGAGACGAGTGCCAGGACCGTTTGTTGATTTGGGGGCGATTGAGGCCATGATCGCATTCTACTCTCTCGCCGTTGTACTGGGAAGTCGTCTGGATTGATTTTGGCGGACCGAAAATAGCCACAACAAGCCAGGTGACGTGGTGACGTTTGAGAGCGATCGATCAATATGTGCGACGTAATTGACGAGGTAAGACTCTCTAGCCCCTGCTGATTTCACGGCAACGCAGGCAACAACACTTTCACGTGTTTTGCCTGGTTATGATATGTTGGAATGGACCAGATTCAGTTGTTCTTGACACTAAGCGCAAACAGGCGGCTGCAGGGTTGGCGCGAAGCTATAGCGTGGACGAGCACGCCAGGGGAAGCTGATATGCCGAAAAACTGCAAGACGATATTCGCTAACGTGATATCCGCAATTGAGCCTCAAGAACTGGTTAGCCTCAGAAATCGGTGGTGTTGTGGATGCTACTGTGAACTTACAAGGATCTGTGCGCCTCGAGAAGATGTCGAAGCAATGTCTGCGCTGAGTTTGATTGTTAAGATGAAAAGGCAGAGACTGAGAGGAACAAGCTGAGGTAATGAGGTAGATTGTCAATGTGATGTGGGTCACGCGGAAAGCCCGTTTTGGTAGCAGCGTGTTGAATTACTACGAAAAGTGAAGCGTGATTAGCATCGTTCTGCATGGAGAAAGTTGAATAGAAAGGGGGCTCGGTCCCGTGATGCGACATGCAAGACACGGCAGGCACGAGGCTGTTTGAGTTGATCGTCGACGCTTTCCTCCTGTGAGTTTTCCTCGTTGATGAAGCGAAATGCTGCGAAAAGCTAGCCGTTCGCGAGGAGTTCAGTGCACAGGAAGAGGGAGAGGACATCCAAGTGCCCAAAGCCGAGAGGTCATGCATACTGTGGAATCAGCGTACCTACGTTGTGAATGTATTTGATAGTCTGGTAGCTGGGATATTCGTGAGGCGACGTGTCTATGCGTCTACCAGCAGTTGAGGGTCAGCTCGTGGATTGACATTTACTCAGCCTCGGTAGTAGGCCGGGAAGAATGACACGTACTGGGGCTCTTTCCTTCTATAACAACCAGGAGACCGAAAAAGACAGCGGTTTTTGATTTCGCAATCGTCTTTAGACCAAAATAAGCGCTGGACATTCCCCACGGACGCGTCTTGGACTCACTAGTGGAAACGATGACCAAATTCGCCGGTTCCAACCTGTTACCCTAGTTTTGTTGTCGAAGCAGAATGAAGCACAGGTAAGGAGTAGCGAATTATGGCGAGGAGCACATGCATGCAAACACAGGATCCGGGTTGGTCTTGATCACCGCGCCTGAACAAGTGAGGAGGGTTCTGATAGATGTAAGCCCGCGGCCGTGAAGCACAAGCGCATGGTCAGGCGAAGAGTGATGGCATCGGGCGAACGTCGACGGCAATGAATGGAGTTGGAAGTCGAGGAGTTGAGACGCGCGAAGAGTCAAGAGCAGAGAGAGGGTTGAAGGCGTGGAAAAGAGGCGAGCGCCTGGTGGCAGGCCTGGGGAGTTGAAGTGGGTTCAGTTTGCGGGGGAGTGGTGTGAGCCGCTTGTCTGGGCACTTACTCGACTCGTGGACAGGAGAAGACGGGCAGGGCGGCGTGTGGCGTGTGGACGCGGCTGACAGGGCGTGAGTTTGGGAGGTTGGGAGTCCAGAGGCAGAGACAGAGGCAGAGGCAGAGGCGGGTCTCGTTCCACGGCGAGGACAGCAAGGTGTTGTTGGCGTACTGTGCAGGGTGGTGTGGACTGTGGACGATGGAGAGCCTGGGGAAGACGCGAGCCCGACGAGCCCGACGACGAGAGGTCACGGCTGTTTTGTGGTCAGATCGCACCCGCAGTACAGTGAGTGCACTCAAGAGTTGAGACGAATCCCTGCTGGGCTTCCCTCCCGCTAGTGACGAACTGGCGATATTGATTTGTCCGCACAGCATTTCGGCTTGCTTTCCCCGCAATCACGCTCAGGGAAATGCATCCATGAGGTCTCTGCTGCTGCTGCTGCTGCTGCTGCGCGCTGCAGAAACGCCAGTGCCAGTGCCAGTGCCAGTGCCAGTGCCAGTGCCTGCTGCGTTGCGCCAGCGGCATCCAGCGTAGCTCCACAACTTCACAAGCATCTGCACCCAAGCGTTGCGATGGGAATACGAGGCTTCTCCTGCAGCAAAGCATGCGCTGGATGGAATCGGGTCAAACGCAACTCGTACAGGCGCCGTCGGCCACAGCCCCAGCCCCAGCCCCAGTCCCAGTCCCAGCCCTTTCTTGCACCGCCACACAATGCAAACGGGCCGCATCGAGTACTTAGGTATCAACGAGGACATGATCGAGATGTCGGCCGCTGTAGCTTGAGCCTTGTGTC
The DNA here is from genome assembly GCA_014858625.1 of Venturia carpophila. NCBI lineage: Eukaryota > Fungi > Ascomycota > Dothideomycetes > Venturiales > Venturiaceae > Venturia > Venturia carpophila. The sequence continues at coordinate 1,958,489 of JACTAK010000002.1, read as the reverse complement.
CATTGTTCCTCGCCTGCGTTCCCATCGTTCCCATTGCTAATCCTCCGCCCGCCTGAGACCCTGCGTTTCTCAGCCCCTGTCGTGAGCACTGAGCAGCTCAACAGCAATCAAAATGCACGAATTCGTTGCAGCATCTCCGGACCCTAGCGTGCCGATGCCCTCGACTGGACGACGGACGTGCTAAGTCGCCTCCTCCACAGCGTCGGTGCGTGAAGGAAAATGCGGAGAAGAGTCCCATGGTGCAGATCAGGCGTCACGCGCGCACGTCTTGCCCCTCTCCTAAGCTCGATAAGATCAACATCTGGGGTAAAAATGGTTCTCCCGGGCCAGGCAAGCCCGTGGTTTGTGCTGGCGTCCTCGAGGTACGAGCCACACTATATCTATGACTCCTGTGGTGTACCAATCCTGCTGGCGCAGTGCTGGCGCAGGAAATCTCAAGGACAACAGTCGCAGTCGTGTGAGCACATTGTTCTCGTGTAAAACCAAGCAAATCCCGTATCCCTCGGCACGTTATCAGGAAACTGGGAGCCGCCCCTTCAACTAATCCTTCGTCGCCCTTGTCCAGGACAAGGAGTCTGGTAACGGACAAGTGGTTGCAACTTCGCACAAAGGCTTTGATTCCAACGTGAGCGTCTAACCAAGCCGATGGAAGTGTCGGGTTCTACAGCTTACGCCTGCAGAATCTTGGATGTCTGACCTCTGTTGATTCGATTCCGCAATTGGTTCCGAAATGGAAAACCACAAGTCTTTGTCCCTGCCATGTCTGCCCTTGACCCCTGTAAGACTCTCCGTCATTCCATCTCTGCCTCTGGTATGAAGACGCCTTCAATCTGGCAACCGCAGATTGTGAAAACTTGCCACTTCGATTCCGCCTCGTAGGAAAGTACAGAACACGGATGCGCCTTTCCGACTGTGGTCAACAGATCGTTCTCGAAGAACCGGCCATGAAGGAGTTCCCATCGGCCTGGCCTTGGTTCGATAGAAGAGCTCGTAGACGACTTTGATAGGTCCGTCAGTTTTGATACATGATTATGAACAAGCATGCAGTGCGGAGTGCATACGGCCTTGTAATCTGCATATGCACGCCAACGGGAGCGGACGCTAAACGGTTATCGCCGTTGATGAAGAAGCGAGAATCGGTAACGTTGATCTCGTTCCTCACTCAGGAAGCGGGAGGGCAGTTTGAGCTGGGGTGGTAGCGATGATGCAGTCTTTCGAGAAACGTAATCGACGTCTTCACTTTGGCTGCATGAATTTCTTGCTCTTCAGTTGCCTGCAAGAGCCCCGCATTTGGGAGCACGATACATAGCCTCGATATCCTTGGTTACAAGCGAAAGTTCCTACATTAATACAAAAACACAGACGCCGCTGTCAGGGCGACATCCTTCGTGTCTGCTCATTGAAGGTGTTCGTAACAAGCAATACCTAGTAATGGTAAGGTTGTGCCTTTCTGTTATCCTGCTTCATAGTATGATACGCGCACGCTGCAAAACACTACAAAGCCATGAGAAGGGAGAGGAGCAGTTATACGTAGTGACAAACGTAGTGATCGAACGTAAGAGCAGAGCCAAACCACAGTGGACCTAACAAACGTATAGCGTTCATACCATGTTATGTTAATGGCTTGGTAAGGTTGTCGATAAATTCTCGGCGATAGCTTCATCTCGCATTGCCAGAATCTGATTGAAAACGATAGCAAGTTCAGCAACTTCTATTGGTGCGACTCCTTTGGTGGCGGCGATGCATTGATGAAGCCTACTGTGGAACCACAATTGTTGTTTGGTTTATTTCGGCACCAGGCAGTCTTCCAGCAGATCCACTGGGCTGGACGTGCTGGCGCATAGTAGCTACTGACAGCAAGGAGTGCGCCGTTGCCTAGGACCGTTTGGCATGTATTGATTGAGGATATCTGTGAGTAAGAAGCTGAGGTGGCTTTCGATTCGATTGGAAAACACGGCAACATGTGCCCTGATTACGTGATCAATCCGACCCAAGCACGAAGCACAACCCTTCGATAGGAGCGACGTGGACTGCAACAACAATTGATGAGTGGCCGGCTGAAATCAAACGTGGGCGCGAGGCCAGCCAGCTCTGCGCGGCAGCCATTGATATAGACGCCTCTGCAGTCCAGAACACTCAAGACGAGGATGATCGCTGTCGTGTCGCACCTCGGCGTCGTTGTCGGGCCAGCCACAACGAGCGCTGAGATGGACTTCCAAGAGTATATGAACTGTGGCAGTCACGGTTCCAAACAGTCGAAGCTTCTTTCACAGAAAACGTCTTTACCAAACCCATCGTCATTATTCTCCGTGAAGAATCCAGAACTACTCCTAAAAAGGTCGACGCCCATTGCATCAGCTGGTGGTCAATCGGATCTTGCGGAAAACCACGCTTAGCGTCATCGAGAGAGCATCATTCGACCCCCCCTCCAAACCGTTCTCCCTTTAAATCCCAGCCTCTCAACCTCTACTCTCTAAGTCAACGCTCTCCATATTCACTCCTCCTTGCTGATCGTCCTACCACAGCTTCGAGCCAAAAAGCATTTACTCTCGAGCCTCGAACCGACTCCACGACCCAAGCCTCACCACCGCACAAAATGGTCTCAAAAGCTATCAATTTACTCATGCGTGGGTTCCAGGTGCGCCACAATCATGAAAATGAACGACATTTCTCGGAGTATTCTCTGATTTGTGCATAGTTTCTCTGGACTCTGCTAATCATGGCGTTGATCGGGAACATGATTGCCACGGCTTTTGCAGGCAACCATTCCATTGTGAACTACGACATGTTCGTGGCCGTCTTTGCCATGCTGTCTCTCCTGTACCTGATACCCGCGACTGCAAAACCTGATTTCTCCTTCCATCCCATGCTGATGGTTGGCCTTGACGTGCTTAACGCGCTCTTTTTTGTCATCGGAGGTATTGCCACAGCAGCTTATCTCGGGGTCCACTCATGCAGCAATTCAGTACGTGGACTCAGCATTTTGCTAGAGGCAAATACTCATATGTCTGCAGGACTACACACATAGCAACAAGGTTACGAACGGTTCTCACAACACTTCGAAACGATGCCGTGAGGCTCAAGCTTCAACCGCATTCCTGTGGTTCGGCTTCGCCGCGTTTGCCGCTTCGGCTGTGCTTTCCGGTCTCCAAGGCCGATCAGGAGGAAGCTATCGAAGTGGACCTGCCATGAGTCAGGTTTCTGGATCGAGGGTGTAAAGGACAAGGTAAAGAGGGCTAGTCAGCTGTAACGAAGGAGGGATGCCGACCTGGCCAAACGCTGAACAAGCAATGAATACACGGAGTACGAGGTTAGACAGATATTTTTGAGCGCTGTTGCAATTGCTAGTGGTTTAGCGGTTCGGTATTTTTAATAATCAATGACGTGGGCAAGCGACAAATATGCCTTTGATGAATTGTCCCAAACAGAGTGTTAGTTTTCACGATCAAGCTTTATCGAAGCTATGTTAAGTTAACCCGCAGCAGTGACGTTGTTTGCCACAAAGTCGCTAGGTTGGAAACTCGCTTGATTTCTTCCACTCCCACTAAGAACGGCAAATGTCAATTGCATGTTTGCGAATGTTGAGGTTGCCTTGAAAGCCGTGGACTATTGTCTTACCTGATCATTCTGAAGATTTTACTGTTGAGTTGGGAAGATGCCTGAAGTTCCTGATAATAGTGATGGCCTGTTGAGTGACGCTTTTGCCGATCGTGTTCTCGAAATTTACGAAACATCAATCTTGTGCGCAGCATAGAAAGGCAGAGTGTTTCTCACCGAGTCATCATTGTACTGAGGATGGTGATGCCGAGGTCTTCTATCCCGAAGATGGCCAGTCGTTCCGTCCACATTCACTTCTCGCCTGCTCTCATCCATGTATCGATCATGCTTGGAGTCAAACACTTAGGGAAAAATGGGATTAGAATATGGGAACCCTCTCAAGGTCTTGACACACCGGAGACCGGGGGCCCAAAATGCCATAGGCTTCAAACGCACCACTGCAACACAATCAGCACAGAGTTGTCAAAGTCTATTCCCTCAACAGGCCTCTTCCCCCCAGTACACTTCCATTCCATTATCTCAAACCGGCCTTTCCTAACAGATCGGTATGGTGCAACCAAGTTCGAATCTGCTTCCCTTTGAAGTAAAGCAAGAATGTGCATAAGTATCCCACAACATTGACCATGGCAATGATCATATACACAGTCAACATTCCGTCTCTTTCAATCCAGTCGTTGATGACCCAGGTCCAGGTCCAGGCGATCAGAGATTTCAAGGCCGCAATCGTGACCATCAGTTCGACGGAGAGCTGTGCGCAACGATCAGAGACGACGATGGCCCATGTAGAAGAGCAATGAGAAACTCACATCCTTGTGGCAATCCAACGAATAGCTCATGGCCAACGTAGCGCCCATCTGCGCACCAGCGCAGAGTATGCCCAATCCAACAATCGGCCCTGACCAATGCGTTTTGTTGTGATAGGTCAAGCCCGACGTCAGTGCCCCCAGAAACATCAACGCTGCAGCAATCGCACAAGTTGGCAGCCGCATCTCAGGCTCACGGACGCCATCGTTGTGCTTGGTATACCAGTTTGCAACGCGGTCGGCGAAGGGGCCGCATAGGTATGTGCCTACGAGACTACCAACAAATGGAGAGAGGAAGACCAGACCTTGCGCCGAGGAATTGAACTTGTAAGGTGGTGGTGCGAAGAGTTGTGCCGTTGAGGCACCCAGGATGACGTTCCAACCCAATGCAAGACCGTAAATCAGGCAAGACCAGAGTACAGTGGGATAAGCGACCAGAACAAATGGCGCAAGGAATGCTTTTCGCAAAGAGATGTCAGGATCTCCTTTTCCCCAAAATGCAAGATCTTGGGCAAATGTCTTGGCTGGAACTAGAGGCGAAGCATTGGAGCCGACGAGATCGCTACTGGTTTTGCTTGATGGTGCCATCTCTATACTCTCTACCAGATTGCCCTTAATATCCCAAACCGGCGTGTCTGCAACGGGTACTGAGATGGCGGTCCGTGAACCGGTGAACTTCGTCTCCGGCATGAAGAAGAAGATCGAGACCTGACTTATGGCAATGGAGATGGCGACGATATAAAAAGCCCAGTTTATGCCAAGATATTGGATAATAAAGGCCGAGAACATAGGTCCCAATTCATTACCTCCAAGGACCGATAAGCCGTAAAGGGAGACCTTCTCTCCTCGCTCGTGGAGAAAGAATATGTCGGTGATGGTACTTGGGGCAATGGACTCAATGGGTGCCTCGAATACACCAAGGAACGCTCGACCTAGGATGAACGGAGTGTAGGTCTTGGAGGATGTAATTCCAAGCCATATGCAAGCAACTCCCATCAAGAGATTGGAGAGCAAGTAAACCGGTCTTCGGCCATACTTGATAGCGAAAGGCCTGCACCACATTAATATTTGTGCTGCTTCTATTGCCGTCGTCTGACTCACATCCACAATGCTGTGGCCACTCCTTGGCAGATTAGGGTTGCACCATTTGCATAGCTGATTCTCTGAAGAGTCGTGTCGAACGTCTTGGTTAGCCCCACCATTCCTAATTTTGTCAGTCATGCTCTCAGAGGAGAATGGGGCTCCAAACATCATACCACCAGCCATGATAGGACCAGTCACTCCGCCGTTGAAGGAATACCAGATCGCATTGAACAGCACCACCCATTTCTTCCACTTGGTCCATCGCAAAGGATCGCTCGCATCCGTGAGGGATGGTTGTGGGATCAGTAAGATGTGGCCATCTCCATGCTTCACATGTTGTAGGTTGTGTATTTGATCTGAGTTCCCCAGATCGAACAAAACTTCCGTTCCAGGAATAACGATACTGACAGGTCTGATGGAATCTTCGCGAGTGTGATTCCACTGAGCCATGATGAAAGCGGCCGATGAACAGAACAGCAATCGAAGGCCTGGGCTTGGATCAGCGAAAACGGGACCAGCGAAAACGGGACCAGTGAACTGCAAATGGTCTAGTTAATGAGTGAGGGTATATCGTTAGTCCACCTCCACGTCGATATAGCGTACTCGGATGCAATGGCATGGTTGAATCTCGGATCTGCGAGACCCTAAAAGTGAAGTGCACGACAGGGTCGTGAATGCAGCTCAGACATTCCATTTTCCCTATAGAGTACGACGTGGTACTATGATATGATATGGTCTCCATAAATTCCTGAGGGCAACAATTTGCGGAGGCCCAATACGCGGGAGGGTCCGTTTCCAGGATTAATTTGAAACTACACCAGCTGGAGGACAGCTGCAGATTGAAGTCAGGGTATTCTTGATTTGCGTATGCCTATATAAGCCTGGGTGAGCGGATGATGCAAGAAAAGCCCTAGCTTGACAATTCTTGGTGCCATTGTCGATGGGAACGACCGCCAGGCTTAACGAGATTCACTTCAAGTCCTCCGAGGCATAGTGGAAGAGGATTGGTCATGTGCTCTTTCGAGATTACAATTGCTGAGCTTGTCCAGAGCTATTCGCGATCTCATGGGCAAATGGTTCCAATCGAGCTGTCTTCATTGAAATGTCCTGCATGGCTTGCTCGGCGATGATAAAGGGTATGGCCGCCAGAGATTCGGGGAGCGTCTGACACGACCCCATCTCACTGTTGGCAGGGCACAAGAGACGCAGTACTGTGGAAAATCCATGCGCCTGGTATTGAGTGCATATCTGTTTGATTAAAAGTGGTTGGAAGTGAAGGAAGGGAGAGCCGAAGCCAAGGTGGTTCGGAACATCCGCTCAGTCACGTTATGCTGCCTCTCATGATCTCAGGCCCAAAACATCAAATTTCTCACCGGGGGAGAAGATAGTCGATCTCAGACCGTCAATTAAATAGATGGTAGGTGTACTTCTACGCGGATATGTAGTTTGAGAGCGGAGATCACATCTTTCACCACTGGAACTGAAACCGGGTCTTCTAATTACCAATATGGGAAATTGGTGTATAAACTATCTGTCTTTCGGGCGTTAGAATGATTCCGTATGTTCTTCTTGCTTTGACCAGAGGCCTTCTTGTCTCTGTTGGCAATTAACAGGACCGCTTTTCAGCAACATTATTACCAAATTCGACGCTTCGGGCGAAGCTCATTCCAAGATCTGACCCGACTGCTTGCCTCAAATCATTCTATCTACAAGATTTGAACCTCATATTGGTAAAGATTTCCCTCACTTTGCAGCGGGATGCGCCTTCAACACACATGAGGTGCCATGTTACAGCCTCAACACACATATGCCAGGAAAAATGCTAGGTTGGTGACTCGTCTGGATGCATAATACAGACTAGTACAAACTACGATAGTGTGTAGCATTCCGACATCGAACAGAGCCATCTGCCACCAACAGCCTTCAGTACCACTTCTTCTCATTTCAGCCTGGAGAGGACCTAAGAAGATGATGCTCGTTACACAAGTGGTCATCATCTCGTCCACGAGTACATTGGCAGTGCCATGTCGAAACTGAAACCCCTGTTACATTCTCCGAACAACTACTCTGGGCATAATTTCAAGGCCGTCTCCATGAAGATGGATATTCGACCATTCATTGTGGAGAGGAAACGTGGAATCATCAGGAGAACATAATGACTGTCACAGGCCATCTGATTAATCCCGTCAAGAACAAGCCTAATGGGTGTCGAGTGCGTGGTCGCTTTTGTTCGGGAGATATCGATGGAATCACCGATCAGGCCGTGAGGGCGGGTGTGATCCAACCGTATTTAGACTTGGTGGCGGGTACTGTACCTAGGATCTGGAGAAGCAATTTGGGAATGCAGAATTGAAGTTTTTGAAGGCCTAGCTTGGAGATGAGTGGAAGATGCGAGTCCCTTCGATAGATTCTGAACCATTGCTCCAACTCATCACGGCCATGAATGGCACTGCCAAAAGCAATTCCCCAGCTGGTCAAGTCAAGCACGACCGTTGCAACGAGAGGAGTAAATTCCGTGGTTTAGTTCCAAGATGTCGTTTTGACGTCTACCGTTCCGTGCCACGTCCCTATCGTCAAGCTGCTTCTGGATATATGTTGTTTCTATCTGTCCTCAGCCGAGCCCTATCATATACACGCCGTGCCACAAATACGCTGGGATGTATCTATATACACAAATGACCAAGGAGATCAGACTCCATCTGCTCCACTGTCGTGCCCGATGTCAGTCTCGTCAATATGTGTTGATCAGGTCTCAAAAGCAAACCACCTCCGTCACCTAAATCAGCTCCATTGACGAAGAGTTCACGGTGCAGCTCGTTCGTGAAATTGAAATCCTCGTTGACGGCAAACATGTTGAGCTTTACACCCCTCTGACCCAGAGCTCTTCTGAGCTCCTTAAATTTGTCCATCCAGGCACTCTGTAAACCAACGAGCATAGTGAATGAATCGATAGCACACAAATCAAGAACAGAGTATTGACACGTTGCAACAGATTCTGGACTTAGTTCTTCGACATATGAAACATCGACGGGCGCATGCTGTGCAAGGAAATTCGAGTTTCGGATGCGAATCCAGGCATGCGGTACTCTAGCACCGGGAACAAATTTCGGCGTGTAAATCGAAGCGTTGGGCGGGACCGACTTATCGCCATAGACGTATCCAATGTGAAGTTCCAAGTTGTCGAAGTGTTCTCTTTGCGCCTCAACATGGTTCTCTATGAGTTCCTTCTTGGAAGAATCATGGATAGTTTCTGTTAGTCTTTCTCGCGCCTCGTCTAGGTCATCGAGTCCAGCAGTGCCTAATGCTTTTAGGAAGGAAAAAATCTTTTTCCCATTCTTGACGCTCTGGATCGAGTTCACGTTGGCGGGATGTCGTCTTTCTCCTCCGTAGGTATCGAGAAGGCTCTCACCACCCCATCCTTGGTGGACAGCAGCAATCTTGTAAGCAATGTTATGGACATCTGCAACTCCAGTGTTTAGACCTAGACCTCCCGTGGGAGGAAAAGAATGTGCCGCATCACCAGCCCTGCTAACATGAGTAACAGCCGGGCAATTTTGTCAACAGGAACGGACTTACAAGAAAATTCTGCCTTGACTGTATTGCTTTGCCACTTTGCGACTAAGTACCCAGGGTCTAAAGCTTAGTAGATCGAAAGGCACCTCTTTTCCGATCGCGGCACTGACGACTTGACGCGCATGTTCTGTCGTCCATGCTTCGACGGGGTGCTTCTTGGACTTCAAAAGGCTCAATTAGTGACTCAAGCAACAGAAAGGGATTCATCCTACATCAAAGTTACTGATGATGACCTGGTTACCGGACAAATCATAGCCAATCAGGAAACCTGAAGTGGCCGGATCCAGTATCCAGTGCAGCATGCCCACTCTTTCGCCCACCACAGGACGAAGGTTTGCGCGGAAGTGAATGGTCATCATGGTCTCGTCTATCAAGCACAATCAGTTATCATGGCAACAAATATGGATGATTGGACGTACAAGAGTCTTCTCCTTCGCATTCAATGCCCATCATGCTTCTTACGGCACTTCTTCCGCCGTCACAGGCTATTACATGTTGCGAACGGATGACGTATTGTCGTCTTGTGGCCCGTTCTTCTACTTTCGTGAAGACTTCGTCTTTGTTCTCCGAGGCGGTCAGCTTGTGTTTACTTTGGCAACATAAAATTGTCTCAAAGGCAGGAAAAAAGTACGTACCTGGGCGCCTGACAAAAATGCGACACCCTTTCGTATTTCTACGTTTGAGTCACCCGCAAGTTCGTCGGCCACGAATTGCTCGAAATCGGGCTGCGGTATGTTGTGTATCATCTAGGACAGCTCATGTCAGCATGTCCCCAAAGGTCAACCGTCAGTCGGAATTTTGTACTTCAGGGGTATCATCTAACACAGCAGGATCCATACGTTCGTACGGCAGAACTCCAATTCGCTCTCCACTCAGGCTCGTGACGAAGTTCACCCAATACGCATCTGCTCTCGGCGTACCTAGGCGACGAAGTTTTCGGGTATCAAGACCAAATTGCCGACATATTTCGAGCGATCGAGGGTTTAAAGCATGCGCTTTCGGCGCAGCAAGTCGTTGCGGATATTTCTCTATCAACAGGGATCTTACTGTATCAAACGTCAGGAGGGGAGGAGGTGAACGGCAAACAGTAGTTTGACGAACCGTTGAGTTTCGACAACAGATATGCCAGAAGCAGTCCAGTAGGCCCGCCTCCAACAATCAAGACCGGCACATCGTCAAGCTTCGGGCCTGAAGTTGAGTGATTTTTGCCATTCACCATGCGTGCTCCAGTCAGCCCGTTCAGCGCATGCGCGCCGTTCATACCATCAGTCACAATACCATTGGTATGAGCTGGCAAAGGAGTTTGGATTGACTGCTTCATTACAAAACCATTCGTATGTGTCCGCGTTCAGGCTTGGTATCCCGCAGCAAATATTTGGGAGTAGACTATGCTGGCTGCGCAATTCTCGATAGAGTTCCCATACAAGCCACTGCGGAGACGAGGGCGATCGGCTGTGCTTCTGGAGTGATGTCTTTGCTGCGGCCGAATCTGTGAGGTGAGGGAAACATTAGCCAAACTCTGATGGTGATGATGCTCGAAGATAATATGTCTCCCTCTGCTCGGAAGGCTGAACATAAAGCTCTGCTCCACGTGCACGGAGCATGGACAAATGACCCGGACCTGATGCACAAATGGGTCAATATGGACGGAAGATCCGAGCGTCGTCCCGATTGGCTATTAAAGAGTCTACTATGTAAGTCTCTAACCCCGGTGGACACATGTCTATCATGCGATTCTGCTTGTAGTGTACTTAGTCAGTGGTTGCAGCGTTTCTACCTTTTACAGAAACCCATGCGACGCGAATGGACACAGTAATCTCTGTCCATGCACAATGTCATCAGGACGAACTTGAAATACTGGCCGAAGCAGCAGCATATGAAAGTCTCCGCAACCTTTCCGATAAAGATGTCTTCTTCAAGACAATTTCAGACCTGGTACCGACTCATATTTTGGTGGCCTGGGTGTCTAATGGGTCAACCGGTCGACGACCCGAGTGCGCAAACGAAAATTCTTAAATACCATGACGCGCGGCTGACACAGCATATGAAAGTCGGAACAGCAAGCTATGCAAATGATCAGCCTTTGCCTGCATTATCACACAAAAATTTCGCAGTGGTGCTCATGTCTGGAAGAAATTTAACCCGAGAAGTTCATGATGCCCCTAACTTGGCTTGCCAATAATGAGGTTTATCTTCTCGAGCAGGCAGCACGCCTGAAGTCGTAGTCCCTGTTTTTTTTTTGGTTGCTCCACGGCTCTGGTAGTGTAGAGAAGGTATTTCTCTTGAATGTATGTGGCTAGTTCTTTTCTGTCAGATTATCAATGGAGGCCCTGGCATGAAATTCGTTGACCTTGGATTCAACCGAGGATGACAGGTAGAAGTTGAGCGACGCGGCGCGGTATAAGGGGTTGTTACTGGTAGGCAGTGCAATGGGTGTGCTCCTAGGTCTTCCAATGTCCATGGGCGATAACAAGCAAGCAGTGATGAAGGTAGGTCTCGATAGTACTTGTGAGTAGCTCCTCCTTAAGCGCCGCGAGTCAACCACGGCTTTATGTGTTGCTCCGACGGAGTCAATTCGCCTCAGGGGGCGTGGATCCAGACACAGCCTCACGCTCTCATAGGCCGTTCGTCCCGCTCCTTTGTCACAGCGACACAGCCACGGGAAGCAATACGAGACACGACACGAGTGGTTGCCTGCTCTCCTGGCACACATAACACTTGTTTCCTCCCTCGAAGCTTCGCGCCTTTCCTTTCGTCAACTCTGCCTTCATCTTACACACACATCGCAATTTACCAACAACAAAACCATGGCGGGTCATCTTGCCACTGTCCTTGTACGTCGCAGCGTCGAAGCTGTCCACGAGCATGCAAAGGATCCAAGAGAGGTTCTCAAGCAGGTTCCTGGTTGGGGGATTGCCCTGCTCTTGGTTACTGTCGTGGCCTTTACTGTCTTCAGCTCCAGCCTCGAATACACCATCAGACTCGTAGTGGGCACCCTCGCAATGGTGGAAAGCACCGAAACATCCACCGTCCAGGCCTACTCCGCCGTCCCTCCAGCCTACAGCAATGAGGATACTACAGACATGAAGAAGGATGGGCAAGCACCACTCCTCGAAGTCGAGATCCAGGCCATCACCACCCAGGAACCCCTTACCTCCAGCATTCGTCGTACCATCAAGCACATTAAGAGCATTGGAGGATGTGCTGCTCGCTGGAGAGGCATGGGAATCTTTTTCCTCTACGTGTTCCTCACAGCGGTCATCTCGGCTCCTCTTGCCTCATTCCTCCGCTTCCTTCCAAAGCCCTGCAACGGCATCTTCGCAGACATGATCGCCTCTGTCATTACCGCTCGTCTACACGCCAACTGGACACACAAGGTCATCTCTATGCCCAGCTCAGAGTCGATTGGCGAACGTATGGTTTCTAGAGATCACTGGAAAGGGTTGATAATCCCAACTGCCCTTTCGGTTGGCGCTCAGAGTACCGGCGTGTGCGCCATTGCTATGGTTTTCCGTGTTTCAGGCGCGCTCGTTTATGATCTCCACCAGAACGACGCGGCACCAAAATGGGCCTTGCCGATAATGGCCATCGTCCCAGGTATTCTCACAGCCATTGTTCTCGGCCTTTTCATGATGTTCCCAGCCTATGTTTCTCTCGTCCGCAAGGAAGCCAGCATGTTGCCCCAAGAGGAGGAGACCATCGTCAATTTTGACCGTAGCTTCGGGGGCAGACTCACACAAGCCGGAAAAGCTGCAACTTTGCGTGAATCGTGGCAGAGTTTTACGTGGGAAGCGCGCCGCCGTCTTATAAAGCTCTATGCCAAGTTCTTCCTCATCATGTCAGCCATCATGATAGTCTTCGTCCACGTTTTGATGTTGGAGCTTTACATTGTCGCTGGCAAGGAGATCAAGGACTACGCCCGCTCAGTTCACCAGGAGATCAAGCGCGCCTTGTGAGCAGGGCTACAGTTTGGATAAAGTGTCTTCATGTTTAGGAGTAAGCAGGACACAAAGAGGAGGCTTGAGGCAAAGTGCGGGCCGGGTCATGGATCTGTTTCGAAAGGCATCGAATCTAAGTATCTTACCATGTTTGTCAAGTTCCTCTTCAGGTCATTCACATAATTCAACATCAAACCCTCGAATTCTCAAATTTCCGCAGTGCAGTCCACCGTCCTGGTATACGAGAATGTTTGAACCTCGCCACCACTACCTTGATAATTGTTTTCAATCCCTGTCAGTGTCCAAACGTATACACAAGTACACTGCCAGATGTTTCTTCAGGTCTGGTGCGCACTTATACAAGTACTGTGCCTCGTGGATACAGCTCGACTTCGCTGTCACTCAATTGCAATTCATCAAACCATGACGCGCTGTTCTCGAACCCCATTGGTTGTAGGTATGACGTGGAAGGAGGGGTATATAGTGGGGCAAGATTTCATTTGGCCACCGCTTCGAGAGCAATTAAAGGAAGGCGGGTTCCTGCTGTACCAAGACATCAGTCAGATTTCCCAAGACTTTTGGTTCTTTTGACTTTGTTTTTTCACGACTTCGGTTGGTAATTTGGTACCACAGGTAGGTGGATTTTAGGTTCCTTTGATCGCTGTCTTGAATCTAAATAGGGGGATTGTGGGCGAAGTATAGTAGGGTGATTTCAGTGTCATTTTTGCTGATTGATACTTTCTGCCGTCGATTGCTTGCTTGCTGGTTCTACCCAGGAAATGTTGACGAATCGTCCTGACAACCATTGACTCGATAGAAGCCAGAATGTCCTACAACGACGACCAAGATTCGTACGGCGAACGTCGCGGCGGCGGGAGACAAGGAGGAGGCGGTTACGGCGAAGATGAGTACGTGCGCAATTCCGGTTCGAATTACGAGGGACATGGTGAGCGCAGGCATGAAGGGAGAGGAGATGGTTACGGCGAAGGGCGGAGCGAAGGCAGACGTCACGAGCAGTCAGGAGGCTACGGTAATGATTCTAACGACCAATACAGTGGTGGCCAACAGGGAGGGGGATATGGAGAAGAAAGGAGGAGACCTCAGCAAGACAGCTACGGCGGCGGAAGGCAGGATGACAACTACGGCAGACAAGAATCTGGCGGATATGGAGGCCAACAACAGTACGGTGGATATGGAGAAGAAGGCAGACGTCCTCATCGTCAAGAGGGCAACAATGGATACTCCGGTGGCAGTGGCGGCGGCGGAGGTTATTCAGATTCCGGCACGAGCTATGGCGGCGGCGGGGGCTACGGAGGCTCCAACGACGAATACGCAGGAGCTCATGCTGCGGCACAACAACATGCTGGCTCTGCAGGCGATGGAGATATGTTTTCGAGCGTTCTAGGCATGCTTGGTGGACAGAAACAACATCTTGCCAATCAGGATGTGGATGAGCAAGGGATGGTGCAGGCGCACCAGCAGATGTATTCCGGTGGTGGAGGAAGCGGACAAGCTGCTTCTAGTGGTGGTATGGGAGGTGGGTTTTCCTCGTAACTTCACTTCGGTACTACTCTGTGCGAAAAGCGTGAACTAATTGCCTCATCACAGCCGCAGCAGCAATGCAAGCACTCAAGATGTTCACTGGTGGCTCTTCTGGCGGATCATCAGGCGGGCATGGCGGTGCTCAAAACCAGTTTGTTGGCATGGCCATGGGTCAGGCTGCGAAACTGTTCGACCAGCAATCCGCGAGTGGGAACGTGCAGGGTGGAGCTACGAAGCAGAGTGCCGTGGAGAGTGCGGCTAAGATGGCTTTGCAGATGTATATGAAGAGTGAAATGAGTGGTGGTGGAGCGACCTCTGGAGGAGGTGGACTGATGAGTTTGGCGTCTAAATTCTTGTAGGCTGAGAGATGTAGGAGCATCTTTGAGAAATGAGGATTCTGTCGAGTTCGAACATTTTTCTCCAATGTAATATGGTCTAGCCTGAGAGTGACCAAATCCTGGTTTCTCCACCGTTCCAGAGGCATAGGCAAACCAAGCAAGACGTGTCGTCGTGGACGATATCAGTAATGAAAACCTCATACTCAAATCTCATCCTTCAAGCAGGTCGTTCAAAAGACTTGTTATCAAGTCAGACTTTCTCTGCGCATGTTTTCAAGACGTAGCCCCCGGCCGCTACGTGTGATGGGAACAAGTCTCGCAACGTCGATTCATCATCTTACACTCCCACAGCGGACTCACTTCATTCCGTGTCCCCGAAATAATTCTTGAATGATTTCATCATCTGCAATACAAAGATCCATATCGATACATCCCTGACGACATTAAGAAGTCATCTCACGAGACATTCATCGATGTTGATACAGGTGGGGAAGCTTAGATGCAATGAAGATGTCGTGATGTCTGGGGGTTCCGCTAAGGGGGGCACTGAAATAACGAAGCCACTGTACTCCTGCGGTCAGGTAGAATCGATGACTCCACCTGCGCTGGATTTTTTTTTTTCGCAACACAACATGATGGAGATGTCCACGTGGCTCTGCAACACTTGCTGGATTTGTGTGAACGTTCTCCGAGTCGGTGGATGCGTGGAGCCTGTGCAAACCTGTCATTTGTTTCTGCTTGGATACTTCTCAACGAGAGTTGCTGTTGTGAAAGAGTCAGGAGGTTTAGGAGACTACCCCGGAAACACGATCACGCCTTTTTGCTGGCTCAGGTTCGTCTGGCCCAGAGGAAATGATGAGAAAGACCTGTGGAAGTGTTTTCCACAACGCTAAGACTCAGAGCAACTAGTTGGGAACTTGTGATGACAGGGAAGTTTTGAACTGAGTTAAGGCATGAATTGCCGAGTCATGGTCGTATCAGACGTTTCGGTCTGGCAAATGTGTTTCTAATCACGATCTGTTCATGACGCACGGTTTGATCACCGCATTGCAATTCACGAGGCTCAAAATAGCTCAGCTTTGACAGGGTTGGGTATCAGTCATGAATAGATTCTGTTTCGCTCGACCTGCTCCAAGCTTCTGTATCTGTCAGGTACTATGTATACAGTATACTGTGGTATGCAAGCAGGAGGGCAACCGACAAGGCCAATGTTCTTGTGGGCTATGGCAAGTATTTGAAGGGATTGGTGATGGTTGCCTGAATGCTTGGCTGGATATGCTGCAAGCTGGATGATTTGTACCAGGGCCCTCGGTAGCAGGCGGCGAGGTAGATTAATTTTAGATACGAATAGATTGAATTATATCCCTAAAAGGCGGGATGGTAGAGAACAAATTTGGGTGAGGCTGATCTTGTGGGACTTCTCGGGATCAATTCGTATTACGGTAGTCCTTGGTAAAATGATATCGGGGTGGGTGCGGATGAGCTGCTATATGCGGGAACAGTGCTGGATCCGTGAAAAGACGCATAATGTTCGAGATATTGAGATGGATAATAAGGAGCTTGATCATACTTGAGGGAGGAATAAGGGTACCGACAGTGGTGATTTACGCGCGTAGGTTCGAGAAACTTTGTGGACCAACTGTGCGAGATGATTTGGGTTTTGGAATAGTCATGAAGCCGTCATCGGTCAGCTCTCGTCGTTCCATCACATTACACTCAACCTTTTTCTTCGCCATGCCAGAATTTGTTCGTTTCGTTGGGTGCTTCGCTCACATCTCTCCACACTGAGCGATGACCACGTCTTGGATTGGTTTGTCACCCGGTTTCGATGTGCGTGTGTTCTCAACTTTGTGGACGACATCGAGGCCCTCAACCACCTTGCCAAAAACGACATGCTTGTTATTGAGGAACGGTGTTGGGACAGTCGTGATGAAGAATTGCGAACCGTTGGTGTTCGGTCCAGAATTCTGCAAATTTTCAGTTTTCATGGTTCTCCCATCTCGTAATGATAAAAAAGTCACTTACGGCCATGCTCAACAGACCAGGCTGGTCATGCTTGAGCTGGAAGTTCTCATCTGCAAAATTTGACGTCCCGTAGATATTTGTCGAACCCGTGCCGTTGCCATTGAGGAAATCACCTCCCTGTATCATGAACTCCTTGATCTGTCGAAAGGCGTGAGCCACGCTTCTCTCTCGAGAATAAACTATTCCGTGCATAGACTCACCACTCGATGGAATTTGGAGCCCTTGTAGCCCTGAGGCCTACCCTGGGCGTTTTTGCTCTCGCCTGTGCAGAACTGACGAAAGTTTTCGGCAGTCTTGGGGACGACGTCGGCGAAGAGCTCCATCTGCACATCGAATCTTAGTTGAATTGCAACGATGATTGTATGCAATTGTTTCTCACCTTCACCCTGCCGAGAGGCTCTCCTACGTTACGGAGGCATGGTTAGCAGGGACTCGAAACATGGTGAAATTTGAAGGGTTTGCCTTTCAGCATTGCAAGCAGTACCGAAACAGGAACGAGCCCATCTCGAAATACTCACCTCCCAGCGACAGATCGAAGAAGACGATTGGATTAGGGGCGGCCATGGCTGCTAGGCGTTGCTTCCGAGCCTTTGGGTGTATCTCGACTCGACCAGCACAGATGCAGGTTCCTGTGGAGCGGGCGCGGCGAGGAGAGCCTAGACTGGTTCAGGTATGCAGGAGGAGGGCCCGGCGAATCAAGGGTAGTGGCTGGATTGCGCAAGGCTCTGCGTGCGCGATAGGGACGCAGCGCTGACCTCGTCGTGGGATACACAGTACACATGCCGAGTGGTACGCGGGTAACCCCAACAACAACAACGACAACAATAACGAGGGAGGGAGGGAGGGAATAATTGTTGGACTTCACACAGCAATGTTCTTCCCCTTGCCACGGCCACGGCTGGGCATGACATTCTCACATTGCGTACTGTGTATAAAAGCTGAGGCAGCCTCATCTACCCATATTGCACTCTGAAACCACCCTCCACAACTGGACCCCCGACTCTGCCTCGCTAGTGTCGGTGCTGCCCTCACCCATATCGACAGCCACAGGCCAAAGAGTCGCCCGGACCTGCCAATTGCACGCCTGGCCAAAGCCTCCTCCAATTCCACCCGCAACACCTGCTCCGAACCACCGAAGAACCGCTGCGTCGGTGGCATGTCGCACTAGTCTTCCATAAGTCTGCTGTCTCTGTCCTGCTCAAGCCGCTGGGATTTGAGAGCCTTGCCCGCCACAGCCCGTTTCTTTTCTCCGGGTTCCGTACCAATCCTGGCCGCCCGTTTCCAGTCGCAGGGTCGTCATCCATTATTGCATCGTCTCCTCACCCGAGCCTCACTCCACCACCATTGAACAGCCTCAGGTCTCCCGGCTGTAGCATTCTCAGCAAGTCGTGTTGTGCGGTGCGACCAACAGTACAAGATCCTGTCAATAGGCGAATTCTACCGTCTTTTTCGCTCCTCGCTTCCCTGGTCGACCCTCCACGAAGCCGCACCCAAACCAAGTTTCAGCAGGTCTACAGGCGTCTGAGTGCGGACAACGGATCCTCCCTCACACGCGGACCAAGGTCAACGCAATCCAATTGCTCGTGTACCCCTATCACATCCACAGTATGACAGCTTTGCCGTCGACCTCTTCACCCTCGCCCTCGCCCTCGCCCTCACCCTCTCCCACCGGCAATGGAAGCGGCGGAGGTGGCAACTCCAGTTCACCTTTGCTATTTTTCGTTGCCCTCGGTTTCGGTGTGGTCTTCACAAATCTATGGTATGTTTGTTCTCGGTCCTTGTTCATGATGATCCCTCAATTGACGCGCCCAGGATCATCGTCGGTGTGAAGTACTGCTTCCGCTACAATCAACGAAATCGCGCTCTTCGTGCCCACGCAGATGGTGACCCAATCGACCTCACAGTCATGCCTCGACCTCACCGAAGACGACGGGAGAAAAAGCTGATGACCATGGACGAGGTGAACACCCGGTTTCCACTCATGAAATACAAGGTCTGGAGAGCATCCCGAGAACAAGAAGGCCTGCCATCAGCTGGAGGCATCACCACACCACCAAGCCGTGCAGCGAGCATCAAAGACGTCGAGGGAAACATTGACGAATCACCGAAACGCATGTCAGCCGACCAAGACCGACCGGGATCGTCCCTATCTCACGTCCATCGTCCAACTGCTGCTTCGCCCGTATACACAACGATTGCCGAGGATTCAACCCTCAACGAAAAGACGATCGTCGAAACGACAGACAATGTGGATCACAATAATCGTGATTCCATCGCTGCTGCGAAGGCGAGAGCTGTAGAAACTGCGGACGAGGATTCGGACGACGAAGATCAAATTCCCGATACAGCAGTTCCGGAAGAATTGTTGAATACACCAGGAGATACTTGCGCCATTTGCCTTGACGCACTGGAGGATGACGAGGAAGTGCGAGGATTGACTTGTGGGCATGCCTTCCATGCTGCTTGCGTAGATCCATGGCTATCAACTCGACGAGCTTGCTGTCCCCTATGCAAGGCTGACTACTACATTCCTAAACCACGACCAGAAGGCGACGCGAATGCCGAACCTATAGGTCGACGCTCCGGACGCCCACTCCGTCTCAATATGCCTCAAGCACCTCAGAATTCGTGGCTTGGAGGTCGCTATATGCCCGCAAGATCGCGGATGATTATTCTGTCTTCAAACCGTGGAATGGGTGACCCAGCTATACAGAGAACTCGAAGTCAGCATCAATCCGGTAGATTTGCAACGGCAGAGGTCACTAATGGAACTTCGGCTCCAGGTGCAGGTTGGCGATCGCGGTTACCTGCCTCAATACGCAATCCTTTCCGACGTCTTGCAAACGATGCCACACAGGCCGATCCAACCCTCGGTCAGCTCGAAGCTGCCACGAGATGAGGCTTTTATGTAAACAAGACAAGATTCTCCTGGGCTCTACACTTTTCTTTGCGATACCCTCTCACTACTTACGACTTTACGCGTACACCACCTACCTCGTCGTTCTCCGCTTACGCCACATCCAGACCACCAACACTCTACGCTGCTTGCCTTTTCCGCCATTCCTCCTTCGCTGTTGACGAGTGATTTGGATACAATCACGAAATCCCTGATCGAGCTTTTTGAGCATGCGTGTAGAAAATTGAGATTTCTTCTACTTAAATAAGGTCGGCACGGACTAGCCGGTTGGCGGGTACGGGGTATCTTTGTTGAATTGCATCTCCGCTATATAGCATTGGATTAGGAACCGGGGACGCTGGAAGGCGTCGATGAGCATTTCTCGGACGACGAAATATCATGGATGGCTTTTCGTATATCTAGCCCCAAAGATTTTGAGTTTTACAGCACCGGACTTAATTAAGTGTTTGGCTGACATGGTTGCGCCACTGCTTGGTGAAGACATGTCATTGTGAACAATGCCTACCTTTTTCACTAACATCATTTGATGCTGCTGTTGGAGTTCGATTGGTGCTTCTGGGTCTCTTGTGCGCATTCGAGAACGGCCCCAAGGCTTGAACGTCAAGGTTGGCCGACACAATAAGCGTGTTTTTGGAACTTCAAACTTGATGCAGGGCCAAGGAGAAGAATTGAACTCGAGGTCAGTTGTGTGCTTCGTTGAATGCCACACCACCACATCACCGACGTCGACACGTCATGAAGAACATGACGCGGGAAATCGAGATGAGGAATGCAAAATCACACAGTGCAATCATTCCCTCAGCTAAAGATGATCCCTAGATCCATGCTCTCTCTCACTCATCTCCTTGTCCGAGCTCCATCAAATGACCTTGGGAATGTCTATCGATGGCGAGGGCGGATTCTGTGCTTGGACATTACCCATGTGAGTACCTTTGGTACATTTCAAAATCTTCAAGAGATGGTCTGGCCACTCGTCGAAGGGGTATGGGAAGCCTTGCCATCGAGGGAGGATATTGAGACGTGGAAACCCGTGTTGTAAACCTTGGAAGACTGTTTGTTCACGGAAGGCAACGACAGGATATAAGAGCATTGTCGAACGTTGCGTTATCGAACCTTTGCTTCACCTCGCTTCAACTCCTTCGGCAAGCCAACCTTACATGCCGTCATCTCCCATCAAGAGACACCAACCTAGCCAACGTCCTCCGCCATGGCAAGAGAGAGACGAAAAGCAAGAGGTACCCCACTTTCCACCCATAAGAAGCCCCTCAGCTCCCCAGCCCACCTCACTCAACCATACAGAGATCCTCTCCCACCCATCCAAATGACGACAAACCACCTCACCGCTCGCCACCAAACCTCCCCTCTGAACTCCGCCAATCCATCCTCCTCTGCTCCTTCGAGCAGACAGAACGGGTCGACTTCCATTCCTACATCGTCACCAACATGAACCACCACAGCATGTGGGCGGCCACACTGTGTAAAGCGCATGAAGCCATACGGGCCGATGTCAGTCATGTAGAGCATCAGTGGAGAAAGCAAGTTTTGAGATCGTGGTTGGGGTATGCTCTGGATTGTAAGAGGGAGGGGGTGGAGATGGGGTCGGTTGCGTACTGTGGGGGGTTTCGTGAGAGTGAGGCCGTTGTGGGGATTATGGAGGAGCTGTTGGGGGAGATAGAGGAGTGATGGTGACGCGGTTGATGTTGCGGGAGGCGGATGAGATGGTTTTATGAAGTGATGGGAAATTGGTGTCGTGTGGCGGAAGGATGCTCGATTGCGGTTGGAAGCAGGATCTCACATATTCAGGCACTGTCAGTCCGGAATTGAGGTGGATGAATTTCGGCGGCGTGTGTATAGGGGACCTCATGGTAAAACCATCAATAGAATCACGGATCGGGATTTTCAAAATCGGCGGTCGTTGACACTTGAATTAAGTTGAAGCGCTCAACTTGAAAGGCCATATCGAAGTCAGATCACTCAATTAGGCCGAGAGAGAAGGACAATGCTGGACTGTCTCGATCAGACGTTGTGCCCTCCTGCCTACCAATAATGCCCAAGCCTTCAGGCTTCCTCGTCATCCTGTTCAACCTTCGACTCATGGTTCTTCCGTTCGCCGACCCAGCCCTCGCCGTTTTCACCTGGGACAGACTCATCTTGAACCAATCCCATCAGGGGCTCGGCCGCCGTCTTCAAGCTCAGATTACCTCCATCGCCATAGAGAGACCGCCACCTCTCATTACCAGCCTTGCCCATCTCCATTTCCGATTTCAACTCTCCACCCTCACCCACCCCATCTTTCACCGCCTTCGCAGCCAACTCCCTCATCTCAACCCTGACAGTCTTGTCAACCTTCCCAAGCTTAACCAACTCCTTGATCTCCTCAACTTTTTGGTAAAGATCCTTGTTCAGTTCCTCCCTTACGACCTTCAACAACTTCGGTGCGAATTTGCCCGTTGCATAAACGACACCTTCTTTCTTTGAAGCACACAAGACAATCACAAGACTCAAGAATAGTCTCGGTCCATCCTTGTCTTTACTCATTGTCACGACCATATCATCAAGGTGTTCCTTCTTTGCAGTGGCGAGTTGATCGCTCGAAGGTGTCTCAAGCGAGATCTTCTTCGCAAACTTGGAAAGGCTATCTTGAGGCGATGACTTCCTCACATCTTTGATAGTGGCAATCTCGGTCTCTAGCTTGCCAATCTGTTTTGTGAGATTTGGTGTCCGCACCAGGCCTTTGGTCCGGGCACGCTTGATTGTGCTCGGCACGAGATCTTGAAGTAGATGTGTGGAGAGTAGCTCGGAAAGTTGATCTTTGAGAGGGCCGGCTGGCAGTGCATCGAGACCAGCGGTGTGTATCGACGATTTGAGAACGACTCTTGATATCCAGAGACTTTCGAACTGATCTTGGCTCTCCTTTTGCATTTCCGCGATACGTTTCTCAAAAGCTGTTGTGGCGGCGGACGAGACGCTTTCGTTGCCTTTGACTTCCCAGAGGTGCTGCAGAAGCTCTAATGGCGACTCCGACTCCTCTTGGAAGCGTTCAAGGAAATTCGACGCCGATAGAGTAGGTAGTTGCGTCGAATTCTCCGTCGAGATTTGCCATTGCTCGTCGGCTATCATTCTCCCAAGACGTGTTGCAGCGGAGGAGAGATCAGCGATGAGCGCCACAAGGATGAGCCAATCCCGAAGAGACAAAATATCCCCTCTGTCAGCACCGTTCTCGCGGTAGTATAGGATGGTGCGGTTGTGTAGCAACACTCGAATCTCCTCATGGATTTCTTTGGGGAAATCCTTAAGAAACGGCTATCTCATGTCAGCTAATTCCATGCGTCCAGTCAAAGGGATGATGGCGTGCCTTCGTGTTTGTAAATCTATCATCTCCCAATTTCTCTAGATTTGTGCGCGCGGTAGAGTCCAAGAAACTGTTCCCAATGGCATAATGAGAGATGATGTGAAATTTCTCAGGCGCTCCGTCTTTCTCATGTGCCGCGTTTACTACAAATTCCTGGGCTGTTGGGACATCTGGGAGGAGCCTGGGGTATAACTTGCTGAGATTGTTCAGGTCGCAGAACGGTTTGTCGCCTCGAGCCACTTCTTTGGCATGATGCTTCACCTTGCGAAGAACGTAAGCATGGGGGACGAATCTCACACCGTCTTCGACATCTTCAAAGTCGCCCTGAATTGCATTGGCCCCTTCCGTGGGCGGGAAAAGACTCTCAGCAAGCCGACAGAAGGCATTTTTGGACAAGCCTGACATTTCCGAGAAGCTCCAGGATATTGGTCTGCCACTATTTGTTAGAGTGAGATACTAATGTGAGTTCAAGGAGCCCTTACTTAGCCTCTTCCTGTGCAATGGTCATCTCCTCAATGAGACCTCTCTTAGTCTTGAGCAACAAGGATAGTGTGTGGATGTATGGATGCGGAACGTGTTTTGAGGACGGAGGTGAGACACTATGTTCTTGGAAAAGCTGTAAAGATCCTTCTTCGACCATTGTATCACTCATCTCAACGATTCTGATCAAATCCTTACAATCCAGATTCGATTCGTCTGCGAACACCATTGCTGGCACGAACAGCTCTTCCGCTTTACTCTGCAGCCGTTCTACGATGGTCCTCAATTCCAGTCGCGTGAGCACAGAGCCTCCATTCTTGGAGACAAAGGTCATGTCATCATCATTCAGAATCCGTAAAAGCTCTTTTGGCGCAATATCGAGATCTGAGGCCAGGGTAACGATGGATAATCGACCACTTTTCTTTCCAAGCTCGTTCTCCAGCGCTCGTGAAACAGCACTTCGAACAATAAATCCTTCACCAGAGACCAGAGGAATGAGCTCATTCGGAGCGATTTTGGAATTCTCGCTCAAAGACTTCTTCTGCGGAAAAGTCTGGGCGAGCTCTTGCACATCCGTGACGTCGAATATATCATTGCCGCGTACTGGCTTTCGTGAACGACCGAAACCATACATTATGGTCAGATAGTGTCATCCGGACTTGATCGACACAGGATGAAGGAAGCTGGAACTGCAGCGTTGAGGAGTGACCGTGTTGTATTCGTCTCCGTGCTACTGTTTTGCGGTACTCCTATTGGACCTGACCAAGTATTCCATCAGGCTTGCTAGCATCGAAGCTTCATCTGCGAGGAAATTGCAATGGATTCCTGATTAATTGGGTGATCTGTGCAAGTCGTGTAGGATCAATGCTGGCTATTGGGAGGTTCACGCGTTAAATACAAAACGAGTCGGTCATCAGCGTGTTCTCGTGACGAGAGTCATTTTCACGAACGTGAAGTATTCTCAAGTTCTTTCTGCTACTTATTTTCCTTGTGCTTTTTTCGACGAAAAAACGTCCCTACAGTCTTGGAAAGATCGCGAGAGCCCTCGTCATAGATTTTTTTTTCGGCGAAGTTCACACCCAAGGCTAGAGTACATGTAGAATCGAATCGTTGTTGGGCCAAATTCATTTATAGATAGAGACTTTCATCTTTGTCTTCCCCTGGGTAACATGAAACCTCCTAGAATAAGATTCCAGTCGTTCTTACTTGCATTGCTACGCCTTCTCGTTTGTACCTCTGACCCAAGCATGCAACTGACTCAACGCCAACCAAACTGCCTCCTCGGTCCTAATCGTCCTGCTCCCTTGTCCGGGACAAGCATCCACCCAGAAATCAAACAACTCGCCGATATTCGATTTTCCGATTCCCTTCTCGGCTAGGACCTGATCTGCCGCAGCGGCTGCTTCGAGGCCTGCTACGCCGCCAAAAACCACAAGAGCGTGGCTAAACTTTGGGGGTAGTTTTCGTGTAGGCTCTTCGCTGTTCTCATCTTTGAAGGACATCTTTGTGTTCGTTGAGGGACCTGGGAAGATCGAAGACATGGGAACACCACGTTCCGATGTTCCAATTGAGACGTCGTAGCCATTCTCCCATGGTGATTCGGTGAAAACCGAACTAAGAGTTGATGCTTGACGGACTGTGTATCCCCAGTAATATCCTTCCTCCTCTCGTGGCTCGGCTGGATCGACAGGCTCACCAGAGAGTGGCTCGTGTTCGCCCGGCTGCGTGTGTTTCTTGTAGGGGAAGTCGTGGGGCTGATCCGGAGAAGCAAGTTTAATTGTGACGCGGGTATTTGGGGGAATCGCTACGGGAATGGTGATGGGGATATTGGGGAAGCCGCAGTCTACCAGACTCGAGGTATTCGTCATTGCTCTCTTTGATTTCTTCTGCTTTTTGTTTGCACCGAACTGAGGGTTATCGTGTTCGTATGGCTGTGCGTTGGGATCAATCGTCACTCCCTCGCGATAAGGACACCAATCCGTCTGTCTTAGATGGTGCGGCATGTCCAAACTCGGACATGATCCTGCAGACTGCAAATTCGGGTGAAGAGGAAATAATCGTTGGCGTAGATGGGGAGGACATTCTAGATACGACAAAACGTGGTATAGGAAGTGGTCTGGGTCAGATTGACCGGTGTATCCATCTTCGTATTCAAAATCTCGCATTCGGGGTTGGCGCTGTTGTTGCTGGTGTGAATGCGATGCGCCTGTTCCATCGTTGAAGACTATGATTTCGTCCACGCAGAAGACGGCTGCTGCGCGAGCGATTCTACCTGCTAGAGCTGTCCGTAGATCATGAGACTGTGCACTACAAGAAAGTTTAGTCCAGATCGTATGTCATTCATGGAGATGGGGACCTTGGGTGTGCTAGGAGTTTGATTGCTTCTAGAGAGTGTGCTCTGAAGACCATCCCACAACAACGACTTACATTGCAATGATACTGCCAGGAATAGCAATGCTCAACGTATGCGACCTTCCCTTTCCTGTTGCCTGGAATAGAGCTGTTGGCTTGGAAGTGTCCAGCTCTTCCCTAGGAGCTTGGTGGAGCACCACATTTCTTTTTCTTTTCTAAAGCTTCATTAGTCTACCGAACTAATATCTAGACATCGCGAGACCTACTCTGTCGCCCATCGGGCGTATGCGGAGATCAAGACAAGATGTTTGGACTTGAGAAAAAATCCAAGTCCAGAGATCGACCACACGGCGATTCATAATCCCTGTCATTGTTCCGCATCTATATTTGGCTATTGCAAAGTTATACCTTGGACGGGAGCCAGGCACTATCCAACATCGTCCGGACAGATCCTTTATTTGTTTGTACTATTCCGCTACCTTCTTATTGCAAAGATATTTGCCTCCCCGCAACAGAGCTCATCTAATACATACACTATGGTTCAACGAGCAAATATCCCATCCTCGACAACCTCAGAGGAGGAGCTATCGCAGCTCCCACAAGACTCAGCCTCCGAAGCGCAATCACAACCACAATCGCAACCGCAACTTCTCCCGTACGAGCTTCCTGTCCTCTTTTACTGACCTCCCAGCTCTAACATCAATGTAGCTCAGAACCCTTCCTAGTCACCCTCCAACGATTCACGACCCTCTACCTAACGACCCTCTTCTCCTTCGACAACATAACTGCCGCACGGCTTTCACCGCACTCCCTCACGCCACCAAATGGTGTTCCTCCGGAAATGAGACGCTCCAACCGGGGTGAGGATTTCGGCGAAGGTGAGGGAGTGGGATTTAGAATGGATCCTGGAGGAAGGCCCAGGGGAGGTGTGGGCAGGATAAATGGTGATCAGGGTAACATCAATGTGCCGGTCTGTTGTAAGAGCTGTTAGAGAAAGTATGAAACAGCGGTGGAAAAGATAGATGGGCGTAATACTGGTACTACTATCCATCAGAATACTCTAGTGGCCAAATGATTTCTCTTTACACTTTCGGGTGTCGTCGAGCTCCTGGAGTTTGGAAGTTTGCTTTTGGAAGCATGGAGTATGGAGCCTCTCTTGCGATGCAGTGGAGTAAGATGATGAAAGACCTGATTTGTTACATGGTCCACCTGTGGCCATTGTCTTTCCTTCCCCGGGCGTGGGAAAAGGCAGCATGCTGCCTTCTAGTACAAAACGGCATACTGCACGCATACAAAACATCAAGTTCAAGAGCACTTGTTGAGCATTCCGTGCCCTTCAGTTCGTAGCTTTTCTGACGTAGCTCGATTCCACCAACTTCGTCCCAATCCCCACTTTCCCATTTCCCTAGGGGTATACAAAAACAACATAAAGAACACAGTCCGAAGACTATGCGAAGGTACCCAATAACGCCTGATCAATCAGGTTTTCAGCTAAGACAAGCAGTGATAGGCCGCAGGCCTATATACAAAGGCGCCAAAAGAATACACATCGTGAAGAAAGAAGCAGCACCTAGAACATACATCGAGTTGTCACCTTGCCGTTTGATTGTGGTTCGATTGTGCATAGACATGTAGACTATCGCAAGGATCTTCCTGTGTGTTAGTCGTTAACAGGATGAAAATGGTTGATGAGGACTTACTGCTGCAATCAATATCCAAGCCGGGAGAAGGAGACTGGGGTCGAGATTACTTCCTGAGTATTGCAAGATGAAATTTGTGCCCACGTAATAGATGAAACTTGCTGTTATGAGGCGGACGATCGATGCAATCGGGGAGTAAATAAGGAGCCTGTAATCGTTGTCAGTGCTGAAAATGCATTATGGAGCAGTGATTTCCACACATACCATCGCATCATCAAACAATCCATAGAGAAGAAAGAGAGATATCCGGAAACGGCACACTGCGCCATAATTAGTCTCTTAACATACTTCCAAGTGACAAGTCCATCATTTCGACTGACCCAGACAGCGGCCAGGAACACCTCCGTGAAAACTACGATCAAGTTCCCCCTTGCCCCAAGACTCGCTCGCAGTTCCTGATCTCCAAGAATGAACCATGACAGGGTCCACAAGATGGGAATCCCGAACCTCAACTCTGGAAACACCGAAAGCAACCGGCAGAAATACAACCATTTATGCCAATGATTATTTAGTCCCAAAATGACAGCCGCGCGAGGATGGAAGCTGCCCATCGCTGTTGGTGGGGGTTCAGCGTTGGACCACAAAGCTGGGTCATCTAGCCCTAACGTTGTAGGCTCATAGACAGATGGGCTGGGCGGGTAGGCTGGTGGTGGTGTTGACGAGTATGGTGGTGGATCTGAGCTTGGAAAGGCACTTGGTACGGGTTCTCGATTTGCAAGTATCGCAGAAGGTACAGATCCGAAATGGTTGTCGGCGAACTCGTCAGCTGAGCGACGGATGGAGTTTGCCAGTGAGGGAATGGGTACGGCGTATTGCTGCCGTATAGCATTCTGGGTCTGGGAATTTCCAAGCTCTTTTCTACCCAGAAGCATGTGGTATTATCAACACTCGGTGGATAATGTTGGTTTCCGACGAGGCTCCAGAGCTCGTGAGGACAGATTGAAGCGAATCCAGCTCCAGCCCAGGCCTTGGTGGAACAAGAAGAATGACGGTTGGCGAGAAAGTATTTAAAGTAGGATGTGGAAAGAAATGCAGAGCTACAGCATGATGTCACGCGAGCTCCTTGGAGGTTCTTGAGCTATGTAGGACTTCCGAGTCTTGTTCCGAGCAAGGCACGCGGCAGCTGAAGCACCTGCACCTGCATTACGAGCCCAAGGACGAGCGTGAGAGGGGTGGCGGAGGAAAGGACGAGGCCTGAATCCTCTAAGTCGAGTGCCTGCAGGATGACAAGGCAATCTTGCCAAGTCGGTGATTGTCTTGTGCGTGCTTGGACTTTGGAGCTCAGGAAGTGTGCTATATATATTATTGAGCTTGGATCTGGCCGTTTGCTACTACTAACGGCTTCCGGACACGTAACGTGACGTCTTGTCGATCCCCAATCTTCAGACTTTCGACCTTTGAACTTACGGCTCGCCTTTAGCCGTGCCCGCAACCTCTCCAATGATCCAATCCATACGACCAGACTTCATAGCTCGCCGGAGGCCTGCATGGCGAGCTCCGCTATGTGTCCGCGAAGCTCGCCGCGCTTTCGCCGTCCATCATCCCAACCAGGCCAACAAGGGAAGCGTGGGACAGAAAATGGACATGCTGCCTACAAAGGGACAGGGTATTCAGGAATCGCCAAAATTGCAGCAGAAGAAGGGAGTCAAGGGCTTGAAAGATGCCTCAAAGATACCGACCGACTTGGGCTTAATGCCAGGTATGACCAGACCAGCTGCAAATCGAATGTTGAATAGCTCATCTGACGCTTGCATTAGACACGTTTATAATGCCTACAGGCAAAAACCTTCCCTCCCTCTTTACTGAGCCCAAATTTCGCCTATCGCTAGAATGGAGACGCACGAAACGCCGTGTTCTGGACGCAATTACCGCCTCTGTTTTCAAATGGAGAATATACTCAAACATGCGCCCGGACATTCCAAAGCCGAGGCGACCGGAATTTGGTATCCTTACCATCAAGCCCGCGGCTCTCAGACTACACAAACAAATGTACACCGCGTATGCGAAGGGGGACAGAAAAACGCTGGAAGACATTTGCACGGAAGGGGTGAAGGAAATTTTTCTCACCAAAATCGAGAAGAGAATTAACAATTCGGAAGCAATGGAATGGAAACTTGTCTCGTATAAAGGCAGAACGAAGCTGTGTTCTATGAAGGTTGGAGCTGTGCCTTTAGAGCTTAAGAATATCCCTGTTGGTGTTCAACAAGCTGTTGTGAGAATAAAATCGTTGCAGAGATTGACAACAGGGACCAAAATGGGAGCGAAAGGGCCTGTCGTCTGGAAGGAACCGAAGGAGAAGGTGGTCACGGAATACTTTGTCATCCAGAGACGTCTATTGGCTGGCCAATACGAGCCGTGGAAGGCTTGGGGATTTACAAAGGAGCTGGATACTGCGGCGGAGAGAAGGAAGAATGATGAGATTCTGAAAGAGGAGAGAAGGATTCTAAGTGAGCGTGAGGTGTTCACGCCTAGGTAACAAAGAGAGAGCACGTTGCCAATCCCGCCTACAGTCAGGTCGTGATCAAGCACCTGTATATATGTCGGGATGGGACATCTGTCTCAAGGAGAATACCCGACATGCCATAATGAGGCCACCTCATTTGTAGGATATACTTGTGATATACGAGGCAGGCAAGCAGAACATTTGGCTCCTGTAAATATAGCTCACTCTGCAATACATCATATTCCCGCATTCGATCTTCCCAACATCAACTTTTTGCGCTTGTTCTACACCAATTTCGAGCATAGGCTATGTTTGTGATCCCTGCATCGAAGAGATCGATCCTCCTCATTTCCACATACGGAAGTGGACTGCCCAGTCCCGGGATGAAAAACAGCATTGGTTCCCTGGCATTGAATCAAGACTTACAAAAACGCTTAAGTCGTTGAGCACAAGAGTACAGAGCAGAAAGACTTGATCAAAGACCCATACTGCCAGCCTCACAACTTCGGATCAAGGCCAGAGCGTGTCTTCCTAGTTCCCACCCAGAACGCATCGGCACAGCAGCTCTCGCAGAATTCGATCATCTGTTGCTCTCGATCCTATCTTGCCCAATCAAAAATGGTCATGGTAAATACTGAAACGTCTCAGGCTCGAACCGAAATTCAGAGCCTTTTCCTGGTGGTGGTTGTTGGATGAGCATTGATAGTAATTGAATGGGTGAGGGCGAAGTAGTCATTAGCATCGTCTGTGCTCCGATTGATATCACAGCCACGACTGAGGTTTGCGCAGGACAATTCGTCCAACCACACATGTACCGTATACTGGTCAGTTCTGAACAGTAGTCCTGCAACAAGTAACATTGCTGATAGTCTTGTGAAAAGATGTCGTTCGTGTAACTTGGCCTCTAGTGGGGGAGGAAACGATGAGCAATCCGTAGACAAGTATTTCTGTATCATCAAGGCTACTGTCGTTTAGCCTACAAACTCGTGTAACGCTAATTTATACCATCGGCATCAATCTTCTTAGTGAATCCTCCTGATTACTTCTGGTCTCTTCATCTCCCTTAATGGACGGTCGGCGACCACATGCAACGTTAATGCCCTTTCTTTCGCCTAAAAACGATTTTGATCGATTATGTCCTTTACGCTGGCGGTGCTGCTGCTGGTGGTCCGGTTCCTGTGCCTTGCTGACTTGGCAATGGTGGGAGGAAGAGTGGCATATATGACTAGCAATAGTTAAACCGCGATGTCATGAAACAGCACGAAACGATATCACGAAACACTTACGACGGCGAGTGACATGACTGCGCTATTGATTAGCGGTTGAACAATCTCAATGGCCAGAGTTCAGCTTACAGCCCATCAAAACGGTGAAGTATCCGGGTGTTGGAGACTTCGCTCTCTTGGCGGGAGTTTCAGCAAGCCAAGACTGTATAGCGAAGACTAGAGCTGTCCTGGGGTGGCAGTTAGCCCTATCACGACAAAACCTTGAGCGTCGTAAAAGTGGTCATACCATCCAAGCATCCTTTGGAAAGTCGAAGTTAGTGCCCCCGGAACCATCAGAATATCCGCACTTGACAACTCACTTGCTTCGAGTGACTATCTGGACGGGGATCAGTAACTCGTGACAGAAAAGGAGTCCATAATCTAACTCACCGCTACCATGGGCATAGTACTGGCCATGGTTCCTAGCGAATAATCTCGTCAGCCCTCAATGCATTCATGATGAGCTGCCGCCGTGGCGATGCGTACCCGCCATATCTGTCTGTTCCTTGTCTGCTGGGGGTTCCACGTAGGGGATGGCTGGAGGTCGGGTTAGGGCCACTGAAGTTCCAGTGGTGTGACAGACGACACGTACAGAGATCCGCCCTTCGCATGTCCTTCTTAGAAGCCATTTGGTACCGGCTTGATGCGATGTCGATGGATGGTGGTGGTTGCACGTCTCGAGAGATCCCGCGTTAGCCAGATCGGTCCTCGTAGAGTCGTAGTGGTAAACGTTTGTTTGCCCGAGCGCGGGTGGGCGCGATGATTTGCAAGCTAGACCAGGAACAACGATATTCGGATGTGGGATCCAGGGCGCAGCTTATGTCACCAACCACCAGCAGCTGGAGACTGAAGATGGATAACGGTTGAGGAGCAGCGTTATTTGAGGGGCCTCAGGAGGACACGCCCACGACGCCCACGACGCCCACGACGCCCAACCAATCCTGGCCCCGTTTCTTTGTTCCTAAGGTTTGTTTCTTCTAGCTCGAACGAGACTCGCAGCCCCCCCAGTGGCGATGGGCATTGGCACAGCTCACTGGCACGGAGCCGGGGGCTTTATCGACAGGATTGAAGATATCCGACAGCCGAGCAGCGGGACGGGCTTTTGCATTACTGTCTAGCCCCGTACCTAGTTCCCAGTACCCTGTCGATGCATCCACCTCGAACCCGTATCTGACAATATACTACTCCGACTACTGCTGCAGCCGGGGCGCGAATGCTCATTGTCCTCCCGCTGAGTCTCGCGCAACGTGCCGTGAACTATTGTCCCAGTCACACCATCGACCACTGCACTGCATTCGATTGACGAGTGTGAATGTCCAGCATACGCTACCAAGCATCGCTTTTCCCACACAAACGACGTCTATCATGCCACTCCCGACCTAGGTGATGACTTCCAATCCCACACTGGGGATACAACCTCCTCCTCAGCAGCGGCCGCAGCCGAATGCGACGTCGCACTTGCGGGCCTCCAGCCAGGCCAGCAGAGCCAATGTCAGCAGCGCGCGAAATCCGGGCCTATCCGTTGATCCTCTCGGGGGACAAAGAGGCGTGGGATCAAGCGATAATGGGAGCGGGAGGCCATCGCCGGCGACGTCTAACATTGACTCGCCCAATCGCTCAGCAAACGGCGCAAGAGGGGGAAGACAGCAGCAGCAGCCAAACACCACCGAGGCTCCCAATTCGCACGGAACAGCAAGCGAGCGACCGCCAGTCGCGCAGATAGGCTTTCCCCCAAGACCTGGTTTGAACGCTCCGCAAAGAGAACAGCCGCCATCTTCAGCTGTACTTGGGCCCATAATCACGTCCAAGTCCACGGTGAAGTCGGCGTCGTTTGAGCCCCCCGCGGTGTCGCTTCTATATCCGGGAGGCAGTATGTGTTCCTGGCCGAATAAACCCGATGGGACGCAAGGCTAACTTGGGACAACAGAATCAGCCGACTACTACCCATGGGATGGCAGTCACATTGAGGACAGTCTCACGGAGCAGACCGTTAAGTCTGGCTTTCAGAATAAGCCACCCGTCGCAAACGAGACGAATACTGCCCGGCCCGGCCTATGGATGTATTTCAAAAACAAACCCGGGCTAAATACACTCTCTTCGCTGTTTGTGACTGTCCTCGAGAAAAGACAAACACTGGGTCGTCTCACAGGGCCTTCGACGTTCAAACCGCCACCTCGAGTTACCCTTACAAATACCAAGCGAGAGGCATGGCTGACAGAACTTGCAAATCCTGCTTTTCCTTTACGCCGGCTCAACCGCACTATACCATATGGTATCAATGGCAAGATACTGCTAGAGCAATGCTTGGGCAAAGAGATACCAACTGCCCGAGCAGTCTGGCTGACAAAATGTATTGGCGCAAACGAGCTACGAACTCTGAAAAGGAAAGGCGTCACAGGTGCTCCCGGTATTAGTGGAGAACTCAAATGGATCCGGGAATGGACCATGCACGTTGAGCAGTTTGTGGACGCCACTATCAACAACTGTGGTGGGGAATCTTGGAAAGAAAAGATGCAGTATGTGCTGCGCCTCGTATTTCATTTGTTCTCCGAACAGCTTTTGGACCAAGAACATTACCTGGACTGGATCCTCTCAAGCTTTGAAAGCAGCAGCGCAGAACGTATGCCCATGTGGCTTGTACACATTCAACTATACTGGAATTTCCTGGTGTCAAATCGCAAGCGTGGCCGACGTTTAGCCGAAGGACTCTGCTCTCATTTAGAAGCGGGATCGACCACGGAAGATAGCGATCTGCTGTTGCCTGCGCGCCAGAGGATGGAGCTCTTTGTCTCAAACTTGGCGGTCTCTCACCGGATTTGTTTGATTCTTCCCAAGACTTGGAACCGGTACGAGGGGGTTTTGCAGTCAATAGCTAAACGCTGTACAAACCCGGCTGTTCAAGAGGCCTTGAAAACGATTGCCAAGCGCAACAACCGACTATCGAAACCTTCATGGGAGCAAGAATCCAAGTCACCCTCTTCTTCCCGCAGACAAGCTTTCGCAGCTCTCGATGTAGTGGACCTGGACTTTTCTGTGACCCACACAGCCTCACATTTGTCGGAACTTTTCGATTCTGTACAAGACGCAGTTCCCATCGTGCTGCAGTGGAGTTCTACAGTTTACAGACAGGGACCTCATCGGACGTACATTGCAGCGCGAGTCCTTCGCCGTTTCAAAGCGATGGGTGCTGATCTTGAGATGGGGGTGCTCGAATTCATCACGAACCTTCCAAAGACTTCCGTTATCCATGATTCGAAGATTGCTAGAGTGGTGGCGGAGCTTGTTCGATCTCGGCATTTTGCTGTTGGCCGGCTTCTTCACTCTATGATCGCAAGAGATCTGATAAGTGGTAGCGACCGAGACTCGCCTGTGAGTCACACACGAACTTAATTACATCTGACCTGACTGACACCGAGATAGCATGCGCAAAGGCTATTGAAGCTCGTTCTGGGCATCCCCACCTACGACCTACCTCGGCACGTTGTTGATCTTCGCCAAATCATCCTCGACAATTCAGGTCTCGAAGTTGACCAGACCAATCACGAAGACACCATGCAACTTATGCAAGATGCAATTAGTGAAGCCATGTCTGCAGCGCCCACGCTTCGCTTCGAGCTGAAAGGCAAGCTTGCTCAGCTGGACTCCATGGATCTTTCCCAAAAATTGGAAATCTCCTTGTGGGTACGCCAGGAGATGCTCAATCGTATGAACGCTGCCAAAGATGCTATGAGCTATTCACCAAGTACACAGTCCAATGAATCGTCATTTAATTGGGCCTTCTACGTAGCGCGAGATCTGCTAGAGCGCCTGGAGGATTTCTCTATCCTTGCTGATGTCGTTGGAATCTGTCTTCTCCACGACCATGTCGAGGTCCTCACTTCTGTCACGGATACAATATGCCACAACAGTCGTTGTTTCGCCACGATCGGGGCATTAAAGCCTCTATCTACCCAAGTGGTTGAGCGCTATCAAACTCTTCGAACCGAAATGCTTCTGGAAAGGTCGTTTTTGCAATCACTCGTCGCGCTCTGCATTTCTGTCGACGATCAAGGCAATATAATTCAACAGCTCAATTATGACATTGCCAGGTGTGACCAACGTAATGCTATGACAATATGCTCACCTGCTTCCGACAATGCGGTAGACATGCTTAGCACCACGCCGATGGAGTCTGACGAGGAGATCGAGCGAATTTTGTCCAGCGGGACCACTATGGACGAGCAAAGCATGAGCCGTGTATTCAATCGATTGACCACACGTTTGCTGGAACGGCCGACAGACTGCAATGGGCATTGTGGTGGATGGTTCTCACGTCTCAGAAGTTTTGACGAGACCAATTTCGATGGCCTAATGCGACAATGGGTAGCCTCAATTATAGGCGGTGTACCTGTGGACAGTTATCGCCGAATATTTCCCTCCCTGGTCGGATCCTCATGTTTGTCGTTGTCAACTATAATGCAAATCGCCGATGAACGTGTACAATCGACAAGTTCGGACAGCAGTATCGCTACAAGCGTCGAGGCAGCCGTCCTCTACGCACTTCTGCCATTTGACGACAAGAAGCTGCCAGCGACTATAGCGGAGGTCTATAAATACCGACTTGAGCAGAGAAAGGCCTGCCAGCAATCCTGCGACTTTATTCTGAAGCACATAGGCCGCGCCGTTGCACTGGCTGGAGGTGAAATCACCGACAACATATCTGAAGCTCTACAGCAAATGATCCTGGCGCCCGAGACGGCGTCTTTTCTTAGGGACGCTGCGGTGCATGCCGGTCAGGCGCTGTCTCGCGAAATGGATTTCCTCTTCAAGCCCAAAGTGTCTGGCACTGGTGTGCTCCGTTCGCTGCTAGTGTCTCTCTTGGATCCGACTGGCAGCCTCGGACTTTGGGCTTTGGCACCACGACAGGAGCTGGCTCAGCTTGTCCAGATTGTGGACGATCTTTCCTTGCCGTTCTGTCAAATTGAAGCGCAATATTTATTACGTGCTGGCTCGACATCAAATCGTGAGACGACTGAGAAGCTAGCAACGGTTCTCTTTGAAGCGATCTTACCCGCGCAGGACGGTGATCAACCTGTGTGGCTGGAGCTTATCAACTTCTTGGACAAGACCGTTCTTTCTAGACTTCGCACGCTTGTTGAAGGTCGGATTCTGAAGCTTGCCAGCGAGCAGCTCTTTGGCTCAAAGGCCAAAGAAGATAGCGAAAAGAATAAGGACAGCCGGTCATTGCTACGGAAGCTTCTCTGTGTTGTGGATTGCACCCTTGTAGTTGCCCCATCGCAGCCATCAGCAGAGAACGCAAATACAGTAGGTGAGACTCTGTCTTTGATCCGCGACTTTCTTGCCGCGAACCAGCTGCCGATGAGCGAGGCAGAGACCGAAGATGCCTTGCAAGTCAGACCAGTCAGCTGCGGTGCGTGTCCTTACTTCACCGCCCTTCTTCATCTTCTGGCCGTACACAAGAAAGCAGGAGTCGCAGCGAAAACAAGCAGCGCTGATTCTGCTCCGGTGCTGTCTATTCTCTTCGCTCTACTTCACCATCCCTGGCTGGAGTCCTTCCCAACAACAGCCGAGCTTGTATGTGACGTCTCCGCACAATT
This sequence comes from Venturia carpophila, assembly GCA_014858625.1. Lineage (NCBI taxonomy): Eukaryota > Fungi > Ascomycota > Dothideomycetes > Venturiales > Venturiaceae > Venturia > Venturia carpophila. Next base: position 1,921,523 of record JACTAK010000002.1, on the reverse strand, counting down.
CGCGGATGATCTCCCCGATGAGATGCGGGTCCATTTGCTCAGGAGTGAATCGCTCAAACACAAGACCGACACTCGAATAGCCTTTCTGCTGGGTCCAGTTCCGCAGACCGAAGGTTGGTTGGGACTGGTCACAACAAACTCCACTCAACCTTCGATACCTCAAGCGGGCACTACGACTCCAAATGCAGCTCGTTTCGGAGCTGGCCAACCGCAGATGGGCGGAAGAGCGCAGCTTCCGGCTCGACCCCAGCCTCCTCCACAAAGACCCGGCACTCAAGCTGGACAGCCAAAATCTTTCAATCCTCCGGTGCCCTTTCCGCTTCGGAGATGGGAATTGTTGCCTGATCAAGGTAGTACGACTGGAGGTAATGACACCTCGATCAGTCTGAGTCTTTTTGGAGCTAGGAAAGTCTAACAGACATTCGTTTTGTTTATATCGTCGTTTTGGAGTCGGTATTTCTGCATGGAGTTCTAGGAGCAGGAAGGCATTGATTAGCATTTTCATGAGGCGTCAAATTCCCATATTGCAGTACTTGGGATGTTAGTATCTGAGTTTTGGATGCATTGGATATCCTGCTGTTTGTTTACGAATGTAGGCATGGAATCGTCATGACGAGATGGATGTATCACAAGGCATGGACGTGTAAAGATGAAGGAGCGGTCGAGCTATGTAGCAACTATTGGATAGACGAATTTAGGATCGTCAGGATCATCAAGAATTCGAGTATTTACGGCTTCAATATAGAACCAAGGTACTTGACGTTGTACTTAGTGCTCTTCGCATACCAATACAACACGGCTTACGGCAACGCGAAAATACTTATCTCTGGTGAACATATCGTCTGTGCGCGGGCACTTGACCTCTGGCGCAGGAAGTGCATGAACCTTGGAACACCACAAGGTCCAATTGCAACCCAGAAGCCTTTGAGATCCCGCCATGAACACAATAAAAATCCCATACGGCACAAGACCTCAACTACGCCCCCTTCGACCTCCGCTCCAATCCGAGTGCGCCGTTCGCGCCCGTTTCTTCACACGCAACTCCCAACTCCTCCGGCTAGCTCCAGGAATACCACGCCCCCAACTCAGCTACCTAGGCAATGGGAGTCGGCGAGGGCCCTACCGCGCTGGCCAATTCCAATTATCCAGGCTGTTGACAACCGAACATAAACGCTTTTTGAAAGAGCAGGCTTGGATGGGTGGGAAATGGACCTTCTATGGCACCATTATATCTGTTCTGGGAATGACATGGTGCTTCCTATTCACTCACGAACTTGCCGAGCATGAGTTTCCTACGCCGGAGGAATGGTCACAGATCACTAGGTTCAAGTTTCACAGCGCAAAGGGATTGGAGCATCCTGAATCACATCGGCATAACATCACGGAGTGGGGAATCACGGCGAACGCGCATAAAAAACTACTGCTGCGACTGGAAGACCCAGAGACTGATGGAGGAGGGGTGGTCGAGCAAGCTAGTAGCAGTGTATCTGTTCCATTTGAAGGGCCTGTGGGGTACGATGTGTCGAGTAAGAGCTATGCTTGGAAAAGGGGATATTATGAGAGTCTCATGGGCTGGGCCAAATGCGCCGAGCACTTGGATGGCAAGGTGCAAGATGTCTCCAGACACCATATCTTCGAAAAGGAATATATGATCGGACCGTCAAACCCAAATCCCAAGCCTTGTCCTCCCTGGCGATACTCGGCTCCGCTGGAAGAAAATTGTATTCCTGCTGAAAAGCCGCCGGAAGAATTCTATCACAAGATCTTAACGACGAAGGGGTTCACGAGGAAACAACGTTTTGATGCTGCGCTTGCATGTGGAGATTGGTTTGATTTCAAGGAGGAATATGCCAAGGCTGAGGATATGATTCGATATGCTCTCGATCTTGCTGTGGAAGGCATACCTGCTGCTGCTTCTTCCATAGATTTGAGGACTGCGACACTCAAGGCAGAGGCGCCTCTGGTGACAGAGAATATACTTGCTGCTGCAACTGCTATGGCCATCCATCGAGCCCAGGCAGGGGACACGGCATCTGCTTTACCGATATTCTTGTCCACTCTTCGAGCTCGACGTGCCTCGCCTTTTGTAGCGAAGAAGCAAACCGCTAATGTAAATTCTAAAGGGGAGAAGCCTCAAACAGACTTTGGTGTCATCAAAGCCACTTTCGATCAACTCTACGAGCTCATGAAAGCTGTAGAATATCCGAAACCTCCTCCCACGGGTGATGAGCCTGCTACACGCACACCGGATAATGTATGCGAGGAAGCAGGCTTGATGTCCTATATCGGTGAAATACTATTTTCCACCTCAAATTCACAACGAGAGCTTGGTTGGTCGTGGACTAGAGATGCGCTAGACATGGCCGAGCTGGAAAGTCAGAACCCAAGGTCGACGCCTGAAGGGAGGAAGAAATGTGTCAAATGCCTCGGTGTGGCTTGCGAGAATTGGGAGCTCATGCTTGAGAAGATGAGACAAGAGGTCGCTTTTGAGAGGGCGGGATCGGCAGAGCAAAATCTCAGAAGTTGGAAATCATTGGTTGGGCTCGGCGATGGCAGTAAAACAAAGGCGAAACTGGCAGAAATGGAGCAGAGATTACAGAGCAAAGAGGAGGAGTTCACAGCTTGGCAGGCTAAGATTAGGAGGAGTCGGGTATTGGAGACCCCCGAGACGACGAAGCCGCTATGGAGCAATTGGATGATCATGATCATGTGAATCAGGCGTTTTACAAGCTCGTGATGCACTGAGGCGGTGCTCGCGGTCCCAACAACTATTCTCCGCTCTGGCAGGATTGCTGGGAGAGGTACAGTCGGACTGATATTTCGTGTCTCCATAGAAGCTTAAGATGCTTCCTGAAATGCGATCCAGGAAGTCAGATCCAATGTCAGTAAGAGTCCCCCAATTTCTAGGATTGGATGGCCAAAACGCTGGCGAGTGAGATCTCGGATTGAGAAGGACACCGCGTTGTGCGGTCAAAGGATGGAGAGATATGACGTTGGAGACACACTCGAAGGCATGCTGAAGCGTACCAGGGAGGAATACAGAATGAAGCAGACCACTCGGTGTTTCTCGAAGCCTGGCATTTACAAATTGTTTGACTTACTAATCTGTTGAGGTCATCCTGTAAAAATATCAAAGCGACTTCCAAGTGCAAAGCGACTGAAAAATCGGTTGTTTGGTAGCCGTAACGCACTGATCGCTTTCAAAGGTTTCGATGGATTCAAAGGTTTCGATGGATACAAATATTTCGATCTCGCGAATCTCATGCTTCGTTCTCAAATTTCCAGATCTAATTGCAGTCTCAAAATCTCGAAAGCACTATAGGCATACCACCACACCGAGGTTACGCAAGATGGAGGACGCAAAGGAACTTCTCTCCCATGTCCAAACTTTCTGGCTCTACGCGGGCACTTTGGCTTGCTTCATCGCACTCCTAATCTGTATTGCCTTTTCGGCGTTCAACTTCGTGGTCGGTCATCAAATGTCTCCCACTTCTTCAGGACGAGAAGAGTCCACAACTGAAACCAGATCAACAACGAACACATCGACCAGTTCGATGCTGAAACGTGCCTGGACGGAAACACAAAAAGAAGAGCACGACGAGGGATTACAGGGCGAGAAGAGAGCCAAGCGCGCTCGTGTGCAAAAGCAAGCGGAGGTAGCAGACCTGGACTGCCTGGATGATGCCCACGACTTGTCACAGCTCAAGGCTCATGAGTCTTTGCATCTGAGAATTCACGGAGCTGGGCGGACACGGCCCAGTGCCTTTGAGCAGTTGGTGTGTCCGGATAATCTCCTGGATTCCTGCCATGCTCAGCGCAAGGCATCTGCTACCAGGTCGACAGCACAATCGAGCGAGTCGGTATCAAAAAGATCGGTAACAAGCAAAACAGCATCCAGCGAGTCGACAGATGAACCAGGTCAAGGGACTCTTAAGAGTGTACTGAAGGAAGGAACGACCTATCACGAACATTGCGAAGGAGGAGCGAACATCTCCTTGGGTACAAAGAAAATTGTGCGATTTGCCTTGGAGAAAACTGTACGAATTGAGTCGGCAACAGGCAAAACGGCGTTCAGCGAGTCGGCAGACGAACCAGCTCAAGTGACTCTGAAGAGTGTTCTGAAGAGTGTACTGAAGAAAGGAACGACCTATCACGAACATTGCGAAAGCAGGGCGAACATCTCCTTGGGTACAAAGAAAACTGTGCGGTTTGCGATAAACAAGCTTGCCTGAGTGTTGGGGCGAGGTGCGAGGACTGGAAAAGGGTGGGATGATGAGGAACTGGGAGATGGGCATTGTCGATTGGATGTAACTGACCACGATTATGTGACCAAGGAAGAAGAACTGGCGCAGGAGAAACGAATCGATTACAAGGACGGTTTTTGCAGTGTCGGCATGGTAGCAGGAAGTCGATAGGATTTGAGAGCTCGATCTCAGTACTGAGGGCCTTGTGTGTTTTGTTTTTCCGGGTCTACCATAGTACTGCTGGGTCTATTGCTTTCGTTCGGCCCTTGGGGCTCAGCTAGCCTAGCTAAGTAATCGCCAAATGCTTCAACTTCAAGTCTGTATACACTTGATGTTCGTGACCTGCCATTGCCCATCACACCACCCTTGACTGTTCACTCGATTTGCTGGAATGAATCTACGAGAACCTGAATCTTGGTTGTGTATCGTGGCCTATTGTTCTAGAATGTATGACAAAAGATGCCGATAAGACTGTGTTGGTGCGTGAAAGGTCCTATAATGCTTTGTCAAGCCTCAGCAGGCACCCGTTAGTTGCTCATTATTGACTCAAAGCTGAAAGAGGCTGTGCGAAACCAAAACGATTGCTCAAACTGCTCACGTGACTGTGTTTTCGGGATTATCGTGAAGTCGAGTTCTTGGGCGATAGGTGACGCATCAAACAGATATACCGTCTTGATTTGCAAAACTGGCCAGTGCCTCGGACTCGTATTTAGTCGTGATCGTATCCATTACCCTTATCTAAGGTAGTGTGTTCTAGGTCCGAGTATATGACATGTAAAATCCACTCCCTTCGCTCTTAGGATACAATATACAACTACGAAGCCCTTGCGAGAGCGAGGCACAAGCCAGTTTCGCAAGCTACGACGGTATGAGTTCCGCATAAGAATAGTTTGATTGGATTGGAGGTGGCTGAATGGCTACTTAGCAAAAGACTTGTCCAGACTGCCCAATACCGGGCGGTATCAGTGTGCTGGATTGTAAAACGTACCATAGTATACCTTGGGCGAGTCGGGTCGGACGGAGTTTGGTATATCTGCCACATTCTTGCTCCACCTTGATCCTTCCCGCGCAACACCAGTTTCTACATCTCAGAGAAACCTCTCCAACTCTCTGCAACACACTCGCACACATCCCATATACACACATTCACCCGCTTTTGAATATTCAAAGCTGCTCCAAGCACACATCACACAGTCAAAGCTGCTCAAAGCACGTATACCACTCTCAAAGCTGCTCAAAGCACACACAGCCACAGCTTCTCAAAGCACATATACACGCAATGGCTATCGCAGCCTCCCGTCGCAACAACATGCCACAACGGGGACCACGCTCAGCGCGCGAGCTTACCATGCGCGACGCTCCCATGAGAACAGCAGCTGATCGTCGCCCAGCTGGCGGTGCCTCCAATAGCCGTCCAAAGGACCGCTCCGCCAGCAGCCTCGCACAGTTGAAGATCACCGGCTGGAGAAACCAGAACTTCAGGCACGCCGATGATGAAGACAACGGTGTTTCGAAGCTCACCAAATTCATCGAGCGCAGGGCCAATATCGCGCAAGACAAACATGCCAAGTCCAGGGGAATCAGAAAAGATACCCAAGTGCGGGCTCGAAAAGTACGTTCACCACCCCGGAGATTAAGACGTCGCGGCTATCATACCAACTTGTTCTTCCACGGCTCCGGATACTGGGATGCCATCAAACCTCAAGTCAAGCACCGGCCCCGATACACAGCGACAAATCGACCAACCGTATCATAAAATTTGCTAACCAACCCGCAGTCAAAAGTCGAAGGCGACGCACTCATCCTCTCGGTGCCGACTGAGGATGTGCGCTCCATCCTCAGCGCACAAGGATATGAATTCGGCGGGATCAACATCAGAATCGAAGTTCTCGGCGGATCAGGACCAGTCTCCTTCGGCGATCGCGACACTGCTGAACTCAGCGAAACACCAAAAATCAAGGAAAGCATCTTGGCTGCCATGAACCGACGCTACAACAGAGATACCAAGATCCTCGATCTGAGCAATATCGGACAGGACCCCGACCTGAACAACGCTGGCTTTTATGGATTGATGGAGAATTATTCATCGAAGTTTTTCCGATGCATCTTGACTGTATGCGACAGCTTTTTCAAGTCGCGAGAAGAGAAGGAGAACCTCGTCGCAGGCATCACACTCTCGAACAATGGTCTCAAAGATATCACACCAGTCATGCTACTGGCAGACTTGAGATTCTTCCCCGACCTCAACGCCATCGACCTCTCCGGCAACCAAATTTCAAAGGTGGCAGATCTCTCAAGGTGGAATTACAAACTCAAGAAGCTTGCGCATATTGTTCTCAACGGTAATCCAATTGAGACCGACTCCACAGTCGCGCGCGCCCTTGTGCAGCAATTCCCGGCACTTATCACCATCAACAATATGCCTATACCAGCTGAGCTCTACATCAAGCCTACGCCGCCAAAGGTGCTACCGCCCATCTTCGACCAAGATGGCGGCGTGGCTAATAGATTTCTCACAAATTTTTATCAAGGCTTCGACAACCAGCGGGCTGACCTTGTGCCGCACTACTACGATGCGAACTCGAAATTCTCCTTTTGTGTAAACATGAAGAGTCTGCGTGCACCTTCAGAACCCAAAGTCCTGCAGAAAGGCGAATGGAGCGCGTACACGCGCAACAGCCGAAATCTCCACATCCTCAACAACCCACACACCAAGATTCAGCGCCTTCACCGGGGCGTTGATGACATCAAGAAGGCATTCGGCGACTTCCCAGCCACAAGACACCTAGGCTACCCTGATAATTGGCTTGTCGAGTGCAGCATGATTCCAGGCGTTCCAGACTTGGTCGGCACAAAAGGGGGTGTTAACGGTCTTCGTATCCTCCTCCATGGCGAATATCAGGAAGTTGAGACGGGCAAAAACAGAAGCTTCGACCGGACATTTATCTTGGCACCTGGCCCGAATGAGGTTCGAGTAGTCAACGACATGATGACCATTCGTGGCTATGGCGGCTGTGAAGCTTTCCAGGCAGAAGCATCGGAAGCGGTGGTGCAACCGCACGTTGTCCAAGAAGCCCCGGCTCTCAGCGAGGAAGAACAGAAGAAACTTTGGGTAATCGAACTCTCCCAGATCACCGGGATGAACCTGAAGTACTCCGAAATTTGTATGGAGCAGTGCGGCTGGATACCCACCGACGCCCTGGCGAGCTTCAACGACAAGAACCAAAAGGGAGAATTGCCGGCGGAGGTATTCGCGCCGTGAAAGGAACGGGATGGGCTTGTTTACAGGATGGAATCGGAAATGGAACAAATTGATGTTGGAAGGAAAGGACTGGACCATGATCACAGCACGACTAACCAAACGACAACGCTATGCCCAAAAACCCACTTGCTATGATGAGGACGATCCCTGAGATTCCTACACTTGCATTCTGCGGGTGAAGGGACTGAATTGTATCACTTCTTAGCAAGCATTCTTCGAGTAGGATCTGGATGGCTGCAAAGTCGTGCAGGTGGTACTTGCAAGGCTGTATGGAGGACGTCAATATGGTGCAGGAAAACAGGTGGAAGCAAGGAAGCGCATCACTTTTACGACACACTTGCATATTTTTGGCAGCATTTGCAACGGCGCGATTGATTTTACATACATGGGCATCGAAGGGCGTTATGGAAACGAAAGGACGGCAAACTGTTTAGATACCCAGCTGTGCTCGACAAATGGCACTGGCACTGGCACAAGCGAAGTTCTCGTGGTGGATGGAAGCTGATAGTCACACGCAAAAACTCAATTCTGCTCGAAATGGAAGCAGAATTTATTTTCAGAAATTTGTTCCTATTATGCAACTTTGAACTTTGGAGGCGGTCTTGAACTGATATCGCCAGCATCGTTTTATCTGTAAGTGGAAGATCGAGGCAAGCTGTGTGGTGTTGGTCATCTAGAACCCTGCACCAGTAACCTCGGATGACCACACATGTAGGCCTTCCCGCTTCACTTCATGTCTGAGCCAACCTCTTCATCCGCTCGCATGCGATCTGAGGGGATGCGCTGGTGGTCGAAATCTTTTCACAACAGGATAAGATGGCCTCCTTGAAGCCGATTCACGCAGTATGTCCATTCCCGGCTGTTCAACGCGCTTTCCATCTAATCATTGTCGTCGGCACAGCGGCTTTTGGACTCGAGTGAATATGCTGACAGGATCCAAAGGCTGCCATTGAGCGATTGCGAAGATATGTCCCACCTCCAACACATTACTACTCTCTGCCCGTGAGCAGGAGAGCGGCTGTTCTGATTCTACTCTACGCGGATGCGGCGGGGAAATTGAGGGTCGTTCTGACCATGAGGGCGACGACGCTCAGTTCTTGTACAGAGACAACCCCCAACGCCCCTCCATCGTATACATTCTCATGGTGAAATGCAACAGATGCTGGACAAGCAGCGCTTCCAGGAGGCAAGTCAGACGACCTCACCGAGACGCCCTTCCAAACTGCCCGCCGCGAAGCCTTTGAAGAGATCGGATTGCCGCTATCAGACGATCAGCTGCCGAAGCCTTTTCGCATCGAACATCTCTGCCAACTGCCGACGAATCTGGCGAGGACGGAGTTGGGCGTCCGTCCCTGCGTGGCTTTCCTATCGCCTCACCCGGACTGGCCCAGGGACAAACCTGTTCCGAATGTCGAAGAGACGTTGATTCCTAGACTGGATGCCAGAGAAGTCGCAGCTGTCTTCACGGCACCACTCCATGACTTCCTGAAAGAGAAACTGAAGAGCGATACGGATGAGGAACGGTGGTACGACGGCTCCTGGATAGAATGGAACGATACCCGTTGGCGCTTTCACAGTTTCTATGTCCCGGTCGCTGGACAGAGGGTTGCTTGGGCGGCGCCCACGTCCAGCTCTTCGCCTGCTGTTGGGAGCACGAGTCTGCCCTACAGAGATATCCCGAGGTCTGCGAGGGCGGCGGCGAAAGAGGCCGAGAAGACAACAAAGAGGTTCAGGGTGTTTGGCATGACTGGGAGGATCATGGTTGATGCTGCGACAGTGGCTTATGGGGAGGCTCCGGAGTTTGAACGGACGCCACATCTAGGTGATGAGGATATGATTGGCGCGATGTTGAAAGAGGGAAGGTTGGGACCACTGCTGAGGAAGAGGCCGGGAGATCATGAGGATGGGGATGCGGCTGCGGCTGCGAAGATATGATACATATGGAGTGAATGAATGAAAGATATGGTAACCGAGTTTATGGTGCTTAGGTTGGCCGAGTTTATGGTGCTTAGGTTGGCAGCAAGAAAGACATGGCATTGTGAATTGATGTTGGACTTGGAGATCATTCCAGCATCTCTTTGATCAACCCTATTTCGAAGTGGTCACTCAAGTCGAAATTGATTTCGAATGGCAACACTTGGCTAGCCATGTGAGGAGAGATGGGAAGGATGAGGTGATTGAGGAGACGCATGGTTGGATCTGTCGGGCATCAATTCTTGCTTAGGCGTGACGAATGTCAAGATGGTTTTTCCCTCTCCTAATCACGATCAACACATCGATGGTATTCATTTTCACGACAAGTGCTGCTGGGTAAGTTCCGCCTTATCAGCGTCCGCCTTCACGATCGCAATTTGATGGGCTGGTGAAGCGTCGCGTCCAACCAACATCACCACTTCTATACGCTTCACCTATCGGTATTATTATAGCTACCCAGGGCAGTCTTTACTTCATAAACTCAAGACTGCCGCCACAGCGTAAGCCAATGAGTGAAGGAGCATTTCAATCTCTACCTTTTTGCTCTCCGTGTAGGACACCAAGGGTAGCAGACCATTCCAACAGAGCTGCAGAACACAGGTGCTTCGAGCGAGAGCTCCCTACAAGAACTATCTAGTCGTCACATCTCCCCTGCCATGGATAGGAATTGTAGTAAAAGATCTTATGAAAGCCGGCATGGTGCTCTGGATGCCGGACCGCCGGTCGCTCCGGGCGAGGCTGGACCGACGGGAAAGAAATTGAAACAGGAGAAGCCTGCGGCGTGGTGGATCTGACGGCTGATGATGTCGACGAGATTTCTCGTGCGCACATTGCTCCTGCGAAATTTCAAGACGACCATGGGGGGGGGGGGGGGGGGACGCGAACTACTCGGAACGAGAGCGGCTTTGGGGACCACGACCCGTATCACAGCACTCAACACACTTGCCAGCAGCTGGGAACCGACAAAGGGGTGCGGAGAAGGCTCTCTGAGGGGCGCTTGGCTGCTGTCCAGCGTGAGGAAGAAGCTCTTTATGTATCGGCCCTGTGGCTTCGTTGATCCAGTACCACCCAAGCCTCCAAGCACAAGACATTACCCTACCACTTGAGCTTCCCACCTGAGAAACGATATCAATACACATTTGGCAATCTCAAGAGACGACACCACCGGAAATTAACAATCTCGAGTATTCGATTGGCAGCGTTGCTTTGGACTTGGGTGTCGTTGAAAGGCAGTGTGCGGCACTCTCGAGGAGTCTCACATTTTGGTGTCTTCATCGTTGATATACTGGACTTGAGTGGCTTGACGGACTGATGGCCCCACCTGCAAACCGTTTGTCGTCAATGGTATCCTACAAAAGCAAGGTGGACGCAGGGAACGGCTACTTGCTTGCCTGATGAGTTTGGCAACAGTGCATTGCAGTTCACTTTCGCATCGGAATCGTCGATTTGATCTCCGGCGTTGTATGGTTCTCCCGCTTTATCCTTCCCTGATATCACCGCTTGGTGCGCAGGTAGCGCCTATGCGGATCTCAGCAATTTCCAACACTTTGCTTTTACTCCCCCAAAGCACTCGCATCGGGGAGTGGGATATCTATCATGTTTCTTCCCGCCACTATCTTGACAATTAGGGCCGCGCAGTGAGTTATGTAACCGATGGCACATGCAGTCTGGACTCTAAATACCGTAGCGTTTGAATCATCTACTACAACACCGAGGTGGATACGCAGACCACAAATATGGTGAGGGTGTCGTTTTCCTCAACTCAACTTCACTCGAGTTCGGACCAAGCTCTTGCTCCCACGGTGCCGAAGAACAGCAATCTTCTTTGCGAGCATCGAGAAGTTTCGAGATCGCATCTCCCTCTTTCTCTCACGCTGTTATCCTCCCCACCTCCCTTTTTTTCCGCCGTCAACGTCATGTAGCCAATCAGATCCTCAATTCGCCCAAGGTATGCTAACGTCATGGAAATCCGCGATGCTCCCATCATCGCTCTCCGCGGCCTTGTTCGAAGCGGCTTGTGACGAACTTTCTGGGGATCTACTGTGTAGGATCAAGTGTGGTGATCAACCTTACATGCAGTGGTGATTACGTCCATCCCACGAGGGATCAGACATAGCAACCTCGTCTGGTCACAACGGTCATGCGAGAGGGACAAGCAACATCCCACCTTCCGCCTCGCTTTCCCACCCGCACCATTGGGATCGAAGCTACGGTGGTAATGTTCATCGCAAAGCAATAGCAGAGCCATTATAGCTGATCCAATCTCTTTTGTTGTTCAAGACGTCATCGTCAAATCCAATGCCAATTTCCTTTCCCAACGTTTGATCGCTATCTTGACTTGTTCAGATTGGGTTCGCTCTCAGAGTTTCCAATGGACTTTCCCAGTACGAAGATCTTCCGGCAGCAAGTCGAGGCGATGCTTGATAGATTTCGGCCAGGTACATGATTCTGGGACTGGGTGGTCGTTTCCCGTTGATTCACCGGCATGTCCCTGTCAGAGATTAGGGCATGGGCTTCGGAGACCCGGTTTCTGGGATACATCCTGTGCTGAACAGAGGCTACCGCAGTATGATGAAGGAGGCTTTCTCGGTTGAATGTTTTTTGCAGGACGTTTTTTGTCATCTTTTGGGGTGGTTGAAACTTGCGGAGGCTGTACCTTGGAATCTAGATCCACAGTCCGAGCTGTCGGGGAGGTTGGACCGCAAGTTTGCAGGTTTCTAAAGACGTTGATCGCTTGAGAAGACGCGTATGTTGTGGAGAGGCTTGGAGCGGCATGTTCGGAGGCTGGAGGCCATGCATTTTGTGAGCCAGTCACGGCGTGAGAAATGCAGGAGCCTGGTGTGGGAATCGGAGATTCAGAGTTTTTTCACTCGTTCCTTGGACCGTTGGACGGATTTTTTCTTGTCTTATAGGCGCCCCTTGCCCATAGTCAGGCTCTCGGTAGATAGCCCGAATGAAAATCCACTCAAACAATCTGCGTAACTAAGCTACGGATACGGACTTAGTCTCGTGTAAGCGAAAGTTGAATTGAAGCCTTTTACGATGAGGCGATCCGATATCCTCTCATCTTGGGCGAGCACTTTCCGTTTCAAGCTGAGGATCGCTTCGCGGCTATTCTTTGATTGTTCAGACAAGGCATGGGAGTGAGGGAGGGGATAAGGTAGCGTCGATAGATGAGGCGGATCGATCAACACACCAACCCTGAGGCCCATCACAGTCTGTGGTCCTGCAACGGCCAGTTCTCTGGATCGAGATCCCAGAAGACGAACGCAGCACGGTTCTCCGTCCCAGGTCAAAATCCCACGGGCTCTCTGACCGGATCAGCTCAGCACCGTGTGCCCAATGAATTCGTCAACACAAAACACCAGTCCCAAGACGATACACGTTCAAACCTAAAAATGAACCGAGAGCAGATGGCCGGCTCGCAAGGCGAGATTCGGATCAGGCATGAGTGACTGGAGCCTGGCTGAGCTGCGGTTCTTTCGACTTTCGTCATGGATTTCTTCCTTTTTGGTGCTTTCCCGTGCATTAGATCTCCTCTGCTGCAATCTACTTGTATTCGCGGGCCGTACCCTGCACCTGCTTGATCTCCATCTTTCCTACTCCGGTATTGTCATGCTTCATTATTTTCCCAGATTCTCCATCGTGTTTGGGGTGTCGCTCTCGTTCTTGCCGAGATGCCGCACGTTCAGGCTTTCGGGTGGTCTCACGCGGTGGATGGCAGTGGATGGCAGTGGATGGCAGTGGATGGGAGAGAAGGAGAGAAGCAGAGAAGCGTGGACTGCCTCTGTCTCACACAAGCATGTCGCCCTCTCTCTCAAGCGGTTCCGGCAGTCTGGCAACCGAAGCCAGAGGTCACAAGCCACTCGTGCCGGCGCATTCACAATTTCACATTCACACATTCGCACATTCGCACATTCACAGCAGCTCCCGCGCGGCTTCCCTCCAGCCAATCGCTCCTGGCTCCCCGGTTTGGGTTGGTCAGAGATCTGGAGTCGAGCACCGCGATCGCGGAACCAAGGGCTCCCATCTCACACACTGGCCGCCATCTGTCGCGATTGTCCCTTCAATAACACTTGTAACATGAGTTTGCGATGCTGGGCTGAGACGTTGGTCCGACTCATGAGCGGGCGATTTCCACCTCCGCACGCTGGCACAAGCCGTCGTGAAGCTGCTTTGGGAGGCCGAGCATAGTCATACCAGTCGGACGGACGGACTCGCAGTCAGTTCCTTTTGGACAAACATGGATCCTTTCCGCATCGGTTTGGAGGTCGCCTGATGCGTTTGAAACAAGAGCGGGCCGTCGATCTCTGCCCCCAGCCACGCTCACGCTTTGTTTGGGTGCGACATTTTTCAGCAGATAATGAGGTTTAGCAGGTCTCATTGAGGGCGCTTTGCGCGGCCAAGCACGAGAATACTGGGGAGGGCGAATGTGGGAACTCGTCACCGTGGCCAGCACGAGAGATGCCATCTGTTCCTCATCTCTGTACGAGGTGCTGGCACAAGGCAGGCAGGCAAGCAGGCAGGCAGGCAAGCAGGCAGGCAGGCAAGCAGGCAAGCAGGCAGGCAGGCAAGCAGGCAAGCAGGCAAGCGGGCAGGCAAGCGGGCAGGCAAGCAGGCAGGCATACAGGCTTACAGGGATGGTGGGAGCTCAATCGACTGGGGTTGGAGAGGCGTCGTTACTGGTCCGTCGATGCTATGGCACGAGCCGAAGCCGTCGGGAGTACGCGGCATTACTCGTCGCACTGCTATTTTCTCGTGCAAGCCTTGTGTGGAAGGGGATGACGGTCGCTGTGGATAGAATTGACAGATTCTATCTCTAGATGGAAGCTCGTGTGTCGCTGCTCGCTCCATCAAGCCGCTTCCCCTTCCGCTTCCCCTTCCGCTTCCCACAGACTGGCACACACTTCTCAACCCACAGCCGGGCCATCAAAGCGCAGCTCGCGCCATGGCGGCAAGTCTCGCCCTGTTCCTGTTGGACACATCTGTTGGACACATCTGTTGGACCTCACAGCGGGGTGGGTAGGCCAGAGATACGAGCAGCAACTCTATCGATTGCCCCTCTGCCCATCCCCCACAGCCCATGCCATCTCACTGACCCCGAAGACATGTTTCCTGCTCTGTCAAACGTCGGCTGCTCAGTGGCCCAGAAGGCTCGCTGCAGGCTGGGCCAAGGCTTGCGAGGCGATGGGATCATGGGAAGGGTGTGATGCCGACAGTCTGGGGCTGCATTGGTACCCAACCGAGAGGCCTCTAGGCTCTAGCCCGTCTGGGGCGCCGAATGGAAAGGTGGTGATTCCATGCATGGCAGGCTTTGCGGTCTCGTGGGATGCTCTGTACTGACTGGGCGCCGGACACTGACAGTCCTACCCCCTACCCCCTCCCCCTCCCCCTCCCCCTCCACAGGCGCCATCCATGCTCGCCGTGTCTGAGCCCCCAGTGGCCCCCACCCCGTCCGAGCCTGCGCTCTTCATCAGCTTCTGATTAAAACAAGCAAGCATCCCGCTGCCTCCCCAAGACGACCTCAGCTTGCTCCTCCCTCCCCTCTGTAACTCTTCAGAAGCATCATCGCTGCCGGTCGACTGCCCGTCTGCCCCCCCCATTTCCGCGCGCTCTCCCGACATCTGGCCCGCATTATTCCTTACCAGGCCGAGGCTTAGTAACGCGCCGCTATAGCCCTCCCGACAGAATCCGTTTGCTTTCCCCGGCGGCACAGGCAGGTTTTGGCGAAGAAACCCCGTTCAGTGCTTCTCACCGCTATATTACTCACTCCGCTTTGGTGACCTTGCAAAGGTCTCAAAAACATGGCATTTCCAGACTTCCAGCACCCCTCCGCCCAACTCTCAATCTCAATCGACCGGAAGCCCTCGACGTTTTCGCACTTCGACGACCAAGACATTTCTGACGATCTGCTGCTGGAGTCCGACATGATCTCGCCAACCTCCACCGACGATCGGAGGGACTCTTTTGGCAACAGTACCGCTGCCGTCTTCTCCCCGCAGAGCAACGTTTGGGAAGATCACTACACCACCGCTACCATGACTGAACGACCCCAATCACATTTCCAGTCCGCAAACCCCTTCCACAACAACAACCCGTTCTTGCAGCAAGAGCCCTCAGCCTTTGGCCAACATAACCCGCAATGGCCGGGCATGTTCGACCAGCCTACCGACTCGCGGAATCCGGTTGGCCCAGCTGTTTTCGAGCCCTTCACCACTGACTTCGACGGACCTCAGTCATCAGGTTTCCCTCATGCTGCACCTACGGTTGCAGCGTTCGGCGGTGTACGGCCGCAATCAGTATTCCCTCCAGTTGCAACCCCTGTGTCGATGCCAACGTCACCGCATATCGGCAAGGACTGGATGGCCATGGCCGAGCAACAAACGGACTCCCGACCATACCCCAAGCGCATGCGTCAAAACTCCCCTCCCCGACCGTACTCTCCTTTCCCTAGAAGAGACGGTGGCATCAGAAAGAAGAACGCCAAGTTCAACATACCACCCGAGCGGACCCTGGAGACCGTTGACCAACTCATCGCCAGCTCGACCAACGATGATGAGATCAAGGAGCTCAAACAACAAAAGCGTCTGCTAAGAAACAGACAAGCCGCGTATGACTCCACCCTCCCGGACGATATTGGTTTACTGGTTCTCCACTGGCCAACCTCGTCTACTGTTTTGGTTCATTAGATCCCCTTGCTAACCTCTCCGCAGTCTTGATTCTCGGCAACGCAAGAAGCAAAGAGCCGAAGAGCTCGAGGAGGAGAACAAAAAGTGGACGAACCAGATATGTCTGCTTGAAGAGGAGATCCAGAAGCTCCACGTGCAGAACGATCATCACTTGCACGAGAAAGACCAGCTCATGCTCGAGCGAGCTCAGTTCCAAGAACAGATCCAAGACCTGACCGAGGAGAAGGTGATGATGCTTGAGAGACACACCAACGAAACTGGTGACCTCCGCGCCAAGATTGCTGTCCTCACGGAACAACTCGAGCTCGCTGCCAGTGCCATGCCTGAGCGGTCAAGCTCTGGCGAGTACAGCGACTTCACCAACGAGATGAACGGACTCAACGTGCACCCCAACGACTGGGACTTCCTTGTCAACGACTATGTCATGGAATCCGAACTCACTGACCAGAAGCCGCAAGAAAACGCGCTCACCCTGGCACCAAAGAAGAGGGACTCTCTCCTCGAAGAGGAGCAGCCTGCCGCCTCGGGCTTGCTCATGCTTCTACTCTTGTGCGGAGCCTGGGTTGCTAGCAAGACTTCTGGATCATCAATGCCCACCATGCCCACCATGTCTGACGACGTTCGCGCCGCTTCTGCTGTTGTCCTCGAGAGTGTCATGAAAGACGCAGGTGTCTCTGACCCTTCCCGAGCATTCTCTGGTCTGAGCAACCCATCACCGTTGGGAGCTGCTCGGCAACTGCCCTTCCACATGGCCGACACGAATTCGCGGAACAACCGACTGGATGCTGTCCACAGCAAACTCATCGCACCAAGCAAAGCTCAAGAAGCGGATGCTGCCTTTTCCATGTCCGTCAGCCAGTATGACAGCCTTACTCAAGACTTCAAGCGACCGTCGTATAGCAGCTCGAGCGACGATGAAGCCATTACCCCTAGTACCAGCACTTCCAGCCACCGTCGCAATCTCGCCGATACTCTCAAAGCCATGCGCGACGATGCCAAAGGTGAATCCACGTCCAATGTCTACACACGAAGCCTACTTTGGGACCGCATTCCAAGCGACATCGTACAACAATTCAAGCAAATCGTTGACGCGAGTGTCTCCTCTTCTGGCGAAGGAGGAGGTGGCAGCGGCGACGACTAAACGAATCCTCTTATCATCTTTCCTTTGTCCGTGATTTGTTTCTCCCATATCACCCATCGTCATGATCACGATCAACGAGCGAAAATGACCATGATGATCAGAAACGAACCACCGATTCACGGTCAACACCAATTTGTATCTAGTGTCTGAAGCGTGCTCCTGGCTTTTTGTTTTGGATTTCTTCTCAAATTTGACAGTATCTAGCGAGTGATAGCGAGCGATTTGGGCATTTTTGAACTTTCTTCTCTTCTTCTGTTGTCACCATTTGCATTGCGAAGGGGGTTCTCTGGTAAACAATTTTTCCTTGGCTCTCACATGGGATAGCATGTGGGAATCACGATAACGACGGAAACGATACCCATGGGCAAGAGGAGGTATCATACACAAACTGTTGAATACTCATCACAGCATTTTGGGATGGCTTGGGCGGAAGGACACACTCTATTTCTCTGCTGTTTCACTTCCTTTGCGTCTACCAACCTTTCCCATCACGGACCCTCAATTTCTTTTGTCACAGCGGATCTCTCGATGTAGTCGGCTCACCAGCAAGCTATCTCTTCACTTTGTTGTGGTACTACACTTTCGGGATTTGATTATTGTCTGGAGAAGGCACCTTTGTTGTTTTACCTTTATTAAAGGTATGGATGGAGGGTTATTGCATAATGTATCTACAGACTAAAGTAGACATAAAGTCGGTTGGATACTATTGTTGCTTTACTTTCCAGGTCAAGAGATGGAAGCGATCGCGACTCGTACGATGCCTCTCCCTCTACCACGCGTTTGCGCAGAACGATTTTCTCACTTGCGCTGTCCGAGCGATACTGCCTGCCTCGAGATTTACCCCTGTAGCATGAAGAGAGATCCCATCTCTGCCAGACCGTCTCTCTGAACGCTACTCGAGACAGAGCCCCATCCGTCGGTCGGTCTTGGTTTTTCATCCACTCTTCGCCTGCACCCCTCCCCTCCCCTCCCCACTCTTTCCCTCCCGCCCGTCGCGCGCGGAATCCACAAACAAT
This sequence comes from Venturia carpophila, assembly GCA_014858625.1. NCBI lineage: Eukaryota > Fungi > Ascomycota > Dothideomycetes > Venturiales > Venturiaceae > Venturia > Venturia carpophila. The sequence goes on along the minus strand of JACTAK010000002.1, from coordinate 1,903,197 downwards.
TGTGGCCCCTTGTTGAAGCTACGACGTGTGCACACCGCGCGAGTGCGGGCCGGCCGGGGGGACGAGGTGGGAGAGGCCATGGGTGTACCGATGCAGTGGGTGGGTGGGTGGATGGGAGGGAAGAGTCACCGGTGTGGTTTTTTATGGTGAGTTTCCCCCCCCCCCCTTCTTCTCACATCTTTTGGTGGTGTTTGATGTTGGGTTGGATAGATGTATGTTTTTGCTTTGATCGTTGGGCCAGGAGGGAGGGAGGGAGGGAGTAGTCATCATCGTCTCGATTCATTGTGAATGGGTTGGAGACGAGGGAGGTCTCAGCTCATTCGTCGTGAGAAAGAGACGATCTCGTGCCCTCGAAGTAGGATAAGTTGGGGTTTTTCTTTTTCTTTCTTTTTTTCCTTTTTTTTTCAAACAACCTCATGCAGAGTAAAAGACCTCATCACATTGGCTTGTCTTGATTCGGCCGTAACCCATGAAGAAGATAGCTTGATGTGATTTTGTTGGAAACAAATGGTTCCACTCATCTCACCACTTCGAAACTATCACCGCTCCATCAGGCCACATGAATCACCACCATCTCCAACCCGGCGTACAGGATCCGGCGGAAGGATCTTCCCTCCCTTCCTCCTAGACACCTCATACATGAAGTCCCAAAGAGCCGATAAACCTAGTCCAGAAGGAACAGCGAATAATTTTTTATTCCCTACCTACATAGACAGCGCAAGATCAAGTCTGACTCACGAGCGCGTCTTTTGCAGAGAGTGGTTCAATAACCGCCGACGTCCCAACCCGAAATCAACCGTGCAATCGAAGAAGTGTCGGTCCGGGAAATACCCCCTAAAGTGGCAGTTTTATTTTCCAAAAGCGGCCTGACCGAAGGTACTGAGTCCATCACTTCGAGTTCATCGGTCCTCCGTATTTATCTTTGTATATCCTAGAATGGAACAAGTCAGCCAGCGAACGATTGACCTGCCTCAGTAGTAAAAGAAGTGGAGATCGAGGGATCCTGATAGGCCTAAGGCTTCAGGCTAGTGGAGAGTCCTTTGTTGACGGAAATGGATCCTTCCCGAAAGGCGGGAACGAAGAGCGGTGGGTGACTCCAACTTGGTCAATTCCGTGATCGGAGTGGCTGGAATCATTACAAAAGCCTTGCAACCAGTGAGAGAAAGGCTGTAGCAACGAATCCAACAATCTCTATTGGCCAGGCAGCCGATATTGGTAAATGTTGTAAGAGACGAAGTGGCTCCTGCTGCTTCCGCGATCAGCTCCTTAATTCGAAGTCCTCCATCCGCAGGCAAGGATGACACGAAAGCAATAATGACATTGCCATCTAGAGCCACTGTACGTTGCCAAGGTGAATGTAGTTTTGAGAGTGGATCCCAGGATAGGTCCTCCCTCAGCTTTTTCACATACCCACGTGTTATGTGAGACTTTCCTTTGGTGGGATTCAGTGAGGCCATAGGTGCGCCGCCACGTGTACCTCCTGGCAGACGAGGCCGGTAGGGAGCCCCCCTCGAGCCGAATATTTTGGCGGGTGGTCGTATAGCAGCTGGTACGTTTGTGGAGAGGGGTAGCAGTACACCAGCCTTCAAGCAAGTTTCTTTCTCTCCGGAAGAGCGCTGGCGCTGACGGTGAGTTGGTAGTGGTGTCGTTGCTTGCTGAGAGCTGCAGTTCGCTTAAGCGCAGAATGCGTTGGTGTGTTCAGAACTGGGACTTCTCATCCAACGATTCATTCTGCCAAGGATCACGATGAAACCCATCAACTAGGAGGAACTCGGGCAGAAGCAGGAACAAGACAGTGTAGATCCAAAATGCTCCGTGACGACAAAGCTACTGGATGCGAACGGCTGCCGTGTGATGCTGGTTTGTAAACGTGGATGTCCCGTGGTTGAACTCCGGACCAGCCCTCTGACGAGGATGGCGCGCCTGTTTGCGGAATCCCGGGCAGACTTGAAGAGGCAGAATGGAGGAGGTTCACGTACCACGTATTTCCTAATGTCTTGACCCCCTTTTCCTCAGCCAAGCGTAGTAATTGAGCAGCCCGGAACTGGTAGATGCTAGTCAGCCTCGCCGATCGGCGCCCAACTCGTAAGGCTGCAGGATGAGAGAGTGTTCATGCAATGCAAGCCCTCGTTGTCGAATGTATTCCCTGATGACGGTTGCAGCGTTGGATATCTCCACAGACATGGGAATTCGCGAGGTGACTCCTCTCTCTGAATGCAACATACACGTGCATCAAAGGCACGATCAAGATCAGGAGCTTGCTTACCTTGTCTTTCTTGCAGCCAAAGCCCTCGAGATAGCACCAGGCTGCCTCGTTCATAGCATCAGTATCGCCCATGTTGGCAGCTGTCTCATAATACTGTTTCGCAGCTACGGGATCCTTCTGTACACCCCAGCCGTTTCGGAAGCAATTCGCCAGCTCGAAAATCGCAAGAGTCAATTCGCCTTTAGCGGCTCCTCCTTTCTTCATTCCCGCCTGAAGCGCAAGGGCCTCGATGTCTGCACTATTCGATGCCGCGTAAGACAAGTAGGTGACTGCGCGACTCTCATCTTTGGGAATGCCCCAACCGTGTCTGGTGGCTGTTAAGTTGGCTCACTTACGGTTGTAACGATGTTTACAATAAGTTTTGTAGACCCGGGAGTAATACTGACCTGAGAGCTAAGCCATATAGAACTTGGCTAAGAGCATTGTTTGCGCCATGAGGATCTGCCAATTGACCAAACATCTCTGATGCCTTTGTAAAATCTGCAGCGCGTTAGCTCTCAAATCCTTGATTCTGCTCGCGAAAAGAACGTACCTCCAGCTTCGTGAAGATCTATAGCCGTCTGTATATTAATCTGTCATGCACTCAGCCAATGCCCAACAATATTGTGCTCCTGCTCCTACATCACCGCTCTTGTCCACTACAGGAGTATCGCTGCTTTTCTTCCCTTCCTCGGGCGTGTTGGGGTTGCTCTTTGCCAGCAAAGTCGCTCTTTTCTCCCACACGTCCTCCCCCTCTTTCCCTTCAATCTCGGGAAGATCTGCAGGTATATTCACAGAGCTCGTACTGGCAGCGCGATCTCTTGATCCCAGATGCAGCATTTCACTCAGCCTCCTCTCGCTCTTCGGCCGAACGTCCAACTTCTCATTTTGATCCCCCAATGGAGTTGCGTTAGAATGTCTTCGGAAACGGCCTAGTCGATGGCTAAGTGAGCTTTGAGGAGGACTCGCAGGAGGTCGATCGCCAGGAAAAGTGGGCGGGTCAATGATCTCTTGTGTGTTTGTAGTTGTGCGTATGAAGGTGAAAGCTGGAGGTGGAGCCAGATGCTGAGCGGATGAGGATTCGGCCTCGACCTTGTCCTTCTTTTTCAATAGGTCTTTGAGCGTCATGGCTCTTCGCTATTAGAGATGCGCTCGTCAAAGTATGTGAGCAACGGTAGAGATGAGATCGCAGGAAGAACAGCTACTTGTCCCTATGAGAAAACCTGAATATTCGTGAGAGTCGCGACGCCCGGAGAAGGCGCATTGGGATTTAGAAGCCCTCAATATATATCGTTGTCCAGTGAGATTGTCACAAGATGGCGGCCAAGTAGCTCAGCCTCCTGATCCCTCATCCGGGTATGCCCATCAGATTGTGGCTATATTTAGCTGACTTGGTTCGCAGAAAGAGCTACATATGTTCTCCTGCCTGCGTTATTGGTACAACAAAGTTGTATATGAAAGGCGAAGGATGCCAGCGTGGTTGTGAGTTTGGGTTTGAAGTTGGAGAATTTGAACAAGACAGCTGTCTGTTCAGTGATCATCTTACCATTGTCAGCACAACGAGTATGTAGTTTGTTCTCAAAAATTTTATACACCATACCGATATCGATAAGTTTAACCTCTTTCCGGCTTTCCAGAGAACATTCCTCATCGATCTTCAGTTCATGCTGTTGCTTCAACAATGAGTTATTGTCCAAGGGCAGAGTTGACGGCCTCTCGTGGTGACTGGGTGCAATTCCGGGGAAGAATTGAATCATGCATTCACGTTCAAATGGGAGTTGCGTTCATATTCATTGCTTTTAATTTTGTGTATGTGTTCTGCCTACAGTAATCCCCCTTTTCTCCATACTGCTTCCAGTTCCATTTCACTGGGCGCTTTCCAACAAGCAAAGACGCCATGCTATTCCCAGGGTATCATGCCAGCGCCAAAAGATGCAAAACCATGGACAGAGTAAAATCGAGGTAGTTGAAACACAGCTTGGTTAAAACCCTTGCTGAACTTACACGTCTGTAAAGCCAACATAGTCGTCCTGTTGACTGAAGGCGCTGTTCTCAACTTTAATTGAGTCACCGCAACTTGAAGATCGAATCAAGAGACCGTCGTCGACGTCGTCAGAATCGAGATCCATGCCACCTTCAACCTTGATCTCGCTTTCGTCAGAACTCGAAGGGCTTTTCGGTGCTGTGATAGGCTCGTTCTGCACACCGGCAAACCTCCGAAGCTGGCCCGCTCGATCAATATGAGGAAGGCGACACTTTTTATCAATGCAACGACCTAGATTAGCATAATCGGGGCATTCGAAGGAGTGTTGATTGGGACAACCAGCTCCTGCCTCGCAATAGCCCAACTTGGCGAAGGGAGTGCAGACTGGAGCATCCAGGTTCACCTTCACGTGTGGATAGCGGCAGTCGAGTTTTGTGCAGCTACCACGGACAAAGTGAATGCAGGCGGGTGTTCGATTGGGTGTAAGGTCATGCGAGAGGGCACAAGCAGATCCAGCAGGGCATATACCTTGGTGAAGAAGTGTCTTGCACACAGCAACCTTGTTGACATCGTGGGTGAATACACATTCTCGAGAACATTGACCTAAGCAAAGGTTAGTGGCCAGTCCGGAAGAGACAAGCCTGTCCACGAAATTTGATTGGGGCCAATATCGTGCGATAGGGAGGGACAAATGCGTGGTACCAGTGAGGTTAAACTTGGGGCAAAGCTCCGCAAGTTTCTTGGATTTTGCTTGCCTATCAAAATGTCAGGGATTGTTCAGGCACAGCAGTCTCGTCGACTTTTGTCTTCTGCCTCGACCACCAGATTTGGCGATGATAAACCGATCTTTCAAATCCAGGTCAAAATCGATGAATTTGGGCAGTCTTGAGTTGCAAATTTCGAGAAACACATCGATTTCGACCTGGGTTGAGAGTGTTTTGTAGGTATATTATTGATGGGCATGCGTTGACGACAGCTGTGCAGGGTATAAGGTTGTGAACAAACTTCTTGTGCTGCATGTCCAGGTAGCGATCGGAGCGGTAGAGGTTGCCGTTCTTCGTTCTGTAGAACTTGACGCTCGCGATCGTGTGTTCAGCAGGTGTCTCAGCACCCTCGTTAACGGCTGTGTCTCGTCAGCATTCGTTCCGTCGTTGTAGCATTTCACAAGACACTTACGAGTGATTCTGGTGAGTTTGCTTCCTTTCGCGTCCAATTCGAAAACGATGTCGTTGATTCGAATTTGACGTGGTTGAGAGGGCGCTGACGCGGCGTTTGTCACTGGAGTGTTCAGATTGCGAGAGTGTAACCCTCCAGGTTCGGGTCTTGCAACGAGTCCTCGACCTCGTGGTGCTTGCCGTGCATCTTGACGTCCTCTGCCCCGTGGCGCTGGATATGGTTGGAAGCCAGGTTTGAAGGCGCCGCGGCCACGAGAAGCGTCGAAGCCTGGGGCTCTGAAAGGACGATTCTCCATGTGAGGTTCGCGTATGAGTGCTCAGGAGTTGTTGGGAGCAGGTGTGTGTGTGTGTGTGTGACTGATGAGAAGCAATGGCTGGTTGTGGATAAGTAAGTTCAAGTTCCAGTTCCCGGTGAGATCAGTGTGACAATTTCTCGACGACGACTTGGTTTCGTGGGAGGAGTCTGTGGAGAAATCAGAGTGAAGAAGGTGGGACGGGTGGAGCGTCAGAATGGACATCGATGGAACTGAAGCGGCGACTCGGAGCAACCACCCACGTCACGTGCGATTTTGTGGTCAATTACCTTTTTCCCTGCGAGTAAAGTAGAGACCGTCTACGTACTCTCAATACCTTCATTGAAATATTCCTCGCTTCGCACAGACTCGTTCTCAATAACGCGCGTGCTTGGATCAAATCTACGCCTACCTCCTACGTGAGAGGTTGAGAGACTTCGAAAACACGACCAGGTTTGCACGCTTAGATGATTCCCGCGACCACAATATGCCGGGGCCAGTGCATGTCGACATTTTCAACCCTTGAATACGCCAATTATTGGACATAGCCAGGTCAATCCATCTCTTTCCTTCCATTGGGACTCGGGGGTATCACGAGCATCACAGTCGAAGTGAGCATCTACGACATTACCCTGGCGCAAAGGATAGAGCTTTCCTCACGTTCGAGAACATGGCTTCACTATCAAAGTCACCAGCAGCAGCAGCAGCAGCAGCAGCAGCGCAGCTCTGCCGATCAGCACAGAGATCAGTGACAGAATCAAAGACGATATCATCTCTCCCAATACGATGCCTAGCCACAGTAGCCCAAAATTCGACTCCCACCTCCAACTACAACCCTCCACCCTTCACATCCCGAGTTCCTTCAAAGAAACGAGCAGTACCCTACAAATCGCACACAAATCCAGCTCCAAATTATGGTCTGCCCTCAAGGAAGAAGTACCCAGGATGGAAACGTGGTCCTCCACTAGCCCCAATACCGACAAGCCATGAACCACGTTCGGCACCCTCAATGCCATCGCGGACAGTATTCGACAAAACGATCGATCCCTCAATAGTCTCTCTCTTACCGCTACTGAAATCGCAACCGCCATTCTACATTACTGCTCATATCCACGGAAGGCCTTATATGGTAGTCCAGGGCGACAAGATCCGGTTCCCCTTCCTTATGCAGGGAGTTGTGCCCGGAGACACGTTACGTTTGAACCGCGCAACTCTTCTGGGATCCAGAGATTACACCCTCAAAGCGGGAGACGCAACAGAAGATGCCGCTGTGAAGCCAGGGGCACAAGGAGCTGGCAACAGAGCCGAGAAACAGGCATGGCTGGATGAGAGACTGTTCACCTGTCGTGCCACCGTATTAGGAGTGGAGAGCGAGCCGATGAGGATCAAGGAGAAAACGAAGAGGAGGCAAAGGCACGTGAGGAAAATACACAGCAAACATCGATACACGGTGGTGCGTATAAGCGAGTTGACTGTAAATGATTTGGACGCATTGAAGGAAGGAAGTATTGGTGCAGGCGAGGTGTCACTATCTGAGCTTGAGGATAAACTGGATGCTTAGACTCGAGTATACGCCAGCCGTGATGCACTGTAAAACTACCAGAGGGGGTGAAACCTGGGTTAAGAAGTCTGAGGTGTACTAAGTAAGATTTAGCTACAAACTCTGAAATCATGCTGAGGAATACACTCTCTAGATCTTTCCATTGAATCTTTCTGCCAGTAATCAATTCCCAAGAGACGGTTGCCATCTCACCAATCGCCATGTCACCTCTCCTGCTGTATCCAGGTGCTTCATTCAACCCAGCCTTAGCCTATCGAATGATTGGCGCTAAGATGAAGGCATCACCAGCCTCTGTAACCAGATCCGACGAAACCGATGTGGACATTCGAGCACAGCCTGAGCTTCATCATTCATCCCTATCCTACCTATTTTCGGGCCCTGCGAATACTTCATCAACGCATAGTCTTTCTCCTTTTTCTTCCCCTTGCACTAACCAGAACATGTCACGACCGTGAAATCATACATTCCATTCTCTTAAATCTAGGCCTTCATGAAAGTCAATGACGCGGTACAGCCAGACTAATAATGCAATGATCAAAATGCACCCGCCCACCCGGTCACACGGACAGACGACGAGCGCGTTGATACCAGCCCTCTCTGTGCGTGATTTCAACCACTTCTCCTCATAAGGAGCAAGGCTCACAGCAAATCTTCAGTCGAGACAATCGGTGGGAAAACACATCTTGCTCTCATCTCATTCAGGTTTCAGGCAGAGCCCTGATCTCGGTACCACGGTGGGACCTTTCATCCACATCCCTTTCTATCTCTCTTGGATCAACTTTCTCTTTCAAGGCTAAGTCCCTCGATCTCAGATCGCCACGGATGGTTCTCCAGCGCTTTCTCATGTTTGCCATAAAAATCATTGAGATCGATTCCAGTGTAAATATGAAGAATTGCTCCAAGGCTATTAAAGGAATAACGTCAACTTCAAGGAGGAAACGTCGAGAAAATTTGGTTTCCATATAACAGTGCTCCTACAAATTTCATTACATAGGACTTGCCAGATCTTCACAAATGCAGAATTTCACTGCGTATACCAAATTTGATAAAAAGACTTGGATGTATCGCCTCTTATATCTGCCCTATTTCTTCATTGAGTTTATCGCCCTTGTACTTCCACTATGTTCCATCTAGAATTGAGGAAACTCTGTCGTTTTTCCTTTTCAAATTGCTAGAGACGTAGCCGTAGATACCAAGCGGAGGGTCCAAGCTGTCGGTTGACATGACAGTGACTTGATGACCTAGCAGAGACTCAACGCACCTTTCGCACCATCCGGCCAAGATGACAGAAATCGAGAAGGAAAGCACGTTCTCCTGTACTATCTCCCCTCCGTTGCATACCGGTATCTATATTCAAAGATGGGGCTGTAAAGCAGATACGCCTGCTGGAATTGCCGATCCCTCTCAAAGACACCTTGGTATTGTCCTTCCAAGCTCTTGCGGAGATGGTGTAGCCTCGGCGATGCTTTGAAGTTCAAATGACCCATGCGATCCGAAACGCAGGGACGTAACCGGATCACAGCTGTTTGAGTTCCAGGGGTAGCCAAAAGTGTGTGATTATCCATCTCGAATTTCTGTATCTGTACGACCAGAGCTCATATTTCAACTCTCTACAATCTCGATAGCAGCGGAATGATAGCCTCGCCATGGGATCGGGTATCTCCGCGTTCTCAGTGTCATTAGGAAGGCCCTCCCTCAGATGCCGACAGATTCGACCAGACAGAAGGATGCAATAGAAGTAGATCACACCTCTTCGAAAACATCGTCTTCGCTGCCCTCATCATCTTCCCCTCCACCTTCGCCCATGTTCTGGTCACCATCCTCATCCTCATCTTCTCCATCCTCCAACTTCAAAACAGGCGCCATTTCCTCAGCCTTGACATCTTGACCGAATTCCCTGTCAATCGCATCTTGGTAGGTATCATTCAATCCCCAGTAGTTGTTCGCCTGGCCCCCCTCCACCCGTTTGCCAATCTTTTTCATTACTTCAAACAAGTACGCCTTTGGTTGCTTGAGCTGAACCCTCATAGTGTCCATAGTATAGTATCTGTATTTGCGGAAGAGATCTGCAATCGCACTGATGAGATCGTTCTCCTCCATCCTGACAAATTTGTCTTCTTGCGATTTCTTCTTGTTTTTGGTGCCCAGGCCGGAGGTGACAATATTGCCCCTTTCACCTATCATCATGGCTGCCCTGTGGAGTTCTGCAGCTTCCTCTTGGCCGGCTAGAGTGAAAAATTTGCTTAATGCTTGGATCTTCTCTTCTTTGGCGGCTTGGAGTCGGCGGAATTCTTCGTTATCGCGAGGCGAACAGGTAAATTCTGCGTCCAGCTGGCAGAGCATTTCGGTGTGTTCTGAAATGGTCAGTACATGATGAGAGGGCACGGGAAGGGTGGGTTCTTACTAGGTATCGTTCTTGGACCTTTCTTGTATGGTTTCTCAACCTTGGCTGGGCCGCCCGTCTTTGTATCTACGCCATTATTGCGCTTGAAACCAGGCATGTTCTTTTCACTGAAAATAAAGGTGTTTTTCAGCGTCGGATCCACACCCTTCTTGACCGTTGCATCAGTCATATTCATGTCGTATTGCTTTGGTATCTGTTCCCAACCGGGAAGATTCTGATTGAATTCAAGGCGCCACTTCTCTTTCCCTTGTATGTTCCACATCTTCACATCGCCGATACGCATCTCTTCGTCCATGGGAAGATCAGCCAGTCCTGCCCAGAGCTCTCTCGGTATGCGCAATAACCATCCCTGCGGCAGGGACATGTGTCCATCTCCTCTCCAGTTAGGCCCGATTTTCGGCATGATGAGCTCCCCCGTGTCTTCAAACTCGTCGATGTCGGCCATTGAAGGTGATGGGTGGTCGGGATCCATCTTGATGTTGCTGAAGTCTTCGGGCTCCATCTTCATACCGTTGGCCATGACGATGGTGCCTGCTGGGTGTTGTTATATAAGGCGCGTGTTGTTTTTCGTGCGGAAGCGACTGTCGTGTGATTGTATCTGGTCCGAATGGAGGTGATCATGTTGTTGGCTCGGTCCTGAGTGTTTGCAGAAGAGCCTCACATGTCACATGCGGAGAAGCATGGAGCTTGGACTTCTTCGCCGCTTTCGTACTCTGCGCGAGCTTTACACCTTTAATTCCCCGTTCATACAGTCAGCATAACCATAGCCATGGCGTTAGATACGTCCCAAGTTAGTGAGAAGCTGCTCGAAATCGAGGATGGTTCTACCTCCAAGAAAGCCGCCAACTACACTGATCTCCTCACGAATATCCTGGCCAATTCGGGCAGCTCCCTCTCCGCCAATTTGATTGCCTACGTCGATTCTGTGCTTGGAGACTCACTCAATGTCGTGGCTGCACGTCCTATCCTCTCCAACTTCGTCTCCCAATTCAAAAGCATCCCAAATAACGAGATAAAGACGGAGGTGGGCAAGCACACGATCGAACTATTGGCCCCAAAGGTAGTCTCGTATGAAGAGCAGGATACAGCCCTTAAATATGTGGTAGCCGAAGCCTACGAGGAAGAGCAAGAGTACTCCGAGTCAGCCAAAATCCTCCAAAAGATCTCCCTCGACTCCTCACAGCGCACCGTTTCAGCAGACGACAAGGCGAAGTTATGGATCCGCATTGTACGCTGCTACGTCGAAGAAGATGACGCAACGAGCGCCCTTAGCTACCTCAATCGCATCAAGAACGTCATCTACGAAGTCACAGACAAAGAAACCATACTACACTTCCAACTCAATCAGGCCAAAATCTTGGACTCGCAACGATCCTTCCTGGACGCCAGTGCTGCATATCACGCCATTAGCCAAGAGACCACTGTCGATGAGGACGAACGTCTCAAAGCATTAAGCGAGGCTATGAAATGCGCCGTCCTTGCCCCAGCAGGTCCGCTCCGGGGTCGAACACTAGCCAAACTGTACAAAGATGACCGAGCAGACTCGGTCGAAGAGTTCAGCATTCTCGAGAAGATCTTCCTGGATCGTCTCTTAACACCAGAGGAGGTCACTGAGTTCCGCGAGAAATTGGCCCCACATCAACTTGCCAAAACCTCTGACGGGTCGACCGTGCTTGACAAGGCTGTCTTGGAACACAATCTGCTGGCCGCATCAAAGCTCTATAGCAATATTGGCATTGATCAATTGGGTCTCCTACTCGGCGTGGAAGGCGACAAGGCCGAAGAGTACGCCGCAAAGATGGTGGAACAGGGTCGACTGGCAGGATACATCGATCAAATCGATCGCTTCATCTTCTTCGAGGGGGAAGGAACCGGGAACAAACTGACAGCCCACAAGGACGCTGTTGTTGGCAGGGAGATGCGCAAATGGGACGCCAATGTTCAAGGTCTGGCCGAGGAAGTCGAGAAAGTCACGACGATGGTGCAGAACTCTTACCCAGACTTCTATGCCAAAACAATGGTTGTTTGAGCTTCTCCTGTGGGGAATTACATGTTAACATAGCGATGGCGTTTAGCGGAGTGAGCGATTGGGTTCAGTGGGATTCACAAACGATCAAAGATGGCAGGCGGGTTCAAGGCTACGTTTCCAAGAAAGATCCAAAGTGTTCTAGACAGGCTATACTCCAGAAGCAGTATCGAATGATACCATGTTAGGACAAGTATGGTCACATCGCGTCAGCAATCGCCAGAAAAGTGCGTGAGACATATATCCAAAAAACCTCTTTCATCGTGACATATTAAGTAACCCCCCCACACCGCCTTGCACTACAATCGTACTCCCGCCTTCTCCCAATTAAGACTAACCTAAAACCCAAAAGAATCAAGCAAGCTATTAGCATCCGGTTCTTGGAACTGAGTGGGCGGCGGTTTCTTCTTCGCCACTTCTTCCTGTCCATTCCTCTTCTCTTCCTCATCACTGTCATTCCCCTTCTCCTCAATCGCCTGTTCATGTCCCTCCCGATTCGCATGCGTCAAAAGAGGTAAATCAGCAACCACAAGACTACTCCTTCTCCTCAGCACTTTACTAGGATCAATCTCGTACCCCTCCAACGCGCTCGGCGCGCCTTGCAAATAGCTCGGGGACTTCACAGGTCCGCCCTGCAAGATCCTCGAAGATGTTGTTGTAGAGGACGGGTGCGACGGCGGTGTCAGGAACTCCCAAGTTTTGACGAGATCGAGAGCGAGGAGATCGCAACCCATACGTTCGTAGAGCCCAGCGGTGTGCAATACAAAATCCCATTCCGCACGTGGGTTCAAGGAGAGCGCCCCGCGAAGGGTTTGTAGCGATTTGTCGCGAAGTTGTTTGTATAGCACCACCAAGGCAGGGTCATCTGTGAGAAAAGACTTCGACTGCAGATTGGGTGTTTCCGTTGGTGAAACGATGTTGGTAAGAGGTGAGATGATCGCTCGCACAGCTTTATCACGTTTACCGAGCATCCATAATGCCCAAGTGGCAAGCCAGCGGTTGCCTTCTTCAGCAGCTTGTGGAAGAATCTTTTCGGTCAAAAACTCGGCGAGGACGGGGCCGTCGTCGCCTTCGTAAACCCGAGCTACTGCTATGGCGAGTTGGGTATCACCTAGCTGATTGGAGAGGATGGTTACCGCGTCTTTGAGGTTGCCACCAAGGAGGAAGAAGGCCGCAGCGTACTCTACCGGCTTCTGTCAGCGCACTACTTCTCGCATCTGACATGCGCATGACCTACCAAATCGTCTTTTGCCCATGAGGGCGTAAGCATTTTTCAAAGCAGCAGTCCGCCATCGTGGCTCATCGAAGTTGTTTGCCAGGAACTTCTGTGTGGCTCCTTGTTCGCGACTCCAAGTCGCCATCCGCCACAGACCTGTGAGCACAGCTTTCTTCTTCAGAGCAATGTAATATAAACTGCAATCAACAGGGTTCTTGTCGTCAGTCTTGGTGTATTCATTGCGACCGACATTCTCAAATTGTGCCCTCTGTGATGTCATTAGCCCAGGTACTCGATTCGCAGTGCACAACATACCAATGCACTCAGATCCGTCATCCACATGAAAGTACCGCTTGCTCTAGCATGTTTCCAAAGCATTTTCCCTTGGAAGTGGCGCGACACCAGATCCGTCAAGATGTCTTGACTGCCACTATGGAAGGCCCATACAATCTCTCGCCATGAAATTTGATCGTTGGCCGAATGTTGGCTGACCCTCAGCGCGTGCTGCCTGAAGAACAAGAGAAAGCGGCATCCATTAACGTCAATCGAGCGTCGGTGCTTTTCGACAATGCCGACACATTCGACAATGTCGACGAGATGCATCTGCTCCCTGCTGGACAGAAATGGCACTGCACGAGCCGCCAAAAGCTCATTCAGCGACGCAGCAACTTCTTCGGTAACAGTTTCCGGTTCTTCGTCAATAAAGTCTGCGTATGATGAGTGCATCTCCTTCTTCGGGTTGATCAGATAGTTTTCCTGGTCCACTTGAGAGAATTGATCTGAGGAGAAGCCCAGTAAGGTGTCTAACGGATCTCCATCGTTGTAGAATTTGAGAGTCTTCCATAGCTTGAGTAGAATGTGCTGAGCAAGCAACAACTTACCGCTCAAAATGCATTGAGCCAGAAGTTGAGGATGAAACACAGGTAGAGGACCATTCACACGACTAACAACGGTGAAGATGTCGAGTCCAGCCTTGTCGGCTGATGAGAGACGTAGATTGGGTACCAGACATTCCGAAACGTCGACATTGTGGTCCTGAAGGAAGAGCTGATTTCCAACCCCGATCACGAAGCAGCCCGTTCCGAGCCAAACAGAATCACCGATAGGGTGTGAAGTTAAGTCCCGGATGTGAAATTCTCGCAAAGGCGCCCAAGATGGGCGAGCATCAATATAGTCGTATCGAAGCTGAGCATAAATGACAACGCGATATGAGAACCCAACAGCGAGAATGGATTGGTTGTCGGGTGTTGAGAGCCAATCAAGATCTTGTATTGTATCATGGTCTTGAAACTGTTCTTCATGTTCGAGTTGCTTGCTCCTGGTGTTCCAGATCGTGAGGAGTGTCTTGTCGGAGCTGATCAGCGCTGCCTTCCTAATAGACGTCCCGCTTCCTAGAGATGGATCCTCGATCGAGGTTTCGACTGTGGAAGTCAACAGCCATTCCAGTTTTCGTTCTACATGGTCCGGTCTTGCAGTCCATGATTTCAAGACGCCGGATGTGGAGTACGATATTGCTACGTCTCTTGCAAATACGTCAAGGAATCCGGACATGACAGGCGCTGTACCGGCTGGATCCACTGGTAGGACATATGCCAGATCTTTATCGTTCCCGAGGTCAAATGTCCCAAAATCCTTCAAGACGACAGCTTCGTCCTCCGCAGAGCTGCCGCTGACTGGCAACCTAATCTCCCAGGCGAGTCCTTTCATTTCCGTGCTGATGGTAGCAAGGTGCACATGCGATTTATCTTCATGCTGCTCAGGGATACATAGGAGAGCTATTGGCTTGCCCTGCAGCGTGAAACTTCGACGAGCTACCTCTCTGGCTTTCAGATGGCGGGTGTCCCAAATCGATATACTCTCATGGTGTAGAAACGCGACAAATTTGCCTTCTTGGAGTAGCCAAACACGATGAATATGTTCTGATGTTTTTATTGCACTCCTTCTTTCTATTGTGTCTCCAAGCTTGGTATGTAAGCGCGTCCAAATGATGCTTTCGCCGTCTCCTGTTCTGGATATCAAAGCTTTACCAGTCGCCGAGCGCACAATCTTTTTGATAGCACTGGAATGACCCGTCCAGACCGTGTTGAGATTCATGCGGTGCTGCTGAGGGGCTGGGTTGAAGAGTTGATCCAAACGTGAATCATACCAATCTAATCGCCCATCAAAGTGATGCATCAAAACACAGAACCCACCCGTAGCTTCATGACAGAATGGATAGATTTGAACATTATTATCGATTCCGCTGGCCTCCAAGTTGAAATGGAGTTTCATGCCTTCGATGTGCGCAATGTTGAATATGTCTCCGTGCTTCCGAACCTTACAGCCTACGCTTTCGAGGCCCCACGCAGACATATTCCCTTCATCATCGAAGACAACGCAGACGTCTGGGCTTCTGTTTGCAATTTCAATAAGATGTGCCATGCCAAGCTCTGATTGCTCATCGCTAGATGCCTGTTGAACAAGACGTTCTGTTGCTGTTGTGAAGTCTCGAGAGTCGATGATGAAGGCGAACCGCTTTGAAGATCGTGCAGGGCTTAAGATACGTGGTTGTATCGACTCGAACAGATCTATCTCTGCCCAAAGCTGCAGTATTGAAAGGCCATGAGAATCTCCTGGGGACCAAATTCTTAATTTGTTGTCAGCACATATTGTATAAAGCACGTTGTCAAAGGCCTGGTCTCTGTGAATCGGCCGTCTCCAATGTATGCCAGTGACTAAAGCGGGGTGTGGGAGGTACGCATAGTCAAATCGTTGATCGGCCAAAGACAGTCTGCGCCAGACTTTGACGAGACGGTCGTATTTGCCAACGGATGCAATCAGGCTCGTGTCATATGAAAACTGGGCATATTTTGCAGCATTCGCAAGCTTTTTACTCCACACAAGCTCGCCCAGATTGTGGTACGTGGAATATAGGGTGAGGGATGAGCTTCCCACGAGTAGTTCTTCGTCCAGTCCCCAGGAGAGGGTTTCGATGCTGTCGCCTAGTTCTGCCTCCAGATGGCATTGCAGTGACCACTATTCTCATGATCAGCCATCATGCCCGCCCAGTCGCAAATTCATTCATAGCACCAACCCTGAGCTCTCCCTCGTCATGGCCATATGGCTTGTAGATATGAATGGTCGAAGATGACGCCGTTGCTATTTTTCCAGATAATTCGTCAAACACGATTGCAACAAGCTCGCCGGGAAGCTCGAGGTATGTGGTTTGGAGGACATGGTTAGGACCGTCAAGGACAACGATCGCATTGCCAGAGACATAAGCCTACAGTCACGGACACGTGTTAGTCCTTCTATGCGATTCGCGTCCAGGGCCGTCTGTTATCTTACAATGACCTGCTTGCCCTCCCAAGATCCTGTGGTTACAACTTGAAGCCTGGCTTGCGGTCGGCCGGGAAGTATAGCTCTCATCGAGCTGGGAGGTACTGCTCGAGTTGTATGAGCAAAGGGGCATGCATCCGGGCAAGCTGCGGAGTGAGAGTATTTGACGCTGGGGGAGAGCAAGAGACATGCAAGATGGGCATCAACTGGTGTGGTGCACGGCAATCGTAGCCTGAGACAGGGTCCGGAGTACCTCTATGGCACGCGAGTCGGATGGTTAGATATTCGTCGCCGTCATGAACTTGAGTTTACCATGGGGTGCTCGCGTCTCCTGGGATTAGTAGTACACAGTAGGTAGTTCTAGGGTTCGACCACAACACCCTCGGGCTTTCCATAACCTGAGTCAAGATTCCAAAGCCCAGATCGGGTTGTGCTTGTTGCAATCATGTTAGCATCTTTCAGTATCTACCTCCAGCAAGCGCTCGTCTGGCTGGAGACTGCCTATCAATGACAATCCGGCGCATGAGAGCGATATCGATTATCCATCGAGAACCTCGTATCCAATCCATCCCCACGCACATTTCATGCAAACCTCATGCACGACAATCTCGACCAGCAATCCCTGCTAGCCTTGCATTCTCGTCTCTTATTTTCACGCGAATTCACAAACATTGCCATTACTGGAAAAATTGGTTGACCGGCTGCCAAAGATACAACCAGAGGTAAAGTCGAACCAAGACCAGCGCTCCCACTTTAAAACCACGCAAAGTCTCAACCTGGTCGTTAAAAATTCAACTTCGATGGTCTCACAGCAAGCAGCGAGTTCTTCGAGCTCGGAAACTTCAGATTTGCGCGAAGAAGACGGATGGGAAGACGCTGAGCCGGACAATGAAGAGCTGTCTTTTGTAAGCTTTTTTGACGACAAAACTTTTCCCGATGCCATTTCTATGCTGGAGTACATCAAAGAGAAGTATCAATTTGACTTCGTCTCGATTCAGAGGGAACACGGTCCGTCTATCGTCCCCTGTCATTGTATCATCACAGCATTTTGACCATAAATTTTAGGCCTCGATTTCTTAGCCAGTATCAAACTCGTGAATTACATCCGACAACAGGCCAGGGATGGAATCACAAAGCTTGAGATCAAATCTGCAGCTGAATTCGAAGACGACAGATACCTACAACCTGTACTCGAAGATGACGCTCTACTGTACTCACTAGATGATGTTTTCCCATCAATTCAGCAAGGCGATGGCATTGATACGAGAGGGGAAACAACATATGCCAGCTCTTCTCCAGAAGCAAAAATCGCAGAACTTGAGAGACAATTACAGAGTGTTCAGTCCCAATACAAAGAGTATCGTCATCAAGTAGAGGAGACCTTGGAGAAGAGATGGAGTGATGACAGCACCGGAAAAGCGTCGACCAGTGTTGACGCACAGTCGGGAAAACCTGACTACGATGGAAACTATTTCGAGTCTTATTCCTACAATGGTATTTGAAGCCCGCTGACACAGAGTAACAATCAGCAGCTAACCAAGCTAGACATTCACGAGACCATGCTCAAAGACACAGTTCGCACAGATGCTTATCGGGATTTCATCTACGAGAACAAGCATCTCTTTGCAGGCAAGACTGTTCTTGATGTGGGTTGTGGCACAGGTATTCTGTCCATGTTCTGTGCTCGAGCAGGAGCAGCCAAAGTCATTGCTGTCGACAACTCCAGTATCATCGATAAAGCAAGAACGAACATTTACGCCAACGGCCTCTCCGACGTCATCACTTGCCTACGTGGAAAAATCGAAGAGGTTAGTCTTCCCGTCCAGAAAGTTGATATCATTGTCTCCGAGTGGATGGGCTACTGCCTCTTGTTCGAAGCCATGCTTGATTCTGTTCTATGGGCACGAGACAAGTATCTCGTACCAGATGGATTAATGGTCCCATCGCATTGCGTATTGCAAGTGGCACCTATCGAAGATCAGGACTATCTCATTGAGAACGTTGACTTCTGGCGCGACGTATATGGATTTAACATGACAGCAATGATGGAGAAGATCTACGATGACATTCTCGTGCGACACCTACCCTCCAAGAATCTTGCTGCCAAATCTGCACCTTTCTTGACCCTACCGTTACACACCATCACGACGCCCGACCTGTCGTTCGTGAAGTCTTTCTCAATTGAAATGTCGAGGGACATTGACGCTCTCGATGGCTGGGTAATCTGGTTCGATACGTTCTTCTTGACTAGCCGAGATGCTGTGCTACCAGAGGATGCGAGAGCGGAGACATGGCAATCTAGTACCATGAATGGTGTGGCTTTTACAACTGGGCCAGGAGGGAAGGAAACCCACTGGAGATCCGGGGTTATGCTTGTTGACAGAAGTAAGACAAGCGGAGAGCCATTGAAGGCAGGCACAATGATTGAAGGCAGTGTGGAGTACAAGAAAGGGAAGGAGAACGTACGCAACTTGGAGATTGAGCTGAAATGGGGTTCGGACAGCCAATTGTGGTACATGCATTGATTAATAGACATCCTGTCTCGGCGCAACACTGGCCATTCTCGCCCGTAATGTACTGTAGGGACAGACTTCAGAGCGCTGCTTGCCTAGAAAATCTAGGAATCAATTGACCGTTTGTGAGTACGAATTATGTGTACTGTTGTGAATGTAAATCGTGATTGGTCGTATCGTAGTCAGGGTCCAACGATTTTTCCTCAAACCTCCATGTCAAACCTCCATAAAAGCCCTTCGACAACACAACAGAGCCTCACGAATTGCTCTGCCCCTTATAAACTGGTCTCAGCTCTGCGACTAGACACCACGTCTGATATAATATCTGGAGCTAACGAAGCGTTCGATCGGTCGACGATTGACCACCATTGATTGCTTTGCGACATAACACCTCGATAGAATATTTAAGCCGACCAACCACCACCGACCACTCTACCACCCTCCACTCATACCAAGCTTGAGCTCCGCGCTCCCGAAACTTTCCCGAGATGCCTCAAAACGAGTACATGGAACGCTTTACGAAGCTGCATGGTCGCCGCTTCGACCATGAGGAGAGAACGAGAAAGAAGGAGGCCAGAGAAGGAAAGAAGGTGTCTGAGAAGGCGCAGAACCTGAGAGGTCTTGCAGCTAAGCAGTTCGCCGAGAAGCGCAGAAAAGAGAAGATCCAAATGAAGCAGAAGATCAAGGCACACGAGGAGCGGAATGTCAAATCGGCTGGACCCAAGGAAGACAATAAGGAGGCGTTGCCGCAGTTTCTGTTGGATAGAACGAAGGGCCAGGATGCGAAGGCTTTGTCGTCACAGATCAAAGAGAAGAGGAAAGAGAAGGCCGCCAAGTTCAGTGTACCCCTGCCCAAGGTTAGAGGTATAAGTGAAGAAGAGGTGTTCAAAGTTATCAAGTCGGGAAAGAAAACTCACAAAAAGAGTTGGAAAAGTAAGGCCCCATTAGCAACCCCCATCGTCCTCGAGAGGTCCAAAACATGGCTCTGGATCCTTTGCGAGATGACAATCCTTTGCGCTCTGTAAGAGTTGGTAATGGAAAAGGTCAAACTGAGTGCCGCACGCGTAGCGTAGATAAGCCTCGCTAGAATATGGAGGAAATCGAAAATCTCGGGCAAGATTTTCGATCTTCTCCATGTCTTGCTTTAGCAGATATCACCGGCTACTGACGCCTTTCTCTCTATTCACTTGTCAATCTTTGTACCTCAGGGGCATTGCTAACAGAGTCCTGCAGGGATGATCGCCAAGCCAACGTTCGTCGGCGGGTAAGTTTGTCTCATCAACGATTAAGAAAAGGCGACTGACGTTAGGATTCATAAAGAGATTTCACACGCCGTCCAGTCAAGGTACTCTATCTTAACCCAAACTTAACAATTCGTCTATCATGTACTAATGATGTACTTAGTACGAGCGGTTCATTAGGCCAATGGGATTGAGGTGAGACCCTGCTGCCCATCTTCACAACTGCCAAGCTCCATCTGACTTCATTTCTATAGGTACAAGAAGGTTTGAGGCAAGGTTTCCAGTTGTTGTCGAAAGCTTACTTTTTTGCAGGCCAATGTCACTCACCAAGAGCTGGGAGTCACAGTACAACTGCCAATTGCAAGCTCTTACCTAGCAATACTGATGTCGTTGACGTGCTGACCTTGCGTAGATCTCTGTCAAGAAGAATCCCCAAAATCCGCTCTACACACAATTAGGAGTCCTTACCAGAGGGTAAGTCCCAGAAACTTGCTACATGCTCCTGTTTTCACGCCGCCTCTACTAACCATGGATTAGTACAATCATCGAAGTAAATGGTAACTGTCTCGAGCTCACTATTCTTGTGTTTGAGAAACTAACTGTTGAACCAAGTGTCGGAATTGGGTCTCGTCACCGCTGGAGGAAAGGTCGTTTGGGGCCGCTGGGCCCAGGTATGGTTCACTGTTCTCCCTCTCGATTGAGCCCAAATTGACTCACCTTGCAGATAACGAATAATCCTGAGAACGATGGCTGCATCAATGCAGTGCTGTTGGTGTAATTCACAGCTCGCGGAGATATCCTACAATCGGCATCACACCCCACGGCGTCTATTGGAGTTCGGACTCTGGCGAAACAAGGGCTTGGCAGAGGGAGATTTAAGAAATGTGCTGGAAAGCTCACATTGTGGGTCTATGGAAGCGAAACTACATATGTTATGTTAGAAGTGGGTTGTAGTACGAGCACTCATGTAGTCCTTGAACCAGGTATATGCACATGCCAACAAGGATGCTGAGTCCTTTAGCTCTGGCCCGGACACGGCTTGTGGCATACGTGTGATTAGAAACAGACGCATTCTACCGGTTCATCAAAAGGTTCTAAACGGATTCGAATGATCATAAATATGCGCACGTGATGTGGCTCTGACACCGCGTCTCCGAATTTTCAGCTCTCTTCCAACCCAACACAAGTCAGTTCGACTCAACCAGTCGTTTTCTTTATGTCCACATGGCTATTCTTCTCTTGGACAAACGCGAACCAAAGGTCGTAGTCTTGACCCTTGCACATATCCATAACACGACACTGTCAGAACGGACATCGTGCGAGAGCCAAGCCTGGGCGTTGCCTCCCCGCGCTTGAGCCATTTGTCAAAAAGCTGGTGCTCCTCATTCGATGTAAGGTCTCATCAGTCGCGCATTTAGCAAGCATCCCATTCTCTCTGGACCTTGAGGATACGCAACATGACTCCGTCCAACGTCCACCATTATGGTAACGAAGCATGCGAGTCTCAACCACTCTTAGGACGCCTCACCCGTCACCAAATCCATCCAGATGGCGAAAGTGGGAGGAGCGGCTTTCATGCGTCTCATTTTCTTCGGGTGCTTTGGAGAAGTTCCAATGCGGTCTCGATGGGGGTAAATATCCTGTGGCCTTTTGTACCCGTCGCCATCATTCTCCATTTCGTTGCGCCCAGACTGCATCTCTGGATCTTTGCTTTGAGTTACATTTCTATGATTCCGGTCGCCAATCTTCTAGGGTTTGCTGGACAAGAGTTGGCCAGAAAGATGCCAAAGGTTTCGGGAATCCTGCTTGAGACGGCTTTCGGATCCATTGTCGAGATCGTGTTGTTTGTCATTTTGATTGTCAAGCACACGTCTCAAGATGGGTCTGCTGAGCAGGGAAATTTCATTCCAATCATACAGGCGGCAATCCTAGGCTCCATCCTCACCAACCTGCTTCTCTGCTTGGGCTTATGCTTCTTTGTTGGGGGAATACGACAACAGATAGCGACATTTCATGCCGTGGTCAGCGAAGTGGGAAGCGGCATTCTGCTGGTAGCAGGCTTTGGGTTGCTTGTTCCTAGTGCCTTCTATTCGGCATTGAAAGGTGCTGCAGTTCTGAAGCCCGGTGGATCGGGGCACCATCAATTCACGAACGAGAAACTGCAGCACAATGTTCTTCGTATTAGCCAGATCACCTCGATACTACTCATCGTTGCATTCGTTATGTCAGTATCCTAAAAAAGCAATGATCAGAGACGAAACTGACATTCTCAAAGATACATGTGGTTCAACGCTCGTTCCCATCACAGCATATTCGACGAAGTCCTCGAGCATGACGAACACCGAGACCTGGATCGCGAATACGACGTCTCAAAGCCGAAATTCACTTTCACAGAGTGCGTGGTCGCTATTTTAGCGTCCCTCATCTTGGTCACTCTC
Source organism: Venturia carpophila (assembly GCA_014858625.1). Classification (NCBI taxonomy): domain Eukaryota; kingdom Fungi; phylum Ascomycota; class Dothideomycetes; order Venturiales; family Venturiaceae; genus Venturia; species Venturia carpophila. The sequence continues at coordinate 1,880,783 of JACTAK010000002.1, read as the reverse complement.
CTGGCCGTGTTCCTCGTGGAGCAAATAGATGATGTTGTCGAGGCTGGTATACCAGATCAATTTCTCGGTCTGATTCTACTTCCACTGGCAGAAAAGGCTGCTGAGCATCTGACTGCAATTGATGAGGCTTGGGATGGGCAGATGGCATGTAGCAGGCAGGTCAATTACAAATCTTGGCCTCCACTGACATTCTGTAGAACTTCGCTCTCTTCCATTGTCTCGGACCCTCGATCCAAACCGCACTCTTCAACGCACCTGTAGTAGTCCTCGTCGGATGGGCTCTCGGAAAGCCAATGGATCTCAATTTCGAGATCTTCATGGCCATTCTGCTCCTGATCTCGATACTCGTCGTTGGAAACTTCCTTCGAGATGAGGAATGTAATCACTTGGAAGGCGCACTGCTCGTTGTAAGTATAAGCTGGTGTTCCCCATTAACTTTCCTGGCGTTCTGACAATCCCAGATTGTGTATCTTATCATAGCGGTCGCCGCATGGTACTATCCTGATCCAGATGTGGCGACATCGAATGGCTTCCAAGGTTTGACCAAATTGGTGGCAGATAGGAGTAGCTAAATAGTGGAGGAACCCTTCTGCAAAGGTTCTACAATGTGACACTTCTGATTCACGAGTGTACCGACTGGCAGCTCCTAACGTCGAAGTATATGCCGGATTGCTGATACGTGCTTCGGAAGCTATTATTGTATACTGTAGTATAGTTGAAATATAGTTGAAGTATAGTTGAAGTATAGTTAAAGTATAGTTTATTTCATCGTAGAATTGCATTTCATCCACCTCGCCCACTTTCCGTCCATTCTTCTCCTTGATTGAGCGTGTCTTTTCTCTGTATCGTTTCAGATTGACCATGGAAGATTTTGGAAGCTTTGACCATGCGATGAGTAAGCTTGGACGGGGATGTAGACGGGACCTGCTGGTAGTGGCTAACAGTGCAGCAGCTAAGTCAGTGGATCTTTCGCTACTACTGCAGACGCTCACACCCGCCTCCCTGCGCAAGCTGATGTCGCCCGGGTGATTAGCGATTTCTATTTCCCGAGAGCCATACCATAGTTAGGAGAAGATGGAGTAACCTTGAACCCTGGAATGGATCCACCATCCCGGAGGAGCAGATGGACATGGAAAGTGAAACCGAAGCAACTGAATTCCTTGGCTTCTTCATCTGAACGACTGCTTCGAGCTTCTGATGGCAACCATTTCGTTCAGCGAATTCAGGATTCCAGATCATTGCTAACGAGAACTAACAGCAAGCCAGTCACCAATCGAAGGCCGCACATCTCTTGGTGTCTTAGCGCATCGTGTAACTGCGATAAGGCTCAAGGGGCCGTCGAGCGGTTGGAAAGATTGGTATAGGGGTAGGGGTGTCCCTATTGTCTTGCCATGCCGTGAACCTTGTCTCTGGCTCTCTCGAGTCCTTGTGAGAAATTGTTGAGTCACTCCTTTCATCATGCCGTCGCTTTCTACCATTTCCAGAGCCTCAGCCATACGGGTGGCACTCACACTCTTTCTCGCATGTACCATCTTACTTGTCATTGCGCAAAGGTCGACCCTTCACTCCTATGCCGAAAGTCTAGCCAAGATTGCAGCGCGTCCTCGCCCGATCCCCAACATCGTCCATTTCACACAGCTGCAGAAATCCGAGCACTCTGAGCTTCACTTCTCTTTCGAGGCCTTTCTGTCCCTGTACGGCGCGCTGCGTATCCTCAAGCCTGAGAAGATCTACATACACACCAACTTCAATGAAAGCATGCTGGAGAGAGCGGCGCAAAACGGATCGAGATGGACCCGGATGATGCTTACAACGTTCAAGGAAACCACGGTCAATCAAGTCCAAGTTGCAGAGCAGGTCAATGGGATGAAGATCAAGAACGTGGAGGCAAAATCCGACTTCGTCAGATGGGAGGAGATGTATGACAAGGGCGGCGTATACCTAGATTGGGACGTCCACACGCTTCGCGATGTCAAGATCCTACGCGAGGCAGGGTTTCAAAATGTTGTGGGAAGACAACCGGACGGGCCTGTCAACACCGGTTGCTTCATGTCACAGAAGCGCTCTGCCATGGCAGGAGTAATGAAGCGGGAACAGTACATTGTCTTCGACAACAGCTGGGGAGCGCATTCTGTCGACCTTCTCACTCCTGTCGCGGAAAGACTTGCAGGATCGCCGGATGAAGTGTTGATCATGGAAGCACCAGCTTTCGCTCCCTACAATTGGCAGGCCGTCGATATGGACGAGCTCATGGGTCCGCACAGTGAGGCACCTGTTCCTTCGTTTCCGCAGGTCAATGATGTTGCGCTGGACCCGTATGAGAGGTGGAAAAACAAGGCGAGGAGTAGGGAATGGGAACACGATTTCAGCAATTCCTACTTCTTGCATGCGTTCAAGTTTAGGGGACATGAGACCAAGGGATACAGCGGCGTGACTGTGAAGTACATTTTGGAGCGGGACTCCAATTTTGCGCTCGCTACTTGGAGGACTGTGCAGATGGGTATAGAGGAAGGCCTCTTCTCGCCTGACGATGATGAGACCTGATACCCGGGTCGAATCCAATATATAACACAACGCAATTCTCCGCCGTCAAGTCATGACGCCGGAGACGACTTGATACGGCTGATGACATGTCCCGTCAGGTGATGCGAGTTCTTTTCGCAGCAGCCAAGAAAGATGACCATTATGTGGCAAGGGCAAGGATTGGACGATCAACATCATGGTGATGGGTCCAAGCGGGAGTCGACCAAGCCAGAAATGTACAACTAGATGAGGCCGCCAGATGCGTGGTGCACACGATCAGCGAGAGATATCACAAGTACCTGTGACGGGGCGATGCAGACGAGATGTCAGAAGACCTCGCTTGCTAGGGGTTTCACAATCTTTCATGGGCAACGGCATCGCGAAGCCACAAGTCGGAAAAGCGAAGCACCTCTCACATTCCCAGGCAGAAGAGACGTACGTGCCCTGCTGCGCTGCTGCCCTGCAAAGCTAGACACGGTCCCTCACTCCCTCTGACCCATACACCGACGCTTCTGCTGATTTCGCATGTTTTCTTCCGAGCTGATGAATGACAAGAATGGATGCTCGGCCGACAAGATGCGCATCGCCTCAAATGGTGACTGTCGCTGCAGCAACGGCCGGGTATTAAGGCATCGAGGCATTGAGGCATTGAGGCATTGAGGCATTGAGCCAATGCTGCCCGAGCGCCCACCCGAAGTCCTATCCCTTGTAGGCGGTATGCGCACAAGGCAAAGCTGAGCCAACTACCACCTGCCAACTGCCAACTACTGCCAATTGCCAACAGACCAGACGGCCGAGATGCCTCGACCGTCGCTGAGCAATGGGCTGGAACGAGTGATCCTGGTACGCAAACCTGGTAGAGACTCCTGTTTCCGTTTCCCCGCCTCAGCACGAGTGCCGCCCACTACTGCCCAGCAAACGCCGCCGGGTCGGACAGCGACGCACAGGTGTGGGATAGCGGATAGTCGATAGTGGATAGTCGGATTCGACGGTGTTAGTGATGTAGCCGTGCCCGAACGCAGGAGTCAGGACTCAGAATCCAGGACCCAGGACTCAGGACCCAGGACTCAGGACCCAAACAAAGGCACGGCCTTTCTGCCCGTCAATCTCTGCTGCAATGGGAAGCTCGCCTTGCCACTCTCTTTTCCAAGACGTACAAGAAGGCGAGGGGCAGAGACGCTTTTCTCTCGGACTGGTGGCGACATCCTGCATTCCTTGCCGTCTCTCCCGCTGCGCCTTTCCGTCGACCGTCGACCGTCGACCGTCCACAGTCCACAGTCCACTACATCATACAGTCCACTACATCATCGTTCCTTCTCTACTGCTGTCTTTCTCTCTGCGCGCTCCTTGTGGTCCATTTCGCTTAATCTACCTTTTATCTAATCTTTAATCTATCTTGATGTCCATGTCCATCATGCATTCCAAGGCCGCTCCCGCTTTCGAGTCGCTCGAGACCCTCACTTCACACCATCGCTTCGGCGGAGACGAGGCAGGCGAGGCAGAGACAGCAGCTGGCGCGCACATTGGCCTCCCGCCTCCAAAGCAGATATTCCTCGACAAAGACGATGGCGCCCGCGATCGGGACTCGATTGCTACCACAGCTGTGGACGAGGAGCGAATATCGACGTCGTACGCGGAAGAACCTTCATTGCCACAACCAAGTACGCGACCGGAATCTCCAGAGAGATTCTTTTCGCTTCCAGAGAGTCCGCGCCCAGAGTCTCCTTCTAAAAGTCCACGACCAGAGTCTCCTCCGAAAAGTCCACCAGAATCTCCTCCAGGAAGTTCGCGACCAGACTCCCCTCCGGAGGAAAAGAGAAGCAAAGGGCGGACCGCTTTGATCATGTCGGCACTTTGTGTACGCTTGCAAATTCCCGCGACACAAGAAAACGATAGCTAATGTTGTACTACAGATGGCAGTCTTTCTGGCCGCACTTGATACGGTAAGCCCACCACTTGTACTAGCCAGGCGGGAACAAGCTGCTCACATGTCGTTTAGACTATTATTACCACGGCCTTGCCGAGCATCTCAGAGCACTTCCATTCTTCGGCAGGATACACTTGGATAGGATCAGCATATCTGCTTGGTGCAGCAGCTTCGACTCCGTGAGCCGCATGCAAAACCTCGTTTGAACAAATCACTGACGTTTTTACAGACTATGGGGGAAGTTCAGCGATATTTTTGGACGTAAACCAATCCTCCTCATCGCTAATGTCGTTTTCTTTGTCGGCTCTGTAATTGCAGGTGCCGCCGTTAACATCCCTATGTTGATTGCCGCGAGGGCTGTTCAAGGCTGTGGTGGCGGCGGTCTGATCGTTCTGGTCAATATCTGTATTGGAGATCTTTTCAGCATGAGGTACGTTTGCATCCCAAGGCATCCAAGATACCCCAGGCTGACAAACACAGAACACGTGGAGCGTATTACGGAATGGTCGGGGGTGTATGGGCTTTGGCCAGCGCCATCGGTCCATTGCTGGGCGGTGTCTTCGCAGAGAAAGTATCCTGGCGCTGGTGTTTCTACATCAACCTCCCCCTCGACGGCGCTGCCTTTTTCATAATACTATGTTTCCTCAACAACCTCCACACCCCAAGGACACCCATCGCCACCGGTCTCAAAGCCATAGACTGGGCCGGATGCCTGACCATTGTCGGCGGAACTCTGATGCTCCTCCTCGGTCTCCAATTTGGCGGCGCAGCATTTCCCTGGAACTCAGCGACCGTAATCTGTTTGATCGTCTTTGGGATCCTAACCATCACCCTGTTCGTGGTAAACGAATGGCGACTGGCCAAATACCCCATAATCCCCCTCCACATCTTCAGCAAACGCTCCAACATCGCCTGCCTGCTCGTCTGTTTCTGCCACGGCTTCGTCTTCATAGGCGGATCCTACTACCTCCCGCTTTACTTCCAAGCCTGCCTCGGCGCAACACCGCTCCTTAGCGGCGTCTACACCCTAGCAACGGCCCTTTCCCTCTCCCTCGCCTCCATGGCCACGGGCATCTCCATCCGAAAAACAGGCCAGTACCTTCCCCCCATCTACGCCGGCCTCTCCATAATGACACTGGGCTACGGCCTCTTCACAAATCTCGACGCCCACTCTTCCTGGGCCAAGGTCATCCTCTACCAAATCGTCGCCGGGATAGGCATTGGTCCCCTATTCCAAGCCCCGCTCATCGCCCTGCAGAGCCTGATACCGCCGAAGGACATCGCAGCCGGGACCTCGACATTCCAATTCACCCGCAACCTCGCCACCTCCATCTCCGTCGTCATCGGCGGCGTCGTCTTCCAGAACAAAGTATCCTCCCAGTCCACCACGCTGACATCCGTCCTCGGTCCCGCCCTCGCCCACCGCCTCAGCGGTTTCGCCGCCGTCGCAAACGTAGGCCTCATCGATTCGCTCCCCGCGGACCAGAGATCCAAAGTACGCGACGTCTTTGCGGACTCGCTGCACGATCTGTGGATCATGTACGTCTGCGTCGCGGCGACGGGGTTGGTGGCCAGTCTTTTGATCACGAAGCAGGCGTTGAAGAGGGAGCATGAGACGACGAGGACGGGGCTCGAGGAGGAGGAGATCAAGAGGAGGGAGAGGGTGGAGAAGAGGAAAGGGAGGAAGGGGGCGAGTGGGGGTGGGAGCGGGAGTGGGAGCGCGGACGGGAACGCGAACGCGAACGCGACGACGGAGGCGTCTTGGATGGATCTGGAGAAGGCGGATCTGAACGATAGTGCTGTGGAGGTGCGGGGGAACAAAGATGGTGGTGTTGGTGGTGGTGCTGCTACTGCTGCGGACGGTAGCGGTATATCCGCCGGCGAAAAAGATGGTCCTGCGACGACGTAGAAAAATCTCTCCTCCCCCTTCCCAGTCGGGTCCTCAACAGCATCAGCGTTGGTCAGAGACAATGAACGCATAGAATAGACGGTGTGCCGAGCGACCAAAACCCCGTTCTCTTGTATGGATTACAACAGAGCGGGCGAAGGAGTCCAAATCCTCATAATCTAATGTATTATCCTCACCATCATCGATCTGTTTATTATATCTGATTAAAAATAAAATAAAAAGGGAACGGGTATCAATGTTTCTGCTCTCCACCAAAATCATATCTTTCACCTTGCCCAGACCACAATTGTGCCTCTTATCCTCCCCTGGCCCTCTTCGACCCAATACTCCAATCATGACCCATAACCTCCCGCCGGCTGGCGAAAATGCAACCGCTCCCTATGATCCCAAAAAAAAAAAAAAAGAAAAGGGGAAAAAAAGAAGAAACAAAAAAAGGGTGATGAATCCAATCAATCCATTTGCTTCAAGATTTCTAGTACAAACCGGTATCAGTCGTCGCACTGATGCTATTCATGAGGAAGAGGGATTGCGCACCTGATAAAAACTCCTCGCTAATGCAGAAATCAGTGACCGTTTGGGCGAAAAGGGGGGGGAAAAAAGGGAAGGGAACGGCGCCAAACTCACAAACTCAGCGTGATGTACCCATCCCGATCGTCGTCGTACTTTTTGAACACATCCGTCATCCTCTTCAAACTGATGCACGCCTGCACGAAGAGATCGAAACTCATGGCCCCCTCCCCTCTCCGGTCGTACGTCTTGAACAACAGTCCGACGAACCCGCCGCTGAGCCTGTACCCGAAAGCCACGAGCGCCTCGGAGAACTCGTCGTAAGAGATATTGCCTGAGCGATCGACGTCGAACCGGTCGAAGAGGTTCCGCCACGCCGCCAAGAACCCCCATAGCCCGCAGAACTCGTCGAAATTGATGGAGCCGTTGCGGTCGGCGTCGAACATTCTGATCATCATCTTCACCGTGTGTGGATCAAAGGACGACCAGTCGCCATTGACGAGGGCAGCTTTCAGTTCGCGCTCGGAAAGTTGGCCGCTTCCTGTTTCGAGTGGTTTGTTTAGCCTTTTTTTTTCTTTCTTTTTTCTATTTTTTTTCTCTTCTCCTCTCTTTGACTGTTTGCAGTGCAAAGCCATTGTGTGATGGCGAGGATAAAAGGGGGAGCAAATCCTGCACGCGGAGCAGTAACACCAAGAAGGCGACGGGAAGGGCACATACCGTCTTTATCTACAGCCTTGAAAAGCGGCCACAGCGCATCGCGATCGTTGCCGTCTCTCGGCGGCGCGGGCGTAGGTGGTGGTCTCGTACCTATAGGAGGTCTCCCATGAGGTCCAGGCGGTGGTCCTCCACGTCCCTGTCCATAGTTCTGCGGTGGAGGACTCCCGAGCTCGTACCTCGGGTCATGCCGCGGATCCGGGCGACCGTCATAACGCGGTCCAGGAGCTGAGGCTTGACCGTACTTGGCAGTGGGAGGTCTGCCGTCGCTGTATCTTGAATCACTGTACCGCGGACCGTTCCCTCCACTGTGGTGGCCACCTGAGCCTGGAGGCCCAGAGGAGTATGAGCCGTGGTGGGGTTCTTGAGGACGTAGATTTTGAGGAGGATGCGGAGGTTGGGGTCGTTGCGCTTTGCTTGGTGGTTGAGGACTTGCTGGGCCGGGGTTCATCAGCGCCGCAGCCTACGATTCGGTGTGTTAGTCAGGAGAGCACGTATACCGGCGCATCAGTCGTAGCAAACCTGTTCTGGCTCGACATGCGCGGGGAGCGCGTCGGGATTGTATTTGCGGTGATATGCCATGGTGGATGAAAAGTGACGAGTAGAGGATGGTCGGAGGGAAAGGATGTTGTCGGTACGTAAGGCTAGGGGACGAAGTCATGGAGTTGGAGTTGTGGGATGGATGCGTGCAGCAGCACAGCCTTGTTGGCCAGTGCGGCTGAATTGTGTCTCAGCTCGTAATCTTCACTTGATGACTCATGACTAAGGCCCTGTACATTACGCGAGGTCCTGACGATGCCGGCACTCGAGGTGGGTTTCCTACAGGATTTTCGAATATGCTGGAAACAACAGAGGTTGATAATCTGACAAGCGTGGCCGAGAACCCTGTACTCCCCGAACAACGATATCCCTAGACCAAACATCGCATACAAGTATTCACGTCATATAAGTTCCGGAGATGATCTCGCCCTCCAGGATCTACCTAGCGGTTTGGAGAAAGATCTGATATTCTCTCATTTGCGATACGAATACTCCAGACACCATGCAGCCCGGGATAAACCCTTAGTCCAAGAAAGTTCATGACACGCCTGCCAAAATCTGAAATTGATCTTCTCATGAAAACCCGTCCAAATACGAGACCTGGGAGAAACTAAAGTGGTAGTAAAGAAAAATGAAACAGAAAACGAGAGTGAAAACAACAGCTCTCTCTATCGGGTATCCATACAAACAGATATCCTTCGAAGAAAAGTAACAACGCCCAAATATAGGCTGCCAAATCGAAGTAAAAACACCCCACCACATTCATAAGAACAAGACCGTAACCTCGTAGTAAACACCCGAGGACAAGCTTCCTCAAGTCTTCAGTCTCTTTTCTGGTGGAGTACTGCCGTTCTCCCCCTCCCCCTTTCTCTTCTTCTCCGCAGCAGCCGTCGCGTCCTCGTTATCTCTAAAGCTAGGCCCATTCGCTGCTAGGGGTGTCGGAAATGCTAGCGGACTCGGTAGCATGTTGTCATCACGCCCTCCGAATCCCCACTGGGCGTAGAAGCTCGACGGCGAAGGTAGCAGCTGATCAGAAACAAACCTACTCGGAAGTGCAGATATGGGCGTTTCGAGTTCATTTCTGGCTCCGTACTGTCCATTCACCTGCGGCGGAGGTGGTCGTGCAAATGGGTTGGGTGGTCCTGTTGCGCCTGCACTCAATAACGCCCCAGCACTTGGTGATGGAGGAGGCAGCACAACACCCGTGTGGCCTTCTCGTATGGGAGTCATGGTCGCAGCGGCAGTTGCTTGAGGCGAGGACCCGGCCGTCTTCTCATCTCCAGAATCTTCACTTGGGATCTGAACCTTCAGTCGAGGGCGTCGTGGATCCGATTGCATACTATTCGCCCTGCTTGGTGGTATGGGTGGATGTATGTTAGGTATTAGTGGAGTAGACGCTGTACGCTGTGGTTGACTAGTAGGCGGAGGCGCTTGCGGCGGACCAGGTGGTGCACCGTTCACGCCATTTGGTCGGCCCATAGAGGATGTATCAATTGATGACGCGCGTGGTACATTCTCGGTCTTGATCGCTACTGCGGGCTGTGATGTCATGGGTTCAGCGGTGCTCGAGCTGCCCCAGTGCTGTGCCAATAGCGAGCGGCTATCATCGATTGGCGTGAATATACTGTGGTTTCGGGCTGCGTTGGACAGTGGCTTTGGCTGAGGCATGGGAGAACTGTTAAAATGTGCATGTTGCGGTGGAGGAGAATGTTGAGGCGGTCGTAACATTTGTTGATCTTGCTGAGCTTGTTGCTGATTTTGCTGATGTTGTTGCGCTTGTTGCTGAACTTGCTGTTGTCGTTGATGATCTTGATGTGCTTGAGCTTGAGCTTGAGCTTGTGCTTGTGCTTGTGCCTGGGCTTGCGCCTGGTGCTGCTGCTGTCTTTGATGTTCTTGCTGCTGTGCATGTTGCTGAGCCTGTTGTTGTTGCTGCTGATGTTGCGGCAGACTCTGTGGATGCTGTGGTGGGGTCCCCTGTGGTGGAAAATTGGGAGGCATTGACCTACGTTGTTCTTGTTGATAGACTTGCTGCACTTGGGCATGTTGTGGAGGATGTTGCTGAGGATGCGATCCAGGAGGGTACTGGTGTTGTGAAAATGGCGGAGGTTGTGGTTGTCCGGGATGGGGAGGTTGTCGCATTTGCAAACCAGCAGCATTGGGGTTGTAAATGGGAGGGTTCGGCATGTAGGCATAGTTGGAGTGAGGCTGTTGAGGAGGCTGAGAGACTTGCACATGCTGGCCTGGGACTGGAACAGCCAGATTTGAACTGGAATGCCGTATGTGTGCCCGTGATCCAGGTCTCGAGATGGCATGTGGCGGTTGTGGGGAGGGACCTCGGTGAGGATGCTGGAAGCTGCCATTTCCCATGGGCGGAGAAGCAGATCCCATCGGCTGGCCAAAATGTGGTTGGTTTTGCAGGTGCTGGGCCATCATATGCGGTTGCGGAGGTGAGCGCGATTCTGGTCTTGGGTCGTCTCCCATATCTTCGTCGTCGTCGTCGTCGTCGGCATCCTTTTTGCCCATGAAGTCTTCGGGACCTTTGTGTTCGTGTGCACCGCCATACTGTCATCTTGTCAGCCTTGATCAGAACAGGGCTCAAGAGCCATTGCCGACCGTGGCAATGGGTTGCGCGACTTGGTAGGGAATGGTGTCTGCCATGAAAGGGAAAACACCAGACGCAACGTACATATTGATATCGTCCAATGGTCTCGTTGATGTCACCCGAAGAGAATTCGTACAGCTTCTTGTTATGACCGAAGATGATGACGGCCACGTCGACAGAGCAGAGGACGGACAACTCGTGCGCCTTCTTGAAAAGACCTCCTTTCCGCTTGAGGAACGTGCTAATAGCAAGTCAGTCAGTCGGTACGCAGCAGTGAGGCGAGGCGAGGCGAGGCGCGTCTGGCACCTACACTGAGCGATTCCTGTCATCCTTGATAGCCTTGATCTCGATCTTTCTGCGACCCATGGTGAAGCAGCAGGCTTGGGTTCTTTCCTACGCGCATGCGTCTCTTTGGAGATTGGTGATTGCACTGTCGAGGCAGCAGACAGTAGTCAGGCTCTGGGGTGTCGCTGGCGAGGGCGGTAATCAGTCTGGTGTCAGACGAGGTTGCTCGGGCGTTTCGGAAGCAATGCTGTGGTGGGCCAGGGCACGGAGGATATAGAGGGTGCTCGCGGTGCTCAACAACACGTACACGGGTCACAGCGACTTGCGCATACGATAATGGCGAGTGATGGCCTCTGGGTCGTGGAGTTGCGATTCTAAATATAGGCGGCAAAGGAAGGTTAGGTCGAGGAGCCCACCACGCTCGCTGTGTGGCTGGAAACGAACGGGGAGAGGCAATCGTCTCGATCTTGGAGGCAACAACGCCTGCTACGCTCGACTCGGCTCAATTTGCTGACTTTTGCTCTACAAGCATGCTATTTTCGGGCCTTTTGCTCCTTTTATGGCTAGCGGGACTTGGCCTGTCAATGATAGATGACATTTAGAGGGCATCCTCCTCGCTCCTTCGCCGACAGCCGGAGCCATTTAGAATTGTGCTACATACGGGAGACGGTTGTTTGACGGCCTTCCAGGCGACTCCCCAGACACAAGGACAATGATGGCAGAGCTTTCCCCTCCAAGTCGAGGACTATTCTGTACTGCCAGCAAACATAACACAGGCGCAGAGTCGCGTCCGCAACGACTGCGCAGCGACTGCGGCATCACGCTGGGCAGGGCGTCTATCCGCTATCCGAACAGAGCGTCGATGCAAGCAAGGCCGCGTCCTGATTTGCCATGGTTGAAATTTCCACCCCGGCTCGCACCGTGTGATGGGGTCTGAAATCGGAACATTTGTGGTGATTGCTTGTGCGTGCCTCGCTGAGCTGTTCGAGCTTGTAGCCGAGGAAGACCGGATGCATTGCTGTGAGGAACTGTCATGTTCGTGCATGAACCTGCAGAGGCAAATCTCACGGCGCTGTACCTACGCATGGCAGAGCTGTTGCTGCAGGCGCGCTCAAGGCATCTGTCTCCTACAACTACTACTGCTACCAACTCACTGTCCGGGCGCGCCCTGCGGCCCACGTGTTCCGATCGCGGGTCATCGAGGTCCATCATCCATGAGCAGAAGCGCGGCCAGCCGTGCCCCTCCAGGCTCCATCCATCGCACTCGGTTGGACGATACCCTCCGAAATTATTGAGCGTCCTCGAGGGAGCTTCGTCGGGGTGTAGGTACTGTGTATACATAGTACTAGTGCGTACTGGGGCGGTGTGTCTAAAAATACCGCTCTTATGCAAGTGTCCCAGTCTGCCATGCAGCCGTTTGAAGCACGGATAGCTATCGCGGAATCTGGGGATGAACTGGGCTGGGCCGAGAGCGTCATCTTTCCCAGCGGGCCAGCAGCTTGGTACGCTTTCCAGAAGACGTTTCATGCTATTTTTGCGTCTAGGTTCGGGGCAAAAAAAACGTCGCGTACTGCCAACGGTCATCAGTGACAAGCACGGATGCTTGGTGAGGCTCTTGAGCGCTGCAGGTATCGTGGTTGCACGAACGCCCATGTATTATTGGAACCAAGTGCATGAGAAGTAGGATCCCGCATCCACGCGATTCCAGCATCATGTCAGGTGAATAACCTGCTAGCAGTCGAAATAAACTTGAATGTTGGAAAGTCTTGAAGCTTGAAGCTCACGTGCCCAGAGAATACCGTTTAAAAGTGGGGGTCCGTCTCTCCTCCCGTCTCAATCACCAATCATCATCACAGCTTCCATCGAACCACACTGCTATCCTCAATCCGAATGCAAATACCGATCAAGCAATGGCCATCAACATGGGAGCGAGGTAAGGCTCGGTCATGTTCGTGTCTCCTCCCAAACGACAGGGCTGGAAGCAAGGGGGCGGAGTCTTTTCCGACTCCATCACCTCAGCAGGTAAGACGTCAATTACGTCTACTTCGTTCTGTCGAGGCACAACCCCTACCTATCTTCCTTTTTCATCCTCATCACACCGATGTTGCAATGAATGTGTCATCAAAACATTTTGTTCCAACAGCATATCTTCGGTCCTACGTCGACTTGCATTGCATCACAGATGGAGAACCCAAAGGTACAGTTCTCTTCGGCGCATCGGTTCAATTTTACATTGCGGCTTCGAGATTCAGGCACCACACTCTGTTTTGCACGATGGAGGTAATTCTGATAATCGCAATGGCACGGTAAATGTGTCGCTCCGGAGCGCAGCAATGTACGAAGCACCTCTTTTGGTGAGATGGTACGAGTATGAGTTTTCCATCACAAATGCCACCAAATACTTCCGCTCGCCATCCACACAGACCCAAACACCATCAAACTCGCCAACAACGAGGACAAAATCAAACGCCCATTTGTGCCCAGGTCCGTTGCCTATCCGTATCGTACATGCAAAGGTGCCTTTGAAACCGAAGAGGCCTTCATTTCGACGACGCTTTATCCGCATCTACTGGCAGCTACTCATTAGACGACATATTCTTCAACGTCGATTCACTCTCGTTTTTCCGCGTACCTCGAAAGTCAGGTCGCTGCTTCGTCGATCCAGGGCTCGGCGGATGCCTCCTGTTCCCCTCGTTCCTCATAGAACTGCTCCCTTCGGCCAGCAGAGAGCTCTTCCTTGCCTTGTGCTTTTGTCTGGAATCGCCACTCAGCATTCCTTCGCTTTCGATTCGTTGCTGGCTACTGTGTTTTTCGAGATTTCCTAGGGTGAGGGGGTGGCTTGCGTGGTCGGCTCTGTACGCTGCTCTTTTGGATTCCTTGTCGCTGGGGCTGAGAGAGCTGTTGCCCGAGCCTGGCTGGTGTTGCAGTTCGGGGGATATACTGACGGAGAGGAACTTATCGTCGCGTAGGGAAGATGCTTTTTCTTCAATCTTCAGTCGACGATCGTGGCGCTGCGATGTCGTTTCCGAGGCCTTGGTCAGTGAATTGACATCGGCGTAGTCGAGACGATTCAGGTGGGTTTCGAGATCATTGCCGCTTAGCTCCGTTGACATGTTGGTCCGCTGGTTCTGCGGCCGCGTCCGTGACGGATCGGCGCCGTTGGTTGGTTGAGCTGCAGATGCTTGCGCTGTCGCCGTGTTGAATGAGGATTTAGCGCCCGTGATTTCTTCGTACTCGTTTGTTCCTTCGATGCTATACTCCGAGTCTAGACTGATACTCTCATTCCGACCCAATTGTCGTTCCTTGCGCCGACCATCCACCGCCCACTTGAGGAGCATCCTTTCAAGGACTTTGCCTTTCACAGGTTTCGAGAGATAGTCATCCATTCCAGCTCTTTTACACTTTTCTTTGTCGCCTTGAATAGCCGAGGCCGTCATGGCGACGATGGGGATGTCGTTGATCATCTCCTTGAACGGATTGGCTGTCCTGATTGTGTGCGTCGCTCGATAGCCATCCATGACAGGCATCTGAACATCCATCAGAATGATGTTGGGCTTCGGATGCTCCTTTGTCGGCTCCTTCAGCAGATAATCCAATGCCTCTTGCCCATTCCATACAGCGTTCACTGAGAATCCAAGCTTCTGAATTGTCTTCAGTGCAATCTGTTGATTGACATGGTTGTCCTCAACCACCAACACATGGATACTCGCTCTTTCTTCCATGGGCAAGTTCATATAGGTGTCTGGTATTGATGACAAAGCAGACAGCGTGCCGTCTGGACGCGACATGGAAGCGGCTCTGGTAAGCATACCTGTTCGAGCAGGAGGTGTTCCTGGAGGAGTGGCTTCCAAATCTGCACTAGAGCCGTAAGTCACTGACACTTCAGACTGTAATCTATCGGGGATAGCTGAAAGATCGACCAGTGGTGAGCCATCGTTTTGCTCAGGCACCTTCTTCATTGGTAGCCAAAATCGAGCCTTTGTGCCAGACCCCAATTTCGACTCGAGCTCGATGCTCCCGTGCATTAGTTCGACGAGCTGCCATGATTAGCACGAGTTGAAATTCAAAGTCCTCGAGTGGCTCCACTCACGTTCTTGCTGATGGTCAGGCCCAGGCCTGTCCCACCGAATCTTCGGGCGGTCGATGAATCGGCTTGACTGAAAGGTTTGAACAGCTTCTTCCTCACGTCTTCCTCAATGCCGATGCCAGTATCTGCCACTTCGAATTGGACGTGATATGCTTCCTCGGTCTCCTGTAGGATTATGACGGACAGCTTGAGGTATCCTTCCGTTGTGAATTTAAGAGCATTTGTGAGCAGGTTTTGGATGATCTGCCGTAGCCTTCCCGGGTCGCCCATGACTTTGAAGTCGTTCTCAATCTCTGGTTGCACGTAACTTTCGAATGCAAGTCCTTTTCTGGCCGCCCCGAAGTCCACCATCTTGTTGACGTCGCGGATGACTACGGAAAGATTAAATTGCACCTCTTCAACATCGAGTCGACCTGATTCGACCTTTGAAAAATCGAGAATGTCATTAATCACCGTCAGCAGCCCATTGGCAGAGCGTTGGATATTTTCAGCAAAATCTCTCTGCTCCAAAGTCAAATCGGAGTCAAGGATCAATTCTGCCATGCCTATGACTCCGGCAATTGGCGTACGGATCTCGTGAGACATCTAGATGCATCAGCTGCAGTGACTCCATGAAGTGTTGCACAAACATCTCACATTTGCTAGAAATTGACTTTTCATTTTGCTGGCTTCCTTGGCAGCCTGCTCGTTCGCAAGGAGCTTGGAATTCTCCTTGAATTGGTCCTGAAGTTCTTTTTCGCGTAGGCGAAGTTCTGAGTCGGTAGGTTAGTATTACTCAAGCGTCAAGGACTCACACAAGTACCAGTGACATCCATGCTGACTGAAATCACACCATCAACATAGGCTTCACCTTCGATTCCAGCTGCTCTTGACTTGACGTATAAGGGTAGCAGTCGTGTTCGATACCAACGATCTGTCTCTTCCATTTGCTGTCAATCCATTAGTGATGTTTCCTTCGCAAGTTCTTTGGTGCCTACCATTTCAATGAGCTCTTCTCTCTTTCCTCCATTAAGTATCCTCTCCATGGGCGCTGTCAATGCTGTATCTCCAAAGACGTCGAAAACGTTCCGTCCGACATAACAGTCCATCCCTCCCGTGGCGCAGGGCCTTAAAAGGTTACCCTCCAACAAAGTGATCTCGCGTTCCTTGTTAACTGCCCACAAAGTCACCTCCGCGTGTTCGATCACACGCTGCAGTTGTTCGCGAGTATCTTTGGCTGCTTGCCGAGCCTCGACCAGCTCATGGATGTCTGTACAGGTGCCGAACCATTTCACAATTTTCCCCCGGTCGTTGTAAAAAGGTACTGCGCGTCCCAGCATCCACCTCCACATGCCATCATGGCGTAGACAACGGTACTCTGTGATATATTCCTCACCGGTGGCCAAAGAATTAAGCCATCGTTTCGTTGTCATCGGCATGTCATCCTCATGGAATGGATTTCGCCATCCTGCACCAAGAGACTCCTCTTCCGTCAAGCCCGTATAGTCATACCAACGCTGAGAAAACCAGTCGTGAGCACCCTCAGGAGTCGTCCGCCACACCATGATAGGGATTAAGTTTGCAATATACTCAAACTGCCGTTCATTCTCCTCAATCTGCTCAGCAATGCGTTTGGTATATTCTGTGACATCCTTGAAAAGCACGATTCCTCCAATAAACTCCCCGGTCGATTCATCGTAGATGGGCTCACCGCTAACCTCGAAGACGATCGGCGCCTTCGTCTTTGGATTTCGCAGTCCGAGCCGCATGCCTTCAAAACGGGTTTCACCACGAACAAGTTTCACGATGGGAAAGTCATCCACGCCGATCATAGACTTGAAATCTTCTGTCCACACCTTGAATTGGCTCAAGAATTCGCGCTGGTCGCCTGGGATGTGGTTGTCCTCTTCTGGTAGCAGCTTCATCAAAGCTTTATTAGGAATGCCAAAACTTTCATCTTTCCACATTGCATAAGCTGGCATGCTAACGGAATTCAGAATTGCATCTTTGAGCTGAGAAGCCTTTTGAAAGACAGACCGCGACGAACTTGAGATGTTCGAAGAAGGTGGACCAGAGGGAGGGAAAGTGGGAGTATGAATTATCGGTGAGGTAACTGAGGAGCCGGAGCCACTTAGATGACTGCCAGTCATTGACCGTCGTCCTGAAGAACTGGAATTTGAGGACGTGTATGACTTTCCCAAGGACGTTGTGGATCTCGCAACGGTGCGACTGGAAGGTTTTGGCGCTGTAGTTGGTGCGCGAGGAGACGCGCTTGTGAAAGTCAATGTGAAGTATTCAGCATCTTCCATAGCCCACGTTGATATTATCATAGTCGCCTGGAGAGGTATTTGAGACTGCCCGGGTTTACCGTTGACGGTGGGCTGAGAAATGATGACATCCACCGATGCATCGACTACCGTCGTGGATCCAAGATTTGCCCTGCTCAGTGATGCGGTTTTAGTCTTGGGTCCTCGTCTCTCCTCGTCCACGTTGGTTGGTGTGGTTTCGCCGCTTTCTGGAATGTCCTTCTCTTTGTTCCGCTTCGAATCATCCAAGCCAGCGCCTCGACCTCCTTCGTCCACAATGCTGTCCAGAAAGTCATCCCAGCTAATCCATATTGGGGAGCCGTGCTGCAAAATATCCACTCCAAGGTCAGCGACACTCTGGCCGTGTAGTACATCGGTGATGGAAAATATGCTGTCCGAGCCTTCGCTGGGATCCTGCAAAGCATTGACATCGATGCTGAGAAGCCTTCCCATGGCCTCATTTGCTACGACCACAGTTTTCAGGGACGACAGCACGACGACCGGTACTGGTAGATATTGCAAAGCCGCCAGTGCGGCAGCTGTGGAGGTAGGAGTGGACGGGATGCCGACAGAGAGAGCTTCGCTGCGGATTGAGGCCGGTGATTGAGCGCCAGCTGGCCGTATGTTAAAGTAGCCATCTTGATCTCCCACGTCGCTGGTATTGAACGGTGACGGGTTCGGAGACTGTTCATGGCCAGGCGTGTCGCCGTGTGGAGTTTCCCGAATTGGGCCTTTTGGCATGGTAAACCGGGAGTCCGCACGTCGCCAATGTAGACGGCTTCATGGGAATATGCGCGCGCGCTGCGTCGAAACGAGGCGAGAAATGTCCAGCAGATTCGGAGAGCAAGAAGGCGAGGGCGAAGCGATGAGAATCGTCTCTGGCGATGTCGAATAGCGCGCCGGAGGTAGGAGGTAGAGGAGGGAAGAGATTGGAGGTTGGGAGTTTATCAGTCGGTACAGGAAGGTCTAGATCGGGTAGCTAAGACCCTAGCCTGGCTGTCGGACGGCGATGATCGGCCGTGCAGGGTTGGTGGTAGTAGCTGGGAAGGCGAGAGTTGAGAGGGACGAGGGGCTGGTGTTGAGCCGGAATGGGTGAGAGCTGGAGAGCAGCATCAATGAGGGACACTGGGGAAGCATGCTCGAACGACTGCTGGTCATGGCCCGATGGTCAGAGGCGAGCAATGCCATGGATGACGTCGGGGTACACGTCTCGGGCCTTTTGCTCCAGTCAGCAGAGGGGTGTGTGGGTGTCTCCTCTGGACTCCCGAGGCCGGATGCGGACGTGTATACATGGCGTGTCGCGATGCATTTCTGCTTTGGGGACACGCGTTGGGCAATGGATGATTGGAGTCTTGGAGTGTGGAGGGCCACAGCGAGGCTTCCAAGGTTGTCCCATGATGCCCATCTGGAGCCGAACCCCAATGCCCCATCCCCTATGCCCCTGTCCAGCGCGACCCTGCCCATGACAGCGACCACAGACGCGTTATTATATATTGTCCATCTTACAACCACAGCGTGCTCGTTGTCATGGAAGCCTATCGCCACCTGGCTGTTCCTGGTGTTGTGACTTTGATATCCTTCTTGGCCTTCTCCTCGCAGTCCCTGTTCCACCATATCGACCCAGGGCCTCTGACCAGGGACGAGACCCTAACTTTCAATCTCTTGGTGGTTGCGCTGCTGATATGCTATGCTCGGAGTGTCTGCACCGACCCAGGACATATTCCTCCAAATTGGGCTCTGGAATCAGACAAACCAGCCCTTCCGGCTGCAAAACCAAGGTGGTGTCGAAAATGCGAGGCCGTGAAGCCTCCTCGAGCCCATCACTGTAAAATATGCAAGAGGTCTGTTCTCAACCCTCCCTCTTCGGATCGGATTCTGACTTTCGCTTACAGATGCATACCGAAGATGGATCATGTGACTCATCCCTAGAAGTCCTGTGATCATGTTCTAACACGAACAGCACTGTCCATGGACGGCAAACTGTGTATCTCACCTCACGTTTCCTCATTTCCTGCGTTTTGTCGGATATGCTTCGGTTGCGATGGCGTATTTGGAGTACTTCTTGTACATCCGAGTAGCTGTTATCTGGGAGAACAAGGACATGTCAAGCGTCGGTGTCAATGGTAGCAGGCCACGCGAACCAGACTAACATACTCAGAACTTCGGGCCCACTGTCGTCCAGCTCGTACATATCTTCGCTCTCCTCGTTGCCAACTCGTTCACACTGTTCATGCTCTCGATACTATGGATCCGTTCAGTTTGGTCGCTTTTCGCAAATCAATTCACCATTGAAGGCTGGGAACAAGAACGCCACTCGACACTTCTTCGCCGCGCCCGAGTATTTGGTGGATGGCTGGACGGTCCCGATGGTTCTCGGATCCGCATTCAGCACCAAGAATATCCTTACGATATTGGCTTATGGTCAAACGTGGTACAGGGCATGGGCACGTGGAATGTGGGACGAATCTTGCAATCTCGTACATTAGCATGCTGACTATCATTCAGGTTTTGGCCTGGTTCTGGCCCTTCGCTGCAACTCCAAGTATCCAGAGTGCTATCCATTATGAAACGAACGGATTCGAAGACCCGATGATTGGCTGGCCCCCGCCAGATCCTGACCGCATGCCTCGTTCCGGCAGGAAGTATAACAACACGAAATCCACCAATCATCAATCGAATTACGACGATGGTGATATTGTAGCTTTCAGACTGCGGCAGCAAGAAGATCTAAAAAGGTTCAACCAGAATGATTCTGAAATGCGAAAGCGACAGCAGTTCCACCAACGCTACAATGGCGATCCGAACGGGCAAAGTGCAGAAAAAGAACTCGCACCAGGGGAAGAAGGCGAGGAGTCATGGAGGAACGCAGAAGGGGAACGACTTGCAGATTGGGGTGTTGATGAAGACGTGGAGTTCTACGACGAGGAGAATATTCCATTAGCCGAGTTGATTCAAAGAAGGAAGGTTTCTGGAAAGACTCCAATACAGGGATTAGGCACCAGCGCAAAGACTTGGGACCATCCACACGCCCATGCACTTTGATAAAGCGGTTTGGTTGCCTGTCCCCACCTCGCTTGTGCAGCTGTCCGATATCGCGATCAATAGCTCAGCCTTCACCTCCGTCCACCGGAGTACCCTTCAAGGCTGTCAACAACATAAAAAGACACGGAAATTCCGTCTATAGAGTCTTTAACAGATCACCAAACAGCCCTCCATTCCCGATCAACATCACACCAAGCTATACTCATCCACCATGTCCACCACCCAAGCAACCCCAAAAACAGACCACTGGTCCGAGTCAGCCTACACATCCGCCGCCTCCTTCGTCCCCAAACTCACCACAAAGGTGACCCAGTATCTCAACCCACAAGCCGGCGACCAAATCCTCGACCTAGGCTGCGGCGACGGGATCCTCACATCCCAAATCGCCACCTCCATCCTCCCATCCGGAAACATAAAAGGCATCGACGCCTCCCCCTCCTTCATCTCCACCGCAACAGGAAAATACCAATCTTCAAATTGTACCTTCCAGATCCAGGATGTGACGACCTTTTCCCCGTCAAATGTGACAGATTTCCCAGTCGAGAAGTACGATAAGATTTTCTCAAATGCGGCGTTGCATTGGATCCTCCGTGACCCTGCCACGAGGAAGGTCGTCTTTGAATCAGCCTATGCAGCTCTCAAACCAGGTGGTAAACTCGTCTTCGAAATGGGCGGGCACGGGAACGTGGGGGAAATTCTTTCAACGCTCACGGCTGCTCTCATCGCTCTCGCCAATCTGTCCCCGCAAGCAGCGCGCGAGAAATCGCCCTGGTTCTTTCCCGATGCAGAGTGGATGAGGGAAACACTCGCTTCCATCGGTTTCGAGGTTGAACTTTCCGAGACCGAGTATAGACCTACCAGGACGACGCCAATGGATGCTGAGGGGAAGGGTGGCTTGGAGGGGTGGCTATGGTTGATGGGGGCGCAGTTCTTGGAGGGGTTGAAAAGGGAGGTGCAGGATGAGATTATCAAGTTTGTTTGTGAGGCCGTGAAGGACAGTATTACGAGGGAAGATGGGAGTCAATGGCTTGGATATGTTAGGCTTAGGGTTGTGGCCAGGAAGCCGGGACACTCTTAGCAAAATCAAGATGTTACCACGCCAAGTGTTCCTCACCCTCGAAACGAAACTACGATGCTTATTCTGCATTCAGGACAAATCTTGAGCCCCGTCTTATTACAGAGGTATTGCAAGCGAGAAAGATATTGGGTATCATGCCCTGTTCCAGTACTCCAGAGTCCAGCTCTCATTTTCTTCTAGTCCCTTCCATAACTTATCTTCCCTCTCTTCGTGGATTTCGCGTCGTCGTCGTCGTCCGGAGCTCTCTTCTTCTTGTTGCTCACCAAACCGTTCCTGCCGTTTGTACTGGTGGGCGTGGGATTATTGCTTTCGCGCGCCGAAAGGGGGAAACTGCTGGGTGTTGGTGCGTGGCTCGAAGTTGGTGTTCCAGATGCTGGTAGCGAATTCTCCTGAAAGAACGTGAGAATTAGTCCGTAGGTTTCGTGTAATCACTAGAGCCTCAGGACATGAATAACATACCCTCACAAAGTTGGCCGAGCTCCTGCTAAATATCCGATCTGCATCTGTGATTCCACCTTTCCTCCTCGTAACCGTCCCTCTTGAATCTGCCGTCGATCCTGCAGCTCCTTTGATGTAATTGTCGAAGCCCTTGATTATGTTGCCGGCTGAGGTATCTTCGAGATATGATGTTTCTACCCTGTAGATGGTCTCTTCCAGAGAGGCCTGGTGGTAAGGTTTCTTAGCTGGTGTTTCTGAAATGGAGGGATTCAAAGGATTGACGCACTATCGATTGATCGAGTATCCGTTTCTTTTGCAGAGTCTCTCGTAGGTCGCGTCGGAGCTTTTCGTAGAAGGGCATACCACGCGAGGAATCGGTTGTCGCATTTTCGGTCATGGTGGAGAGTGAGGCGCGCAGCCTGGTTAATTACTTGGCCGTGCTTTGTCGTGCGTTGAGTCGCGTGAATTCTCACAGTTTGATAGGATAATCCAAATGTTTGGACAAAGTTTGGTGTTGGAGATATCCTTTATGCGGTGGTGGGTTCATACTGTGATAGAAAGACGGGAACTCTCCGCAAACGAGCAAGTGCCGATCTCTTCATGTCCACTTGCAAGATGACAGCCACCTACCATTCCCGCACCAACAACCTCACACGACAACCCACAAACATCCCAGAAAGCCGAGTTGTTCCTCCGATTTACTGCCACCGAGTCATCCACGAAGAAAAGGTCCATCCGCGCCTGCAAACAGTCGTGCGCCGGCCGATAAACCACAATGGCTCTTGATGCCCGAGCTGTTGACAGCAAACGAGCTGATCTCGACAAGGCTATCAAAGATGCCGCTCCAGCATCCACAATCATCGGCATCCTGAACGATTTGAAGACTGGTGTTGTGCCCTCAGAAAAGCTTCTGCGAGAAACGAAGATAGGCGTGGCAGTAAACAAATTACGGCAGTTCAAAGATCCAAGTGTTGCGAAATTGAGCACCGAGATTGTCAATGGATGGCGCACTGCCATGCAGAAATCGAAATCAGCCGGAGGCTCAACACCGAAACTTGCGAACGCGACCAACGGGTCGGCCAGTCCTGCGCCGGCTGCTGGATCGAGTGTGAGTCCCCAGAAGAAGGAGGCAGAGAGTGCGGAGGTCAAACCGGAGAAGAAGAAGTACACGGGTGATGTCGCGAAAAGGGACACGAAAAGCGATAAAGTCAACATCGACGTAACGGGAAATACGACACGCGACAACTGCTTGAAGCTCATGTACAATGGATTGGCATTCATGTCTTCAGAATGTGAGGATGCATCACAGCATATATGCTTGTCATCAACGCTAATCGTATGAACACAGTGTCCGAAGACATTCTTGCCAAAGCTCGCGATGTCGAACAAGCAGCCTTCAAAGCTCTTGGACCCGAAACCTCGGAGGCTTACAAGGCCAAGATCCGCTCCCTCTTCCAAAACCTCAAGAACAAGAATAATCCCGAACTCAGGCAACGCGTGTACTCGGGTGAGATCAAGCCTGAAGAATTTGTGGTCATGTCGACCGAAGACCTGAGGTCTCAGAAACAGAAAGAGGAAGACAAGGCTATAATGAAGGAGAACATGAATAATGCCATGGTGGCACAAGAAGAGTTCAGTATCAGTCCGGAATTCACGTGCAGTAAATGCAAGCAAAAGAAGGTCAGCTACAAGCAAGCGCAGACCAGATCTGCCGATGAGCCCATGACAACATTCTGCACGTGTCAGAACTGCGGCAATCGCTGGAAGTTCTCTTGAGTATCTGCTTCGATGTGGGATGGCATGGAGTGGGCGTTCTTGAGAGAAGGAGATACCTGGGTTTCGGGCGTATGTGTGATTTTGTGGGAGGACTATCTCTGTATCAATGTTTGTCTGTGTTCGGTCCAAAAGCCATCATATTCTCCCCCACGTGTAGAGACCGAGTCGGTCAAACTTGCAGAATTAGCTTGGAGTCACAGGGTGGAAAAGTTGAGAAATTAAAGGATTGGACTGATGAACCATTTTAAGAAGCCCAATCGGGATGGCACGCCAAACTTCTCTGGTTGGGACTGTTGAGGAACCATTTTGAGAGCGGAATGAGACCAACTATGAGAATTACTGTGCCAAATGATCAAATACGCGATATCATGTGACGTTTCTAGAAGTCCCTTGTCCAGTCTTCTCCAGTTATCAATCAACAGTAACATCAAATGTGCATCCATGGAGCAGAATGAAATCTCCAGTTGGTAGTTATAGACTCTCCACGTCAACAACGACACTGAACTAACAATAAGAAGGCAGCGCGTTGACCGGCCTTCTCATAGGCACCATTCTCCTCCATCTCACCCTCGCGCCTTTTACCAAGGTCGAAGAATCGTTCAATATCCAGGCCACGCATGATATCATCACTTCCGGCGTCTCCCTTTCAAACAGAACCGATTTCCTGAAGACGAATTACGATCACGTCGAGTTCCCTGGGTCTGTGCCGAGGACGTTTGTCGGTGCTGTTTTTCTGGCTGGGGTGGCGAAGGTGTTGTGTTTTATTGCGACCGTGAGGGATGGGGAGGACTCGCAGTTCTTGGGTGGGTAGTACTCGTTTTTGTGGGCTTTGAGAATGAGAACGGCTAAGTGATGTGTAGTGAGAGGGATTTTGGGAGTCGTCAATGCTGCTTCGCTGCTTTCCTTGAGGAATGCTATCGCGAAGACTTTTGGGGCGACGACGGGGAATTGGTTTGTTTTGCTGCAGACAAGTCAGTTCCATGTTATGTACTATGCCTCGAGGACACTGCCGAATATGTTTGCTTTCGCTTTGAGTATGTATGCTATTGACCGATGGCCAGAGGTCCTCACTGATACTGTACAGCAAATCTGGCGTTTGGGGCGTTCGTGCTGGCGATGAATCCTCCGCGACGACAGTCGAAGCTCTTCCACAGCCGGACCATTTTCCTCATGACGTTCGCAGGGGTAATATTCCGCTCTGAGCTCGCAGTCCTGGTCTTCACGATCGCCGCCTTCGTTTTCGCCATACACGGTCCAAAATCTCTGACTTCCGTTTTCGACCCTCCGGGCATCATCATCCCACCGGGTATTGGAGGGGCGATCCTAGGCCTTGTCACAACAGTCTCTGTCGATTCGTATTTCTGGAGCCAGTTTCCTATCTGGCCTGAATGGAGCAGTTTCTACTACAACACCATCCTTGGGAAATCTTCAGACTGGGGTGTCAGCCCATGGCACTTTTACTTCACAAACGCCCTCCCACGTCTCTTGCTGAATCCGCTGGCATACTTGCTGCTCATCCCGCTCGCGCTGGCACAACCTGCAACCCGCTCGCGGAGCTTAGCTCTTCTGCTCCCTCCGCTAGGATTTGTGGCAATCTATTCCCTTCTTCCGCACAAAGAGTGGCGTTTCATCGTCTACATCGTTCCCGCCTTGACCGCTGTATCGGCTATCGGCGCATCCTGGATCTGGACTCGTCTTACAAAATCCCTCCCCCATCGATTTCTCAACCTCCTCCTCGCCTCCTCCATTGTAGCAAGTTTCCTCGCATCGATAGCCTTTTCGCTCGTCTCGAGTCTCAACTATCCAGGAGGAGACGCGATGGTCCGCCTACGAGGTCTCACCTTTTCCGAACCAGGCTCTCAAAGAATCTACGTGGACAACCTCGCCTGTCAGACCGGCGTAACGAGGTTCCTCGAATCAAGATCGACGCTCTCGGATCGGGGAGACCGGAAATGGATATTCGACAAGACGGAGAACCAGACGATGCTTCTGTCCCCCGTCTTTTGGGATGACTTCGATTACGCCATCGTCGAGAATGTTGGGCGCACGATCGGGAAATGGGAGGTCATTGATACCGTTCATTCCTTCGCGGGCGTTCAAGTGGTGAGACCAGGAGATGTTCTGGCACTGGGAAAAGTGGAGAGTAGAATCCTCCAATATTGGGACGTCATTGGTATGTTGGTGAGGGGTAACTTCACAAAGGGGTGGTGGGTGACGTTGAGATGGGAGCCAAAATTGAGGATCTTGAAGAGGGAAAGGACGAGTGTGAACGCTGGTGTTGGAGAAGGGGTGGGGATGAGCGATGAGGTTGTCTGAAGGTGTCCGCTAGCTTCACGAGACGGCGGATACCTGAGTTCGGGAAATTGTGAATCCTTCTTTTTGAACCTCCGCTTCCATTTTTGAGGACGGATGACGCAGGGTCCCTGGCAGAAAAACGGTATACATTATTATGGCTTCATTTTCCCCGGCATCTGGAATCAGATCAACGTGAAGTCATGGAATAGGTTGCATATCGTACTCGTGAGCTAAGAATCCACAACGGTGCACAAGTCCAGACATCTCTCCTCAAAGCGGCATCTCATTTACAAGGAATCTCAGCCGCAAACTCTGGCTGACACAGTAGAAGACCAACACGCTTCCGAACAAGCAGCAAGACCGAAACGAATCCTACCATGGGTCAAATCAGGCGGTGTAGATGACATTAGAGAGAGAGAGAGAGAGAGAGAGAGAGAGAGAGAGAGAGAGAGAGAGAGAGAGAGAGAGAGAGAGAGACGAATATTTCCCCCAAACGGGCCGCGAATCGTTGACTGGCCATCAACTACAAGCCACCACCGACACTTCTTCTCCTATTCAACGATGCTTCGTCCTGCCCCGTCCTGCCCAGTACTCTGACTATCGAACGCGCTATGGGGAATCGTAAAGCTAGCCGTGGCCAACTAAAACCTGAAGGAATTTTTAATGCAAGCTTGCCTTTTGATGGAAATAGGCGAGTGACAGTATATCTTACGTTGAAATGTGGTCGGCTAATCGTCAGGAGGACGTGACGTTAAGATAAAGTGCCCGCTGCAAATGTTACTAATGCGTGCTTTTGATCACTGCGTTATGACATGAAAAGAGGACGTGCTTTTCGAGCAACTCACATTTTATGATGTCACCAGGAATATGACTTACCTATTCCCTATCTAGACTGAACAATTGAACGCGATTTTTCTATCAAGTTGGCGGCCTGGCAAAAGTGCGTTCAAATTTGGTGCACGTTACCATTCATTATCGAGGCTCGAAATCCGGAGGAAATCGAGAGTTGGAGCCGCGAGGTTTCTTCGTGGAAGCCATCTAGCTGGACACTGGATTGACAATGCTTGTGTCAGCGGAAAAGGCGGAGCTGGCCAACGACTCCCAGACTTTCATCGAGACAGCCTGGATGAATGACCAGCGAATTGTGTGCGGAAAGCTGTAGTGGCGATGGAACCAAATGTGGATCGAGCAGCCGGGTATGTGCTTGTGAGATCTTCAGATAAGCACGGTTGAGTCCTATCATTTTAGATTGCTGCCGTCAATATACCTCCATGGACTTTTCGAATGATTTATCGAACCATGCCTAGTTTTGTCATCAAGGCCGTCGATGCTCCGGAAAGACCTCTTCTGCCGTTAGATGGCCAAAACATCAGTAAGCACCTCTACTGACTTCACGTTGACACGACTCTTGCCTCTTGCCTACAGAGCGGCGCATGATGCAGTAGGGCATATTATCCTGGTTCCTCAGGCTTGTGTAACGATACTGACACTAATCTAGGTTGGCGACTACGGACGCCCTAAGTAGTCATAGTCAATCCTGCTTTCAGAAGCCGGAAGAGAAGTTTACCATGGTCTAACCCTATCGGCTGGGCGCGTGTGATTTTTGTTGGTGTGCTGCGTAGGTTTCGGGTTTGAATCATGTTACGAGGGGAATTGAATCTCTTTCGGTACCTTCTTCTCCAATAGAGTAATTAGATATGGATTGCGATAAACGCGTAAGTACGCACGCCGAGTCTCTTGGATACGGGTTAAGAAGAAAGAGAGAGTCGAGATATCCTGAAGGGACGCTCCTTGACGTTAAAGGTGCACCATCGGGGAGATGAAAGCGGTTGAGAAGGTGAATGACACGGCTGCCAGAAGAATTTCCTACCTCGTTCGATTGCCTCTCTTGTTCCTGTCCTCGAACGTTCGATCACCAAGTAAAAGTAGCAAGCATGCTATCTCCGTGCTTTGAAAAGTGATTCATTTCCCGCTGCCAACATAGTGGATCTATCACTTGACTGGCCCTTAGACCCCAGGACCTACGATGATTTTTTTTAAACTTGAACCCTACTATACTAGGATCGATGGCGACTCCAAGAAATTGTCTCCACGGGAGCTGATGGTTCTCGAACTCGACTCGCAAACGCTGAACCGGTGAAGATGGACCTCGAGGGACATGGAGCTGATAAAGCCACTATACCAAGTAACTCGAAACGATTCGCCCATAAGGTCGCCAAAGAGGCGATTACGCTTACACCTTGGAGTATTGACTCCGTCGCGGGGAGAAATTTGAGGCCTCGCATGATGTTGCATCATCTCGCCTTGTCATATCTTGAATTTTTTTCGAGCAGACCACTGCCAAAGAGACCATTTCGAGCGACGGCCGGCTTGCTTAAGATCAACTGCAGTGCAATCATGCCTTGCCTCGTGTGCGTAGGTGCCAGACCCATCGAGATTGCATCTGAAACGATGCCGCACCCCGAGGTCATAATATCTGTTCAGCGTCATCCACAATATGACGGAGGGAGAAGGTTTGACCCTCGTTCCCCTTGCCTGCCAAAGGCGCGAGGGCATGACGAACAAAGCATGCTCAGGCCGCAATTCCGGGGTCTTTCCATCGATACACGGCATCGACCACAACGCATGACATTGTCAATATGATCAGGCCACTTCCCACCCATGATGAGCTCAGATGCGAGTGGAATGGGCTGGCATGCTCATAGCAGGTGTAAGCGGTCTCCGACCAGGAAGGCGACGCAAAGAATCGCGCGGCAAAGAGAGGCAATGCGTTCCCACATGAGAGCTAACCTGTTTGTTCGTGTGGAGTCCCGGCGGGCGGATATAGGTCCGGAGCGTATAACTCAGCGGTGGGCGCACAAGAATGGTTCTTGGCGCTAGGTCGGATGGATTTTGGTTAGTTTGGCTTCGAAGCAGACGCTTCGACAGTTTGGAAGTGGATGAAACAAGACCTGAGGCTGTCAGGGGGAAGAAGGGAGGCCGCAGACTTGACGTTGAAAGAGGGTTTAGGGTTCAGCCGGAAATGTCGATCTTGCAAGGTTGGATTCTGGAAACAGTCCATCAGACCACACTGGGTGCACAAGGGCAATCACGCCTGATGGGCCCTCGTCGGCATGAGAGGTCTCATCAACCATGTATGTCCCCGTAGCAGCTTCTCCGCCTCGCCAGTCCTCTCTCTGAGGCTCTGAGGCTCTGAGGTTCTGCCAGCCGGCCAGCTGCTCTCTCTTTCCGAGCGTGGGTGAACTGGAAACGCTCGTGGACGTCTGCCTCTTGACGAATCACGCCCCGTCGTCCCATCACACCCTCCAGCCTCCAGCCGACGACGCACGATCTGGGTGCATGCAGCCAGCAATGCTGCCCAGTGCCCGTCGCTCCATGGCGCAAGGGCTGGCAGCAGATTCGCCGCTACAGTCGCCACTACTCTGGAAGGACGGTGCGTCGTTCATGTCCAAAGAGAAGCTGCGGGGATCCGGTCTTCGAAAGCGCCGGCATCGACTTCACGACCGACGATGAAGATGATGTCTTCCAGAATCCAGAACCACTGCAGTAACAGCACTGGGGCAACCGACATCGTGCTCCTCCCCCCCGCCCTTTATTGTGGTCCGGAAGGTTTTCGACCTGTAAGCGGTCTCGCATCGCGCGGGGGCGCAGGCGGAAGTCGTTCAGTTGTCTCCCGCTCCGCTGTGGCCGTCCGAACGATGCGGCAAACTGCTTGGTGGTGGCCCGTGGGGACAGCATTCACGCTCCACCTAAGCTTGAGACATAATTCAGACCGATGGAGATTCTTGCACGCCCTCATTGTGGCAGCGCACTGTACGCTTCAGGCCACTGGCATCTGCACTGGTTGAATATCCAGCTCTGGGATCAGGCGTCATTCTCGACAACCTTCGTCGACCTGGCCTCCTTGCACCTTGAATTCTGGCTTGTAAAGGGGGGCCTGTGGCTCGCGTTGAATGTACTTGGCTCAAGACCGGAGAGGGTGACAAGATTCATCAAGAGGTTGCGGAACCCCATTATTGCGCCTCCTCGAAGATCCGCAAAACGGTCGTGCTAAGTAATAGCTTCACATCTTGCAGCAGCATCCCGGCCAGCTCTGAAGAGTCAGTCCCATGCCGCCGCGGTCTGTCTAGACTTGGTTTACAGAACGATGAGGGCCTGTTCCCGCATTCTGAATGTCCTACAGTCCTGGTCGCTGTTCGCAACTAAGAGGCTTCAAATTGATCCGAGAATAAGCAATGCCCATCCTCCAACATGAGAAGACAATTGTGAGGCACGGGCTCTTGGCGTCGCGTCGCAGGCACAAAATTGTGCCGCCCCGCCCGACATTGTCCCGATGAGATGGTTACGACTCTGTACGATGACGCTGACCGACGGAAGCAATACCAGGGATGGCTGGCATTGTCTCTAAGCCAACTTACACTGGGGTTGCCCCAGAGTCTACGATGATATTGGAGTATTGATTTGTTGCAGGGCCGAGAGGGGAATTCTGAGGGTGCATAGTGTGAAGGAGTCCGTCACTTCAGCCTGCTGATCGACCTGTTCTTTGGAAGGATGCGGACCGCAATTCGACGTTTGTGCTTTGGCGCCTGTTGAAAAGTCCCACTAACGAATATAAGCATAAACCCACCGCCTCAGCCAGTCCTCTACTGGCGCTGGTGGAAGCACTAGAGAGTGAACAACCCTAACGGCTCTCCAGAGTCAAGCTTGCTACAAAGTACAGTCTGTCTCGTTGTTGAGTTCCCGAGAATCGCGCCGAAATCTCTTGCCATGGGCGTGTTGAAGGTCTTGACCACGAATCCAACACTGTTGATCACGGTTGCGCGACGATTTCTGCATCCAGCGTGCGTCGCGTCGAGACGATTGAACAAACAACTCTACACCGCTACCGCTCATTGTACGAGGAGGTGGACACGCTAAGGCTCCTGCGAAAACCGTCCTTGAGCAGATTTCAGCACGTTGCGCGAGCAAAAGCAGAACCTCGAGCTGGACTAATCTCGTGCCCTGGTGTCCTGGTGCCCTGGTGCCCTCACCTGACCAATGCCCACAGAGATTGGTCAATTGTCCATTCCGGGAAACAATCCTGACCTGGACCCTGCTTTCATTTTTTTGCACTGCGACAATCTAGTTTGGAAGTCCAATCGGGAACACGCAGCAACCATCTTTGCATGGCGACCCAACATCTGGTGGTTGCAGCAAGATTGCATGCAGTGCCGTGACGAACTGAACTCTTTCTTGGCGATACCGAAAAGGCCTGGAGGAAGGCTGAAATTGGTGATATCGAAGTGCCGACAAGTTCCCTGGCGATCAATATCGCCTATATGTCGCCAAGACACAAGCATCGCAGACAAACATGTCGTTGAATTCAAATCTCAAACATTTGGCACCAAAAATGCGACTACTGATCGAAAAGAAAGGAAAGCTTCGCTGTCACCAGATTCAAGTGCCAAGGCGATTGCATGATTGACGAGCTTGATAGGGATAGGGAGGAGTGGAGTTGCGAGGCAACCAGGAGCAATGACTAGCGGGCATTCACCTCAAGTTTTTGGACTGTGCAGACAGCCCAAAACGAGAGCGGGAGTGGGCCCAAATGCTACTTTGGCTGAGAGGGCGTCTAGGAAGGGAAAGGCACGCTGCAACGGATTGCTTCGATTCGAGGATTCCTCCCTCGACACGCTCTTGGCCGGCCTCGTTTGGCAAGGTCGCAGCAGACGTTATTACCGATGAAGTCCAAGCTTGGCTCGGGAATCAGGCAAGCCGAAGAACGGCCTCCTGAAGAAGAAGAGAATGGAAGCCGGGATGCCTGACGGACTAGCAGACGGCTTATCGCACAGCAGGAGGCAGCCGGGGAGGCGACTGAGTCTGGCGTCTTGGGACGGACGGTATTCAAGCCATCCCGACCGCAACAAGTGGGCGGCGCCATGGGATGTGTGAGAGGGGGGAGTCGGCCCTAGTGCCTGTCTCGTCCGCTCACCCTGTTGCCCTGGCCTCGCAGCGCCAGCGCCTTTTCGCCCAGGCTGCCCGCTGCGACTGCACAGCGCACTACTACAGTACACCTTGACTTGCTACTACTGAGATGACCCGCGGCCAGTGAAAAGGGCTCCAGGATGTGGCTGGCGCTCTGATCCCCAAGCGGCATCTCAACGTCGAGATTAGCCATCCCCCCCCCTTCCCCCCCCCCCGGCAGGCACCCTGCGTCCGGCCGCCAAGCCATATGACATAGGTCCTCTCCACTCCAATTCTCTAATGACACTGCTGTCTGCGCTTGCTGGCAGGCCAGCACCAGCACCAGCACCAGCAGACCTCATACCCATCGCCCTTTATCATCTGCAATCCCCGCTCATCAATTCTGGTCCGTCATTGATCTTCACACCCCAAACCGCCTCACAGACTTCTAACGCCGTTTCAGCAAAGCTTTACCCAGCCCATATTAATTCATCTGATCATCACTGCTTGTTGCGTGCAAGGGCCTACGCATCATTACTCTGTTCGACCACTTTTACCACAAGACGCTCCCGTCATCCCCAGTTTTCCAGCCTGTCAAAAGACAAGTCTGCGCATCCACCAACCAGGCACACATCTCACAGCCGAGCTGTAAACCACGCACGCCGGCTACTTGAAACGCTAGCAATATCCAAAGATCAGCCGCGTCACTCGCTCTCTCTGGGTCGTTAGCTGGTTAACCTCGTCGAAGCTTTGGCAATTCCAGAAAAGACACGCTTCCTGCAGCTTCAAGGGCTACAGTGATCGACAGGCCACTGCACAACTGGCAGGTCTTCGAGATCGGGAAACAGTCAGCACTTTCGGGAACGAAATCCTTAAGAGCGCTGATCCCGTCCATCTCCTACTTGATCGTCTTTCCCCACGTTATTCAGAGTTCCGCAAGCGTCAAACAACTGCTGCTCTGCTCGATACCGACGTCGTCAATACGACCCTTTGATCCTACTATTGTTCGCTATTATCCGATATGGCCATGGCAGTCGACAATCGACACCAGTCCCAGATCAATGGACTCGCCTACAACGGCATCCGTTACCCTCAACCTCAGTTTACCAACCCGTGGTCAAACAATACGTCCAGCGCACCAACCACTCAGCAATATGTGTCGAGTGTGCCAACGTCGGCCGGCGTTGATGCCTCCATGCAAAGACCAACGTCAATGTCTATCCCATCATTCGGGCTTCCGGTGACGGCTTCAGGACTTGGACCAGGTAGCTCTATCCCAGGTGGCCTCTTCGAACCCCAAAACTCAATTGACATGTCCCAAGGTTATGGCGCTCAGCAGTACTCAACTGCGGGTCCAAGCAATCCTTACGCGCCAACTTCGGCAGCTGGCTACAACATGGAATATGCGACAAGCAGAAGTCCATTTCCGACACAGCAAACCTTTGATAGACGTCCATCTCACGCGTCAGTAAACTCCACTGTCCTGCTGGACCCTCAGCTTGGCCCATCTTGCTGGAACTCTCCTATTGACATGAACAGATTCAATCAAACAACGTCGCAAGCGCAACGCTCAAGTATTAGTGATGCTATCGATGCCAGCCGTGGGATGCTCCATCTGAGCAACTCTGTCAACGACATGACACCGCGCAACATTTACGAGGCCCAAGGTGGTAGCAGGACATCTTCCGCAGACTCGTACGGCTTCCCGCACACCCACTCCAACGCGTCGTCAATATCGTCGGCTAGTACATACCCGTCATCATACGGCAGCTACGCTCACTCTCACCATGGATCCACGGCTGGATCAGTCTCGGACGCCGGGACCGACTACAGCTCCGCATCGGAGTCTGTCGATTTGAACGCACGTCGCCTCCCTGCGCCAGCAAATTTGTTGGGTCCGGGTCTGCCACCTGCGCCACAATCCATGATGGGCCAATTCAGTTCCAAAGTGTCGTCCAGCTCTCAGAAGAAGCACAAGTGCAAAATCTGCGACAAGCGGTTTACCAGACCGAGTTCGCTTCAAACCCACATGTACAGCCACACTGGCGAAAAGCGTGAGTCCATCACCTAGTACCTACACATGTACATTTCTAACACCCGCGGCAGCATTTGCTTGTGAGGTAGAAGGCTGTGGCCGACATTTCTCAGTCGTCTCTAACTTGCGAAGACATCGCAAGGTCCACAAGGGTGAAGGTCGCGATCATCCTTCGCCTGATGAAGAATGATTAGCGCACTTTCACTTCGGCTTTGATCTTCCAATTTTGTTGGCTTTCCAAAGATATCCCGCAATGGTCATGACCGACTATTTGCACATTCCGTTCGCTTTCACTTTTTAGATTCCCATGAGCAGACGTGGTCGCTCAACTTGTTTCCAGAATGAAACGCTGCACCGGGTTTATACACTCGTTACAGGTACCCAGGATGTGCTCTCGGCGATTCATCATGATTGGCGTTTGTTTTGACACGTAATCCTTTCTCAGCAGCCCAACCAGCTCGCGATACCCATTATGTCCTGTATTATTAGGGTTGTGCTGCGTCTGGCTACGATTTTTCCCATGAGCGTTGGCGTGTTACCAGTTGCCGTGTTCAAAGTATATGAGCATCTTTGTACCTAATTTTATCTGATGTACGATTAGACCTTGTCACGACTCGCTTGGAGGGAACAAAATAGTGGCGGTCTCGAGGAAGAGATGAAATGAACACATTGCACTCGCTACAGTACAACCAACGAACGATCTTAATCACTGTGGTACATAGCGCATGCTCTCATCCCCCCTTATCTTCTTTGTCTCTGACATGGTACGCCTGATTGTATTATGGTAAGTACAGCTATTTCCTACCCTCGACGACACTTGGTATGACGACAGATTCATTAAACGAGGCAATATACCCACAACGCATCGGCCCTGAGCTCTGAAACAGACCATCTACCACGACATGAAGTCATTCGTGAGACCGCTATCTGCCCATCGATGTCATATCTCAGACATGCTGGGAATGCTCCTGTAGCAAAGTCGACGCAGGGCCGGGGTGGAACGCCACCCACGTAAGACCGTGGATCGCAAATCTCAGGGTCCTTCAAAGGCGCCTGGGATCTGGCAATGGCGGAACCATTCTAGGCCGCATTCGTGCTGGAAGCCCTTTGTGGAATCCTGCCTGTCTCCACCAATGATGGCTTCCCTCCCACGGGCCTTCACAGCCAAAGGAGACAGGGGCACGACCCAGGGGCCATACAAGGCGATGTAACTGTGAACTGCTACAACAGAACAGACGCCCGGAATCTCCCCTCATGTCCGCCCCCAAGCACTGAGACTGTTCCTGAGGCTGACGCTGACGCTGCAACCATGGTACGAACGTGCTTTTGCAGTCTCGACAAGGAACAGGCTCCTTTCTCGACCTCGAACCGGCCCTCGAATCTGAGCTTCCAGAAGTCTTCTGCCGCGGGACTTGTTTTTCTCGAATGCAGACCAACCCCAGCAACGACGGCGTTTGGACAACCTGGTTTCGCCAACGGGGCGAATCGAGTGTCAAGTGCCAGGGATGGAGAGTGGATTCTCCGCCTCACTCTTCCCCCTCCGCTGCTCAAGTGTGCTTGTGATGGGTGGAAGTCCGTGGCGGGAATAAGCATGCTCCATTTTAGCTTCGCTATGGCACGGCATCTTGACAT
Organism: Venturia carpophila; assembly: GCA_014858625.1. NCBI lineage: Eukaryota > Fungi > Ascomycota > Dothideomycetes > Venturiales > Venturiaceae > Venturia > Venturia carpophila. The sequence continues at coordinate 1,845,165 of JACTAK010000002.1, read as the reverse complement.
CGGTGCGTCGCAGTCCCGAAAGACGGCTTCGGACGTGGCTGGCGGGCCGTAGAAAGAGGGCGACGTTTTCTCCTTGACGCGCATACCTTTGCTCCCACCAATAACGCATTTCCAAGTCAAGAACGCTCATGGAGGAAAGTGGCAAGATGCATCTACGTACAGCACAGCACAAACGGCGGCGTCGCTAGGGACATGACCCATTAGGAACACAAGCATCAACAACACGATGGAGGCATCAACCACGACTCGAAGGCAAGGCGTCGATGATCGCCAATCGTCCCGTTTCTTCAAGAGAGACCCCACACCTGCAAGCCACCACTGCAGGGCGGTGGCCAAGCTCACATCTCACTCGACACCCACTCACCCACTGAGAAACAGTTTGGATTGATCTTCCCGTTAGACTCCACACCCTTGCCATCTGCCATCTCCAAACGCTGTACTCATTCGTCGTTCCACGCAACGCAGACCCTGCTATGGCGGTGTAATGGCACGGTCTCGAAGCCTGCGCGGTGCGCAACACCCTATTCATGGAGAGCCTTGACAGAGTGTTCGACGACTGGGCGAAAGCGGCATCGATCCCTGAGCATCCCTACCTTTTGGACATGTTCGTGTCTTCGGCGCCATCTCACCACATCGACTGGATATAATGAGCCTCGAGATCATGCCTAATCAGCCATACAAGATACTAACACGTAATAGGTCTTTACCTCGGTCCCTAACCAAGGCCTTTGGATAACACAGTATTGACAGCACGTTTTCAACAGCGGTTCGTTCACGCCGGGATATCCAATCATGGAACGCCGCAGATAGTGCCAGATTTCAGGAGTACCTCGAACTCATCTCTCTTACTTGACGACAGCAGTGCTATGAACCACGCGATGGCAGGTTACAACAGTCAGCTGTCTTCGCTTCCATCTTCGGACTTTTGGGGGGTCAGATAAAAATCGTACTACTCTCGTCCTGGTAAAGTCAGAACAGGAGAGGGTTATCGGAATGCCTCCGAATTTTGAAGGAAAACTCCGAAACTGGGGGTGCCGGTTGGCTTTTCGAAGAGACGTTGACAGTCACCACGGTACTAGCCATCAAAACGACCAGGATAGCTGTGCGGGGATACTGAGTTGTCAAGTGACCGTTCAGGCAGGCATAAGGCGGGCGAGGCTAATTAGTATAGCAGCCCCTACACTCGGGAACCCTCGAGCAAGAGTTCAGCGAAAGATCGACGCTCGACCATCAAAAGGAGAAGACCAATGCGGAGGATTCGCAATCCTACGACAATGAGGCGACAATACAGATATCAATGCCAAGATCAACACAGCTCACCGACTGAATCAGGGGTTCAGACTTGTCTAGTAGGAGAGGAGATGGCGGATCTCGAATTGTTTGATGGTGAGAAGATTGCCAGTGCCGACTAGTAGAGACGCTTGCGATACGCGTCGCGCTTCCACACCTAAAGCTATGTATGCAAACAAAGATACGACAGACATCAGGAATTGGCCATGTCAATTGCCCTCAAAACAGAACAATCAACGATAGCGAGTTGGCCTAGAACAGATCAACAACCGCAGCATCACCTCGAACATAGTTGCACGGCACTCTCCCGTCTCCTGCCTCCCGCCTCCCGCCTCCCGCCTTCCGTCTTCCGCTCCCTTGGAAGAAGAGCCAAGGATTTAGCTGCTGTGAGTCGCTTGACTATAGCCGTCGGGACAAAGGGAAACACAAGATCTGAAGTAAGAAACTTATCAGATCGATTGGCGCATGACGAGTACCACTACGTCGAAAGAAGGCCTCTCGTAAGCGAGGGACTTGGTAAGTGAGGTGAGGCAATGGGCATTTTCCCAGAACGGAGAGTGCACATGGGTACAACCAGCCTTGCACTCCTTGCTTGTATGCTGTGCGAACCGGTGGGAACCCGACGTGGGGATTCCTAGTGACTCCATCGTTCTCCCTTGCTTGAGGCCGATGCGTTGTGACCTCTGTAGGTGAGAGCGGGCTCTGCATAGGTACATACTGCTGTGGATTCATGCAACCTCGATCTTGGCCGACGCGATACCGTCATCGCCGATTTCGGTCGCAGGGTGCTTTGTTCTCCTCTATCTGAGTACTGGCCGATACCAGCCAGCCTGGTTATGGATCAGACTCTGGGTTTCAAGGTTCCGAACCACAAATGCCAGCATGCCCCAACTTGATTTTCGACCTGTTCATGCATGCGTTGAGACGTTTGTACCTAGTTGGAGGGGGGCTTGGAGATCACGACCGTCAAAAACATCAAGGCCGAACCATCGCTCGGAGGTGGTCTTCAATGATCGATACATGCATGTAGGCAAGATGACATCTTCGAGCTTGGTAGGGAATTATTGGGAGCTTCAAAAGCAATCATGGGTAGTACCTATGTTCGGGTTGAGAGAGGAAGTAGGGCACGTACATTGCGACGACAGATTACGACGATGATGATGGGGTTGTCGGCATATGAAGCCGGGAACGAAGACATGTACACAGCAACTTCTGTCCCATCTACTCTCCATTCTCGATGACCACCACAATCCCTCAAACCTTCGGGCTCGAAAACACGGGAATAGAGAGACTTGGATTGTTAAAGAGAGGTTAGAGGCTCTCGGTTTTTCTGTCGGGGAGTTGGAGGGGCTGGAAGGAGGGCGAGTCAGTTCTTTGGGTAGCATCGAGGTTATTTGGTGTTTTTTTTTTTTCTTGATGGGTGGTGGGGATGTGAGTGGAGATGGAGTTTTGTAGCGGTACTGTGGATTGTGTGGCTGTCGAATGGTGGTGTTCAAAGCGAAGAGGGAGATTGGCACAAGTGCGGCTTTTCTCAAGTGGTTTTGCACACCTAATGATACATGTACATCTCCACACCCACACCCAGAGAGAGGGAGACCATATATCCATCCACGGGAACCCATCATAACTACGCAACATCAACATAGGCCCTCTTCTTCCCCCCACTTTTGATCCTCTCCTCCTTCTCCACATCCTCCAAAACAACGATACCCCTCTCCTTCACCTTGTCCTCCACAAACTTAATGGCAGCGAGGTTGTACCCGAATAGGTCCTTGACCTCGCCAAGCGTACTTCTCAGATCCCTCCTCATACCTTCGAGCACGATCTTGAGCTCCTTGCTCGCAACAATCTGTCTCTGGTGCGTTTTGAGCATGAAGAACAGAACGCGGCAGACGAGGGTGATGTCCCATTGTCTTTGGATCCAGATGTTGATGAATGTGAAAAGGGATGGCAGGACGGAAAAGGGGAGGACGAGGAGGGCGTCGTGGAGTTGTGAAGCGGGGATACGTTGAAGGGTGTGGAGTACATAGTGTTCTGCGGAGATGTCCCTGTTGGCGATGAAATGCGGATCGCGTGTCGGAGGCGCGATGTTCGGGTTCGAGGCTTTGCGGATCTGCCATTCCTGGACGACCGCCAGGTCTTCTATTCCTAGTTCGAGGGCTTCGACTATTTTTTCGCCCGCAGTGAGGGTGGCGGTCGTTTGTTTCGATGCGGCGGTGGCTTCTTGATCTGGGTTGAGGACATCACCATCTGCTTCTAGGGAAGTCTGAAGGGTTTGCTCATACAGTTCCTCCATTTCCTTCTCTCGCTCTTCTTCGAGGAAGATGGGCTCATCCGTCAAGTTCCAGACGCGGATGCTCTTGTCGTGTGAGGCAGAGACGATGAAATTACCCGCGCGACTCACAGCCATGGCCCAGACTTCGCCGTGATGGCCAGAGAGTTTTTGCACTTGCTCGAATTTATCGCCATCCCACGACTTAATAGAGCGATCTCTACTTGCGCTGAAGAAGTGATGGCCTTCTTCTCGAGAGGGTGGTGCTGCGATAAACGAGACCTGCATGATGCTGTCATTGTGGGCGAAGAGTGCTCGGTGACAGTCACCGAAGTCGAGGCCCCAGAGTCGCACGTTTTTGTCGGCGCTGCAAGTCGCAATAAGTTTGCTGTCAGAGGAGATGGACATGTCGAGTACAGGAAGCTTGTGACCGTAGAGCGTGAGGAACAGCTTGAGACTGTCATCAAAGAAGACCTTGACGGTGTTGTCAAGGGTCGAAACCGCCAGTAGTCGTCCGTCCGGAGTGAAGCAGAGACTCAAAATGTCATCGTTGACCTTCAAAGTTCGAGTTTGTGTGAGTCGTAACCTCGAAGTGGTTCGTTTGGTTCCCGCAATATCTTCGTTGACGACCTCGAACTTCCAGAACTTGGCAGATTTATCTGCACTCCCAGTGGCTAACGACTTTCCATCAGGGTGGATCTGAAGAGTCATGATGGCTCCCTCGTGCGCCGCGACACTTTCTATCAGAGTCGACGATGCGATATCGAACAGCTCCAGCTCCCCAGTCTTCGTTCCCACCACCACTATCCTATCTCCCGGCAGAAATGAGCAGCACAGCGCATATCCACACTCAAGCGTTCGCAGGCACGTCCCTGTCTTGACGTTCCAAATCTTGAGTAAGCCACTTGAGGCAGATGCCAGCATTCGGTCATCTGAACTGAGAGCCACAGACCGAACATCCGTGCGATGTCCTGGGAGCTCGACAGAGTACGTTCGAGTGTAGTCTATGTCTTCTGATTTCGATTTCTTCTTCTGGTCCTTCACCGGCACATCGTATACCTCCATCTCATTGTTCGTGCACGATATCAGAAGTTGTAGTTTCTTGTGGGCCCGCTTGTTGATCCAGTCCACCGATCGCACTTTTCCGCCAGTCCTCACAATGGTGTAGGGCACAAAAACATCACTGATCGCTGGGACAGATGTTCCCTCCGCTCCGTTCATCTCAACATCTGCATTTCCGTTGGCCTCGCTCTCCTTTTCTCTCCTTCTCTTCCGTTTTCTAGCCAAGCTTTTCTGTACTTCTCCCTCAGATCGTATCCGCCATATCTCCGCAGCCTTCTCTGATCCATGAACAACGAAGTAGTCGGCTTGCGGATGGAAGCTGACCCCAATCGTCCTGTCCTTGCCTTGTCGGTGAAGCACGCCTCTGTCGTGTAAATATCGCTTGTCCGATTCCTCTCCAAATGTGTGCCCCGAGGTCAATAGTCCATTTAAATCGATGGCCCAGACTTTCAGCTCCCCGTCACTGCCAGCCGTTATGCATCCATCCAGCTCTGGCGTAATTCCCATTGCCCAGCATTCTCCGTTCGTCTGAGCAATATGCGTCTCAATGCAATGCTGTGCTGACACATCCCATATCTTGATCAGCGCATCTTTGCTTGCAGAGAGTAGGAATGCGTCGTCCGCATTCGCGCTAACCGTCCCCCCATCTTCTCCAAGCTTTTGATGTAACCAATGTAGCGAGACCACCTGATCCTTGTGTCCACGCAATTTGAAAAGGCCAACTTCCGCCACGAGGTCCCACACAATGATATCTGTATCTTTGGCACCGCTTGCGAGTCTTGCTCCCGTGTTGTCGAAGGCTAGGGTTGTGATTGCGGTTTTGTGTCCATTGAAGCTTATTACTAGGGTATCAATTCTGGAATCCCATATTCGTATCGTTCCATCGTCGTAGCTACAGAGAGTCAAACGTCAGTAAAGTTCCAAAAATGGAATTTTCGCATTGTAAAAGATTCACGCTCCATACCCAACTGCATAAAGGTCTACATCTGTAGCACTCCGCACGATGGCCGTGACCTGGGAGTTACTCGAGCTGTCTGTCCATTTGCTCAGCAGTTCTCCCTTCTTCAAGTCCCACCGATAGACATGTTCGCATGCGCCAACTACGGCAATTCCTGCGCCGGAGGTCCTGGTTATGCTATCTGAAGCGGAGAGAACGTTTGAAAGGGCGGAGTTGACTAAGCCAAAGGTTTGCTCGGCCTCGTACTTGTTGTATGTCTTGACCATTGCGGGGAAGGAATTGTGCTTTTATATCGAGAATCTCTATTCAAGAAAAAAAGTTGCCCACCCCAGACGGACGCTAAGCGGCGACTGAAGGCACCTCCGATCTTGCACAGCACCAGTCCCCGCTAGATACTCCCTACCGCTATCAACAAACCTCACACAAACGCAACATGTTGCTGCTCGACTACCAGAACATCTTGATCGAGTCGCTGCTCACGGAGAGATTCTCCGCAGGATCCTCGCCCGTCTCAATCGACCAGGTCGTGTCCGACTTTGACGGAGTGACGTTCCATATATCCACCCCCGAAGGGAAGACCAAGATAGTCATCTCAATAGCGATCAAGTGCTTCAACGAGCTGGTACAATATGGAGCCCAATCGGTGCTGGAGAGGGAGTACGGTCCATACATTATTGCTCCCGAACAAGGCTACGACTTCTCCATCCAAGTAGACTTGGATAGTCTCCCAGAAGAGCAAGGTGCGGAGAGCTGAACATACAGCTCTGTGGCATACTGACGGGTTGAGCTAGATGCCAAAGACGATCTCGTCCGAAGGATATCCCTGCTCAAGCGCAACGCCATGGCAGCACCATTCGAGCAAGCATTCGACGAATTCGAGGCATTGAAAGAGGAGGCGGCAAAGTACACGTCAGAATCAGCACCACAAGGTGTTCGAGAAGGCGGAACTGTGCGCGCAATTCACTACAGAGACACAGAGGCAATCTTTATCAAGGCCAGCCACGACAGAGTCACAGTCATCTTCAGCACCATCTTCACCGATGAGACGGACAGGGTGTTTGGAAAAGTCTTCTTGCAGGAGTTTGTGGATGCTAGGCGGCGAGCAATTCAGAATGCGCCGCAGGTGCTGTTCAGAGACGAGCCACCACTGGAACTGCAGGGGCTGCCCGGCGTCACAGCTGGCAAAGGAGATGTCGGATACGTTACTTTCGGTAGGTCATATGAATGTCGTGGACATCGGAAACTACTAACAGCAGTTAGTGCTTTTCCCACGTCATTTGACCAGACAGCGCAGAGAGGAAGTCATCTCTCACATTCAAACATTCCGCGACTACTTCCACTACCATATCAAGGCGTCAAAAGCGTATATTCACTCGCGAATGAGGAGACGTACGGCGGACTTCTTACAGGTCTTGCGCCGTGCTCGGCCAGAAAATGAGGAGAAGGTCGAGAGAAAGACTGCTAGTGGACGAACATTCAAGGTGCAGTCGTAAGATCACATTACAGTACGAATGTCATGGCAGGGAGGTGCTGTCATAAAATATGAACGTAGTGTAGTGAATCTTCAAAACTGCGTTGCCCAAATACCTCCTACGTCACAAAGCAAGGACCCTCATCAATAAGCATGAAGTATGAAGGGTGGGAGTTTGTAAAATGCGAGGTACGCAAAGCAACACCTGACGTGGATAACACGGCAAATGTAACAAGAGGACGGACCATCCCGGGTCGTGACTTCAAACTCAACAGATTACACCAACACTGGTCAGCGATGCCATGGGCAAGGTCCCGATCGACCTCGTCGCCTCGGGGAGGTGATTTGATCCTGTTTCCGTGTATCTATGTATGACCTGAGCGAGAAGGTCATATGACGTATATATGATACTCGATTATAATGTACATCTGATAAGCTTCATCGACAAACAACATTATGTAGACTCCACGAAAGCCACAGCATTTTCACTTTTACTCCCAAATCCCCACATGACCTCGAAGAAAAAAGGTGCAGAACACCGCTCCGATTCTGGTCTCCATATTCAAATCCGTCACTAGCTCGAATCCAGAGAATATCCTTGCCACGGCATAGTGTACCGTATGTGTGGTAAGAAGAGCGAGCCTGCATTATCAGCAGATTTTCTGCATGCTCGAATCCGACGTACTTACCTCCCGAGAAGCGACACAATGATACCGACCTTGACCGAATGGGATCCAGTATTTTCCCCTTCTGACGGAGCCGGGCTTGAACAACGAAGGTCGCGGAAGACGAGTGGATCTGAATGTGCGCAGGTATTTGTTGTCGAGATGGCGGTCTACATATTCGTTTAGCATCCTTGGCCTTCGGACAATTGGGCCACACAACAAAGCGATCAGAGCCATAATATCAGGAAAGGGGCAGCTTTGTACCTACCAAACTCGCTATGAAGTTCATCCATCTTCAACGTGTATTGACATGGCTTCACGACTTGATAATAATATTCGTAAAGATAGGTAAGCGCAGCGAGCTTGGGACCGGGAATTTGACGAAGAGGCGTAATCCAGAGCGTGTGCGTGATTTTAAAAGCTGAGACTAAAGCAAGAGGAAGACTAGTCCATACAAGAGTGGACTGTTGTGTGTTTACAATCGACAGCCAGGTGTATGCAATTGCAATCTGATGTCCAGGGCCTGCAGTGCTGAAAAAGGGACCCATGATAGTAGATGAAAATATGGGATTGAAGACAAGTCCTGCGTCAAAACGATCCCATCTTACTTCTGTAAACTTGATTATCCTCTCAGCTGGAAGAACTCAATAGCAAGTAGCACAACAGCAACGAGAAAATTCATCGAGACACCTTTTCTGACCACGAGGAAGATCCGAGAAAGACATTGAAAAAGGTGGTCATGCTTAAGCACAAAGTCTAGCGAGCACAAAGAAGCCAGCAGTTGAGAAGCACCAAGACATTGAGAACGTCTCTGTTCTACACAGAGTCAACACTCCACCTCTACTTCCAACCACTGTAACAAATAAAACAGAATGTGTAGGATGAAAGCTATGTTGGTATTCAACAGGATGACAGAACGCCCTTCGGATCACGCCAAACACCTCACCAATAGGGTAGACAAGCAGTACTCACCAAGTCTTTGCAGTCTTAAGCATCGTGCAGCTTTCTATAAAAGCAATAGGCTTGGAAAAAGGCAGCCTAATCAATCGTCAGAACATCTCAACTTGCCGCCCATTTTCAGGCCCAGCACACGACACGCATTTGAAAGTATATCGTGATTCGTCTCCAACGGCAGCATGCTAAAGTTTGATTCCAGCCTATCGATATGTTAGCAAATCTTCAGGAGCAGAGACTCTTTATGTAAAATCTGCATATCGAATACCCATCAACGCCATCCATGTCTCGGAAGTCCAATACCTGTTATGTAAGCACACAATTACACAGCGTCCACAATTCCCATGATGCAATTTTTCAAACCCCGATCCCTCTCTACTTAATGCGATCTAGCCTGTTTCTGTTGAGAGCAATCTCGTCATCAACCTTGTCAACCTTGCCTCCAATCCGTTCGATATGCCTGTTTTGAGAATCAACCTCTTGGCCCATTGCAAGACCCAGATTCTTAAGTCTCGTAGTAGCTCCATGTAAAAGGTCGATATTCTGATCAATCTCGCCCTCCATCTCTTCGTCCTCGCTATCAGCCTCGAATTGAAACTTAGCTCGATCAGCAAGACTTTGCTTGCCGACTTGCTTTGGTGCACCCTGCCGATTGAGATCACGTTGGACTTCTGATTGGCGGGCTTGTGAGTCCCAAGCTGCGGCGCGGGTTTGATCGCGGCGTTCACGATCTTCGCGAGCGATACGGAGAACTTCTTCTTCTCGTTCGCGAGTGCGTTTGGCTGAAGTGAAAGGATTGGCAACGTGCTGGATGGTTGTTAGCTCATGTTCGATTCAATTTGAGGGGTGTACCTACGACAGCGAACATAGATCTGTTCAAAGTCTTGATCTCTCTGGCTTTCTCAGCTGCCAATCTGTTTTGGTTCGACGCAAGATCCAAGTTCCTCTCGGTATTGTGAATGCGCTCGCCCTGAGCTCCTAGTCTCTCCAGTGTAGCTCGACCAGTTTCTTCTGCCTGAGCGGCGATCCGAAGGGCATTTCGCGTCGACGAGACATCGCTTTGCTTGATAAATTTGATTTCGTTCTTGGTTGCCTGGATGTCTTCCTCCTCTTGCTCTTCGGCGGTAAGAACTCGGTCTTCGTATGCTCCGTAGCCTTGTGGCTCTCCCTGTATAGAATTAATTTTGGCGATTCGAAGCAGACACCTCTCATTCACATACATTGCCACGTCCAGTCTCCCAATCGCTTGCACCAGCACGATCTTGTTCCGCGCCGTAAGCGGCAGCAGTGCCTCCATATCGTCCTCCTGCAGGTGCACCATACCCATTTTGCTCTCCAGCTGGTCCAGGTGCAACACCTCCATATCTTGAAGTCTGTTCTGCTGGAGCTGCGCCATAGCGGCTTTGTCCAGCATCAGGAGCCCCACCACCGTATCGTGAAGTAGGGGCAGCAGCTGGAGCGCCTCCGCCATATCTCGAGGTAGGAGCTGACCCAGAACCAGCCTGTGAAGCGCCGCCAAATCCTCCGTATCTGCGATCAGTTAGCCATTTGCCTGGGTATCACTATGGGAATAACTTTCCCTCCACCCCCATATCTGCTCCCTGTAGGAGCCGTATTGGCTTCCTCAGAGCTCCCATATCGACTTCCACCCTGTCCATACCCACCATACCCTGCTCCTCCAGCAGCAGGCGCCGCGTACCTGCCCTCATTCACAGGCGGACTCGGCGCGCCATAGCCACTAGCATTTCCCGCACTCTTATCCTGCCTGTAACTTCCAGACGAAGAACCACTGTAAGCAGGAGGAGGAGTGTGGTTGTTGTGAGTGTATGGGTCTGCAGCGGCCGCTTGAGCATAAGGATTTGAATTCGCAGGGGACTCGGAGCGCGACGAGTCGCCCTTGTCCTTGTTGCGTTTGAGACCGAATTTCTTCATTGTGGTTTATTGGGCTGTCGCTTGTTGGTGAGATGTTTAGTTTAGCTGAGCTTGGAGTGAGACGTGCGGTGTAAAGATCGAGAGGTGGGCTATTGGTTGCTTTTGCTTATTCTTGTATTGGAACCAGGCGAAGAATGATCGAAATCGTCCGGAAGTAACGATTGTGAAGTAGTCGCGACCGGGAAGAGGAGTTCAGGATCTCTGTGAGTAATATGGCGCGGCAGTTCTTACACGCATTGTCTGGTGGTCAAGGGGAGATTTAAGGCTCGGAGGGGCAATGATGGAATGCAGGGGTTCCGCCGAGCGAGAGGCTGAGCCAGCGAAAATAGTACGCATTCAGCCACGCATTCGTGGACAGTAAAGTTCAGCTGAGATTTACAAGTGCTATGGTTTCTCAGGATTGCTATCTAAACTGCTGGTTTATGGCTGAGATGAGGACTTGCTGCCCAACGCGTCTCACCACCCAGCTCTCCATGGAAATCAGGGCACCATCGCTTAGGGAGCCCCTGTCCCTTCCCCTGTGCCTGAGTCTGCCGCTTGGTTATTAGCCAAGCACATTGTCTCATTCAGCGAGACCGTCTGCTCATCGAGGAGGTTGCGATCGTTTCAACGCTCTCTCTCGGACATATGATCGTGTTTCTTCGATCCGAGCGTCTCTGCTCGTCGTTCACAGTGCGAGGAAACATCCACACCGAGCTCAGATGCAGCTGTTGAGCCTCTACAGCCAAAACTTGTTTCGTATACTCTTACCTCAACCAAGTAGATGGTCACGATTCGCATGGAAGAGAACTATCACTATAAGCACACATGAATATCAATCAGGCCAATGAGTTACCTCTTCCAGAGCTGCCAATGCTGCAAGGATTTTATGTGAGTCGCTAAAGCTACCTGATTGTAAGTGCAATGAGTTGATTTCGAATTGATCGTGCAACGACGCTTTTTGTTTTCGATTTGTGTCTCATGAGAGTCGTGGGCGAGGAATCAGGCTGTCCTGATGGGGCTCCTGCGATATCCTCAGCCCAATTCTTCATAAATTGATGGTACAAGGGGATAAAAAGCCAGAAAACAAAAGGGGATGCTGCATGTCAATAGTTCATAGCGCTATCCCAGTCACCCGCCTGCTCTGTCCTGTCAGAAGTTCCATGTGCAAAACCTGAAATTAGTGCAACTAGGTTGTCCAACCATTTTTTACCACGCATTAGTATCGAAGTATTCCTGGGAGATTGGTCAGCTCGCTGTTCTCAGGCAGTTAGTACTTCACTGACCTCGCCGAAATAAGTCACGACAACGGTCCTGTCTGAAAATTTCCTGCCGGACATGGCCGCAAGAGCTTTTGCAGCCGACTCGGGCTGCTCAAATTTTACGTAAATTTTGCCGACACCAGGAGATGAACGCGCACCAGCTGGTCGTGGGATCTTGATCTCGATAACCTTGCCGTATTTGTCGCACTCATCCTGGACCTCGAGTTTGATATCTAGAGTGCGGTCAGAAATCATGCATGAGATCAGTCGAATGATGTGGCATACCGTCATATTCTTCACCGTCCATGAGTTCCTCTATGGTAACCATGTTCATGAGCTCGAGAACGCGCCCCTTCTCCAAGTCTCCGGTATTAGAACCAGCGAGAATGGACATGGCGCCGACATTCATCTGCAGATCCTGTGCCTGTTGATGGCCGACACTGGCACGCTCAACCTTGAGATGTTCGTCACCCAGCTCCAGACCGTTGAGCCCTTCAAGAGCGATCTCGGTCTTCGAAGGATCGGCGTACTCGCAGAATGCGAAGCCCTGAAGATGTTAGTTGTTGTACGTCAAAGACCATTAAAGACCCACGCGTGATTGTTCGCTGCCAACATCCATAACGAGGACCAGTGCGCGCAGCGGACCCATTGCCTCAAGGATTTCCTTGATCTGCTCTTCTGTCATGTGAATTGGGATGTGAGAAATGCACAGCTTATTTGGAGAATCCTTGACGACATGTGAAATCACGCCCTCCATGACATCCGGATCGGCAACAGCCGTAGGCGAAATGTAGTCTTTGGGACGGCGAATGGAGAGTCCTGATGCATCAGCCATATCCGTGTCCGCACCACCATCTGTAGGTTCCATGGAGATACCGTTCAGTGCGAGAGCCACAGTTGCATCGTTGGGGTTCTTGAACTCCAGAAGAGCATAGCTGCGATCTGTAGAAATGGCTGCGGACAGGCATGGATCGTTACCAGCAATGACATTGAGACCGTTCAACTGCAAGTTGAAGAAATCCACGAGGCTGTCGTTGGTCGCAGCGGCTGGGACGTTGTACACGAAGAGGCGCTTCGACTGGCGAGCTTGAGATGGCTTGAGCGCAGAGGCTGCAGCTTGATTACCCGGCTGGTTGATGAAGGCTTGTAGACGTTGAGGATCCATCTGTTGCTGGCGGGGTGCGCCTGGAAGCGGGAACATGCCAGACATCTTCGCCTGTTCAGAAGTGACATTCTCGTACCCAGGAGGCTTGATGTCCCACTGCGTCAAGCTGCGGACTCGATCGAGGACAGAAACCACATTGGTAAGGTCTGGTGTAGGTTCACGCTTCTTAGGGGGTGGCGATGCGCTCTTCTTCCTATTGTCTCCTCCTCCACGGTCGTTGCGATCTCTGCCACCGCCGCCGCCACCTCCTCTGCGATCACCAAAGACATCGCCGCGGTCGCGTCGTCTATCATCACCCCCGTCTCTATCGCGTCGACCTCCTCTTGGTGACCTGGATCTACGACGGTCCTCGCGAGGGGGTCTATCTGCCCATCCACCTCTATCCTCACGTCTATCTCTACCACCGTATCTATCCTCGCGCTCACGTTCCCGGTGGTTGCGACTGGAAGAATAGGAGTCGTCTTCGTGTCTCCTTGAGCCGCGATCGTCTCCGCGTCTGTCTTCGCGGCGTCGGTCGTCTCGTCTGCGATCATCACCTCGGTCTCGCTCTCTATCGCCTCGACTGCCGCCCTGTGATCCTGGGTTAACAGACTCACTCTTAATCTTGTCGTCCCTCTTGAACCTGCTTGCTGAGTCTAGGGGCAATACTTAGCATACATGATAATCGCGCGAAGAATGGTGCCTATCGCTACCTGAGCGAGATTGTATTAGCATATTATCCAGTTGCAAAAGCGATGAGAGCTAAATGTGCACAACCCAGTGCTAATTTACCTCTGTGTCCGTCGCCGTTCATCTTTGCGGTTGTCGATGCGATGCGGCAAAGGAAGTGACTTGCGCGAAGTTGATGGTCAAGTATTCCTCCCTGTAGTTGCGAGGATGATGATTTCAATGACCGGAATCGATGATAGACGGCTGGGTGGAGTGTTGGCGCGACGAAGGAAGCAGGTGAATGTTTTGTGTTCTGGAATCCCAGCCAAAGCTTTCAGCTAGGTTCGGCTCGGCCTATTGGTGAATATAGTTGAGCCGCATGGAGGCGAATACGAGTGAGGTATCCTTCAGCACAACCCATTTTCTCAATAATTGCCAATGAATACATTGAAAATGGCCGATTGGAAGAAGTTGCCTATCAGTCTGACTGAACTGTGCATAAATACAACTCTTCGATGTGGTCAGTCGTTCCGGTTAGAATCGCATACTCCAGTACTCGATCAGTACCCCTGACAGCAATTGCAGATGGAGAAGATCTGGCGAAGACGAGTGGTCTCTGGCTCTCCACGGTCGCATACTGTCCCTCAGGCAAGATCCAGAAGCCTTGCACTATCGAACCATAGTTCCAGCCTCCCGTCCACTTCCTTCGCCTCCTCCGCTCACCGTTGAAGAAGATGATACTCTTGACCTGATCAAGCACTACTTCAACCTCGAACCAAATCTCGGACTGCTATACGAGCAATGGGCGTCCGGAGACTCGAACTTCAAGAAGAAGGCGCCCAAGTTCACAGGCGTGCGCATAATGAATCAAGATGCATGGGAGGCCCTGATCGGATTCATATGCTCGTCCAACAACAACATCTCTCGCATATCCCAAATGGTAGAGAAGCTATGTCTTCATTACGGACCATATCTTGGAGAAATCAATTCCCAGCCATACCATGACTTTCCACAACCTAAGGCACTTGTAGGATCAAAGGTTGAGCAGCATCTGCGGGAATTGGGTTTTGGATATCGCGCGAAGTATCTACACCGGACTGCCCAGATGGTCGATGAAAAGGGCATTGCTTGGCTACAAGGATTGAGAAATCCGGAGAGTCCATTGCTAGGACAGAAACCATCTTTAGCTGGAGAGATGGTCGAAGGCGGGCGGGAAGGATACAGGCATGCCCACGAACAATTACTTTTGCTGCAAGGCGTTGGCCCAAAGGTAGCAGATTGCGTGTGTCTGTTCGGATTAGGCTGGGGCGAATCAGTCCCAATCGACACGCATGGTGAGTCACTATACATACTCGATCAGATACGCAGTCTTGCTAACCGTGTCACAGTATGGCAAATTGCTCAGCGAGACTACAAGTTCGGGAGGAGCAAATACTCAAGCTTGACGAAAGCTACATATGATGCAATAGCTAATCACTTCCGAGCCCTATGGGGCAAGGAGGCTGGCTGGGCACATTCTGTGCTCTTCACGGCAGACCTGAAGACCTTCTCGGAGAGGCTAGTTACAAAAGTTGAAACTGTCAAGGTGGAGGCAGTCATCAAGGAAAAAGAGGGCGACCAGATCAAGCAGGTGAAAGCGACGAAAATCAAAAGGGTCAAACTGGAGCCAGAAGATAACGACAATCAGCTTTCAGAAGTTAAAGAGGATATAAAGAGGACGATCAAACGAAGAAGAAAGGCGTGATCGTAAAACCAGATCATTTGTCCATTCTCCGCCTATCCACAATCAATTCAAATCTGACTTCATATGGAATATACAGTGCAGAAGTACCTCCAGCGCAAGACCTTATGTCACTCGAGTGGGAACCACCAAACGACTTTGACGAACTTTTCCAAGCCTTGAAAACCACCTGTCCGAAAGGCAAGACGTATCGGCCTCGGATAATATCTTCAATCTTGGTTGAATCTTGCAGACAATTGCATTACTTATCAACAAGGCATCCAGTATTGCTGATCTTGATCTTAGAGCGCTGTGACAAAGAAAGGACCTTCAGATTATCATCACTCTTCCTGCCAACGGATCGCTATTGACCGTCAGCGAGATGGCTATGGAAGTCGCAAAACGATGATTGTGTCGACGAAGGTGCATGTTTTACCCCAGACGCGAACACTGCTTTCGGACAGGACCATAGCGTTAAACTCGTATTATGCTATGACATCGTGTTTTATTTCCCGAAGAAGTTCGTAATTCTCTGCGTTCCCTTCTCGCCTTTTGGGGTTGTGCGGGGTGCGCTGCCATTGCTTGTTGCACTCCTCATTCTCCGACCAGCTTTCGTGGGTGTCTTGCTCGATACTCGGCTCTCTTCTGTAGATCTCTGGACCTTTGATTCTCCTTCCTCCTCATCTCCGTCCTTGCTTTGCTCTCTTTTGATGCCCCGTGGAGATGATGGTAAAGGGGCGTTGTTCTCGAGCCCTTCTTCATTCGTCGTTGTACGCCTTTCTTCAGCCTCGTGCTCGACCTTGACACCCGCCTTTTCAACGTCTTGTTCTGCTTTAATGATGTTTTGCTTGGATTCGTCATCCTTGGCTTTCTTCTTTTGGTTGCCGAAGAAGTTTGCGATGTTGCTTTTGTTTTCGGCACTGTCGATGGGGATGATGAATGATGGGGAGTTGTTGCCCACTTTACCGACCTCTTTGCTAACAGGATAGATATCCAACTCGCCTTCGTGGGGCTTTACAATAGATTGAAGTTCTTTGGTCCACTCGTATCTTCCTGGATCTAGCCAGGTACGAATTGCATCAGAGCCATTGTCAAGGATGACAGGCATTCGATCATGGAGGAAGCTGAGCTGTTTGTTGGAGCTTGTTGTTATAACGGTGTATGTATAGTGCTTCTCATCGGATCCTTGAATGGTGTTAGCATGTGTGATGATATAGAAGTCTCTGGTAGTTTAGTTCTACCTTCGTATTTGGCACAGTCCCACAACCCAGCCATACACATCAACTGCCCGTCCTTGCGTTTGATGTAATGCGGAATCTTCTCTTTCCCTTTTTTCAGCAATTCATAGAAGCCTTGGCACACCACAATACATCTCTTCTTTCGTTTGACGACGTTCCACATGCCCTTGTTTTCCATCAAGGAGTCGTCGCGGCAATTGATCGTCTTCATCATGGAACCATAATCAGGACTTCGCTTCGTCCAAGCTGGGATTAGGCCCCACTTCATAGCCTGAAATTTGTAGTGCGTTTCTTGTGGCTCTCCAGACATCTTTTCGGACTCCACGGTTTGAGAAGCTGTGGGCTCTTGAATCTCAGCCTTGTCATCACTGTCATCCTTGTCTTTCTGATCGGCCTTTTTCGGACCAGCTCCATAATCAGGCACGTCTGCTCGATAAACTAGACCGAATGTCCCAGGTGGAAAGTTGTATGTCTGTCTGCACGCATCGTCGCCAGGACATTCATCAGCGGGCATTCCAGCCTCCGCAAATTGTCGCCGGACTTCTGATGGTCGCTACGGTTGTCAGCGCCAGATTCGCGTCGGATCAATTGATTGCATACCTGGAAGAAGGCATAACGGCCACACATGATGGATTTCCCATTGGTTTGATGGTCTTCGAGGGATGAGCGTGATGCGGTTGCCGGTCGTCATGATATTCGGAGCGTAATCACGGGATAAGACCCGCAGGTGTGGTTTGTCGGATTAAACAATTCTGGCCTCAACCACTGTCGACTGTTTTACTATCTAAGATACATGGCAATTGATTCTTTCGCCGCGTATTCGTCCTCTCCTAGAACATGGACATAATTCCAATCAGCGATAGCCAACATCCCTCTCTCCAACAACACAAAAAGCTTACTGCTTGAACCTCATCAGCCTCCCTTCTCAAAGGCCTAATAGCATACCTCTCCATGAGCTATAGCCCGCCATGATGCGCATGCTGGAAGCCCAGGCTCCGGCCAAACAGACTGCTGGCGCCACTATAGATACCCTCAGCAGTCGACTCAGCAGTGCCACCTTGCTAGAGGACCGACGCGCTGCTATACACGGACTGCGAGCCTTTGCGAAGGAGTACCCAGCTTCTGTGGCATCTGGCTCTCTTCGTCCCCTCATTGCATGTCTGGCCAATGATGTCGACGATATAGATACTGTCAAACCCGTCTTGGAGACTCTCCTTGGACTCTTTAATCCAAGCCCGCAAAGCGTGAGTGGATTGAGGTGGCGCATAGAAGAGGAAGGACCATTGACTGTGGACATGTAGCCTGAAGCATCGGAAGATATTGCATTATGGCTTGCGGATGAATTCACTCAAGTACGTTGGATTTTGTGAAACAGGAAGACATGTACTGAGCTTATGTAGAGGCAAGACAATATCAAAATCCTCCTTGATCTCCTTGACACAGCCGACCTCTACTCCCGCGTATATTCCCTCCGACTTCTGACCTGCATATTCACATCACGGCCCGAGCGAACGCAAGAATGCATACTGAGTGAACCGTCAGGCACATCGAGGATTGCTGCGACGCTCGAAGATACACGGGACGCTGTTAGAAATGCCGGAATAGAACTGCTCAGGGAACTGGTGCAATCATCCACCAACCTACAAAAGCTGGTGGCCTTTGAGAAAGGGTTCGATCGCGTATTCGACGTGATCCGCCAGGAGGGATCTTTGAGCCAAGGAGGCAACGTCGTTCAGGACTGTCTAGAACTTCTGGCAAACCTCGTTCGTCATAATCCTTCGAATCAATCCGATTTCCGAGAAAGTGGTGGTGTGTCACGGCTGGCTCAACTCTTACAGGAAGTCCACCAGAAAGAGTCGGTAGAAGGCGATGAGGAATCATGGTCAAGTCCACAGAAAGACAAGAACATATGGGGCCTGCTCTCGATCATCAGGTTATTTCTGTCGGAGGGCAGCTTGGGAACGCAGGACAACCAAGCAGCTTTCTTCAAACATGGCTTGTTACAACAGGTGCTTGGACTCGTCTTCAACGAGGCTGCGGACAGTCCTATCAAAGCTGAGGTACTATCCCACATGGAAGAATATACTTGTACACGCTAATAATTTTGCAGGCGTTGTATACTTGCGCGGACATGGTCAGAGGGAACCCAGGAATCCAGACAAGCTTCGCAGGACTGCAGGTCACACCACTTGTTCATCACGGCTTGCCAGATATGAATGGACAGAGAAATGGTGTCCACAAAATCTACATCATCGAAGCTCTTCTGGACGTGGTGGTCGCAGCTCCGGCGGAAACACCATTTGAACTGCGCATGGCTGCGTGCGAATGCATCAAAGCTTACTACTACAAACACACAATGATTCGACATCACTTCTTGAACAGAGCGATCGAGGGTCATATGGCAGGCCAGGACGAAACAGCAAACGTACTTTCTACACTGCTGAGGGATGACCTGAAGACTGGAGATCCTTACAGGGTCTGGTTCGCCGCAGATCTTGTGTTCCATCTCATATGGGAAGATCCCGAAGCTAAAAGTCTACTGATCAAGGTCTCAGAAGGTGACGCAAGCAATGGAGAAGAAGTGATAACCTGCATCCAGAGTATTGCCGAGATGCTTATTGCTGGCGTTCAAAAAGAGGAGGACGAACGAGTGCTGATTGGCTATTTCACTGTACTGTGTGGGTGGCTGTTTGAGGATGCCGAAGCCGTCAACGACTTTCTTGGGGAAGGTAGCAACGTCCAAGTTCTGACGCAAACTATCGCTTCCAGTGGCCAGGAGAACACACTCGTGAAGGGTTTATGCGCTGTGCTGCTTGGTATCATCTACGAATACTCCACCAAAGACTCACCCGTACCTCGCAGCAAAATAAAGCCCATCCTCACTGCTGGAGTGGGTAGGGAGCGGTATCTTCTAGCGCTGACGCATCTGCGGCAACATCCCCTGGTGAGAGATTTTGAGGTCGTCTCGCCAGGAGCTCCTCCTGTGGCTACCGGTCATGAGCTACCTCCTTATGCTTTCTTCGACGCGACGTTTATTGATTTCTTGAAGGACAATTTCAGTCGATTAAGCAGAGCTATTGATCGCGATCCAGGGATTGAAGCTCGGATACCGTCTCGAGAAGAAGGCATCGATCGAGATTTGGTAGATTCACTTCGCGCTCAACTCGACGACAAGGTGCAAGCATTGCAAAAAATTGAGACGGAGCGGTTGAATCTCGAAAGGCGACTTGATCATGATCAAGCCGCCCACAGGAAAGAGCAGGAGATAGCATCCGCCGAGGTGGCCAGAATAAAACAGGTCAATGAAGCTTTGCAAAAGGAGCACGCAATCGAGGCACAAAGACTGGAACAGGCCCATACAACCGCGTACAAGTCACTCGAAGCGACGACCTCTCAGCAAATACAGGAACTGAAGAAACAGGTCGAGATTGTTCAAAAGGCCGCCGCTGACGAGGCAGGAAGGACGAAGGAATATTTCGAGCGCACCATCAACCAGCTACGCAATGCCAAGTCGGGTTTGGACACCAGGCTAGCCGAAGCCACTCGAAACGTCGAGTCTTCACGCCAGGAGATATCGAAGGTCCAAAACTCGTTGAAAGAAAGCCAGGACGCACTTGAATCCGCCAAAAGAAAATCCAGGAGATGGAAAAGAGCTTGAAAGAACGAGATGAGCAAGTCACGGAGCTTGAAGCAAAGGAAACTCAGCTGCGAGAATCTTTGGAGGATGAGAAGACCAAGGTCGCGATGCTTGAAAAGGAGGTTTCGGATTTCGACGCGACATTGATGGAACACAAGGATAAGATCAAGGCTGGGGAGAAGGCACTGAAGGAGAAAGAGGAAGCGCGTAGTGCGGCGCAGACGGAACTAGACGATTTCATGATGATTTTGGGGGAGCTGGAGGAGAAGCGCGCGAGGGATAAGGTGAGCTTCTGTGCCGCTGAATATGAGGTTATGAACGTTGCTGACTCACGCGATAGAAACGACTCAAGGAACTCGGCGAGACGGTCTCGGAGGGTGAGGAGGACGGTGAAGAAGACGGGGAGGACGAGGACGAGGACGAGGACGAGGACGAGTAGAATACCACCATATAGTCGATTTCTAGCCGTCTTTCCACTGTCATGCAAAATGGATGCTCCACGTGTATTTGTCGTTTCCCTTTGCTGGACGAAGTTCTTGACCACCTAATCAAATCATACGAAGCCGCGGTCGACGACAAGAACTTCCTACTGAGCACCGAGCGCAGCAAAGAAACGTCGTTAGCCACCCCTCCGCTCGAAACATCTTATAGCTCCCTCTCTCGCAAAACCAAGCACAAACAGCCCACTGAGCAGATGCAGATACAGATGCAGATACAGATTCACCGAACCCCTTCTCCAGTGATCCCATCCTTCCTCTCTTCTGAATGCAGAGATGTGGTACAGAAAGCCGAAAAAAAAGAAAAAAAAAGCAACAGGTCATGCAAATACAGACTTACACTACCACACCTCCTTGGAACACAACCTTCTTCGAACCCGCAAACGGACTGTTCCCGGATTGTGCACGCAACGCACGCATATGCGGAAGGACAACACTGACGCTGGCAGGGAGTGACGGGCCGTGGTATTCGTTTATGTAGTTTGTGCAGTCCAAAAAAAACATAAAAAAAAAAATGGAAAGGTGGCGGGAGCCCGGCTTGATCTATGATACCGAAACGGATGGGGGGTTTTCGGGCTGGGGGGGGGGGGGGGGGGGGGGGGGGGGGGGGGGGGGGGGGGGGGGGTGTTTTGTGATGTGATGTGGTATAAACTCCCGTGATGGGTGTGATATGCGATCCTTTACTTCTGGCGTTGAGAGAAGTTGGCGGTGGTGATTGAGTGTTGATTTGTGCACCTTTACTTTCTGGTGGTGTTTCTGAAACAGGGAAATTGCTTGTTTGCGGTTGGAGGGTTTACTCTTCTACTGCTGTGAGGAGGATAGTTGGGGGAATGGAGTTGTAGAAACAGGGTTTCTTGCACTGCCCCTGACAAAAAGGGTACACTTGCAATGGAATCTTGATTTGGTTGTTGAATTTTTTTTTGGGATTTTTTTTTGGTCAAGTTTGCCAAGTAGATGGGGATGCAGGTCAGGAACAAATGGTCGGAAAAATTCATCGTTTCCTTTTAAATTACGCACTCCTAATCCAATGAGAATGCCTCACCTCGCTTGTAGGTGTATCATCGCTGAAAACAGAGAATCCAGAAAATACCCCGCCTTCGTAGCTTCGTCCTCTTGTTCACTTTTGGTGACCCAAGCTCTTTCCGCCTAAGCGTGCACTTTCGAGGGCTAACATAGACCTTGTTCGTGGAACAATGCCATGCCACGGTCGACAAGTGTCGCGGCGGAAGTCACGCTATTCGCCCCGTATCCAAGCTGGGTTATTAGGTAATGTAGTAAGGGACTAACCCACACTACTCGGCGGTGTGCCCGGACTCCTTTGCCCATTTTCATACAACTCCGTCTCGTTCGAAAAGCCCGAGAACGCGCTCGTGCTCGTTACCCTCGACAAAGAGCTCGGTCCGATGTTATTTCCCCCTCCTCTGAGATTCGATTGCATATCTTCCATGTCCATGTCCACGGGTTCACCGGGGTCTTCATCCATCGGTTTGGCATCATTGTAGTTTTGCTGTGGGCCCCGTTGAAGTTGGTTAGAAGAGGTAGGAGGGGCATGATGGTGTGCTAGACTCGAATCTGGAACGCCAACTCTCGACACTTTCGTATCCGCCAGACTCGGTTTCTCGGCGAGATTTTAAGCATATCCCTGCTGGTGTCCAGCATCTCGACCGCGAACCTCAGGAATCCAGCTCTCTCGGCAGAGACTGCTAAAGTCCATCTGTACTCCCTCAGTCTCAAT
Organism: Venturia carpophila; assembly: GCA_014858625.1. NCBI lineage: Eukaryota > Fungi > Ascomycota > Dothideomycetes > Venturiales > Venturiaceae > Venturia > Venturia carpophila. The sequence continues at coordinate 1,822,680 of JACTAK010000002.1, read as the reverse complement.
CTGTAAAACCCTGCCTCCTCTTTTGCTGGGGCGGTGGCCCAGAGAAGACCGCCAAAAGTGCCAATGAGAGTGAAATTGGTTTTCGAGGGAAAGTACCAAAAGGCGCGAAGGTGTTCAGGCCGCAGACGGTTAACAAAGTCCATTGCGGAGATGAGACGGGTTTTCGCCGCGCTGCGACAAATGTAGAGAAGATAAGGATCTGGTGGGGAGGAGTGCGTGGTGGAAGAGGGTGTGGTGGAGGAGTTCAACGGGTTGTCCAAGGACTGCACGATACGCCTGTGGAGTGTGATTTCTGTGGCGAAGTAGGCGAGATGAAGGAAACCTGTTACTGATTCAGTGTTCAACTAGCAAGGCATGAAACAAGATGAATATGTACCGGTGGAGGAAAGCTGATCAGGCACCACATTATCCATACGGATGGATGCTGGCAGCTTTGAAAACCACTCCTTCAATTTGATTTGAACCGGCTTCGCTCGCTCCAAAATCATTCTCGTCGAGTTTTTACCTGCAGCAGCAAAATCTTGAATGGCTGTCTGTGTGTAGAATGTGTCCATGATCTCAGACATAATTCCAGTAAGGGAGATCATTTGTGAGAAAAATGATCTGGACCCTTTTCGCTCTCTTCTTTCTCCTCGTCGGTCTCAGAGGCATAGTTGGGATTAACAAGTGCGTCCTCGGTGATATCGTCCTTAGACATGTCCTTGACAGCCCAGTTGGCGCCGAAAATGTGGGACGGTCGTCCATGTATAAGTGAGCTCCATTTGTCCTGCATATACAGAGCCCAAGCAATGCGTTTCGAAGACCTCTCTCCCAAAGAGGGTATCGACCAGGCCGATGAGTCCAGATGCAATCCCAATTCCTGGCCGATGGCGACGAGTTGGGTTGTCAGGCTCCACGAGTCTGCTTCTGGTCGCTGCAGTAGCAAGAGGCCAGCTTGCACTGTGGACAGCTTCGGCCTCTGCATGGCAGCAGCTAGGGTCCTGGAAGCGATGGCATCTAGGGCGTTGATATCTGGTCTTTGGTGTTGGGCGAGTTCCGGATCATGTGACCACCAATTCAGGGCCAGGATATACATTCCTGCGATCAGGGGGGGTGAAACATTTTGTCCGCTGGTGCGAAAGCGTTCAAGAAAGACGTGCTTCTGGATGATGGGAAAGCTGGGATGCACGATGCGGAAGTAGATATCAACCAGAGCAGCGCCATGGGGTGCAACAATTCGATTTATCTCGTCGATGGCTTCGGAATCGCTCCCATGTTCTGGGGTGTTGGTGTGGTCGTCAGAAAACATGATGAACGTCTCATGGTCATTCACTCTTCGCAAGGTGCCGACGTTGAGGTTGGACTCGCCGCGAGAGTCGAAACGAGATAGACCAACCAGGACCGGGTCAAACGGGGATGTCAAGCCAATGTATCGACTGTGTTTGCTACGCTGAAGTCCCAGTGTTTCTCCGAGGACATGGTTCTCGATCTGAGCTTGAGGCCCTTGGGTTGGGCTAACGGACGGCCTTGTAGAAGGTCTCTGCACAGGCTTTGGTGGCGATGCACAAGCTGCATCTACAGATCTATTGCAACGTTCGTGAGCCTCACGTGCAGTGAATAAATTTTCTGCGGAGCGCGTCTGCATCGACGTACCTTTTCTTGGGGGTGCAATCTTTCTTCTCGGCATCACCCGCGACCTTCCTCTTCCGTGGTTGGGGATCCTGAACAAAGGTGCACTCCTGCTTGTGAAATTCGCAAAGCACGCACAGTACAGCTCCCTCGTGAATCACGCAGCGAGATTTTCGACGACGACACGCGTCACACGGCCTCTCCCTTCTGCTTCGAGCGGTGGTCACGCCAGGGTACGAGGCAGATTTGTTTAGCGACTGGGATAGATTTTTCCTTCCCAGACGTTTGCCTCTTCAGAGGTTGCGGTCGGGCAGCAACGACAGGCACAGGACTGACGGAGTGAGGAGGCATGGCCGGCTGTATAGCGACGGCCATATTGGCTGAGACGAAAGGCCTCAGTGGGACTGGGTGCTGCGCGGGAACGGCGTGGCAAGTCCGCGGGTAACTAGTGCGAGATAACAGCAGGTAGATCTATGGGTTCAGATGGAAGGCTGCAGGTGCTGAGCACCCTGGTTTGGTCCACGTCTATGCAAGAAGGCCGTTGCCCGTGTGGGCGTTGGACGTGTCGAGGCTGACACTCTATCTTGGAGTCGGTCCAGGGAAGGGTCGAGATTGATGCGGATTGGTCCAAGAGCAGCAGGGCTGAGAAAGGGGTGAGACGGGCTTATCGGAGTGGTTGCGTCGATGTATTCGAGTAGCCTAGACCAGAACAGGGCCGCATCGATCCAACTCCAAACAAAGACAGTTGTCGATCTGACGGGTTGGGTGAGGTGATGGTGCGGATGGAGAGTCTGAATAATGAGAGAGCAGAGAGGTTAGGGACCGCCAATGCTACCGGCGAGGGCCTGGAGGAGGATGAGGTAGTGGACTGCCTTTGGGGTCATTGAATTGCCTTTTCTGTGGTCGACTGCAGTCTTGCAAAGGGGCGGAGGGCCAGTCGAAGTCTGACGTGTCGAACGTCTGGCCGGCGAGTATCAGAGGGACATAGTAATGGTCAGGACTCAGTGGAGGATCAGGACGCGAACTCGGGCGCCGTGGTAGTATTAAAAGCGAAGGCAGCGTCGGCAAGGGCAATGATTTCGAGGCTGGTGTCTGTTGCGCAGAGGGTACGGTTGGATTGCCATTACTTAATAGCATAGATAAGAGAATTGCTCGCCAATACAAAGCCACCCTAGAATCTTTATTCATGGCATCCCCAAATATCAAACGTAAGAAAATGCCCGGCTCATCCGAAAGCGGTGGACCATGTCATTGTCCAGCAACAACATTTTCCCGCGACACCAGGGTGACATTGACAACCGCCGTGAATCGCACCAGGACTGGTACACAGCAGTAACACAGTACACAACAGCATCGGGTGGAAGGCCGCCCGCGTGTCCATGGGTGCTGGGCCGTTGATCAGACCTCAGCAACTCGCGTCCCGTGCTGTGACGGATCGAGGTCGGTATTCATGGCAATCGTGGACGTGGATAGGGAGCACCATGGGCATATAGGAGGCACCCGACTGCCCATGGTACACTTGGAAGTCTCTCGGTGAGCATGAGCACTGAGCAGTATAATATCCATCCGATGTGGACTCGTACACCGACCCCACCGCGTACCACAGTAGTAGTGACAGTAGTAGGGCTACGTATCATCATCGACATAATCGACATAATCGACATAATCGACAGGGCTGACCATGTGCTGGCCCAAGGATGCAGCTGGCATTAGTAATGCTGCACGTGAGACATGTCCTGGGTTCAATGCTGAAAGTCATCGATCATGTGATGCCAATATCTCCCCACACGCTGGTCAGCGGTGGCCGTTCTGAAATGGCCACCTGCTGATTCGTCCACGCTTTCCTGCCCACATGCCGGACGGATTGAGAGAAGGGAGGGGACCATCACGATCCTTAACCGAGTGGCCCTGTTGATGCGAGAGAGGCCAGCTCGACATTGAAGACAATTGTACATATCTCGTCAGGCAAAAGGCCAATGATCCAGTAGGACACCTTGCTGGCCTTGCCAATACACACTCCCTCTCCCACCGCCACATCTGGCTCCCTTCGTTCCACGAGAACCACAGCAAGATGTGGATCGTCAACTGGTTCTGGGGTAGGATCTGTAGATGGCCGGATATCAAATATGCATCGCTAACCTCTCATGAGATGTCCTCGCCTCCCTTGGCCTCGCCAACAAAAGCGCCAAACTCCTCTTCCTAGGCCTAGACAATGCAGGAAAAACGACCCTGCTGCACATGCTCAAGAACGACAGAGTAGCCGTGCTCCAGCCGACCTTGCATCCAACATCAGAAGAACTGAGTATTGGCAACGTCAAGTTCACGACATTCGATCTGGGTGGACACGCCCAGGCGCGGAGATTATGGAGAGATGTCAGTTTGGGGGAAACGCCTGCTGTCAACAAACGTTCTAACAGGGTGTTACAGTATTTCCCCGAGGTCAGCGGAATCGTATTCCTAGTGGACAGCAAAGATCACGAGCGTTTTGCCGAGAGCCGGGCAGAACTGGATGCATTGCTTGCCATGGAGCCACTGGCGAGAACACCGTTCCTTATCTTGGGAAACAAGATCGATCGTATGTGGATAATATGTCATTCCCACAACCCAGGACAACTGCTGATAGACCACCCAGACCCAGATTCCGTCTCAGAAGAGCAACTAAGAAACGCACTCGGCGTATACCAGACAACGGGCAAAGGCAAAATCGATCTCGAGAACATTCGGCCCATCGAGGTCTTCATGTGCTCGGTCGTGATGAGACAGGGCTACGGCGAAGGCATTCGTTGGTTGAGCCACTACGTTTGAGGCAGTAGGAGTCATGAGATTGCTGGTTTTGAGATACCCAAAGACATAATAAGCAAGCGCGGCATAATGGCATTTTTTGCAAGCGACAAGCTTTGGTCGAGCTGTAGGATTAATCTACTTTCGACCTGATACAAGGCACATTTATCCACGAGATTTCACTAAAAAAATCTCTCCGACTCTCCAGCCTCCGCATCTGTGGAATACATCGCGTGACACATTTCCCCAAAAATATTGTCGACATCGATTGAACGTCAAACAAACTCCCAAACGAGAACTACCTACACGCGCAAAACGTCCACATTCCCACCTCAGCAACTCTCCAAACCCTACCCCAAAGTCCATCAGCAAGCCCCAACTAATATGCACCCCACGCGCCACGCGCCACGTCCCAACCCGCCCGACCTCTCCTCTCAAAACAGTCGTGCACACAAGGAACAAACAAATCACAAAATCTGACATGGCAACCCAAGCACCCCTTCCCCCTCCACCAAAAAAAAAAAAAAAAAAGATTCACGCCAGAGGAAAAGTCCAATGGCACGCCTGCTAAATAGATACCTTACTTACTATAGAAGTACCCAAGTACCCAAGTACCCAGATACACTTGACCCCACCACCCGCAACGCGTGACGCATGACCGCAAAAATATCGAGCAAAAAGGAAATTGCGACGAGCAAGAGTGAAGACGCACGACTGAAATGTACATGGTAGACCTAGAGCTAGACCTAGACCTAGACCTGGACCGAGAACGAAATCTGGATCTGGATCTGGATCTGGGTCTGGGTCTGGGTCTGGGTCTGGATCACGGCTCTCGACGCTAACGACCCCAGATCACGAGTACCTGCCCCATCACAGAATGCGTATAGGGAGTACTGGTGCATTGGTTGGAAAGCTCTGTTTTCTGGGGACGTTGGTGTCGGGTTTTGGATTCGTTGGGTGGGGATGATTTCTCAAAGTGGGGGAGAGGGAGGAGGGTGGTCTTTTTGGTTTTTTGGTTTTTGGTTGGAGGAGCGATCTCGGTGGCTGTGAGCGAGGTTGCAAATATGGAGGCTGAGAGGTTCACTGTGGCGGCGAGCTTGTTGGATGCAGATCGGATTTTGGAGGTGGGGAAAGCAGGAGTGGTTGATTGGTCATTATATTATTTCCCTCTCCATTAGAAGTATGAGGAATGTGAGGAATGTGGCTGGTAAAGCATCCAAGTCTAGAGGTATCCGTCTAACCCTTCTGTCGAATCAATCCAGAGGTGTCCAATACCCTACAATCCAAGCTTGCAAAAAGAAATAGGTACCTCCAAGTTACTCGACATCAGCATCCTTTCCATGGTCCATGACCTTCGCCTCTTCATCGATAGGTTTGGCGGTTCGCTTGAAACCTTGCTTCGTCTCGTGCTCGCGATCAAGTGGCAGTGCTTTTGTCCATAGACTGGAAATGAAGGCGACGCCTGCAAGAGCGCAACAGAAGATCCAGATGTAACGCGCTGCATCGACATAGGCAAGCTTCAGTTGAGCTTTGGCGAGGCCTTCAGGCATCTGCTTGATGATTTGAACAAGTCCGCTTGCATCTCTAGAATATTCTGTTGCTTTGTCGGCGAGGAGGGGATAGGTGAGCAGCTTCTTCTTCATTTGGTTTTGGAATCTGGAACGTTGGATTAGCGCGTCGTTCGAACCATCAGGAATGGGAGCTGCTTACATTGTGCCACCAACAGCGACACCGACAGTTTGACCCAAGGCCCTGAACAGGGCAAAACTTGTCACAGCATGGGCTTGGTCCTCGTTCGAGGCGGATGCTTGCACGGTGATCGCCATGGCACTGAAAAGGACTCCGGTCCCAATACCTGGAACCAGATTGATGAAGATCCAGGCTGGAGTAGAGGTGTCCACGTCCAACAAAAGCATCAAGCCCATGCCTAATGTCGTGACAGCCCATCCACCCCAGGTAAACCAGGTATACTTCCCAGTGACGGCGATCACAATACCAGCAACCACACTGGCTGGCGCTACGGTGAAGGTCTGAGGGAAGAGCGCGACACCGGCGAGAATTGGTGAGAAACCTTTGACTGCCTCATAGTACAGGGGCAGGTAGTACAATATTGACCACAAGATGATTCCGTGGATAAATGTCGTGAAAAATGTAACACCTGCAGTCACATTGTTCATAACGCTGAGCCTCAGGACGGGCTCAAGGCCTTTCTTTTGAAGCCATCCTTCGTAGAAAACGAATGCAATCAATGCTGCAGAACAGAGCACCAACGGAACAAGGGTTCTCCAAGAGTCCCAAGGGTACATGACGCCGCCCCAGGTGATCTATGCACGTTAGCATAACGGAAGTCATCAAGCTTGGGTAAACTTACCGGGATGAGAAAGCCTGTCGTGGCGCCTACAAACACGATGGATCCAATCCAGTCGACACGTTTGAGTTTGGCGACAAAGGAGCTTGTCTGATAGTTCAACTTCAAGAAGAGGATGACCATCGCAGTTCCAATGCCGATGAAGGGCAGATTGATCCAGAAGATCCAGGTCCACGAGACGTTCTGCGCAAATCCACCACCCAGCAGTGGACCAGCAACAGTACCAAGAGCCCACATAGAGCTGATGAATCCAAACCACTTGCCTCTTTCTCGAAGCGGGACCAAGTCGGTAGCCACAATCTCAGTCATGACAATGACTCCTCCTCCTCCAATTCCTTGGAGAGAACGACCAATGAGGATAGTCGCAAAATCTTTCGCGAGCGCCGCCACAATCGCGCCAATTCCGAAGAGGGTCAGACTGAAGAATATCAGAGGCTTTCGTCCAAAGATGTTGGAGAAATTGCCTGTTCTGGTTAACCATTGCTCGAGGATGGGGCGGCTGTGCAAATCTTACCCAACACTGGCTGGAAAACGGTTGATGTAAGTAGGAATGAAGTACCGGCCCAGAAAGCCTCGATCGCCGTACCGTTCAGTACTCTAGCCATGATGGGCAGGGCTACACTGATTGAAGTCGCGTCAAGGGCAGCCATCAACGTGATGATAGACAAAGAGCTGAATGCAACAACAAATCTCCAGTCCGGATCAAAAGTGTTTTCTAGACGATGAGAGCCACTCTCGGATACCTGTGACGCCGGTCTCGAACAGGGCTCCTCCATGGCTTCCTTGTTGTCATTTGGTCTGAGTTGTGTCTCAGCGAGACGGCTTGTTGCTGGCATATCAAGTTGAGAGTCAGTCGGCAATATTGATTAGCAATAGGTAGAGAAAGGTGAAATAATGAGTAGAATCAACGCTTTTGACAGTGAAGATGGAGGTATTGAGAGATGCCTTTTGATTGTGAGATTTTGCATCAAAGCTGAGGAATACATTTCTTTTGTATGAGCAGATACCCATGTCCAGCAGAGCTGAGGCCTTGAGATAGAATCTGTCCAACGACTTCGTTTGACACTCCTGCAAACAGGCCGCAGCATTGGTTCGGTTACTACGCATCTCTGCACAGAGTCTCTCCGAGGGAGAAACAATTGTCGTGTAGCTCAGGTGAGAGAGGAACAACATGAGCAGATCGATTGCAGAAGCGTCAAGCGGAGGAATAATTGAGCCATGGACTTAAAAGGACGCTGTTGGTCAAACGTTGGTTCGCAGGTAGTGGTTGGTCATGTGATAGCGGACTCGGCCCATCTTTGCTCCGATGCGGACTCGGAGTAATGCCCCAGGCCGCCCACAATCATGTCCTTCCTCAACAACCTTAGTCTCATCCGCTCCTCCTATTGAGATTAATATCCCACGTCTAACTCCGACATGTATCTCCTATGTCGTCCGAACCCAGCGAGAACGACAGCTCCAAGTCTGTGAAGGATTCAACTCGCCAAAGCAAGAACATTAGATTCAGTCCGCGTCCGCATGATGGGTATTCCCGTTCGAGAGTCCTTTGATCCGGCATCCAACCCATCTCATCCCTATGGCATGTGCATCTCGATTTCAGCGTATGTCCTTGTTCGATTCTTTGTTGGCACCCCATCAGCGAGCTCGCTGTGCCATTGACGACGAGGACCTCGAGCACACCAATGCACGTTGATTCAGCCGGAATCAAGGAAGTCTAGGTTCTGAACGTGTCTTCAGACTCACACCAAGAATCGAGTAGGCTGGTGCCCTCCAAATCAGCTCAACCTTAATCATGGAACAATGAGAAATGTCAACCACGACTATAGTCGACGAACGCTCTGACAAACCTGCTGAGTGCGACTTCTCTCAAAATCATCCTATCACGGTAGGCGCTTTTGCTGCTTTCTTCTGGTATCATACGCCATCACCAATAATTTTCATGATTAGGCTACAAGGTGAGATGCTCCACGTGTTGGAGGACCCATGGCGCGGGGATCAACAATTACCAGTTGAGACTGGTTGTGCCCGTCTGCCCAAGTCGGCCAGTCGGACAGGCGGAAACCACACTTTTTTAGACCAGCAGCAAGTGAAAGGAGTCGGACTGAGGAATGTCAATCGAGACGGCCTATCCTGCTTAGGACTGTAGGCCTAATCTTGGCTCATGTAAGGGAGCCAAGGGACAACATCTAACGAAACTTAACGGCATTTTCCAACCTTCATGATTCGTCCAAGTTGCAACCAAAAAGGTCACAGTGTCATTCCCCCGCAATCTGCAAAGCATTTGTGGATTTGGTCGACTTTATCGAGCCCTCTATCACTGCAAATAGCTATTGTTAGGTTCTACCAGTATTTCCTTGCAGCATCTTCTCACTTTGCACTCTGATTATTCCAAATGTCATCCCACCATTCCAATCCCTTCAATCATTCAGTCAACTGTAGACTTGCATTTGAGGAAATTCCGTATCTCACGCTGATCTGTGCTTGCTGTGAAAGTCCCTCAATTTCCTTAGGATTAAAGCTCCCTGGTCTTCCTGCGGTGCCTAAGACTTCTCTTCATTAAAGACTGTAATTGGATTTCAACCACTCCTTTGACTCCCCGTTGTTAGATCTGTCCATCTCCAGGTTGTCTGTTCAATATATAGAAAGACATTGTCTGAAGCTTCATTCGGCAACTAAACACATTCTCAAATCAACCATTATCAACCATGGACTCTATTGTCTTCCAGCATGCAGCTAAACCGCCCAAAGTTGTCATACCTCTAACACGCACCCCGAGTCTCTACATACGACCCAGCAATTCTCTTATTTCAAAAAGTCGTTCAGTAAGACGAGAGGAATTGCGCCGCTCTCTATCTGTTCAGGAGAAAAACGAATACATGACGCGAATCGGATCTGCTCGGTCACCAGCTTCTCCGAATCGATATTCAGCTCCACCATTGCCTATCGACCTTCCCGTTTATCTCTGTGTCGACAATAATTTCAGAGAATCATGCACTTTGAAACAGGATTGGCCATTGACAGTACCACTACTCGCCATTCCAACGCCCGGGCCTCGTCAGGCTGATCAATGCACCAGGATACAACTACAGATACCACGACAAACGTCGGACGACTACGTCTTGTCACCGGCCTCTCCATGCGCGTATACGCCACTAGTTGATGATCTCAAGTTCTTTACAGCCATTCCGAGGTCCAATCCTGATCAGAAGTCAACGTCACAACTTTCAGAAACGACGCTTGACGAAGACTCAATCCCGAAAAGACTGAACAGTCTCTCCAAGAAAGGGGTCAAGAGGATTGCTTCGACCCGTGCCAAAGGACACAAGCGCGGAAAGACACCACTAGTCAAAGCCCTGCCTGAAGTACTCGAGACTCAGCTCCAGATTCCAGAAGCACTCTCCGGCGGCGAAGCTGATGTCCGTAGCGAAAGCCCATCCTTCTCCCAGGATGAACCGGTGGTCCGAAAGAGGAAAGACTCCCTCGGCAGTCCCTTGCGACCAGCCCGAAGTGCGAACAGTCGCCGCAAAGACGGGAACTTTCTCCCTCTCCGAGCACCATCGCCATCTATCCTCCAACCTCTAACTGAAGAACCAACAGCTCTTGAACGTAAAAAGATGCCCCTCGTTACCGCCATCGTTCTACCATCAAGCCCAAGCAAAGTAACGAAAACGGTTGGGCCCCTACGCCGATACAGCACCCGTCGTCGCCGCCGGATGGAAGCAATGCAAAAGCCTCTCCCTTCCGTCCCACACCGGCATCAACCACGTGCTGTAAGATCTCCCTCCCCCACTTCAGAACCAGAAGCCGAATTCGCCACTATCTCGCAAGTCGTCTCGAGACCAATGTCCCCCGCTGAATTCGAGGAAGCGAACACCTCGCCCTCCTTTCCTGGCTCGTCATTCGGTCCCAAGCCTACCAATCCTTGGTCTCAGCTCTTCAAGAAGGCGAAGAGTCCGTCACCTCGGGAGGAGATTTCGGGGTTCCTTGGGAAGTTCAGGGGAAAGGGCAAGGAGAGGGAGGGTGCTGAGGATGAGGATGAGGATGAGCAGAGGGAGAGACGGAGAGGTCAGTTGAGGAAGAAGATTAGGGTTGTGAAGACGGTGAATATGAGTAGTGCTTTTGAGGATTGAGGTTGGTTGATGATGGGATGATCTGGATGACGACGATGTTAACGACTGGTGAGATGGCATGGCACAACCACTTTCTTTTTTGGTACTTTTGGATCTTCTCCTCGTTCTTTGAGCGTTGACGTTTAATGAGCGAGATGGATACTCGTGCATTTTTCGTACCTAATTCACTCGAATTAATCTCGTGATCGTCCTTCATCGTTTATACCGTTCCTACTCGTAAGGTCTTTTTTCATGGAAATTATGTGTCGTCGATTGTGCCTAGAATGGTATCATCCAAAATCACGCTGCCGCTCCCTACTTCCAATGCCGAGCTCTGTAATCCAATCGCCCGACCCACCACAGGCTAGGCCACTTTACATTCCCAGCCCTCATAAGATCTTTCATCCATATCCGTTATATCAGACACCCCAATGTGTCAAAAAGAATCTCAGCTCCCAGACCCCCTATCCTCGATTTCGGCCTCATCCCTCTTCAACCTCGCCGCAGCAACCGCCCCTGTCGTCCCTGCCATCTTAGCCTCCTCCGCAACTTCGTACTCTTCCGCTCGCGGCGTCGGCGGTATATCGACCAGGACGGCTGGATCCTTGGCGCGGTCGGCTAAGAGTTTTTTTCGTTTCTGAACGTGGACACAGGGTGGGTTAGCATGTCATTGATCACCCTATCACATCCTGTGACTTGTACTGGTGTGGTAAATGCATAGTGTGTTCATTTTAGAAACACAAACATACCTCCCTAAGCAACCCGCCCTCCCCCTTCTCCCCCATCATCTCCTCGTACGCCTCTTCCTCCTCTTCGGGACTCGTTCCCTTCGCCGTCCTATCGTTGTGAGTCGCGGGGTGCGGTTTTCTCAGCACAGGAGAGACGGGCGTGGAATCTAGTTCTACGGCGAAGGAGTTTATGGCTGGTACTGAGGTGTCGATGGTTGAGGCTGTGGTCGTGGGGGCGGTGTTTGGGCTTGATTTTGTGGGTGGGGTCGTTGGAGGTGGCATTTTGGGCGTGTCTGGGTTTGGTTTTGAAGTGTAGGATTGAGGGTTGGATGTGGTGGTCAATGGAGGGTAGACGCTGTAGGTAGGAGGGGGGTTCAAGTTTGGCGGGGTTGACGTGTCGACTGATTTAAGGATTTGGGTAGGGGCGGCGCGTCTTGTGGTAGGTTGTACGGCGCCTAGGTGAGGCTGAGACCGGGATGTTCTTGTGTTTCTTGGATGCCTGTGTCTCAATGTCTTAATATAGCTTGGGCTGGTAGGCTGAGTCTTAGACCGGCCGTAGGCTGAAGAAGCGGTTGGGTTCGTGACGGAGCTGCGGGGCAGGCAACGATATATTTACAGTAGCTTGAAGTCGTGAAGATTGAGGTAGCGAGGCAATGCGCAAGGAATATACGATGGAAGAGGTTGTTGGTCAGCGCGAGGGGGACGGTTGGCACTTTATGTAGCAGAGAGCCTTGCTGGTAATCATGTGAATCAGGGTCCGAAAGCAGGCTGGCCGTTTGGAGGGGTACTGCATCTGTCTGAGAGCCCATATCACTATGCTTGCGAACAAGCACAAGGACGGCTCTTCCGGTGAAATCGATTGTCTCAATTATGGAACAGGTTGACTTCTTCGTCAAGTTGGAATTATTTCCAAAATGATACTAACAAGCATGAGTCACATGTCTTTCCCAGAATGGTAAGCTGTTTACACCCGCTAGCTGCGACGCGATAGTGATAATAGGGCCGATCGGTAATATCGCCCTTCTTAAGTTAGACGGGGCTCGCGATTGTACAGTCTGTCTTGACACCTTTTTCTCCTCCAGCGACTTGCAAATAACGTAGGAGACATCTGCACTGCGACAACTATGGAAGGACCATGGAATATCAGACATTTGGACTTCATCAGCCCCTGGCGTTTTCACGGGCCAAGAAAAGGGACCTAGTAAAGAAGTACACTTCTCCTCTCCACATCTGCGCGGCGACTGATTATAGTATCTAAAACCATCGCTTAGGACTCTACGGTTGTTCTTCCCAATCCAGGACGTAAGAAGCCAACTACGACGCCTGCCCTACAATCCCATGACATGGTTCCTGCGCGGCCATGGACTTTACAAGATAGGATGTGCTGAATTGTGTGCCGATGATATGCACAGGGCGCGACTCCTCGTTGAAGCTGCCCTGAACAGGACAATGGATCTCGGGAACGAAGCTCTGCTTGTTTTTGGTCTTGAGGAATGGTTGGAAGACGTGACTTGGGTGACCAAAGGCTTAGATACATTCGAACGCCATATTAACTCTAGTCTTCGGAAGCTGGGGAAAGATATTTGGACCGTACTCACCTGAGTGTTTTGGGACTTGCAGGCCCTGTGGGGCGGACATCAGTTGCGTGATCTGTGTAGCAAATCTGGTCTACCATGGATCCACTATTTCGGACAGCATTTGAGGAAAAAGGAGGAGGTCCAGAGGCGAGGATTGATTGGAAAGAATGAATCTGAAGTTGAAATGAAAGAGGCCCTGTGTAATGGGTTCTGCGTTGCGAGCCGTACCCATGGATGGATAAGACAGTGCTGCGACTGAGAGATGAAGACGCTACAGAAGTGCAGTGAACTTCTGGTCAAAGCCTCGAAGGGAAAACGTCAAGTGGCGAAAAGCTCCATCCAAGGATCAAGCCAGATGTGCACGGGGTCGTTGCAACTCGGTCGGTGAAAAAGGGCCAAACTTCGATGTCCTCGAAGCTGCCGCCATTGCTGCTTACGAGGAAAAAGAACGGTGTCTGAACAGTATGGAGGGCCTCGATTTCAAGGCCAAGGCGATACGACTGGACTGCTGCTATGAGAATACGTGCAGTCGTTCTTGCGCGGAACGAGCTTTATCGATCTGCCACAAGGATATTTGCGGAGGGACAACGAACTTTCCTCGCATTGAACTTACAGGCGATTCTCGAATAAGCACAATGGTTAGACTTCGCACACTTACGGCCAACGTCCAGGAGGATGATGGAAAGACCTGCCCTCTCTTCCATCCTGCAGTCAACTGCCTGACGTTCATCAACACTCTTCCGCCAGGCTCCTGGATATATCACGAAGATATCATCTATCCGTTCGAAACGCTCCAGAATCTGGGCGTCGACATCTTTGCCTATTTGAAGTACGATACGTGGGTTCTCTGTACCCTGTTCAGCTGCATTAGAAAGAGCATATCTGGAGAACGCGGCAAAAGCGCGGCTCTTGATCCTTCGTACTCCATGCTCAACCATAGTTGCCACCGGAACATGGAAGAGGAGCACATAGGTCCTATCTCCATACGCTATCGTGCAATAAGGGATACTCAACAGGGTGAGGAGCTGTTCATATCTTAAAGAGGTGACTTGACGTCGGTGCCATACGAGCACTAACAGCAGCTGCTTCGAATGTGGTTTGACGGTATATGTGGGTGTGCTTGCACGAGGTGTAAGATTGACAGCCACGGCTCTTTGGAAGAAAAAAGGACATACTATCGCCAACATCAGCAAGCCTTTGCGTGGAAACATAATTTGACATCTTGCGACATTGACCATGTGCAGAGCTTAATCTGCTCAACGGGCGCGTCAGACACCATCGATCGAGCTTCCTTGTCAGCGATCCGTGTACATCACCAGTCGAGGTAAATCCACTTGCAGTACCATGCATGTGGGCATCATATCCTCGGCCGCCGTTCTAGAGGCTGCCAACCCAACTTCGTCTTGCAAATCGTTTCTGGATCTTCAGCCTCATTTCGGTGTTCGCAAGATGGCAACGAAGCCGCGTACCAAATGAGATCTCGAAAATTGGTTTCTACAGACCTTCTTCGTCCAAAATGCGCTGCTTCTCTATTGCCACTTATCCGGGGGCAATTTCTGTTAGATGGTCGATCCTTTTCGTGGTAGTAATCATATCGCACTGGAGCCTTCATGCATTGTCGTTCTCTTCAAAACGCGATCTGTCTCAAAGCTGAGTCTGTATTGGGATGTGGGCTCGGAGTGCCCATGGTTATCGCTGTCGTCTTGAAGCCAGAGACACAATCAGCTCTGGTGCTGAATTGCTGCCATAATGTGCAGCAGTTGTTGTCACCAGTCGATACGAAATATCGCTGGAATGCGCCATTTCTAATGACCTTGACTGGACAATTAGCAGCGATGGAGTGGACAAAGCGAAATGAGGTGGGAGGAAGTGCTTTTCTTTACCAATGCAGTCCCAGGCAATACGTGGGGTCCTCGCAAGTTGGAGAACAGTTCTTATATGGGTCTTGGTTGAGACTGACTCATGAACGGCAATGTGGCGGAGTGGTTATCGCGATAGACTAGAAATCTATTTCCTTCGGGAGCACAGGTTCGAGTCCTGTCATTGTCGACCGAACTTCCGCTATCTAGCGCAGGCGTCCTTTTTTGGCCCTGAACAATAGGCGGAGTTGGTGAAACACAAGTGTTGTTTGTTTCCGAGATTGCTCATTTTTGCCGTTTATTGGTAGGTCGTTAGCGTGATTTCAGGCGGTGATCTCCTGAGTGGATTCGTGGGGCATGGAAATCCCGCACATTCAACGCAAACAAAGACGATGGATTCAGGAACAGATGATATGCTGGTTCCATGACTACTATGTTTAATAGAAAACGGTGGACTGGTTGATCGCAGGAACTAGTCTTGATGCAATCGAATCAACAAGATTGTATCAACACGGATTAGCTTGTAAAGGGAAATCGATGAAACCCTGCCGCCATTCTACAGTAAAGAGCCGCTCCTTCTAGCATCATTGATCGTTGTATCTGTATCCGTATGATTTGATTGTTGATTTCAAGACTACTCTGCGAATGCACAATCTGTCACAAGTCTCTTTATTGGAAAACCCTGGGCGTCTGTAACAACGCCATCGGAGTCTGGAAATGGGCTCACTTGTTGCTAAACAGCGAAGACAGAGAATGCCAGTTCGAGAATCTGAGATTCTTATCCCACGCAAAAAGAATCGATCTGCATTGCCCGTGCTGTGAACCAAATCCAAGTCTAGCAGCGTAGAGATAGCGGGATTGCTCGAACGCATAGTGCCCCAAACCCATGAAACACCAGGCTAAAGTATGATAACCACCATTGAATATCTTCAAACATTGCTCACAGCAGCGCTTGCTAGCCTCGCATTCGCACCCCTTGCATTGCGTCTGCTGAGTGCGTGGTCAAGATGGGCCCTGCCAGTCTTGGTTCGCGCGAGTCGAATTTTGTCTGCCTCCGTTTCGATTATCCAATTGGCTTTCTCAATAGCTTTCATAACGGAAACATTGGCTTCATTCAAGAATTTGATGTTGATGCCGTGGAAGATGGAGGCTGATGGCATCGTCAGCCAGTACGGACAAGGCGGCTGAAACATGGTCATGCTCTTCCATTCTTTAGGGCAGTGCAGAATGAGTTTCCGCATCGATTGAGGCGAAATCTTCAGTGAGGCAGGAACCGATCTGCCGTTGTCTCCAAAAACATCGTTTTTGCACCCAATATCCTCGAAGAAGTCTTCGAACAGAGGATTGTATGCTCGAAATGGCCGAGACAGATCGGTGCGCTTGAACAGAATGCGTTGCAAAGTGGGCGAGCTGGCAATCAGTCGATTCCAATTCCTGCACACCCTCTTTGCGAGCAGAACACGGTCAATGGACAGGTAGAGGAGAATCTCCTCGAGAAGCTCGTCGATGGCAAAAACACGCGAAGCAGTAGTTTCCTGCGGAGCCATTTTTGCAGGGCTGCAGTACGGGCGAGCGAGGCTCGTGTGAACCTTCTATGGCAAGACTAGCTGGAGCTTCAGACGGGAAATGCTCGATAGCGCTCAGGCTCAAGTTCGTTGTTGACGTTGATGATACTGTATCGACGAGGAACAAATGATCGAGCCAGGGAACGGGGATGTCTGTAGTCAGGAGGGCTGCTCAGGTCAAGGTCTGCAACAATGACCAGCAAGATTACTTGAGTCAGTATCTATATGGTACAGGTGTCGTTGTCGTTGTTGTTGTTGTTGTTGCTGTTGTTAGCGCGTTGACTCTGAGGCGACGGCTGGCCTAAGTGGGCAGGGATATGAGCACATGATCCCGTATACCGGGGCGGAGTGACTTTGATCCGATGTGCCAGTGCCAGTCGTTCGTTGTTAATCATCGACAAACCTTAGGTAGTACCCCTAGGCTCCTAGCAAGAGGCCTGCAGCACGCGAGTGGCGAGCATAGCCGCATGGACAGATGGAAGGCTTGACAAGGTATTCTTCATTGGGGTCTCGTATAGAGAATAGGGATTGGGCCACGGCTTTTGGGCGTACCACGGCATTCATGCAAGAGACGGATGCTCTCTATATCAGCAGCAGTCGTGTTTCGTATTGTATTGATTGTAATGCACAGTTCCCCCCAAACCGCTGCCGTCGGCTACTTGGCCTACTTGGCCACACTTGGCTGCACACTATCACAGTAGTACCACAGTATATTGGCTTACTCCCCTTCGTCAGTGGATTATCATAAACCACGTGGAGGAGTAGTATACATCACTGATCTCGACCCTGGCAGCTTGGCTCGCCTGGTCTGCCTCTGCTGACTGCTTCGTTACTGGCTCCGTGTCGCATACTGGCACCCGCAACACCTCGTCGGCCGCATCCATGGCCATGAAATTCCACGCTGAATCACCCTTGGGGCACGGCTCTCGTTCAGAGAAATCCCATCTGCCTGCCATGGACTTCCCTGAGAGCCCCTGGATGGCCCAATTTGCTGCCGAGCAGTGGATATGGCCCCCAGGCACCGACAAACTCGATTCAACCCGTCACACCCCTGGCGCAATCTTGGAAATATTCGAGCAGCCGAATACTGGCATGGACCTCGACCAATATTCAATCGAGGAGACAATCGATATCAGCGGTAAAGTATCTCCAAACTCGTCATCCATACCAATCTCCGAGCAAGAGAGCGCAGTCGCACGAGTGCGAAACAAACCGATACCGCGAAAAGGCCACACCAAGTCGCGCCGAGGCTGCTACAATTGCAAAAGACGAAAGATCAAGTGCCAAGAGACCCAACCGGCCTGTGGGAACTGCGAGAAAGGGGGAATGACTTGTGAATATCCAAAAATTGTCCAGCCATATCAAGGAACAGAGAGCTCTATAATCCGTCAACCCCAAGCAACAAATGCTGGCTTTACCATGACTGACATGCGCTTTTTCCACCATTTCATCGTCAGAGCGTATCCGCGCCTGCCTGTCGGAGCTGATGTCGTGTGGACGCTCAAGGTGCCTAGTTTTGCTCAAGAGGCAGGTTTTGGCAGAACAAAACCCTCTAGTGTTCACCCGCTGACCACCATATCAGTATGAATTTCTTATGCGAGCAATGCTGGCCTTGGGTGCTTCCCACTTGAGCATCACCACCGATGCAGATCTCAACTCTCAAGCTTTAGCACACCGAGTCAAGGCTGTGAACTTGCTGAACAAAGCCTTGGCTCGCACAGCTATCACCAAAGAGGAAGCCGATGCCAGATTCGCAGCCTTCATGATTCTTACATTTCAGAGCGGTTGTATGGTTGACGGTATCTTCGATTTCTTGACCATGCTACGAGGCTGTGTCTTCCAAGGCAAACACCTCCGAATGGCTGAGTCGGCATTCTCAGGTTTCCTCGGCGAGCACAGTCATTTCTCAAAGATGACCGAAACGTTTACAGACGCCCAACTCGAGACATTGGATGTGAAAACATTGCATGAGGCCGCGGCCTCGCTGACAGCTCTTCTCCCCTTATGCGAGACGGAAGTGGAACTGCGATGTCACACATTGCTGACCAACATTGTCACCTTCGCCTATACGTCACCGAAAGCAGGTAAGGACGGACGCTTGAACTCTGAAGAGAGCGGCCGACGCTAACAAGTCTCAGCGTTTAAATCTTTCATCGAACTACACAACATTGTCGGCGTCATATCTCATGCCGATTTCCAGCGTATGGTCGATCGATCGAATGGAGTCTCCCAGCTGCTTTTGGGTCACTTCATGGCGTCACATGTGCTCCTTCATCACCTGACCATTCATCGGGGTCAACAGAGTGAGGATGAAAGTGTCCCACTCTACAAGATCTTCAAGGGATGGATGAGGGGGGTGGATGAGGGGCTGGAGCCCTCTTTGAGAAAGTACAATGCCTGGCCTTTCTCCTTCGTGGTCAATTTCGGCCGATAAGGTTATAGAAAGGGAGACGCTGAGGTCCGCATGGCAGCAGTAACATTTGAGAGGTGATAGTGACAATTTCTCGGCGCGAGACGCTGCAGGCAAGCGACTGCAAACGTGACTGAACCAGGCGCGCAACATCGGCAGCCAACGCGGACGAGATTGCGCCTCCTAACCCGACGAAATATGAGATGGCCAGCAACCTCGACCAGTCCTTCCTCATCATGATTGAGATCCAACTGCTTGGTCGCGATCTTCAGAAACGGATGTTTGGTACACTTTTTACCGCCCGATCTTCTGCCTCTGATTGTGTCCCTCATGGCTCAACAGCTCCACCAGCACCGTGAACTTTGTTTTTGGCGAGACATGCCCAAGGCACGAAAAAAAAAGGATCGAGATTGCAGACAACATAGGCAAATTCTCCAGCTTTCAGAAAGCTCACTCGTGGAAGAATGGGTAGCCATCGACACTCGGTGCGAAATCATCCCAGCGATAATTACACCCAACCTACCATCCCGTGAGCTGAAAGTGGTGTAACAGCGAGACAAATGAGTCTGGAGGAACGACCGAATCCTTGCCAACGCCAGGCCTTGTCTCGAATTTGCAAAGGTCTGGAGCTCATGCCTGGGTGACAGTGCCAGCATCTGCGCGCAGTGTCGTCCGTCACTGGAATTGAAATGCAAGATGCGAATACAGCAGCAAAACCTTCGTTCTCAACACCTCAAGGCGCACCGTGTCTTGCTTCGACCCTTGGATTCGCTTTCCAGCTGAGTCTCGCCAGATCTATGTCAACCACGAAGACCAAAATCATACGGACTGAGTGGCCAGACCGACTATAGGAACATTGACTCCCAACCGCCTTGGTGTTGCGTTCCCAACTGTTAGCACTGGCGATTCCTGAGCCGGACACTAGAATCGAAAATGAGGGGATGGACGTCACAGCCGACGATACCTTCGTGATCTTGGTTTCGGAGAAGCGGACCGTCATCGATACGGGACAGTCGGTGTTAAACGGCAGTCGGCAAGAGAGGAAGCGATCGAGAAGCCGGCAATTACCGTCGTAAAGCCAATACCATCGCTGTCCCGTCATCGTCGGCACTACCTTGGGTAGTACAGTTCAAAGTTAGAGACGTAAACCATCAGAATCCATGACTTGCAGAAACCACGATGTAGGACGGGACACGGGGAAGAGGGAAGAGGGAAGAGACAGACGCACGATTACAGTCCAGGCATCAACGAGGATGGATGCGGACGGTGTCTCTCCAGTCCAGGAACGGAAGAAAAAGGGAAACGCGAAGGATCGACACCAGTTTTTTACACGCCTCGAGGGAGATGGAACGTGTAAAACGAGAATGTAGATTGATGAAAGGGATGTTTTCTACGCCTCCTGCACTCCCCTCCCCACCCCACTCCTTGTCTAGATACACAGCTCGCTCTCCCTCTTACCTTGCTAACCCGCCACTCTGATCATACATCCAACAGTCTCAAAAAAATAAATAAAAAAAATTGCTTTCTTTCCTCTCCGCTATGTAAACATCAGAGACAGCACGATAGGAACGCCCTCAAGAACGCCAATGCCAATGCCATGCCCAAACACACACACACGAACCAAACTCCAAGCGTAGCACCCCCTCACCATAACTCTCTAACCCTGGTGTAACTTTCTGATCCTCGAGTGTCCTTCGTACAATGCCCTATCGACGGCGGCGGCAACAGTCAACGTACCGCCAATGACGGAACAAACGCCCACCAAGAAACCCGAAAAGGTCTTGGTGCGCGTCTCGCGATTGATGACTTTCATGGGGGAGATGTCCTAGAAGCTTGTCAGACACTTGTCCTGGCTGTGAAGAGGGAGCGGGCACTCACGTAGCTGAAGAAGACGCCCGGAATACCGCCACGAGCGTGCAACCTCTCCTTGTGTCCATCCTTCTCATCGTTCCCACCATGGACACTTCTCTTATGGCTGGTGACGGAGTACTGGTGCGTCTCTATACTGCCATGTTCACCATGTCCCAGCCCTCCAAGACCGATCCACTCGTGCGGCAGGGCATTGGCGCCAGTCTCAATATTGCCCTTGCCCTTTAGCTTCTCCCAGCCCAGAGGTAGATATGCCGTCGACACAACCTTGACAAAGTACATGTAGTTGAAGGCCTTCTCATCGGTATGCTGGCCTGTTCCGTCGAGAGGATTGACATGGTGTGATGTCCACACGCCTCCAAGACCACCCATGGCTTTGATCGCCGATTCGGGGACCTCGGGTCCAAACCTCAATTGATGGATTTCGTGGGTGAAATCATGCTTTGCTTCATCCTTGAAGTAGTTCTCCAGGTCGTGAACATGCATGTTGCCATTCGAGAAGCTCTTGCCCGGCGCGAAGTGGAAATTGCCCACAACCTTGTTGACACGGATACCGCCCTCGATGCGACATCCTTCTTTGCGCTGGGCATCGAGATGTTCGGCATAGTGTTCGCGCTGGCATTGTTCGACACCCTCGCCGCGACCAAAGGACCAGGAGATGGAGGCGTACGCTTCACGGACTTCGTCGCAAGTATTGCAGCAACCTTTCTTGACAGCGGTGTCGGGGGCAGGAGCGCCGTAGCATTCACCACAGTACTTAGGGTCAAGATGTTGCGCATCATCTTGGTGTCTGTTCAATCCACACGTTAGCAAGCCAGTTCCTCAGCACAACAGCAAGGAAAACGGCAGAACCCACAGATCCAAACTCTTAACCTCAATAACATGACCCCCCTCGGCCTCGTTCGCGAGCCTCGTCTTTGTAACCCCGTGCATAACCCCCGTCTGCACCTCGCCACTAACATCCATAACATCCAGCGTCAAAAGCTCGCAAGGTACCCTCGGAAACGTGATGTTCATGTGGATCTCCATCTTTTCTCCTCGCCCTTTGTCGACAATGAGCTCCGGTTTCACAATGACCCGGCGATAGTCTGCCCATTCGCCAAAGGTGAGCCAAAGTATTACGAGGAGAGAGACGATTGTGACGATTCCGCCGGAAGTCGTGCGGACGCGGGCGTCCTCGACGGTTTTCGTGAAGGCATCGATGCGGGTGAAGCGTTTGAGGGACATTTTCGTAAGGAAAGACGAGGATTGGAGAAGATGGCGACGTGTCGCGGTAAAGAATGCAGGCGATGATGTGGAATTGGATGGCCGTGGGGAATTACGAGGCCGGATTCCTACAAGCGAGACATGAAGAGAGCAATAAAGAGGGTGATTTCGATTTCTTTTCTGCGCCGGCGAGATTGAGAAGTGTTGGCTGTGCTCGACGGGAATGTGGTTGGCTCCGTTTGAGTCGTGTGGACAGATTTCCTCATTGCCTGACGCGAAACTTCAAGTCAAGGGTCGTGGGTATGACAAGGCTGACTCTGTTTCGCGAACAGTGGACAAACACTCGTGAACATGGAATCGGCATCAGAATCGGAACCAGAATCTTGCGCTATTTACAGTCGTACTCTCCCTCGAGTATTCAAACAGGGTATCAATCGCCATCCTGTCCGAGGACCACACCTATGCGACCTATCTCACTTGGGAGAAATTCTTGTCTCTCAAGCGCGCCAGACGTCCACCTTCCACCAAAGCTTATATCCAGTACACAAACAATATACATTAAAGTTGCCGATCTGTTGTTCCTCCTCTGCATGCTATGGTTCGGCAACTATAGCAAAGTACCATCGGAAGACGAAGACCCCCCGTCCATCCTGGTGATGGAAAACTTCGCTCAGAATGGAGGTACAAAACAAGAAAATTCTAGTGTCGCTAGGAGTGATCAAGAAATGCAAAGACGCGGAACCCCAGAACGTCCACCATAGCGTCCATCTCATTTCAGACACCTTCCTCTGGCTTCCGCCGTAAAAACAAAAACAAACTCCACGCAAATGCTTTCAGATCGAGCGACCGGAAGCGCCCCACGCTGTGTAGCGAGACTTCTCGAAAAGAAGTGTGCCTGGCTGCCGGTCCGAGTATCCAGGGTTTTCGGGGATTCGGATTCGATACGATTCGTGCTCTCTCTCTCTCTCTCTCATCGACATCGTCTGCCAGATCCTGGATATCTAATTATGAATGTACCTTTTGTGAGTTTCGTAAGCAAACAGCGGCAACAAAACCATCATATTCCGCCTCCCCCTCTACCCCCCGGCCCGATATTCCCAAATAGATGCTCGGGTGGTATTCGGCTCATGTTATCATTTCCTTTCGGTGGCACTTGAGAGAGTTGTTGGAATCCATCCTTGTTGCGTTGATACCTTTCTGAGAGAATACCAGCGATTACGAGAAGGAAAATGATCGCGAGGGCAATGGCGAGCGCCACGAGAACAACAAGACCAACGGCAAGATGATGACCTGTTTGAGCTGTTAGTAGATAGATGGGTAGGCTAGATTGACAGCGACTTACCGCTCTTCTTGAAAAAGTTGGAAGGGTTTTCCACAAATACCTGAGACATGCTTCCGGATCTGGTCCCGCTGACGGAAAGTAAATAAGGAGTCCAAGTGGTGCCATTGAATAGTGCACCAGATGCGTTGCCAAAATTAGGTACATTGAGTTGACCAAGTACGAGAAGAGCGTTGTTCTTGTCAAGCAAGGTGCTGGCAGCATGCTCTTGTGTAGTGGTAAAGACCTGCAGGCCTTGAATCGTGGATCCAGCACCAAGAGTCGGTTGAACTGCGGTCCATTTTGACCCGTCGTACTTTTGAAGCAATGGAGTACCATCAGTGTTGGAGCCGGTGACCCAGAGTTGGGTTCCGTCCTGGCTTGCTGGTGTGAGTGTCGTGATGATTCCGCTAGGTCCGCCTATCGCAGTGAAAGACGAGGCTTTGGAGTCGTACTTCACAACCGTACTGGCGTTGCCATTGACTGAAAGATTTCCGACTACAACGAGATGAGTGCTGTCGACCCAGATCATGGCAGCGACTGCGCCTGAAAGACCATTGCCGGGACTGTTCCATTGGCCGCGGCTAGTGTCGTACACGCAGAGCGAGGGGCAACTGAACGACCCGGCGGACTCGAAATTACCTCCAATGTAGACAAGAGTTGTGCTAGGCTGTGGTGCAATGGCATTGACAACCACATTGCTACCTTGTAGCGCAGCTGGTTGGGTGGTCGCATAATCTGAAGCCTTGAGATCATACACAATTAGTCCCTTGACATCTCTGCCGTTGACACTCCCGGATATCCTGCCGCCAGTGAAGAGTAATGTGCTCTGGAAGCCCAAACTCTGGACAACAGAATCGCTGCTAACACCACCAGTAAGGCCGGTGATTGCGCCATTGTTAGTGTTGTTGATAATGGCTAGATTGTTGATCACCGATCCATTTGATGCTGCTGAGGTGAAATGTCCTCCGTAAATGGTCAAGTTAAGCTGGTTCGTATTGTAGAATAAGCCAGTCACAACTCCATCGATGTTGGCATCAGCAACGGCTCTCTTGCGACTAGCAGTTGTCGATGTTTGCTGGATATTGATTGGTAACTGCTGAAGAGACGTGCCAGTTCCAGCGAGCTCCACAACACCGCTCGCACCTAAATCTTGAGACGAAACGCTGCCGGCAAGCAAAGGTGGGTTGTTTGGAACAAGCGTCGAGGCAGTGAGTGAGCCCTTCAAAGAGATGCCTGGAATATTTAGATTTTGCAGCCAGTTCGCTCTGCCGGGGATCCAGACAGCGAAGTTTGCGACAGTGAAAGCCTTATTGCTGCCAAAAGCCAAAACGGAATCGAAAGTCCCACTGACAGCGATCGCAAGCTCTGGTTTGTTTGATGCGGTCAAGTTGATGGCAAAGGGGACCAAGTAGGTAGCTACACCATTGATACCAGCGCCGAGCGGAGACCACTTGCTTGTTGAGATGTTGTAAGCTGCGACACCCTTCAAACCTTGGGTCGTGCCTCGAGTTGTCGCGTTGAAGCTCCCACCCATATAAAGCACAGAGTTGTTGAGATGCATTGCTTGCACAGGCCCGTTCAAGCCACCCTCTCCAAGATCTTTGGCGCTGTCACTGATGGAGAGGACGCCCGAGGCAGACGTCTTCGAGCTCGAAAAGCTGCCTGCAACGTAGACAGTATTGCCATCTGCAACGACTGCGTTCACAGTCGCCCCTTCATTCAGGTCGTTCCCAGCGATATCAATAGCAGATTTGCTGAAGTCAGTCTCAACGGTGGCCAGATTCGGGTTGTATTCATATACGCCATTGAGTCCACCAGTTGAGTTGCTCCTGAGATCAGCTCGGACACGCTGCGCAACAATGGTAAGCGGGCCATTTTGGCCTGAGCTTGGTGACAATGTGATTGATGGTTTGAAAGAACCACTTGCAGTGTCGACGCGACCGTTGTAGATTTCGTCATATTTGTCGTAGTAGTTGGATTGATACAGCTCCACACTGAAAACCTGGGAAGACCCACCATTGCTACCGCTTGCCATTACACCTGTGACGTTGACACGTCCCCGCGTACCGCAAGTGTTGTCTTGGATACAACCAGGCGTATACATGGAGATTGAGTAGTTTCCTGGTTGCTTGATGTTTGGCACGAAGGTTACAGAAGCACTTCCCGATGATATGCTGCCGGTGAGGTTGGCCGTCAAGTATTGCGAAGAGCTTTGGTGAGACGGCGTGACTGCCCATGGCCCTGTCCGAGTGGATGAAGCTGATCCGGTGGTGACCCCATTACAGGCCTGCTCATTGAAGTCATTGATCGCGAAGGAGTAAATGTCTGTTGCGTGGTCAGCATTCTTTTCAATGTCAGGCAGTTCAGTGTTCGTACCATTCTGGAAAAGCTCAATCCCAGCAAGTCCAGCTCCAGCGCCATACCAGTCAGAAATGTCCAAGCGGAAAGCGTTCATTCCGACCTCGTTGACGAAAGTGAAGTCCTGTTCTGTTTGGTTGTTGTGCGGCAAAGGACATCGAGCGTCACAGTATTGCAGTTGTCCATTAGGATCGATATAGCTGAAGTTCATGATACCATTGAGCGGGAGTGCGGTGTAACGCCACGTTTTGGTGCCACGTCCATCTCGGTTGGTGTTGTAGAGCCGCAGCTTCGTAGGCACGAACCCAAACTGAAAGGTTGCTGACCACGAACCCGGGGTATCATCCTGAAGCTCCCAAGTGTTGCCAGGCCCGTCCTGCTGCGCGGTCTTGCAGATAATGTTCCGTGGGTCGCTGTAGCCATCTGCAGTTGTGCTTCCCACCGAAGTGATGTTGCCCGAACCGATGGGAATGACCTGGATGTCGCGTACCGTCGGAACAGTTGACGAATTTCCAAGCCCGTTGAATTTACCTCCAAATATGACATTTCCGTTTCTAGTCTTTGTGATCGAGCTGACTGGTCCATTGAAGCCTTGGAACGGCATGTTTGTCCACCCAGTTGTCCACGCAATGGCATTCAGTGAGTTGGCGCCCGTGAAAGATCCGCCGACATAGACGGTGCTCGAATTGCTGTCACAGTACAGTGCAGATACCCTTCCGCTGAGTCCGGGAAGCGGTACAATCTGCGAAGTGGTAGTGTTGAACAATGCAATGCCGTTGGCCTGCACTCCTCCCAAACTCGTAAAATTCCCTCCAACCACCACTCCAGCCAGTGTCCCGTCTTTCAGCACAAAGGGGCACATTGCTTGTATCGAGGCATCCGAGGATTGGAGAGTCGCGAAGGCGCCGGTAGGATACCGCGAGAGCAGTGACATAGAGCCATTGGTATTACCCGGATTTTGCGTTTGTCCGACAAACTGGTATAGTGATACGCCATCAAAGTCGCCAACGACACCAACGTGTCCCAACTGCGATATGTCAAGGTTGGCGGCCGGGACCCGCTGGAAGGAGAAGGCTCGCGCAGTCGGCAGGTAACGGGATGCGGCAAGGATCACGGTTGCCAGCTCGGTAGAACTGAGCAACGCGAAAAGATGCCTCATCGCATAGAGAAGTCGAGGGCGGTAATGGGGGGGGAGGAGGGTGGGGGCCGAGAACGAGTGTTGGTATTAGTGGAGTGAGCGCGGTGCTCCGCTGGGGGAGGAGCGAGTGTGCGTGGTGTTGATTGACGAAGGAGCGAGTGCCAGAGTGGTGCTGGAAATGGAAGGAAAGTGGGAGCGACGCCAAGTCAGGGCGCTGCCAGGTGTCGTGCCGGGCCCGTCAAACGAGCCAGGGGAAGGGAGCGAGGGAGCGAGGGAGGAGGGAAGGAACGACGTGAAGTGAAGGGGGGGATATCGACGGTGCAGCAGCCGTCTGGTCTGGGATGGGTCGGGATGGGCCGGGATGGATCTTATGGGTCGATAATGCAGCGTAAAGAGTGACTGCAGCTGGACGAGGCTCAGAGACTCAGAGAGTGAAAGAAAGACAATAATGAATAATCCAGGACGGTCGAGGGAGTTTTGCCAGTGCCCGGGCGCAGGGCTACCACGGCTGCAGGTCCTACGACGCGTCCGTGAACTCGATGGCAATTACTGTGGTAAGATTGGATTGGGGCCGCTTGTTAGCTACCCACCCAATGAGACGCTGCCCATGGCCGCCTCGAACATCGCCGCTAGCATGTCTTCGCGCTGTATATCGGGCCCTGCGTCTCCATTGGCCGGCCCTGTTCGTCTGCCACCGGTGTCACGACCTTTGTTTTTCCCACGTTGGCCTTGCGGCGGTCTAAGCATCTGTGGTTTTACTTCTCCTCAAACATGCTGTTTGTGAATGATTCCAAACCCCTCCGACACGTCCGCCAAACAGCCTATCCCCCCCATGATCCATCGCAGACGGACGACTCGGCCATGCTCGAGCCACTCAATGGCTTCCCATCTCCCCTTACCTTACCCGCCTTGCGCCACCTTGTGGGTCGGCCGTGTGACGCACGTAATTTCGCTCATGAAACCAAACATCGCATCACCATAGAGCCTCATAAACTTCGTGAGCTCGTGACCTCGTGAGCATCGTGATGTTTCCACCAGCGACCAGGTCATAGTCACACATCGTTGTATCCGAGCAATCGCTTCTCCAGACCCTTATCAGCTACTGCCCACGCCCACGCCCGACCTGCCTCTCCTGTCCACAGCGAAGCTGGGTCTTCAGATCGCTCCATCAAGCCATCCTTTTCCAGCGCCCTCATCTCATGCCCAGTTGCTTTTGGAATGTTAGCTGGCATGTTCAAACACAGGCATCGTCTCCAAACTCACTGAAGGATAGGAAATGCTCGAAATCTTCGTCCTCCAACGCCAGAGCATTCCCAGACACGCCGTGACATAGACATGCCTCCTTGGTCAGAAGACCTCGCTCTTTGATGCATTCTCTCCCTTTCCTGATGCACCTGTCAATCTTCTCCTCCAACTTTGGGAAAAACTGCTTGGTAGACAGCAGTGAGCTGATCACCCCTGGAGCACCATGGCATACTTGCACAAGTCTGTCGCGCCCAGGAGGAATTGATGACGGCCAGTTTCCACTGTCGTACTGGTAGCTCAGTAAAGCACTTAGGTCTGCTTCCAGCTTCGGCGCCAGACCAGAGTCAGTGAGTACGACTTGTGTAATGATACCGATCATGCCGTGCACTGCACCCAAATATGCCTTCCCGTTCCACTTCCACGGCCGTGGTGTCGCCATGATCGCGTCGATAACATCGTCAGCCGTATCGTCGATGAGTTGCTTCACTTCAGCATCATCTGCAAAGCATACTTTGACAAATCGTAGGAGATAGAGGTAGCCTGCGCGTCCGTAAAGCCATTCATTTCCCGACTCTTCGTCGGCAGTGATATCGGCAAAGTCGCAAAGATCCTTGACAAGCTCGGCGTCGCGGGTTGAAGCTGCATCGATGGCGATCATAGCCATGATATCGTCGCTTACACCACATCGTTCCGTGTCCGGGCCCGGATATTCTTTCATGTGGAGCTGGGCATGCCTAAGATATTGTGCGGCCCAAATGCCGAGCTTGTGGCCTTCAATTTCCAATTCTTCGTAGACTCTCTGCAGTACGAAGAAGAGGTAGGCGATGCTGACTGTGGCATCGAGGTTAGCGTCCGTTTATTGCAACTGTCAGATTGATTCCATCATGCACACCTGGACCGTAGTAAAGACCGCCTCCGGGCTCCACAGACTCAGGCGGATATTCGTTGACCAGGCGCTTCAGCGATGCTACCAACTGCTTGAACGCATCTCTCGATCTGGATTCCTTGGTATCATCGCGAAAATGTCGAGGTCGATGTGTGGCGGCGGCCGGTGGCAGTTCGGCGCTCGACATGACTGTTGCCTCACTCGGCAGGATGTGGGGTGTTGAACCAGTATTCGTGAGGCTTTTGCTGCGCCGATGACTATCTTGGCCTACAACGAGCTTGTTTGCAAGTGAATTTGTTCTATTCAATGGTCTAGAAGATTTGGTTTGAGCGCAGTTGAAGCGAGGATTGGTGTCCGCGATGGAATGACGTACGCGTGTAATTGCTGAGCTGGCGCGTGAGAGAACCCGGGCAGCAAGATTACTGGGCATGGATAATCGCGGCGGGGGACGGGAAGTGAAAGGACATGCACCTTCAGACGTTTGAGACCACCACCACCAGTGCTTCAATACTCGGAAAGACATGTCTCTTGATGTGTCGCCGACTTCATAGGGTTGCTCCAGCAGATACCTGGCAGCTTGCTCTGTTCGCACGGCGTCAACGATCGTGCATCCCCATCAATCCATCACCTCGAACGGTGCCCAAAGCATCTGATCTAGCCTGTACGGTGCCATGAATCTGGCTGGCCATGTATTTCCAATCAACATTCAACTTTCAGTGGAAAGTCGAAGCAATAAAGCCCTGCACAGAATGAGAACTTCTCTATGATGGCCGGCAAGTAAGCAGATCGATATCCGGTGGATCGAGCCTCGCATACCTTTCAGCTTTGCACAGAAACTTGCTCGGATGGTTGACCCGCTCCATGTTAGTAGCTATGTGAGTTGCCCAGGAATTTTACCGTCCTGGCGGTGGTAAGGCCAACACGAATCTGCTCGTGGATATCGCCCGCGGCTCGTGCCTCACGTCTGTCTGAGATTCGGGTTCTCATGATGTCCATATTTTGGTTTCCAGCCACCACCACTCTTTTGCTCCGAGGCCTCCTACGTCACTGGGACCCTTTACCACAATGAGGTCAGCCCGTCTCTGGTGCTTTGGGACCAAGGGACATGGTCTTTCGGTTCCTGAAGATCCCGCCTACTATCTCCTAAAATGGAGCTTCTCGGGCCATCCTTATCTGAGCCGCAGTACTAGTTATGCCATCAGCACCTCGAATACCAATCGGCGACGTCCCTCGATACCTTTCCAGCGAAACGGCTAGACTGTCGTCAATGTTTACACTCCAGTGACGCGCAAGTAGTAATCAGTACCACTATGCTTCTCTTCAGTGTCAATCATGGCGCAAATGACAGCAGACGCCAGGAGAGCACTGTGCCTATAACTGCATATGAGACGGCCTTCTCTTAACAGATAAACTTCTGTTCCATTTCCTCAAGCACCATATCATTCAAGCAACCACCTCAACAAAACCATTTCAAACCGTAAAAATGGTCGCCATCAAATTCACCGTCCTCGTCGCCGTCCTTTCCGCGCAGGTCGCTTACACGCAAACCACCACTTCAAACGGCGGCATCATCAACAGCTTGACTTCCTCTCTCGAAGCTTCTATCGCCTCATCGCTACGCTCAGATGCCTCCTCAGTCCTCGGAAGAACAGGGTCTGGCTCATCGTCCATGACTATGACTGGATCTTCCTCAATGTCAACATCCGGCACCTCTACGGCATCCTCTCACGCTAGCAACTCTGACGCCGCCGCCACGAAAACCGGGACCGCAACTTCAAGCAACCGTTTGTCGAGTATTGTCTCGAGCGCGACTGCTGGAGGTGCCAGTTCCGCAGCTTCGTCGGCTGCTGCCGCCGCTCCAACTAATGCTGGGCAGGCTGGATTCGTTGCTGCTGCCTTGGGTCTTGCTGCACTCGCATTGTAGATCAAGTTGTAGATCGATGAGTGCCATACGGGCTGTTGATGCTGCAATTGGTTGGAGATACGTACTGGGAACAAGAACCTGATTAAGGAAATAAATTCATTCGGTTGTCTCCAAATATGGCTCCTATGTTATATCGTATCATAAAAGATGCTGGGACGATCAAAACCATTTGCGCGAGTAGATATCAGCTTGCTCAGCAGCAACATACGGCTCAATCTCATATTACCCATTAAACCAAACAAGCCTCCCTGATTTTAAGGATAGAGTCTTTGATCTAAAATAGCATCTATACTCTACTGAAACATATACTCTCTTTACATCCCTTACAGTCCGAGCTCTAGGACAAAGGCATGGTGAAAAGCTCCAACATCTGACATTTCATCAATAATGGATGAAAACTCGAATTGTAATTGAATTCCTTCTTCCAATGCTGTACGTAGTATTGTCAAGTCAGAAACCGGCACACTACCCTGTCTACCCCTAGTTAACCAAGTCAAATAGTACGATGGTCGAGCATGATCTACATTAACAATAGGTATTAATAGGATTAGAATATCCGCTATCGATAGTAACAAGGCTCACAGAAAAGGATAGCACGAATGGCGAGAATATCCCACCCTATTGTCCCATGCAGCTCACTCTCTTCTCTACTTCCACATGCCGCATACCACATCCATTCACAATGGACTTCGGGCGCAATCTCTCCAAAGGCGTTCGCAGCCTCGTCTGCTTCGTCATTAGGATTCAGCTCATCTGCCAATCCCTCTTCGCGTTCACGTGCATATCAATCAATTGCAGAGCTCACCACTTCCGACATCTTCCACCCTCTGCAAAACCCTTGCACGCATCGATGCATCTGTTGACTCCCCTTTCTTGATCCCCACCAGCGAATCCATTGACATCCACGCCTCTCTTGTGTTTTGGATCCTCTTGGCCAGCACATGTTACCTCATCTGCATAATCGTCTCTGCAATCGATCAAAGGTGCCAAAATCATCCAAGGACAATGGGTGAAATGCACCTCAATGTTCAAACCAGAATACGGATCGGAATTCCGTCCGAAAGCTCTCAGAAGAGCAATCTTGGTCAGTAACAACGAGCGACGACCGAGCCAGCTACTTCTCGCGAGAAAAAGCTCTGTCGAGCAAGTTTACCTCAGAAGCGCAACTCGATGAAGGCGAATTTGTCGAGGAAGGAGGGGAAACTGGGTTGTTGGGGAGGTTGAGGCGTTCTTGAAGGAATAAGCACAGGAGGTTGGTGATTCGGTGCAATGGAGCACCTTCAAGGAGTTCCTGGAGGTGAGGAGGCGGTCTTGGGCTGCGGAGTGGGACCATTACTGGAACCCTTCTCTCAGTGACGACGAAGATTGGTGATGATCTTTTGTTGCAAGGATTTATAGCTTTGTGTCATCATGGGCTGAACTTGGCATCTTCAAGCTAGTGAGGAGAAACGGGTACACATATATATCTGATATATGTATGCGCACAACCCTTGTACGAGTGAAACACAAAGAAGACTGGCCTGTCAGAACTTGGGGAGAAGCCCAGGGGCGTTGCGCGCAGGTATCGCCTTTGGGGCGCTAGAAAGTCGGGTACCCCCACCTCAACACCAGCTGCATCTCGTGCGAGGCCATGACCACCATGCTTTCCACCACGCTGCCATCCCATCTGCTTGCATGTCCATCCTCAGTCACACCAACATCGGCTGGCCGCATCATTGAGACGCCATCTCGCCTACCGTGGCAATGTCTCACCCCGCGCGACTCTGAAGAAATCTCCGTCGAAATGGTCCCACTCTAGCTGGTCTCGTTGTACTGGGATCAAGACCTCCCAACCATCTTTTGACCTTGTCATCCTTTGGAAACTCGATCACCTCGATTCATTACACGATTTCAACATCAATAACGACTGCCGTCTTGCCTTGCGCGGCAGAGCCCCATCGGCGCCTTACCTTTCGTCAGGTTTGCAGGCTTTATTCCCCGGAAACGTTTTACAAGCATCCATCAACACTCTCCGAATTGGGAAGACTACATATTCTGAAATCACCATGCCGAGAAATACTGCTTTGGAGCAGACCATCCTCGAAAAGTCAAAAGGTCAAAAACCTCTGAAGCGAGCACAGTTTCTTATAATCCTTAATCTTCAGAATGAATTCGCTTCACCGGATGGGAAGCTACCTTGCAACGATCTCAGCTTTGTCAAGCGAATCAAAGAGCTTGTCCCCAAGTTCAGAGAAAAAGTCGGAGGTATTGTTTGGGTGCGCACGGAGTATGAGGCTGATCGCCAGGTGAACAATGGCTTGGAGGGTTCTGATACAGTTGTCCTTTCCGAACACCAGGATATCAATGCGGTCCCCGTGCCTGAGGAATCTCCAATACCCAGTACCATCTCAACAGCAGGGTCTCCAGGCGCAAAGAAATTGAAGAAAAAGAGGTCCAGGTTCTCATTCAATATCCGCAACATGACGCAGTCGAGAAGGGACTCAAGGGACGAAAAGATCCCCCAGATCGAGACTGAGATCCCAGCAACCAGCTCGAAGCCTCTGCCGCCTCCAGAAGAGCTGTTCCTCGCACCAAATTATGACTACGACCGGAAATGTGTTCCCGGCACGACTGGCGTTGATTTTGTGCTGGAGATTAGGGACATCATTCAACCAGTCGATACTCAATTCACTACATCCCATTACTCGGCTACCAAAGGGACAAGTTTGTTGGTCTTTCTGCAAAGCAAGTTTGCAAAGGAGGTTTACATATGTGGATGTATTTCAAATCTATCGATACACGCGACTCTTACCGACATGACGGGTTGTGCATTCGATCTTCGGGTGATTGAAGATTGCCTGGGATTTCGGACACTTCAAGACCATGAAGTTTCACTCAATGACTTGCTCGATGAGCGAATGACGGACGTCGGTAGTATCGAGAGCTCAAAAATGCACGAGGACCTTGATGCTCCAGTGGGAGCTGAGGACTCGCAGCCTGATATTGTGCGATCGATGAGTGCCATGACGATCGCGTCGAAAGAAGACAATGGAGAAGCTGTCGCAAGGACTGCCGCTCGGAGTCAGAATCCTTCTCCTGGCCTCAAAGCGCACAAGGTTCGCGTGCGGCCTCGAGGCAACCCCAAATCTGAAGTAAGTTCTCAGCAAGAAGCACCCATCGCGACAAACAAGGCCCGGGTGACAGCAGAGGACAATTCCCAACCAAAAGCCACGCCGCTTCTCGATGGACAAGCGAAAGCACTTACGGCGTCGAGAAATGATGCTACAAAACTGCATCAACACGATTCGGCAAAGCCTATGCTGTCAACAGACGCTTCAGCCCAGGTGCTTGCGGCACTAGGGCAGTTATCAGTGGAGGATAAAGCGAAATCGCAGTCCGAGGCAAAATCGCGGTCAAGATCGAGGTCGAAGAAAACCAAGCCAAAATCAAGAGAAGCTGTCGTGGAGACAAGTCGAGAGGGATCGAAGGATTTCCAAGAAGCGCCGCTTGACTCTCAGCTTGAACATCTGCGTGACACAGCTTCCCAACACATAGAAACAAGCAAAGAGCAACCAGATACTCCGCAAGTTTCAACACCAAGTGAAGCATCACGAACTGAATGCAGTCCACGCCAGTCTGCTCCTAATGCACGCGGATCCGAAGCAGTTCCAGACGACCTCAGGCACCAGCAAGCAAGCGGCGACGACGCCTTGTTGGAATTGGAAGAGCAACTAGACCGTTCGAAGCACACAAAAGGAAAAGCAGCATCAATTGAAGAATCTCAGAGAATGAACAGCGTCATGGAAGCAACCATAATAGAACCCGCAGTCGCCAAAGACCCCATTCCTACCGATAGTGGTGCATCAAATCCTGGTGCAGCTCAAAATTCTGGATCAGCTGAGAAGAAGGTCAAACTCAAGAATCTCGCCAACCTGCCGACCCTTGGTCCAGGAGACAAGATCGGAGAGGGCGACTCCACGATCCGCTACGATTTGCTCCCACCAACTGTTCGTGACGAGCTTGACGATACGATTCCACTCAGCGATACAATCTTCACTGCTCTCTACCACGAGGTCCAGTGGCAGAAAATGTATCACGCAGCTGGCGAAGTACCGCGTCTAGTAGCAGTCCAGGGTGCCATCAGCGCCAACGGCGACAAACCCATCTATCGACACCCAAGCGACCAATCTCCTCCCCTCCTCCCCTTCACCAAAAACGTGAACATCATTCGAGAAGAAGCAGAGAAAATCATCGGCCACGAATTAAACCACGTCCTCATCCAGCTCTACCGCTCCGGTCAAGACTTCATATCAGAGCACTCGGACAAGACACTAGATATCATGCCGGGCTCCAAGATCGTCAACGCCAGTTTCGGAGCTCAGCGCACAATGCGTCTCCGCACCAAGAAAAGCGAACTCGAGACGGAGGACGCAACGAGACAAACCCAACGCATCGCCCTGCCTCACAACTCCCTCTTCGCCCTCGGTCTGCTGACCAACAAAATCTGGCTCCACGGTATCAATCCCGACAAACGTCTTCCGGCCGAAAGGAGCCCAGAGGAACTGGCGTACAATGGCAAACGCATCTCTCTCACTTTTCGCTACATAGGGACGTTCCTCGATAAAGAGGAGAAATTGATTTGGGGACAGGGTGCCGTGGGACGGTCGAGGGAGGAGGCTAGGAACGTGGTTGACGGCGTCGAGGCTGAGACGGAGAAGGTGATCCAGGCGTTTTCCAAGGAGAATAGGGAGGGGAGTGGGTTTGTATGGCGGGAGGTTTACGGGTGTGGATTTGACGTTTTGCATTTCCGGGGGACGGCGGCGCAAGGTCTGTAGGTAGCCAGCCAATGTTCACAGTGAAATCAAAGCAAGATGATTTTTTTTTTCGATTTTTTTTTTTCTCCTCGTCGTTCAAAGAGGTCGCTAGGTTGATCTCGCAGTGGTAATGGCAGTCCTCGGAATGCGGAAGCCGCGTCCATCAGCAGCGTTTCCGCTTTTCCTTTCAAATCCAACCAGGAGGGAGCACGGCCATCTGCTTGAACCTGAGGAGCTCCCACCCAAACGCGTCTGGCAAGCGTCCAGCACCCAGCACCCAGCACCCAGCACCCAGCACCCAGCACCCAGCACCCAATAAACCCCCTCTCTACCTCTCTACCCTACCTACCCACCCATCCCTCCTCATTCCAGACCTCCAACCCCAAAAGACCACGTATCAATTCTAGACTCGTACCGCCTCACCTTGAAGATGAATACCCATCGTCGACGAGAAGCGTGGTCCTGAGATTCCGGCACTGACACGAACGATCGTCTACTCTGTTCCGCGGAATGGATTGCGGAGAGGGGCATGCGGAAGGCGTGGGGATGGGGATGGGGATGGAGATACCGGGACGAACGTTTTGTTCTTTGGTGAGGGGGAGGGGTAGGGGGAGGCTTTGTGTGCAGGGGATGGATCGGACTGTTAGTAGGATGCATAAAGGTTGATCTGGCGAGGTTGTTAGTTGAATGACGATGTATGTAGCTGGAAAGGTCGGTAACGTGTCCTAGAAATCATCGATCATTTGAATTCCGGAACAAAAGTTGACCTTGTGACTGCAAATGGCCCGACCGCGCAGCGTTCTAACATGATAAAATTGGTGTCGAATGATTGAAGAAGGAAATTTGGGTAAGAATACCACACCACCCACCTACCGCATCAACTCCTCTCCCTTCCATCCCCAATTCGACCTAGAAATATCCCAAACCCGCTTCCCCAACCATCGCCAAATCCGCCCTCAACTCCGCCTCCTCAACCCCCACCTTAGCAACCGCCTCCATCCTCCGCCCAGAACTCAGCTCGCTCCACCTCCTAAGCACAGTCCCATCCACAATCCCCCTAGACCCGAACCTCTCCGTTTCCACAGCCCGATATCCTCTGGGATTGAGTCCGCAAGCATGATCGACCGAGTTGGTGAGGAAAGCCTGTAGAGCGCCGAGGCGACGGTAGACGGTTTCGTTGATGGGTGTTAGGAGGCCCATGGCGCCGGATTGGGTGGTTAGGAGGACGTGGTTGGGTGGTTGTGGTGGTTCGGTTGGTGTGGTGTCGGTGTCCATTGCGTCTGTGTCTGGGGATGGTGTGGGTGCGTTGGTGAGGGAAGGGAGGAGAGTCATGCTTATTGGGAAGTGACCGAGGTGGAAGGTTGATTTGTGGAGGAGGCGTTGGCCAGAGAGGGATTGTGGGTCTAGATCATATCAGCATTGCTGTCAACTTCTTCAAGAAGCGTGTAAAGACTCACGTTCGGGGTCAAACTGATACACATGAAGGTTGCAGTCCGCATCTGCCACGAGGATAAACAAGTCCTTGTTATGCGGAAGAAATTCAGCAGTAATGACTTCCATCCTCGACCTCCCTTTGCCGAAAAGAAACATCTTATATGGCTCCTCCTGTTTGTCCATTAACACCGTCCGAATTAAAATAGCTGTAAAGGGAAAAACAAACCGTGTACCCAGCGAACCAAACTCCCTTCACGGCATCTCCAACCAAACACATGCCCGTCCCAGGCAACGCCTTCAAGACACTAACGTGGACCTGCACATCCATGAATGCGACAGGCAGTAGCGTCTGATCCTCCTTCAGTCCTCGGACCAGGACTTTCTGCCCCTGGTTCATGAGTAGGAATCCTTCCGTTCCAATATCAGATAGAGCGTTGACAGCGCCCTTGACCTCTTCTTTGCAGACCAGCTTCAGTTTCGAGCCCGTTTCTGGACGACCAGGGTGTGGAACTACATCGATGATATCGAAGATGTAAACGTTGCCTTTGGTGGGGAGATCTTCACCGTGAGTGATCGCGGTTCCGATGCAGAGGAGTGGTTTCTTAGTAGAATTGTGTTCAGAGGTGACAAGGTTGAGGACTTTCATGGTCAGAACTACTTCAGCTGGCTCAAGAGCAAATCTGGTTCCCTATTTAGCCGAGTCAGATCAAAGAGTCTAGGCGCACATACGTGTCAATGGTTGCCCAGTCTTTTGGATGAAGCAATTTGATAGTGGCCTGGTCTATCGTTGGAAGGAAGCTAGTCTCTTCATACGCCCACTCGTGGTGATAATTGTCGTCTTCAAGCTTGAAAAAGCATTGTTCACTTGTAGCTACTGCGTAGACTTCTTTTCGCGCAAAGTAGCACGTTGCTTGAACTTCTTCTTGCAGATTGACTTTGCGAGCCACCCAACCGGTGTCTCCGTACCGACATTGCGGTGGTAGTTGACATGTCCGAACCATTTCCTATTGACAGTGAACGTTTGCAAATGCTATCGTCCCAAGTTCATGACTCACCTCAGCGTCTAAGTAGGCAAATCCGCGATCACAAGCTGCTGTGTGAAACCCCGTTAAGCTTTGGACTGTGCCGCCTCTCAGATTTATCACCCTCGGCGCAGTCGATGCCTCTTTCAAAATGAAGCATGGAGATCTCCCGGCCTGGAAAACGGTGCTGTAGCCACCTACGTTCTCAAGACGTTGCAGAGTCGATTCTCGTGGGACGTCATCCTCCTCAAGATCAGGTTCCTCGTTGGTTTTTGCCATCCGTGGTTGTGGAATCTTCTTCCACTGCAGGCTTGTGGTGAATGATTTTGACTGGCTCTTTGCTGGATAATGGAATGGTTCATATAGGACGAGGTCATTATTTTCCGTTCGAACCTTGCAGTGTCAGCGAAGATGATGAAGAATGTTGCGACCACTTACAATGAGGTACATTGACTTTGATGTTTCATCGCCAATGTCAGCCACCAGAATTTCAGTCAAGACTTCTTTACCAGTTTGTCGCCGCGGTACCACATCTCCCAAGGTCGGCGGAAGTAAGGCGAGGCCATCGGCAGCGTAGATGTGTTTCTCCAAATTGGGAAGTTCATAGATCTGGTCACGTAGAGTTCAGCCATGCACTTTCGGGAGGCGTATGTGCGCATACCCTCAGTTGTCCCTCCCCTGTGAGGCCGAACAACAGGTTCTTGTTGTCTGTCTCGGCCGACTTGTACAAACAGGCTGACAGCCAGCGACTCGCCAGTATGCCATCACCACGTTCCAAAGGCTCCAACTCGCCGTTCTTGTCTGCTCGGTGGACGGCAATGCTCGAGTCGTCTCGGAGGAGGAGAACGTAAGGATCGCAGAAAGAAGCGCCGATATTTTTGAGTTCAACCTCTGTGGTTTCATCGCTTGCCGGGATAATCTGTTCCATGTTGAATTCTGGAAAGCACCAAAGTTAACACATGAATCAGTACAGGGGTGGCAATAGCAAAAGACACGTGCGATCAGGGCTGGAAGTTGAGATAGGCAAATAGAATAATATTGTGCTATTTGACGACCAGCGGCCAAGCTCGTAACGTGATGTGGTTGCAAGTGCAGCTGCACAAGGCCCAAGGATACGCAAGTCATTGCTATACACAGAATGCCCATCCAACTTCCATACAAACACTCGCTCGAGCCATGACCCGTTGATACAACTCTTCTAGCGAGACACGCAGAGGATCCACGAAAGACGCCATTTGGGGTTCGACACGCACAGGGGTGAGGTACTAGGGAAAAGGCATATAGCTGCTTACCTGCATCATAGCACTTCGCCTCATCGCTCAAGACCTGTACAATCCTCGATGAACCTGCAACAGTGCCAACTTCTATAGTAGCGCCAGCCTCGGGATCAAAGTCATCCTTTTGTGTTGGCTCTAATCCTTTGGCGGTGATTTTGTAGAGCGCAGATTCGGCACTACCATCCTCTGTGGATAATGATGCCACTAGATACTCGTCAAATTCTGCGCCGGCTGCCAATCCAACAATGGGTCGGACGCCCCAGATGGCCTTGGTACGTGGCAATTTCTTTCGAGTGTGGACTGCAGGATCAATTTCACGCCTCAACACTGCTAGACCACCAGCCGATTTTCTGTTCGCAGGATACACAAGCTCGTGCTCAGCCATGGGATCCAAGCCTGCGTCTTCTTTGGCGGTTGGCAAAGAAGCTCGCGCAGAGCCAAGGGTGATGTCGCCGATGGGAGCATAATTTGAAAGCTTGTCATGTACCCGAAACACAAAATCGGCTGGATTCGATGGGCCCGAAGAAGTTGCCCTGGTCTGTTGTTTTGTTGAGTTCTCATCTGCACCATAAAGGTCATCTTCGTCCTCGTCAAAGTCAACGTCATCAAACGACAGCTCGACTTCATCATCAAGCATGTCAGCATGTGAGCGCTTTCGTACGAGCTGGGGAGTCTTTCGAGTCCAGCCCAAGACTACAGCATCGCTGTCTTCACTCCCGAGGAAGATCTTTCCCTTCCCTAGGGAGCAGGCGCACGAAGCCCCTGTTGGAAGAGAGCCGCCGCGATCTGCAGTAATTTTGTGAATCCGTAAACCTGATACTGATCGGCCCTCCATGGTGAAGGTAATTATCGCTAGCTGCCCGTTCGTTAGCACGATCAACATGTCACCGCCATCTCCCAGCTGCTCTATCTTGCAACCCTCCAAGCGGAGGCCAAGTTCTGCTTGATCGACCATTGGGAATGCAGAGATTTGCGCGGAAAATTCATTCACGGCTATTCCGTTCGTTTTGCCGGCCTCATCAACATGCACCAGGTCATTGCTTCCGATGAGAAGAGCACCACCCACTGGCAGAGGGAGTGGCAACACCTCGTGTAGATCGTTTGGAAGCTCGGCGATGGATAAGATGGTGGTCGACGCGCGCTGTTCAATGTCCAGCGTGAAGACGGTATAACTGAGAATATCCTTGCGCTCCTGAAGCATTGCCGAACCCAACGCACGAGACGAATATAAGACACCAAAGGTAGGCTCGCGATATTCGTGGAGGAAGGCCAAATGCACAGGATGGGTCAGAGTTGGATCTAAAGTGGTAAGCGACAAGACAAAGGAAGAATGGTACGGCGTCTGTCCAGTTTTTGGCACATCGCCATTGGTCGCTTTTCGTTCGAGTGGCCGCTCAGCCGGGTCGTCGAAGCCCTCGTCGAAGTCTGCCTCTCCAAGGTCCCCAGCAATTTGACGGAATGGCAGGATAGCCAGATGGCGATGGCCAAATTTGAGCGCAGCGCACCGGCTGGTGGGATCCACGGTCAGGAAATTGTGGCAAAGACTTAGGTCTGGTATCCAAGGACAAGCCTGTAGACTTTCGCCTTCGTAGTAGTGTATGGAGATGGTTGATAGCGTGAACTTCTCAGGATCCCATTCTACCAGACTGAGCTTTGCATCAGCGAACGCGAGAAGAAGAGCTTCTCCTCCAGATTTCGTGTTCATTGTCTTCACGCGCTTTAATGAAGTGACGGTGCCAGCCAGCGAATGCTCAGAAACCAAGACCAATCTTGCTGTGTGTTCCAGGCGATGGAGGTCCATATCTGCGTTGAAGCCATCGAGTGTTTCGGCGGCATTGTCCATGGGGGAGTTGTCTTCGCCATCGTTCACAGCACCTCCAACCTCGGTAGAAATCTGAGTGAGGTTGAATATCTGGAGGACCGAAGTCTTCGCGACAACGAGGTTGGTCGCTTTCGACGAGAGGAATGGGAGGCTGACGGCGTGAGTGACGACTGTGGGCAGAGTGAGCTCGGTATAGCACTGCATGTTGGGCGGGAGCACGAGTTGGGCGGGCTATGGTCCTCGGGGCATTGTTGTTGTTGGATGGTTGGAGGAGTTGTAGCTGTCGCTCTCTTAGATGTCACGACGCGGCCCAGTCCTGAGAGGCGACATGAGAACTAGCTCCGTTTAGGGGTAGACCCCAGAGCTGATTGGGACCTCCCCCTATGTTGCTTCGAGGACCTCGCTGATTTGATCTTCCTACGCAGTATCTCATCAATTCTCCTTTCCACCGAAATAGCTCTATCATCGTGCTAGCGTACATCTTCACATATGAGACTTAGCTTCACACAACCAACTGCCGATTTCAAGCCCTGCCAATCTAACAAGCTGACACCTTTCTCTCGTACAGCGACATGAAGCATCCACAACGCGCCTTTTTCAAGATCCCTGTCCTGTCAAGCCATCTCCTTCGTTTTTGTGATCCATTGCAAGAACCATCTTCCCATTAGATAGTCACCGGCCGCCGGGTGATCGATGTCAAAGTCTCAGTGAGATCTGACGTTTAAAGTCAATTGGATGACGAGCGGTGGGGAATGAATTCTATCATCCATTTCCAGTTCGACGGGGCCTTGACAAGTTGTTCTTCCAGTGGGCGAAAAAGGCCAGATCATCCCGTCTACAATCTCGACGCAAAAATGGGTTGGTCTGCTAGGCTTCTTTCTTCAACTGCCACTTCAGCTCGACGGTGGCTCGGGGGATCTGCAAACTCCCTTCAGCCAGAAAACCTTCAATTTATCTGTTTCACCAGGCGGCCTTCACCTTTTCCACGTCCTCTGCTAGTAGTTCCAGGACTACCTGCGATATCTTGTTGTGTCAGATCCTCTGGAGCTCAATTGTCGGATCGAGATGGCCTTCGCCCCAAATGGACTTGTTGATCCTTATATATGGTCGCTATGATTCGAGGAGGGTCATCTGGTGCAATTCTTGAGAAGGCTGAGGATTGTGGTCGAGCCGATGATTGCTGTTGGAGGTGAGCTTGACGATGTCATGGCGTCTGTAGTATGTGGAGGTTCGGTTTGTGAGGATTCTTAGAAGGTCAGGCGGGGAGGATATCGAGGTAGAAGAGAAGAGGATATACCTTTTGGTCGACCATGTTGATTGGATACCATGATGTGGGGTGGAGAACATGGTTCGTTGGTAGAGTACAGTGGTTTCTTTTCCTGGAAAGATTTTGTGTCCCAAAGCAATACTGGCAACGAAGCATCTGGTCTCTCATCGGTCACTCCCGAGCCAATGGTATTGACTACATCGACGTAACACCAAGAATACAAACAATATTGGCCGGAAACAGAACAGTTTTGTAATTTCTTGTGATTTGTATCGTTCTCCTCCAGCTGATCTCTTCAAACCTGGAAATCATAAATACTGCGCTCACGACCTTAGATTGAGAGGAAGCAACATAGTGAGTAAGTCCCTCAGGTGAACTTCTCCTACGTCTTGAGCTCTAATCCCGCTCGTAGCAGGACTCTGGAGCCACGCCTTAATCAAAAGTCTTTTCATAATGCACCCAACCATAGAACTTGATAACGCTCTTTGGAACAGCCTCAGAGCACCCAATCCACCAGCTCCGTTCACCCATTTACAGCTCCCTGATTTTCTTCCGAAACAGATTCTGCAACTCCTTTCTCGTCCTTGTATAGCTTCGAAAAACAAAAGCGGTCCAATCCATAAATGTTCATGGTAAACTCGTCCAACTACAATGCAAAAATTCCTTCCTCAGTTTCCTCTTCACATAGTCAAGGTCGCCCGCCAGTTGCTCATTCCTTCTGGCTAATCGTCCTGCCCACGCTGTAATTCTTCCGTGTTCCTCGTTCAGCTGATCGAAACTGTGAACTTCTCTTTTGTAAGCACCAAAGAGGATAGCCTGGCGAATCTCTCTCGGCAAGGCCAAGAACGTAGTCGTCGAACGCGGCGAGGATGATGTGTCTGAGTTTGGGCCTGCTGGAGTTGATGCTGGTTCTTGTACCATTAGCGGGTAGACTGACTTTTGGTGGGTTCATTGAGGTCGTGAAACCAGTATCTTTGCCATGTGTCATCGTGATGTGCACTTCAGCGTCATTGGCTTTGCGAGGTCCTACCCACTGATTAGTGAGGAGTCTGAGAAAGTGTGTTAGCTCGGAAATCGGTATACCCTACTCTCTGTCACAACTATCTATCAAGGGCTTCAGCTCCGCGTTCAGTAATGAGAAACAAAGCCGCCATGATTCTTCTAGCGCTTTCCATCTACCAATTACCCACCCCGGCAACCAGATTTATGATTATGCTCAGCGTTCTCAGACGCCATAAGAAAAACATTTAACTACTATGCCCATTGAAAGCAATATGATGGCTCAGTCGAATCGCAAGTAGTGTCCAGCAAAC
Organism: Venturia carpophila; assembly: GCA_014858625.1. NCBI lineage: Eukaryota > Fungi > Ascomycota > Dothideomycetes > Venturiales > Venturiaceae > Venturia > Venturia carpophila. Next base: position 1,778,800 of record JACTAK010000002.1, on the reverse strand, counting down.
CACCTAAGCGCTCATTGAATGCGAGCAAGGTTGTTTCCGTGTGGTCAATCCCGATCGCGAGTGCACACGTTCTTTTACCGATCCGGTCGATGGCACCTTGTCGTTCAAATTGTGGAGGGCGGTGTTTCGATTCTCTCTTCATCCAAGAACAATCCCGTTTCTTATACGGTCTTGTGGCTAACAAATCTTCTTGACATCTTCTGAATTCCAGGTCTAGAACTGGTGCGCGGTACGCGATTCCCTTCTCGCTCCATTGTATGAGCATGAATAAGAGGTTTCCTTGGAGCATGTAAGCTATCACGATGAACTCGAGTAAACCGCATAGACGCTTTTCCAGAAGACGATTTGCTCGCAGCTCGGCCATCCTTTGGCCGGATGCAGTGCTGATCGTCAAAGTTTAGTCAGGGCAGACTCGAATGGTTGCAGGTGAGTTGCTTGTCCAGAATGCGAGGTGGGTGTCTGGACTTGATGCTGTGCTTAAGACAAGAGAAGCAGTGGTCTCAATGATTCTGGATATGATCAAGTGTAATCAGTTGTACGGTGAAGTGTCTTGGAAAGCTTGCTGCTAGTGCCAGCCAAGGTGTTGGGACCAAAGTGCGGCCAGCATCGCCAGAACCAGCCTCAGGCTCGTGTGCGCAAAGAGAAGAGGTCCACCAAACCCTCGAGATCCGTATGATTCCTGGTCTCTTGACCAACCTCGAGATCCTTCTTCCATCGTCCTCACGTGCTGTGGCCACATTGCACACGATCGAGTCCTCTGCGCAATGAAGGACCCGTTCCCCTTCGAGGCGCCCAACTGGCTCATTGCCCTTGTAACTCCGCCATGCCAGCGCCTGGGATTGTACACACTACCCTACCATATCCACGAAGTCATATTCGCTACAGCTTTCTACACCTTCGTCCAGATAGTGGTGTCGCCATGGCTCTCGACGAAGCTATTTCCGAACCACTACCCGCAGCACTCGGCTCGCACGAGATTCAATTGGGACGTCCATGTAGTCTCCTTCGTCCAGGCAGTGCTCATATGTACTATGGCCCTCTATGAAATGGCATATGACGAGGAGAGGAAACAGATGGACTGGCAGGAACGTGTTTGGGGATACACTGGGGGTACAGGCTTGATCGAGGCTTTTGGCTGCGGGTACTTCCTTTGGGATCTCATAGTCACGGCCACGAATTACAGCATGTACGGGTTCGGCACACTGGCACATGCCTTGTCCGCTATCATAGTCTTCAGCTTTGGTTTCGTAAGTGTGTCTAAGACTTCGAATGTGAGAGCCTCAGTGCTAAACTTGGCTCACAGAGACCCTTCGTCAACTACTACGCGCCCGACTTTATCCTGTACGAATTATCGTCCCCCTTCTTGAATATACACTGGTTCTGTGACAAGGTGGGCATGACTGGTTCGCCTGTACAGCTCATCAACGGCATATTCCTTTTAAGTTCCTTCTTCCTTTGTAGACTTGTCTGGGGATCCTACGCCAGTTTCCAAGTCTCCAGTGACTGTTTCAAAGCTCTCAGGTTCAACCAGAAGGGTCTCCACCCCATCACTCCAATAACCTCGCCAAATAACGTCATGACATACGCTGCTCAGCGAGAGGCTCCGATATGGCTTTTGGCGAGCTACGGCATCTCGAACACGACTCTGAACTTGCTCAACTGGTACTGGATCAAGCAGATGATTGGTACCATCCGAAAGAGATTCCCAGCGCCATGGGGCACCATGAAAGTTGAGGAGAAGAGAGAAGAAGAGCCAATCAAGGCCGAAATGTCAACTGGACATGAGAATGGACATCAGAGCTTGAAAGTCAATGCTACGCAAGTTAGGAAGCGACCGCAAGTAGAAAGGGCAATCACTGGAAAGTCAGACGCTGGACCTAGTTTCACATGAGCAAGACGCAGATCACTTAGCAATGGAGCGACTTACTCGAGCATGGGGTTTGCGCGAGGCTGTACGATACTTCGTTTTGGGGAGAGATTATTCTGGTTACTTGAGTTTGGTCTATCAAGGGCTAGGATATGAAGCAAGATTTAAGGTGAGCTTGTAGATACATCGTAGGTACTCATTTAGCAATCCATTTTTCTTCTCGATTCAAAAAGACAACAGCATCGGAATCAAAAAATTTCCTTTGGACTGAGTAACACAAAGTCGCACATGACCCTGAGATCTGAGATCTGGATGTCTCGTCATCTCAACTCTATACTCTCGCAGTCACGAGCCTCATAGACACGGTCTCATTCACACAAAATTGATCGCAGCACAGAACAGACCACGCCTCAACACATCATCCATATCCTCCTTCAATTCCCGATGTCTCAATCACCGCACCCGTAGACCAAAAGAACCGCACTCAAGTCCACGACGACCCCCACATCAATCATGGTCCTAGGCATTATCACTCCCGACTTCACAACGCGCTCTACCTCAACCTCGCAACAGTCCTGCGCACCACCATTTGAAGCGCAGAACCTGGACAGTCCATCAAGGGTCCCAAAAGAAGTAGCTGCTGAGAAACTCGTCATACCAAAGTACCGAAATTTTTCGAAACCCTCTGGTGTTGGTAGACGTACACGATCGGAATCTCTGTCTGCGTCTTCTTCGAGAATCAGTTCGATGCATGATGGCGGTGTCAGGAGCGCCGAGACGGATACACCAGCGAGGCTATCGTCAGAAGACCAAAACACAATCCGCAAAATCGATTTGGCAAGACGCTCGCAATCTTGTTCGTTGCCTCAATCTCAGCCCCATCGACAATCTACGGACGACGACGACGACAACAACGGCGGCGGCGACGGAGGCGAGAACGACGTGGTGAGAATGAGATCGACGTCATTAGGTGAAACAATGGAAGAGAGGATGAAAGTCGATGATCGGACGAGGACGTGGGGTGGGGTGCCGAGTACGGAGATGACGGTTAGCGGGAGGACGTTTTGGAGGAGTGTTTTGGGGAGTTCGGCGAGGATTTGGGTGAGGGGTGGTTAGAATGGCTAGAGTTTGTCGTGGCGGGATATGTGGGCTAGGATTTGGAGGGTGGGATGCAAGGTGGGAGGGAAGGGGACGCAGGGTTGGAATCGATCAGCGTGACATTGATGCAGTTGATGCTGGCGTGGAAGACATGAAGTATTACCGGGAGTGTCATTGGAAGGGATGGAGGTGATAAGTTTACATTGAGTTGGGTTGTATTCATTGATAAACATTATTGCCAGACGCCTGCTCTGAGCCGCCACCAAATCACTGCCAGAAATGCCTCGCGGAGTCGCGCTCGCGCCTACCTTTCGTTTGAAGCACTTCATCATCCCCAGTGTGGACACCACGGTAAAGTCCAAGTACGCCAACAGTCCCAACCTTGAAGAACGCTACTACGGCTGGAGTGATGGTACAAACAAACTCCAGACCTAACAGTACTGCAGCGATGCTCACTACACATCTCGTTGCTCATTTGTCAGTGGCATACCCAAGGTACTCCTTCTCACTCTTCTTCCCCCATTTCTCCTCATCCTCACCAACACTCATCTCTCCCATCTTCTCTTTCAACACCTCGTTCTCCCCAACAATGGCCTCATACTCCCTCACAAACTCTTCAAACATGCCTATAGTAGCCTCAATGCGTTCATGGGCATTGTAAGTGCCATCTTGGTGCAAGGCGGCGATATTATCAATCACGTTCTGGAGTTGAAGAGGGATGGTGGCGGACCAGCCTGAGATTACCAGGGAGTTGGGACGGGACTTTTGTTTCTTTGTCTCTGCTGGAACGGCGGTAGGAAACTTGGTTTCGTGGGTCACTTTGGCGGGCGAGGTTTGGGTCTCATTGTCGCGATCGTTGTGCTCGGTTTGGGTTTGGGTGGCGCAATCGCTGAGATTGGAGTGCTTTGTCTCGGTGTGATGATCGCCATAGCTCACTTTGGCTGGCATGGGTGGAGCCTCGTGATCTTGCTTGGAGGCGTTGTTGGATTTGTTGGAGTGGGTGCGCCTGGGTGGTTGTTAGCAATCTGAGTTCGCTAGATAGTACATGTGAGAATCTTCTCACTGCTTCTTTGTGCGAGCTTTGAGTTGGTCGTGTCTAAACAGAATGTCAGCACGCATTCGAAATTATGGATGAGGCGGGCAAATCGTACTTCTTTCCCATCTGACGATCGCCGCCATACTGCTTCTTAGATGCCTTCCCATGAGGGCAGCTGGGAGCATTGAGATAGGCCGAGTACTCCACATTATATATCGAAGTCCAGTTGTGCCCATTTGGGCCATTGACCAGCCTGCCACCGAATGCACCACATCCAACGCAGACAAGTGTCATTCCTTCAGCTAAAGCCTTCTGCTTGACTTCACACGAAACTGAATACGGTGTCTGCTCGCCCGCGTAGTACAACGCAGGCTGTTCTTCGTCCATATAGTATTGCGCAGACTGTTCACCACACATGTAGTATGGCACGCTCTGGTGACTGTGCTGTGGTTTACTCTTCAAATTCTTGTTCTTGCCCTTGTAGCCTTTGTTGTTCTTGAAGTCGCCGCCATAACCTTTGGGACCATACTTGCTGGAAACGTTGTCGCCGTATATGGAGCCGCCACCATTGTTATACTCGGGGTAGTAGTATTGCCCCTTGTTGTACTGATTGTCGATTGGATGGTAGTTCTCGCCATAGTTGCTTCCGGCATAGTGGTCAGTATAGTTGTCGCCGTAGTTACTGCGCGCGCTCGAGATTTCGTAACTCTGTGCTGAGAACTCGGGACGTGTGAGCTCGAGCTCGCCGTTCTCGTTGGTTGGAGGAAATTGAACAGCTCCAGGCATGAACGCGCCTGCGGTTGGCGACAGCTTGCAAAGGCTCTGGTCTGACATGGTGCCTTATAGAGCTTGATACCTGTTGACAGGTGGCAGTGGTTTGTGGAGTTGTGGATGGAACTTGAATTTCGCGACTTGGTAATTGCTTGTGTGAAACTTCACTTCGAGTGAATCGAAGACTTTCTGAGCTCTTATTGTTTGTTGTCGTAGGCAAGTCACGTAAATAACACGCTCCCTGCGGATAAGAACAGGTGATTTCAGGGTAGAAGTGGAGATTTATTTTGCACAACACAGGAAAATCCAGTGCTTCATGTCTCAAGACGGTCCAACACGTCTAAGCTCTCAGGATTAGTAGCTCGTTTCTCGAGAGATGTTGTATTCGTGACTTCGTAAATGAAGGCATTCACTCGAATGGCGTGCTCTTATTCACGATCAGCACGTTCCCGAGGATACGGCTAGATGCAGCCCAGGCAGAGAAGCAAGACTCACAGTCGGGCGTCCCCTGAATCATTCGTGCTTCAGTCTGTCCCAAGCCTCTCCATCTAGCATGTCTTGAAGGGCTCCAATGGCGTGGGTCCTATGCTGGTTTTGCCTTTGAATTACTTCATTCCGATATCTGGCCAGGACTTTGCGGTAACAACGCACTAATCAATCGTCGAATCCGGTAAACTCTTCCTCCACTTGAGAAACATTTTTCCTCACTTCTGCAAGCATGGAGTCCAAACGCTTCTGTTCCTCCAATTCTTCGGGTGTCATCTTCTTTCTTCGCTCTGCATCTCGCTTGGAAACCCTTTTCTCTCTCCTCTGTAATCGAACTTCCTTTTGATCCACTTTTTGACTCCATGCATTGCCCTTTTGTTTTTTGTATCCCTCCTTGATGGCCGGTTCTTCTGTTGCCTTTCTGATGTCTTCTTCAATCCTGTGCTTCTCGCGTACTTTGTCTTTGTATTGGTAATTCTCGAAATCGATCTTGAGCCCCAGTCTCCGATCGCCATCCCATTTCTTTAACTCCGGCATCGAGGGCAGTTTCAGCAAGCCCCAGGCATGCCCCAATTGGTCCCATTGCAAGTCTGCAACGCGAAATATACTTGAAGCTTGATGCTTACTGTAAGCTCGCACCCAGCTGGGAAGAGCGCATTGGGCCAGAGCATGCAGAGCTCTGTCCTGGAGTACCATCTCTCGGATCCTGTTCGTGGTAGCTTTGGCCTCCTCATCACTGATTGTGATTTCAGGTTCTACAAGCTTTGAAACAGGTGTCCTTCGTACCCTCAAGAATTCGATATAATCCTCTTCGCGTCCAGGCGTTAGCATAATGACCGCAAGCCCTTTTCTACCTGCTCTTCCAGCACGACCGCAGCGATGTAGGAAATCTTTCGGGTCCGTTGGGGGGTCCAACTGCACAATCAGATCGACACTTGCAATGTCCAATCCACGAGCAGCGACCTCAGTAGTAAGGAGAACCGAGGGTATCGTGGAATCAGCAAACTTCTCATAATTCTTGGCACGCACATGCTGCTCATGTTTTCCAGAAAGTGGGACAACAGAATGGCCAGGAAGAAGGAGGCGTAGTACATGTTGTAGATAGTTGACCGCAGCACCCGTAGTGACGAAGACAATACATTTCTGTGGAGCAAACGAACTTAGAAGTGCTGACAATGCTGGTAGCTTGTGTGTCGGAGGTGTAACCATGTATGTCATTTGCAAGCTGACGGGAGTCTTCTGGTCGCCCTTAACTTTGACATTGATGCGCACAGGATTACGCAGTCCAACTCGAACAAGTTGTTCAACAGCTTCGCTCATACTCGCACTGAAGAGCCCTGTTCGACGCTGTTTCGGTACTCGTTGCAGGATCTGTCCTATATCATCTTTAAAACCGAGATCGAGCAGTCGATCTGCTTCGTCGAGGACGAGGACTTCGAATGAAAGTGAGCAATGGACGTGTGGAGAACGAAGAAGCTCGACAAGTCTGCCCGGTGTGGCGATGAGGACGTTTGGTGATTGCTTGAGAAAGGTACTGAGATCTTGTGCTGGCGTTTGGGTGCCACCAAATATCAATTGAGGAACGATCTTTAGGATTTTGGAGGATTTGGACTTTACAGAAGAGTCTATGACTTCATCTGGAGGTTTCATAGCATCAGCCGACGGTGGGTGGAATTTAAGAAGCGATATCAACACTGCGTTTATTTGCTGCGCCAGTTCTCTAGTCTTAAATAAGTATTAAAATGCGGTTACCAGGCACGGCGCGGTCATACCTAGTTGGTGATATTATGATGGCTCCAATATGATGCTTTTTGATAGGATCTTGTAGTCTCAGTAGCTTCTCTACTATCGGCAGCAGAAATGCCAAAGTTTTGCCAGAACCCGTAACGGCCTCCACCTGATGTCCAATTAGCTGGTGGATTCAAACATGGAAAAAGAACAGCACCACTACGTCCTTGTTCTTAGCGAACAGTGGCACAACATTGGCTTGTACGGGAGTTGCCTTTTCATATCCATTACTCGCTATTGCCTCGAGCACCCAGTCGGAAAGTGGGGGATCGAACTGATCCCATTCTCTGGTGACTTGTCTGTGTTCAACGGGTGCCATAGTGTTGTTTGCAGAATCTACTCTCAGCACTTGATCGTAGAGTTGTGGTATGAGGGTTGTAGTTCCCTGCTAGTAGTAAAAAATGTGAGAATGGTTGGCGACGGCGAGTTCCGTTCCGTTTCAGAATTCAGACCACATCATCGAGGGTGACTGGGCACGAGATCACTCAGACTTTCCGGCCTCCCCGCCAACTGCGCATCTCCCAGCTGCTTCGCAAGTGTGGCCACTCCCAAGAACCACGATGCCCAGCCGAGCACCGAAGCAACTCCAGGCAGCACTTCCCCACCCGTCGTGATACGAAAGAGAAGCTCTGCCGGGCGTGCAGAACCCATAGGTCTAGCCTTCTTCTCGCTAGTCTCCTCTTCGACCGTCGCCTCGATCAGAAGAGCAGTCTGCGGCCTCATCCACGCCTCCTGTCTTCCTGAGTTTCCGGCTTGTAGCTTCTACACCATGCCTTTGCTACAAAACCACACACCAGGGACACCACAGGTCATCTCGCCCTCGCCGACCGAGGGTGCTCCTAAAGAGGAGTATTTCGGAAGGACACTTCGGTCGGCCACGTCACCAGCTGGTGCTCAAGACAGGACCGATGGGTCCAATTCAGATCCTGAGAAGAGAGCACGGACAAGGAGTAGAAGTCCATTGCTGGGAAAGAATGGTGTGTTGCCCATGTCATCCGGAAGCACTGCAACTGTGCCGAAGTCCAAAGCTTCGAAAAGGAAGCCAGACGGACACGATTCCACTGGCGCGGCTAATGGCCATTTGCAACCACCTGAAATGAGCGCTGGACATAAGTACTGGCGAGAATTAAGCCGAAGTCCGGGTCCTTCTGGATTAATACCCATTCATTCAGAATTCAGATCATTCGTACGTTTTGCCTGGCACTCTTCTGGCTACATGATTCTAACCACGCGGTAGATACATCGCCATGAGATCCCACGCAAAGTCTTACATATGTCCATTGGCTTCTTAACCTCTTACCTGTATATAAAGGGAGCAGAAGCTTCACAAATCCACCCTGTCCTTCTCGCAGCATTAATTCCCATTGCGACGGCAGACATCATACGGCACAACTACGAGCCTTTCAATCGATTCTACATCCGCATAAATGGAGCTTTGATGCGGGAAAGTGAAGTGGATGGCTACAACGGGGTGATTTGGTACCTTCTAGGCGCATGGGCGGTTCTCCGTTACTGCCCCAAAGACGTGGGAGTCATGAGCGTGCTGCTCCTCAGTTGGTGTGATACTGCTGCCTCCACCTTTGGTCGGCTGTGGGGGCGATACACACCCAAGATCAGAAAGGGAAAGAGTGTGGCTGGAACTCTCGCAGCCATGTTTGTTGGAATTGGCACAGCAGCTCTTTTTTGGGGATATATTGCACCCAAGTGGGGAGCACCCTATGGATATGCAATCACCGAAAAACAAGTCTTTGCGTTTCAAGGACGACTTTCCTTGCCTACACAGGTGAAGGGTCTACTGGGGTGGAGGAGAGATCAGGGTACGATTACTGGAAACCTTGCATTAGGAGTTATGGGTTTGGTCACTGGTTTGATTGCTTGTGCTAGCGAAGCAGTAGATTTATTTGGCTTGGATGATAACCTTACGATACCCGTATTATGTGGAGCTGGGCTCATGGGCTTCCTCAAGGTTTTTGGATAGAAGTCTCACCAGAGATATTTTGTATACAAGCATGGTGTTGAGAATCTACGCTCAATATTGATGTGACTGGATGTTGGTCGAAAAACCTACCACTTTCCGTGAAGATTTATCATTTCCCGCCTGCACTAAATAACCTGGAAAATCCCCAGCCTGCATACTCACTGGCCTCGGAACAAATGGAGAACCTTTAGCGTTCGAGACAGCCTCGCCTTAGCTGATGGGTTGGTCAGGGACTCACCATTCATCAGCTTCTCCAAGTTCCGCAAACGACCGATTTCTTGATAGATGTTTGCTCGGACGAAGATTTTGAATATCGTAAGATATCTTGAAATTCCTTGATTCCCATAACCGGGTCAATAGTGTCTTTCAGGGGTGCAGAGCATCCTAGGTCAGAATCGGAATAAATACTGGACCCTTTTGGGGCAGTGCAAGGGCTGAGACGACGACCACCACCTTAATAAGTGGAGGAATGGTAGTAATCTCATAATGACTGGCACAACCACAACTCAACATCAACCTTGTTCCGACCAAGACCTGCCTACCCTGCCTTAGCGAATCACCTTCTTTATTTCCAGAAATCGTCCACAGGCTCTCAACATGGAGATGTACACAGTCGCTATGGCCAATCGGTCGGTTCGCACGATCAAAGCAGTACGTACTACTCCTGTGTATCGCTTATGGTAGGCAGTTGCTGATCTTCTCGTGCTAGGAACTTGAATTCCTAGCAGATAACGATCTTATTACTCCTGCAGCGCTTTCGACTATCCTAAACCAACTTCCATCCGAAACCGCTACTGGTCGAGGCAGTACCCGAAACGCCAGCCCTGCGCCTGTCGCCGCTATGAACAACCTCAACATCAATGGACATGGACGACAAGCGGAGACTTCCAGCGAAAAGTCTAGCTTCTACGGCAATTCAAACCCGAGTCCTGCACCTCCAGCATATCCAGTCGCCCCTGCGCCTCCAACTGCTCCTCCATTGACCTATGCAACTGCGCTGTACGCATACAATGCTAGTGATCCAGGTGATCTTGCACTGCAGGCCAACGATCGTGTCGCGGTTACCGAATACATGAACGCAGAATGGTGGAAGGGTCGCAACGAGCGTACCCAACAAGAGGGCATTTTTCCTCGCAACTATGTGAAGGTGGAGGAGAAGATGACCGAGCCGCCAGCTCCTACAAACTACGGAAATATGCCTCTGGATGTTTCCAACGGCGCCGCCGAACCTGGCAAGGCTGGGAAGGGTCAAGAGATGGGTAAGAAGTTTGGCAAGAAACTCGGAAATGCTGCTGTTTTTGGTGCTGGTGCAACTATTGGTTCCAATATTGTGAACTCCATTTTCTAAAGAGGAGTCGACCTTGGCGTGCTTTTGCTTTGGGCGCGCTAGGTGTCGGTATTCCAGCATGTTGAGACCGAACATGGTTGATGCGGATGCTTACCCCTCTATTCCTATATCTTTTGGTGTCGTCATGTCATGGATTGGAGTTTGAAGGTTTGCGTTTACTAAGATTGCTCCCGCATGTTCTCGATATGGTGACTCGGAAGATTGTTCCGTGGGTTAGGATGGCTTGTTACCTGCGATGAAAATGAGTCCACATGGCTTCTGTTATTCTGCAAAGAAGCTGCCCTGGCAGGATTATCGTGTACTTAATATTACTATGGACGGGCTGATCAGAATTGGCGTAAGAAATTGTGATTGAGAACGAGGACTATCTTTGTTAACGGTAGAAATTGTGACCCGACGAATCTGAACTTGAACCTACAAACGGAGATTCTCAAACACCAACACAATTTCTTCTGCCCCCTTTTAACCCATTCGCACACGTCCAAAATGCCTTTAATCATACTAGCCCCTGCGCCTCCTCCTTCAATTGCCTACGATAACAGATCCAACGACGATGAAGACAGCGAGTCCGAACTCGATTTGGAAGGCGACACTGATATGGATGGCGCAAACAGAGGCCCAAGACGCTCGCGTATCTCCAAGAAACACGTCGTCACGCCAGGAGAGCTAGTCACAGACGATGCACAGTGGATGAGGTACAAGCCGCCCTTACAATACACAACCTACATTTTTTCTGACAAAAGCCATTATTCTAGAGGACATGGAACATACCACCCCCAAGACTCAACCTCGATCCACAGCTCCGTATCCGGTACGATCCTCAAAACGAACAAACTCCTCTCCGTCATCCCTCTCCGCGCGCGGTATACACCAGAAATCGGCGATCTGGTCATCGGCCGGATAATAGAGGTTCAGCAAAGACGGTGGCGCGTTGAAGTCGCAGCACCGCTTCTTGCCTCTCTGCCGCTTTCTGGAATAAATTTGCCTGGTGGCATTCTCAGACGTCGAACTGCGGTGGATGAATTGAATATCAGGAATTTCTTCACCGAGGGCGATTTGTTGGTTGCGGAGGTGCAGAGTGTCTATGAGAGTGGACAGGCTACGTTGCATACGCGGAGCACAAAGTATGGGAAGTTGAGGAATGGGTTCTTCATGTCTGTTTCGGGAGCTGGAGGGGGTGGGTTGGCGAGGAAAGGTGGGATCGCGAGGAGTAGGAGACAGGTTTTCACGTTGACGACTGGGCGTGGGGGAGGTGAGATTGATGTTATTCTGGGAGTCAATGGCTTCATTTGGATTGCGAAACATGTGGAGCGTGAGCAGGAGGTGGGCATCACGCGGATTGAAGAGTCGGTCAGTCAGGACGTGTATTCGAGTCAGAACGATGAGATCAGTGTGGAGACGAGGAAGGAGATTGCGAGGGTGGCAGGTTGTATACGAGCACTTGTTGAGGCTGGCAAGAGAGTGGATGAAGAAATGGTCGTCAAGGCATACGAGGCGTGTCTAGACATGGACGATGACATGGATGGCACTGGAGAGTACCTAGGTGGTGAGAGGGGCAAAAGAGCTGTCGAGGCGGCGTTTGGGGGTTGAAAAGAGCATCGGCATCCCATGCTCAATGATTGAGAGAAGAACCTGCGTTACTGCAGGTGTTCTACCAGAAGTGGTAGGAGTGCTCGGTTTTCACACTGATAGCCTGAGGAGTCTGCGGGTCCATTTGGGAACGCAGAAAGCAGTTGTGAGGAGGAGATATCGCAGATGCAAATGCAGATGCAGATGTAGACGCAGATGTGTATACAGCATTTGGTTCTTTGAAAAGGAACCTAAATCGTTTGCATTTCCTTGGTACGTACGCTGAGGAACAACTTCCTGCACCACTCGAAGCGCTTGTAAATCAAAACGACATAGCTCATCGCTGCACAAGATTCTGCCGCTCCGAAACACCGCAAAAGAATAACTTGTCTCGTATGATATCATCTCATTCCCTGATCTAGGTATATACCTGAAGTTTCCACAATATCTCATTGATGTTCCTACGATTTATCAACGTAGCGGTACCCCAGAAGAATAAGAACGACCTGTTCTCTTCCAGGTCCTCATATTTATAGGCCAAGTCTTGAATTTAATCTCTGTTCTCCAATGGGTCTGGAACAGCCTAGGACTAATAAGAGTTAATTACTCAATTGATAAGGGGCTGTTGGGTTAGAAAACGGCAAAAGAGGTTATGTTTCTGCAAGATTTTGTTGACGTTCTTAGACTTTTGTTATAACCGAAGTCCGTCAGGCTGTTGGACACGCGTGTATTTACTCATATAACTCGAGATCTGGTGTATAAAATGTCATGTTGATTCTCTTCTTGCCATTTATGGTCAACGGACTGATTTTGATTAGTTTCAGCTTCTGCTTAACTCTTCAGGCGACTCTGGTTGAGGCTATAGCTGCATTGTCTGGAAGCTCTTGCGTTTCCGATGCGAGGACGACATGCGCTCAACCATAGGACAACCCATGTTTGAGAGTGGTTATTGGGCTGTCCTTGTCTTTCTCGAGCCAATGCCGACCAGGATTGATCCAAGCTTTGATCTGAAGGAATCGGAGCGACGGAGACCTAATGTATTCGATTTCGTCGCAAGAGCCAAGAGTTCGCCTTTAGAATTGAGATGCTCCCGCATGCCTTACTTTGACATTTTGCCATCTAATGATACTCTTTCTAGATTTCCCGAAGATGAAATCCAAGAAAGAAGAACCAAACCAGGAATTTGCTTGAATGAATCCATCGATAGATCAGTATCGTACCCTAGGTCTCGGCAAACACTTGCTCACTGTGTATTCAACATGTCGACCAACCACCCTTCATCTTCCGCTCGTATTTCCTAGAATCCTCTGTTCCTTCGTCCTTGCACCGCGTGAGTTCTGGTCGGCTGGTTGCTCACCGTGAGAGCCTCCGAATGATGCCTCCGAAAATTGTGTATGTTGGTGTTGTTCTTGCGAGCGTTGTTGCTTTGATTCATCGTATCGCGCAATGTCGTTTTGGTCGAGCTTGATCTTGGTTGGTTCGCGGCGAAGCATTTTAAGAATAATGCAGCAGTAATAGACCTCTCTTGTGGACAAAGTCAACAATTCGGAAGATGTGTTTGTTTTGTTCTTGGATGATAATGTCTCGGCCGGACTTCGATCGATCATTGGAAGTCCCAAGTCACGAGGGCGCTAGTCCCCATTCGCAACTGGACTCCAAAAATCATCGAGGGTATGCGATGGACACCATCAACTTGCCATTGTTGCTTCATGCGACGCTATCATGATGCAGAAATGGCGGTTACGGACTTCAATTGGCTCCGCCATTCAACGACCTCTACGGAACCCTCCCCTCTGCGCGTTTAGCACCTCTCAGTCCCGTGCAGACAATGAGCGTCCCCGATCGAATCGTCAGGCCTCTGCCAAAGCTGGCCGCCTCATCGCCAATCTCAATACCAAGGAGGCTCCCCAACGAGCGAGAGACCCAGACTTTGGACTCCGGGGCCTGAAGCCATACAATGATCAAGCGAGCACAGGCACGGCAGACACTCCGAACAGGCACTTCCGGAAAGTTGTAAAGGACTATGATATATCAAGAACCTCTAGTAATCGGCCACTTCGAGCATCTAATCGTTCGGCACCTCAAAGGAACGACTCTTCATCACGCCAAAGAGATCAAGCATCTAATCTTTCTATAACCCAAAGGAACGACTCTTCATCACGCCAGAAAGATCAAGCATCTAATCGTTCTACACCTCGAAGGAATGACTATTCGTCACAACGAAGAGACCAGGCAAGATCCTCAAACCTTTCCTCTTCAGGACCTCGCCGAGACGGTCGATTTGGTTCCGCATCGAATTCCCGCGGACGGGATCGAGATGTAGGCAGACGTTATGGGAGAGGGGATGAGGCACTTGGCGCACTGGAGGAACAAGAGGAGGAACAGGTGGACCTTCAAGCCTTGGTAGAAGAGGAAGAACGTCTTGCAACACCACCCCAAGAAGAATGGGAAGTCATGGATGAAGACGGAAATATCATGGATGAAGTCGAAGACGAAGAAGACGACGACGACGAAGATGATGAAGACGATGGAGAATACGAAGATGACAAGGATCTTTTATATTCTGGCGAGGACCTGGAGGCTCCGGATAAGTGGGTGCAATCAGCCTACGAAAGCATGGAACACGTGAGAAGACAGATAGGCCCAGGACCGACCCCTTACAATCCCAAACCCATGAAGGCAGAAGAGCTCCATACTGCGTTCATCACTACCGGTGCTGGAGAACTGGGTGTCGCAGCGGCCGCTAAACAGGTCATGGGAAGATTGGGACAGCGAGCTGATCTAGACTACCAGTATGATGCGGCACTCGCAAGTCGACTTTACCGCGGGGAAGTGGTCAGATTTAGAGACGCTGAAGAGAAGAAGCGAGTCATGTGGCTGGCAGAAGAATTCGCCAGCAATGCTGCAAATAGGATCATGAAGAAGAAAGGGGAGTGGGAACCTAAGATCGACGTTGGCTTTGTGCCGGTGCCCGAGAAAGCCAAAGAGGAGCTTGCTGGGAAGGCCATGCGAGGAATATATCCAACAATACCAATTGTGAATGGAGAACTGGCACGCGCTGGAGCAAGCGATCAAGAAACGACAATGGCCCATTTACGACGATCGGTACTGCTGAATGAGACATACTCTCCTGCTCAGGGCAAGTCGATGGTGGATTTCATTGCCAAGATGTGGCCGGCAGAGAATTCCTCGCGAAACTCACAGTCCGGGAAAAGGAAGGGCGCTTGAACTATTGTATAAGTATGTATAACGCCTCAATCAGAGAGAGCCTGTTGAATGTATCAAAGCAGTTCACTGTCGAATGGAGTATAGCGCAAATTCTATGGTGATCGGGAAGCAAATACAACAGTGGGTCTGCTCCTCTCATGACTGCAATGAATAGTTTACAAGGCAGGGCGATTCGACGAGCCGTTTTGTAGAGGAGATTTGACCAGGACGGTAAAAGACGACCGCAATGAACGGCACGATATGTCCGCCATTCAGAGCTAATGCTGACTCCTGCTCTCCCGTGGCAGTCTGTCGAATCGATATCGATATTGCAGCATTTCATGGCAATTTCGGTTCCTACCATTGCTGGGATTATGGGACCGTTGATCATGGCTTGAAGCTTTCTGTGGAAATCCGACTGATTGAGATTGATGCTGCCAAACGCGCCTTCAAAGACCCAGTCCATGACTGAGCAAACAATGTAAGGGTCATCAGTGAGTGGTATCCGGTCACGTGTGGCTGTGGAAGGAATGAATGCTGATACTTGGGCGTATGCCAGCGTTGCTCGTTATACGCTTGTCGACTCCCTTAGCTGTACTCTATCGCCTAATGGAGTAGCCTTCGATTCTGAGGGTGGTAGAGGGATAGTGGGTGCACTGATCGCAGCTTTGATTGTTGGCAAACTGATTGCATTTATTCCGATTCCGGATACTGACATGTTGGGGTCTTGTTTGCGGGCATGGTAGGAGCAATCGATTATCAGGGGAAAGTTTATTACGAATATTACTGGACAGATGAAGAGACATGAGTACCAGTTACCACTTTCCTCTTCCTCGTTCTCGTACACGGGTTAGACAGGTCTTCGATATTCGATATACGCAAGCCAAAGAGACGTGCCATATTAGGTAAGTTCCTTTTTGTCTTGCGCTTTCTCAGGTTGGTCTTACCAGCATTTATCCACGGTTTGAACAGGCAAGTCTCCAACCATCACTTACGAAACCCACTACTCCCCGCTCTCCCAAGGCCCAAAATTCGATCCGACCTCTCCAGCCTCCTTACTACTCTCATGTCCATAAACGGCTCTCTCTACCTCATCAAACAGCTGCAGAACCGGCGGGTCCATGAACGGCAACACCTGAGTCATAACCACCCCCAACTTCCCCTCCTTGGGATCAATCCAGTAATACAGATTGCCCAAGCCAGCCCAGAACCCACTCCCGGCACTCCTCCCTTTCAACGCTGCCTCGTGGTTCAACATCAACCCGCAAGACCACCCCTTCTTCACGCCGGGCAAAAGCACACCATTAAGCGAGACTTGCTGGATGCACGAGACCAAGTCGCCGATGCCCGCGGGCGAGCAGATTTTGTGGATTTGATCGGCGAAGAGGTATTCCTCCACCGTCTTTTCCTGGAGGATACGCTTTTGCGAAACGGGATGCTGACCATGATTCAAGAGTGCCAGTAGGAACTGCGAGAAATCGTTCAACGTGGAAGAGAGGTAATGGCCACCACCGTAGCACTCGGGCGATCCATTGAGATCGAGGGCAGGATTGGCCACGAGCGTTCCATCCTCGCCTCGAAAATGGGCGTGCAGTTTTGGGCCGGTGTGGTGACGGGAACCCGTGTGCTGGAGGCCGAGGGGCTGCAGGATATGCTCGTGCATGTATCGGTCCAGCGTCGTGCCTGAGATGGCCTCGATTACGAAGCCGAGCCAGTCCGTGTTGCAGCCGTAGTTGAAGCGCTCGCCTGGGTCGAAGAGGAGCGGGGTCTCCACATCTGCGTATTCGCCCGTTACGATGTAAGTCGCTGGTTGCCTCTTTGACCAGATCCTCCATCTCAAGGATGCCTCGTCGAAGAAGTCGTAGGAGAATCCGGCCGTGTGTGTCATGAGCATGAGAATCGTGGCTTTTGTCTTTGGGGCACGGTACTGTGGTTCGCCCTGCTCATCAAAGCCTTGTAGGACCTGCATCTTTTTGATCTTGGGGAGGTATTTCTCGACGGGGTCGTCGAGATGGAGTTTTCCTTGTTCCATGAGTTGGAGGGCTGCGACGGTGGTGAAGAGTTTTGTGCATGACCAGAGGAGTATCGGGGTTGTATCTGTCACTTGGGAAGCTGCTGGATCGTTGATGTTGGTAGTTCCGAATGTGCCTTTGTAAAGCACTTTTCCTGATTTGTCGAGGGCGACGGCTCCCACGCCTGGAACCTTTTTGGCATCCACCGCGGCCCGAAACTTTGAATCGAGTCTTGATTCCATACTGAATCTCAAAAACCCAGTAGAGTAGAACCTGGAGTCTGCTTGACCTTAAGAAGGCCAGAGTACCCGTCCAAAACGCACACGGCGCGGACATCTTCCGACGTCAATGGAAGGGGTAGAATCTACAGCCATTATTGGGGGAGGGGTTCGAAATTCACTGCCAGGGTACTACAATAATTCGGGGTCGGATAAGGTATCTGAAGTACACGACGGGTAGCTCCCCCGGCTCCGAGTTGCGGAGGTGCACATCCAATGTATGACATTTCTGGTCGACGTCGAAGTCGAGTTGGCTCATCCGGCTGTCCGTCTCGGTGCAAACCCCACTGTCGATCATTCATCCTTCTTAGTTCTCCAATCACCATCTCGTGTCTGCTCTGTAACGAGAATCCGTGCTTCTCAGAATTTTGCAGTGCTTCGGAGAATTCAGCATGCGTTGAGCCTCTTCTCGGACTTTTCTGTCCATATATGAGAGCGCTCATGAACAAGGTATAGAGATGAAGAATAGAGCAAGCAAAGAAAAATTGCAAGTAATGAGAAGAGGCCGTCTCCAAACAGCAACGAAACCCGTCTCCCCTCCCTCGTTTACACTAACCCCAGCCTCGCGTCCAAATCACTCCAGCCCTGCATACCACCACCCAATCAAACCAACAACCTCCCTCCACTGGTATCAATCCTCGTCCCAGTAACAAACCCATCCTTCATAACATAAACATAAGCCTCCGCCGTATCCTCCGGCCGTCCCATCCTCCCCACCAATGTCATCTCAACCCACCTCTCCAATACCTCCTCTTTAACACTGGCAAGTAACTCCGTCCTAATAGCACCAGGAGACACGACATTAACCCTAATAGGCGCCATATCGACGGCCAGACCGCGCATGAGTCCCTCGACGCCTTGACCGCGCCAGGCAGTCATGGTCCAGCCTTTGGAGGGCATGGTACTGTTCACCCCCGTCGTCAGGGTGAAGCTGCTATCGGGTGATCTCTCAAGGTAAGTGTTGAAGAGGTGTTTCGAAAGCAGCAAGGGCGCGACGAGGCGCACAGCAGGCGTGTCTCTGCAATCCTCTACGGTGAGTTCTGAAATCGGTGTTAGGTTCAATCCATCGCCGGCCGTGAAAACGACGTGGTTTAGTTTTGATTTCCCGTTTTCGGTTACTTTTGAGAGGAGCGACTCGAGGTTTTTGTCGAGCTTGTTGATGTCGGCGAGATCGCAGGCGTGTGTGATGATTTGCTGGATTCGATCGCCTGGAGTCAGGAGATTGGGGTAAGAGCTCTCCAGGCGCTGGACCGTCTTCTGAAGCTTCTCAGTATTAGATCCAGTGATGAAGACGGTAGCGCCATGTTCGATACAGGCCTCCACGACGGCGAAACCAATCCCGCTTGTACCGCCGAAGACAAGGACACGTTTCCCCTGGAGTTTGTTGATGTATTTGTACGAAGGAGCCGACATTATGGGGGTAGTTATCGGAATCGCTTGATCACCTGAGTTTGGTCGAAATTGATCGTTGGAGGTACGAGTTGCTTTGCGCTCTTCATCTCGCACAATAGAGTGTCTAGATAAGTACTTGCTTGAGTCTATCATATGAAGTTGGGTTCATGGAGTTAGGCGGAGCTTGACCGGCTTTTACTTGTGAGAAAGCCATATCTGCTCATGTCATCTAACCAAGCACACACCTGTATAAGGAGTCTCCGACGCTTGATTCTACATGGGCAGGTCCTCAGTATGGAGACAACGGGGTCGAGTTGCACCGGGCATTAGTTCCAAGTCAGAAATCTGCTTACCACATCTCTGATCCGGGCTCAAATCCCTCCGTTACAAGACGGGGGGCCAGTTGCCGTCAGAGTGCATATCGGGTCAGAGTGTAAGCAGGTCATCTCGGTTCCAAGCTGTGCATTAGTGAGCGTCGGGGGAATCTCGGTCATGGAAAGTAAACCACACCTCACGTTACACACAACAATTTTGAACTTCCATCCCTTCATTCTCGAACTACAAAGTATTACAGGCACAGCTAGCCTTGGCCAGAAGTCACCAAGAAAAGAGATGCATGTCCATGAGCCGGAGAGGAAAGAAAATGTGGAAGATGAGTGCGAAAAGATAGCAGCATGTAGCACCGATGAAGCAACCGAAGAAAAAGGAGAAAGCAATAACCGTCCCTGCTGTCTAAAAACCTCCCAGACAATAAAGAGCAATTGCATGTTCAGCATTTTTTGAACAGGTGTAATGGGAAGTGGGGATAAACGCCCAAATGCAGAGCTGAATGTTCGTCGTTGCTCCTTGGTACTTTTTGATTCAGCAGTCACTTGTGACTGCTCTGACACAATATGCGACCTTCCCTCCCGGTTCCTGGGTATCCCGACTATCTTCTAGGATATCAGAAAATAAGAGAACGATGGTGCAAATGAAATGGTCGTCAAGGTCGTTTAGATGAGATCTGGAACGGTGTTAGTCGTTGAATATGTAAGACAATCTAGGAGATAACGTACCGGCCACATTCATGGGCATCTCTTCAATTTGGGTCGAGTAGAACTGTTCGATTTCGCGCATCATGCGCACATCGTCGGCAGTTACGAAGTTGATGGCAACACCCTTTCGTCCGAAGCGACCACCACGACCAATTCTGTGGATGTAGTTCTCACGGTTGGCGGGCAAATCGTAGTTGATGACGAGGGAGACCTGCTGGACATCGATACCACGGGCAAGGAGATCGGTGGCGATGAGAACACGGGAAGAACCAGATCGGAACTCCTTCATGATCACATCACGCTGGGCTTGGTCCATGTCACCGTGCATGGCGGAGACGGTGAAGTCACGGGCAGTGAGTTTGTCGGTGAGCCAATCGACCTTTCTTCGTGTGTTGCAGAAGATGACAGCTTGGGTGATGGTAACAGTCTCGTAAAGGTCGGAGAGAGTGTCGAGCTTCCAATCTTCCTTCTCAACGGCGATGTAGAACTGCTTGATACCTTCGAGGGTAAGTTCGGCCTTCTTGACGAGGATACGAACTGGGTCGCGCATGAACTTGGTGGTAACCTCGAGCACATCCTGTGGCATAGTCGCCGAAAGGAGGACAACTTGGGTGGACTGTGGCAACAACTGGAAGATATCGTAGATCTGCTCGGTAAAACCGCGCGACAACATCTCATCGGCCTCGTCAAGAACGAACATCTTCATGTTGTCGGTCTTGAGGACACGGCGCTGGATCATGTCGTGAACACGGCCAGGTGTTCCGACAACGACCTGAGGTCCATCTCCGAGGGCCTTCATGTCCTCACGAACGCTGGTACCGCCAATGCAGGCGTGGCACTCAATGCTCATGAAGTCACCGATAGCAACAACGACCTTCTGAATCTGTTGGGCAAGCTCACGTGTGGGCGCGAGAATGAGGGCCTGGCAGGCCTTGAGGGATGGGTCGATCTTCTGGAGGACGGAGATGGAGAAGGTGGCGGTCTTTCCGGTTCCGGACTGCGCCTGTGCGATCACATCGTGTCCTACGCGTGGTCAGTTTGCGGGTGGTGGTGGTGGAGGAGGTTCGGAATGTAGTCAAACTCACCCTTGATGACAGGCATGATGGCACGCTGCTGGATGGCAGAGGGGCGCTCGAAACCGTAGGCGTAGACTCCACGGAGGAGTTCGGCCTTGAGGTTCATCGAGTCGAAGGAGTCGACCGTCTCATCGTAGTTGGATTCGATTTGGCCTAAAAATGGGAGGGTCAGCGTTGTACTCAACGGTTCCGCAGACCCAGAATCCGTCCACGGCGCATAAGGAGGCGCAAAAATACAGCCATGGTTGTAATTGCGCTTGCGGCTGCTTCTGTTGAAAGTTTGACATACCCTCGGGGACCTCCTCGAGACCTTTGCTGTCAGCCATGATTGCGGTGTTATCTGGGGATCACAGGTCGTCCTGCGATCGTGGAGAAAAGTTTGTAGTGGGGTGAGGCGCGGAGAACCGGTCGCCTTCTTGTGTGGTTAGTAGGGTGGGTGTGTAAACAGATACCGGATTCTCTGTGTGAGAATCAAAGGATATCTGGAATTGGGTGGCTTGGTGATTTGGTTGTGGGTGTGGTTTGAAGTGAAGCCGGGTAAAAAGTTGAGATTTCGCTGGCGAGACTTATTCATTCACTAGCGCATTTGTTCGTGGACGGCCACGTGACTTTCGGCTTGAATATCAGGTATTTTTCATCTCGTTGCTAGGTAGGAAGACTCAATCCTTCTTGACCCTTCTCTGACCAGTATTCGCCACTATGAGACGAATACAGCCTGTGGGACCATGGTAGCACTGGACAAGTGTCGAAGGACTGATCGTTCTGACAGCTCCAACTACTAAGTAACGAGTGGCAACGCACACACTGGCTCAGAAACAGCGCTCATCCCTGCGGCCTCATTGTATTATATCCCTGTGACTGTTCACTTATGCAGCCCAACGAATGCGCAACGCGGGAGAAGTTCGACAAGGACGGGGTTGACGTATCGCTCGACATGCGTGTGATTTCGGTCAACTCCAGCACACCACGCCGTTCGTCACAGGATATCGTTATCGTTAATCCGCATCATCAACCCTACCAAAAAAACAAGAGCTTCCCCAGCAAGCTTCGTCATGGAGAGCATAAACGCTGCTGACTCCCAAAGTTCCGATCAATCGTCTCACCCAGTAATACCAACACCGTATTTGATCCTGCCATATTGTACACTGCAACCGACCAGCTCAAGCTCAAAATCGTAGAGGCTAGGGAAAGGCCAAAATGACAAGTGAGTATGGTGGTTTACTTCTTTCTGGCACCAGGCTTGGCTCCCGATGCCTTTCTTGCAGCACGCTTAGGTCTTGCTCCTTGTAACTCATTGAGCTGCTTCTGAGTCATTCCCAGTTCTGCTAGATATTCATCGCTGCTATTGTCCACTTGGTGCTCGCTCAAGGAAGAGGAGTCTTCTTTGAGTTTTCCCTTGCTTTTGCCCTTTTCGCTGGTGGGTTTTGAGGCCTTACGAGCCGGTCTCGAAACGCGTGGCTGGGAAGCAGGCCGAGGCGATTGTTCTTGAGAGGCTCCAACAGTGGCTTGCTGAGTAACATCGACTTCGCTCTTGCAGGAAGGATGCAGGTCCCTGAGTACATGGGTTAGCAGTAGACTCCCCAAGAGTTATAGGATGATTTAGCAGAGCCTACCATGTTTTGTCCTTCTCTATACCTCCGTATCGGATCCAACATCCGATTCCATCCTCTTCACTGTGATGATGCCCCTTAACAGCCTCGATTGTCGTGAAACGCCGACCACAAATATGATGTACATAAGGCTTCTCTGTATCATCATCTGGTGGCGTACCATGGCTACCAGGCGTGTTTCCCATGTTAGGACGCGAGCCCCGGCCTCTTGATTTAGTCTTAGACACTTTGCGTGGCTGTGGCTGCGACTGCT
This sequence comes from Venturia carpophila, assembly GCA_014858625.1. Taxonomy (NCBI): domain Eukaryota; kingdom Fungi; phylum Ascomycota; class Dothideomycetes; order Venturiales; family Venturiaceae; genus Venturia; species Venturia carpophila. Next base: position 1,755,997 of record JACTAK010000002.1, on the reverse strand, counting down.
CTGCGTCCGATCGCAAGTCTGAAATGCCGCGCTTACGCTGAAGTGGTGTCTGGCGACTTGCTTGCGTGCTAGGAATGTCTTGTGCGGCGAAGTTGGCTGTCTGTCCAAGTGTAGTAAAGGCGTGGTCATACATCGCTAGCTTCGGTTGGGCTGGATAGGTGCTCGGTGGACTGAATTGAACGTCGTATCCATAGCTAGGAAATAAGTGATCGTCGTATGAGCCTAGACCCTCTGGCGAAAAGTACTTAACGTTTCCTTGAACATATGACAACATGGGTTGCGGACGGCTATCGATGGTATGTTCTGGTTGGGAGAGAGACGAATAGGGTCTAATCTTCGGTGATAGGAATTGCTGCTGATATTGCGGCATCGACGGAAATGCTAGATTGAGAATTAGCATGGGATGACTATGCCCAGAAGATGGGCGACTGAATCACGTAATATTACATTTCGAGTTCACCTTTCGAAATGACTGCACGTTTTAAGCAATGACTAGGTCACTACATTGGAGTGACTTACTATTTAGAGGACCCATTTGTGATGGAGGGGCTGGGCTGTGTGGGTTCGTGCCTGGACCGAATCTACCAAGAGGTGGAAGGTGTCTTACTGTACACACAAAGTCAGCAAGGTTTATTCAAGTTTGGGCTTGACCACGTTGAGATAGCTGCCTGACATACCATCCATGACATTTGAGACGATTGAGGGCATGGACGACTCATAAGAAAACATGGGAGTCTCCACAGCGGACCGCAGAAGAGGAGTCTCTTGATTGGTATAGTCCATGAATCTCTGGGCGAACGTCGGTGGAGTCGGGCTGTAGAACTCAGGTGGCACGGGAAAGCCAGCCATTCCTGGACTGCTTTCATGAGTGTTTGGTTGGTCAGAACCTGGACTCTCCGCATTGATCGGAAACTGAGAGAAGTTGACGACGCGACGGAGCGGTGAAAAGGCCTGATAAGGTTGTGCGATGGAGTCTGGATTTTTAAATGTAGAAGGCAGTGGTGCGGTACTGCCGTGAGGTTCAACGGATTGGGTCTCGTTCGTAAGCTGGTGCAACGATGATTCGGACTCTACAGTAGTGAGATTGAAGACGCCCTGAAGCTGGCCAGGTGAGGAGTCTGAAGCATCTTTCTGCTCTTTAGTGACTTTCAGTCTTCGGAGGTCGTTCGTGGGATCGATGTAATTCAAGAAATCTTCAAAGAGTTGTGGTTGGCGGGTAGCGACCAAGGATCGAAGCTCTTCAACAACTGCAGACGTAGTCTTCTTGCCGCTGTGACTATCTACGACTCCTTGAAGGACGTGGTGAAATGTTTGGGCATCCATAGAATCCTGCGATGAATTAGATGGTGATGGAGAAAAATATCTAGGTCTCGATGCCAATAACTTGCTTTCAATCTGACAAAGAGTCTCTGTGCGGCGGAGAGGGTTTGAGCTTTCCTTGCTCGTAGCTCCCCTAGTTGTTCTTGTGCCGTGGCTCGTTCCTGCTGGCGATGACTGCGTGATGTTAGTGTTGTGACATAAATCTTCACTTAATCCGAAAGTGACCCGAGACGGAACCTGGTGCTAGGACTGGTGGGAATCAACGTCAATCTTGGATCGTGACCGTACCTCACTGACTGTATCATATCCGGCATCCAGAGACCCATTTGCAATTGACGGTGAGCTCGCAACGTATTGTCAGTGTCGGACGGTTCCATTTTGTTGTCAATTTGAAATTGCACGCGCCTCCAAACAGCGGAAGACATCCTATTGATACCACGCGTTCGATATGTTTTCGCGACGCTTCGACCGTGTTGGTCAAGTGCTGCGTGGTTGTATGGTCTGAAGTCGGTCGAGAACCCTCGGACACTCACTGGTCAATAGGTTGAACACAGCAAAAACGATCCAGAGGATTCCACCTGATTCTCACGATGTTGGACAGTCTCGTGGCTCATCTCTGATGATAGCATCTTCACGTAGGTTCCCTTTCGTGTCAATGACGTTTGCCACAGCTGGTCCAAATATCTCTTAAGACTGGTGCAATCCTCTTCGTCGTGTTTGCATGTTGTCAAAATACTGCTTTATCATCAAGTCAAATATCATTTTCTATTTGACTTCATCCCTTCAAGAATTCGTGACCTTCCCGCCTTTTATGACAATACGTCTGGGACTAGGATCGTAGATGAGCTCCGCTATGGTCTTGCGACTCCTGAGTTTTGAGAATGCTTTCTCGTAAATGACAAAGTCTGCGGGCTCGTCGACCTTCAAGTCCAGAGAAGTGCTGGAACAACCGATTGACTCTTTTGCGCGGGAAGAGACGCACTCCTACGCCAGATTAATTTGGCCATTTGTGGGACTAATGAATCACCTACAAACAGAAGATCCATATCACTAAGTGTTCCTCGAGAGTATAATCCTACGCCCAAACTTGCAATCGAGAGAGGGTCACAGTTTCCTTGTGGGGTAAAAGCATTGCCAACGTTATTAACAGCAATAGCTGCCTGTAGACCGTACTCTTCAATCATCTCGGGGATGTGAAGCGTCCCTCGGTACTGGTCATCTGTCCGCATCATGAACTTCAAATGCGAGTCAGTTTTTGCAGCTCATCTACGTCAAGGTTGAAGGAGTTCACGGCTGGAAGAAGCACGGTCACTTACCAGATCAGATGTTGGAAGACCGACGAAAGATACTGGCAACGGTCCAATCACTTCCTTTAGCTGCTTCCATTCTTCGGGCTTGAAGTAGGTCAAGCGAGTACAGTGGCCTATGGTTATGTTCTTGCCCTTCCCTTCAACACAACGCTCAGATTTGATGCTTTCAAGAACTGTCCAGATCGAAGCATCTTTCTGGGGATCGAGATGGTAGTCTAGATGCAAGTCAAGATGCTTTCCAGTTTTCAAGGCGAGACTGGTGATCCAATCGATGTTTTTCTTCTCCTTGCCTATGTCATCTTCAACATACGGCGTGCTCCCAACAACGTCGACGCCGTCTTTTTCCGCAGCCTCTTGCATCAATTTCCTAACCATATCTCCATCATCTTTACCGGAGAATAGTGGAAGTTGAGCGAAAGCACAAATTTGTATGTCACACCTGGCGGCAAACTCTTTCTTCATCATCAATCCAGCATCCAGACATTTGAACATGACATCGCCATCAACCTCGACGAAAGCTCGCATGGCGGTTACCCCTGCGTGAACACTCTCGATGATCAATTGACGTCCTCTTCGGAGAAGATCAGACTTGCTGAACCGAGCTTTTGCCTTGTTTGTCAACTGCATCGCTTCGGCAAAATCGCCCTTTGTGATTTGTAGGTCGCTGAACTTGGAGTCTTGCAGAAGGAAGCATTTGTCGAGATGAATGTGGGCATGGCATAAAGAGGGAGTGATCAGTCTTCCATTCGCCTCCAATACGCCAGTTTCCTTGGACCGATTTGGTCCGTTGAAGAAGTGCGGTTCAATGGAAGCTATCTTGCCATGCTTAAGGTGGACATCCCAGAGCAATGGCCTGCGAGGGAGTCTCGCCCCTGTGATCACCCGAATGGCATCAGGATCTTGCGGCTCATTTGCCTCAAGCTTCGTTTGTGCAGGCTCATCCTGCCCGCCAAGCTGGACCTTCTCCAGTTCAGCTTGAAGGTCAAACCCGTTCTTCTTGAGGAAGTCGAACGCCATGACGTTAATGATTCAGGGATGGAGCCAAGCTGTGAAGATATGAAGAGAAAGCTGAACTCTATGATCATTATTATCAAGCGGAGAGTCTATAACGCGAAAGTGTCAGGTGAGGATATAATATGCGAAGATCCATTGGCGAGTCGTTGATTCAGGTGGAGGAGCGAGATCGGAAAACCGAGGTCATGCATGCCCCAGATCCACTCCTTTCTCTCCCTCCCTTCCTCTCTTCCTAAGGCCCGTTCCTGTCGCTCAAATCCTCCTGATATAGGAATCGATTGAGCATCCTTTTGGCAAAATTCTCTCAGACGAGCACAATCCTTCAGATATCCGGATAAGCAAAAGAATACAGATTTCCCTAAATTTCAATCTTCTTCGCCCAATCGAACCTCCTCCAGACGATGTAAGCAGGTTGCAACTCCACCCCTTGACGAGTCAAACCCCTTTTACAGCAGGGCTTTTAACTGCTTCTTGATCTAATTGATTCAATTGATCCACTGGCGGGTTGTGATGAGAATTACGTATGCGAGGACAACTTGATCAAGAAAGGATGAGTTCTACACAAGCACCATCGTATTCCGTCTTTTTAGGCACAATAAAGCAGACTTCCTCCTCCTAGAGAAGTAAACAGACACATGTGACCCCAGGTAAAGCACCTCATCTGAATGGACTAACTATGACTCTGCCTCGCACTATAAAATCCTCCCAACCGCGCCCACTCAGATCAAAGCCAGCCAAATCAAACGCCAAACATCCGACCCTAGAAAAAAAGCCCAATCATCCAGGATGCTTTCTAGCCAAGAACAAGCTGACGCTCTCCTTGGCAACGGGATCATTCCATACACCACCCTCCCCACCTCTCCGCCATTCATCGCCCAACCCTCCATCATCCTGACTCGCAATGCCCCTACTCGACTCCCCCAAAATGACCTCCAAATCCCTCTGCTGCGAACTGATCCATCTCTTCAAGAACGCAACGGGATCCTTAGCCATGGCCTCATAAAAGGCGTGTTTGGCCTTCGATTGCGTGATAGCTTGTACCACCACCGCAATATTTTCATCCAGTTTGCTGAGGTTGGTGAGGGTTTCGACGTTGCTGTTGGAGTGGAGAAGTGTGTCGGTGACGACTCTGCGCATGGGGTCGTCTTCGAGGATGGAGACGTCGTAAATTGTGGGGGGCGATGGCTTGGGACTGGCGTTGATATAAGCTTCGTCGACGCGGATCGTGTAGTCGAGGCTTATCGGTGGGAGAGGTGTCAGGTGTGGGAGGACGTAGTCGAGAACGTAGTTGAATTGAATGACATCTAGGCGGAAGATCTGTATTCATTAGCTCGGTGCGTAAGACGAGATGAAGGTCGAGGACGAACCTTCTTCATAAGGTGATCACATCGCACCACACGAGCATCTTCGTTCTCGTAGAGCTTGTTTGCGCGAATGTATTTCCATACATTGAGCATGACGCCTGCGCGGTCACCTTCTGCAATTCCACCGCATAGTTCAGACAAATCTGGGGAAAGCCTGAAGCGTTCTGGACTCTCATCCCTGAACAGATTGATCTTGATGTTGATATTCTCGTCACTCTTGCGTTCGAAGTGCAGGCAGTCAAAGTTCGACCCGTCAGCGCTCCAATTGGTGAAGGAAGGTCGCGTCTCAGGTCTCTTCCATTCTATCATAGCCATACCATCCGGTTGCAGGCTAGCAGGTCGATCGAATTCAATGGTGATCTGTTTGAAAAAGTGTGACAACTTGCTGCGCACCGGTGTACTCGACGAAGGTTTCGGCGGGCTAGGTTTCGCTGCATCCGTATCCATTGGCTCCCCTCCATCCGCCACGGCAGCCGCAGTCCCATCCTTCTTGTCCTGTGCGTCCAAGGGATCCTCCTCGTCTAGCAGCCTGCCCTCAATCTTGACGCGATACGAAGCTTGCGATGTGTCGCCAAAGTCAAACGCGTCCGGGTCCATGCTGGTATTCTGCCACGGCTGATTTTCCGCCGTATTCGATATCCAAATGCGCATGGTCCTTGGACGCTTCGAGTTCTGTGTAGTCTGGTCCTGAAGGTCCAATCTCTTCCTCATCATAGTCGAGTCCAGCCTCTTCTCAATCTCGCGCAACTTGCGATACCGCTCTGCGACATCTCCAATGACCAACGACTCGATTCCCTCGGGCAGGTCTCGGTCAGTGGGCTTCTTCGATTTGTTCTTCTGTAGATCTAGCTTCTGTCGTTCTCGCGCCGGGTCGGGTTGCGCATTGGGGTGTGAGTACTGTTGCGGTTGCTGTAGTATAGTACCGGGACCTGGTTTGCCCAACAAAGAGGTCAAGTCAGCAAATTTAATCATACTCGACGTGCGCTGGTGTCCATGATGACTCTTCATTTTTCGGGCCAGCAGTGAAGACTTGTATCCTCCGTGGTATTGGGTACGATGCTGAGGGACTATGCAGCAAATCATGGGAAATCGCAGTCGGTACCTTTTCGTGGGTAACTCCTAGTGAGGTTGTTGGCCTGCATTGTGACTGCGGTAGATGTGGTATGGGCAGGAGGCAGCGCCAACAACGCCTGCTGTTGCAAGAAGTCGATATTTGGATGGAAGGAAGCTGTCCGAGACGCGAAGTAGTGGAAAGTTCAGGGCTTGAGACGCGCGTGGGTCGGCGGAGGCTTAAAAGAGAAGAGTGGGCGAAAGGGGGGTAGAGCCCAAGACCTCCCCTGGTACTCAATCTTTACGACGACCCCTCCTCTATTCATTGTTCACCATGCGTTGTATTATTGGTCGTGTCTGTTTGATTTGTCCTAATATCCATGTCCTCTGCATATGGCCTCAAGTCGCGCAGGTAACAATATACCATGAAATCACGGTCAAAACCAACAAGGACATGGAGTCGAATCACCATATCGACCAACATTTATCAACTAGACAAGTCTTAAGAGCATTCATTTAGTTACGGGCGAATGCATTCTTCGACCGCTCTTGTGCTCGTATGCCGCTAGACATCAAATACTCAGACCCAACAACAGCAGCCACAACAATGCGTGAAGGCCAGCCAGACCAATCTACCAGCTTCCAAACTACTTCCCGGAGAGCCTCTCCAACTACACTCTACCGCCGTACAAATGAAAACCCGACAACAATGCAACAGAGGAGGGTATAGAAGAAAAAGAAAGGGCGAAAAGTAGAAACCCTCCCCCCCGCAATCATTACAAAATCCAAAACACAAAGAACCCACGCAAACAGCGCACACCTGTACTTGTCCAAAAACGTGTGTGATCTTCCCTGTGAAAACCCCAGATTCTACCAGCGTGTGCAAAGAGACAGCAATCCCTTCCCAGAACCAAAATCGAAACAACCCGGAACGCCTTGCGCTTGATGATCATGACGACGACGATGATGCTAGGTCATGAATGTGTTTTCCACCAAAGAACGAAGACAAATGAAAGAAAGAGAACATGTAGACGCTGCTTGCGGCTGTGCCATCTACAACCTTGGACAAGATATTGTGGAAACCGTTTCAAAACACAGCAGCAAGACCATTCTTGGAATGCCGTTTGCTAAACCTTTTCCTCCCCTTGATTGACTCACCATCATCTCCTTTCCGTAACCTCCCCGTGGTCGGGATATTGACTCCTTCAAGCGCTTCGTTGTTGCCAAGTGTACTCGTTGGGCTCGAAAGCGCAGAGCTGAGGTCATTGAAAGTTGAATCGCCAGAATACGAGTTTGTCAGCGACTGTCCAATGGCAAAGTCTTTCGCTCGTTCGATGGCATCGATCCATTCTCGAGCTGCGTACATGCTACCGTCTGGATCGCTGGTTACGGCTTTCGGATCTTCGAAAAGTAGGTGTTTGGAGGGCTGTATGGGATCAGTATGCGTCATTGTGAACAGGTGCACGCCCGACCTACAGTATCAACACACCAAGCGGTGATGCCTTTGCTGTCCTTAAAGCTCTTGAAGCTTACACCTGGCCCGATGAGTGGCACTTCCAGCTTTGCTTTCTTTTCGTCGCCTCCAGATGCTGCCAGGACGATGCGAGCGCTCGAAGTAATCATCACAAGACGCTGTCTCCGTTTCGACGTGTTGCCTCCAAAGAATCTTGAAAACTTCTTCGGCGCGTCACTCGCGACCTCCCCCTTTCCATTGGGGCTATGTGGTTGTGAAGTTACCGTGACATTGAGGTTTCCAAGCTTCAGGATCCGCTCATTATTTCTGGTCAATACTGGTGACCAGTCGATATCGAGTTGTGATGGAGGAGGTAGTTCGGTGATGACTCGAGGATTCGGTCGCGGTTGGCTGCTTGATGCTGGGATTGAAGCCGATGGTCCTTTGCCTGTAAAGTCAGTCATGAAATGAACAGTAATGTGCTGTGTGCAGAAATACCATTGAGTCGGATCGGCTCCTGCGATGGAGGAGTGTAACTCTTGAGTCGTGGAGCCTTCTGTTTCCACAAGCCCTTTCCCCATGCCACACCTTTGAAGAATTCATGATTTTTAATATGCTCAATGGGCAAACGCTTCTGAGGGTCCAACACGAGCAGTCTTTCGACAAGATCTCGAGCGACCGGAGGAAACCCGTCCGGAAACGTGTAGTCGAGCCCAACAATTTTCTGGAAGGTCTGGTATTCATTGCCAGCTTTAAATGGCGGTCGACCCGCAAGAAGCTGGTATATTATGCAGCCAAAAGCCCACAGATCACTCGCCTTGCACGCGTTTTTATCCGTGAGTAGCTCAGGGCTGACGTACTCTGCGGTTCCTACAAAAGACATTGCCCTGTTGACGTCTGCTCCGTCCATTGGCGTGCCAGAAGCGGAGGAGCCATTCTGTTTCGGAGGGTCCAATATTTTTGCAGTTCCAAAGTCTGTGATCTTAACGTGCATATGCGAATCCAACAAGACATTTTCTGGTTTCAAATCCCGATGTATCACACCGCGTGAATGCATGTAGTCGATCGAGTCCAGTATCTGTGCACCGTAGAATTGAGTGCACTCCTCGTCGAACGTGCCCATCTTCTTGAGCACGCCCAACAATTCTCCGTGGCCGGCCAGATCCAACACGAAATACAATGACCGTTCGTCCTGGAATGTATAGTATAAACGCACGATTCCAGGGTGATCCGTCAGCCTATTCAGCGTGTCCTTCTCGATGTTGACGTATTTGACCTTCTTCTCTTTTATGATATGTCTCTTGTCCAGAATTTTGATCGCGTACTCTCGCAGAGTTGACCGATCTGTCGCAGCCATGACCGTACTGTACGACCCTTCACCCAGCGTCCGTCCAAAACTGAAGTCCTTCACTCCTTTCTTCGTAACCTTCTGCACGGTCTTCCCGTTCGCATCCACCTCTTGCCGCATGGCCACAGCTGCACCCTTCTCTTTCCATTCTTCGCTGCTCGGTAGTGGTCCTCCTTCTGTTTCGTATGGTGAAGATGATGGCGGTATTCTCCTCGAGCTCCTCCGCGGAGGAGCTACACCGCTTCCGCCGTACATTTGCTGAGGTTGTAAAATCCGTTCTCCTCGGCCAGGTTCTCGTGCCATTCCTCCAGGTGCGCCCGCGGCCCGAGAGCTACTTCTTTGCACCATCGCTGCGGTGGGCATCGATGTTTGCATTGGTTCGTCCCCATATCTATACGCTGCATAGCTCGACGTTTGGGATCCTCCCGAGTGATTTGAATGATTGTATAGACCGGACATCGGCCGTGCGGCGGTCTGCGCGTAACCACGGTTCGGGCCAACCGAACCTGAGTATTGAGGAACCTGCATTTGCTGTTGTGCGCGGTGTGCTAGAGGCATCGATTGCTGGTGACTCAGGCGGGGATTGTAGGGGTCGTGCTCGTTTGCGTAGGGAGAGTGAGGTTGTGCTGGCGTTCGGGAGAGTACCGGGCTCGGCGATATCCCGTTTGAGGCAGTAGAAGACGCCGGTTCGGCCGCGGGAGATGGTAATGGTTGGGATGGGCCTGGCGCTGCTGTGACTGTGCTCGAAGAAGAATGGGATGAGGAGGGAGCATGCTGCGGTGCGGAATCGTCGTCGGGGTTCGCAATTCTCAGCCCTCCTAGAGTCTGAGACAGGCTGATGTCGCTGCTCATGGTAGCGTGGTGATTCTATGGCCAGCCAGTAGAGTATGTGTGGGCGAGTCTGGCGTGTCATTCAGCCTGTGAGGCCGTCTATGGTCGATTCCGGCGGGTGCAAGGTGTGCTGTTAGTTCTACGGTAGGCTCTCGGCCTGCTAGGAGTTAGGTACAGTACAGGACAGTCAGGTGACCCCTATTTCGAGCAATATTCGTATTTTGATTCGACGTGTTTGTTTCGCTCAGCATCTCCTCCTCTCCTGCCATATTCGATCCGATTGGCCCACTGTGTCCGGCTGTCAAAGTCAACCTTTGCACTACGATAAGCCCGTGATGGCTATAAAAAAACCGAGATCCACCTCCACCATGCCTACTCCCATGATTATCCTAGTAGTCTTGCTGCGCCTTGCACATATTGCTCGCCTACATGTTCACCAGCCGGCCTATTTACCGGTCGTAACGCGCGTCCATCTGACCGCTGAGGCCAGTTATAGCTAGCAAGCAGAGAACTTCCCGCCTGGAAATCTAAACCTGTGCTGTCTGCATATAGATGTCGCAACAAAGCTACGAATCAATAAATCTGGGAACTACTCTGGGAGTTTACTAGATCTGTGGCCCTCAGAATAAATTTGAACTCAACCAGGATTATCATCTACAATTCAGGATCAATGTTGACAAATTGCTGGCGAGATTATTTCCTCATGCCGTCAAAAATCTATCGCTATTGATCCTAAAGTGGAGATGTCGAGATTGAAAGGAGATGTCGAGATACCTAAAGGCTGGAGGGAACTGGATTGACGAAGCCACTGTGGTTATGAAAAGATCCGGCAGACGTCTTTGTGTCAAGGCGGGCGGTCCACAGGGTCACAAGTACACGTTGTTGTGGAGGATTTGAAGTATCCGATTGATATTATAAGAACGCAAAGCCGAACCTTCTATTACTCATTCAAGACCAATCAGCGATAGGTGGGTATAAAGTAAGTATCCATCTGCAGAACAATGCCGACTCAGCCCCCTATCCACGAATTCCTCGAAATTTCTGTAATCGCTAATCTTGCATCTTTAGAAACAATGCCCAAACGCCTAGCTTCCAAAACCCCAATACCTCCGTTATACACCAAGAAACATACACCGGCTTTGTCTCAATCAATAGTGATGGGTTTTTTCTTGTGTCCCGGAAGCAGATATGCCTCGGGCATTTCAAATTCGTCATCAGAACCGAGGAGGTCAATGACTTCAGCCTGCGCGGGAACCTTTGGGGCACTAGTCTTGCTCCTCGTGCTCTCTGGTTCGCCGTTCGACGAAAGGCATGCAGACTCAGCACTCCTTTTCTTGCCAGCATTTGTGATCACAGGTACCGTCTGTGCAACAGAGGCGACAAATGGCCGCGGCCTGGTGACGTATCTCGTTACCGCGCTGACCGATGGTGGTATCGTCTGAGCAATAGGTATGCCAAAGCGTGTGCCTACGGCCGTGGCGGGACTGTTCACTCTCGCAGTCATATCCGATGTCGTATTTTGAGTTCGTGTAGCACCTTCGTCTGTGTTTCCAACGCTCTCGGAGCCCTGCGGTACGGCAGCTGAGAAGGTATGGGACTGGACATCAGACTTGAGCGTGCTGTCAGATTTCGGGTTCGACGTAGTAGATTTATTACAACTAATACCCAACTCGGCAAGGACGCGAGCATTCCCGTCTCTCCTGCCTGTCGCTTTCGAATTCGAGGAAAGTAGACTCTGAGGTGTATATTCGGTATGTCCGATACGCCCCAAGAGAGCACCCATGCCTGCGATAATTTCCATGCAATGTGGGTCCAACATTGCTTGTCTCGTTTGGGGTGTGGACTCATTAGGCTGAGAAGACGGATTGGGAGGATAAAAGCTAGGGAGAGTAGGTACAGTCGGAGCTGGGATAGGTATGGTTCTCAGACTGGCGTTGCTGTCTTCGCTATCAGTTCCATCCAGGCTAGTGACTTCGGTGGCCTTGGAATGGCTATCGTGAGACTTTGCGTTGTCACTTGCAGCCCTCGCTTGCTGAAGACCAGGTCTTTGAGGCTTGGCAGAATCGGGTGTCACCCCTTGATCGTTGTCGCTTATTTCTCCCGCAATAACATTCTGAGAAAGATGAGACGCTTCTGGAAATATGTTAGGGTGCTGGGTTGACCCGTCAAGATCGTGCTCCATGTTTGTATTGGTCTTCTTGAGCTCGGCAGTCGGAATAGGCGCGGATGGTGCGAATATACTCGAAGCCGGTGGCGGGTCTCCAGGCGCTGGGGTTGATTGGACTTCAAGCGTGGGTGTGAGAGAGGAAAGTGGTGAAGTATCCGTAAAAATATCTGTAGGCTCCATTTGCTTTGTGGCTATACGCTCCAATGCGCCGGAGATATCCGAGGGTGTCCAAGCCATTGAGATGACTGCTGTGTTTTTCTCTTCTTCTTTTCGCTCTTTCTGGACTTGCATAAGTACCGCCAGTGCTTCCTGCCAAGAAACTTTCGAGAGCTTGCTCAGTCTGTCCAGTCCGAGAAGGAAGTCATCATCATACAGAACTGACGGCCCAAGATCAGTGCAGACTTGCTCAACGCGCAACTCCCAGACACCGCACTGCAGACTACGAAGTACGGATGTGTACCCACGACCCTGAACATCCGCGGGTAGTTTTGGTTCGCAAACTTCATCTCGTTGCGCAGCCTTCGAAGTCAGCACCGTTCTTGCGCGTGTAGTTGGTTTACAGTCATTGTGACTATCACGGTCGCCATGGCACTCTGTGTCCGCTATCGCTCGTCTATTTGTCATGGCACGTTTGCTGGGCTGAGATGACCTTACAGATTTTGGCTGACTGGACCCGGGCGCTCTCTTGTTGACACTCGCTCTTTTCGCAGTCTCAGTGCCGGATCGGACAGACAAACTTTCTTGTCCTTGATGCCATAGACTGCTAGCGTTGTCGCCAGACTCTTGCGATTGGGGCGCCATCTGTGCCTTTGAGTGCCTTTGTGGCCTTTGTTTGACGCCCCGCGCTTGAGACATAACATTGTTCATGCGTGGATTCCCTTCAGAAAGCTCAATTTCGATTGCTTCTCTCTGCACAGCTTGCGCTGCATTCTGGGAAGATGGGGCTTGCGAAGAGGCTCTGTCGTTATCCGGTGTCCGTCTCATGGCCAAGCCGCCTTTGTGTGGGTCAAAGTTTGCCCTCTCTGATTGTGAAGATGTATGTGAAGCTTCTGTTGTACCTGGAAACCCGTCCTGCTTCTGCTGTGGAATGCTGGTGGCTGTTGTCTTTGCTGAGTGAATCGATGCCGCGTTAGCAAGCGTCGATACAGATCGCGCAAATGTGATGTTTGAGGAAGACTGGGTAGTTTTTTTACTTGATGCTGCTCGAACGGCGCGAGGAACGGCGCGATTTCTTGGAGGCATTGTAGATCCAAGTCGCTTCTCTGATACACCAGGGTCTTGAGTTGTCATGTGATCAACTTCGTGAGCGAAGCTTGCAATGAGCCTCTTTGCTCTATCCTCGGCCAATGCTAATTTCTGGGATTGGGAGATCCTAATTCGATCAACAGATCGCGCAGACATCATTGCATTGGTCCACAACCGGTCTCCAAGCCTGCTTGCAGCGATTTTGGCTCTCAAATCTTCTGCTTTATCGTGTCTCTTCAGGTAGTTGTCCAGCCTTAAGTCCTTTTTTGTTACCGTAAGCTCTTGGACGTGGTCAATCTGCCTCGTGGTGAACTCATAGCTTTTGTAGGCAACCCACGGCTCTGGGAATCGCTTTCTTTGCAATTCTGGACTCCATCTATCAGGAAATCGTTCTCTTGCCTCCCCACTTAAGATGTTCCTGGGACCATATCTGTATGTCCAAGTCAATTGATGGTTTGCAATTTGGACCTGCTTTAAGAGGTGCTGATACCACGCGGATGTGTCATTGACGAAAACTTTCGATTGTGAGTTCGGATCCTCGAGGAATTTAATTAGTGCTTTGCAGCGGACACAATCGCAATCCGTTCGTGGTCTTGCCAAGTCGAGGTCCGTTGGTGGTATTAGATAGTGATGAAAATATAGAGTCAACATAGCACAAACGTCAGCCTTGTACTTCTCCAGCAGATTTCTTCCGATCTTTCGCAGGAGCATCTTGTCAATAAATGCGGATAGGACATCATGACACTGCTCTGTCGCAGAAAGTCCGAGTTTCATCACCATAACCTCGAAGATGTGCTTGACTTCCGCCGTAAAGCCGAGTTGTGACACAGCTTGTACAAGCAAAGACAGCTCCTTGCCGCCGAGAGGATCGTCGAAGAGCCTTTGGCCATGGGCTTGTGTTGCTAGGTTGGACTCTGATGTTTCAGGTCCTGGATCTTCCTCGAGATGCTCCCACTCAGTTTTCCATTCGTCAAAGAGTTTCTCCTCCTCTTCTGAAGGATCGTCGTCAGCCTCACAGACAGGCTCGAGATTTAATGGTTGCTTATATGGCACAAAGCTGTAAGTGAGAGAGAAGATAGGTAGAAGTCGCTTGAAAAACATGTGTATCGTCGCATGGTCAATCTTGTTGCTCCGATGTAGAAGGATCAGAAAATCGGCTAGAAAACTCGAATTTCGGACGTTCTTCTGAATCAGACGGAAGATGCTGCCAAGGTTTTTTTTAGCTAGTAGAGCTAAATATGTCATTTGGAGACTTGCGCTGTCTGATTCGCTTGCCTGTTCCTTTTTCGTTGAAGTATCCAGATAAGCTCCGGAGCGTCGCTGGCATACAAAACTTTGGTATCTCTTAGCAGTTTGATAAGCTCCTCATCAATGAAGGATTCAAAGATTTGAGCGTCCAAACCATCCCTTGATGCCTGAACTCTGTGACAACGACTACTCAATTCTGGTTGCGCTCCTTCAGAAGCTGGAGACTGAGCAGAAAGGCTCGTCGAGGGCTGCTTCCTTGCCATGCTCTCAAACTGACACTGCACCTGTGGCCGGCCTCAGTTGGTCGCGTGGGTGTTTTGGAGGTTAACGCGTCGGACAGATGCCAGTGGACTATGGGTGTCAGCACATCACGAGAGAGGAAAGGCTACATGAAAGCCATGATAGAGAGAGTTTTGATATGTTTGGAATTTCATGTTGAAGGTACTGGAGTAGAAATTGAAGGGGTTGGAGCTCGGCTACAACAATCAAAAGAAGCAATATACCACAAGCGCGCGGCAGGCCTAGCGAGCTCTGCAATCTCTTGGACTCTTGGGTCTATCCACGTGACTCTGATTCCATCGGGATAGCCTACTAGTAGTAGCGAATGTCCTGCCTAATGTAGAAGGCTAACCCAAGGAGGTGCGACTCGCTGACGCGCTGACTCATGATGACCGATCCGAGTATAAGGCAGGTTCAACATCTAGTCATCTCTGTTTAACCCAAGACAGTCCAACCATCATCATGGCGTCTCTCAAAGTCTCTGCATTCAAAACCTCTGAGCTATCGCAATTCCCAAAGATAACCACGATGGCCTTTACAAGCGGGCTTGGACATCTGCTCACGGGACCCGCCACGCCAGAAAACATCGATGCGCTCACCAAGAAGTGCATTGAAGCGGAGCAGAGTGATCCCCATGTACGGTTCATCAAGGCTACCGATCCTTCCGGACATGCCGTTGCCTGTGCCAAGTGGCTCGTCTACACGGATGGAAACACTGAAGAAGAGTTGGACGAAATGTTCAAGCTGCCAACAACATTCCCGAATACATTTTATCCCATATTCATGCATCTGAATGAATCCCGGAGAGAGTCGATGGGACGCCGGCCATACTACTTTCTCAGCATACTTGCAACGCATCCGGATCACCACAGAAAAGGCGCGGGCAGCAAACTTGTGAAGTGGGGTACGGATTTGGCAGATGAGCAAGGAATCGAGTGCTACTTGGAAGCCAGCATCGAAGGAAGGCCATTGTATGAGAGGCTGGGCTTTCGAGTCGTGAAAGAAGTGCCCTTCAAGCTGGAGGATTTTGGAAGGCCGGATCTCGGTACTGATGTCAATTGCATTATGCTTCGAGCTCCTTCAACTCAGAAAGTATAGGTTGGCCCGATCCGGCCATACCTACCGTCGGGCCTCAGGAAAGCAGCTTGTGCCAAACTTGAACCTGAAGAATTGATCTTTAATATCCCTGGGGTGAGCATGACATCGACCTCGGAACGACCATTTCCTGCATCTCCTTTGTTGAAGGCAGCGGATTGGTAGATTTGTCTTGAATCGCAATTTGGAATCGGCGTTCGAGACTTGAATTAAGATGCCGGACGTGAGCAAGGTTTCGCGTATCGAGTACTTTGCTAAAAATGGAGATTGCTGATACCAAATACAGTCATCGCCATGGTTTGTCATCTGACAATCGATTGCTGATCCTGGTTGCTAACAAATTTGTTCGATTTGCTCATACATGCGGAGCATTCCTCGAGGTTCGGTAAGACCCAATTCCTACCGAGATTGGTTTCCGTCACTTGCTGTACAGTCGTTGTCCTGTATAAGAGAGGGAGGATATACGCTCAAATCATTCAGATCAGAGTTCCAACTTCAATTCGAACCAAAAGCCCAATTCACAGCTACTGCAGATCTACCACGCTCTCATAGTTGTTTCCTACTTGCGTCGAAACTCACAATCCCCCAAACGATTCCAGAACCTTTTTTCACACGAGGCAAGATGTCGTCCAGTGACGGGAACAACTGCCAATCGGGGAGACGGAGCATGGACGCCGCAAGGCTGAATTAGTTACAGTCTATCCGAGTACTGGTCCGGTCTTCACATTCCGCAGCGAAGGGAAAATCTATGTTCAACCAATCTCGTTCTTTAAGCAAAGCCAAACTTTTTCAAAGTTGTACAGAATTGGTCGTAAGCCATTGAAGATCGAGCTCTTCAGCAAACTCTATAACGAGGCGGATTTCAAGCAGATGAATTCCAGACTCCACGGCAGTGTTCGCTTCGATGGGAACGACAAACCCTTTTCTTCTGTTCTTACTCAATAATCTTTGCGGCGATCAGCAACCTACTCTTTCATCTATAAAGATGACAGATTTGGAATTGCAATTGGAAGTGCTACAGAATTCGACGTTTGCAATGCTATGAATCAAAATCAAGGAGCGGAGAACTTGCGCAGCCTGTTAAGAGTTGGGCAATTGGCACTGCAGGGAAGAGGAGAGTTCCAAGGGCTTAAAATTGGTCAAGATTTCTCAAAGTCTTGAAGATTTCCAGGGAAGGGAATCCCCAGCTATTGATCAAACCTGAGCGCTCACTTGCCGTTCCAAAGGGAAATCTTTTGGGCGTGTTGAAAAACTTATTCGCCGCACTTTTAGATTATGTGGGGTGTCTAAAACGGGTTACGGAAATTGTTGTAGGTCTACAAGTCTCTCCAGTACAGTCGATTGGGAAAGAAAAGCCTCTGTACCGTATTGTGGACTTCAAAAGTTCCTCGAAAGACGTGAAAATGCGAGCTGGGGACCAGATGACTGTTGAAGCATATTTTGAGAACAGTAAGTTACTTGCCCCATTCAAATCCCTTTTACCGATCGCTAAATACCAATAGTCGGCCCAAAAATTCAGCATCCTAACTTCCCTGTGGTCAACATCAACTCCAAAGAATCTCCGTTCTGGATTTCTCTTGAAGCACTGGAGATTTCCCGCCGCCAGAAAGTTTGCAGCGACATGGCTATGAAAATCAATTCCGAGGAATTGCCCCTCGGGGCTCTGGGCGAGTTGCCCATCAAACGCGAATTGGCCAATGAGTTCAAGCAGGCCACCATGCCTGTCTTGAATAATGTTCTTGGAGTGACCTTTGAGGAGGTACAACTCACAGCAAAATTATGACGAGAGACACCTAAGCCAAAATACCAAGGTCAACCTCAAAACCCTTCGTTTCCCAATTCGTCGGACGAACAATGGAGCGTTGCATCCAAAGAGGCTGCGAAATTCAGCTTCGTTGAAATGAAGCAAGTCAAAACATGGTTGGTCCTTCAAATTCATAAGGATCGTCAACATGTCAGTCGAAAGCGTGTTTCTCTGACTCAGGTCCTCGACAAATTGGACGGCCAGATTGACAGCAGTATCGGACGTTGTGAAGACGACGTGAAGGGAAACACATGGATCGTCCGACACACAGCCGCATTCGATTTTAGCTTCTTCAGTCGCAGAGATTTCGAGGGCCCTGGTTGTACTTTCAACGCCAGACTTGATGCCGTATCGGTGCTATTGCTGGACAAATATCTCATGCTCTTTTCAAAAGCTAAGTTGTGGGCTGTCTGCGCCCAGGGCATCAAAACTTTATGCACCGTCACACAATAAGGCACAGGCGAAATATTGTTTCGTGAGCAGATCGCCATGGAGATAAAATCACCACGCCGGAGGAAAAAATTACATCATTGCTAAATTGAAATCAAGGCTAAAGGACGACGCGTGCCTGGTTCTTGCTGTTAGCGTCAGTCAACCGTCTCGAAACTCGAAGATTGACTGTCCAGCTGTTGCAGCGGTCGTTGGTCACACTTCCTCAAATTTTACATACTTTCCCGGGTCCTTGCGCTTCCAGCTTGCCGGCACAGATGTAGGCCAGTCAATTGAAAACGCATGGCACAGAATTGCTGATCTTCAATACAGGTGATACACAAGATGAAGGAAATGGTTCATAACTGCCTCAAGAATTGGGGCCCTTCCAGATGCCCGGATAACATCGTGGTCTACCGCACCGGTATCAGCAAGCAAGCATATGCAAATATTTGGGAACAAGAGTTGGCAAGCATTCGACACGCGGTCAAAGATCATACTGCGGAGAATAATGGAGGCAAAGAACTAGACGATGTTGCCGTCACCATCATTCTCGTCGAAAAGGACCAAAAGACCAAGTTCTACCGCGAGACCGTCCTCGACGAATACAAGCCCGGCTGCGTCTTCGAGCCCAACGAGCTGCACCCCGTCAAGAACGGCTTCGACTTCTACCTCCAGTCCCACGGCGTCGCTCAACCTAGACCCCACCGCCCTCACAGTACTAACAATCCTGATGAAAAATGGGGCGACCCAGTCCCAACTGTCCCTACTGTGAAGATCTACCCAAGAAACGGTTTCTACTCCGTCCTTTTGCTCTCTGACAAGCTTGACAAGGAAAAAGTGATTGATTTGACATAGAACCTCTGTCCACGCTGACAAGCTTTGCCAACGCGGTCTTGTCTATTTGAAGCCGTTGATCGATGGCCATCTCACCTAGGATACCCTACAGAAGACTTACTTCAAGAGGACCGACAACGGTAACCCCTGGCACAAGGACCTGGACAGCGAGATGTTTTACATCTAGGTTGGTTATTGGTACGGTCTTCGCTCGAAGTGCTGCTGATGATGATGATGACTTTTGGTTTTCTTTGTTGGGCTTACTTCTGGTCGGCTGATCTGTGGCTGATGCTCGTTTTTGCTCATTCTGTCGCTTGTTTTTTCACTTTGTATTGCCGGTTCCTTTGTGTCTTTCACCATCCACTCTTTTATCGCTCATCTCGGTCGTGTCCTTACCTGTCAAGCACCTAGATGCACGCATGAATCTCCCCTGCTTTCAAGGCTCAGCGTTTTTCATCAGGCGATTTGCTTTTGCTTGAGCTTTCTCATCATTACAATCTCTTTCCAAATTGGTATTCTTCTACGAAGTATGATGACTTCCGGTTCTGCTCTCACATGGCTTCTTTATACCGGAGGTGGGATTTCTCGTTCTCGTCTACATCTTGGACACCACGCTCTTTCTCTCTTTCTACCGGTAGCTCAGCATCATTCCATCTCATTCACGCTTGACTTTGGACGGACCCGCCCCTCTGATTTCCAGCTCACCCAACGCCGCGCAATACTGCCCGTATCAACGGAGGATTGATTCGCTACTGGAAACCTGGTTGGCGGGCCCATCAGCGACAAAATCCCAACTCCCAACGCATCCAAGTCCCCTCTCCTGCAAAGCCATTTCAGCAATCTCAAGCACAACCCCATGCTTTGTATCATCCTCATGGCCTCCTCTATATCCATATCCATATCCATGTCCTCCCAATTAGCCTCAGCATCAGCATCATCCCAACTCTCACACGCCCGCCATCCCCAACACCCATCTCTACCTCTATCCCCGGGATCAGCGAGAGCTACATTCGATAGCACAGTTACAACAGGCCTCAGCCAGATGAAACTGTGTATATCGAGACTGCGCTAGAAAAAAAAAAAAAAAAAAACTCGTGTCGCGTACATAGTTCAGGATGGAAAAGTCATCCGCCAAGCTACCGCAAGAAGATAATCAGGCAGCGAAGCCAGCAGCGAAAAAAAACGTAATGACGTGAGAGGGGCACCAGAAAAAGTTACGGGCCAATTTTTCGTTTTTCCGACTTGCTAGCTAGCACTATCAGTGTTGAAAGCAAGCCTCCATTCCAAATGACCCAATTGGCCCAAGTAAAGAGTGGGAATACTGGTCATCCAGAATGAACAAGCCAACGGGAAAAGGCAAGACCAGCGTACAAAGACAATAATACAGTCGGTGGGCCGGTAAGGCAAGACTCCTCCGCTTAATGTATACACCCCGCCGACCCCAAGATCTTATCTTCAGATCAGGTAGACCAGGCTCCCATGCGCGTGCCCAATGATTCAAGCCAGGCAAGTCTATCCACCACTAGGCAAGTCCTTTTACCTTGACTCCTTCCTTCACTTTTGCAAAGTCCTGCATCACAACTCTGTGCCTCTCGCATGCAATGTCCCAGTGTTTTCGAACTCGAACATCTTCTTCCAATCCCTTCAGGTAGCTCAAAAAACCAGTCTCTGCGCTTCCCTCCCCAATGGCTTCCAAAGCCTTTGTGGCAGAAATCGACGGCGAGCCTGTGCCGAAGGCGCTGGATGCATTGTGTCTGGATCGGAAGTGATTCAAACAGCGCTCATCGAATTGATACCATTTTCCCATGTAGAATGACACTGCAGCGACATATTCCCTCCATTGAGTTTCGGTCAATCGAGCACCAAGGACGGTAGATGGACTGGTAGGTGGCTTTGGTGGTGCTGGGAGCTCGAGCTCTCGTGGCTCAAAGGTCCGCAACGGGTGTACCGAAGGCTGTGACTGGAAGGGTAGGTTGCCGCTGAGGTCAGAGAAACCACGTAGTCCTTCTGACCCAGATGGGCCAAGCGGTGTCACGTGCTTCAGATCATTGAGGTCGAGTGACTCCCTCTTGACTTTTGCTTTCTTCGCAGTGGTCTTTGGTGGCGGCGGCGGCATGGGCGGCGGCGGAGGAATAGTGGCGTTTGGTACAGCAGTGGGGATACTGCCGGACGATACACGACCGTGAGGAGCAGTGAGCACAGCGGCAGTCGTTTTCGCATGTTCGTCTCTCCATTCTGGACGCGCTGCTGGAACATTAACGAGACGTGGTCCTTTTTTGATGTCTGGGCTGGTGGCTCCCAACGCACCAGGAACATCAGAATCGATATCCATCGCCTCTGGTTCTGCGACTCTGTGGTGATGAGTACTACTCTTGGTTTTGACTGGCTGTGCTTCGGAATCCTCGTCGGAAGCATCGCTGATGGTTGCTGATGGTGGGGCAGGTCCGTTGGTGGCGACACGCGACGGCTTCCTGCCACGCACACCGTGCTTTGGTCGTCTTGTCGAGCTGCTGTTCGCTTTTGATGGAGATGTCGGTCTGTCGGTCGGCAGAAAGAACGTTTGCTCTTTCAAGGTCTTCGCCCATTCTTCGCTGGAGAATTTGACGGGTCCGGGCGGCGGTGCACAATCTGCAGATGATGGTCTGCCATTGGATGCAGGAGGCATTGGTGGTGGCGGTGGTATCTTTATGCCTGCAGGCGAAGTGATGTCAACCGGGTTTTGATGAGAACCAAGGGAATTGGCGCCGCTAGCATTTTCCGCTGCGCGTCTCAAAGGAGTCGTCTTGCTGCCTTCGCGGGATGTTTGAGGAGGCGCGGGCATGAAGTTTTTGCTACCTTCGAACCTACCTTCCCAGTCCGATTGATTGAACTTAGTACTGATATTGTCAGTGCTTGAGCTCTTAAATCCGCTGGGAGGTTCAGTGTCGTATCCCTTTGGAATGTCGAACCTAAATGAGAGTACGTGGTCAGCAACATGTTCAGATTGACATGAGATTGGACTAGGACGAGGATACAGCAACGTTTGGTAAGCAGAGCTGACAGAAGGAGAAGCGTTGTACTGCGATTTCTCAAGTACTGACGATGGCTGCGACCTAGCTTTCGGTGTCACACTGGATGGTGTCGACCAATCAGCCTGCCAGTGGGATGGTCTGGGAGTGTTCCACAAGCCATGGTTTGGTGGCGATCGCTGTGGCGTGTGATTTGCTTGTCTCGGTGCAGAACTGGAAGTTTCGACATCGGGTACTGGAGAGAATAAAGGAATGTTATCATACATTTGTGGCTTCGACTGCCCGTCGAGAGGGATTTCGTGTGCGGGTTGAGATCCCGGCACTTGATCCTTCAATGGTGAATCACTGCGCTTCTGACCCCAGAATTTTGAAGGCTGTGCCCTTGGACGATTCCCTAGTGATGGATCGGCTGGACCGCCCGACATTGGTTTGGTCGAAGTGTCAGACGACGAGGATGATTCTCCTGCTGAAGATTCTGAAGTGGTCTCATACTCGGGGACTATATTTCGCCGTGGCTGAGAGCCTGATGTTTTGCGCGATGTTTTGGGCGAATATTTGGCATCAGTTGATGTGGTGGCTCGACCTGAAGGGGTGAGACTTCGATGTCGAGCGTGGGCTCCTCTCGGGGACGGTCGATCTGGCGTGTTTGCGCCAGAGGCTGGGCCTCCTTCTTGGGCACTTGCGGACCGTCTAGCAGATTCGCTGTTGGAGAAGTAGGTCCGCTCTCCGCTATGCGATGTATATGGCGTCCGTAGACGAGCTCCCTCGGTGAATGGAACGTCCTCCTTGCCGCTTGCCGCACGGAACATGTTTGCAGGTTCTGCATCTGTACGTGGAGGAGGTGGTGGTGGTGCTGGCTGGGGTGAACGAGATGGAACGGGTGGCGGCTGAGGTTTGCTGGCCGTAGGAACAGGCGGCACTGGACGATACGAGGAATAACTCGGTGCCTGCGGCTCCCAGTCTCCTCCCCCCGTTGCATTTGGATCAAAGCCGCCCTTCTTGGGGGTCTTCGTGCTGTTGCTTCGGGCGAAAGCAGGCTTGTTCGGCGGCTCAGCTGGAGTAGGGCGAGGTCGACGCTCGAAGTCGTTGTCAGACCAGGGCTGAGGATTTCCTGAAGCTCGCATACGCTCCCAAGCCGATGCCCGAGCCTCTCTCTCCGACCGCGCCTCCCTCTCTGAATCGTCCTTTGCATTTGCAAATCCTCCTTGTGCTGTCGTCCGTGGCGGTCGCGCAAAGTTGGCAGCTCGGGCGGCACCAGGAGAGGGGCCAGTACCATGAGTGTAGGTAGGTTGCGGTCTAGGCTTCGCAGTTGGAGCAGGATTTCGTCTCGGAGGAGGAGCGAAATTCGAGTATGTGGCATAGGGGCTCCTTCCATTCGCAAAAGAAGAGCCGGCATATGCTGTTTGCTCCCGCTGCGTACCAGAATAAGCGCTCTGCGCTCTTATTCCCCCATAGCCGGACTTCCTCCGTTCGTTGTCATATGCTCGGCGCTGGTCAGGGTCGGTGAGAATCTCATGGGCGGCTTGGATACATTGGAATTTCGCGTTGAACTCGACTTCTTTGCCTGGGTTGCGATCTGGGTGGTACAATCGAGCTACACGCAACGGTCAGTGCAGGCTCCTTCCCACCCGTCTCAGGCCAGACCAACCTAGAGTCCGATATTGCTTCTTGATCTCATCAGTGGTGGCGTTCGGGGGCACCTTGAGGTCCTCGTAGTAATTCTGCGTCGCGTCGGCCTTGACCATGGTGATGGTGGTTTAGACAGTCTCGGTCGCTGTAGGGTGGACAGAAACTGCTGTGCAGTGTTCTGTTATGGTGACATGTCTCCGGCTTGAATATCGAGGTCTGTTCAGTTGATTGGGCAGGATTGTGGGCTTGGAGCGAGGGTGTTGATTGGGGCTGGAGTCGTTTTGGAGAGTGTGAGTTGTAGGTGCACGTCAGCCCAAGGCTGGACCCTGGCTACCTAAGGTATAATGCCGTCTTTATCGTCCACTCTGAGTCTCTGACAGACTCGCCTCTGCAAATGTTCCTGTCACTCTGGTGATGTGCCTGACCCGCTCCCGGCCGTTTGCTGTCCGCTTCGCCTCTTCTATCGCGTGTGTCAGAGGCACTACGGAGAATCTTTGCGGTGTTGGCCTTTTCCCTCTGGTCTACCCAGAGCTCTAGCTTCAACACAATGACGAAGACGGCTACCGGCTGTACCAGTACACCGTAAGGCACCTGACCAACTATTCCTACACCGTATTCATGCTGGCACAGCGGGCTGACTGATTCTGTATCTCTCGAAATAATTCTAATCGATTTGTTACCTGCGATACAAGATCAACAGCGATAGATTTCTGGCGACGCTGGGAAATTATCTCGCCAGAAGTTTATCGATATTGATCCCAACTCAGTGAGGTTTAAATTTAAAGGAGATATCGTGATGCTTGGAGCTCTGGGAACACTGGATTAGGGAAGCTGCTGCGGTACAGGGCTGCCGAGCGGGTATCGAGCTGGTTCTACTACACTACCTTACTGCACACCCGACTTTTACCATCACGATGTAACTTCAGGTTGCTTCGAGAGTATGTCGCGCCCCACGTCGAATACACGCAGAAGATCTACGGTATCTAGTTCGCCAACGGTGGTCATCTCGGATGACAATCTCGAGGCTTCGCTCCTTCATTTTTTGCATCTTCTACCATGAACAGCCTCCCCAACGACCTTCACCGATACTTTTCCTCCCTGACTGAACGACGCGCTAGTCACGCGTAACGCAAATCAAATTACGATACATTCTCCAGACAGTCGAGTTCTCAATGCGCGACCACATGTAAGAATTTGTCGTCAGAGATCCAGGGTACGCGACAAGAGGTTTTTATGAATCAAGGGGTCGCGATAATCTCTTTCTCGTCCACATCAATGACTTTCCAAGAGCAACAAGTTATCTCACCTTACTTTTCTCACTCTTTGACTCCACCAACAATCTCCTCTTGTGCCGCAGGGGCATCCATCTTAACCTACATCCTTGGGTCACTCCTGGGCGTCATCTACGGCTCTCCACAAGCCCACAAGGTTCAATCCTAGTCTCTCAACTGGTAACCCGTCCTTGAGCTGCAACAACCCAGAGCATACGCTCGCTTGTGAGCAGGACCGTTGAGGCGACACTAATCAGACACACGCCACAAGGCAACGGTCACGTTTCTTTTCAACACATGCCGGTTGGGCACTAGAGAGCAGCTTTTGGTTGTTCTCTCTTTCCACGATTTTACAGCTCCAATCACAATTCCAATGGAAGAGCTTTCCTCGAAGCGACCATGCCAAGCAACCCTCTGCCCAGAGCACCACTTATCATTGACCAATTTCGGTTTCCAACTCACGACACATTAACGGTTCCCATGGAATCCAAAGGCAGATCGACAGCTTTGGATCGGATTGTAGATAACGCTGGAGGAGAGATACCAGCGCTGTCAGTGCCGAGATGAGACTGGAATGGAACCCCGTTTCACAATTTGACTTGAATCAAAGGTAAAATCCTACCCACAGCGGACATCAGAGATGCAGACAACAGTTGCGACTTGTAACATGACGCACCCACCACGGGCTTCTCGACATCTCACATCCTCATCGCCATTTTTGTTTGGGAAGTCCTCATTTGGAGAGGCACGCTATATAGGCCATGCGATGTATGCGTTCCGAGGAAGTCATGCCCAAAACCCTGTCCTGCATAATAGCATTGCTTTTACTATCTTCGGTTTGCTTCTGAAGACGTTTGCGTGAAGGGATAGGTGTGGTGATGGGGTAGGTTGCTTGAAGGAAGTAGTTATGACGTTGGAGGGACGAGTCTCAATAAAGCGGTAATTATTCACGGTCCTTCGATTTCGAATATTCTCCTTCGAGGAAGGGGAATAGCATATCTCCTTCGAGGAGGGGGAATAACATATCTCCACCATGGTAATATGCTCTTGCGATATACGTGCGTGCATGGCAATTTGGCGTCGACGGATGGTCGAAATCAGCCTTTACTATAGCAGTAATAAATCCTTCCCACAAAGAAGAACCAACAAACGAGTCTCCCAGGAAAGCTCGCGTCACCGCTCACTGATGCAACAACCCTATTCTTGGGGCAAGGACGGAAGGCCACGGGCGGCCACAACAGCCAATCCCCCATCCCTACACAGCACCTCTGTCCTGAACGCAACAATAATCAAACCCCAATAATGATGCGCCATGGCTCTCCCAGACTGATCCGATGTTGATTGTTTACTGACGCGTTGATCGACGCATTCCACACAGTATGCCTTGGAAATCATATGATCTTGCCTGGATACGGTGAGTGGGATGTCCAGAGTCTACAGGGACAACCTTGCCGGCAGCCTTATCCTCTACCACAACACCTAGTACACAGCACAAAGTACAAGGAACCTTGGAAGTGGGAACCTTGGACCCTAGGTCGGCGCTTGGACATACTACGTCGTGCGATAATTTTTCCCCGGGCTTTGGGCATCGCCCGGACTACCCAAAGGGGCGGGGGGAGGGGGAACACACATGTTATCTTGGTTGATAATTTGTCGTCGTGGTTTGAGATTGCCGTTCCCGGGGCGCGGACGGGAGAATGTCACTACGGTAAGGATTGCGGGCGGAGAAAATCATCTGGAGTGGGAAAGTGTTGGGATGTCACTGTTTTGGCCTGGATGATGCAAGATGGAGGATGGTCATGTCTGTGCAGGATCAGGATCAGGATCAGAATCAGGATCCGAATCCGAATCAGAGGGAGAAAACATGCACGCGAGAGAGACATGGGATCTAGGAATCACTTGGCCCTGCTGACGTGCATTGAGCAGTGAGGTGAGCTTTGGGCAGTGAGCCTGTGCGAATGAATGTGCGGCGAGGCTGTTCCAAGTGTCTATTGCCCCCATCGGGACGAGACCCATACGCAACCGACGGGCGATTTCGCCAGGACCGACGCGCGATTGTTCGGAGAATCTAGGGACCCTTTTGGGATGCGTGTCTTTGGGCGCAAGTACCCATTGGATACCATCTTTGCTCTGGGACTTCTCTTGTCCATCCATCTGTGAGCGGTCTGCTCGCCGGATGACCTCTCCGCCCGTTGGAGCTGATCCGAGTCTGCTGAGAGTACTACTGAGAGTACAGCAAGGACATGCCACTCTCCCTCCCTCCCTCTTTGCAAACGGGCCACTACTACTGTGTCACAGCGGTCGTGGCGGGAGATTCAAACTCTCCTCCTCCACCAATAATCCCCCAGGAATCAAGTTCAAGCAGAAACACGCCTTGGTGCGTTGTTCACCACCTCGCAAAGCCAAACGCTTGTTCCTGAGACGACGGCACCGGGATGCTCCACGCACATCTGGCAGATCTGCGATCCATGCGAGGGGGGCCAATCTTGGGCTGCGGCCAGCATCTGCTTTTCTCTGGATACCAATCAATCCCTGTGTCCCCGTCCGCCTTGCTGCTCACGGGCTGTATGTACTATGTCCTGGTCGGTAATCCGCGCGAGCCATCTGTCAAAGACACAAATAAAACGACACGACACAGATACAGATGACCGCTATGGACACGCCGTCTTATCTCGCGACCATGCCATTTTCTCTCCCTCACAGGACAAAAGACGCAGCATTCTCCCCTGCCTTGACCGACCGTCTTTCCTGCTTTCTGCCCTGCTAGCTGCGCCTGATACCAACAAAATCCAAAGAAAAAGCAACAAGAGGCAGTCTTCTTAGCTGCACCCCGCCGTTGCTGCACAATCGCGCAGCGAATCGCTAGTCTTCCTTGCTTGGGGCGATCGATCCCTTCCAACTCGGCCCTGCGCTCTCCTGCGTGTGGCTTGTCCTTATCGGTGTGCAGTCACAGCCCTACGTTACTAAAACTCCAAACCTAGGACAAGAAACCCACGCGCTATCCTCCGTATCGATACCACACCGTTTCTTGCCCCTCGCTTGTCGAGAGACCAACACGCTAGTCTTGGATACATGGTCCCAGCATTTCGGGCCTGACTTCCACTGACGTGGGTTGTTGCCATTCTGCAAAACAGCCGTCATATCGGTTCCGGCTTCGTCCATGTCCATCTGTTTGTGATTGCTCAACTATTTCATTCGGGCTACTCGCAGCTGTCTGCATGCTTGAAAGTTTGAGAGCCGGAAGTATGGGTGCGCCACAGGCAGAGTTGAAGCTGGACTTTGAGTTTACGAATACCTTTACTTCGAAACATCTCAAGACCGAAGTTCCAGTCTTCTTGAGGCACAGAGGAATTCAAGGAACGTTGAAGGCCTCCAGAGTCGTTGAGAGTGGCGGCATCGAAAAAGTCAAGCTTGTTTTGAAAGGTATGGAAATCAATCTTGCAAGGCTTCCAGTTCTGCAGTTAACCGTTTGTAGGATATTTAATGAATGTTGTTGGCCATACATGTCCGGCGCTTTATTCACCACACAAGCTCGTTTTGGAACAAAAGGTAGGACGGACCGAACGCTTCATCGCGGGCAAAAAGCTGATCAGACTACAGCTATTGAAGCTTATGGATGTGCAAGATTCAGTGTCCTCGAGATATGACCCAGACAACGGCGACGGCGAGTCATTTCCATTCAATTTCCCGCTTGCCAAAGAGCCTTGGAGCACGCCGCAATGCCAAGATGACGACGACGACGGGTCAGCAAGAAAGTACCTTCGAACCTTACCGTCCTCGCTGAACGTGTTTGGACCATGGTGTACCAGGGCAGCAGGACAAGCCAGTTGCCAGGCCGAAGCCACCGTCAGGTATGAAGTCGAGGCCACCGCCTTCCGCGGCGATACCATCGTCTCCAAATGCGTCCAACAAGTGCGAATCTACGACTCACCAGACTCTCACCCGCCACCAGTCCACATGGCCGATTTCCCAGACGAGTACCACTGCAGCCAAGAAAAGCGTCTCAAGCGCTTCCGGATTCCGGGCTCGCGTCTAACGGTCATCGCCTCGGAACCCAAACCCCTCGAAGTCCGCTCCCACGGCGATGTCTCCATGACGGCTTTCCCTTTGAAATTCATCATGCGCGATTCAGCACAGCCACCGCGGAAGTTGGGCGTCAGGATCAACTCCCTCCTGAAAGCCGTGACGTTTATCTCTGCCAACAAGCTGGCCTCACAACCGACGATGAAACAGTCGAAGGATTCCTCCTTTCTCGCCGCGGTCCCCAAATTCGGACGATCGTATCATCGATCACTGCACCTCTCGCACTGGACGAGGAACACGGCCAGCCATTATGACGTCGAATGGATCGCTCATGCGTTGGTTTGGTTGCCGATTACAGAGGGAGCGACGCCGGCGCCGACGTTCTTCACGCCCTATCTTTCGAGGAGGTATAGTGTGTCGTTACGACTGGAGGTCAAGGGGGAGGGCAAAGCAATGTTCAGTCTCAATGTCCCGTTGCAGATTGTTTACCCGATGGATGTGGGCAGTGCTGATGCGCCGAGTTATGAGGTGGCTATGACGCCGCCTTGTGAAAGCGAGTCGGAAGAGGAGGAGGTACTGCCGATTTATGTGAGATGAATTGATCTTGCGGCAGGCATTTGGGAAAGATGGAGATGAACCAGTAAGGGGGTCAAGTTGAAATCACACCGACGAGATTGACATCGACACGCCGAGAACAAAATCTCTCCATTCTCGCGATTCTATGAACAGCACTTTTGGTCACATCAGCACAGCGATTCACGACTCTTGTCGTTTGATTTCTAGGAGTCAATTCCACAGCGATGGAAATGCACTTGCACCTATATCATCCACTACAAGTCGACCAATCCGAATCGGCCATCGTTACCATCGTTACCATCGCCATCATGTCCACCATCGTCGCCTCCATCATTATCATCGTGCTTGTAGCATTCCGCTTTCTGAGCACCCTGGGCCATAGCGCAGTTCTCGAACAGTATAGTATCACGCCGACGAACATTCCCGCACTACAAAAAACACCATCAGCCACAATTTCCAATCGAAGATGGGGAGGAGAGGGGAGGAAACTGACAGTCTGGCTGTCCGGGTTGAGATCGCGACGGACCTGGTCCTCACAGCACTGCTCCAAAAGTTCATGTCGACGATTCTCATCATCCAAATCGATGCGGCAATCGTAGACTTCTTGTTTGCGGTGACGGTGTCCGTGTTTCCCGTGTCTCTTACCATGGTGAATACCATCACCGTCGTTCCCATCGTCAAGGACCTCCATACGGCCACCATGGTGATTTCGGCCATGACGTCCATGTCTTCCATGGTGGTTATGGCGTTTCTCCTCGTTATGCCAGCCGCGCTATGGGAAGTGTTAGCAACTCTACTGCACTAAACGAGCTCATGACAAGGAGGGTCCACATACACCAGCGAGCTCATCATCAATCTCCCTCTGCTCGCGCTGGTAGCAAGCAGCGAAATCGGTTCCGCGAGCCATCATGCCACAGGCTTGCCATTCCTCGTGGGGACTGCCCATCGAATCGCGGAAGATGCAGTGGCCGCGTGATTCGTAGAGCTCACCGCCTTGCTCGTTGCAGCAGTGCCTGGTGTTCTCGCGTTCATCGCGGTCGTGTTTGGCGGTGAGGACGCACTGAAGATGAAGAAAGAGAGGTTAGCTATACCTTTCAGCAATCTGGATTCTTGAAGGCTGGCTCACCTCGTAATGTTCTCCGTCCATGGGATTTCCATCCTCATCTCCGTCTCCGCGACTTAGAGCGTGATGACGGCGGTGATCGTTGTGGTGATGTCGGTGGCCATTGTGGTGGTGTTGGTCCTGAGGATTGGTCAGTGAAGAACGCGTTGCTCGGGCAAAGGGAGTGAACATACTTTGCCATGACGGTGGGAATATGGGTTCCATCGGCAGTTTCCAAGGAGGGAAGAAAACCAGCCTCGGTTATCGCGGTGACGATGATGCCGTCGAGAAGAAGTTGAAATGGCGTCCTCGCCAAACGCAATGTCGACGAATGGAGTGGCAATGGCAGAGGCGGCGAGGACGGCGAGAACAGACGAGTATTTCATTTTGGACAATGCGGGAGTTGTGATGGAATGGAGAATCGATGTGATAACGACGGGGGAAAGAGCTTCTATAACAATTAGATAATAGGTATATGCCATCCCAACAGTGGCCCAGCTGCATCATCATTATCCCCTTCCCAAGTCTCCCTCTGCTGAGGTTCGTTGGATCCATGATCTCACAGCCTCATGCTTTTCCTGGTAGTCCTGAGGTTTCAGCCGTCACGAGAGAGGGTTTGGTACACATGAGCTCAGCCTTGGCAGACTACACGATGGACGTCTCTACCCCACAGTCGTTATACTACTACTACTACTATTACTATCACAGCACTCTGGAACGGTTTCGACGTCCATGGAGCAGTGTTGAAAGAGCCGCGTGACAGGACGACATTGATGGTCAGGTCAGATTACCCGAGGGAAATCCACCGTGGTCGGGACTCGCTTCTGGACCTTGACAATCTCGTGTGAAACCTTGGTGATTGCGATTCATCCCCGTCGGTGGAAGCACGTGTTTCTGCAACGTGCCGGAGAGTCTTTGTTGATTCGTCTGCCATGGCTAGGAACCAGACGGGAGACAGGTCTCGACGGGGAGGCCGTTCCTTGGCAGGAGACTTTTGAGCTCAGGTCTCCATGACGCGTTCGGACGACATGGAAGAATCCGGGGCTTTCGATTGCAAGGTACCAACTGTCATTCGAGTAGACTTTTGCTTGGAGATCCAGGCCAATATCACACGTCCACCTTTGAATAAACACAAAGCCCGATTCCCGTAAGAACAAAGACCATCCCAAGCCACGTGTCTATCCACCATAACTTAGCCATGCACAACCCCCGTGTCACACATTTCCAGCTCAGAGAATAAGTACGTACCGTTTGATATCGCTTTCCCATCAACACACCACTCCCCCAGCACCGTAAACAGAAAAGCAAGTGAATTCGTAATCGGAACCGTAAGACTCAATTCTACACGCTGCATCAGAACCACGTCTCCTTGCTTTACCATACCATCTGCAAAACGAGACCTACCAGCCTGTCCAACGAGTAAAAAGAACCACACGCTCCCAGATAGATTCAGCAGCAACGGGATCGAGTAGGCCGGTCGAGTTACCAGGTCATACACTGCGTACCATGTTCCTAGCAGTTTTCTCAGTGGGTACGAGGTTGCGGGATCATGGAGCTGAGGCCGTGAGATGGGGATGGAGGTGATGGCTGCTTTGCGCATGAAAGGTGTTGTGAAGCCCCATGCTACGCCGACGGCGAGAAAGCCGAGGATGTAGTTGGAGAGAGAGGGTTGGGAGGTGGTCGGGTTCTCTGTGGACATTTTGGGAAAGGTAGGGATTAATGAATGTTGGGGGGGAATAGGTAGGAGGTATCGAGTTTGAGCTTCGCGATGACCTGACTCGCGCGGGAACGGGATCTACTAACCACCAACCGTTATCTCCATCTCCATCTCCAAATCTTAAGACCGCAACCTCTCTCACAACAAACAGTCAGTCATCCACAATGCCTCCACCCTCAGATCCCCACCCCGCCGCAGGCCTCACACCCTCTCAACTCTCCTCCTTTCACAAAAACGGCTACCTCCTCATCCCCGACGCCCTCTCCCCAGAAACCATCTCCACCCTCCTGACCGAAACAAACACGCTCCTCAAAACCTTGGACCTATCAACCCACCCCATGACCAAATTCTCCACGGGCCAAACATCAGCCCACGTCGGCGACGACTACTTCCTCACCTCGCACGACAAGATCCGGTTCTTCTTCGAAGAAGACGCCTTCGCTCCCGACGGCACCCTCGCCAAAGAAAAGGAAAAGGCCATCAACAAGATCGGGCATTACTTGCACGGTCTCTCGCCCGCCTTTAAAGGCGTGACGCTGAACGGGGAGAATGCGGCCATCGCGCGGAGTCTGGGGTACAGGGATCCGAGGTGTCTGCAGAGCATGGTCATCTGCAAGCAGCCTGAGATAGGCGGCGCCGTGCCCGCACACCAGGACTCCACGTTCCTGTTCACGGAGGCGCCTTCCGCGGTGGGGTTTTGGTACGCGCTGGAGGATGCGACGGTGGGGAACGGGTGTCTCTCGTTTGCGGCGGGGAGCCATCGACGGGCGCCTGTGACGTCTCGGTTTGTGAGGTTGGAGGAGGGTGGGACGGGTTTTGTGGAGAATGGAGGGAGTCGGTTTCCGGCGGGGTTGGAGACGGAGGAGGAGGAGGAGGAGGAGCGGGAAGAGGAATATACGGCTGGGGAGGTGAAGGCGGGCACTCTGGTCCTTATCCATGGGAATTTACTGCACAAGAGCGAGAAGAACACGAGTGAGAAGAGTAGGAACATATACACCTTCCATGTTATTGAGGGTGGGGAGGTCTACGACGAGAGGAATTGGTTGCAGCCGCCCGAGGAGGGCTTCTCAAGGTTATTATCCACTTGATCCGGAGTACAGCCTCTTTTTTCCCCATCATGAACGAGATTTCGCCCGCCTTCACTTCTGACCAAACAATTTCCAATGTCTGTGTTTCTCCGGCTCCCTCACAACCGCATCCATCATCTTCACGTCCTCGCTGTGGGGGCCGTACCACAGCCTCGACATATCCACCGCCAACGCCGCAAAATCCCTTGCCATGCCCGCGTCCCCAACGTAAACATGTTCCAGCGCCGCAAAACG
Organism: Venturia carpophila; assembly: GCA_014858625.1. Taxonomy (NCBI): domain Eukaryota; kingdom Fungi; phylum Ascomycota; class Dothideomycetes; order Venturiales; family Venturiaceae; genus Venturia; species Venturia carpophila. Next base: position 1,722,555 of record JACTAK010000002.1, on the reverse strand, counting down.
ATACGCCTTCGCCAACGGCGTCTCGAAACGCTCCGCTTTATACAGCGCAACCAATCTCTCCGCCGTCTCCACCTTTGCCGTCCGATTCATCGCCAGATCTCGGAGTTGGGATTCGAGCTTCAGGATTTCGGCCAGGCGTCGATCGGATGCTGATAGATGTTGTTGAGATGAGCGGCAGAGGGAACAAGTGCAGTTGAATCCCCATTGACCCGGTATTCGGTCGAGGCGTTGTCGGGAGGTTAGGAAGGGGTCGATATCTGGTCGTGCTCTGGTTAGAACCTTTCTAGGAAATAATAGTCCACCCTTCTCATCTCTTACAGGATATGGTGATTTCCTCTCCGGGAGACACGTCTCTTACGGCATGTACTTTGTGGGTGAATGTGGCTTTGTCGAAATAATAGCCAGCACTGGTTCACGTTATTACTTGTTTTTCCAGGAATACACCCACCCCGAAACCGAGGGGCACCACAACTCACTTTGGTCGGCAATCATGATTCAACCGCTGTCACATTCGTTAGTGACCTGGCTCGACTCCAAATCGTTTTGAACTGGGTAGGTACGTACAGCAGTCTCAGGAAAAACAGCAGCAAAATCAAACACGTTGAACGCATTCGTGCTGAACCGGTCATAAACAGGATCCCCGCCAAAATGTCCATGCAACGCCATGAACAGCTCGCGACTCGCCCTTGGCAATCGCTCAACTGCTACCCTATGAAGGCTGAGCAAGTCCTCCTCTTCCAGCCCCGTCTCAGTAATAGCTTGGGCGATCAGAATAGGCGTATGGACGAATATCTTTTCCCCACGCTTGACAGTGCGGTTCGCGATGAGCCCGAACCCCCGACCCGGGAGCTGCCGTATCTCGTACGGGGGCTCGAAAATGCTGTTCGCTGTTTCAGCCAATTCGGGATCGCGGAATATTTTGTTTTTAGCCACTGCTGCGGCGGATTCTGGTGTCGCGATCATGGATATTCCTCGGCCAGCGGCGAAGTCGGTATCGGTCCAGACGCATATGTCTACTGCTAACTTTTTGATGTGGATACATTCTGGATCATAGGACCAAGGGTACGGTGATTGGATTTTGCTTGTTAGAAATTGTTGTGACGAAAATGTCCTCGCTTGCTCATCTTCGCGCTGGGTGTCTTTCTCGTTTTGGAGACACGAATGACTGAATGTTTGTCGTGATGAGACGATGTTGCTGCACGAATCGCTGCGAAAGCCATGACTGTGACAGGTTGAGAAAAGGTATGAGCAAACACTGAAATACGCGAAGCGCATCTTCATCTCGTGGCACTGAGGATGGATTGAGAGGAAGAGAATTGAAATCGAAATTGTGAAGAGAAGAGACAGATGCGAAAAAGTACATATCTTGCGTGAGTTGAACCGCGCGTGCAGAAGGTCTGACACAATTGGAACATCCGTGAAACGATACGACGAACCTCGACCGCTGTCCAGCGAAAAGCCACTACACCTCACACGGAAATGAGGGAAGCCTTCCAAGATTTCGTAAGAGGATTTCTCGATACTGAGTGTTTCCTCTGGCTTTTCTGGTCAAGGAACCAAACACGCGTCGAAGTTGGCGAAGAAGTATGGGGGGCGACCAGTTCTTGCGCCTCCACATTACTACAGCCTGTCTGATTGCACACCTGCTAAATAGGTGTCCGAAAACAGCGAATCCTGAGGTGTACACGTCTATCATGATCCCATCGGGACTCTAGACTAGTCAGTGCGACCGTCCACAGCTGAGGCGTTGGGAAATCAAAGGAAAGGCCGCCGGATTCAGCGAAGACATCGTGTCTGGGTTGTTGTGCGGATGGAACAGACTCGATATGATAAGAGCAACAGTACTGTTGGCTACAAGGCTGAGCTTTTCCCGATGGCTGAATCAAATTGGCTGTTGTCAGTGCGAGCAGTGTAATGAGAAGAAATTGAAGGGTCTCAGATGACTGAGAGCGCTGTAATCACGTGTACGAAGGAGCAAAAGTGAAAGCCACTCTTTACCGGAGCAAACCGTCTCACGTCTTTCTTTTTTGCTCCAAAGCAGTATCCAGATCGAACAGGCATTAGTAAGTCTCTTGATCCTGTACACGTGACATTGCCCCCTATCTTACGCCACAACCGCAATCCAATTCACACCACACCCAGCACCACCACAACACTTCAAACTATTCGAAGTACAGGCTATCTCCAAGCGCGTCTTCACCATGCGCACTCCTCGTTATCCTTCCCATCGCAAGTCCCTGTCCAGTTTCAAGTGACGGAATTGTCGTTCCTTCGGATCGGCGTTTCATTCGAGTCAGGACCCGGCCTCAGTACCAATGACATCCGGATGGCTGTGAATCGCTACAGACGCTGAAGCTGAAGCTGAAGCAGTTGGCAATGGCTGTACGGGAGCTTAATTGAGCATTCGAGACGGGTTGCACTGATTGAGGTCATTGTTTCCTGGCCCTGGTTTTCATGCCGGAAGCTCGAGCCGCATCTCCATTTCTCTCCAACAAGGATTGCGGGATCCAGATGTCGACTTTGATGCACTCCGCATAGATGAGCCTTGCCGCGCAGTCTCTCGCACAACATCTCGTCACGTGATTCCGGGCTCGGGCGCCTGGGTACTCAATCATGGCAGGCGGTGGTCTTTTGTCGTCAGATTTGTCACTCGCATTCTCTCGCACTGTTTGTGGATGGTTGCGAGGCTGAAAAAAAGAAACGGTCACGCAGACCCAAAACAAGGTGAGACAAAATTAGCCTCCTGTGGAATCTTTTGGACTAGCCGGTCGTGAAGGCCTCGCCCGTTGCACTTATCACTGCTGCGAGTCTTTCGCTACGTCAAATTTTGACTTCCAAAAGCCGGTCTTTTGACGACCAGTTTTATCCACAACTGCCTTTTCTTGATTCAGGAACATCCGGGATTGACCGTGGACTCGGCTTTCGAGCAGTCGTGACGCGCGTTCTTATTTCGATATTCATATTTGGTTAACATGTTTATTATTCTAGTTATTACTTCTGCTGCTGATCTAGTGGACGAGGCTAGATTTTGCTCAGGCAACTTCACACGACGCTGTCAGCCAGGACCTCGTTCTCTAAGTCTGACTTACGCCCACTTCCTTCAATATGTCGTCACTCATGCAAGTTATTAAACTGCTCCCAGAAGAGGCATCCACAACGTTCGGCTCTCAGGCCCAGCTTCGTTTACAAATGCTTCATTCACCTTGGCATGACAAATCCATCTTGACCTTACAATGCCGACCATGGACGATTCTATTGTTAGATTGCAACCTACACCATGGCCTTTCTAATTCACTTCAACTCAAACTAGCTGTTAGGGTTCGCAGGATCAACTTGATTGACTGGGCATACGGTTCTGTAAGCCGTTCGCTCTTAACAGATCTGGCACAAACAAGTCCCCATAGAACTTATAAAGAATCTTCTCTACGCTCTTCAATCGCAACAAACAAGCACATCATCTCCTCTTCCATCCAACACAGAAACATTTTTACAAACAAATCACCAACCAACCTACCATACAAACAAACAAACGCTGCGAACATGCTTTTCAACGCCGCTAAACTGGCTCTTGCCGCCTTTGTCGGGCTCGCCATTGCTGCTCCATTGCCAGTCCCAGAAGAGGCCGCTGTTGCATCCGTTGCTGCTACCGATGCTGTCGCCTCCGTTGCCTCTACTGATGCTGTTGCCTCCGACGCTCCTACTGATGCTGCCCCTGTCGCAGCTCAGGTAAAAGCTGTCAATGGTGGACCATAGTGAGATTCATCCCATCTGATTTTTTCCCATCTACCTAGCTAATCCATACCCAGTGGAGGAGGCGGCTATGGAGGCTACGGAGGATATGGAGGGGGAGGTTTTGGAGGAGGCTACAACCCTGGCCCTGCTTACGGGCCACAATACGGCAATCTATCCCCGTACGGCATTGGCGTCGGCTACGGCTATGGTGGACGTGGTTACAAGAAGGAGTAGATCATTTGGCCACTTCAACTTGGGACGACACGATCTATAGGTTCAAGATTTTGGTGTGTCGATGTTTGTGATGGGGAAGGGTGAGGGAGGACTGGGAGATGAAGTTGGGATAATGTACTCTCTGTGTCTGACGCCTCTGGAAAGGGTTTGAAATCGAATCTCTCTAATCAGCTCATTACGCGACTTCAAGTGACCCTCGTTACTTGTCGACTGTACCAATGTTCCTTCCATCATGTCGTCGTCTATGCAACCTCTGATACCACCGTCTCAGATCCCGTTTTCACTTTGCAATCGCTCTTGCAATAACCCGCTCTTGCAACGCCGCGATCTCAGGAATAATCAGACTCTCAATCTCCATTGGGGGTTCCCCGACAAACTCATGCTCCTCAGCATTCCCATCGACCTCCTTCCCGCCAGCCTGCCCAACCAACCCCTCAATGCCCGAAAAACTCTTCGTCCGCCTCCCCCTCGGCACCCTGATCCACCTGGTCCCCTCGTCCGCGCTGACAAAGACAACCTCCCATTTCCTCGTGCTCAGCAGATTCCCAATGACCAGATGGTGCGAGTACTTGTTCAGCGCGTACAGCGCCTTGGTCGTTAGCATCGCCGGGTCCGTTTCCAGCTTGAAGGAGACGATGACCGCGTCCGGCGCCCACGCATCCACCAGCGCCTTCAAAAACTTGGGCACGGGTTCCAAATCGATGATCAAACTCCTCCCTTCGGTCCTTGCCGCCGGCATCTTCTCCCCACCACCACCACCACCACCACCACCCACCCCCTCCCCTCTAGCAAACTCCTCCGAGGACTGAATCTTATGCTCGACCAACCTATCCCTCGGCACGAAGAAATCACTCACAGCCGCCGCGAGATAGAAAAGCGCCCGGGAACCGAGCGGCTTCATCAACCTAGCCACCTCCCGCAACTCCCACAGATAATCCGTCACGGTCGTAAAACTCAAAATCAACAGGCGACCCTCCCCCCTCGCCTTGCTGTACTCGCGAAACACCCGCACCATCTCCCCCTGATGCTCCTGGTTCACCACGATCCGCCCGTCCGCATCTTCGCGCATGTAGTCGAGGAAACTGCGCGTGTTGTGGCTGTAGTGCCGCGAGAAGGGGAGGAGGCTGAACTGGCGGTGGAGGAAGAGGACGGCGTAGCCGGCTTGCAGAAAGTACTCGGCGGAGGTGGCGCCGCGGGTCCCGGCGGAGAAGTTGTCGACGTAGCGGACGGTTTGGTTTTCGAGGGGCACGGTGGTGCCGCCCGAGGTGACGAGGACGACGCGGCGCTCGGAGGCGGCGTGACGGGTTATGAATTCTTTTGCGAGCGCGAGATGGTTGGGAAGGGCTTTTGGGGGTGGGTTGGTGGTGAAGTAGTCGTGTTCGGCTTCGGCGAGGGGGCCGTCCTCCTTGGGGGTCGGTTGGGGCTTGGTGGACATTTTTTTGGGGGGGGGGGGGGGGGGAAGGTGTCTTTCAGGGAAAGGAAAGGGAAATGTTTTGTACTCTTTTTGGGCTAGGGGGGAAATGAACTGGTGGTTTGATTTCTTGTTATGGTTTCTACTGGGCGGGGTGCGCAAAGTTTGAACGGCGACGTCAGTCTGAGATCTTGATTCATGAGATTTGATGATGGGTTACTTCAATCTTTGTTTGCACAGGAGAATCATAAGATTTCGTGTTGTTTTGGTGTTTGGATTCGCACCCTCGGCTCACTGGAGACGGTCGATAACCGGGTCAACTCACGTGACCACGCGGGTCAACGGAAAAAACTCACGTCGTAAAATTCAGAGCAATACCAATCAGGAGATCTTTTGCAGTATGATACTGTTCCATGAGATAAATATTACTGGCAATCCGATGGCCATTCTCTTTAATCTCCCGTCATTTAACCCCCTCATCAATTCCTCAAAACAATTTTCCACAACGAAGTAACATGCCTAATCCTCTCCCCGAAGAAAAACAACGGAATCGCCAATCCAAGAATAGCGACATAAACCCCTGCCTGAGTGCCACAGGCACTGACATATCCCGCATCCTCAACCCAATGACTAACACCATGCAAAAACCCAAAAGCGACAATATTCTTCAACTCATTAATGAGCAAAAGCGCATCAGGGGCAACAGGTAGATATGCATCACTGTCATCGATCAGCCACGGTTCACCACACTTGCGCTACCTAGGGGGATTGCGAGAGGACTTACCTAACATACGTCATACCGATAATAGGAACCGCCGTCAGACCAACAGAAACCATCCCATTACCGAAGAACAGGGTGGTCCAATGCATGGTCTGCGCGACTCCGTAGCCGAACAGCAGACAGCCGGCCGGTACGATGAAAGTGGGGATCATCAAGAGCACGAGTCGAGATTCGGGTTTGAAGACGCCGTCGTTCTTCCTCGCGCGCCAGTCGGAGTATTTATCTACCAACCAGCCGCCTGTGACGGATCCGACTATATTTCCGAGAAGGGCGGGAATGTTGATCAAACCATTCTAATTGCATTTGTTAGCTTTTTGGGACAGGACAAGATATGGTGTTGTGGGACGTACAATAGCGGGAGACCAGTTGTACGGTGGCGCCTGCAGGATAAACGAGTTGAGAATGTTGATGGCGACAACCCAGGCCAGAGAGACGGCGTAAGTCAAGAAGGAAAACATGACGGCTGGGTAGACGATTAATGGGAAGGGACGGATGAACATTTCCCATAGGTTCGTGTCTTTGGGCAATTCGTTCCATAGCCTCATTTCCTGGAGCCAAGTTTTCTTTGGGATCTGAAGAGCCGGGTGGGCTTCGGTTTGGCTGGGGATTTCGGCTTCTTTTCCTTCGGGGGCTTTCTTGACGCTGACGTCTTCATCGGAAGAGGAAGCGAGAGCGGCGACGGGCTGGGGAAATGAGGTTAGTATGACAGATATAAATCGACCCAATTGACGATAGCTTCCTAGCTGACATACCTGATCAGAAGTAGTCGAATTCTGTGATCCAAGGGACTTCGAGATGTCTCGATTGTACTGCGTCTCGGGAACAAACAACAGCACAGCAACGAAGTTGATACCAGTGAAGATCACAGCCATCCATTTGTGCCATCTCCACCCAATAGACTCGACGACGAATCCACAGACCAAAGGGCCAATGGTATTGCCACCAGAAATAGAGTTCATGTAGATACCCATGTACCTATAGAAGATCAGGATTCCCAACATCAATTCAAGAGGGCATCAATATATACATACCAGCCCCTCTCGTGAAGAAAATACAAATCATTAACCATAGCAGCCCCAAGCGCCTCGGTCGAACTCCCAGCAAACGCAGCAACAATATTCGACCATAGCAAGCTCTCAAAAGACCCCGCCACCGCCCCCCATACATACGACAAACAAAGCAACAACGACGCAAACACAAAAACAGGCCTCTTGCCGAAGTAATTCGCCAAGGGAACCCAGAAGAAATTGAAGACGCCGAGGACGAGGATGGGCCAGAGGAGTAGATCCACCGTTTGAGCCGGTGTCTTGCTGAATTCCTGACTCAGGATGAAGAAGGCGGGAGCGAGACCGCCGATGGCGTAGTTTGTGAAGAAGGTGAAGGCGCAGACGGACGTGAAGGCGATGTGTTTTTTCCAGCGCGGCCAGCGGAGGGGGTCGTTTGGGTCTGTTCTGGATGGATGGGGTAGGAGAATGAGTTGCGATGATTTGCCTTCGACTGTCTTGATTGCTGTAGGTCTCCGTTAAGGAAATACGTCGTTGTATCTGAGTCCCTAGACTTACTTCTGAGCCGCACGGTTCCCTCTGTATTGTCAAGCTCTTTGAGAGCTATGAGATGCATAATTGGGTATCTCTCGCGATGGAATCAGTGGCTAAGTGGTGGAATTCACGACCCAAGTCCAGAACCAATCCTGTTGGCTTCCCTTCGTCTCCGGAGGGTTCATTGGATCCCAGCTTTGTTGGACGCGTCGCAAGATCTCTATCAGAACGTTCTTCGCTGGTTGGGCGAGATTGCGAATTGGTGAGCCTGCGAACCTGCGAGCCTGTAAATCTGTTGCCGATGAACCAGCAGGAATACAATGAAGCACATGTACCCTCCCGTCACCCTAAACCAGTGCGACCGGCAACCAAACCATCTACAGTTATGCCAACACCCGCCTCCCCATTAGCCCGACCCCTTCCGATTCATAGGTCTCGTTACCGGAGGCTACATTACCGCACCGGCGGAGAAAAGATCTTGAACGACAAGTGGGGATCCGATCCGGAAACCGCAACGGTTTCTCAACAGTTAACAAGTTATGCCCGTGTCCGGGACGTTGGTGTAGTTAATTGGTGAATTCGGAAAAATGGTTCTGCTATGAAGCCACAGGGAGAGATCAGAGAGAGTGATTAGTAAGCAATCTCGCAGATACGCCCGGGCGTATGCCATGATACCTCTGGGTTACCCAGCTCGGACAATCAAAAGGTCTTGACGACTTCAACGTATATTGATTCGTTTGCGCAGAGACGTCTCACGTACAATTTCCCTCTCTGTTCAACGCTCTTGATAACGCGAGTACATATAATAAACAGGCATCTGGGATATCAAGACCATAACCCGACATTCCGAACTCCCAACCCAGATCCTGACCCAAGAACATGAAGACGCCAGCCTCCCGATAACGATTTTATATCCACCACAAATGTCTTCTCAGAATTAATTGCCATAATATTACGCCCGACTTCATCAAATTGCCGATACTTACTTCTACTGGGAAAGCGATGGAGCGAAGCAATCCTCGCAATACCGAAGACCTGTATCGATGCCTGCGCCGCAGACACTGCAATTGCTCGAATTATTGGCAATCCAGCTGTACTGGAAACTGTCGGCCCTCTGCTTGATCGAAAGGTTAGGATCTTGTGGCAAACCCATCGTCGAATAATGAGGAATGTCATGAGGTACTTCGAACCGTTGTTCCTGAGATTCCGTAGTGCTTTCCGAGGTCAGGGATGGACAGTGATAGGCCTGGACCGCCATTGGCAGGGAAGATACTGCTAGATCAGCTTCGGCAGCTCGTACAGGTAACGGCTTCAGCACAGGTGTTGTTGTCAACCGGATAGGCGAGACAGATTGGATTTCCACATCGTAGGACTCCAGGTCCAAGCTCTCAGGGTGCCAGATGGATGTTGAGATGGCATCTTCAGCCTCTGAGGTGGAAAAAACCGAACTCGTAACTGCTGATATGATAGTCTCGTGCGATATGACCGGATGTGATGTGGCGACGTGAGGTTGGAGATGCGAAAAGTCTTGTGGGCGGTACTGCTGAGTTTGAGAGCTACTGTAAGCTATATGGCTGGTCTGAAAGGAGTTCGCGCCTGCCGGTGCCATTTGCTGTCGATCTTGCTGATCAGCAGTGGAGTTCGGAGGCGCACTATCGTTTCCCAAAGAGGCAGATGAGATTGAGGAACGGAGTCGCTCGTTAAATGATGCCACTTGTCCAGGCTGCGGCGGTTGGATGCGCAGTCTTTCCATTCGCTCCAAATTATTTCGATCGATGGACTGGGGTACAGGATCGTCTTCTTCGAAAACTGGGTTGTGGCGGACACCATCGGAGCATATTGTCTCGTACATTATTTGCCATACATCCTCTTGCGTGGAGGACTCGACTGAAACACAGGATTGAGAATGAGCTGCTAGAACGTTCTTATCAGGAAATGAGAGATAGCATTCGGCGCAGTGCACAAAAGTATTCTTGTGCTGGGTGAGGAATTCTAGCGACGTGAATGCTAGGAAACAATCGCCACAGACAAAGATGTCATGGTTTCTTTTGAGGTGTTCCAATAGACGGATTGTGAACTCGTGAGGCGTAGTGTGACAGACACGATATCCAAGCGGAGTAGTGAACATTTCTGGCCTACATTTCCGAAATGGGCAGCCTAGTCGATGCGCCCATTTTTCTTTAGGCTGCCTTCTGGCTTTCATTACATAGGCAGGTCTTTCCGAGGAATCCACTTCGTCTATGGATCGTTTCCCGTTGCTCGGTGTAGGCTCGCGTGCTTGGACAGCCAAAATATCGTGACGTGAATCTCCAACGGACGGAGGCCTAGATCCAGTGTCAGAAGGCCGTCTGAGCTCCGTGTCTTGTTTTTGTTCTGCGGCAGGTGTTGCAGTCGGCTGAGATGCGCTGTCTCCAGCCATTGGGGCATTCGGGTCTGCGGCATGATCGTGGCGTACGTGACGATTGAGATTATCTTTCCTCGTGTATGTCTTGTCACAATCTGGAAAAGGACATTGGAACGATCTTTGTCCTGTATGGCGTGGCATATGTCGAGCGAGATCTTTATAATGTATGAATCCTTGCCCACATTCTTCACACTTGTATGGTCGATCGAAGTTCCGCGTGTGGTAGCGCTTGTGGTGCCTGCAAGATGTTACTGTTAGAACGCGATTACGACGCATGTAGGTAGCAAAACCCACACTAGATCGCTCTTCCGATTGAACACTTTCCCGCACTCTGAGCAGCCATAGTCTTCCGTGGTCTGTGGCGCAAATTGTAAGGGCCGAGGAGCTATCTGCGGCTGTGGTTGAGAAGCAAGCACATTCCGTGGCGGCTGTACGGCTACTGGGGGTTCCTCGCGCATTCGCGGTGGATGTTGGCGCTGGACGGGATTCGCAGGCAGTAAGGGTCTGTCATGGCTAGGTCTCTTTGCTTGTGCCTGTGCGGGTCTGGGTGCCTCGTTCACTGATCCTTCGGACAACGATTGCGGCGCCAGAGATGAACCGACAGTCCTTCTTTGCACAGGCAGGTCGTCCAGCGAAGGGGTAACAGGATTCTCTGTTTTCGTGCATCGCGGCTGCCATGATGTGTAGACTGGTCCTTGCGGCGTGGAGCAAAAGCTGGGTGAGGTCGCGTCGCGAGCAGGACCAACAGGACCAGTAGATGTGGAGTCTTCCAGAGACGCTCTCGTAGTTTGCTGAGTGATATCGTCGACCTCATCTGCTAGTCTGGCCGAGGCAGCCAGGGAGCCATAGTCGTAGTCGTTCACGACAGTGGCAGCAGGATATCTGTCAGCGCCATTCTCGTTTCCGTGGTCGTGGAAACGAGAGCCAACGTTGTTGAGGTCAACGTCTAGCCGCAATGATTCAGTGAAATGGATGCTGAGCTCTACAAGTGAGCTACCTTTGTTGTTGGCGATGCTCGCAGGCCCGGACGAGGACATGACGAGCTCCGATGGATGCGGCCTCACGGAGATTGATTCGCGTCAATCACATGGAGCAGTCGGTGGAGGAAGAAGTGTATGGGAGATTGGCTCTTTGACAGCGACAAAAAGCGTCTCATGGACGGGCGTGTGGGATGTTTGGTGGAGTCGTCTGGTGTGCTGGGATTTGCTGGTGAGCAGGTGAACAAATGTGCAGGAGGCCTCGAATGGCGCTCTGAGGAATGGCAAGCTGACAAAGACAGGAGTTTGCAGGTGGGCCATTCCGCTATCACGCCAAACCAAATGACAGCGCATCCCACCACGCCGTACATAGTACATTGATTGGGAGACCACGACAGAGTGCAGCCATCCAGCTTCACCCTCCTGTCCCTCTTGCAGCGCATGATGAGATGTCAAGCAAGCTCGTCTTGTTGGATGTATCTCGCCTCTCTCGTTCCGACCTCTCCATCACCCCCTGAGCTATCACGATTCACCACTTCACCACTTGCATAGTCTGTCTGAGACTCAATGCCCTTGAAAATGTCATCAGCTTCTGGTTCGTCCATCCCCTTTACCATACTCGAAAGATCGCGTCGGCTCGGGGTACAACGGCCGTACTCACCAGCCATAATCGGCCCATCTCGGCACCAATTTGTCGAATCTGACAAGAACGTGGTTACTTAAAAATACGCCGAGAGCATCCCTATCATCTTCTCGAGAATCCTTGAACAACCTGGAGTTTCACAATTCCCATCTCGCCAGTCCGATCTGCGCTGGCTTGGATCTGGTTCCCCTTGATAGCCTTCGCAAAATTCGAAGACGAATCCTTGTGCACCTGGTTGTGGTACCCTTCACTCTCGTACGTCTCGACGGTCCGAACGTTACTGTTCTCCTCGTCCAAGAGAGCCGCATTAGCTAGAACAAACCTTTCCGTCTTCTCAAGAGATGCAACCAGAACCTTGAAAACGTCAACGGCAGCTACAGACCTCCCAGGCTTATAGACGATATAAGCTAGACTGGTATAGCTGTTATGTATTTGAGAATGCCTTCCTTTTTGTTGGCTAAGGAGTATTCGGTGATGTCCTAGAAGGTGGAAATGAGTTTCTTATGTTGGTAGCTTTCGCTCACAGATGGAAATGCATCAACCTTGCCGCGAGCAGCTTCGCTCTTGGCCTGTAGGTGACCGGTCGTCACGAGTCTAGGCATATCGAATAGAGAGAATAGGACAAAGAAGGGCAAAATTTCATACTCAGATAACTGTTGCTGATTCGCTTTCTTTCTGCTGGTAATGCTTCATGGCCGCACGGAAGAGCTTCGCCGAAGCGCGCAACAGAACCCGACATCAGTGCCTCCCTTCCTCGGAGCTTCCATGCCATGCTCGTGTGCAAGCAAGATCTGATCGATCGAGTGTTGTCGTAGTACAGCTTCCCGACACGATTTCAAATGGAAAAGTGAATATATGTGGCAGAATACAGAATATGTTATCGACACCCAAGGCTGAAGCGCGGGCCATGACTCGCGTGCATGCAATTCGCTTTCCAAAGTTTTCGCGACTCTAAACGAAATCAATCCCACCACAGAATTGCCTACACTCCCTCAGACCAACGCCATATTCCACAATGGCCACTGAAGTAACGCCCCTTGCGCCTATACGACTCCCAGCTTCGGAAGCTGCCCTCACACCCGACCAAAAATACTGGGCGACCTTCTCCTCGCAGATCCTTCTCCCCTCTCCAAACTCGTCGCCAATCACGAATATATCCTCAAACTCCGCCGCCTCCTACATATCCGCCTCAGCAGCACCCACCTCAAGCTACATAGCTATAACGACAGGTCCAAGGTTACAATTGCTCTCGCCGCAGACGCTGAAACCTCTCAAATCGATCACGCGATCAAACACGGCTTTTCACTCGGCGCATGTGCGGAGAGATGGGAGGATATGTCTTTCAGGAAGCGAATCTGGTATCATACAGGCATACGATACCTCTTCAAGAGCTATCTTGAAAACGTGGACGGAGCATAAGCAACCAGTATGGGTGACGAAATGGCATCCGCGCGGACTCACGACGTCGATGAGCTGTAGTGACGATGGCACTGTCAGGCTATGGGATCTACCAGCAGAATCGAGTACATGGAAGGGATTCGGGCACTCAGATTACGTTCGCTGCGGAACTTTTGTAGGAGATGGAAATTTGATTGCGACGGGAGGTTACGATCAATCGATACGACTTTGGGACCCGAGGATAGGTGGGAGCAGTAGTGGTTCAGAAAGCAAGAGCAGAGCAACAGTAATGCATTTCAAAATGCCCGCGCCGGTGGAGTCGGTCCTCGCCCTGCCAGGAGGCACAACACTGGTTGGTTCAGCAGGAGAGAAGATCGCCGTTCTCGATCTAGTTGCAGGTCGTCCTCTACATTTACTGCAGAACCACCAAAAGACAGTCACAAGTTTGGCCGTCGCCAGCAAGGGCGCTCGAGTTCTCACAGGCGCATTAGACGGCCACGTCAAAGTCTTCGAAACAGCATCATGGAACGTCGTCGCCGGCTTCAAATACCCCTCTCCCATTCTCTCTCTCGATGTCGTCCAGGCCGGTCCCCAGAGGGAAGACCGTCACCTCTGTGTCGGCATGCAATCCGGTCTCCTCAGCATCCGCACCCGCCACTCGGGCGCCCAGAAAGCCGCCAAAAGAGAGAAAGAGAAAGAAATGGCTGCTCTCCTGGCGGGTAAAATCGAGGAGTACGACAAGAAAAATGAGAAGAAGAAGAAGAAGCGAGGACGCGGGTGGGAGAAGAGTCTAAGAGGCAAAGATCATTCAGGCGAAGGCGCCGACATCATCATCGAAGGCAACGATCGCTCCAAACCAAAGTACCCCACCAAATGGGAAAGTCTGCTGAGAAAAGGCCACTACGACCTCGCTCTCGACCTCGTGCTCGAAGACACAAGAAACCCAATCGCGGTCCTGACACTCTTACAAGCCTTGATCCACCGCTCCGCGCTGAGAACGGCACTGAGCAGCCGGAACGCGCAGACGATCCTCCCGTTGATCAAATGGTTGACGAAACGCGTCGGCGATCCGAGATACGTGAGGATAACGACCGATGTGGCCATGATGGTGCTGGAGCTGTACGGCGAACACCTCGGCCAGAGCGCCGAGGTCGATCGCGAGTTTTACAAGTTGCACGGTCAAGTCCGGTCGGGATGTGAGGTTGCGCAGATGTGCTGGGGCACGTTGGGGATGGTGGGTTTGTTGGAGGCGGACTCTGCAAAGGCCGTCCCTTCATAGAAGGGAGAGGTCTTTGTGTGGTGGGCGTGGTGGGAGGACGCTTCTTCTACTTCTTTTGTGTAGCTGGGGTTATTCTGGATCCATCGCGTGGGCATTGCATGGCATTGCATTGCAAGGCGTCAGGATTCGTGTACCCCAAAAAGGGAACGGTGTATCCTCTCCGCGAAGCACTTGTGAAATCCACTCTTCACATTTGAGTATTCTCCATGCTTTCATCTCGCGTTTTTGTTGGACCTGTGAAACTCAAGTGCCAACTAGCAACATAACACAACACAACACAAACCTACCTAGGTACGATGGTTACAGCAAGAAGGTGATATAGGTCAAGCCATCTTCAAACGACAAAACGGATACCCACACGACAGTGACAATGATAAAAGACCCCAGTAAGCTCTTCTCATTGAATGGACGTGATCTAGCGTCCGACTGCAGGTGATGGAAGATCCGATGGATATCTGACACCGAAAATGCTCCACATCCACTGTCCGACCATGGGTCTGCCCACGCCTCCCAAATACGTCTCGGCCATCAACCTAGGCAGACGAGAACGATTAGGTCATAAGTCGACGACAATCCGAAGAAGCTCTGCTCCAGCACCACTGAGAACTCTTATCCATGCGATATCAACTCAGCTACAACGTCCGTGCTGGGCAGATCAAGTCCCACGCCATTACTCCTCAGTCTTTGAATCCTGCGTTTTCTGATCGCCTTCCTCTCTTTTGCCACCGGCCATTAGGGTTTTGAAGTAATCATTGCCTTTTCCGCCAGCAGGCTTTTCACCTTTACCTTCACCTTTTGTACTCGCAGGAGCTGCTCCGAAACCAAGGCCCCTCCTTACGCTCAGTCCTCCGCGACGTCCACCACCACGAGTTGCACCCTGTGTCTGCCTGGGTGCAAGACCACCAAATCCACCTGGTGTTCCCTGGCTTTTCTGCTTTTCTCCTTTCTTCCTCTCTGCAAGCTGATCTGCCAATTTGAGCTTTCGCATGAATGGCTTTTGCTGGAGCAGCTCCGGTACGGTACCCAAGGTGATCTTTTGTCCATCAAGTTCTTTTTCTGCTAATCCGAACTCGGCCTTTCCAACACTGCTCTCCTCTGCGTACTCAATGATGGCTCCCGCGTGGTCGGTTCGTAGTGTACATTTCTTCAAGGTGCCAAACTGCTCGGCCAGTTTCTGCACACGTATAGCTGTCACTGTGTCTGGGATGTTCATGATGGCAATTGTTCGGGTCATTCTATTCCTACCTTCTGCGCTGTCGCCATGTCCATTCATTTCAGCTGATGCTGCTGACGGAGAGGCCCCGTCTGGAGTGGACGACATGGTTTCATCGCGATGAATGGTGTTTGTAATTCTGGTAAAGCTTGGCTTGGAGATCTCGACTTCAATGTTACGACCACGGAATTCGGTATTGTGAAGCTTGGAGATTGCTCTTCGGGCTGATGCCTATGTATGGTATTAGCAGGGGTCCAAATTGGGTGAGGAAAGGAGGAAGGAAATACCTCATCGGAGAAAACCACGAAAGCCACGCCTTTACTCTTGCCAGCCTGATTTTTTGGCAGCCTTACTGATTCGACTTTTCCATAGGACAAGAACAGGTTTTTGATGTCCTCCTCGGTCGCATGCCAGAACACGTTCCTGACGTAACATTCTCGTCCTTCCTCCGTGGCCCCTCCTCGTGCAGCTTTAGCTGTTGGGGCAGATATTTTGGCTATGAGTTTGTGAGGACCGCCTAAATCCATGCCGGTGAGCGAAATAGCCTTTTCAGCCATGGCGGGCGTCAGGAATTGGACGTAGCAAAATCGTCGCCGCGCGTTTCCTGCCAGAGATGGGAAGCGAATGTCTACAATCTGACCAGCATCCTTGAAAAGATTTTCAATGTATGCTTGATCTGCTTCGGGTGGATAGTTTGTTACCCACAAAGTCGTGTTGGCACCAAACTTGATCTTGATCTCACGATCCTCGAAAGGTTTGATTGCCTTGGTTTGTGCAAACAAGGCCTCTTCTTGGTTCTCGAACTCGATGGTGGCGACCTGTGAGTCTGGCTCTGGAACCAGCTTGATACTGTTGATGGTCCCGCAATCCCGAAAGAACTTTCGGACACTCAATTCGTCAGCATTGGGAGGGAGATTCTCGACAATGATGACAGCGTGCTCACGATCCCGCTTAGGCTGTGGTGCTGCAGATGTAGACGCTGTTTCCGATGATGGCACAGGTTTGTTCTTCTTCGGTGCACTCTCATCCTCAGCGCCCTTGTCTTCGCGTTTGCGTTTACCATTGGTCTTTACGTCGAGCTGAACCGGCCGCGTTTGTTCTTGATTCTGGTAGGTCGCAGCCACATCGGCAGCCTCCTTCGCGCGCCTTCTTTCGATACTCGTGGTGTACTTGCGAGCTTCTATGAGCGCAATCCTCATTTTCTGGACGCTCTCGTGCTGTTCACAGTGATTGATGTACATTTGTATCAGCTGTTCTGGCCAATCCATGGTGGGAATGTGTTGCAGGCCTTGCTCGAGCACATCGGTCGCCATTTCTGGGACTGTAAGCTGGGTGTCGGGTTCGCTCGTTCCCCTCATGGCAAATTTTGCCCATATCACCATCTCCCAGATGTAGTATCGATACCAAAAATCGTAGCTGTTGCCCTGGACAGACTTCAGCGACTTCCAGTTTGCGCGTGCGGCTTTCACGTCTCCACGCTGGGTGAGAAACTTGATGTGGATGCGCTCGAGTCGATAATGTGGATCCCCAGCAAATTCCTGGCCATACTTTTTCTCTCCGATTTGCTTGACGTGCTCGAGAGCTGAGCGAATAGCAACTTCGGCGATGTCAAGATCGTCCTCGGTTGCAGCCACCGCAAAAGCTCTTCGTCTCAAACACCCGCACCAAGCAATGTAGACCTTCATCAACTCTTCCATCCCACCAACATCCAAGAGTCCAGTAGAAGTCGCATGATGTTTAGTGTGCTCGATCGTCTCGAAGTCGCTATTTTCAAGCTCCATGGTCAACAGTCGATGTGACCACAGATCACCGGACCACGGGCAATGTCGAGTTCCTCTCTCCATGACAGGTAGAATCTCGAAGTCTCTCGGCGCGTTCATGATCAAGAACTCAATATAGTCGTTCCAGAGGGTCGGCATCGATGGAAACCGTATTGTCGCCCGCTCATAAAGACCGTTGATCAAGTTAAAACTGAATACACCTTTCTTTTCCACCTCCCAGGCCAAGTATTCGCTATAAGCAGTCCATTCCGCCCCGTCATCACCGTTGCGCGACGCTCTCTTGATGGCAAGTTCGAACGGCTCACGAATAGAATATGCGATCTTGACGCCTGTACTGCGCTTGGAGATATCCTCCATGGTCGATTCCCATGAAGCCTCATCGTATTGGGATAGGAAACTAGAAAACATCTGACGTGTTTCCTCCCAAGTTGCGTGACAAATGGATAGCCGCTCGTGGAATATCGTTTTGATGTTTTCGACTTTATCTGATGACGGCCATTTTTGGTGGTCGAGCATAAGCATCTCCATGTAGCGATCCCAGACTATGTTGCTGTCGTTCAAACGTCGCTGGGTGTTGATGACTCCGCGTTTCCAAGTGTCCATCATTGGATCCCACTTGAAAACCTCCTTCGCGACCTCCTTGTCTTCTGCCGACCAGCCAGCAGGCTCCGCACCGTCAATCTCGTAAGCCGTAGACCACAGGTAGTACATGAAGTCGCCGTACATGCGCCACAAAGACGCACTGCTGGGCTCATCTTTCACAGCAAGCGCAAAATATTCCATGACCATGACTCTATCGTCTATGGATTGAGCAAGTTGCATCTCATCTTGCAACCAGTCTGCCCAAAGCTTCTCACCAATAGGGAAGATTCGATCCATCGCCTGTCGTGCTTTTCGTAGATGGGCGAGAAGTTCGTACTCGTGTGGGTCCAGTCCTGACGAAACATGACTGCGAAAGCCGTTCTGGAGGAGGGTGACGAATTGAGCGTGCGATGGGAAATCGAATGGGTCTTCGTGCAAACGTTGATTAAGCTCTTTGAGCGTGGTTTCATCTTCCTCGGACAGAGCACGCGCCTTGAACACAAGAGGTTCCTGCAGAGGAGCGTCGGCCATGAGTAGTTCGTTGGAGTTGTGTGCGGATAATGGAGGACGTGAGATGTTTGGGATGTTGTAGCTGTCCAGTAGTTAGTCACGGCGGGATGCTGCCTAGAGCTTGACCAGTTGTGGAAAACGCACCTCGTGGTCTGATGATCACGCATGCCACTTGATGTTTGACGAGGAGAGAGATTTTGGTGTTGGCGCATTGAGGCGAGATCTATTGACAACACTGCGTCAGCTTTGTTTGTTCTCCTACAACTTTGAGCATCTCCTATTTCTGCTCTTGATGCCAAAGTTTCTGGCCAGACTTGCGCAAGTCACCAATACAAAGACCACGTACCGGCTAGTGTATCCATCTGTGAAATCGATTCCGTCCTATGCATAGCCGGCTGCGAAGACGCCGCTCTCGTCTCGATTGAATGCGCGGCACTCACGGGAGGGCTGGTGGTCGCAGCATAGCCAACGTTCTGCAACGGCGGGTTTGTAGCTGACTGGCCATAGACCCCTTGTTGATTCTGGTATGCGATGGCAGCATTGTGGACGGCGAGAGAGGGCAAAGATTGCTCTATTGGCGAGAGGGTGGAGACCTGGCTGAGACCTGACGATTTTCTTTGCTGGACAGAGGGTCTTCCTGGTCTTTTTGCTGGAGAAGCGCGTGGAGGAGGGGACGGAAACGGCGGCGGTATCTCTGTCACGGGAGACTCAGAGGGCGAAAGGAGAGAGTTGATGTCCATGTCGGCGTAGACTACTGGTCGACTGGAGGTTTATGCCAGCAGGACGACGGCGGAACCGAACCTCCCTCAAAATGGCGATGGTGAAGATTGCCGACGCATTCGAATTGCTCGAGTTTGTCAAATACAGCAGCAAGGTGATGGAGCGTTCAGGATTTGGTGGTTGGGCCCGTCGCAAACTTCTTCTGGGGCCGTATGTGTGTTTTGCTCCAGCAGCCAGCAACACGGTGACGAACTAGGCTTTGCTGCGGCGTGTATAGCTTCCAAGGTGGCTGAAGCGCGCAGGGGAAGCATGAGATTGCCGAAGCACGATCGTCTCGTTCATGAGGTGAGAGATGAAGCCTCGACCGCGCATGTACAATTGATTCACTTGACACTGACTGCCTTGGACACGAAGCTCGAAGAGAGCGGGTGCCAGGGCGTGCGCAGCTTGTTTGTGCCTCAGCTGCAGTTCATCGTCCGCTTACAAAGGTAGACCTGTTCACAGTGTAGGTACAACTGCACAAAGTAGAACGGAGCTGCCTCCACCTAATCAATAGTGACCCAAGAAATCATGCCATGCATGGAACAGGACGGGGAGAAGGGCCCGTCGCCTACAGCAACGTCCACCCGTTGATCTTCACCACCGGTCCTGCTCGGTTCGGTCGGGGAGGGTCTGGCTTTGAGACTGCTGCCCGATCGACGGCCGATCTACTACTCATATTGATATACAAGAAACCTGGGTTTTGAAGCTGAGAAGACGCCGCAGTCGGAATCCGAGTGCATACTTTAAGTTGTAGCTGATTTCTTTCCTTGAACAACGACATCAGTGGATACGCCGTTGTTCTGGCTTCTCTTGACACCAGATTTGAATCTGTAAATTCTCAGCGCTTTTGCATTTCAAGTTCAAGGTCCGAGTCGTAGAAAAAGACACTGTCAGTGAAAGTCACGGGATCATCACCAGCCTCACTGTGGCGCTCGTGCACTTCTGGCATTTCTCAAGACAGTAGCACACTAATCATCGGGGGGTCGAGGTCTGCAGTCATAGCCATGCCATTGCGAATACCGCAGAGGCGGCTCTTAGAGCCTGGTGAGTCCAATCGAATGATGAGGAGCGTGGTCTAATTCAGTGCGTGTAGCCCTCAATGCCTTTCGCACCTACCCAACTTGTCGTCCAACCCGCTCATCTCCATCTCCTCTCCGATTATTCTCCCGATCCGTCTCCAGCAACAGGAATACTGCTAGCACTGGCAACCCAAGCGTTGACGATTTTCTCAAAAGAAAACCGAAGAAGGATGCAGAAGTTCTGCCTCAGCGTGGCAATCTCTCAGAGGGTTCCATTTTCGAAGAGGCCGAACAAGAGGATGCCGAATTCGAGGAAGACGAGCAGACACCACGGCGAGCTCAGAAGACCGATACATCTCCATTACAGGGAAGAAACAGCGGCTATATGCGAACCATACTGGATCCGGATCCGAAGTCGCGCATCAAATTTGAACGGAGAGTAGTTGTGAGGCAGGTCAAGAGGCGAGGACGCTTGACCAAGAAGGAATTGTTGAAGCGCACCGAGCGTGAGAGTTTGACGAAGAGTCAATGGTTCAAGACGTCCACAAAGAAGCTAGGCATGCTTGCTCGACAAATTGCTGGAAAGCCCATCGAGGAGGCGATTGTGCAGATGCGGTTCAGTAAGAAGAGAGTGGCTCAGGACCTCAAGAAACATCTCGAGTATTCAAGAGACATGGCTATCGTAAACCGAGGGATGGGACTCGGCAAGGTCGAGGGCACACAAGGCGAGCCAGTTGAAATCCAGCTGAAGGATGGGAAAAGGAGGAAGATCACTGATCGTACGGGCATCTACGTCGACCAGGCGTGGGTCGGCAGAGGTCCTCATGGAATTGAGTATGACTATCGGGCAAGAGGACAAGCCAACATAATGAAGAATCCATTTACCAGTAAGTCTTCATAAAATTCTGTGCGTCCTGTCCTACATCAAGCTAATTGTGTTCACTAGGTGTGACTGTGCTACTGAAAGAAGAGGCTACCCGAGTGCGCTTGTCGGAAGAGAGGAGAAAGAAATTCGAGAATCGCAAGCTATGGCTTCATCTACCAGACCGACCGGTCACTGCACAGCGACAGTATCCCATGTGGTGATGAGAGGTCATGTATGATTAGTTATGTTACTTGAATCAGGTTACGATAGCGCACCAGTCTTGCCATCTCTCCACCAGGGGCTTGTGGCCTTGAAGACTGTGCAAATATACTTGGCAAAGATCATGATGTACACTATTTCGTTCCCCAATGACGCTGTTCATTTATTTTGGGATCGCGGCTCGCCCTGCCAAGCTGGGCTTTTTTGCTGTCGTAAACTTCTTGATCAGATACGAGGGCTTCTACTAAATTGGACTCGGACTGGCTTTTTTTTGCAGTCGTAAACTTCTTGACCGGATACGAGGGCTTCTAATAAATTGAACTCGGACTTGTAGTTGGTGGCATGACCAGTTGCTTTCATTCAGACTACGGTTACGAACAGTAAAGTGTTTCCATCTAAAATGATCTCCTAGGATAGCTCAGCTGACGGGATCGTCCTGTTGGGTAGATTAGCCGTCCCATTCGACATCGTCGTAAAATCAGAATTCCAGGCGAGCTTTGAAAACCTCATATGTCGTCGAACCCTCACCGGGGACAGGACGTCCACATCGAGGCACAAACGACAGTAAACCGGATTCCTCCTCGCTGGTGCAGACAGCATCGAATCGGGCCATCCAATCGGATTTCACTCTTCCGGCTCAGCCTCCCCCACCCTCCTTGGTACCGGTATGCCTGTCCGACCCTTGGTACACACCCAAAGTACACCTGAATTCAATCTAAGGCAGATGAGGGGATGCCGCTCCTCGTTTCCTTTGGCTTCTACTAGCCTTGCCTTCTCAGCCACTCGCGCCGAAGCTCGAGTCGGCGTCCTTCAATTACAAGACCATGTCTCTTCAATCATTTGGTGTCGTTGCCATTGCGTCACGTAGCGCCTGTTTGCCGTTGTGTTCAGGCTTGCTAAGACTTCTGAAGATGCGCTGTTGTTCACCTTCAACATCTCCTGTGGTACGGCCCGCGGAAGCACCCCGATTATCGATCAACATGCCCGGAGAGCGATCCTACACAACATTACTGGGATCCGTCTTTTGATCATTCGGCAAGCCTTGCCCCCCGATTAGCTAGTCGTCCACCTCCTTGTAATCGACCGCGCTACGTGACCTTACATAGCCATCGTCATTCCCCCTCGACCACCCTATCTCACCCCTCTGCTTCCTCTTCGCCAAGAAAGATTGGAAAACCTTTCATTGTTCAACATGGGTTCATACACTATCATGGAATATCTTCCGAGTCCTTTTGTCTGGGCGCCAATCATATTCGTTATTGTTATGATTGTACATTCCAGATTTACTGCGAAACTTCCCCCGCCCTCAGATCTCCCATGGATAGGCAAAGATTCGAGCAAGTGGTTTGCTGAAACTAGAGCACATTTGACGAGCTTCAATAACGTCCGGCAATTGCTGCATGATGGATACCATAAGGCATGTTTTGTGATCGCTAATAACTTTGCATCGTTGACATGAGAACCCCAGTTTTCGCGGAATGGCAAAACTTACGTGTTTCCGGACTTTTCCGGAGACCCTGAGGTTCTCGTTCCAGACACAGAGATTCCGTGGCTATTGGATCTGGTATGTTCACATCTCAGGTGGGAAGGTTGCCCTCGGACTGATCATACATAGCCCGACAGTGTTGTCTCAGTACATGAGCACCGTCGTGACATCTTAGAAGGAGACTATTCCTTCACTCACCCTCACATCCTCAAAGATCCTTTCCATCAACTCGTTATTCACCGAAACCTTGCCAGACGGGTGGGAACCTTGATACCGGACGTCTACGATGAAATAAGTTGCGCTCTCGACGAGTCCTGGGGCAGGGATACGGATAGCTGGAAAGAGATATGTATTTTTGAGAACATGATGACCGTCATCGCCAGGATATCAAATCGCGTATTCGTTGGATTGCCACTTTGTCGAAATGAACAGTATCTCAAATCAATGGGTGCATTTGCGCAAGATGTCACTACATCGTTGCTTCTTATTCGATTCGTTCCCAAAATCCTTAAGCCCCTGCTAGGTCGGTAAGTGTTCCGGTCTTGAGAAACTGCGCTGTGAGAGGAGACGTCTGATGATGAGGTTTCAGGTTAATAACTATACCAAACAACCATCATTTTAGACAGTCTTCAGCCTTATCCGGTCCTTTAGTACACGAACGCCTTGCCAATATTGCGAAGAAGGACGCCGACCCGAACTTCGACTGGGAAGAGCCAAACGATTACTTGACTTGGCACATTCGAGCGGCACAAAAGGAGAACAAACCAGCAGAGCTTCAACCAGAGATGATTAGCAGGAGGCTGATGCCCATCAATTTTGCGGCCATCCACACCACGGTTTTCACGATCACCAACACTCTGTGTGATCTGCTTTCCACGAAAACAGTAGGGGTGCATGGATCTCTCCTCTCACCTGTTGAAATCATTCGCCAGGAAGCACGCGCCGAGTTTCTCGCTTCTGGGAGGGCTTGGTCCAAACTGTCACTCGCGCGACTTGTTCATGCCGACTCTGCGATTCGAGAGAGCATGCGCGTGTCAAATTTCCTCACCAGGGGTCTGCAACGGAAAGTCATTGCAAAGGAGGGCATTGAAAACAAGCGAGCTGGATGGAGACTGCCATACGGAACGACAGTCGGTTTCGATGTGCACAGCGTCATGCACGACCCACAAATATACCCCAATCCAGACTCTTACGAGCCTTTCCGATTCGCCCGCGCACAAGAGCAGGAAGAAGAAGCTGTTCCGGGTTCGCAAGGCGAGCAAAATAGGATTGCAGGGTTGCTAGAGAAGAAGCAATTGAGCCTGAGCACCACTTCAGGGATTTTCTTACCCTTTGGTCACGGAAGAAATGCCTGTCCGGGTCGATTCTTGGTTTCCCATGAGTTGAAGATGTTGCTTGCGTACGCCACCATGTACTATGAGATTGAGCCGCTCGAAGCCAGACCGGCCAATGTATGGATCGGACAACATGTCCTTCCGCCGATGAAGCAGAAGATACGGGTGCGAAGACGGAGAGCGGATGAGTTGGGGTTCTGAGATTCTGGAGCCTGTGTTAAACCAAGTCTACGCTATTTGGGAGCGCTCGAATACGAGCCTACGAGGCATGCAATATATGTACTATCATTGGTCGAAATGCGTGACGAAGTGGCCCTCAAGCCTCACGAAAATGCATGGATGGCGCTCCTGAGAACTACTTTCCAAGTACTTGTAAAAGAGACGAGCAATCTCTTGTGTTTCCTATGTTTCGAAAACCAAACTTGCGTCTTCAGTAGCTCGAGGGCTACCTAGAATCCTTACCACCTTAGGGTTGCGAGGCTAGCACGTGATCCCGCTGTAAAAGTCCTAGCGTAAATTCAATCTCCAGATCTCTGGCACCAACTCCTTCGCTCCAAACTAGCTTAATGTGCAACAACAGCGAGCTGCCCTGGTCGAAGACTTACGACTGGTCTTCGAACAGATGTCATTTGGATCTTGGCCCCTCCTGGCTCTTTTCCGCCTCGTTTCCGAGCGCTTTGCAGTCCGTCGCCTCATGTTCTAATGCTATCAATCGCTGTCGACCTTGCTCAAGAAGCTGCCTTATTCTTCTCTTTACGCCTTGAAACCCTTCGATCTAGTGCAATCTGCCCGCGAGGCGTTCATATAACATAGATATTTACATACCGCTCAACAGGCTTCAAATAGTGAGGCGGCAGATTTACTTGGTCAATCAGCTTATCACGTCTATACTCTTGAGATCGAATCGCTTTCTCTACTTGCTTACTCTATAGGACTCAAATCCTGTTCCAAGGCCGCTCGTTACCTCACCAATGCGAATCCCTCCTTCAACTCAGCGTACTGCTCGATTCCAGGTTTGGAGTTCAGGTCAACACTGACTCTGCAGCATCTACATACCTTCACCGTGAAGAGCATAAAACTGTATGATTCTCTTTGGGACAATCACATTTGCGCACATATAGCACTATCCTCGATATCCGCCTTTAGTGGCTTAAGAGCAGCATTGTGGCATCGAAACTCAGTATGGCCGCGAGCTTGATACACATATCGCTTGCTCGCTTATGGCAGCTCCTTGTTACCATGTCTTCCCCCCACGTCATGAACTTGGTAAATTTTTCGCCGTCGGAACAGCTTCAGAAATGTGGCTGGTTAGTAGCGAAATAGAACCATCATGGCTCGTGGGCTCTGCGCATTTATGAGGCGAGCGATCAAGCTTGGCTTATCGTATACAACACGAGTCAAGGACTTCGCTGACTAGGAGGCAATCTCTCGCATGCGACGCTATAGCTCCATTGCCATTTTAGAATGCAAGTACGATCAGCCCTACCCAGGCGTCGTGTCTTGCCTCACAGATGGACCATGGAGCATTGGTGCGGACACTGCAGAGCTTACTTGAACAGTTACGCAACCTGGCAGCTCGAAGGAGCTCTTTTCTACTTAAGCAGACGCTGTATGAACCAGCTTATGGTGCATCATCTACTGTTTACACAGGACTATGAAATAGCACGACTACACTATTCTTGTCTACAAATCGTCTTCTAGAGGTCTCGGAAAACTTGTTCAGGCGCTTGTGGCCACCAGATCAAATCCTTCAGGATCCAGGATACATAGGTATTCCTTGGGCGTATCTCGCAAGGACCAGGAATTTCTCGAACAACCCACCGATTTCAGGTCAACAACCATGGCCGCGCGGAATATAGGTGGTTCTAGTGCCTCCCAGGCCCAAATATCTGACTCCAACCCATTCAGAATCGAATATCAACCCTACTCTGAGCACTATGAACATGATTATCATAGCAGGAACCAGCCCAACTCACGGTATCAGAAGCCGGGAACCTTTCAATGGCAGCCTCACGAATATGGTACGCATTTGGTTCAAGTCTGTCCACACCTTTGGTCTCAGAACTGCCATCAATCCACCAAATTATCTTTCCCGCTGTCGGACTTATGCTGACTTATATGTAGCAAAGATCTTATATTGAAAGAGATCTACGCTCCATTGGAGTCCAAGGAGACCTGCTAGAGTTGGTCAGACGTCGGGTTTCTCTTGATCATCAGGGCCATGACCCCGCTGGAGCGATTTGGGACTGTTACCCCGACAACCGAGCAGCGAGTTGAAGATCGGCCGAACGAGAAATCCCAGGGAGCCTCGGGACCAAATTCGCCACGAAGTAGTCCACCATGCTGCTTCAAGTAAGATATGAATTGCCAGTCAATTCAAATCTCAACGTCAAAACGAATTTGTTCCACGAGTCAACGATGGTTTGGAAGCGAATGAATTACGTTGTCTCACGCGTGATAACGCGAGCGGGACATTAGGATTATCCATATTGAACAGGTACTCAATATTGTGAGCTTCCCAACACTTGCAGAGCATTATAGCCCCATGCACTCAGAATCGAACCCCAAGAACATTACACCGGTCCGCCTCTTACCGAGAACCCAATTACCAGGGCACTGGGTGACTACCCGAAACGCCGCCAAAAGCACTATTCCGATAGCATTGCCCCACTTTTGTGTCCTGAAACGCCTAGAAGCGACGAAAACCCAAAGCCAGTACAAGTACAATCGCATCACACTCGACGACACTGATTCCAAGGTCAGCAGGCAATTCTGGTGTGCATGGGACAATTTGAATGCTTACTTTTTGCGGACGACACTCCCGAGAGTTCTACTCGACGACTGTAGAGCACACTGGACACATCTTGCCCGGCTGGACCCAGGTGTCTTTGCCTCTGCTGCCACAACCCGGGCACTTGTGGGCCTCCAGCTACCAAATTGTTAGTCTATGCCTGCAAGGGATGGAACGAGATATACACACTGTGAGACTTTGGATGGGAACACCATGATCAGGCATTTTCTGATCAGGCTGTTGATGTTGGTGTTCAGAGGGGCACTGGGTCGAATTAGATTGATACGAGAACGTGGGACACATCTTCAATACCGAAATGGTGCCGACAGCGATCTCCACGTCTTCTGCCGTTGCCGATGATCCAGTCATGACTGTCATGGCAGGAAGTTGCTTGATACCAAGGCCGGTGAGAAGTTGCTGGCGGCGGAAGTTTATGTCCATCATGATTCTTGTTAAGAGCGAGGATGGTTGTTCGGCAATGGTGAAAAGTGATAAAAGAAGGTTGGTGGTGTGAAGCTCGACTCTAGTGAGCGAGAGAGAGAGATGAGTGATGAGTGATGGGAGCTGGTTGGCAAACTTGTGGCTGGTTTGAACGAGTGGAAGTGTGATGATGTTCTGGCAAATGGGGAGGATGCAGCTCTGTTTTATAGCAAGCTGAGAAGGAGATTGAGTGAAGTCATTGTCTCCTTGGCTCGCTTGTGATCGCATCGTCGACGCATCTCGCCGAGCATCGCGATAACTCGTTCCACGGCGGTGGAATGGGGCATTCGTTTGTATCCCGAGAGTCAGGACGGTTACTCCCAGTATACCAGGGATTGAAAATGAGGACGCTCGCAGATTTCACGACGAGAAGCTGAGTCTGTGTATCTATCTAGCTTGTCGATCGTAGAAGGTGCGCTCCGACGGCAGTAACAGACAGGATTTGCAGGGGAAAGACATGGCAATGCACTGGTGTCTCGGAAGCTTCTTTGAGAAGCACAGGAGATGCATCGACGACGACGGAGTGATGATAGATGGGAGGAGGGCCTGGTTAGTCAAACCGTCGCTGCCGAGTGACGCAGCAGGGGAGGGTCGTACCTATACTCTGTGACACGCGTGGGGCCTAGACGGTGGTGCTCTTCAGGACCCGTCTGGACCGCTCTCTTCCTCGTATCCCCCCCATCCACAGGTGCAGGTAGCATACATGGCCTTCTCGCAAAGTACAAGGCCGAACGTCGACGACGTGAGCGTGACCATGACCATCCGTCACAGTCGACAATGAATCCATACCCTCCCCACCACTTTTCTTCCACGCCCACGAAATGAAATCCCAGTCCGCGACTACGTCCATCTCGCGCAACCGAACGGGACGAACAAAACACCAGAAAATAATAAAAATACAAAATACCAACGTCCCTCCCCCCCTCTTCCAAAAAAGGAAAAAAGAAAAGAATCGGTATAAATTAAGCAGGGCGTTCAACGGGTGGCGTCCCCTCCCGGGACGACGCATCTACTCAAAAAGCCCACCTCCCCCAAGAACCCGCAGATGTACGCATGCATGTATGTATGTACGTACGCATGTATGCATGTAAGTAAGTATGTGCAAACCCATCAACCCATCACATCTCAGACAGGTCTAACCACTAGGCTTCTCCCCCCCCCCTTTCCCGCTTCGAGACGCTGCCACCTACAACATATGCGATGGATCATAATGGCTGGATGAGAGGGGGGGGGGGGGGGGGGGGGGGGGGGTCAGAGCCCCATCTCCCGTCGGAAGCAAGTACGTCTGGTTCACGAATCTCTTCGGTTTCTTTCATTCGGATTTCCTTCAGCGCGGACGGGGTTATTGAGGGTGTTTGAGTGATGGGGGGGGGTTGATCGGTTTAAGGGTTGTTGGTGGTGGCATTGTCGGTGTTGGGGACGATGTTGGGACGATTTCGACACGTTCTTTTTCTACTATGAATGAAAAAACGGGTTTCCCATTCTTTCTTGTTAGAGTGCTTGGATCATTGAACTCATCTTGTTGGGGAGAGAAAGCAAAAGTGTACGATACAAGATCATCTTGCCTCATCGACAATCGGATTTACTATACTAGCCGCACAGAAACACCGTTCCCACTAGGTACATACACCATACGCTGAAAAGAATATCCACTTCACGCAATGATGACAGTTTCCGACGTTGCCCAAATCCGTGCGGTGAGT
Organism: Venturia carpophila; assembly: GCA_014858625.1. Taxonomy (NCBI): domain Eukaryota; kingdom Fungi; phylum Ascomycota; class Dothideomycetes; order Venturiales; family Venturiaceae; genus Venturia; species Venturia carpophila. The sequence continues at coordinate 1,693,413 of JACTAK010000002.1, read as the reverse complement.
AGTAACCGAAGCAAGGCAGGGCAAGCAGCTACTGCATCCCCTCACCGTTCCACCAGAGGCATCACGTGCCGCGCCCCTCTCCCCAGCTGGAACATGGTTTCTTCTGCATGCCTGCATTAGGCACATCAACCCCTCTGCCCAACGACCAGGTTTTCCAAAACCCGCTGCTGCTACGATCGCGAGACGGACAGACGCATGTCGAACAGCGATGAGAAGACAACGTGTTTGGTGTCCCTACTCGCTGGGTCCTGCTGCGGATGGACGAGCGCCTCTGTCATTGCTACAATCCTACCTAGGACAGGACCCAGCCAAGCCATAGATCTGTCAAGAGTATTGTGGATCGAGTACATCTCGATCTTATCTACGATGTATGGTTATCTTCACGCGTGAAAAGTGCGCCAACAACATGTGCTCTCAGCACCTCAAGATGATACGTATCGAGAGAGTACGAGCCCGATTGCCCCATGAACTCGCCTATCTGACTAGCCCGACACATAGCGGCTGCCCGGACGATCCTCCGTGTTGGCCATGCGATGTCGATTGATCGTGCGAGTACATCGTCGCTTCACACCACACCTCAAAACCAAACGTCGGTTCGAATACTGACATGTACACCCTCTTGCTCAGTTCTCGAGCAAGCATGTGGATCGGCGCTCAGGTAAGTCACGGCCGCCGTTCGTCTGTACGATGGCAAATATCCGGCCCCCGTACCTATCATTTTTCTTCGATGCATTACATGTCCTTTCCACGGTCCCGGAAAACTGCAAACAGAGCAGCGTGCATCAGTAATATCATCGGGACCCATGGTGGACCAAAGCATGATGACGGGAGCGAGGCGGCTGCGAAATCAGCAAGAGAGGCTCTGGCTTGCTGGAATAATGCGTGGCGCAAATGCTCGTGGTCTCAAGCGGGCTCCTGTGGTAAGGTCGCTTAGTCTCATGCGAAGTGACATGCACATCGCTCGGTTGCACAATTGGTCTCCACTTTCTGATCGAGGTGGCGGAATCGACGGCAAGCATGCGAATTGAGGATTGATGAAGATGCAGGTGGTGTACGGCCAGTTTCTTGGTCAACCGAGGCGTTGCGCACGTTTGCGTTAGTGGTGTCAGAAATCCACGATCGCACTTTGCTCCTCGAAATATCCGTTGTATGATCAATCGGGTCGATCATAGCGCACAGGCAGTTTTCCCGTCTGTGTTGTCACCATCGTGAGAACTTTGGCCACGAATGACATGAGTTTCGAGTTTCGGATAGTGCCACTGGTCGTCTGCTTGCGCACTGTACATACAAGTGCAACCTAGGCAACCCGCCAAAACATACCCATCTCGCGAATCTTTATTTGAGATCGTGAGTGATGTCAAATCTTCGAGGTCCGAGAACGTTAGCGCTTGTGGTTGAGAAGGATCATGTATGTTTCCGTCCAGCCCCTGACCATTGAGGCTCTCTAGGCGCGGAGCGTAAAATTTCGACCAGGGGATCTGACATGTTTAGAAATTGAATTCTCAATCTGACATGAGGTTGTGATAGATCTTGAATCTCGCAAGCCAGGCGCATAGTCTACGGCTTTGCGTCCACCATTGCTCCCAACCCACAATGGACAACATAGCACAAAAAAGACATTGAGGACTTCTTCGCGCAATATTTATCTGTAGACGTCAGTTTTCAACGTTTGTGCATGCATGTAGCCAACCGGCTTGATCATGAGACTAAAAAATTCTCGATTGATACGCTGCACGAATCCGCCGCCGTTGGCCAACCATAGGTCCCAATTATCGGACCTGATTCCGTAGTTCTGGTTGTGTGCGATGAAGTTTCAACCACGTGCGGTACAAGCTAGAGAGGAAGAAGTTTCATGAAGCCACCGCCGCTGTTGAAATGCTGAGTCCCAGTTGCGCAGCAAGTGGCAACCACGTTTGTCTGTGATACAGCGTCTTCCGGACGTGCTCTCTGCTGCAGGACTGACAATGAGTATTATCTTGTCGAGTCCCATGACAATGGCGCCAGAGTTTCGCAACCATCGTAGCCGCGATGCTCGGATGTTCAACGCGACGAGAAACTGTACTGCACTAGTCACGTCTCACGACAGTTCGAAAAGTGGTGGCAGTGGTGTTGTTCGAAGCCAATTGAAGCCACGAAGTGAAAGCCTGCATGTAACCAAGTTGCAGACAGAGCGAAATGGAGGCGTCGATGATTTTCCATGTACCTTTGTGGGCGACGAGGGCAATACAATAGTTATTTCATGGGAGTTATTTCATGGGTATCATTAGCTGCAATATTGAGACCTACCGGTCAAAACCCATCCTAGCCTATCGTAGCGGTAACGTCGTCTCGGCTTTAGATGTTGAAGGATCCTGCCCATGTACCTTCCAGTCGTACTCAATTCGCGCCAGTACAACACCTTTCGTTTGCACGCCTTTTTCGTTGAAAAAATGTAGGAATCGATATCCAGCTTGGAGACGATCCAAGCGAATACATGCCCAGCCGGCCAGCGGATCGTTGACGAATCTGTCATGCATGAGTTTGAATCTGTTTGACGAATACGTCAGCCATATTCCAAACATGAAGGAGCCGGGTTGGCGGTGATCTTCTGGTTCGTTCTCGCTGCGAGAAGCCATCTGCTCTACAACAGATGATACTGTAGATAGAGAAACAAGAGCTGCCACGAAACCCAACAACATCGCACTCCGCAAATTGTCGGGCATTGCGATGAGTTCAGTCATCAAGAAAATAAACTTACCTTACAAATCCTAGTTCTAGAATAATGCTCGGCAATTTGTCGAACTTCATGACCTGCCTCTTGAAGTCTGGGTTAGTGCTTTTGCTGGCTTTGATCTTGGCTTTGAATTCGCCGTCCTTCTCCTTGCCTGATGCTAGATCTTCCCGATTGCCTGGAATTTCAATATGCAGCTCGCATTTCAGATATGGTTTGAAGTCGTCAGGATCTACCTCCTCTGGTGGTTCTAGATTTTGACCTGCAACAACCTCGACACTGAGTGATGAGCTATGGTCGGTACCTTCACGCGGATACGTGGTACCACTGCTTCGGTACATTGGCGGTTTGAGCGCCCAACCACCACTCTGAGCAAACATCCCTTCATTAAGCATTACACCTGCGACGATATGTCAGCACTGCTCCGAACCCGAATATGACTCGAAGTTCACACACCCTGGTCGATCTTCTGCCAATTTAAGGCTACCATCTGAACACCTCGCCGCCAAAATGCTGCAGGGTCAAGGTTAGAGGAACCAATCCGCGTGCCTTTTGGATACGCCCGCATGAGGTACTGCTTGTTGTGATCAAAAAGATCCTTTGGATTTCTTTTGTGAACCTCCATAAGAGTGCCCTCCGATAAAGAGAAAACATGAGTAGGCACCGAGGCTTCTGGTTGATCGAAGCTCTTGAAGTGGTAGCTACGCATGTATATTCCGAGTCTGCTGAGAGCCTCGATGATCTTGCTGGGTTTAGGCTGATCATTTGCACCAACCGCGTCATTTTGGTCGGAGCTTGATCCTGAACTTGGAACCTTGCTCAAAGGCGCCTGCCCATCGACTGATAATGCAGGAGCTGAAGCGGCCGCAGCTTGTGGTGGTGTGTATTTCACTTTGATGAGAATCTTGCCTCTGAGATCGTTTGGAGAAGGAAGCGCTGCATCACTAGCATTATCCACGTCCACCATCATACCGCTGAAGCATTCGTTCAGGATTTCGACCATGAGCTTTTGCTGCTCAGGACATGTGTGCACTTCCAAACTGACGATCACAGGCAGGCTCGATATGACAAAAGCATTGTCTCTGATAGTCTCGCACACACTTCTGAAGGATATGTCTTTCGTAGCCGTATAACCTGAACCAAGTCAGCATGCCCATACGAGCCGAATGGAGGGAGCAAGAGAAAGCAAGCTTCATAAAACTAACCGTGAAGGACAACAGGCTCAACCCTCGGAGGTCCCGATGTCCATTTCGTGGGTCTGCTCGTTGGCTCTGCTGCTTTTGGCGGTTCCCTTTCTTCGTCCGAAGAAGACTCCGAGGACGAATCTTCTTCGCCGTCCCAGACGTCTATTTCGACACACCTGCAACCTCGAAGGAGAACCTTTGAACACGAATCGTCAGTTTTTGATAAAGAAGTGCGAAGTGGCACGAAGATTCCGAAGTTGGGACATGTGCTAATCCACCTTGAGAGACATACATTTTTGTAACCATTCACGTTTGACCTCCCATAGAGCTGGTGCCCAGTGAGATAGGTATTGTGGCTAGATGAAATGAAGTAATTGGACAAAGTATGATCAAGGTCCTGGTCTGGAAAAGGTCCGTTCGCATTGGACTTGTCAGAGCTCATGAACTCTAGGAAATCTTTCAGCGAGGGATATGTTTCCCCGCAACTTTTGTAGGCCAAGACCAGGCCGTCCATGACAGCACTTTGGAAGCTATCGATTCGAAAACTTGCTGGGTCTGCTCGCTTGGAAACACCACCTCCAGCTGTAGTCTGAGCTGTGGCTGCCATGGCTGGTTCGCAGCTGTCGAGGACGATGATGAAGGGAAACAAGTGTTGACGATAAAGCAAGAGGTATATCAAGTAGGTGAGGTTGTGGAAGAGATGTGAGCGAGCGGGTTGATGTTGTGTCTCGGTTTTGCGAGAGCAGCTTGATATTGTAGCTTAGGAAAGTGTGAGCTATATCCGATGAAGCACTGCCACTACCACTCTTGCCTGCCCCATGGTGAAGATCGCGGATACTTTAGCGTGTCGGTAAGAGCCAAGAACTTTGACTTCACCAGCAATCAAACAATTCATCGTCGCAATGTCATTCGTCCTGCTAGTGAAGATGGGTGAAGCACAATTGCGTGAAGTCGTGATAGGCAAAAAGCGATCACCAGCCTGGTCTGCCGAATGGTCAACGTCACATGCTGCACCCGATGTCAACCGACTTTGATACAAGTTGGACCATTGCACTGAAGAGCTGTCTTGTATTGACCATTCTACAGTGCTTGAATCAATCGCCATCATGGCTTACAAGTCTCAAGAGGGAGCTGAACGAGAAGTAAAGTCCTGGGGCTTCGGAACGGTCTTCATCTGGACAGATGGGCCGTGAGTTCTTCATGTCAGCATCGATACCATCACCATCACTAATGCATCATGCAGAAACGCACATTATCAACCTCATCAACATTCGGGTCTTACCACTCATCTTATCCTCAACGGTTCGCTTACCATTACCTATCCGAAAGACGAGAATCCTACAAGAGAGACGTTCGGGCCAGGGACAAGACTCGATGTGGATGCTGGCAGAGTACACGAGGTGTGGATGGGGCCTGAGGGCTGTACATATGTGATCGGAGAGTAGATGAGAACAATCCATATCGGCACGCTGAAGAAAAGACAGCAGGTGAAATGGCAACCGGATCAATTGCATCGACTGTTTCAGTCTACGTGACACGGCAACATACGAAGGATAGCAGCACAGCTCTCTCAAATGAAATATTTGGCCATACTGAGGCTTATCTTTCATGGATTGTGAGGTTGTATGGTGCATTTGAGATTAGTGCACGTGTGTTTTGATTCTGAGCATAACAGCACAGTCCAGTGTATCCCATCCATTGACCACGTTCATTGCCTACGTTCATTGCCTTTCATTAACAAGGAACAATTTCATCAGTCAAAGTTAGCCATGTTCCCTGACTGAAGCTTATTGCTTTTCATCTTGCGAATAGATGAAGTTGGCAGCTACAACAGAAGTTAGCCTCCGAGGTTATGTCATTACATTACACCACCTGCACTCACCAACGGGAGCGAGTCCATTCTGCGCAGCCCAATTGCGCACACCATGTCTCTTCTTTCCCGTTCCCCAGTGCTGTCTGTCACTAGGCTTGCTCAACCTCAGATTCTTCGTTGTCCCATTCGCTGGAGCGAAAGCCAGGAAGACGTATCTGTGCTTTCCTGTCCTTGGTGGTGGGCCTGGAGGTTTGTATGGCATGACATTCTTCACTTTCTTTGAATTCGGGCCGTCTAAGAGTGATGATGGGCTGACTGGAATATTTGTTGCGATCCAATGGCACATTTCACTCCACTCTGGGTTATCTCGAGATGGAGCATCTGGGTCGGTCAAGGCAAGAGTGTACTGTAAGCCAGCCCTGGCGATGCGATGTGGTCCGTGAAGCTTGACGGTCGGTGCATCTTGTAGCTCCTCGGGCTCGATGGTATTGCCCAATTTTGCTGTCTTGTTGGGCCAGGATACAGTCACAGTGAGAGCTGGGATGAAGTCATCGATCACTGTTGGGATAATCTCAGCGTCCAGCAGCCTTGGGAACGTTAAATACGGCGACTGGTCAGCAGGTGCTAGACTTTACTTACTGCTGACGGACCTTGAAGTGATTGTTGGAACCGCCGTTGAACACAATCTGGTCACTCGCGAGCGCATTGACTGACTGGCCAAGCAGAGTAGCTGCTAGAAGGGGGAATAGCAGTGGCTGGAGCATGATGATAGCCTGGTGATGGGAAGAGAAGAGCCTGACAAGCTTGAGGTCTCTCCAGCTGACTTCCCCTCGCGGCGATGTGATGTCATGGTGTTGCAGCCAATTCGTGCATCCATAATTCCATATTCCACAACGACAATGGGCGACGCCAAACGCCGACTACCTCCTACATATGCTGGGACCTAAAGTATGGCAAATGATGTGGCTGGGAAGACAGCTAAGACCGATGAGGTTGGTGATATATTTCCTCGTTAGAGAGTTCTTCGTTGCTGGCCTGTGCCTCCGCGCCATGGAGGTTTAACTCCGGCGTGTGAGATCATCCCTGATAATCAACGCCCGTCACTATATAGTACTGCGCCCCGTAATGTATCTTGTACACGGCTTCCAAGTTGTTCCCGCTTGTATCTGAACCACAGCCATCCAGCGCACTTTCCTTCGAACGGCCTGATCATAAACCCGATTCCCTGAACAGCGACCTCAAGCCACGATGGCACCCCTCCTCGAGCTTCCTGTCGAGCTCCTCGAATCGATCCTCGCTCAATTGACTGTTCCTGATCTCGCATTGGCAAGAAACGTGTGTCAGAGCTGGCGCGAGCTATGCGACTCCTCGACCGCCATACCAAGTGCTCGGCGGAAGATAATCGAGCTTCGAGGCATATCGAGAGCTGACCGAACCACCGCAGTCGTCGCCAAAAAGCTTAGGCCGTTTGTTCAGGACCAGTTCAACCGCGAGGAATACCTGTCGAGAGTAGGCTCTGACATACCAGAGGAGTTCAAAGTTTGGGTGCTCGAAACGCCCTACACGGAAATGCCAGGATGGCATAACTTTGCGCTCCAAGGAGACCACGACAGGCAGAATCTAGAAAGATTGGGCATTGACTGGACCGATGCCATGGTCTTCTCCCGCGCGATGAAACCAGGCTTCACATTGCTACCACACGCGAAAGTTATGCTCGTAGAGGACCCAGATTACTCCGACCACAACAACACAGATCAGACATGCTGTCCTGGTTCGCAGCAGCGTCAGCGTTCCGCCAAGGAGCAGAATGTGAGGGCATTGCAAGTTTGGGCAGATCTGTCGACATCGTCTCCCAAGATCACTTTCCTCCTGTTAAGTGGGAGCGACAGATGGGATGGACAAGTATGGGAGACGGAGACCCAGTTACCTTACCGCCATTCGGTGGACAGCTTGGGTCGGGACATCCAGCTCGTCTGGCTCCGTTCCATGGGATCATGGACAGACTATCTGAAGGGCGAATGCAGGTTGTTGCAGGAGAATCACAAGGTCTTGCCTAATTACAAGACTTACAGAAGCGGCGGCAGGGTTTGGTTGAGACAAGCTCATTGAAGTCGCGCCATCAAGTGAAAGCTCCTGAACCCAATCTTGACTTATGCCGAGGCTGCCAAATCGGGCAGCTCTGCCGTTGTTGGCAAGTTTCAAACCTAAGTTCAATGTCAGTTGTTTTGGTCATCGCTAGATCTGGACCTGGTTGCCGTCTTGCTCGTGTTTGTTGAGTAAGGGAACTCAAATTTACAACGAACCTGTGTCTTTTCATTTATCATGTGTGGCCGCACAAAAGCTTGCTACAAGTACATTGGAGTACGAGAAACCTTTGAAGAATACAAGATTGTGGCAAAAACTCCGGAGCAGTCGGGTAGCCCAGCACGAGGGTACCAAAGTCTTGCGGAAAGGGCACTTGATTGGCTATAGTCGTGCATGTATGGCATTTCGACAGAAATCCCGGATCATGCACTAAAGAAACGTCGATCGTCACCACCAAACGCTTGTCAAGTTTCGCCGCAGAACGATGCAACCCCAGATTATCCACACTCCCCAGGTTTTTATCCCCAGATTTGTAGCCATGAATATGCGGTCAAAGCTTTGGAATCCTGCTTTTTCAAATCGCTGCTGGCCTGTGGTAGAAATCTTTGATTCGATCTTCAAGCATGGACTCATCAGCTTTTCAGCGGTGCTTGAACACTCTTGAAGGTCACCAGGATAGTCAAGCGCCTTGCCAAGAACAACCGATCGCTCCGAAACCATCGCCTTTTCTTGCAAATTTTTGCCTGCGAAGAGATGCCTCGGAATTTGACCACTTTTCTTAGCCTCAATACTCACCCCGCATCCTGCGGCTCGAGCCAGTGGTGAGCGCCACCACGAGCTACTAAAGCGAATCTGGGGAAGATCTGACTCTAAATCGGCACCTTGGCCTTCTGAAGGGACCCAATTCCGGGGCTCATTTCCACATTGAGGAACGATAGCAGCGTGACTTGCAGCCGACACGTCCAGGCTCTCTCTAGCGGTCGACCAATCGAACTTGAGTGGCCAATCGTCTCGTCTGTGCATGATGTCCGCCATGCGGCACCATTCCCCAGGAGTTAGGAGGCGAAGACGGCTCTGAAGATATGGAGCAGACTCATTACTCTGTGTTTTTGAGAGTTGAAGTACTTAGTCTGGTCACTTTCCCATGGTTAGGAAGGGCTTCAGCCAAGCAGACCTTTTCTGACTCCATTGAACAAGATGGCCGACACTACATCGAGACCCGAGTCGTATACCGACAAGAACGTAGTACACCACATCGACGATGCCAACCTCCAGGAGAAGACCAGCACTGATGCGGAGTCGTTGGCAAGTGTGAATGATGAACCAGTATATCTCAAAAGGTCCCGACACCAATGACATTAGCTAACAGATGTAGATGTCCTTTAAGAAGTTTATGGGTAATCTTCACATGTGATCACACTTTTTTTCCCTTCGTTCTAAGTTATGGACAGCTCTCGTTGCCATGGCCTTCCTTTGGACTGGCTCGCAGATTCCTCTGTATTTATATGGTGCCATTCCGCCGTATGTTCCTGTTCAGTTCGAGAGAGAACATTCGCTGATGGATTAATAGCTATGTCTACAGCGACATTGGTGGAGCTGATCGATGGACGTGGTTCGTCCTGGGCAACCTCTTCGCTCTTGGAGCTGTGTGTCCGTTCGTTGGTTCTCTCAGTGACCTTTTCGGGCGTCGCTATGTCGCTCTCTTTGGCGCCTTTCTCCTCATCCTCGGGAATATCGTCACGTCTACGGCCCACACGATGAACACCTTCATTGCAGGGATGGCGATCGCAGGTGCCGGAGCAGGTATCAACGAGTTGACGTCCCTGGCTGTCGCGTCGGAGCTGGCGCCAACGAAGAAACGAGGGACCTATGTGGCGGCCTTGATCTTCACCATTCTTCCGTTCTGCCCAAGTGTACTGTATGGTCAATTGATCGCATCAAAGGGCACATGGAGATACATTGGACTATTCTGCGGTGTTTGGGCCTTTATCGGTCTCGCTCTCACGGCCATTTTCTACCATCCACCTCCACGAGAACTAACTGTTGGCATGTCCCGTCGCGAGGTACTCAAACGCGTCGACTTCATCGGCGGCTTTCTTTCCATCTCCGGCCTTCTGCTGTTCATGGCTGGAATCCAATGGGGAGGTTACCAGTATGCCTGGTCCAGCGCCCACGTCCTGGCCCCTATGCTTGTCGGCCTTGCCCTTTTCGCGGCGTTCTGCGTCTATGAGTGGAAGTTTGCACCCTATCCAATGTTTCCAAGGGCTATTGCCAAAGAGCCGAGAATCTTGCTTCTTACCTTGGTCATTACCTTTATATCCGGATCCAACTTCTTCTCTGTCCTGCTCTTCTGGCCAACTCAGTCCTACAACTCCTACGGACATGATCCGCTCTCCGTCGGTATCCGAAACCTGGCTCTTGGGTTCCCCATTCTCGCTGGCGCGTGCATCATTCTCGTCCTGATCGGTCTGACAGGTGGTAAGATCAGAGAACTCATGGTCGTGTCATGTATCTTCATGACGGCCGGTAAGCCCCCTCACTTTTCCCTTTTGCAGAACAACAACAACTGACACACAATCTAGGCTGTGGCGCCATGGCCGCCCTAAACGAGCACAACCTCTACATCGTCTACCCCATCCTCATCATCTCCGGCCTCGGCATCGGCGGCATCGTCGTCCCTGCCTCCATAATCTCCACAATCATCTGTCCCGACGAACTCATCGCCACCGTCGCCGCCCTAACCCTCGCCATCCGCGTCCTCGGCGGCGCAATCGGCTACGCAGTCTACTACAACGTCTTTGTCAACAAATTCAAAACTGGTACGCTCCCCCCCCCCCCCCCCCCCCACATGCATCCAACTATTCCTGATCTAACAACCCGTGTCGCAACAGAGGGCGTTGCTATGATCGGAAAAGCCTGCTACGAAATCGGCGTCACGAACCCCAAAATCATCGGCGAAGCCGTCGTGCTTACGGGCGCCTCTTTACTGGAAGAAATCAGACTCCTCCCCGGCATCAACACGACGGCGAAATGGGAACACGTCGTTGCTGCCGGACAGGTGGCTTATATCAAGAGTTATCCGCCGGTGTACTATGTCAGTATTGCCTTTGGTGGTGTTAGTATTATTTGTTCGCTGTTTTTGGGTGATATCAAGAAGTATATGACGAATCATGTGAGTACCACCGAGCTTTTTGCTGTCTTTTTGTTTTGTTTTTGTGTGTGTTTTTTGGGAGGGGACCTTTTTGCTAATGGTGGTTTGTTTGCAGATTGCGGTGCATATTGATGATTCGCCTGCTCAGGTTGCGGGGCATCATGCTCACCATGAGCATCAAGGGACCGCTGTTCATGTGTAGGGGTAGCGTCGGCGGTGGCGACCAGATCAGAGGGGGATTCCTGGATGTGGATTGATAGCTTGAAATACATCCATTGCCATCCTGTTGCTGGACATTCGTATCATCGTTGTAAATCTTGTTCGTATGTCTACGTGTTCGATTCGCAAATTTGCATTCTTGAAATCTCCCCAAGGACAGAACTCCCAAGTAGCGAACTTGCTCATCTTCCTCTACGCCGCGTCGTCTCAGACGTGATTGAACCCATTGGTGACGTGGCTAAACCAGTCGTGGCATCGTTCATAGTGACCCCTTCCTCCTGCCGTCAACCGCCTCACGAAGTATCCTTATCACATCTGCAGGGTCCTTCGCGCCAAAGACTGCACTTCCGGCTACAATCACGTTCGCGCCAGCATCAGCCGCCTGGTCGATGGTCTTCTCAGAAAGCCCGCCATCCACTTCGATGGCGAGGCCGGGGTACTTTTCCCGCAAAGCAGTAACTTTTGGGAGGCACTCTGCCATAAAAGATTGGCCTCCAAAGCCTGGCTCCACTGTCATTATGAGAACCATCTGCGAGTATGGTTAACATGGTTCAAAGGCATGGTTCAAAGTCTCAACTCACGTCTGGGATTGCATCCTGGTCAGGAGAGGCGAGTAGGTCCCATAGCACATCGACAGGGGTCTTTGGCTTGATGGCAATGCCTGCTTTCAGTCCCAGGGAGTGGATGTACTTGATTAATTTTGCCGGGCTTGTTTTCTCATCGGATGTGGCTTCGGGCTTTTCGGCTGCCGTCGATGATATGGCTGCCTCGTAGTGGAAGCAATACAAATCGCAACCTGCTTTTTTGAAGTCTGCGACCCATTTGTGTGGCTATCTTCCTGGTCAGCCGTTGATCTATTGGTGATCTATAGGCGCACTGCAGATCTTCTTCTTCTCAAATTTCATGCTGCACCAAGGACATGATTTTGAGCAGTCGTAGAGAGCCAAACAATAGCCGCCCGCGTCGGGACTACTGCCCCAATATCAAATTCTCGGGCAAGCTCCTGGTCTCGTGACAATAAGAATCGGTGCAATCTACCTCAGATATCATCATGTGGCAATCGAAAGTTCCCTTGCCCATAGCAGTGGCCGGTCGATCGATACGTTCTCGGATCTTTGTCACGACTGGAGCTCCAAAGGTCATGTTTGGAACGAAGTGACCATCCATGATATCGATGTGAAGCCAGTCAGCTCCGCGTTCGATGGTGTCAATGCATTCCTGGCCCAGCTTTCCGAAGTCTGCAGACAAGATCGAAGGAGCGATGATGGCCGGAGGCGACATTGTGGTTGGTGTGGTAGTATCGCGGAAACGTGATAGGCTCCTATCTCCCTCTACGTGGTGGGCAATGGGACGGCTGGTGGGACTTTAGGTTACAGAGTTGTTTCTCGAAGGAACCAATGGTCGAATTGGATATTGTAGCTGGGGTTGTGGTTGTATAGTTGTTCTGTTGAATTTGACCTCCGGCGTCGAGGGAGGACTCCACTCCACTCTTCTTTCTCCGGGGACTTCCATTCATCAACAACCACCCACAGCAAGCCACTCACAACCATCACCGACTCATCCTCGCAGGCAAGCATCGCATCGCATGAACTATTGCGAGGCACTTCGAGTGCATATCTCCGTCTAGCCTGAAGACTGTGCCCAAGAGCGGCGGCAGGGTCGCTCCACGCGTCGCATGTCTTCCAACCCCATCTTGGGACTCGTTCAACGCGCCACGACGGGCCCTCTGGGATGATTCTTCATCTCCAAGGCCGGTATGAGGCGCAGGCAATAGTTACTAACGAGGTTCGAGACAGCCCCGAATCCTTGAGATCCAGTCCCAAGCATGGAAGCGCTCATCCTGTTAGCGTCGGCTGCTGATTGGACACCTCTCTGCAGAACCTCTCCCAATCACTCTGCGAACCCAGTCTTTTTTGTCCCTTCTCAGCGTCTACGTTCCGTTCTGCAGCGAATCAATCTCCTCATCTGCATTACAGGCTTCGTTCTGTCACTGTTCATGGCACGAACCGGCTCGAGCGTAATCCACGACAATTGCAAAGTGCGCCATGAAATGAGCCACCCGGTAGAACCATCACAGCGGTTGCGCTGGCCACCTATATGACCCCGAATCATACCCGCCGGATCGTCTTGCGTGTCGGTTTCCCGTTCTCTTCACCTGCTGATCGTCCGTTGCGTTTTTTTTTGTGCTCTTGCTTCTCTGTCCGTTCCTTTCGTTGACCGAAGGTTCCTATCGTTACATCGAAACTGTAGACCAGTTCCATGACAATCATCATCAGTTCAGTACTTTAATAATTTAGCAATGGCTTCTTACTTCCCCCAACCAACATACCTCCCACAGAGTCTGCCGCAGGATCGGAGATATCTACGTAATACCTTTATCGAAGACGCGCCCCAGGAGACAAAGCGGTACATTCAAGAACAACAACAACAAATGATGCGCCATTACTCGACACTCTCAACCATCATCGATGCCTCTCCGGTAAGCGAGAAGGAGGTATCGTTCGAGACAAGGCTGCAGCATGCAATGGAACTGGGCCAGGGCAAGGCTTCTCAATATAACGACCTATATGACTTGACGGACGATGAGGCTGATGAGATACCCGTTCGGATTTCTGCTTCAATATCAGGCACACCACAAGCAACCCCAATATCCCGACGCTTCCCATCACTCGTGATCCCATCGCCGTCCGCATGGCCAACCATACACAATTACCACAAGAAGGGTCTCGATGCACCACTTCTCTCTCCGAGCATGCTGTCACCAGCCATCGTCTCGCCAAAACCACGCGCTCTTTCGCAGATGGTCGCTCGCCATGCGGACACAGCCTCAAGCAGAGAGCCATCTCTCGATGGCAGCATGACATCTGAAGAACTTTCCAACCTGAGCTGCCCATCGACGCCTGACATTGAGCGCATGGGTGATGACGGAGGATGGTCTTCGCCAATTCAGCTTCACCCACAAGCATTACGAACTCTTGACTGCCTGACTGGCACAGGCAGCGAGGTCGATGAGCCTATCATGTTCGTCCCTCAAATGCGTGAGGTTGACGGGCAGCGTCCTCACCTTGAGGTCGACGTTGGCATTTTGTCTGAGGAGCAGGTTGATCGATCAGAACTTTCTGCTCTGTCAGTCCCATCTCCTGGCGGATTCTTCTCTACGCTTGAGCCAATCACTCGCAATACCTGGTTGCCAACATCAGAGGAGACTCCATCAACCAGCATCGCCGAACGCTTCTACGGCGTGCCATGGGCCAGCCGACCTGAAGAGACCTTGGAGCAGGTGGTGCAATTCGACCACGAAGATAACAACACCGAAGGGCCACCCACTGCCCGCCGAATTCCGCTGGCCTCTCCTCAATATGTCCCGGACGAATACGAATCTGACAACATCTTGACGACGGAGATCACTATCGACCCAACCGAATACAAGGAGTCGTATGAAGAGGAACTCCGTGCAGTCAGCACCGCAAATTGTGACCGTACCACCATGTGGCTGCAATCGCAAAATGACTTTGATGGCGATGATTTCGCTGTCACTCATGGTCCTATGAGCGCACCTTTGCCTTCTTCGAGACAATCACTGGCCAGCATGGAATCTGTGCTTCCGCCAACTCCATCCAAATCCGTCCGATTCGCCATCGAGTCGCCAGTTGAGGAATCTGTTGTTCAGGTCGAGGTTGAGGATGTAGTAGAGAAAGAGAAAATCTTTGCCCAAAGCTTTGAGCATTTGAGTTTGAGATCAAACCCCTCAGATGCTTTCGTTCACCGCAAGACCAGAACCGAGAAGCTTCGCTTGGATCGGGCCTGCCTATTCGCATCGCACATCGACAACTTGGATGGCAGATTCAACGTCGCGCAAGAAGCTCGTGTTGCCTCCAACCGACCCACCTCGGATTTTTTCACCGGCGAGGTGCAGGAAGAAGACGTCTCAATCTCCACCGCTGTACGTGAACGTCGCGCCCTTGAGCAGGTCAAGCCAATTCAATGGAATTTAGAGGCCACCAAGATGCTCAACGGTGGCACCCTTCTTACCAGTCCAACTGGAAAGTTGATGCCGAACATCCACGATGGCCGCGTTCTCGATCTCGGTGGACAGGCTTCATGTGACTGGGCATGGCAAGTTGCTGCTGAGCATCCGTCCTCCACCGTGCACACAGTCTACACCGCTGATCAGGTTGTTGACCCCAGCATCCAGACCCCTGTGAACCACAAGCAAACCAAGATTCCTAATCTGTGGACGTTGCCGTTCCCAAACAACCATTTTCACGTGGTCTCGGCTCGCAATCTGATGTCATTGCTCAAGACCAACAAGCCATCCGGCAAGGCCCGCGACGAGTACGACCTTTGCTTGAAGGAATGCATGCGCGTGCTCAAGCCTGGAGGATATCTGGAATTCGCTCTTCTTGACGCTGATATCGTTAGCGGCGGGCGACTAGCATCGTCGCTCAGCGTCGAATTCGTGTTCAACCTGAAGTCACGAGGATACGACTCCTGCCCGACAAAGACATGGCTCCCGCGTCTTCGCAGGGCTGGCTTCGCACAAGTACGCCGTGCGTGGCTCACTCTTCCCGTCGCTCGTCCAACGGAAGAACAGGGCACCACCGCCGATGCAAGCCACATCAGTGGACTGGTCGGTAGCTGGGCCTGGGAACGATGGATGTTGAAGTTGCACAGAGAAATGGGCCGTGACGGTGACAAATTGCTGGAAGGTGTGCCGCTGGCATTGGAAGAGGGCTCGCAGACTGGCGCGAGCTGGAGATATCTGAGTGGGTGGGCGCGCAAACCCATGTGAGGGCAGCAGCATGATGGCTGAATCACGTTCGGTGGATGATTTGGAACACTCTTTATACCCGCTTTTCCTTATCTATTGGATCGTCGCTTTCTATTCACTTCTTTAATACCTCTAGAACGGCGTGCAAATAGTTTGTCGCTTGCTGCGATGAATGCATCACTCCACTTTTTGCGGATTTGAAGCATTTGAACTCGATCAGGGATGGAGCTTTATACATACTTGACAAAAAATACAAATCAGACGGCGTTGCTTTTGTGGTTTTTGTAACTCGTGACAGTCGCTCACGCAATATACGCGATATCATGTGTATGTACCTTTCCATCCCTATCTACGATTCATCCACACTCCTCCCCCCTTCCCCAACAACGACCTATGTCGATTCCCTACGCATCGATATCGTCATGACTAAATACGATGCATCTCCGTAACCAACCCGCCTACGGTCTCCACTCCATCGCTCAATCCACAGATTATCGCTCAACCGAGACCCTCCCACGAACTAATCCCCGCGGTACAAAGGACCGCGGCACTATCTGAAAACGAGAAGCAAGATCGTCCATACTGTCGAGAGAGAGGAAAAAAGGGGAAACGAGCAAGTCTCGGCTGGATGAGGAATACTGATTCGGGGGGATGAGGAGGCGCGGAACGCGATGTTCTTGAACTTTGTTTCGAGGAAGGATCAGCGACTAGCTACGTGAGCCATGAGGGATAATGGGGCTGGGTTGTCGCCGTGGACTGTTCGCATCGGGGACGAGGTGAGAGAACGCTACTACTGTTCCTCCTACTAGCGAAATCCTTGCCAAAGATTCACAACGCCTGCAATAGGACCAAAGCGCAGAACTGGTTAATTAAAAAAGGGGGGCTGTAAAAATATCATCGCGATATTGCGGCTCTATCTCTTACTCTTCCTCGCACTCCTCTCTCTCTCATAGACCTTCTTCTCGTGTCCCTCCTCCCCCTGGATCTCCGCGACAAGCCGTTTGTACTTCTTCTCATAAGCCTCATCCCTCTCCTTCTTCTCCCTCAATTTCTCCCTCGCCAAGAAATTTCCATCCTTCCTCAGCTCCCTCATAGCACCCTTCTTTTCCCTCTTGTAATCCTTTTGCAGTTTGTTGGCCTCGGCACGGTCCTTGTCAGGATCGTAATGTCTATCGGGGTTGAATGATTCTTCGAATTTCGGCACGGCGGACTTGATGGGTTGGGGTTTGTGGTGGTGGAGCTCCAGAGGGCGGCGGGAGAGGAGGGAGTGTTGGAGGAGGATTTGGAGGGTTCGATGTTCTTTTTGGCAGCGGAGGGATTTGAGGATGGGAAGGAAGGGCGTGAATATTTCGATGAAGGCGGATTTGGAGGACCAAAGGTCGGCAAGGGCGAGGAGGTTTGAAACGTACGGTTCCAAAAGGGCGATTGGTTGACCTGATCGCAGGGCGCTGAGTGTGAACCGGACGAGCTCGGGAACGTATCGTTTCGAAAAGGACTGGAATTTGATGCAAAGTGCTCCCAGATATGCTCCCGTGGAGAGAACTTTGGCGTTGTCTGGCGCAGTCAGGCCTAGCCATCTTCCGATCAAGGTGATCGCAGGCGTGACTACTTGATGGAAATGATCCGAAGTTGGGTATATCGTGCCGATAGCCGTGAGAATCATCAAGTCTCCCGAGTTCATGCTCAACTCCGTGTGCATCTGCTCTAGATGGGATCGGATGCTGTGCGCAATCGGATCTGGGTAGGCCTTCGACATGGAATGGAGATGTCGAATGACAGCCTCAAAGGCTTTCAATGATTGCGGACTTGTAGCGGCGGGTCGCAATCGTAGATACTCAACCAACGCCTGTGCAAATGCGACGAGTTTGTCCTTGTTCGAAGAGCTCAAACTGGAATCGTAACGTTGTCGGACACGTCGAATGGTAGCATTGACGTCTGTTGATGGAGACTTTTCGAGTATCTCCACAATATCAGAGTACGTGCTAGGACAGCTCGACGTGGTTTCTCTCATGGTAGTTTTTGCGGAATTGGCTCCTGTAGCTGGCTCCTTGCCATATAAAAAGTCATTGTCTCCGTCTTGCTCGGCAACCATCTCGTCCTGCGATGCTTCGTTATCGCTCTCGTTCTCGGAAGGCAGCTCCTCAGCTTCCGAATCGCTAGCCACCAAATCTTTGTCAATCACAAACTCGTCCTCATCCTCGATTCCATCCGGACGATACAGTGTTTTCTCAGACTTCGCCTCAGTGGCCAGTCCGAAGGCGACAGCATCATTGCCTTCAACGTATTCCGGCTCTGCATCAGGATCTTCTTCCACATCCTTCTGATCTTCACTGTCTTCGTCGTCGCCTTCTTGCATGCCTGCCATGCGACGAAGCCGGCCTTCTTCCAGTTCCTTCTGCCGCGTCGCCTGGAACTTGGCCTTTTCTTCGTCCGTCTTTGTGCGATCCGTCGGCTTTGCGCGTGTGTCCATGGCCATTCTTTTGATCTGGAGATCGTAGTCTTTGTCTGGGTTGAGGCCCGTTTCCATGAGGGCAGCACGACCAGGATCGATATGACCAGGTCCTACTGATACAAGCGGCGCAGGAGGAGGGTTTTGCGCGGCTTCGAGTTTATTTTGAAGAGAGAGGAGGGTAGTGCGCAGGTCACCAATGCCCTTGTCCAGTTTCTCGCGAACCTCCTCGTCATCTTCTTTCGCTTGTTGCCTCTCGTACTTGTAAGCCTTGGACTTTAGCATTACTTCCTTCATGACCTCAGCCCTCGACTTCTTCCTCTCTGGACCTTCCTCAGCACCTTGCTCATCCCCGTCCTCGTCGTCCAGCTTCCTCTTCCCAAAGGTGTTATGTGGTCTGGCGTCTCCATCCTCACTTCCACCATCCACACTCTCCCCATCAAAATCATCCTTCCCAAGCGACAGAGACTGCCCCAGATGCGTCAAAGCCAATTCCTCCACCTCTTCCTCTCCCTCAAGATCAAACATCGATTTTCTGCCTCCCCCAGCTTTGCGTTCCTGTTCCCTCGTGAACCTCTGCAAGGCCTTCTCCTCTGGCGCCATACTAGGATCATTTTCTCCAATACGTCGGTCCACGATGCCACCAACTTTATGTCTTCCCTCAAGCTCCCCAAGCAACGTCCGCCGTCTCAGTGCCTCTCCATTACTCTTGCTCACCCCCGGTCTTCCAAAGACTTGGGGCCCTCCAGTCTTGCCCTGAGCAGCAAGTTTCATAGAATACGGCGTCGTGACATCTTTCTTATTAGGTCGCGACGCCTGTTTGGTCTCGAACGGGTTGAAGGCATCGCGGATGGAGTTTAGAGCATTGTTTCGTTCTTGTCTCTGATCTGCGCGACCAGCCTTTTTCTTTTCCTTTTTGGATTTTTGAGGCCCTACGATGCCGTTCTCGCGGAGGGAGGCCTTGAGGCGCTTTAATTGGGAGGGTGGCATGGCTGTCTGGTGTTGGTCTAAGGGATGAGGATTTGAAAAAAGTTTATGCGATAAAGTCGGACCCTGTCATAACGAGGCCAAGATTTCGGCTACATGAGTCAAGAATATGGATTTCGACAGGAGCATTGACTAAGCATTATTACTTTGACTCTTATATGTAATACCCTATGGAATAAATCACTATTATTATTTCCAGTGACTCTTCCAGCATTTTTCAGCGCCTGATCCCATTTTGGCCTACCCGACAACACATCTATTGAGTAAAGGCTCACGCTAAATTCACAGAGTATGGCGCTTGGGTAGGTTGTAGGCAAGGTGAATCTTCATATATAAGTAGAATACTTAAGTACATTGATCTTGTATCGTGACGCCCAATCAGAGACCGATATCGATAAATGTCTGACGATCTTCAGTCTTCAAGAAGGTGTGCATATGTGAGTATTTTAATCTTATATCGTAACCGCTAAGTCGACGAAAATCGATAAATTTCCGGCAACGAAATATCGAAAGCTCGCTAGAAATTTATCGATATCGATTTGGGGTTACAATACTCCTATTCAGCAGCTAGATCGCAGGTTTGAAGACAATTATGGACAGGGCGAATGGAATCTTCATGCCTAAGCAAGCACTCTTATTTTAAGCCGTAACAGCCAAGTCGAGATCGAGATCGATCTGGAGTTACAATACTCTATCGAATAGCTAGATCGCATGTTCAAATGAGTGATATTGAATGAAGGTTTGACTAGCTAATACATATCCTTCAATTTTACAAATCTCGATCTATAGGCCTACACGGCTCGTTCTAACAGTGAATACCAACGCCAATGTGTTTTGGATGCAGTGCCCGTTGCATGCGACCGCGGTACCATCGCACCACGTGACAAAAGAAATATGAGTGGTAGCAGTAATATACAGAAGTCTATTCCGTTTTCTTATCATCCTCTTGCTTGGCCGCTTTCTTTTCCTCTTTCTCATCAATATTTGCGTCATCTTTTGGCGAGCTGCTGGCTGAGTGTCCATCTCTCTGGGCATTCTCTTCATCGATCAACTCTTGTTGCTCCTTGAGAACCTCAAGTCTCTGCTTGTTTGTGGCTGCACCTTCTGCGGTGTGTACCTCGAGTTCGATTTCATGGAAAAGTTCCTCAGGGATGCTGCTCAGGACAGACTGAAGAGCGTCGATTTGGGTGTTGAGCTCAGCATCCTTGCCTTGCGCATACATGAACGCGTTGCTGAGCACCAAAAGAGTTGACGGTACTCCGTATTTCAACCTCAGATCTAACCACAGTTGCAGATCGTCTCGCAGTCTCGCTGGAGAAACACCATGAGTCCTGAGACCACGGCTTTGGCAAGCAGTCTGTAGTTCGGGAACTGACAGTGAGTCAACTCCCTCGAAGGAGATAGCTCTGTCGTCACGCTTGATTTGACGCATGCGATGTCTAATCTGATAGCGCAGAAGGGTATCTGGGCCCATTGTATTCAGGTTCATGTACCGGGCAATGCCGACTAGTTGTGGTCTTGACAGATTGTCCAGCGTCAAATCATCCTTGAAAATCTTGCAGACCTTGATGACGTCCGCCGTTGTTGGAGATTCGCCCGTGGTTCGAATCTTTCGGAAGAACTCTGTGAATTCTTTGCGCTGAGTGTTTACAGCACTGACTGGCAGACCAGTTTCTTTCATTGTTTGACGTAAGAAGTCAGAAACTTGTTTCCTTGTCGTCCGTAGTCCTGCGGCTTTGGCCTCTTTGGCTTTTGCGCCTTCGTAAGTGCTAGGGAGCATGTTTGGGAATAGCTTCAATGCGACTGGGAGAAGCAATTCCGCGAATGGAATGATGACAAAGACGGAGAAGGGAACCAATCGCCCAAGATCTTGGACTGTTCTTTGAAGCTGTAACCCATTAGCATCTCCCTTCCACGTGCCCATCTGGAAATATAATCTGCAATTCATGATCGATATCGATAATTTCTGACGATAACACTTCGGAAGATTGCCAGAAATTTATCGATGTCGATCTCAGAATGCGAGGCTTGAAAGCCAACGGTATCCTTTCACTCTGCGTAGCCATACCTGTCTATGCTCCCGCCTTGTCAACTCGTAGCCAGCTGCCATCTTCAGCGCAAGTTTAGAGCTGATTTTGGCCTCGGTAGCCAGCAATTTCGTTCCATCCCAATAGTGCACAGCCTCTTTCTTGACTTTCTGCCATAGGGTGAGCTTCTTCTTCTTTTCCTCTTTCGTAGCCACTTTCTTCTCGTTCGCCTTGTCAGCTGCGGCCTTGTCAGCTGCGAGTTCCGTCAAGGTATGCTCTTCTGCGGCCTTCGTCTTTGGAAGGGAGGTGGGACCCTCCCTGGGTATGGTAGCCTGCTTTGTCAGCTCAGCCGCCTTTTCCTCCTTTGCCTTCATCTGCTCCGTAGAGAGTGGCTTCTGGGCTTCCTTCAGGTTGAAACCAGGAGGAGGCCCTCCAGCCCCGGAGCCGTGGGTAGACGTCTCAGTGGCGTATCCTAATCTCGAGACATGTCCGGTATATGGCAGCCTCTTAGGCAATGTTCGCGCTGCACGCAGGTAGCCAGGCGCTGCCCGAAGCAATGGCGTCAACCGTAGTACTGTGCGAGCGGACATGGTGGAGACGCGGCGTCCTGTTTGATTGCAAGAGAGGATAGGATTCTTCAGAAGCTCGACATGGGCATTCGTGTGTGCGTAGATGATGCAGCTTTTGGGGATGTTGATGGGGTCTGATGGTTGATGTGTGTTGTCTTTCTTTCCAGGGTCAAAACATCAGCTTCAGGTCGTCGACAGGTCGCCAGCGCAATCCAATCAATCCCAAAGCGGCGCTGGAATTGGCGGCTGATTATTCAGCCCTTTCGCCAGCACGGACCAGTGTCCCTAGGGGTGTTCCCAACTCTGGCCTGGGATCATCATTTATCATCCTCAACTCAAGATCGATTTTGATAAATTTCTGGCAACAGAAAAACCTATCGCGCCAGAAAACTCTCGGTATCACTCTGGAGACAGTAAAGATCAACTTGCAATAGAGATTCGTGATTGCGCAAGTCAACGCTAGTAGGCGGACAGCTCACACTTTGGCTACGTAAGGCTTCCCCCGCAATTGCAGTCCAAGCCAAAATTCGGACTTTAGGAGACAGCCGAACTGTTCAACGATATTTGAGACCCCGGCTCTCACAACACCATACACTTCGTTCCCACACACTGTTTCCTCCGTCTCCAGACTCTCAAAACACTCCTTTTCCGCCGTCAAAATGCATCTGTAGCCCACATTTGCGGCCAGGAAGCTCCAGTAGCTTCCGGGACACGATCGCGGACCTCAACATACTGCTACAATTCTCAAAGTTCATCTTCTAGCCATGGAGAGGGCCCAGTCTCTGTCGCGCGCTGTGCGATTACTTCTCATCGGCGCTCCGGGTGTGGGAAAAGGCACCCAAACTGATCGCATGCTCAAGCGATACAACCAACTCTCAGCGATCAGCTCGGGGGATCTCCTACGCGACAACGTAAGGAACCGGACACCACTCGGTGAGATCTGGACAAGAGAGTCTGATATATATTGTCGCTAACAACGCTCCAGGCATTTCCGCCGAATCCCTCATGAAGACTGGTGCTCTTGTCCCCGACAACATGATGTTGCGCCTAATCCTCAACGAACTCAACAAGCGTGGTTGGACCAAATCAGATACTATCATGCCATACACACTCAACTCGACTTCCATGTCGAGCCAGTCCAGTTCTCCGGGTCGGTACATGGATGATGTGATCGTTGGTGCGCCAATGTCTCACGGTTACACATACTCCGAGGATCCAAGCGCTTCCTTTATACTGGATGGCTTCCCACGCAACGTCTCGCAGGCCAAGCAAGTTGACAACCTAATTCCCATCAACTTTGTCGTACACATCCATACACCAGCCAGAGTCATTATGGATCGAATTGCCAATCGCCGTGTGCATGAACCATCCGGGCGAGTATACAATTTGACGTTCAACCCGCCGAAGACCGAAGGCAAGGATGATGTAACTGGCGAGCCTTTAACACGACGGCAAGACGATGATCCCGCGGTATGGCAGGAGAGACTCAGTCGGTTTGAGAAGATGAGCACGCCGCTATTGGAACACTACGAGAAGAAGAAGATTCTGTGGACCGTGGAAGGTAACAGCAGCGATGAAATCAGCCCGAAACTGTTCAAAGAGTTTGAACGACGGTTTGCCATGGAGTAAGGGTGGCGTGAACCTTCAACATTAGTTGGAGACGTCTAAATCATGATCGATATCGATAATATTCTGGCGATACTGCTTTGGGAGATTGCCAGAAATGCTTCGATGTCGATCAGAAGTTGTGGGCCTGATATTTGAAGCGCGGATTGCTTGATTCCGACGGGATGCTCTTCGGCTCGAACGCATGAGCGTTTGCAGTTTGGTAGACAGCAAGGCGTTGGTAGGATGTTGGATGTCTGCTTGCCAGTGTTGTAAGATGTTTGCCTATTCTTGACCTATTCTTTGCTTCCTCTTCTCCTGTACATATTTGTTCAGGCACAAAGACATCGTGTCAGTTGGACGAATAGAAGACGATTGCTATTCATGGCAAACGTTCCTACGTGAATTTCAAAGAGACCTGTGCTGATCCTGAGCTTGAGCTGGTTCGAATGGACTAGCACGTATGCATACAGTAATTTTTCTGCTGGGGTCTCGTCTGCTTGTCTAATTTATTCTATCACATATCTCTCGCTTCGATGAGGTAGCTGGCGCGGGGAGCACGTGCAGGTGTAACTGTCTCCCATCTCCACCTACCTGGAGATCCACCACCACCACGTTGCTCACCACAACCTTTATAATGGCAGATCCTGAAAGCTTTGGCGACGGCCGACTGGAATGCACCGTAACCCATCCCCAGACTGAAAATATCGGTTCGCAAAATGTCTACACCTCTTTCCTCGTCACCACAAAAGTAGCCCGGTCCCTGGTCATGGAGCTCTCAACCCGTACTTACAACCTGGCAGACGGACTTCAAAACCTTTCAAGCACCCGAAACAAAAGTGAGGAGGCGGTTTACCGATTTCGTCTTCCTTTACAACACCTTATACCGAGAATATCCAGCCGTCGCCGTCCCTCCGCTACCGGACAAACACAACATGGCCTACGTGCGAGGGGATCGATTCAGCACTGAGTTCACGCAGCGGAGGGCGCACTCATTAAATCGACTGCTGAAGCGGATAGCCTTACATCCAGAATTGAGGAGATCATCCATTCTACTACAGGTAGCTTTGCTCCACGCGACTTCTGCAATCCAATATCTGATGACAGCAGTTTCTCGAATCGCCCGAATGGCACGCCACGATGAAAGCTCGCCCCTCAAGAGGCGCCTCTCTCTCTGACCCGGGTGCTGCTCCCGGCGTGTTCGACAGCCTGACTGACAGCGTCATCAATGTATTCGCAAAGGTCCACAAGCCAGACAAGCGGTTCATTGAAGTGCGGGAAAGAGCAGACAAATTGGATGAGGATTTGGGTCACGTCGAAAGAATAGTGGCAAGAGTAGCAAAGCGACAAGCGGATCTCCAGACGGATTACGCAGACCTGGCGACCCAATTTCAAAAACTCCAAACGCTTGAGCCTGGAGTAGCCCAATCTCTCACCTCCTTCGCCGTCTCGATAGACACAACCTCTCAAAATTTCAAAGCTCTCTACAATCACACCGAACTCAATTACCTGGGATCGTTGAAGGACATGGAATCCTACATAAGCTCCGTCAAATCCCTCCTCAAGACCCGCGAAACGAAGCAACTCGATTTCGAATCTCTCTCCGATTACCTTGCGAAAAGCGCATCAGACCGCGACCAACTAGCTTCGCAACACGGGTCCTCGGGAACTGGTGCTTCTGGTTTCATCCGCAGTAAACTCGAAGACGTTCGAGGCGTCGATCACGAACAGGCTCGGCGGGATAGGTTACGGAAATTGGAATTGGATATTGGCCGTCTTACACACGAGGTGGAAAGAGCAAAGATTCAGACGGAGAGTTTTGACGACAGGACAGTTTCCGAGGTGCAGGAATTTGAACGGATAAAGGCTGTAGAGTTTCAGGATACGCTCGGAGGACTTGCTGATGCGCACATAAACTTCTTCAAGGGAACGGTGGATACATGGGAGGCGTATTTGGAGTCAATAGACCCAGATTATCGTAGACCGGGAACGGTGGGGGCGGAGTCGAGTACGTGAAGATGAGAAAGAAGGGTAGACGAATTGACTATTGGTATATTGGAGTTTTGAGTAACGATTGGACACGAGCTGTAGTCAGGGTGGCCCCCCGATGGCGAGGTGTAATTGCATAATCATGATCTTATCCTGCTGTTGCAGTGATTTCATGTCTCCACGTCTTGCACACCTAGAGAAATAGGATTGTTGTTTGCTGACTGACCGACATGAGTTGCTTTGGACTGGACAGCTTGGATGCTGGCCTGGGATAAGAGATCCGCTGACACTTTCCCATGGGATCTGGATGAAAGAGATCGGACATTGGGTTGGATGCTGTATTGGAGGTTTGATGTTTCGAATCGTTGGTGGAATCTCACTGCGAAGATAGATAAAGCATTATGGGACGCTGCATTTGTGTTGGTCGAGTTGTGAAGAGACTGTGGTCGGGTGGGATGTCACTGGTGAGTTGAGGCGGGATATGATCAAGTTTTTTTTTTGGTTTTTTTGAGAGCTTTTTTGAAAGTAGCGCGAGGTGTTGGAGCAGGTATTGCTTCCTTGACTGTGCCTTGGTTGCGAACTTTGTTTGTTTGTTTGTTTATGCGATGCCGTGTTTTGTGGTCTTTGGGTGGGAAAGCTACAGGGACGGTTGCTGGGAAGCGAGTACTATATGCTCGTAGTGTCACTTGTATCGGTATGTATAGCATAGCAGACTCAGCTGTGAATACCAATATAAATTTGGCCACGTCGCTCCTATTCGTACTACCTTTACCTGCGGAGGTATCTCTATACTAGAACTTACTAGGTTCCTCCCCTAGCAACAATTCATCTCCGAGCAAATAATGAATTGCAAGCATGAAGAATAAAAAAAAAACATTTCATGCATATCAATCGAGCCGTAGTTGGTACAAGTCCAACTTTCATTTATGTGACTCATAGTCTCTTTCCCGATCAAACCTCCTAGCAAAGCAAACACCAGAAGGACTAGGACCTTCTCAGAGAAGATTGGAAACAAAGCTAGCAGAAACTCCGTTGCAAAACAAACGTACCTTCCAGCAAAACGGGTCCTGCTTTCCCACTCGTTCATCCATCGCACACTGCATACCATGTCCGCCAATCACAAGTGTTTATACAAATCCATCATCCACCATTCATAATCCGGCCCAATCCCAATGCGTTGTCGAAAAGTAGAAAAGTGTGCCATACAGATGGACTTTCGCGTTTCGATTCGGTGCGGTTCGGTTTTCATGGTCTCTCGTACAACATCGACTGCCGGATCCCTGATCGCAAAGAGGGAGAAAGAAAAGTCAAGGAGCATAGCTGAGTTCAAACAGTGTCAAACAGATTCCAGGAAAGCCAAGTCTCAAACCGATTGCAATGCCGATTGTGTCTAACAGAATTCGCAGTTCTCGTCGTCACACATTGGATTTGGCTTCTTGGTTGGTGCTGAAGCCGATGCCGCGTCAAAGCCACCTGGGACCTGAAGGAATGCCTTGAGCGAGAAGCCACCCTCCTGCGGGCTTGGGTGCCGCATTGGGTTCTAATTCAACGCGGGTCAGTAAATGTGCCAATCATTGTGAACGTCCTCAAAATGAGACCGGTAGCGATAAATTGCTGGCATGTTTTCAAAGCAACGCTTCCAGAGAGGTATGGATATCCATCTCATGTGAGAGGGTTGGTGGCACGGGGAAAGTCGATGCACCCACTTGATGATGTTGTGGTAGATGGCGTTGATGCTGGACAGGAACCTTCAAGTAAGCCGGCTGTGGCATCCTCCCATCACCGTAAGGCACAGAGTGAGGACGTGGGATTGCATCTTGCTTCGAGACTTTCGCAGCGCCTTGCTTACTGCCAGCGCTGCTGTTGGAGGACTTCGGACGGGTCTGCGATGAGCCGTCACTCAAGGCAGGCCACTCTGCTGGATTGACGCGTGAGCTGCTGGTCTGCGACTGTGTGTCTGGAGTCTTAGCCTTGGGTCCTTTTGGAATGCTTGGGTCGTTCTGGAGTGGATGGGGCACCTTGTTTTGCGCAGCACGTGGCGGTTGGTTGGACTGATAACGAACGTCCTGGGGTTCGGATCTCGGCTTCGTGGTTGGGAAGCTCGGAGGTGGTAGGCCATTTGTGGCCTGCATGGCATTGCCATTGGCATATCCGAAAGGCATTGGTGGATGCTGAGGCGGCCCGTTGTTCATGAGGTGTGGAAAACTGGGAGCCACTTGACTTGGCGGAACGGAGTAATTGATTGTGCGGTGTGCAGCAGTAGAGCCAGGCTTGACGAATTCTGTGAGAGGCTGATACGGTTGACGACCGCGGTAGTGGTGAGAATGTGGGGAGAGCAGGGTTGCCTCCAGGTGCCATAGACGGCTATGCAGGAGCTCCAAAAGGTTGCCTGACTTTGGTCCGGTTGTCGTGATGTCCACGCCTAAAATCTTCTCGATAAGAGTCCATTTCCCAGTGAATGACTGTCCGAGAAGATCGATGTCATTTTTCGACGCGTCTCCAGCCTGAGAGTCTCTCGTGTCGCGCTTCTGAGACTCGTTTAGGCTGTTTCCAGACGCATGTAACGCGCTTACTTGACTCTCCACACGCGCGAGTTGGTCTTGTAGCTTCTCAATGATGTTGTTTGTGGCTAAAGAGAGTGCGTGCTTTCGATCGAGGGTCTGGATGCGCTCGTTGAGCATCTGGTTCTCACCCTTGAGACTGCTGATTGTCTTTTCGAGGCTGGCGATTGTAGACTTCTGCTTGCCTCCCGAGGAGGAACCGCGTTCAGAAGTAAAGAGATTGGAATGAACGAGACTCAACTCCTCTTCTCCGGGCCCAGGAAGTGTGGTCCTCAAGCCATGATCCAATGCGGCAAACATAGCGCTCTGCTCCTGAACCCAGCGATCGTACTCGCTCTTCATCTCTGTCTCACGCAGGATAAAGCCGTTGACGGCTTCTTGTGGAATGAAGTCGTCGCCCCAATGTTGCAAAAAATTGTGTTGACGTTGGAGAAGATTGGCGTTGTACTGACAATCCCACTCTTCCTGTAGTTGCGCTGATGTTTGAGTATTCAGGACCCTATCGAGGCTGTCGTGATGAGACCTATTGGACGAACAGCTGCTATTGTCAATTTGTGTTGGCACTGGAGTGAGTGACGCTGGCATCTCTTCTGAAGATGGCGATGTTCGATTGTCCATTTTTGAAGTCGTCATCTTTCATAACTCATCAGCATTCGAGACCGGTCGTGTGGCTTCTCAACTTACGCGTTTGTTGATATTAGTCAGTAGTACACGTCCAGACGTGTTGTTTATTTTTTTCACTCGTAGTCTGTGGGAAGTACAACACCAGCTTTTGTGTTAAGCTGTACAGAAGCAAAATCAGTATTGCTCCCAGTCTGTCAATTTCATGATATTTATGCTCAGATCGCAGTCAAACCTCTCTGAATGATCCAAGATAATCTTCCTACTTGATGAATGGAATACGAACTATGGAGGCGGCCAAACCGCGAGATTCATTGTTCGCTGAGGATGTCATCGCAATACTCTAGATTTATCAGCTTGACCTGGCATAACAAAGAGGCCGAAAGGATTTCCGACGCTTGCCGAAATACCATCTGCGGAACCGAGATCAAGCCAAACTACGGGCATAGAAACTATTGATGTAGTACTTTTACATACTCTAGCCAGCGGATCAAAACCAACGATCCATACTCACACCTATACTTATTTGTATTGAGCAGATTCCTTCTCGCACCACTTCCAGAGCTTCTCAGCCGTCCCACTGCCGCCCTCGGCCTCTGTCTTCGTTCCAGCCTCAATGTCGTTTCTGACGTGCGAAATTCGTCCCCACGGAGCGATGTAGGCTCCATTTTGGGCGCTGGTAATTGCTTCCGAGCACGCTGAGTAGAGCTCAGTGTAAGCACCGAATTTAGCATCATACAATAAAAGCCGGTCCACAATAACAGCCTGTATCTTTGGCATATGTCGCTGAAGCTCGGACCTTAGATTTCCAGGATTCCAGGACACAGACACGATTCCGGATTTGGCATGATGTTTGGCGAACTCGGACGCTAGAAAGTAATTCCCAGCTTTGGATTGGCCGTAGTCCTTCTGCTTCGATCCATGGATCTTTGGTGCACCATCTGCTTCAAATTGTACACCGCCTTCGGGGGACGAGGAATCAACTGCCAGTGACGCAGCCCAGGTCACGCGAACTGAATCTCTAGGTGCGGTAGCGGCTGTTTTCTCGAGCATTGGCCCAAGAGTCTCAGAGAGAAGGTAGGGACCCAGACAGTTTGTGCCCATTTGCTGCTCGTGGCCATGCGCATCGGTCGAGCCGACGGGCGGTACCATCACGCCAGCGTTATTTGTCAGGGTGTCAAGGCGACTCTCTTGAGACATGAATTGCTCGGCTGCAGGTTTGATAGAGGCGAGGTTGGCTAGATCGACCTCCAGGAAGACAATCTTACCTGTCGAATTGGGGAATTCCCTTTGTATGCTCTAAGACTTACGTCAGCATTGGTTCGAGGGTTCCAAGTCAAAAAGCACCGTTCGTGCCACAGTAAGATTGTTGAGATGTCGAGACAAATCATCCTTGACTTAATGATCGTTCGCTCTCCCTGTAGAACTCACAGCAATGGCTTTATCCGCCTTCTCTTTCGACCGTCCCGCTACATAAACGGTTGCATTTTTCTGGTAGAAGATCTTGGACAGCTCGTACCCACATCCTGCGTAGCCACCAGTGACGATGTGGACCTTTCCTGTATGCTATGAGAACGTGTATTGAACATAGAAAGGAACCAATAATTGGTCTTACCACTCTGATCAGGCAGATTCTTTTCGGTCAAGGTCGGAGCCGGGATGAAGAAGCACTGGCTCAGTGCGTTGCCCATAGTGACTGTGGAATCGATGGATGTTGTTTGGACTTGAGTATTATCTCCGTAGTGATTGACGTCACGAAAGGAAGGACTCCAATGATGAAGATGAGATAATGTTTGATGATGAAAGCCGCTCTCTACCGTAAGTCGCGTGATGAAACTGCGATTGGGCAATCGCTATGTCTTGATGGATGTCTTTATGGGGTATGATAGAAGGTGTGATGATGATGATGATGGCGCATGCGAACGTGTCAGATGATGTAGATTTGAAGTAATCAGAGAAGGAATCGTATTGTATTGATGAGACAATCTCCAAGGAGTCTTAGAAGATTCTGCGGTGTTATTTATATATACCAATATAATAAATTAAGTTAGGTGATCTTCCTGACAGAACGACTCCTGGACGAACCGCTGACCAATCTTGGAAACGGCTTGTTTTGCCGTTGTGAACGATAAACCACCAACCATAGCCCATCACCTGTATTCAGACTGAAAACCTTCGGATTCCACGATGGATATCGGTTATTGCTATCAGGGCTGAGTTTTCAAAGCCTGACAAGACGTAAGGAAAGAAGTCGCGAGAAGCAAGAGTAGGTAAGCACTTAATTGGCAGCCCCCACCTGCAGTCGTCCGGTGAATTCTCCGTGTATCACAACCACGAGTGAAAAGGAATCATTGCCTGTAGAACGCAGAGACTTGACTGTTTGCATCTGACTACGAGACACATCGTAGTTTATACCTGCAGCCCGATAAATCCAAGGACCTGACCGTGAAGCACAGATGATTTTATCAGGAAAAAAGCCGATTCACCGACAGATCATTCATAATGTTCGGTCCAAAGAGATCCAGATCCAGCCTTGTGGAGTTGATCTCACTCTCAAACGTATTCTGATGTGGAAATCTGCGGGTGAAGTAGACTTCGACAATACTAGTCGCAGCACCGCTGCCACAGAAATGCTACCATTTCGCGCCGATTTATCTGCTAAAACTTCCCCAGAATCGAGCTCTATTGATATGACCCAAGGTCCTTACTTGGTTGAATTTAACGAGACAGTGGATGTGCCAGATCTTTGTGCGCACCTCGCTGTTCCGATCAGGTGCTGTTCTGAACGCTGGATCAATGGATTCGGACTACAAGGGCACAGTTGGAGACATGCTGCAAGTCCTCAATCCGCATGAGCTGCAGTTATGGAGAGACGCAAGACTTGCTCAGATAGTATTTCACCATATGAGCGAGCCGACAGAAGGGTACTCAGGGACTTATCAGGGATGGAAGGAAATGTAACATTTTTGCACCTCCACAGACACCAAATTCGGACGGGCAAGCCTCTTCAGGGCTCGACAGAGCTGCAGGTGCAAAGTGTTCTACTGGTTGAACACGGATTCTCCCCTCGCATTGCTCCTTGCCCTTTTCGAGAGTTGAAACTGAACAGCGAATGGTGGTCAGATTTGAGTCGGTGCTGCAGATGTTCGGTCTCATGTTGCTCAGCCGTTGTCGAAGTTTCTTCGACTTAGACTTCACATATGGCTGTTAAAGATCAGATCGTGGTAAAGTCTTTAGACATGCTCTTTACCAGCAGAGACACAGATTTCTTGTGAAGAACTGAAGGAAAGATTCAGCTGGGTCATAGTTTGCTGCCCAGATCCACATGAGTTCAAAAGGCCCACCCGCTTAATTAGGCTAGCGTCCCAATTCGCGGGGATCAGCGAGCTCCCGCGTACCTAGATTTTCCCTTCGACCTCTACTCGGAATTTCAGCTTTCTCTGCGCCCACTCAATCTCTTCTACTCCACACTCACAATGGGCAAGTTCAACAGAGGCAATGTAAGATCGCTCATTCAAATCCCATATAGTCCACTAAATGACATACAGAAGCGTGGTGGCGGACGAGGTGGAAATCGTGCAAATCGCGGTGGGGGCAGGAGCAATTGGGGTCCTCGTGCCGATTATCAGGAGGTGGAAAAGAGTAATGAGCTGTTCGAGAAGTTGTACAATGAGCTCGGCGTGGTCCCAGAGGACGAGCGCAAAGAGTTCTGGAACTCTCTGCGCAAAGAACTTCCAAACAGCTTCAGATTCGCAGGATCAAAAGGGTATGCTCATGTTCGCGCAAAACGTGGTCACGCAAGATCAGAAATTACTGACTTCATTCAAGACATGCTTTGGCGGTCCAGCAGCGCCTCGTCGATTACTACGTCCCCCAAATCACTTCGGTACAACACAATGGAGAGCTTGTCGAACCGCCTCGACCTGTCGAGTGGTTTCCAGAGAAGCTCGCATGGTCCATGACTACACCCAAGAACGTCGTTCGCAAATTCCCTCCTTTCGCCTCCTTCCAGAAATTCCTCGTCTCCGAAACCAGCGTTGGAAATATTAGTAGACAAGAGATTGTGAGCATGATCCCGCCGCTGCTCATGGATGTGAGACCTGGCATGACTTGCTTGGACATGTGCGCAGCTCCTGGCAGTAAATCAGCTCAGTTGATTGAAATGGTCCATGGAGGTGAAGAGGCTCGTATTCGCAAGGTGGTTCACAAGGCCGCTAAGGATCAAAACCGCGAAGCCAGTCCTGATGGAATTGAGGTTGAGCTTGACATCAAAACGGAAACTAAACAAGACGAGGACATTTCCGATGACGGCAGAGCGACGGGCTTGCTCGTGGCCAACGATGTAGAATACAGGCGAGCTCAGATGCTTGTCCACCAGGTCAAACGCCTAAACTCTCCCAACATCGTTGTGACGAATCACGACGCTAGCCAGTTCCCCTCAATAAGGATACCTTCTAACACCGATCAGCCAAGATATCTCAAATTTGACAGAATTCTCGCCGACGTTCCTTGTTCCGGGGACGGAACGTGCAGGAAAAATCCCAACATCTGGAAAGATTGGATTCCCGGTAATGGTCTAGGCTTGCATAATATACAGGTTCGCATCCTAGTTCGCTCGCTCCAGATGCTCAAGGTGGGCGGCCGAGTTGTCTATTCCACGTGCAGCATGAACCCAGTGGAGAACGAAGCCGTTGTCTCTGCAGCCATTGCAAGATGTGGTGGCTCGGCAAAGGTTTCGATCATCGACTGCAGCAAAGATCTCCCAGGGTTGAAGAGATCGCCGGGTTTCAAGCAATGGAAAATCATGGACAAATCTGGTCGTATATTTGGTTCCTGGGAGGAGGTCGAAGAGGCGAAGGGCGAAGGAAAGGACGACTTTGTCCGGCTTACAGAGACAATGTTCCCGTATGCTGACCTAGCAGAGTCTGAGGTGCCTCCTTTCGAGCGATGCTTGAGACTTTATCCACACATGCAAGATACCGGTGGTTTCTTCGTCTGCGTGTTGGAGAAGCAATCCGAAATCAAGGCTCTACCTGAAGCCAAGAAGGTTTCGCGTGCGGCGAAGCGCGGACGGGAAGCCGAAGAGGGCTCCAAGTCTGCTGCCGCGAAAAGAGTTAAGATCGAGGAGGTGAATGGAGACGAGACCATGGCGGATGCTACCGTCGAGGAGAATCCGAACGACCTCCTCCTATCTCACCTTAACGGTACAGTGGAGAACAGGAATCAACATGCCTCTGCGAACGAGGACAGCAAACCCACGGATCCCTCGACAGAGCCCCAATCGAAAGATATAGAGGCTAATTCTGAGCGAGAACCGATTGTGCTCAAGGATGAGGATGTCGAAGAATTCGAAGAAGTGTCGGTAGAAACACCTCGGAACGGACGAGGTCCCAACTCCAAGAAGTCGAGTCAAATCCACGAGGAGCCATATAAATATCTACCAGCAGACCACCCGGAGCTTCTCAAAATATACGAATTTTACCAGATCTCGGAGCGCTTTCCAAAGGACCGGTTCATGGTTCGCAACGCCACAGGCGAGCCAGTCAAGGCAATCTACTACACGTCAACCCATGTGCGAGACATCTTAAATGAGAACGAGGGCAGAGGAATGAAGTTTGTTCAAGCTGGGGTAAAGATGTTTATGAAGCAGGACGCACAAGGACAAGACATCTGCAGATGGAGGATACAGTCCGAAGGGCTCTCCATCTTGGAGCCGTGGGTTGGCGAACAACGGATAGTGAGACTTTACAAGCGGTCAACGCTGAGGAAATTACTCATCGAGATGTTCCCAAAACTTTCGGGCGAAGCGTGGAAAGAAATGGGCGAGATTGGTGAAAGAGTTCGGGACATCAGCATGGGATGCTGCGTCTTGCGTGTGGAGACCAGCGATGGAGAAGATGGCTTCAAGTGAGTTCCGTCTGGTTTTCTAGCCGGAGTACCTACTGATGTGTGGAACAGGGAAAGAATCGTGCTGCCACTTTGGCGAAGCATGCATTCGTTGAATTTAATGTTGCCAAAGGAAGAACGCAAGGCCATGCTGCTCCGACTCTACAACGACAACTCGGAACTCATTGATCATTCCAAGAATCGCGCAGAGGTCGCTAAGGCCGAAGAAGCTGAGGCGGAGACTCCAAACAAAAATGACGAATCTGCAACAGCCGGCGATGATGAAGATGGCGGGGTCAGGCTTGAAGCAAAGGAGCCGGCGATGGATAAGACGGAAGAGCCTTTGCCCGAGACCGTAGTCGCCAAGGGGGTACAAATCGAGGAAGAGAAAACGCAGACAGAGGCATGAGCTGATGATCTCAGACTCTGATATGATCCAACTCTTAACATACACGGAGTTGGAATGCTGGGAACTTATGAAGCCGTATCTTGGCTCTAGGTCCCAGATAGTTATGACGACTTGGAATTTTGGAGGCCAAAATGATCATTGATGTATGGTATCAAGATAGAGAAAGGATCTGGTTGCTTCCTTCCTTCGTTCTCCATCCGCCAGCCAGAACGTCTTTCACCACCACGGTCTGACGTATATTCCGAGTGGCTATTGACTTCGGATGGTCCTTGATGCTTCGATCGCCGATCGCGGGACGGTCCATACTTGCCATGCCTCGCCCGATCTGATACCTCCACGCGAATCATGAGTTTTTGAAGATGAAGCACCAACGACAACGACACCAAGACCCTGTACCGTTATGCGCTGGACCCGGCTGGCGATGAAGCGTCGACCAGCGACCCGCATGTGATTTTTTGTGGCGAGACTCAGCCCCATAAAGGCGAAAGCATGAAGATGCGACCAAGCCTCCTAGGAAGGCGGATGTCTGTTGGAAGCTAGACGATGGCGTACCAAACGGCCTTTTACCTAGCCCGTTTCACATCTCCCAGGTCCGCGATCTAATTCTATTTTTGGTCCGAGGGGATGGTGGGCGCACGCGAAGGTTTTGCGAAATCCGTCGCGACAACAGAATTTGGAGATGGGAACGCTGTCGCCGTGAGGTCCTCTCCTTTATCCCTTTGTCCCACACCCGAAAGAGGAACGGCGCCTGTCACTCCCGCATGCACGGTGCGGAGCTGAACGCGAGTCGCTGAGTTTCTCGGGAGCGGGGATGCACAACAGGAAGAATATTGGAGATACTTCGTACATATAAGGTTCCGATGACTACTACGGAAGTGCCATACTATAGTTGTACACGGTGCGGCGGCGGCCCCAGGAATCCTCTTGCGGGAGACTCAATCAGAATTTAGAGTGCATGCTGTGATATGTCTGTAAAAGAGAGACAATCGACGTGATCCTTGCCTCGCATCATTCCTGCAATTGCTTTTGTCGACGACGAGCTCTGACGAGCTATGGGTGGGAAACCAATTAGACGGGGACAGACTTCTTTCTGAGGCATCTGGCTATGCAATGTACCTTGTACTTCGCTGGCAGTTATAGCAGCCTATCGTTAATCGAATCTCATTATCGTTAAAAACGAATCCTATGATTTGATTCGCAGTGGGCTAGTGCTTGGAAGCTTGGAAACCTCACCCCCTGATAGCAAGCCGTCGACTCCACTGAGACTCCTAATTTCCCTTCTTTTCGGGGGACCGTCCTCAAATCCTTCAATTCACGCTTCCCTCCTCGACCGTCCCCTCGACGAGCGCGGCCTCTCCTATTTCATACACCAACTGCTCCGCTCGTTGGTCGTGACCCTTCTCTGCTCGCCGACTTCCCATGACAACTTTCTCCACCACCGCATCCTTGCAATAATACGTCGACGTGTTATACCGCAGCACTTCGACCTGCCAATTGGTGCTCGCGGCTACGGATTCATTGTTTCATAGGCCCAAATTTCCGCCCATGTACTGCATCGAAAGGCAAACCACCCCCGACTGCACCCACCAGTACAGCCCCTAGCTGCGGAAGACCTCATAGTTCCGACGAATGCTACAGCCTACCACCACAGAAATCCCCGCGCACAATCGCTAACATGCCATTCTTTTCAAGCCTATTCAAGCGGGATGCTTCCAGCAAGTCCAGGAAAAATGACTCCCCAGGGAAAGAAGTACTACCGATCAAACCACGATGGGAGGAGGCATGGTCGCGCAAAGAGGTGTCACCGGAAGAGGTACAGGAGCTTATCCACGAGTGCTCCCAAGAAATGAAGTCAAGAGGTGAGCGTTCAGCCCTGTACAACGAAGGATCTGGGCTGACGGAGACCTGCAGCTCTGGATATGCCCTTCCTCCTCCTCCCATTCCGGCCTGGCTCAGACCCCGTTGGCTCCAAGAGCTTCATACGCAACTTCTTCAAGCTACAATACAATGGCACCTTTCGCGAGAACAAGCAAGCCATCCAACAGGAGCTCCGGCTTATGGACCCATTGGTAGGTACATGCAATTCCCCCACAAGGACAGCCCAGCTCACAAAGCTTCACAGGTCCTCTGCAGTATCATCAAATGGTGTTGGAACAGGCTGCCAGGCGGAGTCGTGTCCTGGGAAACCTATGAGTTGTTTCGAACCGGTGAAATTGGTCAGTACTAGCTCTGAAACTGCATCGAAATGTTTATCAACAGGCAGTTGTAGATGCTTCTATGGCAAAGAATGCCTTCACGGTCTTCATTCCGATGAGCACTGAATCCGAGGCTCGAAAAAAGATTGTCTTCGACTTCTTCGACCTACTAGCTGCAATAGCTGCGCGTGGAAAGACAAATGGTCTCGGTGGACGGAAGCTCTCAAGAATGGCCGGATGGTGGGCCTTTGAACACTCAGACAACGGGAAAGGGTTTGACGGTGGCTACAAGTCATGGGCAACGTAAGTTCCGAGGAATACGAATAAAAGCCGAGCTAATTTGAACAGCGCTGCGGACGCAACGAGCCATCTATTTTTCGCGTATCTGCGCTCTCTTTCGCCTGATGCCACCGGTGGCGTCAGTGGTATTTCTCAACTTCCACGCTCGCTACAAGCTCTCCTTTCTCAAACCGAATATCCTCCCGAGACGCCCACCTTGATGCTACAACAGACGCCAAGGGTGGTCATGATTGTCAACACAGTCTCACCAACTCCATTTGCCCTTCTTCGTCGCGCCAGGAACTTTGCATACCGAGATGATGATATGGCTCTACAGAAATTCTCGGCATATGAGGATCCTGTGCAGACGTTGACCGAAGAGTGTAAACGTGTCCTAAACAGCATCTCATCCATCAATCAGTCCACTGTCCCAAACAACGATACCGCCGGCCAGCCAGTCCAGGAGGGTGCCTGGTCGAGGTTCGAGGACCTGGGCTTCTCTGGTCTCGCTGACAGCTCTCAGAGTCCTGGAGATCTAGCCAGCGCGAAGGACACCAATGGCATTAGATTCGCTGGTGATTCGAGAGTTGATGATGGAGGAAGGCCAACAACTCCATCTTGGGCGGACTTCTTATCTTCTGGATTCCCTAACGACCGCAGTCCTAGCCTACTTCCACCGGACAAAGCGCTTCCATTGCCCCTATCTGAGCAACCACGTGGACACAGTTCTCAGTCGCATGTGCGGAACGGCACGCACGAGGATCTTGAACCTGGCGAGCTGGCGAGCATCCACTCGTTTGACCTTGACGAGACCTTTTGGTGGGTCTGGATGACCAGCCTCGCAGGCGAGGAGACTCCTGAGCGGAAGGCCGTTTTCGGTCGTTGCGCTCTGATTGAGACTCAAATATCGGGGGCACACTGGTTTGTGATTGAAGAACAAATCAAGGGTGCATCCCCCGGTCAAGACGAGGGTGTCTACCTTGCCGAAAAGAAGAGCAGGTTCAGCTGGACCAAGAGAGGCCGTCTTGGGAGACGCAAGACGATTGCGAAGAAGCCTGACAATAAGGGTCCCGTTGAAGAACCTTACAACCGCGCAGCCACTGCAACACCTTCTAACAGGATTGCACCCGACCAGCATCGCAAGATCAAGGAGACCGCGGCCCGTCTCAAGGACCAGAACCTGAAAGGAGGCGAAAATGCTCAGCGCCGCGGTCGCATGGACGACTCGACTTCGCAAAAGACTAATAGTGTGCTGACCTTGCAGCCAGCTATACTAAGCGAAGCCGCACCTGCTATGAAATGGGCAACCGACTTTGATAAGGAAGCCATCCGGTCGGCATATCTCGGCGACCCAGTCGCTGGCACAGGTTCAAGCACAAACCTCACGGTTCCGCGGCCGAACGGGGCTTCTTCCAACTACGAGGGTTCATCCACAAATCTTCGACGTGAGCTGTCTAATCGTGAACTGCCTTCTCTGCCGAAGGAAGCTTCGGCGCCCGCTTCTCCAGTGCAGCGCAAGCCTGTTAAGTCTCCGAGTCCTCCAGCGACACCTCCTCATGCTTTCAGCCCGGAGATATCACCAGAGCCCGAGCTACCAGCTGCATTGGAAGAAAAGCCAAAACTTGACAGTGGTGTCCAGCATCCAGCGCATCGCCCGTCAGCTTCCCCGGAATCTGTGAGAAAATCAAGCATGGACAAGCAGAACAAAGCAGAGTCGAGCGGCGGTCTCAAAAAGTTCTGGGCTCGCAAGCAGAAGCCCTCACCTTCCACACCAGAAAAGGCTCCTGCTGCGATCGAGAAATCAACCCAGAAGCTTCAAAAGTCACCTAAGAAGAGTGTGCCCATTCAGGTTGCATCGCACAAAGAGCCGACCCCCGAACCCTCTATTGTGGAAACCTCACCTGCTCAGAGCTTCACTCACCAGACGCCTGACCCACACCACCAGAACTCTGAGAATCCTCGTGACGCCAGTCCTCGTTATGATACTTCGACCATCGGCAGCAAGGAACAACAAGCTGCGGATCAAGAGTTCTCCCGTTTCGATCAAGGACCACTTGACGCGCCTGCTTTTGTTCCCGAGGACATTACCCCAGATCAGTCCGTGGTCGCTGTCTCACCACCAACGCAGTCTACTCCATTCAAGGCGCCAAATCGTGGAATACCTGACCTTGGCGAACCTTCACCGGCTCCCGAGCCAGCGCACGTGCCAGCGGCAGCGCCTGTAAACAAGGCAACGAGCAGGATACCGGTGGTCCCAATTGGTCATTCCGCTCCAAGCCCAAGATCTCCAGCATCTTCTGACGACTCCGCTGATGCTGCGCCTCGCGACGAAAAGGTCTTAGATCGATGGGCCCAAATCAGGAAGAACGCTGCAGAGCGCGCCCAGAGACTAAGTGAAGAGCAGCAATCCGGACGTAGTCGAACTACCAGTCAAAGTGCGAAGACCGACGCTGATGAGGGTGACACAAGTGGTGAAGAGACGATCGAGTCCCGCGTTGCTCGCATCAAGGCCCGTGTTGCTGAGCTCACAGGTACCCCATCTCATCATATTCTTTTAGTAATTCAACAAGGCTAACATCGCAACAGGAAACATGGAAGGACCAAACGCCCCCATAACTCGACGATGAGTTGTTTCGTCAAATACAGTACGTACTCTCATCCGCCAGAATAGCCCGCTCGTCTTGCTAAGTTTTGCAGAATTGAACATCTCGCTGCATATACATGATACCCACAGACTCTAGACCAATACATCGACGTCCAAATATCCTCTGCTAAATCGCAGCCCGAAGACACACGCCAGCTTCTGATCTGATCTGTTCTTCTTCGAGTTTGTAGACTCGCGCCTTTGCCAAATGAGAAGTTTGGCTCTCTCACAATTGATTTCGTCGTTATCTTTAAACTGCACAGCACACATACACCCGGCCCCTAATTTTATGATACCAGATTGCTTAGCGTCTAATTATCTGTTTCCCTCTCGACTCGCTCGGTCTGATTTTTCTCCCTGTTTGTTGGTGAATGACGGTATTGTACATGGAAGCGTTTTCGATTCTTCCCTCTTCCATGCACCGTTCATCTCTTCGCGGAGAGCAACCGGTTCCTGGAATTGAGTGGGTCGCTGTGGATAGAGGAGATGTGTTGACAATATACCCGGCGTTCATGCTTTCTCCTCTTCCAACGAAGCGTTCACCCTTTTTTACAATTCTTTCCATTGGTGTTACAGGCGAGGCGCGTTTGAATGAGGCTGGCGCGCTATATGATTATTTGTTGGTCGAGAAATATGGAGCACCGGGGTAAACATCGGATATTCCAAAGATGGAGATTTGCGAGGAACTTTGTAATTAATTGATACGTGGAATGGAATGCCGCTATTGCTGTTGATGTCATGTTTGTTTTCGAACGGCTGATCAAGAATTAATAAGGTATAGGGGGCGAACGCTTCGAGCTTGATTCCATGTCTGATGAGTGCTTTGCATGATTTGCAGTGTTTCGCGTCATTTTTTATCGCCCTCTTCACTCGGTCTGTAACAAGTCGCCATCTGTGTTTGGAGAAAGATTCACACCTCCTCATACGACAAGATCAAGGGACTGACTTCATCCTCAAAAGACCAGCCTTTACCCACCCCTCCACCAACCCCACATTCCGCTCCACAAGCCTCCCACAGGCCTCTCTCACAGCCCCCCGTTTCCTCTCCCGCTCGGCCCCACTCCACCTCACCACCCGCCCCACAACATCCATCTCGCTCTCCCCCTCCCCCCGGACCCAAACCGCCCCGTCCGGAACATACGAATACGCCTCCAGAAGCCTCTCGTTGGCGACCAACGGCGTCCCGGCTATCAACGCCGCCGGAACCGACGACGAAGCCTTGGTCTCGTAGTAGTCGTCCGACGCGAAGGAGGGGAGCAGCGCGAATGTGCGGGAGAGCAGGTTGTAGAAAGCGGTGTAATCTAGGTTCTCGTCGAAGGAGATGTGGGGGGTTAGGGATTCTGGGATGCGTGGTTTGGACGGGCCGTGGCCGATGAGGTGGAGCTTGATGGATTGGGGTGGTGGTGGTGGTGGTGGTGGGGTGTCGGGTCCCCTGGATTGATCCTGGGTTTGTGCTGCTGAAGCGATGATTTGGGTTAGGCCTTGGAAGGTGGACGTGTAGTTTCGTCTTGTGGGGTCGTAGTCGCCTTGGAGTGCGAAGGCGAGGTCCGCGTCGCTACTGTCTACTGGTGCCTGGATGTCGACTGGAAAGACGGGCGGTAGAGTGTCGACGACAACGGGAATGTTCGTGCCCCATTTGCGCAAGCATTTCGTTCGGAGGTAGGTTGCTGTGTGCTCGCTCAATCCTAGGAAATGCACCCTCTGTTTCTCCACCCACGGCATGATCCTATCCACGAGTTCGCCTTCCTCCCACCGATCCGCGTGGTGTATAACGCAGAATAGGAGCGTTTTCCCCTCTGCAAGTAGAACCCCATAAGGTCCCGCCAACTTCACAATCTCGATCTCGCATGTCGCGGCAACCAAGATATGAGGGAATGGTGCACCATCAAGACTTGCTTCGAAAGCACCAGAGGGCGCGTCTGCTGCAATCGGAGACGACAGGTTGAAGCCGCGAATGACATCTGCGATTCCGTAGCGTTGGAGGAGGAGGTATGTGCTTATCTCTGTGTTTTGTTGTCTGCCAAATGCGTGGATGAGGGCGGCTGTGACTTCGTCGTGGCTGCCGCCTGATTCTGTGATAGCGATTCTGGTGATCTCTGGCACGACCGGCTTGTCCACCTCTTGATTGGCTGCATCCGGACTTGTGTTCACTGGCGAAGCAATTGGTAGCTGGGCGGATACGTCGGTGATTGCGGGCTTATCGATATGATCAGGTGTTTCTACGTCAGGCTCAACATGTTGGACTCCATTCCCGCTCGATTGGTGGTAGTTCAGGGGACGGTCGCCGTTGCTTGGTACCACGTCGGGATAGGCATAGCCAGAGCCCGTCCTGCGGTAGAGAAAGAGGTAGATTGCCGAAGTGATGATCAAGGCTATGATTAAGAGGTTGTAGTATCGACGCGGAAGTGCCATGGTAGAGGGGCTACATGTTGAGTCCTGGTTGGAGAAGACATGATGTCAATCTCTTGAGGTTGTACGAATGCCAGGCGGGACAAAGCTCAATGCATATGCACATCCGAAGCAGTAAGAGCTAATTATAGAATGATATGCAGAAGATGCATCTTATCTAATCTACAAAGTAAGCAAGGCTGAGTTCCAGATTGCTTGTGAGAAGCGCACATGATAAAATCGCTTGCCAGTGCGAGCAACAACAAAATGTCTTTCTGTCTCGTTGAAAAGTCCTGCCACTAGGATGTTTCGATGTTAATGCAGAGTTGAAAAACGCGGGAACATCCTGTCCATGCGTTTTAGCGTGAAAAAATAATTCCAAGAAAAAAAGATGGATTTCCCCTCACCGCTCTTTCGAAACATCAGAAAAGAGCAAAAAGAAATTTCTTGCGCTACCCGCGATTCGAACGCGGCTCTCCAGCTTTAAATCACATTCTCATGGAAGGCTGGAATGATCTAATTATCAGTTAGTTTTAAAAGCTGGTAAGATTGTAATAGATTTACGTACAACCCCTACACTAGTAGCGCCATTCTGGTTCATCGATGCTGCTGTTGTGATTAAATTCAAATCTATAGCAGTTTCGACGATTCGATGTCGCAATGTGGGTATTTCGCGTGGGAGTCGTTGCTATCGATACGACCCCCGTCAACAATACCCTCGGCATGATTCTCGAGCTTTAGTCAGCGATTATGCTGATGACCTGCCGGTATCCGAAGTCAGGCTCCATGAGAGGATTCAGTCGACCAAAGGCAAATTTGAAGCCTGAGTTTGATCGTAGCAGAGTGGCGATCAAGCTACATGGTCGATAGTCCGTGTATAGCAAGTCTCGCTCGCGGCGTTTTTTTGACTCCCATGGAATCACACAAGCGGGGTTTCTGCTCCAGTGTTCGTATCGATGAATGCTCGGTCAAAAAGGCTTAGCTCAGCGTAATCTTCGAACTCGCCAGTATAATCAGGGAAAAGCTCATTGAAGGAAGGGATGCCGCTCCATAAATCCGGAAGATCAGTCAGCATTATTTGGTCACTTTCTGGAACCGCGCTGGGCGCACTCTGTTGTAGCCGTAACTTGTCGAGGAATTCTCGAGCAAAACTGGCTGTTTTCATGGCGACTCTACATTCCTTCATCGTCTCGAGGGCAGCGAGAGACTGCTCAATGTAAAGCAGTAGGTCGTAATCCCATTGAAAAGGAAAGGGCTTCTTCAATTCGTAGACGAGCAGTACTGACATTCCGAAGGAAAGGTATACTGTATTATAATACCTGGATAATCATTAGCGACGAAACATGATGGTTTGCTGCAGTACAAGCTCCTACCAGGTACGCATGAAGTGGTGCATTTGGAACGTATCATGGATTATTCTGATCATCGTCACAGCAGACTCAACACATTTCTCGGCTGCTTCGATCAGTCTTGGAGAAAGGTTCGTTTTACTGCTTGCTTTGGTTGCTAGCTGGAAGAAGGGATGGAAAAGCACCATTTTGACATGTAGAAACCCTGCGACAATTTAGCACATGACCAGTCCATGCTCACGGATTAGGACAGAGTGACTGACTTATGTTCAAGACGAAGCGCT
Source organism: Venturia carpophila (assembly GCA_014858625.1). Lineage (NCBI taxonomy): Eukaryota > Fungi > Ascomycota > Dothideomycetes > Venturiales > Venturiaceae > Venturia > Venturia carpophila. The sequence goes on along the minus strand of JACTAK010000002.1, from coordinate 1,649,238 downwards.
GTAGCTTACTCCATTGTTGGTCGTGAATGGAGCCAGAATCAAGAGCATCTGTTCCCAAAGTCGGGCGAACTTTCTCTGGAAGCTGGGCTAGCCATTGATTCAAACTCTGTTCCAACTTGCTCGTCTGACTTAGCCTCTCTGCCAGCTTGACACCATTTTGATGTACGCCAGCAGTCACGTCTCGTGTAACTATTGACAAGTCTAGCGTTGCACGAATTATGTCGGTCTCGCTGTTGTTCAATTTTGGTACTGGTCTATTATGATAGAAGTCCAGCCCTAGAGTATCAGGCCTTCCCAATGCGAAACTCAGCTCGGTTTCCAGGCCATACAGAGCCCACCATGTTCTCGCCACCTGGAGAGTTTTTGAATCTTGAGGAAAAGTCTTCACTCGAAACACTGTAAGCCTGTTGAGTCCGCAGGTGAGAGCTGCTCGTATCGCCATTCCCACATAGGTATATGCAAGATTCAAGTCCAGCTGAGCCTGACAAACCTTGGCGAGAATAAACAAGGCCTGTACGGTGGTCATATTTGGAAAAGATCCAGGTCGACCGAGTGCTGCCTCAGCTTCTCGAAAAAGCAAAAGAATCCATTCGTACCGCCCTTTTCCACCAAGGCCATCTTCGTTCCAGGTGCGCGTTACTGCTCCGAGGGCCAGTATGGCAAAGTAAACTGCTTTGTGACTCTGTTCGACTGCATGACTTTGGCCGTCCCAAAGTTGTCGACTTCTGAACATGACTTCCTCCTTGTCAACGATCGGATGAATGCAGTGTTGAGAAGCAAAATAGGCTTCAAGAAATGTAGAAGCTTGAAGTGGGTAAAATTCTTGGTTATTGCGTGGCTGGAGAGCCCAGGCTGGGGTCTCCTCGTGATTGACAAAGGTGTCGTTGTGAAGTTCGGTGACCAAAGAGCGGTCCGACATTGGCACTGCTGGGAGAGTCGGTTCAGTGAAATGTCGCAGACGTTCAAGAAATGCAATGGAAGATGTCTGCCCATGGTACTCGAAACCCATTGTGGCCAAATTGACGTCCATAACCTCGTTATTTATCGTATCGGCTTCGATCGTGCCGTGCTCGCTCGCTTCATCAGAATTCTGAGGGGCTTGATTGATGTCCATAGAGCTCGCGCTCAAGCTCTCAGGGGTGGCAAACTGGTCTTCCAGCCTTAACTGATCGTTTTTCTGACAACCCAGATCGACACGACATACTTGGAGATCGTCATTGAGATAGAGGCCTTGAGAACGCAGAGCGGCCTCTACTGCCACAAGACGTCTCTCAAGCTTTTGAGCATACCTAGTGACTCTCAATATTTGCAAATACATCCGCCATCACGAAAAATGCTTACGCAACGGAGTAGTGACCGAAATCATGTTGCTTCGGTGCACTCTGGTATACACAGTCGACACCTTGTCCTATCCTCTTTTAGCGAGTGGTTCAGCTTCGAGTGCACAATATGCCTGACTTTGGCAATGCATGCAAGGAAGGCTGCCGTCGCATTTGTATTTCTTTGCCCGGCACAAATTGCAAGCTGATAATGCTAGTTAGCTGGAATTGAACATTACGTAGTGATGCAGACAGGAGTGATTACCCTGGACAGCTCTCGGCCTCCTTGCTGCCTTCCTGTCAGTGGCTGAAGATGGCATCGTGCTAGTCCATTACCATATGGAACTTCGAGATGGCTCATAGATAAAGTAGTGGGGAGTTGCCTATATGCCGGGGTGTCGAGGCTGGCTGAAGAACATTTTAACGATGTTCTTGGCCATATATCTGAAACACCACAGAGCCGTACCATCCGGGTGACAAAATAAGCGGCCGTAGTCGTAACCAAGATTTTCTGATCCTCACCAAAATCGCTAACTTTGAGCTAAAATTCCTTACTTCATACACAGCAAATGATTTTGTAAACCTAGCATAAATATCTCTCTATTTAGTACTATCGATGTTTCTTATTTTATTTTTTATTCTAGGGTTGGTTGTGCTGAAAGCATTTTCATAAGTGGTCGCTATGGTGAGGATGTATACAGCCGCTTATTTTATCACCCGATTGCTTAACTAGCTGTGGATGCACCCGACTTTTGAAAGATGGCTGACCGGTGCAGGTGGGAAATTCGATGCTTATGTAAGACATTCCCGGATAAAACCTTTTCCGCCTTGGAAGCTTCCCATCCGCAGCGACTAAATAATACAGTACAGATCTGAATACCTTCAGAGGCACAAAATCATCTCATGCTGGGGCCACTGTCTCGTCGGTCTATTAGTGAGTATATCGGAGTTGAACACGCCAATCGTTCCAGAGTCCATGGGATCAAGTTCGAGGCATATATATGGAGTATTATTTGCAAGATTTTGCGAAAATATATCCAGCAGGATCTCCCAACCTATGGTGGTCGTCGAAGGGCCCGATATTGACCACCTAGCACCTTGAACGCCCTCAGCGACCTTGGAGCCTTTCCAATGTCTGTGAGAATGAGCTTTGGAAGAGCTCAAGCGCGGACAAACACACCACGTGCAGTGAGATCTCACAAGACGCGTATGAATCATGTAGAGAGACGGATGCCTAGAGACACTCTTGTCCTTATAAGCTCTTGAGCTTTCTCGCTCTACCACATCGATTCCATATACATACCAGAACCAAAGATGGTGAATATCCAAGATATCAAAGCTCAGCTAGCGGGACTGAACCGTTATGGCCCTGGCCTTGTAGGAGTCTTTGGCATGTACACTTCGCGATCAGGGGAGGTCAAATTTTGCTAATTGCCATCAGTCGGAGGGACCTCTGGCATTGGAGAGAGCACGGCTCGAGAGTTCGTCCGATACGCTGTCAAACCAAGAATATATCTCGTAGGACGCAGTCAGGAGCAAGCCAACTTTCTCAAGCAAGAGTTCCACACCCTCAATCCCGAAAGCCAGTTCAACTTCATCAAGTCTGATGTCGCACAGCTTCGTAATGTGGACACTGTGTGCGAAGAGATCAAGGCAAAGGAGGACAAGATTAACCTTTTCGTCCTATCTGCTGGAGTTATGACCATGAAAGGTCGCGATGGTCTGGCTCGCTCGCCTGGTCGAAATATACTTCACCTATGCTGATCTTGTGTAGAAACTGCCGAAGGACTAGACAAGAAGTTCTCTCTCCATTACTACAGCCGCTTACGCTTTGCCCAAAACCTTCTACCACTCCTCAACAAAGGCGCAAAACCGTCCGAAGACACTTCAGTAAAACCTCTTGCTCGAGTCCTTTCTGTCTTAGGAGCTACCCTCGAGTCTCCTGTCAACCTCAAAGATCTCGACCTCAAAAAGACCTACTCTCTCAGCAATACTGCCAACCACGCCATTACCATGACAACCCTCTCCTTCCACAAGCTCTCTCAATCCAATCCTGGCATAACTTTCATCCACTCCCAGCCGGGCGGTGTGAATACCAATTTGTTGAGAGGGTTCCCAGGCTGGGTCAAGTTTACCTTCGATAAGACAGCCTGGATGCTCAAACCATGGATGGTCCCTATTCGGGAGAGTGGCGAGAGACATCTCTGGACCTCTACAAATGATGACTTCGGAAAAGAGAAGGTGATTCTTGTCTGGCAGGACAGCAAAGCTCATACCAACCCCAAGGTCGATAACATGATAGAAGATGGAACCATGGATGAGGTATGGATGCACACGGAGGACGTCTTTGGCAAAGTTTGCAAGGAAGGTGGGAAGTATTAATTTTGGTTTGATCTCAGTGCGCGATACCCCTTATTTGAATATTCTCCTCTCCTTGACAGCTAAGGTAGAAAGACTTTGTTTCCTCTCGTACTTGCCCCTCTTTTTCCCTTGGTAAGTGCCTTCGCAGTTCCAAGTCTACCTTCCCTCAGAAAGAGCAGCGACTACCTCCCGACTTCCATGACCAAGGGCATGGATCCATGTGCTCGCGTTTCGCTCCGCGCAATTTTGTCCTCAACAACAACAACTCCTCCTCTTGTATATCAGACATAACAATCTCTGAATCCTCTATCACCTCGAATAACAATCCTTGAACCTCGAAAATTAAAAATCCCAATTCTACCAAATCACAATCATGTATACCGTCGAGCAAATCATCGAGGCCTTGGAAGCGCTCAACGTCACGAGCACTACAGAATCCTACGTTTCCGATCTTGCCAACGAAGGCTCCAAATATGCTTCCGAGTTCGCAAAAAGCTCAGCTGCCTTTCTCCCGTCCGCCATCGCTCTCGTTTGCGTCATCGCCATTGTAATCTACTTTTGTGTCTCCAACAGCGCACAAAGTGAGGAGACCCGCAAGATCCTCGAAAGAAAGCAGACTGGTTTCTTTCGTCCAAAGCGGTCCAATAGTAAGGCCGGCCGAAAACCAACTCGAAAGCTGACCCAAGTGGAATGCCTCAAAATAATGGAGGTGCTCGCCAATGCCACCGACGAAGCTTCTCCTGCAGATGAGGCCACCGGCGCGGATGTAGCGAGCGAGGATCCAGTTAGCGAGGATCCAGCTGACGACGAAGAGCTTCCAATAGAGGTATCTGAGATAGTTCTGGAGGACCACTTCGGAGGTGACGAAGATAATGACTCCACAAGCAGCTTAAGTGGTGCACTAGGTGATGACGAGGCTGCTGAAAGCATCCAGCCAGATGAGGAGGACGGTGACAACGAAAGCACTCCGACTGCTAGTGGTACCTCGAACCGCAGTGGCATTTCGAGAACTGCAGAGACCGAAAGACCCAAGAAGCCTGAAGTCCTTTCCACAACTGGCGGCAAGGAAGAGCAGACTGAAGAACCCGACGATGAACGACCTCACTACCTCGACGAATACATCGGTCAAGATCAGGACTACACCGACGAGTCGATCATGAGCGATGATGAGGGATACACACGGCGCGTCGGCTTAGGCTTTGGATCGGGACGTGGCGAGTCTCCTGCTTCTTATGCCACTGCCGATGCGCCTGGCAACCGTCCAGCAGTAAGACGCTCCTCTTGGCACGGTGAAGGTATGCCCCCTCCGAAGTTGATTTTGAAAACAGATCAAGCTTAATCTCATCGTACGTGCAGACAACAACGCCAAACGCTCCCAATCAATGGATGATCTGAAGTTTCAAGAGGACTTGAAAGCCAAGCGAAAGCCAACCTTAAATTTCCCAGAGGAAGAGAAGCGTCAAGGTAATTCAATCCTCTTTCTTCGCAATCACGTTTGTAAGCCAAGCTAAAATCGACAAAGCAGAAGCCATCCAATCACCACCAACACGTCGCACAACCGACAAGAAAGCCGACAGACCGCCGATGAACACGAAGAACAGTCGAGTGCCAACCTTTGGAGCAGAGGGTATTGTACCTTCCCGACGCACCAACACCAAGAAATCCGAGGTGTCTGCTACTGCAGCTGAGTCCGAATCGTCCAAAGGACCTGGATTCACTCATGGAATGATGCAAGCGATGGCTCAGTACGCCGCTCAAACCCCGGAAGAGGGACATGTGGCTTCGGATGTTAGGTATAGGAGACCTCAGCGTACCTTTCGTGCGTATAGGAGCGGCAACAGGAGGCGATTATGAGCGGCGTGAGGGTCGTGGCGGAGCTGCAGGAGGAGGGGTGTCAAGGGTGTAGGTTGATCACCTTTGGCTTTGTGTAATTTTAGTTCTGGACAGCCCTAGGAGGGATTGAAGCTCGCGAGAAGTATTTTTCATCTATGCTTACTCTGTACAACGGATGTGCCATTTCCTTCGTCTCGTTACCTTGATCATTATGATTTCATGGCTTCATCACGGACTTAGACAGCAGCGAAGCCTCCTGTGCTTCCGAAACCACCAGCGCCCCTCACACTAGCCTCCAACTTCTCCACTACGATGACTTCGGGTGTGTATATCCGTTCAATAACCAATTGTGCGATGCGATCACCTTCCTTGATTGCGAAATCGGTATCGCTGAAGTTGAAGAGGATGACTTTTACTTCGCCTCTGTAGTCTGCGTCGATTACGCCGGCGCCGACGTCGATGCTGTGTTTGGCTGCTAGACCGGAGCGGGGGGCTACGCGGCCATCTAAGTCACACGGGTCGTATCAGCTATATTCCTCGTATGTACATGGAATTGGTGTTGGGGTGTGGGACGAAAGAGATAGGTTGTGATTAGAAGGCCAAACGTACATGTTCCCGCTGGCACGGCAATAGAGATACCGGTTGACACCATTGCTTTTCCTCTTGCCGGGACCGTGGTGTCTTCTGAACTGTATAAATCATATCCCGCTGCGAAGGCGGAGCCACGCGTCGGTGCTTTTGCTTTTGGCGATAGGAGTTGGATTTGCAGCGGTGGTGGGATTTCGCTCGTTGCCATAGTTGGAGGAGGGGATTTGAAGAGTTCGTCTAGTTGGTTTGGCTGTCAGTTTTGCGTTACGAGGCTGAGGATTGGTGGGAGCGGGTACCGGCTATGTGCGAGGCTGTGGGGGCGGGACTGAGGATTTTTGTTCGTTTGTGTTCTGGTGTGGGTGGGAGAGAAGGGGGCTCGTGGATGAGGTTGGGTGCTGGTGTTGATGCTTCTTCCGCCATTGGTGATGGAGTTTTGGGGAGGTGTATTATGTACGCTTTTGTGGAGATGGACAGAACGCGTCGACGACGCGTGAAGCGAGGTGTCCGAGTTCGTTGTGGCAGTCGGAGTTCATTGGAGGGTTTACCTTCATATTCACCACTCCGCCGCATCTACACTCACGGCTTCCCCAACGGTCTCAGGAGGTCTTGGGGAGCTCAATTTGCTGCAGAGTCCCATTCAGTACCGCTGGAGTTAGATATGGCTCTGATAAAGCCCTTCTCGCCTTACTCCAGGTTCTCTTAACCATCCTCCAACCCCAACAACCAATTTGGTCAATCCACTGTTCAGAAGGCACTATGTCTCCGTCTCACACTTCTATCTATGTTTATCAAGATTGCTTTGGGGACAAGACTTTCGATCTCGATCCCCGCCCTCCATCATGGATGTTGCCACCACCTCAGCTGGCACGAGACTACCGAACGCATCAGGCATTGAGATCCGGGCTAAATATTGCGACAGGGCCGATATCGAAAAGTGATTGAATTCCATTGTCAAAAAGCGTAGCATGAATGCTTCAAAACCAAACTTTCCCTTCTGGAAAAGATTTATGGAATTACCTGGAGAAGGTTGGTCTCCCTCGACTTTCTTTCTCCGCTTTCTGCGCATCTCCTACCTGTGTTATCGAGTACTGTGAACTGATCTCTCGACAGGCTCGTAACCACATATATGGCGAGCTCCTCCAGACAAATTCAGACCTATACACTGTATCCTTCGGTATTCATCTAGGCAAATCATACTATGCAGAAGCAGTCTACGCTGGAAATCATCATATTTCTCTACCTTTGCTTTACCAACAGCACATTGGACCTGACTTCTTCAACGAGATTTTTGATCGATGGTGCTCTGTGGTCAGACTCCACCTTGTTGATTCCTTCGAGCTGGACATCAAGCGACCTTGGCTTGATTTTCGAGACCTTGTCTCTGGATGCTCTTCCCTGCATCTCAGACGATATCTCGATCCGGCCCCAGATCCTATCATTCCATAGCTCAGAGCGACTACCTGGTTTCCTCGCATGCGTAAATGCTACCTGAAATTCAATCTTTTCCGTCTGAAATCTCTAATGAAGTATGGTAAACTTTGGAAAGAGAGCTTTAGATCATGTTTATCAGAGATGGCCAGCGTCTTGAAACAGGCGACGACATTGACGGATATGCGAATCGATGTTGTTTTGTGGCCCCAGAAGATGCCAAGTGCAAAGGATAGGGATAGACCGATGTTCATCAATGCTGATAATTTGAACGACAGATGGGATACTTTGGAGAAAGACGATTTCGCAAGCCATCTACAGACTTGTCTTGGTCCGCTGAAAGAGGTTCCGGGCATCAAAACAATTCGAGTCTACGGCCTAAATCTCGTTGATGCTTGGTGGAACGTAGATGAGCCCGACAATTTTCAGTACCGAATTCCCCCGCATTGGTCAATACAATCCTCACAAAGACATTTTATACCCGCGATGTAGTCAGGCACAAAGGCATTCTTTTCTATGTGCTTACGCTACTCTTTCTTCCGGTCTAGCGGACGACCGACGAATGGCGACAAAGACAAATGAGGTTCAGATGAACAGTTGAGGCATAAAGGGGTATCGTATAAGTATCACCTCTCATCGGATGAGAAAATTCTCGACGCCGATACAGACACCGATACCGATACGATCGCGACAACTCAGCATCATCATTTTCTGCACATCAAAGGCAAGTGCATCCCCCATGATGGACAATCAAATGATGAACAATCAACAACCACTGGAGAATCAACCAGAAGCCAATGCCTATTCTCAAACTCTGATATCCTCATTGCCCGTCCGCCGTAACAGTCCCGAGCTCAAGCGCAAAATAGACGATATGCGCATTACACTCTGCCCCATCCGGCGGCTCCCATACGGCGAAATTCATCCATCATTACCCAGAACTGTGTTGAAGTACTGGCTCCTGACCGAGGACGAGATAGACAGTATCGCACAATTCTACCACCAAACCGATCGGTCAAACGAGTGGTTCAATCAATACCCCGGCCAGATGAATTGGGATACCCAATGGCTGCGGAGACCGGACGGGACGGAAAGTCCAAGAGAATCAAAGCAGTTGCCAACCGACGAGGAACGCTTGTCGATGAAGAGAAGAAGGGTCGGGAAGTTTATTGGGTTGAGGGGGTGTCAGACACCGGATTATGAAGTTACGAAAAGGCTCGATTGGCTGGAAGGGCGTCTTGAGAGGTCGATTGAGAGGGAGACGGATGAATGTTGTGGCAAGTGGCTTTAACCTTTGTTATTCCGTACAGATGTAACTCGTATTGGTTCTTGATCGCTTTCTGCCCCCACCGAACGTGTATACAGGCTTGACCCAGACCGAACTTCTCTCGCTTTTTCAATCCAATCCAACTCCTGTTCGCTACTCCATCCTCCCTGTACAAAATCACTCACCTTTCCCCTCCGCCATCATCGCGAAACTACGCTACAAAGGCGTCCAACAGCCCACCCAACCTCCTACCTAGTGCGTGAGTTTAAGCCACGCATTCTCAATCAACCTATCACTCCTTTCCCTTCCCCCGCCCTACTCTTTCGCTACCTACTCTCCACCACAAACACCACCACCACCACCACCACCACCACCATGCTAGCTACTACCAACCCCATCCTCATTCTCATCTCACCTCACACAGCATCATCGCCCTCGCTCCGGGCACCAGCCAACCTCGACTCGCTTCTTCTCTCCATCGCTATAGTAAGTATGGGGAGTTGATGATGCGCAGGGTTGAGGAAGGGATGGTCAGGATACTACGGGGTTGAGGTCTGGTTTATTGGATGGGAGGTTTTGATAGGTTTGATAGGGAAGGAGTAATTTGGTTTCTATGAATCCTTCAAAACGAATATCTGGATGTTGAGAAATGGTGGAAAAAACTCCCCCCCCCCAGCATTTCATCCCATCCTCCTTCCTCGATGATGCAACAACTTCCGGGGTATATCCTCCACACCCAATAATCTATCTACAGTATTCCAACACACAGGCCCATAATAGCGACCCGGTTGCATAGCAGACGAAGTTCAGCAGCAGCGCTCAAAAGGCAACCTGCAGAAAGCCATCGAAATACTCATCCAGCCATTTCGACACTGTGGACGCGTCACTCTTCCGTGATTTGAATTTCTTCAAGCACCCCACGTACCCATCCGGCCGGACAACCATAATACCCACCTCCCCAGTATTAACACCACCCATCCATTTCTCCGTTACTCCCAGCTTCCTCGTATCAGTTTCTGGGATGTCATCTGCATAGATGGTGAACTTACAGTCCCTCCAAAGGGACGGTAGTTCTCCGATTTCGACATCGTCGCTTCTCTGCTGGAGGACCAGGGCGAAAGTGAAAAGACCGGAGATAGACGTGTAGCGCTCTGGTCTTATAAAATCATCTGAGGTGGCGGCGAGGGGCGGTTGGAGCGTGTATGATGAATTTATCGACTGGGTCAATCGTCCTAGGAGTGTGCTGTGCGAGACAGCGTGGGCGCTGAGGACGTCGAGGAAATCATGAGTGTCGGCTGCGTTTTTGCTGAAGCAGAAGATGCGGAATTGACCCAGCATTGGAATATCGAGGTGCAGGTCTACGGGGTTGGAATCGATGCATCGTGTTGCGCGGGCAGGCGGTAGAAGAATTCCTGGTTGGAGGGGCGGGGAAGATCTGCTTTTCTGGGGTTGAAATTTGTTTAGGATGCTGGGTGAGTATTGTGCAGCGTAACCCGAGTTGAACCGGATGTTTCGAGGAGTTGGGATGCTAGCTGCCAGGAATGCTGTGGATTGTTCCAGATCAAACTCTATCAATTCTTGGGCGACTTGCCTACGCTCGATTTCGTAGGTGGCGAGGAGACATGGTTTTGCGAGTCCGCGGACGGCTAGGTTGAGTTTCCAGGCCAGGTTCAACGAGTCATGTAACGAATGGTTCATACCTTGCGATGCATTTGGAGAAATTGTTTGTGTTGCGTCGCCTGCGATGAAGATTTTGTTTTCTTCGTCTTGAAATTTGGAGGCTACCTTGTGGCCGATTTGGTAGCGTCCAAACCATTCGATGTAACGCCAGTGCACATAGTATGGCTCCAGTATTGCTTCCACTCTGGCCATGACAGTCTCTTGAGATTCTCGGGCTGAACCTTCTCTCAGTTCATTTCTCATCTCCACGTAAACTCTTGTCAAATTCCGCTCCCTCGGGTAGAGAAGTACGGATCCGTATTCCTCGCTATGAATGGCAACTTTGCTGTGAAGATCCGGGAAGTCCGTCTCCAGCTCGCCATCGATGATCGCCCAGACAACATTTGAAGAAGTTCCCACAGGTCTCGACCCCATGGCTTTGCGCACGTTGCTTTGAGACCCGTCACAGCCGATGAGGTATCTTGTTGTTCGAACCTCTTTTTCTTGCGACGCATCGACCTTGCATATGACTTCAAGCAGATTGTTGTCGGGTTCTGATTTATAGTCGACGAAACTTAATTCGCGTTGGACTTCGACACCTCGTTCCATAATATCTTTGATAAGTACATCCTCTACAAATCCTTGATGCGCGAGAAGCAGGTATGGATCCAAACAATCTATTGACGAGGATGGAAATTGGCGTTCTTTGCTTATTCGCCGAAGTGGTTTGTCGGGGAATGATTGCTAAACAGGTTTAGTGATGATATTGCTCCAATGTATCGATTGACCCTACCCAAGATCGCACATCGTGGACCTTGACGCCTTTGGTAAGTAGCCGGTCGGCCAACCTCATCTGCTTGAATGTTTCGATCGTCTTCGGCTGAAGACTATCAGCTCTCCCCGTCGGCGTGCTCTGATGTCGGTTGTCGATGATCTCTGCATTGATTCCAAAGCGGATAAGGTTGCATCTGGTTATCATATTAGCCTCAAGTCATGTCGAGATGAAGCGATATTTCATACGCCAGCATCAATCCCGCTGGTCCGGCTCCTACTACCAGTACATCGCTGCTGGTTTGAGTAGGCGGCGAGGGCGCTAATTGTCGGGGTGAATTGAACTGACGTGACGACGCCGACCTTCGAAGTGGATTGAGTAGTTGCTGGGAATCTTGGGTTCCGCTCCGGTTGCGCTGCTTCTGCTGGGCACGCTCCTGAGCGAGCACGGCGATGAAATCTTTGGCCGAATAGGAGGATGAATAAGAACTTTTGGGGGTGAGAGTACGGTGGTAGTCGACGTGGTCGACCTTGTTAAAGGAAATTTCGACGCAGCTTGGTTTTCGATGCAGTTTTTTGCTGTTATGTCTCCAAAATTCTGGCATAGTTTAGGTGCGATAGTTTCTTATGCGAGTCCGCGATGGGGATTCAGAAAGTACTTGTAGCTAAGCACTAACATCTGCAAGTTGTACGCCATGAGGCTGAGCGGGACCGCACGCGCTTATAGAGGGTATGCGGCTGTCAGTAATAGCAGCCTAGCGTTCCTAGCTTTTCTACCCATCCCTGGCGTTGCGACGTTATCTGACACATTAGTATGTGATGAGAATGTGGTGTGCACAACATCGGACTACGGATCTCCCTCCTGGCCAGGCGCCTGTTGATTGTTGAAGGGAAGGGCAATCTGGCAGGCGGGCCCGTACGGACGGAATAGACGCGATGGGCGTAGCCGATGTAGATTCGTCCTCATTATTAAGCCAGACCATGCGCTGTGTGTTTCACGCTCCAGGATGGCTGAATGGCGATGACCACTAATGGATGGTGAAGGTCTCAGATGGCAAAAGAAAAAGCATGCAGATCAGCGTGGTCCAGTCGTCGAATTCTCCAGCATCGTTCGATGGGAAGATTGGAAGGTGAAACAAGCCGTCGAGCAGCGCCACAAGCGGGTCTGAACGCTAGACACAGCAGCAGGTTTTGTCCATTTCTCCATGCCCATCCGCCCATCCTCCCATCCTCCGAGGGGAGCGAGCAGGTACTGTACTTGGCCTGGGTCGAGCGGCGTGTCTGGTAGACAAGCGAAGCTCGGGAAGCTCGAGAGTCGGGGAGCGCTGCTGTCTTGCGCCATTCGTCACCGAAGGCAAGCCGGCAGCCTCACATCGATGATGGAGCCCCAGGAGCAAATGATGAGGTTGAAAAGAAACTCAAATTCTGTGTGGGAGAGAATGCGTCGTGACCGGATCTGTCGATTGAAGATTCCGAGCCGACACGTTTCTTTTCCTGCCAGACCCGACCGAGTGGGTGCGAGCCTGAGGACCGCACAGGCCCCATGCCAGGCCAGGCCAGGCCAGGGGAAGGAGAAAAGGCCCCCCGCCCAATCTTCGAGCTGGGCCCGAGGCTCCTTTGGCTCTTCTTTAGGGTACAGCCCAAGCGCAACAGCAGCCTCCAATCGCTGATCAGAGATGCCTTATCATCGAGAGGCGCCCTCTGCTTTGGTTTGGATGACGTCCTGAGGACCTTTGAAGCATGGAGAACCTGCATTAGTCCCCATCGACCTCTTCAACATGGAAGAAACTAGGCAGGCTGCTGCAGAATGGCTCTAAGATATCCCTACCTTGGGCCTCTCCTCCAGTTCTCGTCCAAGTTCGGAATGCTGGTGGCAGCGCTACAATGTACAGTACACATCTACGTCTTGTAGATGGAGGGCGAATAGTTGCAAGTGAACTGACGTACAAATGCAGACTGAGAGGTAGCAACAAACAAGAGAAGATGAGGCGCGGTCCAGGGATACACCGGGTAACACAGTGCTGTACTGTATGTCCTACTACTACAAGGGCCACACTTTTCTTTGCTTTTCAGCAAGGTTGTATGGACGACAAGACGACCTGAGTTTAAGAGACCTAGACGAAGCTTCTCGACCCTTCAGGCCTGCCGCCAAACGCGCATCCGCCATATCATACATCTGGGCTCTGATCATACAATTCGATGGCATTGGCGAATGGCACAGGTCGTTGTGTACCTTGTTCAGGAGCTACAGAAGCTTGGGGTGCTCATCTGAATGTCACGACCTCAGGCTGCCCTGGGCCGTGATAGAAATTACTGGTGTTGATATCACGCGGTAGTGGCACATACACAACCGGACTGGAATGGAACTCTAAGCGTCCATGGTTCGCGATGGAATGCTCGAGGTCTTCGGCGCATGAAAGAGGTGAGAGCATCAGTCGCTCGTTTTCCACCATCTCTTTGAACGACATGGTGTTATACGATGTGACCTTGCAGCCTCCCGACGTCTATAGGAACAAACAACATAGGCAAATATACCTGATTGCAATTCAGTGAGACATCTACAATTGCCCGGCGGCCACCAAGATTTTGCTATTATTGCGATCTGATTCTGGAGATACGTGAACACCTGGATAGCCTCTCAACAATATCCCGACCCGGCCAACATCAACTCTGTCCCTCCCGAGACGAGTCGCTTCACATTCGCTCTTTCCACTTGTAACAGTTGCTCAGATCCTCCAAATCTCACCCAATCGCTAAATATTTATACATTCCTCATTCGGATTTCTGCAATCACCTCAATTTCATCCTCTTCCGCCTCCGATTCCATCAACACAAAGCTTAAAAGAGCATGGGCGCATCAGAAAACCTACCCTCCCAGAGTGCTCTTTGAGAGCCAGGTATGTATTATGTCGGCTTGTGTTTTCATGACTCTGTATCATGATGCTAACAAGTCTCGCTAAGAATAGCAAAGCCAATCTCTACTCAAAGACCCAAACCTCACCAAACTCCATCGCCATGACTCCTCAGCAAATGAGCGACCCTATAAAGGTCAATGACATTGACAGTCGACCGGTCCACCTTCCGCCGAGAGGCACCTCTTCACTGTCTTCTACCGACTCACCACGAGACTCGGAGCCATTATCCTCTGATCAAGACACCAGAGCTAGAAGACAGTACACGCATCGTGGACGTCGAAATGTGGAACCTCCGAATGACAGTGGCTGGGAGCACTGGGCGTATGTCAGGCTCAGACTAGGAGGATTCCGGGTGAAGCACACTACTTGGGATGTCCATCGATTCGTTGCCAGATATGGCAACGCCGCTAGCATTAAAATTGATGGCAACAATGGGTCCTCTGTTGTGTTCAGGTACGTTCAGTACCTCAGGTGACGAGCTTCAAAATTGACAAGCGCAGTCCACCTCCAGCGGAGGCGATATGGCGAAACAAGATCAACTACATTTCCCACCGCGACGGCAGGACATACCCCATCACTGTCACTTTGTTGGGACGCGAGTACTTGGTGCCGAGTCCACTAAACTGCAAAGTGAACTATCCAGAATGCATGGTAAGTTTCCGGGATCCGAGACCGAGTCAACTGTAACAAAACAGATTGAAATGTTGGTTGCTACACGGCTGGACTCTTGGAGAAAACGGCTAACTCGCCGCAGATCCTTCCTCTTGAAAAGCTGGAGTTTGGGTTCATGCATTCCGACAACGCCATGATGGTCATGAGATCAGTCACACCACCACGCAACGCTCGTGCCGAGCTCAGGTTTGATCTGAATCGGAGAGAACTGGATGTCAGATTTCCCCTCATAGTCCCTTCAGGTCCAGCACTCGAGGAAAGCGAGGTAGCCATGTTCCGCTTCCAGGTGCCTTTGCCTAAGCTTTCTGTCATCCACGAAGAACAGACTGGCTCCGGACAGAAGGCGATGATCCTTCCACTCGTGTCACCACCGGAGTTTTACCGCCAGACAAAGAACATCAAGGAGACACATGACTCGAAGAGTTCCAAGTGGTGGGAGCGTCTCTCATGGTATCGCCAGACAGACATCGTCGGGGACTTGGTCCAGCTCGACACGGGTCCTATTTCTTTGCACAAAAAGGATGCGATTGTGGACATTGGGCTTTGGACCACGTACCGAATGGTTCTGTCCGACTTGACAGTCTACCCCATGTTCACTCAAGCACTCAGAGACTGGAATGTCAAACTTGTGCGTGACAAGATCGAGCTGATGCCACGAGCGGACATACCCATCTGGCGACTCCTGGACGGACCTGAAAAGCCATTGGGCTCCGCATCCGATCTGCTTCTTGAATTGTCGGCAGGCGTCAAACAACTTTCCTTCGAGGTCAGATACCAACTCGAAGTTTGCATGTCTCGTGGGTATCTTCACGAGAGCAATATTTCTGGGGAATTTCTCCAGAAGCTAGCGGATTTGGACGGTTCGATTGCAGTCGGTATTCTTGAGCAGGTCGCCGATACCAAAGAACGAGTCTTCGATCCCATGTCAATTTTTGAGCTCAGGGTATGTCGGATTACAGCTAGGAAGAAGATCCCGCCACACTGCACACTTGCCAGATCAGCAGTTGTCACACCCTCTATGATCTACTATACCACGCCATCCGTGGAAACTTCGAATCGTGTCGTCCGTCATTGGGGTGCCCTTCAAGGTCGCTTCATTCGCATCCGCTTCGCTGACGAGCTGGACAATGGCAGAGTCCAGTCTCAGGAAAACAAGATAATGGACGAGGTCTATGCGAGGATCAAACGTGCCATGGAGAACGGAATTGTTCTTGGCGATAGGAAGTACGAGTATCTCGCTTCCGGAAACTCCCAGTTCCGCGAGAACGGAGCTTACTTCTTTGCCCCAACTCCAGAATGGTCGACTCAAATCTTGCGCAATCATCTCGGACAAATGGACCCCAATGATGAGACCATTCCCGCCAAGTTTTGCGCTCGCATTGGACAGAACTTCTCCACCACGCGGGGCATCAACACGACGGTCTTTGTGAAGGATCAGCATGCTGCTTGCTGCGATATTCAGCGCAACGGATACATCTTCACCGATGGTGTTGGCAAGATTTCGCCAGACCTCGCTCGCCGTATCGCTGAGGAATTTGGGCTTTCTACAGAGGATCCACCTTCCATCTACCAATTTAGACTCGGCGGATGTAAAGGGGTTTTGGCAATCGCGCCTGATGTGGGAGGCAACGAAGTGCACATTCGCCCAAGTCAAGCCAAATTTGCGGCTATTCACGAGGGCTTGGAAATCATCCGCACGTCAAGCTATGTCACGGCCTGTCTGAATCGCCAGATCATTCTCGTACTGTCGGCTCTCAACGTACCGGACCGGGTGTTTCGCGGCAAGCTGGACGTCCAACTTGAGAACTTGACTCGGGCCATGGTCGACGAGCAAGTCGCGCTCCGCGAACTGCAGAAGAGCGTAGACTTCAATCAGATGACCTTGACTATTGCCGGCATGATATTGGACGGCTTCATGCGAGTCAAAGACCCCTTCATGATGTCTACACTCCATCTCTGGCGAAGCTGGACCGTGAAATATCTCAAAGAAAAGGCCAAAATCACGGTCGAACAGGGCGCCTGTCTGCTTGGGTGCGTGGATGAGTTCGCGGTCCTCAAAGGTCACTTTGACGATACGCAGCCATCAGAGAATGCCTCTGTGAGGGACAGGATCGCCGCTCTTCCCGAAGTGTTCTGCTACGTCGACCAGAAGAAGAGCGGGATCTACGAGCCGATTCAAGGCATTTGTATCCTTGGGCGCAATCCTTCCCTGCATCCAGGAGATATCCGCGTCGTCCTAGCCGTGGACAAGCCGGAGTTGCATCATCTCCGCAACGCAGTCGTGTTGCCCCAGACCGGGGATCGGGATTTGGGTAACATGTGCTCCGGTGGCGACTTGGATGGCGATGATTACTGGATTATCTGGGACCAAGACTTGATCCCGCCTCCAGAAGAGTGGAACCGTCCCGCCATGGACTTTACGGCCATTCCTCCACATCGAGTACGCGACAAGGTGACCGTCAAAGACATGACCGACTTCTTCGTCGACTACATGAGGAACGACAATCTCGGCACGATCGCTCACGCCCATCTTGCCCAGGCTGACCAACAGGAATTTGGCGTCAAGGGCGATAAATGTAGGTTATAGATTGCCTTGTTTCGCTCCCCCCAGATCAGACTGACAGCAACAGGTCTTGCATTGGCCCGGTTACATTCGCAGGCTGTCGATTTCAACAAGTCCGGGGTTCCAGCCAAGATGCCGCAGGATTTGAGACCAAAAGCATGGCCTCACTTCATGGAGAAGAGACATGCGAGGAACCAGTATCGCTCCGAGAAGATCCTGGGCCAGCTCTATGACATGGTCAAGCTCGTCGACTTTGTCCCCGACTACGCTGCACCGTTTGATCAACGTGTCCTTCTAGCGCATGAAGTCAGCGAAGAGATGCTCCAGCGAGCGACGGAGATCAAAGAGCAGTACGACTCCGACATTCGCAGAATCATGGCCCAGCATGACATCGACACCGAGTTCGAGGTCTGGTCCACCTTTATCATGTCGCACAACGGAGAGAGGCGAGACTATTCGTTTGCCGAAGAGTTGGGTCAGGTCGTCAATTCCATCAAGGCCAAGTACCGAGAAATGTGCACCAAGGCCGCCGGCGGAGACTTTGTCGAAACACTACAGCCCTTTGTGACGGCCATGTACAAGGCTACGGAACGCGAGATGCGGGCTGCTTTGGACGAGTGCAAGACCACGACGCTGGTCGGTGGCTTGGAAGTCCCGGTTCGAAAGAGGGACTCCAAAAACATGCCGCTCATGTCCTTCCCATGGATCTTCGACCGCGAGCTCGGTAAAATCGCCAGCGGCCATTTCTTCTCTCGAGAAAGCGTTGCGAAACGGCAGGGTGTCCAAAGGCGCACCATGAAGCGAGCTGGTGCCGCCGGACCCGGTAATCCAGACGCCATCGAGACAGCCGAGGGCGTTGTGGCCAAAGGAGAGCTGATCGATTTCTTTCAAAAGGATAAACATGTTGGCGTTGAGGATGCCTTTCCGGCGCCCGTTCCTCTCCAAGGGGACACTGAGATGGCGAGACGTATCGAAGCGGCCATTGTAAATCGTCGCGACGATTCCGAGCACATGAAGAAATCCACACGTCCCACCGAGGAAACCCCAGATAACTATGACGGTCTCACGCACGACATGGATGAGGCTGAACTTGGCCCCCCAGCCAGCGATGGAGAGGCGGAACCTCTGACTCGGATTCCAGGTCGAGAGTCTCCCGTGACTGTCTCCCCTCAAGACACGATGGACATTGCTGTCGAGGATGGTGTTGAGAATGGGCTGGTCGAGATGGACATGGATCGGGGTTCCGAACCGACCGGGTTGAGCAAGTTGGCTCGGCTTTATGATTCAGAGGAAGAGGAAGAGGAAGAGGATGATGGTGACGAGGTGGACGGCGAGGATTTGATCGACCTTTGATATCGATACCGCTTCGGTGTTGGGTCTTGTTCAGATGAACCGGTTCGGCGACAATTTTCTGGTCCGGAACCGGATGAGGTTTGGAAGGGAGGGCTCCTGCACTGGAAGGTCGATTGATACGGTAAAATTCGGTGGAGGATTGTCATGGGTATACCGGGGAGTTCTTTTGATACGAGGCGTGCATTATGCTTTTGGTTTGGGTGAATGCTATTCTTACTTATATATCGATACCTAACATTTACCGTGACGATGATGATGATGGCGATGGCGATGGCGATGGGGAAATTTTTCCAAATTGAGAATGGGCATCGTTATTGCCCAGGAGGTCTTTGGCTGGGTATCGTTTTCCGACTCGACTGGACGTGACTGTACCTATAGATTCCGTCCAGGGAGATGGACTTGTACACCATTAAAGGGTTGGTTGGTTGGTTGGTTGGTCGAAGCAAGGACGGACTCACTCCACGAATGGTCGGCAACGAGGCTGTTTGGTCGATCAAGGCTGATTACGCCTGTACGGTCTATATTTGCATCGAATGATTCTTCTTTGGCTTTGGTTCAGTTTACGGGTGCGAAAGTTGAAGGGGCGAGAATTTCGTGGTTGGTGTACCCAGGCACATCTTGGGGTTCCTCTAGGCACAGTTTCTGCCTGAAAGGAAAAAAGGTAGGTAAGGAATGCCCCCGTGTTTTCTTTTTTCTTTTTTCTTGAAACGGAAAACAGAGGCGAGTGCGCCGAACAAAGGCTTGGCTTTCGACTGCGGTGGAATCACGGGTCTCTCTCTCCTGGAGTAAACAGTCCAAGTTGTTACTGTCGGAGAAGTGTGGCAGATCGGTACCCTGCTTACTTTTCAGATCCCGTCCGCGATCCATGGGACGTCAGCACGGATCGGAGGATACCGTATCCAGATTGTGTCTGATGCGTCACGAGGGTTTGTTTGATACCTGCGCGCCTTGGAACCCCTCGTAGCAAGTAGTGGCGACTTGGTTTTGAGGACGGGAGAGAAAGAGAGCGGTGTTGACGGTTCCAAGTGCGCGGGACGCAGGAGCACGGCAGCAGGTGGCGGCGATCATCCGCATTGGCAATGTTTGCGCACGGGAATCACGTCTCGCCTCTTGGACGTACTATGTATACACGGGCAGACTGTATCAGCGTCCGTAGTATCGAGAACCGGTTTGTTCATCATTATCATCAAAAGGGCATCAAATTTAGGGAGACGGAAAGTGAATACTCCTCCAAATCCTGGCGCTCCTGACTGAAGCCAAGCTAAGGCGGGCCGGCGGCGTGGATGGATGGACAAATGTGGACAACGCTACCGATGACGGGAGTATCGTCGCAAAGTCGGTGCTGAATTCATGCTGTGCGATGAGATGTCGGTATGGAATCGTCCAGCTGGGAACTGCCGTGTGGCATCATCCATCTGCAGCGTACAACTACACGAGATTCCCGCACTCGCCGGCGTCTGTGGCACATCGGACAGGGTCATGGTGGTGAGCATCGAGAAGGCGACATGGGCATGGATGGAAAACTCTGAGCATGTTAAAGTGCCGTCGATGAATCTGAGACGGTGCTCTGGAAAGGCTTTGCACTGATGACGCTTCGACCACCATGCCGAGCAGCAGACTGAGTCCGGCATCCGAGCTTTTGATGACTTGCATGTCCGGTAGCAGGGTCACGGGTGGGTTGCAGGATCATGGACTCATGGAATATGATCAAGAAATGGCTGCTGCGTATCGATGCCGACTAGATTGATAGGGCACATAGCCGCCTGGCCAGGCCAATTAAACGAAGGCGCTGGGGACGAAACGAGAAAAGCTAGAGGTGCACGGCCAATGAAAGCACCAAGGCGGCACAACGAAATCTCATAGGGCGGCCTGCTCGGAATAGGGACGGACCATTGGGAAGGGGTTTCGCCCAAGTCAGCAACGACACGAGGGCAGTCATTTTCAACGTGGGCATGGCAGGCCGGTGGTGCAACAGGAGGGAGGGATGCCACGCCTACTACTATGGTTACTGTGGTACCTATGGTACAGGCAGACACGCAAACGGCAGTTCCAATGCTGATGATCAATCTCCGGGCTGTGAGACATGTTGGAGCCATCTAGATGATGGAGGAAGCCTGGCAGGCTGGAAGGCTGGAAGGGCGGACAGGAGCAGGCGCTGGGCTGGAGCAATGAGCAATATCGAGGGAATCAATGCCATCCAGGACAGGGCACCCAGATGCCGGGCTCGAAGGTCAGGCCTCGGAAAGGCGTCTCGCTGTGGACTGAGCATTGAGCAAGTGAGCATGATGATGGCCTCAACAGGGCGTCTCATGATGCAACGCCCAATGGCCATTCGATACCTGTGGCTGTTTTTCCTTTTGGGTGGCTGAGACGAGATGGCCGAGGTGCAGGTGCAGGCGCAGGTGCAGGTGCAGGCGCAGGATGATGGGGATGGGGATGGGGATGGCATGGCAGTCTTCTACACAGTACACACTCACAGTACAGAGACGATGACAAAGACTGTACACCGTACCTAACACGCACTGTCTCTCACCGCTGAACTCGGCTGGAGGCTGCTCAACAGTCGCGTCGGGAGCGCAGCGTCTGGAAAAGCACTGTTCTTGACCGCTCCCACGCCGCTCGGCGCAACAACGAGCGACGGCTGAGCCCCGAGAGGTCCAATAATGCAATTGGAATGCCAGAGAGGCCTCACTCACTCCCTCTCTCTCACTCCCTCTCTCTCACATATACACACACTCTCTCTCTTTCTTTCCCCAGTCCACACAGCCCACACTGTTGAGGCACCTTGGGTGATGCCTGCGTGCCTGCGTGCCTGCGTGCCTGGATGCCTGGATGCCTGGATGCCTGCTCACGGTCTGGTGGTGCTTGGTTCAGCTTCTCCTACCTACTACATAAGTACACGGTACGGTACCCAAGCAGACCCCTCAGGCATCCTCCGTCACTCTCTCACAAACACGCACACACGCAAACACAGTCCCTTGGCGACCCTTCCCGCGTCTGTCAGCTGGTCAGGTGCCATCCGCTGGCTGGGGCGCCTGTGTGCCGAGGAGGGGGCTCCACTTTCAAGCGCTCCAGAGTATAGATAACCCCTTCTCCTCGCTGCCCGGTGATTGGCCTTGAAAAAACTTCTCCATCTCATTGGACCTGCCACCGCTCCCAATCCCATGATTGAATCGTGATAGAAGGCCCTCACCCTCACCCTCACCACCCCGTGGTCCTGTCCAAGCAGCGCCGCTGCATAACACAGTAGCCCTCCGCCCCATCCAACCCACCAACGTGACTGAACCCACCTGCGGCCGCCAGATTGTGTAAGTCGCCGTACCCATCCTCGTCGCCCTCGAGCCCCTCGGGCCTCTGCACCTGTACCGGCACGGCGAACGAGGCTCGATGCAAGGCCGTGTTATTATCGCATCATGTGCCTGCCCTCTCGCCTCGTTGCTGCTAGCCATGGCATGGCTGCTGGTGTCCATGAGCCTCGAGCGCCGAGCGTCTCCCTCGTCGCGCAACGGAGAGCAGACTGGCGCTCGATGATGCGCAATGCTTGCTGTCGGCTGCTGGTTGGGCAGTTCGCCCGCCGCCTCATCAGCGTAGCTCTGCTCTTCTGCTGTCCGCGTCGACGGACTCTCCCGTCCTTTGTGCGCACGTTCGGCGCCGTGGCACAAACTCTTCCATACCCATACCCTGTCCGCATCCTTCTTGTGCTCTGCTCACCAATTCCAGCCGACCAGTTTCATCTACATCGCCGCGTCCCTTCCACCACGCCTGCTATTCCCATTATTGCGCCCAGAGGTAAGTTGGAAGTGTTTCATGGCCTGATATTCATCCGCACCCGAACAGTAGCCGCATCCCCGCCTGCTGCCCCCCTCCCCCAAGGGCCCCCGGACGTGCCCCCGCTCCAGCTTTGCTCTTCCATCCCCAATATCGCCTAAGCCGCAGACACTCGAGGCCGCGACTAGATTGAAAGCAATCAGCAAACACTCTCCATTGCGCCCGAACGTCACTCTTCCGAGTCGCAGATCCACCTTTACAGACGTGGATATGCTGGCACGCTTGACCGACCACGCTTCCACCTAATCCACCCTGTCCATGCATACCGCCTGCATTGCCAACTCATCAAATCCAATCGACGTCCTCGCCCGCTCCGACAGCACATACCCTTCTCTCCCGCACCCAATTGTCTCCTCTGCCTCATCTCTGTGCGCGGATCATACTAACAATAATTGGTCTTTCCTCT
Organism: Venturia carpophila; assembly: GCA_014858625.1. Lineage (NCBI taxonomy): Eukaryota > Fungi > Ascomycota > Dothideomycetes > Venturiales > Venturiaceae > Venturia > Venturia carpophila. The sequence continues at coordinate 1,626,275 of JACTAK010000002.1, read as the reverse complement.
AGTTCTAAAAGCAAAGATATCCATTCAGAACCCGCTCGAACCTGTTCCCGTAGCTAGGACCTATTTTGCAAGAACGCGAGGCGCAGCACCGAGCACCGCCTCACACAAACACCACAACGCGACAGTCGTCCCGCCTGGTGATACACGCTGCCCACTGCTCCGACACCCTGCTGCCAGCGAACCCCAATCGACCCAGCTCGCCACATAAAGACGCGTCTCGTTGCGCGATCTGCTACACGACTCCCACCAACACGCCAAAACACCGTCGCCACCATGGAAGCCGCGACCTATGCCTACCAACAGCCGCAGTCGCATAGCGCGCACCATCCACAACCTCACATGCAAGGACCCTACCCGCCTGCGCCAAATGGCGCGACGATAGCATCGCCGAACCAGCAATCGATGCAACCGCCTTCGCAAACCTCACCCCTCATCACGCAAGGCAATCTTTACGGTCAACAACACCCCGCCGGACAGCATCAGTCCATGCCATACAATGCGGGCTACGGTGTGCAGCAAATGCCCCAAAACATGTCAGTCTCGCAGGCTGCGATGATGGCAAATGCAGCTGCCTCTGGACCTCAGTATTACCAAATGCCAGGTCACGGCTTCCCCATGGGCCAGGCACAAGAGCGGGATCCTCGGGGAAGGCGTCAAACACCACCGCAAGGCGGAATGGCACAACAGCTTCCACAGCGTCGCATGAGCCAGCACCTTGGGAGTCCAGGAGTGCAGCAACCGCAGCCAGGCATGAATGCGGCTCGCCCATCCACAGCCAACCAACTACCTCCTCAGCCTACTGCCGTCCAAGCACACCCACACTCGCCCGAGATTGGTGGCGCAACTGAAGAGGCACCCCTCTACGTCAATGCGAAACAGTTCCACAGAATTCTGAAGCGAAGATTGGCCAGGCAGAAACTGGAAGAACAGCTGCGGTTGACGTCGAAAGCGCGCAAGCCGTATCTTCACGAGTCCCGGCACAACCACGCGATGCGTCGGCCTCGCGGCCCCGGCGGTCGCTTCCTCACGTCGGATGAGGTCGCTGAAATGGAGCGGAAAAAGGCGGCGGGCATCGAAATCAACATGGATGATTTCAAGACCGAGAAGGACATCGCCCGTGAGGTGGCGCGTGCTGAAAAGAGCGCCAAGCGCAAGGCTGAAGCGGGACTCAACTCAATGGCTAAGAAGGCTAAAAGTGGAGGCCCTGTCAAGCTACCGAGCCCGGATGAAGATGATGAGGACGACGACGAGGATGACGGCTGAATCTGATGCGACTTTATGCATCCAGCGTTCGCACCTCTCCCTTCTCTTCTCCCCCTGTTCACACAAGACTTTTTTCTGTTGCGAGTTTAAGACTGTTATGACGTTATGAAGAGAGCAAGCGAGGTTTTGGGCTAGTGGCGTTCTGCTTGATATCCCCTGGTCACACTCCCCATTCCAAGAAAACCGATAAGAGAAGGATGACCCGACGGTTTTGATTGGCCTTTTTGGCACACAACAAAGAAGAATTTTCTTTTTCATCATAGATTGTGCTCTCCACTACTCCCGCACCCTACATTGAGTGACGGGAGTCAGCATCCGCTCGCTAAATACCTTTTTCTTACTCAAAATTTTGGATCTTCTGGCGGTTGCAACTCGTGTTGCTTCCTCGCCTCTTGTATGTACGTGGATGGGAAATACCACGACCATCTTGTCGTATTTGAGTATTGACTGCATGGAAAGGAAAGAATGGGTTGGGATGGACCGGACAGGATGGATGAGGGACATGGTTGGATACACCGGGTAAATGATGTTCTCTGACTGCGAAAATTACAGCGGGACCGGGGAAGGCAATCAACATCAATCAGGGGCATTGGAGGAATTTTTCTTTGGACCATATTATGCCGGGATGTGGATGATGGAACGGGTGGGTGGGCGAGGAGGAGTTGTTCTACTCTTTCACATCATTGAGATATGAGACAAGCATCTCTCTCTCGCTTGAATCTAGAGCACAGGCTCCGGCCGCTGTTCACACAATCTACACTTTGTCTCTCTACCTGAAGCTACCGTTTTCTTTCTTTCTTTCTTTCTTTCTTTCTTTCTTTCTTTCTTTCTTTCTTCCCTTCTGCAATAGACTCGACAGCCGAATTCCTACCGCCGATAAAGAGAAGGCAACATGCCCTCTTTTCCTCACTGCCTACCTACCTACCTACCTACCACTCATCCTACACGTCGGCAACGTCACAGGTCCGTCAGTAGACTCGGGGACGCAGCAAGTCGGAGTGCCTCTCCAACCACCAACGCCCTTGACCCACCACCTGCTCCCAGCCCTTTGCCATCTCCGACAGCCCGACAGCCTGACAGCCCGACCCCTTGTCAGATGTTCGACGCGGGTTGATGGTCACACATGTACTTGGCTTGCTGGGGCGTGGGCGTGGGCCCGGAGGTGAGAGGTGGTGTGATGGCTGTGCGGGGGGTACTGACGTACGTACGTACTGACGGACTGACTGACGGACTGATAGACACAGAAACATCCAGTATTATATGGAGAAAAAAATAGAATAGAAGCGCGACTGTCCAGCGCTCCTGGTGAATGCCAGACCCAACGTCGACTCAAGAGTGGGGGGCGGGGCGGACCCATCATCCCATCCCATCTCCTCTCCTCTCCTCTCCTCTCCCCATAGCCCGTCCATGTCTTACTGCGCGATTCTCTGGTCTAGATTCCCAGAGGACGATGAGCTGGGTGAGGTGAGGTGAGGTGAGGTGAGTTGCTGTATGTCGCTTAAAGCGAAAGGGTCTGTTGGAACTGTCGAGTGTGCCACCCACCGGGCATGATGCCCATCACCCGAGATACTGCGTCCTCGCGGACTCCACGATCGAACGGTGCGATGGTGGCATTATATGTGGCGGCATATTCTTAGAGAAAGGGGGTGAGTTCATCCCCGCCACCTGTATTCTACAAAGACTTTCCAATAGGATCGAAATTGAATTTCAAGGCGAAGGCGACCTTGTGAGGAGAAACTCCGGATCCGTCATCGTATCCTGATAGACCGACACCTCCTGGTTCCAGCCGGGGTCGAGCTCTGCTGTTTGTAGTGCTGTAGAAAAGAGCAGCTGTGAACCGATCCGGTGGTCCAGAGGGGGGAGATGTACAAAAAAATCAGTATCGTCCTGTTTCCGCATCGTGGGAGACTTGGGTACCTAATCAGGCCTTTTATTATCGCCCGTGACTGCGCGAACTTCGCGTGACAGTCTATGACCTTGATCATGCGCAGTTAATCCCAATCCCAAACGTTGCAATGGGTCACACACAGTCTTAGGATTTTCCCTCGACCCAAGATAACCCCTGGCCGTCAGACACGAACCTTTCATTGGATTTGACCATAGTAAACGGAAACAAAGAAAGAAAGAAAGAAAATAGATTCGACACGGACGAAAGATGACTTCGGACACAGCGTGTCTCCAAGCTTTAGAAGTAAAAAGGACGAGCCCCTCTTAGAATGCAAAAAGCCGTAAAGACTTGATTCAGAAGATCCATGCCTAGAGCTCGCCCGATAATATAAGATTACCACCCCAGCCTGTCAGAAAAATCCTCGGACAAGGCCGCGCGCTCGCTCCTTGATACCCTGCCTCTTCATATGGGCTCTGTACTGCTCGTTTGAGTCGTCCTCTCATTCCTTGTTCTCAGCCTTGGACTGATCCATAGCCGCAATAGTTGCATTGCTCCGTGCAAGAAACGCTTGCGGACGCGCACTCAATCTCAAAGGCATGGTGAGAATGAGGAAGGTGAGGGGCAGAAGCAGTGAATTGTGACAAAGTGACGAGGTATGCAAGTATGGGAGAGGCCATAGAGAAGAAGAAGAAAAGGAGCCAGCTTCTCACCTCTTGCGAGCGGGAACAGCTTGGATTGTAAATACTGGAAATCCTTGTGAGGAGTGCAAGCCTCATGAGACTTGGACACCATAAAGTCTAGGATACAGCATATTCACGGTGCATTGACTAGCCAACAGGGACCATCACCCGAAAAGCCATGCGTCCCATTCAGCCTTCGGAGGGTCCCAAAACCGGGCGCCTCCACAGCCTCTCTGTCATTCTGCAGGAGGTAGCCACGGATTACCATGAGGTGTAGCATCGTGTAAAGTTGCTCATGGTTGTTTAGGGGGAAAAGGGACCAGAATCAGGACTCGATCAAAGAACAGGGGGTTGAGCATGAGCAGCCTGAGGAACCAAGAGTGCAATCATGAGCGAGCATGATCAGGCAAGATCAGGCATTAGCAGAGCACGAGCGACCACGAGCGAGCTTGAGTACGGCATGAGCAGTGTCAGTGCGAAGCTGAGCAGCCATGAGCCGAGGTTGAGCCGAGCAAGACTCTGCTGATGTAATGCGCCAAGATTAACGGACCGGATTGGGTGTATGCCAAGAGTAGAATGGACCGAAATATCGCGGTATATGTACACTCGATCTGTTGAAGCACCATCGTTGCACTCCAACGGGATCGTCACAGGACAGGTTCCCACGAACCACGAACCACGAACCACGTTCCCCGCTCTCGACTTGGCGTGAACCATGGTCAGTCTTTGGCCTCTTCTTTCAGATAACCGATACCGATATCAAGGAAGCTTCGTCAAAACGGCAGACGTTGATTCGTGCGTGGCCTGCGGCTGTGGCAACGTATGCCTTGCTTGGTTCTTTGCTATGTCCCTTTCTCCTTCTATCAAGCTCGTGATGCCGTCGTTCACATCATGGAATGTCGGGGCGGCGTACTGACGCCCATGAACACGTTCCCGCCCATGGAGAAGCCATTCACAGGACCCGCTGCGGATGTCTGTTGCGCATTGGGAGCTTGCGAGGAGCCATCGATGCCGTCGCCCAAAGGACCAGGAGAGGGCACATCCATATTCATGCCGCCAGGCCACAGGAGATTGGCGGTATTCGGGTCAACAGTTGAGGTCTGGACGTACGAGTCCCACGCGTCCTGTTCGTCTTGTCAGCAGGTCCTGTCCGGGAAAGCGAGAGTGAGAGATTCAAATCATACCCAGTCGATGTTGTTGCCCGGTACCTCCATACCCAACAAGCCCTGGCTCCCAAAGAAGGAGAAGGGACTCGGCGCAGAAACGGGTCCATTATCGGGTGCGTTCGAGAATTGCTGAGGCTGCGGCGTCAAGCCGGTTGGCATATGCACCGCATTCGCTGGGTTGGGATACTGTGCAAACATGTTCGTCGCATCAGGCGTCAAAGCACCTGTACTCAACATGCCCAACGTCATTGCTGCAGAGTGTTCAGGCGGGAGCTTTGGATCGTCATCATTGACACCATTCTGAGAGAACCGAGACGGTGGTGGGAAACCTTGAGAGATCTGTTGTCGAACCTGCGCCTCGTGTTCCTGCAACCTATTCAGCATAGCTGTAAGCAGTCCATTTGCTTTGAGAGCCTCAAAACTCTGGTCGCACAGAGACTCCCAGATACCACGAGACAACTCAAGTGCTGCCAGCATGCTACCTCGGCGCTCATGTGTCCAGTCATAAGTATCGTTCGAGGATCGACGTCCTGTGCGCTCGAGTTCGGCAGAGTGGTGAAGATCTAACGCTACGATCATCGCAGCGAGGAGGAAATCGTTGGAAGTCAGCGAGGAGATGAACCACTTGACATTACTCAAGCGACCTCCAGGTCGCGACTCGTTGTGGAGAGTGGCCTGATGTCGAAGCATTTCCATGGCGTTGTCGACCGAGGTGCGGCGTGAGTAGACATATCGCGTCGAATCCCGCGAAGGACAGATGAATTTTCGATGCAGAACACATTGGCTCTTGAGAAAGAGGAGGTCCAGGATGTAGCGCTGCATCACCAACGCTGCAGGATCTCGCAAGGATTCCTCAATGGGCCGCATCTTGAACACAGCCGGGATGTTACTGTGGATCTCTCGAAGTTTGTGATCAAGTTTCATGGCTCCTTCATAAGATGTCGGGTGTAGCGTCTGCACAGCGTCCACAATCTCAGAGAACATGTTGATCAGCTGTGCCTTATAAATCACATATGTCATCGGTGTCGTTTCGTTGATAGGCCGTGTAGGAGGCAGCGCCTTCATGCCCTCGGTCAACTCGTCGTCGTAGATGTTCAGGGGAAGTGCAGAATTGGTGTCATTGGGTCGAATCATGGGAGGTAGTCCGACTTGATTTGAGAAGAGTATGTCTGATTGTCGTATCACAGACCATATTCGTCGTCGCATCTGTCGTTGATGTTAGCTTCATTACCCATTTCGGTTATCCAGATGAACGCACCTCTCCGTTGAATGGCGTGATTGCAGGATAGTCTTTCGCGTCTCTGTGGTAGCCCATCCTCATCGCAAGGCGTACAATGATGCTCACACCTAGCAAGACGCTACCTTCGGCGTCTCGACTCCGCCCAAATTCTGCAATGACATAAAGAAGCAGGGTTTCCAGCATATAGTTGATGGGCTGTGTCACATCTGCCAGAACTAGACATTGTGCAGTCAGCCGTCGATAATCAGCCAGCATCTTTTCAGTCTGCCCTCTGTATACTGGAGGTTCGTCTTGAGATCTCTGGTACGATTGAACGGCAATGACCATCATCGCAAACGACATGGCAAGCCACACGACTGGGGTCTCGGTTGGATTCGCCCAATGCTGATCGTACTGTTTCTGGTAAGTCGGCCCATGAATGATGTGAAAAGCCGGATCGTAATTGTAAGTATTGAAGAACCGCGAAATAAGGACGTCTGTTGTGGCTTTAGCAGGAAATTCTGCTTGTATTTCTGCGAGCGTTGCAGGTTTCACAGTCTGAAAGAGAAGACCAGAAGAGCGTCGGTTCTGCTGCTCGGTATTCTGCTTCACCTTGTTGTACTGCACTTCAAACTGTTTTTTGTGGTCTTGAAAGTATGTCTTCACTTCCGATATCTCTGTCCCCAGGTTAGCTTTCAGCTTTCGACCAATATCAGCGCGTCTCCTGACCTGCGAGAATCGAATACCAATGGGCTTCGGAAGCGAAAATGTTCCTGCCACTATCCACTTTCATGATGCCAATAGATTTTGTGACCTGATCAACCTCGCTCTCATTGCCCTCTGGCTCCTCTTGTATGCTGTCTACGTCGCGTGAGAAACCTTGGGAGCTCCCACTCATGCTGCTTGCCGTTCCTGCGATTGCAGCAGACGCAGCAGCAGGCCCGGCAGATTGTGATCCATTGGTCATAAGAGACAAGACCAGTCCCTCGAGCCTGTCTATCCTGTTTTGCATCTCGTCCGGTGTTCCCGCAGAGCCATTTGGCGTGCTACTCTTCTTTCTTACGCCTGGAGAGGCGTACGAGCAGGAGTCAAGGTCGCCGCGTTTCGTGCAATTGTCGCAAGGGTGTCCACGGTTACATTTGAGCCTAGAATTGGGTCAGTATGAATGAGATTTACAGAACAGCTACTTGGCGATCGCGATGTCAGATTCCTGAGATTTGGAACAAACCGAATGGAAAGACCAACAGGAGAGCACCCGAATTTTGATGCAAAACAGTCGAAAGTAGTTGGTGTCTTGCCGTTATGACTTTTGAAGTAAAAGGAGTGCTCACTTTCTATGCCTACACGGCCCACACGAAAGGGGAATGCGATTTCTCTTGCGCACAACTCTGAACTGACCCTGACCATCCGGCGATTGTCCCGTATTCGAAGAAGTCGAGGAAGGAGGAGTGGGCGTCATGCTCGCGATTGGCTTTCCTTGTCCCAATTTGCGTCGCTCAGTGAATACTCTCGTGCCAGAAGCAGCGCGCAACCTTGGGACGCACGATCAGTCTGCGCTCGCTGTAGCCGTGCTACGACGCGGAATTCCTGGGTCGCGCTTCGTTTCTGCAACCTGTACACGTCCTTACCCGTCCACGGGCCTATGTAGAAGGCTGTAGCCTAATCTTCGAGCGGAAGTAGAGCTGAGCAGCCTTGGCGATTGTCCGGGCGCAATCGTGGTGTTGAACAAAGGACGAGCGTGAGGAGCTGGCTCAAAGCTCGAGATCTGTGCAGTCGAGAGTTTTGCGCGAGAAGAGAGGGGAAGCAGTAGGTATCTTAGGCGTATGGCACCAAGCGCTTTCTCTATCAGAGCTGGCGCGCTCGTGTGCTAGTCGATGAGGGGCTCAAAAACAAGTCAGGGAAGAGACACGATCAGCGACGAGAGTCTCACTGTTGGCGCAACGGAAACGGAAAAGTCAGTTCTGTGATGGACGCAGATATTTTGCGAAAGAGAAGGACACGACCTGGTCCTTATGCCGCTGACTGGTGGCTAGCCAGGAGGAATATCTCAACGCGCACTAAATAGCTTCAGGCCAAACTTGGACACTCGAGCTCCTCACGCCGTCTCGAGAGTATATCTCTGATGACCTTGTCCTGTACAGACGAGACAAGAGTTTGCGATTATGAGTCACCGACTGTATAGGCGTCTGGCAACCAGTCCCCTTTTCATCATCTCCTCACTCCCTGCTGGACGGAGTTAATGGACATAAACCGCACCTAAGATTGTGGGACACTTTAACGATACGACCCAACCTCGTCAATCTGCAGTCTGCTTACCAATCACTGATACGCTGCACACTACCTTAGTCACCCTCAAAGCCACAGCTTTCTGGACATGACCCCAGATCTAGCACCACCCTCCATGAAAACGTCGACTCGACCCTCAGAGATGTACTCGCAATCAGATCAACTCATCTCTCGCTCCGCTAGCACCTTTTGCATCGCACTCCCTTTCGTGGTCTCCGCCGCCTTTCCGTCCACGTCGCCTTTCCCCTCCTCGATCTCTCTACCATTCATCTCTCTCTTCCACTCAACCATCTCCTTCCTGACTCCATCCCAAACATAAACACCCCCCTGCCCAACATTATACTGATAGTAATTATCTGTCCCCCCTCTCACCATCGCCCTCCGAAATGTGATATTAATCCTCCCCAATCCCGCATCTCCCCCCTTCCTCTTCGGAATGCTATGATGCCAACAACTCTGCGTCTTGCCCTTCATCAGCACCATATCCCCACTCCCCAGCGGCAACTTCAACAACTTTCCCACCGCCATCTCCTTGCCGTCGGCATTCTTAACCGGTTTATGCTTCATCAGAAAATCACGTTTGGCGCCGAGGGAAAAGGAAGTAATTGCCGGATTGGGACCGAGGAACGATTCGTCGTCGGAATGGTAGGAGATACTGTCGCTACCACTGGCGTAGTAATTCACAAGACAGAAATTATACTTCTCCCCCGTCGTCCCTTCTGTGATCTTCCTCAGGTGGTCGAGACATCCAGGAATCGGTCTCGGTTGGCTTTTGTACCTTTCCTTCGGTATCGGTTTCCGCGTCGCAGCGTCAACGAGAACCCCGTCCTCCCCATCGAACCGCGATGTCTCGTCGACACCAAAAACAGTCGTGAATCGTGGCGTGTTGATCTGTTGTTCCACCCCATACCGTTTGATCTGATACTTGACTCTGTAAAAAAACAAATCCTTCCTCAAGAATTCAAACAGCTCCCTTTCAATGTCTTTTGGGATGTAAGGCTGGAAATAGACCAAATCCAAATCAGGCTGATCGTTGATCGCTCTTCCCTCGGTCGCTGGTACGAACCCGAGACCATCAATGATATCTGGTGGGAACTGGGGAATCGGGAACGGATATGTTGAGTGTTTCGATGATGCTTCTTTTGATTCGAGTTTGGGTTTCTTGTGGGGTTGCTGTTTGGGCGTGAAGAAGGTGTCGAGGGTGCGTTTTTTGGACATGACGGGTGCTGCTGCTGTTGCTGCTGATGATTTTGATTTGCTTTTCTTCTTTCGTGATTGACTGTTGTGCGGGTTTGTGTAGCGGGCATGGGAAGATTTTGAACGGCGCGGAGACGCGTTTGACTTGTTTCGCGCTTTGCGATGATATCACTTTGGAGTTTGATCTACTCTCTTTTCGGACTAGCTTATCTTGCCTTGTTGGGATATGTTCGATCAGCTGCAAACCAAAATAGGGACGAGATTCTGGGAAGGGGTCCTGGAGAATTCTTGGTTCATTGAGGAGCGGGAACGTGATCAGAGATCAATCATACTAGTAGTTGGTCGTGGTAGCTGTGATAAATGAAGGGAATGAAGGCGCGCCGAAGAAATCTTACTACTACTGTTGTCGAACCAAAGTTGTAAGAAGCAAATCCTGTAGATTACTTGTTGTTGTAGGTTCGGCGAACTCGAGCCGTGTTGGCTTGTAGCCCAAGACCTAGCTGATTAAAGGTTGTGAGTTTCTCAGGCAGATTTCAAACCAACTTCTGCCACTTGAACACATGCTGTCACATGCCCAGATCTCGCAGCACATTTGCCAGCATTTCTGAGAATCAACTAACTTGCAAGTCATCAACCCATTCAAATGGCAAAAGCTTACTCATCATCATCTCCCGCCTCATCCATCTCGATCCACTTAGCCCGACACCTGACTGCCTCACTCCGAACACCTCTCTTCTTGTCGTCGCAAGCAACAATCAACCTCTTTACCACCGATCTCCGAAACGGAATGATCAACTCCGTCCTCACCTTTCCACAGACCAGTAGCAGACATTGCAACGCCTTCGCCCTTACCGCAGGCGAATTTCCGTTCTCCACCTTCCCAATCGCACAAGTTAAGAGGCGCGAGATAAGACTAGATGTGTGTTCCTCAATAGTCTCGGCCTTTTGTGTCAGGATCTCCGACACAGTGTCGATAGTTCCAGCCTTGATATCAGACGAGGAGGGCAAATCAAGCGTCTGCAAAAGCAATGGGGTCAAAGTGGGCAACTGTGGTTCCAGAACGGAAAAAGGGAGTGTCCGTATTATCCCCGCCAACGCGATGAGATAATTCCCCTTCAAGTCCGCATCTGCTTCTTTGATGCCGTTGGCAATCTCCGGTGCTAAAATAGCAAAAGTCTTCTGTTTGTGCAGGGGAGAAATGGTGCAGTGGTTTTCTTTGGTCAGGATTTCGGACGGTTGAAGGAGGGTGGCGAAACCGTGGGCTATGTTTTTGCCATGCTGGGGGGAGGAGAGGGCGATGGTCAGGAAGGTGAAGAGTTCTGTAAGGCGAGGCGCATTGCGAAGGACCAGCGCTTGGAGGATGGCGAAGATGATCCGGATTGTTGTCGGATTCAGGGTTGTGGTTGAAAGGAGGTTTTGCGGGGAGTAAAGAACGGGGTCGAGAGTCTCCTTCAAAGCTGAGGTTGGTATGAATTTATTGCAGATAAGGGAGATTTGTTGGAGAATAGCAACTCGGGTTCCGATTGTGAGATTGTCACATGACGCGGAGTCAATTAGAGATTTGAGCAGTACGCTCGGTTCAGATGGCAATGGCACATCTTTTCTTTGGGCGGCCAGGAGGTACGTGGAGAGAATCAGGCGCCGCGATACAAGCTGGGTGGTGTCTGCAGTCACAGGTGATAAAGAGGCTTCAGCTGCTGCAGCACTGGAGTACAGCTTGTAGATCTCATCTGGCAGCTTGGCGTGTAGTTGGACGTGTGAAGATTGCCCGCGTAGAATGACGTTGGCCAGTCTTCCAAGAAGATATAACGTGGTGTCGTCCTGCTGCTGCTCATCGGTTTGTAGACACACTTTCTCCACAAGAGGTAAGATTGGATCCTCGTAGTATGCGCTTCTCTCAAATTTACATGACTCTTGGGAGAACGCGTATAAAAGTGCTGACAGCATTGCATGCAGATAGGTAGCAGATGCCCTCAGCTGTATCGCACTATTCAGCTTACTCTTCAGCCGAACAATTACAGTGTTGAAAACCGTCTGTTCGCTTCCAAGCTTCGCGAATGCTTCCAGGATCGGAACATATGTCTCTGGTCCTTGGTCGTCCTTGTCAGGCAGTCTTGCTAGGAACGCAGGGAATGAAGTGTCAATGACAGGCTGTGGCTTTTGATGCGCAACCTCGACAAGCCCGTTGATCGCAGCTGTTTTCATATCGTCCTTTCCGTATGATTCTTCGGAGAGAATGACATTGTCAAACAGCTTGATGATCGCCGAAATTTGCTCATCATTAAGCAGTGCCCGGACTTTTGCGACCTGAACCAGAGCATCCAATAAAATGAGGCGGTAAGATACTTGTTTGATTGTGGCAGCGTTGAAAGCGCCAGTGAGTGTCTCCAAGACTTGGTTACGGAAGGGCGTAAGTCCATTGATGCTGTGCTTCTCTAGTGTGATGTCTTCGGAATCTTCAGAATTCGGCAATTCGGTTCTTCGCCATTCACCGAACACTTCCGAATTGGCCTTCACTACCTGGGTAAGGGTCTCAATGAGAGCTCTTCGTTTGCTCATGTCCTGCGAATTCTGATAGAGGACAAATATATGGGGTAAGATGGCAGGGATGAGAAAGTTTGAGGCTGGTGCGCACGACTTGCAGACAGCGTATAGTATCCGTGTCGCGCCTTGCGATTGCTTTGTTGGTGCGTCCTCGAGATGTTCGTTACATTCTTTTGCAACAGGCTTGAGGTACAGAATCATGGAATCTTGGGAGCCACGGGATAATTGTCGAGCAATCTCCTCCAGCACCTCGAGAGACTTCGCTGCTAAGTCCTCCTCTTGAACTGAGAGAATTTCGAACTTGAGAGCGTCCCACAGCGTGATCGAATATAGATTGACGGTTCTTGGTCCATAATTTTGCACGCAGCTCAACAAAGCTTGGAGAACATCACGCTGATCTTTGTTAGCACCATTCTCGACGTGAATTGGGTTTGTCTGACCTTTGTATTAGCAGACGCCGAATCCAGCTTGTCCAAAAGAGCTGGGAATGCATATGGCGCAAAATACGACGAAGACGCAATGCAAGCTCGCAGACGGTCTTTCAGGTCCTGCGAGGTAATTCCATATGGATCATCTGGAGGTGGTCTAAACGTGATTGGGAAATAGTTGAACGACGCGTCGAACATTTCCTGTATTCAATTAGGATATCTGATCAACAAAATGCCTTACCATCGGCATGTCCAACAGATTCTTGTATAAGGAAAGAGGTCAACATACTTGGGCGTGTGCAGACATGTCCCACTCTGTTCCAGCGACCCTCAGAATGGAAAACACGACCATCAAATTCCGAGGATCCTTTTCACCGTCGAAATATGAGACCAGCCGTGAGGTGAAACCCGGCGATTGCTCGTGTAGGGCATGAATTGCTACTGATAATCAGCATTCGATCATTCTTCGTGGTCTGAAAATCATCCATACCCGCCCGATACTTAGCCACGAGAAGATCTATAAGCAGAACTATAGGATATCTTTCATTTTTGTCCTTGTACTGGTCCAAGGGATGGGTATGTTCCAAGAGTCTGGGATTTTGTTAGATCTCCTCGGGCCTCTGTTTTCGAAGACCAGCTCACGCCGTCATGACCTCTGAAGCGCGATTCTGGTCCCACTGTCCAAGTGACTCGAGAGCCAAAAGAGCTTTCGCGCAGGCTCCTATGCCCTCAGTATCACCTGATACTCGACCCAGGACGAAGTCGCACAGGAGATTCCCTAGAATAGTCAGCCCATGGTCTCAAGGGCATCTCCTGAGCAGAGATAGGCTTTTCGATAAAGTGGGAGGTGCAGATGGGGACTGTACTATGCTGCCCGGTCAAAACCTTTGGAGGTACTGCTTGAAGCACGTCTGCCACATATGACATCGCTGTGGCTTGTCAGCATATTTGCATATTTCAGAGTCCGGCTAGGCATTCTTTACTCTTCGCTCTTGTCGCAGGCTCCTCATGATTGATATAATCCGCCAGCGACTCAATCAAAGCTGATAATTTCAACTCCTTCGACTGTAACCCTGCATGACAAATGAGCCTGTGTTGATTCGACGTGGCGCCATGAAGAGGGGGCAAAAGTTACTCTGTGCTGATTGAGCGGCGATGGCTGTGGCCTCCTTTCTGTTCTTATCGAATTCAACGAGGTACAATTGAATGTCAGACATGGTTTGTGAAAATGTCTGTCGAGGTTGGCGCACTAGGAGAAATGCATGGAGATGTCGAGATCGATTATCGGAAGGCCGAATTCGGCTTAGCGTGCTATAATACTCCAAGATCCCTGCTCTTCACGACACAATTTCCGACACGCAAAATTTGGACTCCCTTGAGAAAACATGACTCCTTAATCTTCCGTCGGGCGGATACACACAATTCCTAGTGCCGATCGCATAGCTACACGGCCCAATCCAACAAAGAGCTGGGATTCTAAGATAGTGGAGATCTGTACTACCCTTCCAACTTGGATGCAAGGAGGCAGAGAATCAAAGGGATTCAGCGGTGTTACCCAGTGAATCTTGTCATAGGCCTTCGAAGGTATGCTCACAGCCTTGCCAAAGTCTTTGTGAGTTAATATGTATCCCTACTTTTTCGTTCAGTGTCGTCTACTATCCCTCGATTTGGTTTCTTCACACTTATCAATGTCTTATCGATATGGACATGTTATCGACGCTTTTCAAGCACAAAATGCTGGAAGTCCATCGCTATCGATGGATACTTGATCGATGCTTTTCCGTGCCCGTTTTCCAAAGAGGGAGCTGGACTACCCGTCCCCTCGTGCCGCCCCGCAGCTATTATACAGAAATCATGGGCTCACTCGGATGTTTAGAAGACGATCGAATGGCAGCTAGTTGCAAAGTTCTGCTTGCAGGGACTCTGTCCAAGAAGCTTCTCGCCGAAGTCACAGATGGAGTAGCGAAATTGAAGAGAGCTCCTCTCTTGGTTGGATTCTTGTCGAGTACAGATCCACCAGCTCGAGTCTACGCAGAATGGACAGCCAAGACGGCCCGTGAAAAGTGAGCCTCCACATCAGCCTCGCCGCCGATACATCACTGACCGTATACACACAGCGGCTTCTCCTTCGAACTCCGTGAAGTCCCCCGCGAAGACCTAGAAGAACAGATCCTAAAAGCAAACACCGACCCAGCAGTCGACGGAATAATGGTCTACTACCCAATCTTCGGCGACAGACAAGACCAATACCTCCAACAAATCGTCGACGTATCCAAAGACGTAGAGGGCCTAAGCCACAAATACATCTTCAACATGTACCAAAACATCCGCTTCCTCGACGAGGCAAACACCAAGAAATCAATTCTGCCGTGCACACCCCTGGCCATCATCAAGATCCTCGAGCACCTCCAAATCTACAACACCATCCTCCCAGAACAGAACCGTCTCCACGGCCGCACAATCACCGTCATCAACAGATCTGAAGTCGTCGGTCGTCCCCTCGCTGCTATCCTCGCCAACGATGGCGCTCGCGTCTATAGCGTAGACATAAAAGACGTCCAAGAATTCTCCCGCGGCGAAGGACTCCGGAAACGTCGTCACGAAGCCGTCGAAAAGGTAGGCTGGACGATAGAAGATTGTCTCCCCATCAGCGATATCGTCATCAGCGGTGTACCCGGGGATAAATTCAAGGTTCCATTGAAATTGTTGAGGGATGGGGCTGTTTGCATCAATTTTTCCAGCGAGAAGAATTTTGCTACGCCCGAAGTGAAGGAGAAGGCTAGTATTTATATACCGGCGATTGGGAAGATGACGATTGTTGTTCTGTTGAGGAATCTGTTGGTGAGTTTGTTCTATGTTTCTTTGCGACCTCCATTTTTGTTATTGGACGATGATGACTGATTCTTGTAGCGCATCGTAAATAATCGGGAGGATCAGAAGGCGAATGAGTTGGAAGCCAATGGTACCGTAATTGGTGCTGCTTCGGCTGATGCTGAGACCAAGAAGGATACGGTCAAGAAGATCCTCAGAGACATCGCCCCAACAACCTCGTCTTGAGTAGCAATATGGTATGGGTAAGGATGGAGGAATTTGTGGGCGAGTAGATATTCTAGAGCGACCTCCATATGCCACTTATGACACCCGATGAGGCTTCATGCATATCCGCCTTGTATAACGCGCCACAACTCCAAACATGAACATCTGAGAGATCCCACAAGCTGCGACCCTTTTGAGCACCAAGAACGCCCATTACAGTGATGCAACTAAACGATGACGACTACCTCGGCCTCTTGACATCAAGTTTATCCTCATCATCAACCATCATATCTTCCATCTCGAGATCACCAGTGTCTTCATCCCTGTCCTCCCTCGTCCTCTTCAGACCTTTCATCTTCCTCGTCTGCAGCGCCGACAGATCTTGGCGCCCAACATGAATTTTACCGATCTTGTCACCCATGGAGTCCATGCCGATATTTTTCTTCGTTTTCGGCTCCAATTGTTTGGGTTGTTTGAGCGCCTCACGCATGATTTGTTCGTCTGCGGCTTGGATCCTTCCAACCCTGAAATCCATCCTAGGTCCCATCTCTTCTACCTCCACCCGTGGCAGCTTCTGCCCCGATTTCTTGGTGACGATGCGATAGTTGCGGATGTGGATTTGGGGGGCTGGTTGTCCTTCCACTTCCTCGCCGCAGGAAATGTGGATCATATATTGTAGACCTTCGACGTCGATTTCCGAGACGTCTGCGCCTCGGAAGAGATCGGTGAAGAGGGATTTGGCGAGGGTGTAGGCGTTCGGTATGGGGCTGTCGAATAAAGTGCCCGAGAAGGAGAGCATCGGTTTCAGTCCGACGGCGCATTTGGCGTTTTTGAATTGACTGAGTGTTCGGAAGGTCTCTGGGTCGAGGTATAATTCTAGCATATCGAGGATCTTGTATTGGTATGTTCGCGCGAAGGTCAAGGCATGGGGACGCTTTTTGCTGGTCAATCCGTAGATGAGGAGGGAGGCATCGTTCTTCTCGGAGAAGAATTCGAGGGACGAGGGGTCTTCGAAGGGATGGATGCCATTCTTCTTTGTGAATTTGATCGAGAGAGGGCGTTTGAGAGAGTTGAGGTCAGCGAGGGCGAGCTGGACGACTTGGCTGCACTTTTCACCGCGGAGTATGAGGGTTGTCTTTGCATTTTCGACGAGCTGGGGAGCTTTCTTCTCTACCGCACGCTTGGTGCGAGCGGTTTTGGGGGCGCTGAGCTGGTTAGCGTGTTGCGACCGTGATAGAATCGCACACATACGCTGCTTTCAACATGGCTGTGGTTTGGGTTGCGGATGGTTTTATTCGAGCTTTTGCAGGACAACCTCGATAAACTTTGATGGCCGTCTAACTTTTTTGGGAAATTTTAGTGCGCCACTTTTCGATGCCCATGACCGCGACTCTCTCACGCAATCCGCGTCTGCACTTTTCTTCTGCGATTGGGCATCTTAACTAATCAGAAAAAGCCGCAATTCCGAGGACATATCAGAAACAACATTTACGCCGCTACATACATATATACTACGACACAAGCTCCGACACCTCAGATTCTCCCCCCACACAGACAGCCCACCATGGCATCCTCCGATCCTGTCAAGGTCACTGCCATCACGAATGACGCCGACTTCGACCGCTTCACCTCTTCATTCCCGCCTTCCGCCCTCTTAGTAGTCTACTTTCACGCACCATGGGCCGAGCCATGCAAGCAAATGTCCACGATCCTCGAAGCCCTCGCCAGCACATATCCCGCCTCGAGTCCACCCACAATCGGCTTCGTCTCCCTAGACGCAGAAGAGCTGCCCGAGATATCGGAAAAGTATGATGTCACAGCTGTGCCATACATTGTTCTGCAGAAGGATGGCAAGACCCTGGACACTGTCTCAGGAAGCGATGCGTCGAAGGTGAGGGCAGCTGTTGAGAAGTATGCAGGCAAGAGTGGGAACCCAGGCAAGCTTGGGCTGCCTCCAATGCAACAAGTCACGAAGCCGGCTGGTGAAGCACCAGTACCAGAAAATGGAGCAAGCAGCACGAAGGACTTGAGCTCGTATGCGCCCTCCGCGAACGAGCCAGCAACTGCGCCCGAATACACATCAGGCCCGTCGAAAGAAGAGCTGAATAAAAGGTTATCAGAGTTGGTGAAAGCAGCACCGGTCATGCTTTTCATGAAAGGGACCCCCAGTGCGCCGCAGTGTGGATTCAGCAGACAGACGGTGGCCTTGTTAAGAGAGCGGAGCATTCGGTACGGTTTCTTCAACATCCTGGCAGATGATGAAGTGAGACAGGGCCTCAAGGAATTCTCAGATTGGCCCACATTTCCACAACTGTACGCTGACGGAGAGCTTGTTGGTGGTTTGGACATTGTGAGTCTAATCATGGCATTGATCTATACTTGTGCGCTGACACAGACCCCCAGGTTAAAGAGGAATTCGAGAACAACCCAGACTTCCTAGCAGAGTATGCTGTGCAGAAAGCGGCTCCATCAACAGCTGCGTGACCGATCCGATAAGAAGAACGTGGGAACGTGGATAGTATTTAGCGAATGGTGGAGGAGCGATCAGCAGAATGTGTCTTCCAGGGGTGTGAGGCTTGGATAGAGGACCCGCTCTACGATGGCAATGTCTCTCTACTCCAAGACTTCTACAAGTACTAGTTAGGGTTTCGCGATGAGATATGCTCGCTTTTACATAGAAGAATAATATGAGGCACGTGCGGATCCACCTGCATCTCGTCACAGGCGATCCGTTCCGATCAACCTTGCACCTCAACCCCTCTCTGCATTTGCCATCTCACTTCGCATGAACCACGGAGACGAGATGCGTGACGGGGATTCAGCAACGCTCCGTTGAGAGAGCTGCCGATAGCTTGAATGCCAGTTGAGCACGAAAAAGGTGTTTGCCATTATCCCAAGACGCCGCACCTGGCATCGCGACGAGATGATTCCATGAGTATAACCATCTAGAGTCCCCCTCTTCCCGTCGACCTCCAAACACAACTGAAAATGAGACCAATGCGAGTTTGACGTACTGGCGCCGGGTTGCAGAGTGGCGTGGCCGCAGTCAGAAACCGTCTGCTTGGTTGGGTCCTGCAGTAAACATTTTAGGTGCTGAAACTGCCGAGCTGTTGCACTTCGTCGCGACGTTCTCGAGGCTGTTCTTCTTCCCACGTGAACCGAAGGAGTGGCTCGTCTCCAATGGTTCGCCCAGCTCTCCCCTTCCTACAGCTCTGTAGACAGTTCAGAAGTGCGGCTCTGTGGGTCCCGCGATGGGATGGCTTGGCGCGTCGAGAGTGACCTGGAAGACGCGTGTTTCAAAGGGCTGGTAGGTATTGGATGAAGCAGTTGGCAGACTTGGTGGAGAGGGACACGGACAGGGACAGTGTCTTACGAATTGAGATTGTGGGGCATTGGAGGACTTGTACGAAGTGCTGTTTCCAAGCGTGCTGTACATATGTCCCTGTCGAGGACTGCATTCTGCTTGCCTACTCGCTTGCTTACTTGCTTGCTTTGCTATCGAAGTAATTTCTCTTCTGCTGCCTATCTGCTGCTCTGGTTTACTGTCGTGTTACTGCTATGGAGTGGGCAGCCACGGTCGTGTTTAACTACTAGTCACCAGCAACACCTATTACTAGCTCCTGAGTGGCACGAGGTTATCGACTATTTTCTTCATCGGTGAGCGACTTTACTTCCACGCTTCAAGTCGGGAGTTCTTCCCTTCTCTTCCTTTCCTTCACGAATTCATTCATTCATTCACTGAGGTCCGCAACACGGTAAGTTACCTATTTCACAACTCTGCCCTGCTGGGTACGACTTCATCGAGTTGCTAACAACATCTTCCGAGCAGTTCTTTAAGTTCCTCAGAGCTGTGCTTTCCTTTCATTCGTTAGGACTCGACCGTCTCTACACACCCACTCCATTTTTACCTCCATCAGACGTCCACGCCCACAATCTTTCAAAATGAAGGTTTTCTTAGTGGCCGCCGCGTGTGTGCTCGCGCTCTGCTCCCCGGTCACCTCTTCACCCGTTTCTACAAGCGGTAAGTCCTTGCAAGTTGGTCCTCTTATCCGCCGGTCACTCTTTGCAGGTGTACTCGACAAGGTGACCTGGTCGCAAACACCATCAGTAATCTTTAGGGTATTATGGCGTGCTAAGTTGTGTCGGTAGGTCCGACACTTGAGACTCACGTCTCTGGTGGAGACACGTACATCGTTCTCTTCAACAAATCTCATCCATCAGTTGCGAGCGTCTCAGATGTCCTTTCTCGCATCGATCTTCACCCCGACCATGAGGACGTCCACATGGTTTGGAATGGCACCTCTGTGCGCGGCTTCTGTGCACGCATGAAGTCCCACTGCATCGATGCTCTTAATGGAATGGATGATGTTGCCATCGTAGAGAAATCTCAGCCCATCTCAGTCTCAAAGACGCAGACGACACCACAGGCACCATGGGGACTCGCTCGCATCTCAACAGCTGGAGACATCACCTTTAATTCATCGGACCTCGACTACGAGTACTCGTATGACGCTTCCAACACCTCGGCTCTTCCTGGAGCTGGTGTAGACATCTATCTCATTGATACAGGCATCAATACCGAGCATATCAGTTTCGAAGGCCGTGCCAAGATGATATGGCCAAACAGTACAGGCGACGATCATGGGTAGGCTGTGTATGTCTGTCCTTTCCATCAAGAAGTTGCTGACTGAACATTAGCCACGGAACCCACACCGCGGGCACGGCTGGCGCGAGGACCTTTGGCGTTGCGTTTGGAGCCAACCTCTTGGGACTCAAAGCGTTGGACAAGAACGGTGGCGGCCAAACGCCCACGATGATTGACGCCCTTAACTTTGCAATTCAGAACCACAGGACGCAGTCCAGAAGGCCAGGATTCGTTGGAAGCGTAATGAGTCTTTCGTTCAGCATGATCCGAGCAAATGCCTCGTCCCAAGACACCACCGCCATGCAATTCGTCATCAACACCGCCGTAGACGCAGGAATGCACGTAGTCGTTGCCTCCGGAAATGATGCAATCGAATCTTGCCTGACCGATCCTGCCTCCAGCGGTGGAGCAAATGGCCGTGCCATCTCTGTCGGAAGCATCGGCATGGAAAATGTAATGTCGACATTCTCAAACACAGGAGCTTGCACCGATATCTACGCCCCCGGTGAAGAAGTCGTGTCTACATGGTACAATGCCCCTAATTCAATCCACGCAGAAAGTGGCACCTCGATGTCTACGCCTCATGTCTCCGGAATCGTCGCTTACTTGATGGCTCAGAAGCCGGAGTTGGCGAAGGATCCGGCGGCGATGAAGAGGTATTTGATTGATACCTCTTTGAAGAAGATGATCAAGGTTCCGACTCGGGTGGAGGCGCCAGCGAATGACTCTTTGCTAATGGTCAACAATGGCGTGATGGGTGAGGGGTTCATCTCAAGGGACTGAGAAGTAAGAGAAAGGGGGAAAGACTTGGGTCAAGTAACCGACCGATAAAATTACCAACGGCATACCTCCATTCTTCGTCGACGCCTGATAAAATAGATGTCCAAAGTAGGAATGTGGAAGTCAGATCGGGAGGGTGCTATTCAGGCATGGCATATTCGCCAAAAAGCTTCATGTAAATAATTCTTAATGGAAGTTAGCATATCCATCTGCGCCCTGCGATAGAAAGTGATTGCCATCTTCATGGTGAAGGCGATCACATGCTTCTAGCGCTGCTGTGTCAAGCTCACTTCTCCCATCGGAAGCATGGCTTACATTCCACTTTGAAATTTCTTGGGTTGACATGCGACCCTCTCTATACCCTTGGATAAAAAAGGATCGATCTCTTCCATGTCGAAAAGTGGTCTCTTACATGGTGATGTACATACCCTGCTACCCCCGGCCCATCCCATCTTCCTCACAAGCTCCTCTTGCCGGAAGTCCACTCGTGGAGAAAGTGCCAAGCATCTCAGCGAGCTCGAAGAACCCTTCTCCCGTTGCCGCCAACCCACCAGTAGGCAAGCTACCAGTCGTGCATCTCTACCCCATAGTCTTCAAAAAATTCGTCTCCTTGATCGTACTCCTTCTCTTCACCCTCATTGCCCTTGTCAGTTCTTTCCGCGCCTTGGCTGCCTCGATGGCGCCCTCAGGCGTCCCGTCGCCTGTCGGTAGATCGATGGATTGTTCGTAGATTGGGATTTTCTGGGTGCCGTGAAGGTTTATCTTTCCGGCTTTGAGGGCCCTTTTTGCGGCGGTGCGTTTGGCTTTTGATTTTGCTGCGGAGGGTTGTGTTATTGTTTGTTATGGGTATTGGGGGGGGGGGGAGGGATGGGGAATGGGAGAAGGGGGATTTGGGGAATGCGCGTGGAGACTCGAGATTCGTAATATTTTGGGGAACAGAGGGAGTGATCTTACAGTATAGATCTGCGGCCATATTCTCGTCCTCAGCCTTTGCTTTCGGTTTTAGTATATCCCATAACCAAGACGGGTATTCCGAGTCCTCCATGGCCACGGGATCGGTCTTTGCCTTTAGAAAGTTCAGTCCTTTTAACGGTGTGCCGGCTGGGACTGAGGAGAGGACTAAAGGCGAGTCTGTCTTCTTGGATGAATCGCTGGGTTTGAGGCCATGACCGACGGGGGAGATGGAGATGGGTTTTGTGAATGGTTCGGTTGCTTTGGAGGGCGAGGTTGGAGCTGGGGACGAGGATGTGGTGGATTGATTTAGGTAGCGGCGTGGTGGAGGGGGGATTTTGGAAGAGCGGGAGGCACGGAGGAGGCAGCGTCGGCAGATCATTTTGGATAAGTTCATGGAGTTCATGGAGGGATGGTGTGGGATGAATTCGTGGTGTTGACCAGGTGGGCTTCATGAATTCGCGGTTGATAAAATAAGAGCGCGCTTATCCTAGTCCGCTGTTGAGATTGGGCACTCTTCGCGATCTCTCACTCGGCCTTTCCCAACAACACAACTTCTACTGATACTCTGTGCACTCGAACTCAACTCGACTCGAACTCGAGCTTTCGAACGGTAACGTGTCATCTGAAGCTCTTCCCCCTTCAATTCCTTACTGCCTCGGGTACTACACCTACAAACCCCGTTTGTCTGATGCAAGAAAGCACTCAAATGAGTGGCGAAACTAGAACACTGTCTTCGCTCTCCCGTCGTTCTAGAAATGATCCGGCCGTCATAGCTACCATAGCTATAGCACTTTCTTACCGGAACAGGTCATAAACTTGATAATAAGATCGAACCAAGGACGACGAAATCAACAGAACGAACGCAACGCTGCGGAGTCCAACCGCAAGCCCACCCCCGTGGAAAATCGCGACGACTCTAGGTCATTAGTATCATCATCGATCTGATGCCGGCTCTTCGTCAACTTTACTGACCGACCTTCAACGCTGACTGGCAATCACTAAACTTGATCTCTAAATATGTTTTGGCGTTATCTGAGCCAGACTTGTTCGGACAATGACGGGACGGCACCGAATGCGCTTCTCAGCGTCTCGAAAGCCACATATGGGTCACGAGCTGGCGGCTGATCTTCAAGGGGTCATGAGGTAAGATCACTCGTGCCAACATTGGGAACTGGGTCACAGCTATGCTGGAGACATTCTTTCGCCTTTCCAAGCCTCGTATATGCAAGACTCACGAGAGCTGGCCAGGAGTGCCAAGCTAGGTGTGATTCATATTCCACCTCGGCTGCCCTGAGTTCCTGTCATAACCCCTTGGTCTGGAAGCTCGATAATTCTTATGTTAAGTCCGTGCTATCGTGGTTCCCAGAATCTCTCGATCTGTTATATCTCTATCGCTCACGTCATTCTATACTTTGATCGTTCAAGTCCTGGAGTCTGGCGGTAAATCGCAATGTTTCAATGCTACTGTGGGGGCGGTGAACATTACGATACACCAGGTGCCCTTAGGCCATTCCAGGAGACTTGTCTGCACTACTCATTCTTCTGTACAATCTTACCCAGGCGTTCTCCATCGTTGGTAATTTCTTTTCGAAGACGTCCCTTGGTATTCTGACAACAGAAGCTGGAGTGAGTAAGCCGGTCTACCACAACTTCTGTGTGATGCAACTCTTCAGAGCCATTTCCAAATTCGAAGAGATGGAGTGCGCTCCAAATGTACAACGTGCAAACAGGCACCAAAAGACCCTCTTACAAATACTGGCAAAGGAGCGGACCGGAGCGGCCAGTACACGCTACGATCTGTGAATCCCTGCAAAGGTTTTATCCGCGAGCAAGCAGCAATGTCCCTGGATGAAGTACTGGTGTAAAACAGGGAGATGCCACTAGTGCTCTGGCTCCTGGCCAATCCAAGTCCGCGATTATTGCTCAGTGGCTTCCGTGTTGCGTTATTGCGTTGGTCTCCATGGTCAGGAATTATCAAACAGACCTGCTTTTGTTTGGAGGCAACAACAATATCGTCGTCGACTACACGGGAACATCCAGGTTGTTTAGTCTCGGTGAGACTGACATTAGACGTGCTTGTTACGCTCTTTACTTTGTCGCAACACTTCGTTCATCCGAGTCCGAGCAGTCTTGTAGCTCATGGTTCTTGTTATTGCTCACTTTGGAACGGCATTCTTGGTTTGCGACCACATCGAGGCACGGAAAATACTTATCAATCTGGGAGCATCTTCTACCACACCATCTCACCACCTCCATTGAGACGGTTCGCCTTGCTGACAACTTACTATTACCAAGATCCCACCTGGACGCTAAGCTCGCGAGCAGCTTGAATAACCGGATTTTCAACACAGCTAGTCAGGTGACAACGAATTCGTTTCCTGTTCGGCATCGCGACAAGGCTGCGATTTTTTTCCTAGAGTCAATCATTTACCAGCTTCACTCAACCGCTTAGGGATTCTGGGGGGTTTGGCTTTGTTTCCGCTCCCTGCCTTTTGCAAATCCCGCTCTCGTGATTCACGGCGTGGGTGGTGCACTGTGAGGTGTTTGAAACACTATATATTAATCAGGCTATGCGTTCACTGCCACGAGGAGGGTCAGGATTTCTGCCACAATTTAATGCCCTCGCTCAGCTCGAATCCCGAGGCCTGCTCTCCATCCCTGTCGTCTTTTATTGTAGACACGGAATTGGCAGACGCACAATTTCGACGCCGCTGTATCATTCAATCTATATCACGGCGGGCGAACACCCTGTCCCAATCTCGCTGCTAATTCGAACCAACTAAAAGACGACAGCGATGACTGTGGTAAAATGCCGGTTTACTAACGTGGTAAAGCGCTCACTGCGGCTCATTACCTGCTGCTTCCCACTTTGACCTTGACGGACGCTGCCGATACTGCGGTGCTCATATGCTGTAATGCTTCACGAGACACAGCACTGCAAGAGAGACCACACTGAACGCGATGCCACTGCCCCAAATTCCACCTGACCTTGTGCCTGAGTCTGTTGCTCCATCAGTTATCGCGAGCGCCGCTCCTGCAAGCGTTCCATCAACAGGCCCAAGCAGCTCAGTCCTCTCGTCGCCTGAAGTCGTTCCACCACAACTGTCGACGGCTGACCCGAAGCCAGCTGCAAAACCCACAAAGACGAGACCGGATCCAGCAACTCAAACACCAGCTGTTGAGACTCTAGTTGCAGCGCCTCCCCCTCCGCCTCCGCCTGTCGACAACTCACCGCCCGAAAGTCCTCCTTTCCAGGTCGCACCAGAAGCTCCTCCGAAAGGGACCTCGCCGCCTTTATCACAGAACCAGTCTCCATCCTTTTCCATATCTGCAAATGATGCGCCTGCTCCTACACCAAGCTCGAAACCGCCGCCGCCGCCATCTCTGCCTGTAGCGACGATCTCATATCCTGATCCTCGCGCATCTCCAACCGTCCAGCAAGACTCCACCACATTCAGGACTGTCGCCAGCTCTGCCACGACTGCTGGTGGAGCCAAATCATCCTCGACCTCGAACGCCCAGGCAACGAAATCATTCTCGTCAGCAACACCTGACACTACTGCGGGAAAAGGCTCTGGTGTAATCGCGTCATCTCCATTCGATATTTCTTCTGGTGGTCAAGCTCCACACAAAGGTTCGAAAGGCCATGGATCAACGGTTGGCGGTGTTATAGGGGGGTTGGCTGCTGTAACATTGCTGGGTTTACTACTTTTCTTCCTTTGGAAGTGGCGCGCCCGCCGAATCGCCAGAGCGAACGAACGCCTGTCCTTCGGCCCATGTGGCAACGGTATTGATGCCAGCACTGGTAACGCTTTGTTCGCGTCTGTTCCTCGACCAGAAGAGGGTACTCAACCTGTTGAGCCTATCAGTGAGTTTATCTCCCGAAAGAACAACTTAAATCGCACATGCTTAACAAGCTTTAGCCGAGAAATATGGTTACATACCACCTCCAAGGACTAGGTATTTCCAGCCAGCAGTCGATAATGGCAAAATGCTCCTCAGGCCCATTGACAGCATCGAAGAGATGTCCGAACGTGGCTCAACAGATGTCCCCAAAAAGGTTGGATTTTCTGGTACGAATCCATTCGATGACAAACATGCAATCGATCGCATGGAGCCTACGTTGCCTTCTATAGATTTACCTGATGAAGCCGTGGAGTCTCCCAATCCCACAGGAGCAAGATTGCACCGTCGAAGCCAATCACTCGGCCCAGGCAAAGATCCGCAGCCAGGGCCCTGGAGCTCCTCGCCACAGGCGAATTCCACGGGTGTGTGGGTTCCGCCAAACATGAATTACGGCAATGGCCAAGAGAGATACAAGAATGCTCCCATCACGCCAATGCGACGCTACCCAACCAATCCAATCGCGGCGACAGGGCCGATGAGAGGAATGCAAAGTAACCGACGGAGTCGTTCGGTCAGTGGAATCAATAGATATACACCAGGCCATAATCCGGTGATGAATTCGCCAGCTTGGAATCAATCAGCACCGATGGCTTCTAGCCCTGGTCGTCGTCCATCAGTTCCAACCAGAGAGGTCAACGTGCCCATTACATCTTCACCATCTTCAGTACAAAGCAAGTCGCCTTTGAAGAAACCATCGGCCGGGTCGCTGAGAGAGCGGCCTTCACCGACGAATTGGACAGGACCGGATACAGCACATCCGCTGCACCAGTCTCCACAACAGCCGCAGCAGCAACAACCGCTGGCACGGAGTGATACGAGAACAATGCGCTTGGGACCCATCGACAAAGGTCCAGATTTGACGGTTGGCAGCATGTGGGGAACGGCAAGCAACAACGTTGAGAGTAAAGGTGGCCCCGCTAGAAATTTTTAGCGCGAAATGTACGATTAAGCAAAGATATCCAGTCAAGTTTTCATTTCCGCGTTCCTCCTCTCCCATCTTCTTTGCTCCCTTTTGCGTGCTTTCCAATGAAACAAAGGGTCGAATGCTATTGTAGGAAACGTAGGGGGCATTGACGTATAACCAAGTCCGAAACCGTTTCTGCCTCGTAAGCGCGACGAGCTCCTGGGACGATCTTGCCGAGCCAGGCCAAGGGAGGGTGCAGAATATCTAGACGACTCTTTTCTTGTATTGGCAATCCAGCCCCTTGCACAGTTGGCAGTAGAGGAGAGTAGGCTGAGGGATATTTTCGAATCATTAGGGAATCTGGACTCGGCGACGTTGGGGGGTTTCTCGAGATGGTCTTGTCGTGATGATCAGAAGGCCGCATAGTGAGTCTCGCGCTTGAGATTTTCCGAATCGATGAGTGCCCACCGGCGAGATCTTGGGCCCTCAATTGTTGATGGTGAAGTTGTTGTTGTTGCGAGGTAGGCTTCATGCCTCGATAAGGAAAGGGGCCGGATCAAGCCATCCGTGATCCACCTTCAACCCTCCAACCTCTTTTCTCCTTCCTTCACTTTCACACCTCAAACTCAACCCCAATCCTTCACTTGTATAGTCAGCCTTCCGACGCGTGACTTCTGCGGTGATTCTGCAGCATAGGCTACCTATGACTTCCATTTGTTGCCTCTCCTTGGCCCACATTATGCACGTAGGAAGACAAGACACTATCCACACCGGACGCGTTCCGGTACACAATGAAACAGATCAGGACTTCCTGGACTCTTCCTTGCAGAAAAAGCCATAAACAAGTTTAAACGCACGAGTGACGGTTCGTCTGGGGCATTGGTCGCGTGCTGCAGTGCGACAAACATTCTCTTAACGTTTGAACAGATTTGCTCACTCCATTGGACTCTTGCATCTCCTCGAACGCCAACAACCGGAGCTCATGATGTTTTCTCAGTGGATCTTCGGTGCATGCAAGGTTTTACCGCCTGCTTTTCTAGATTCGCGGGCAGAATATTGCGACTCCCGGAAAATAAGCGTCTAAGCTCGAGGTCGATTGTAGTCTTACAAAACTATGGCGAGGACCCTGCTTGACCACGGGCGTGGGCTGTCTGGACGGTACCTCCCTTTCTTTCTTTCTTTTCAATATGCTATCCTTTGTTCCTGCGCTTTTACTACTGTCGTTTGCTAGCACTGTGCTTTCTTCTCCTCATCCCGCTGTACATCACATACTACACGAGGAGCGACATTCGGCGCCGCCGCAATGGGTGAAAAGGTCGAAGTTAGACACGAAGACAGTGGTTCCGGTTAGGATTGCGTTGAACCAGAGGAACCTTCACCGAGCGGAGGACTTCATATACGATGTCTCTCACCCAAAGTCTCTGAAATATGGCCAACATTGGACGTCACGAGAGGTGGCGGAGGTTTTTGCACCCAGGTACTGTTGCCCTATCAAGCACTCTTTTGCCCCAATACTGACGTACAGCCAAGTACGGAAGACATTCATGCTGTCAGGAATTGGCTTCATGATGCTGGAATAGACAAGTCCCGGGTGAAGCTCTCACAAGGCTTGAATTGGCTCCAATTTGATGCTACAATTTCTGAAGCAGAACGACTCTTCAAGACAGAGTACTTCATTTTCGAACATACGCAAACTCGCACGCCCCACATAGCCTGCCATGAGTACCACCTTCCTGCCCACATATCAAATTTGGTCGACTTCGTGACACCCACCGTTCATTTTGATGCCAAAGTTGGTCAACACGAAGACCCAAAACGACACATGCGAAAACTCCCGTCCCATTTGGTGCCTGCCTCAGCGAGGAAGGAGCTGAAAAGGGATATCAAGGCCATGACTGCAGCGGATGCCAACCGACAGATTGAAAAGATCAGGCCGGGAGAGGCCGCAAGCGTTGGTATGCGCTTGGGGTCTCTGCCAAAGCAAGGAGCTATTCTTGGTGAGAATGATGACGTGGATGCCCAGAAGCTGGAAAGCTGTGACCGCACAATTACACCGAATTGTGTTCGTGCACTTTATCAGTTTGGACCAGGAGAAAGTGCTAACCCTCAAAATACACTCGGGTAAGTCATTGCACATTACGAGATATGTCCTTTGCTAATCGTACGCAGAATTGTGGAATACGCTCCACAATCTTATGTTGAAACCGATCTCGACAAGTTTTTCGCCAATTTTTCGGCCAAAATGGTTGGCGAACGACCGATATTGGAATCTATCAACGGAGGTCAAGTCATCGAGACGGACCAAAGTTTCGACATGAATGGAGAGGCAGATCTAGATCTCCAGATTGCCATGCCTTTGGTCTATCCCATCAAGATCACCCTTTATCAGGTCGGAGAACCAAAGCAAGGCGCTTCCTTCAACAATTTCCTTGACGCTATTGATGGGAGTTACTGCAAATTTGAGGGTGGAGACGATCCTAACCAGGACGCTGTCTACCCTGACAATCCTGATGGCTACATTGGTCCAGCAAACTGTGGAGGATATGCGGCGACCAAAGTGATTTCCACGTCCTTCGGGTACAATGAGGCCGATCTGACACCAAAGTATGCCCAGCGACAATGTGCAGAATATATGAAGCTCGCCCTCCAAGGCATCACTGTTCTATACTCGTCAGGCGACTACGGTGTCGCTGGCAACCAGGGAAGATGTATGGACCCCAAAACTGGAAATTTGACGAAGGCCGATTCGGAGAGCGGGAAGTTCAATCCCAGCTTCCCAAGCGGCTGTCCCTGGGTGACTTCCGTCGGTGCAACCCAAGTACCCAACAACACGAACATCGTTCGCTCCCTGGCCAGTTCCACGCAGCCCGAAATGGCATGCGAAACTGTTATCCGCTCTGGAGGCGGTTTCAGCAATGTCTTCGATATGCCTGAGTACCAGAAGAAGCAAGTTGCTGCGTATTGGAAAGATCATGAACCATCGTACGGCGCCGACCTCTTCAACAATTCGAAAGCAACGCGTGGCTTCCCCGACGTCTCTGCCAACGGAGCGAATTATATCGTCAACGTTAACGGCAACTTCACATTGGTCTACGGAACCAGTGCAAGTGCGCCTACGTTCGGTAGCATGGTTACCTTGATCAACGAGGAGCGGATGAAGAAAGGGAAGCAAAGTGTGGGATTCATCAATCCAGTGCTTTACGAACATCCCGAGTAAGTGCGCCCCAGTCGATCCCACCATGAATAGCGCTGACAAACCAAGGGTCATGAGAGATGTTACCCAAGGTGGGAATAAAGGATGTGGGACTCCTGGTTTCTCGGCAGTAGAAGGATGGGATCCCGGTAAGTCCTTCTACCAAGATTTCATTTCTCTTTTGAACATATGACTAACCCCGCGTTTGTTACAGCAACTGGTCTTGGGACGCCGATATATCCCAAGATGCTGGATTTATTTATGAGTTTACCTTGACACATCGATTTCTGGTGGCTTGCTTATTTAATTCTGATACCCTAAGATGTAGCTTCTTCCCCATTTCGAACGCGCAGGTAGCGGCGATGGAGCTGGACGTTCGTAATTCTGTAGATTTATATGAGAGTTTGCAGTATTGTTTGGGGCGATATGGGGCTGGAAAAGTATTGTAGATCATGAGAGGCGATGTTGAAGGATTGCCAATCACTGTTCACTTCAATTTCGTTAGAAATTTTAATGACCGACCAAAGTTCGAACACCACCCACTGTAGAATGATTACTACAACGGTAAAGTTGAAAGTCCTGCATGTTGAAGTGGGCAAAAGTGATAGTGAGCTGGTGGTGGGCAGAAAGCCTTCTCGTCCACAATCAATGTGAGCATTGAAGGCTTTTGTTAAACAGTAGTCCATGACGGCCTAGGTTAACGGGATGCTTATTGTTTTAGGGGTGTGATGATGAGGCCTGAGCCCCAGGTTTTGATAGATCCTCCAGGGGGAAAACCTCTCCCAAGCACCACCTCATCCCTTGTCGAGCGAGATCAAGCTTGCACTCGCATTTACTCAGGCTCTTGATCAGCCCATTTACTCCTCACTTCCTCAACATTAAACCCACACAAGTCCGCTTTCTTCACCAACGCCTTCGCCTTCCCCACAACAGGCACATCAATCATCTTCCCATCCAACGTCCACGCACCACGTCCCTGCTTATCGGCCTTCTCATCAGCAATAACCACTCTCACAGCCCATACCACCTCTTCCGCACTTGGCGAAAACGTTCTTTGAGCAATCCCCACTTGCGTGGGATGAATACATTGTTTCCCGTTAAATCCCAACCCCTTTCCCCCGACACACTCTT
Source organism: Venturia carpophila (assembly GCA_014858625.1). Classification (NCBI taxonomy): domain Eukaryota; kingdom Fungi; phylum Ascomycota; class Dothideomycetes; order Venturiales; family Venturiaceae; genus Venturia; species Venturia carpophila. The sequence continues at coordinate 1,595,055 of JACTAK010000002.1, read as the reverse complement.
CCTCTAACGTCTTCAAACCTTGCTCGCCCTTATAAGCAGTACAAACCAGATCAATCGTCGACGGCAAATCATGCGCCCTCGCCGCCGTTGCGATGGCGCTCCTCGCGTACAGAAACTCGGTTAGGGAAGGTGTCCTTGTTAACGAGAGGTCTAGAGAGAAGTCTTCTGCGGCGAAGATGAGGCCGGAGAGGTAGGGCGATGCTTTACATATCTCGTTTAGGTTTGAGAGGGATTTTGCGGATTCGATTAGGGCGAGGAGGCGGATGGGATTTTTGGAGTGAGTCGAGTGGCGAGAGGGGAGGGTGTGCCGGATTACATCTGTTACGAAGTGGAGGTCTGATGCTGAGTTTACTTTTGGGATCACGATTGCGTCTAGGTTTGGGGCTTGTAACTGTTTGTTTCGACTGAGCTCTCATCTCCGCCTACCAGGTATCTTGAAACTGGGGTATGAGATCCTACCACTTCTGTCAGGTCGTCCAGGGCCATTCCTGTTTCTACGGCGTTGATCCGGACGGCTTGTTCTTTAATGCTTCTTGGTCTTTCTTGTCCTAGGAATTGACGTAGGTTTGAGCGGGCTTCTGCCTTTCGGCCGGGCGTTACGGAGTCTTCTAGGTCGTATGCTACGCAGTCTACATTGAGACCACGAGATTTGTCCAGGAATTTCATCGAGGATCCCGGGACTGATAAAGGTGAGTTGCTGAACGATTTTTGATGAAAGAGACAGTGACTAACCATAGAGTAGAGCACGCCGAACAATTGAAGACGAAGCCATGGTCGAAGCTCAAGATTCGACGTGTTAGAAAATACAGGAAACTCAGAAGACTCGATCAGAGATGAGGAAGTGCGAATGAAGTCAAGATCTTGCGGGGAAGTGAAGATACTAGTATTGCCGGCCGAAAGGGGTAATTCTTCTAGGATCTTGGCATATGTTGTCCACATTTCGTCGACTATTATGATAGTCAACAGATACTCATGTTCCTGTATACTCGTATTTGACATCGATTCGATTCCGTGGGATGTTGTAGCAGGCACCACGTGACCAGTATGGGAATCGGAAGCCAGCACTCATTGAGCACCTACCCTACATATACGCTCAAACTCAACTCCACATCCCCTCCCTCCACCGGCGACCAGCATCATGGTCAAGCTCACCTTCAAGTCTGCAGGCGGTGCATCCTCTCCTCCCCCATCTGCACCATCCCCCGCCCCCGAAAGACCTGCGCCAGAACGAACGGCAACAGGCAGCGTGAAGCTCAGTTTCAAGCCAAAGACCACTCCCGCCTCTACGCCCGCCACAGAGCACCCTCCCGTAGCAGAAATCGCAGCAGCAACTACCGAACCAAAGCCAAAGCGCAAATACGTCAAGAAGATCAAGACAGAAGTTGATGGAGATGCTCCGGAGGCCGCCCCAAAGCCCGCAAAGAAACGCGCTCGAAAGGACACCGAAACTGAAGATGGCGCGGGGCCAGCAGCGAAGAGACAGACCAAACCATCCGATCGGGTTGGCAGTATAACTCTCAAGATTCCCCCTCCGGCACCTCCCAAAATCAAGACAACCGGAATTACTCCAAGCTCCGCCTTGAAACTGTCCTTTGGACAGAAGAAAGCATTACAATCAGCCACAACTCCTCGTCTTAAGGTCAAGGCGCTGGGAAAGAAGCCTATCCGGCCCATTGGTGTTGGATATGACAGTGAAGATGAAGAGGCGGAAGACGACCCGGCCATCGAAAGTCAGTTCATACTCCGGATGGAACCTGGTGAGGATTGTGACTATCTACGTGAGGCAATAGCAGATTCTGCAGTCAAACATAAGAGCGAAGATAAACACATAAAGGGTCCCCAAGTTTGGTTTCGCTTCTTTGACAAGGAGGGCAGACGAGGCGTGGTATCTGTTCGCAACAACTTGTATGCGACCACTCTGCTCGACCTGCCGTGCATAATCGAGGGAATGAAGAGTTGGGACAAGAAAGGATGGTTCAAGACGGCAGATATTTGCCAAATGCTACTGGTTCTCGGTCGGGTGAAGACTGATGAGGAGGCAAAACATTTCCCTCTGCCCCGAGAGGTCGACCAGAGTAATTGGCAGTACCCTCACGGCCTCACACCTCCCATGCACTGGGTTCGCAAGCGACGATTCAGGAAGCGACTCAACGTCCGAACCATCGAGCGTGTCGAAAACGACGTAGAAGAGCTCAATCGGAAAGACAAAGACTGTATAAATGAAGGTGGCACCGTCAGCTTCGAATATGTGGACCCTGAAGAGGAACTCGTCGATGACGCGGAGGATGTCATGGATGGTTATGAATACCAGACAGGCGATCAAGAAGAAAGCCAATATGCTGACATGGATGTAGACTCGAATGTACCTGTCGAGGATGGCGAAGAGGGAGACGACGATTTCACCCGCATGATGGAAGAAGCCATGGCGGCTGGGGACGACCATGAAGAAGCAGGTCCTCAGCCTACGATCAACGGGCAAGCAATGCATATGAGTCCAGACTGCCTTCAGCCTCCTGAGACTGTGTCAACGCCAGCGTCTGGAGGCGCGACCTCTGCTACGGAAGGTGAATCACAAGACGAAGGCGGCGAGGAGTCGGATGAGGATGAAGCTGATGATGAGGACGACGATGCAAAAGCTGAGAGAGAGCGACGCGCCACACAGATGGAAGAGATTGACGACCTGAAAAAGGAGATCGGGGAACTCGAAGTTAGAAGGAACAAACTTGCGAATCCCTTGCTGAAGGGCAGAGTCACCAAGGAGATTGAAAGCTTGCAGCGGGATTTGAAGTTGAAGATGTCAAGTCTGGGAATGCCTACCGACGAGGAGTAGACACATGTGTGATCAGAGAGCAACAAGGCTTGCATTCTATTCATTGCGCAAAGCGCTTGCGTTGTGAATCCGAGCTTTATGAGCTCGTTCAAATACTAATAGATATGACGATACATGACATTGATTGACCATCCTCTGTCTCGGCCAGTGAAATCTGACTATGACAGGAATCAGTGAATAGCATTCTGCCAGGAACACCCGCGGATTAGGTAAGATTCTCCTGATCAAGGCTAGGTCGGTTTGGGTCCAAGCGCAACGTCATACATCGTGAGACCTCAGCTTCAATCACTTGACCACAAACGCAAACATCCCACGAGCAACACCATGGTCGGAGCCTGAGGTCTCCACTGCTTCCGTGGATGACGCGCATGATGTTGCGCCTGGCGACCTGTCGAGGGGCGGCCGTCCTGTCTGCGCGGTCCTCATCCCTGATACCAGCAGTATGCTTTCCAATCGCGCAGCATAGACGGACCTTTTTTGGTCTTGGAGAGATAGTGGGGGTCCTTGCCAATCCAGCGGAAACCATCCGTCAACTCAAGGAATCGAAAGAACTGCTGACCAAGGCTCGGGAAGAGACGGAGCTGAGGAATGAGAAGAAGAGGATACCGAAGAAACATACTTTCTCCAAGTTACCTGGATTTCATGGAAGGGAAAACGAGCAAGGTAATGTTTTGTTTGCTGAGCGGTCAGGGCTGAATTGACTGGATCGTTTAGCGCTGCTTAGAAAGATTCTTGCGGGGAATCCGCAGATGAATGTCATCTTTGGCGCTACGAGTGTGGGAAAGACTGCATTGCTGAGGCAGGTTCTGGCAGGCGATGACTTTTATGTTATCAAGTTCGATTTGAGGATCAGTGGGTTTGCGGACTTGAGGACACTGTATCTTGCTCTTTGCGAGCAGTTCAAGAATCTATTCGAGGAGGTGATGATGATGATACGGTCTAGATATCGTGGGCTTATGGCTAACATGGCTCAGATGCACGACGAGGAGATGGAAAAGTTGGGTATTACGTTCAAGCATCTGACCCTTGAATTGGACGAGAGGGAAGGGAAGAATCCAGACTTCAGAGTCACGGTAGCAGACGTGGCGAACCTCATGGAGACTTTGCAATCTTGTTTGCTCAAGTACTGGGAATATGATCCAAAAGCGAAACTGGAAGCGGAGAGAGCGAAAAAAGAGGATGCGGACAAACCAAACACCGATCAGCCGCAGCAATCCAGAAAGGTTGACACCGCGGCTGATGAGTCTGAGAACGCCAAACCAAAAGAAAGAACCGCCGAATCTCAGAATGAGGGAGACATGAGATCAGAGGCGCAACAGGACGATTTGTTCAAAAAGAGACCGATCGTCTTCCTCGTGGACGAAGCTCATAAACTCCCAGCGCTTATTGACGACCAACTTAGCCTCAAAGTCTTCCTTGACACACTCCTAGTCCTCACAAAACAAGATCGCCTATGTCACGTCATCCTCTCAACGAGCGACAGCTTCTTCCAACACTTCCTCCGCTCCATGAATGTCGGACACCATTCTCAGTTGATGACCATCGGCGACTGCACGAAATCCGAGACACGCCAATTCTTCAAAGACGAAATCATACCCACCGTCCCCGACGACTTGAAATCAAAGATTGATTTCGAAGAAGTCTACGCCGCTTTCGGTGGCAAATTAAGCCACATATCAGACTACATGAGTGTCTGGATCAACATGTCAGGCCAATCAGTCACACCTTTCAACTCCGCCATCTTCACTCAGGCCTACACGCTCCTCCAATTCCACCTCACGCACGAATCCTTCGATACCTACTCCCCACTCTCCACAGCAACAGCCTGGTCCCATCCAGAGGACGAGACCCAATTTTCGCGCAAAGACCTGATTTACGTGATGCGTAAACTAGTCAAGCAACCGTATTCATTGCCTTATTTTGAGCTTTGCAGGGATATAGGTACGGCCCAGACGGATGCGATGATCAAAACCCGCGTGCTGGATTTGCGGTGGACGAGTACGGTTAGTCCGGAGCAGGATTGGATTGAGAGGGTCTGGAGTGGAGACGGGGTTGAGAGACCGATTGTGTTGCCGATGACGAGGATTGTTAGGAGGGCTATGGAAGTTGTTTTGAGGGAGATTGATGAAGGGGGAAAAGAAGCTGTAAATGTTTCTGCTACCAAGGACGGTGAAGCAGATCAAGCTGGCGGGCCGCTCTATCGAAGAGAGGAGAAGAGGTAGAACAGGTTCTGCGCGTCTGGTCGACGTCCCTCCCATCCAAGCAAATGAAGAATATGATAACATTTGTATTCAGACGTGAGACGAGAACGAAGCTACCATTCATTGATTGTACTTCTCCAAAACCGCTCTGAGAAGATTCCAGGTATGCTCCAGGAGAAGAACATCGGACGTCTTTTCATTTCTCAAAACGCCCAGGATACACAAACCACCCCATCCCTCTTGATCGCGCTCGTAAACTGCTGCAATAATCAAGACCGTCGTCCGTGGACCAGATCACACTTTCCTCCAACGCCGAGAAGATGCTTTTTGTTAAGTGCAACGAACCCCAAGAACCTCAGTATTATACACAACAGAGCCTAGCTGAGCTTGGCAATCTATAAGTGGAAAGTAAGATCGCAGCAAAAGGCAATGACATACCCAAACTATACGTCAAGGATCAATCATGCCTAAAAGTACAATTAGCCCCCTTCTTGCACTTGCCCTCTTTGAAAAATCGGCAAGGATACAAAAACTTCTTGTCCGGATTTCCCTGATTGGCATTGTTGTTATTGTTCTTCGTCTTCTGACGCGTGTTGCTTCGATTCCCATCACTGCCGTAATCGAGATTGCTGTCACGTTCCTGTTCGTAGCCCTGCTCAAGCATGCGTTTCCGCTCAGGGTCGACGTAGAGCTCAGGCGTGTTGGAGGCGGGCAGCGTGCCGAATGTCTGCATCTTCTGGGGATTCAACTGGCCTTGCTGGAGAGACGCCAGGAGAGTGCTCAGATCGAGCTGCGGTGTAGCAGCAGGAGGCGGCGCGTACTGCTGGGGCGCAGGTGGCTGCGCTTGAGGCTGCACATGGCCATTGAGCGAAGCTAGAATGTCAAACAATGGATTGGGAGCCTGGGCTTCGGGAGCCGGAGGCGGAGGTGCCGGTGCATAGCTCTGCATTTGAGCTGGTGCTGGCTGGTATGGGTTGCTGGTCTGCTGCAACAGATTCTGGATAGCAGATAAGCCCTGGTCGGCGACTGGTGGCAGAGACTGTTGCGTTTGAGGCGCTAGCTGTTGGAGAATGGCATTGATGTCGAACGCAGGTGCAGCTGGCGCTGGTGGCTGGAATCTAGCGAGTCGGCGAACAATCGTAGCGTCATCCGGCTCGCCGAATGACTTTGTATCAACATGCTCTCCCGTGTAGGGATCAGCAGGTTCCCGTGGACATGGCGGTATATCTGATTTGAAGGCGTAGAACGCCATCAAAGTGGTTGCTTCGCGGTTCTCCTGCACCTGTCGCTCGGTTGAGTCCGGTTTCAGAGTTCCGCCGCCATAAGGCTCGTAATTGCGCTCCCTATCGTCCTGCTGAATGCGGCCGAAGTCGATTGTTGACGGCTCTTTGAATTCGAAGAAAGTCTGCTCCATTGGTTGATCATCCTCCTCATCGACGTCGACATCCATCATTTCCATATGTTGCTTGAACATCAGACCCTCCTTCTCTTTTCCATCACGGACATCTCGCGCGTTGCTGTTGTTCATCTCAGAAGGGTCGCGACTGAATTCTCGAATCTCCACAAGCGTTCCTTCTGGTTTCCACGTGACGCGAAGCTTGCGACGCTCTTCCTTTCGTAAGCGCTTGGCCTTCTGTTCCGCCGTCTCTGGGGGGCGTTTTGGATCGTCTGGTTTCTTCGCTACCTCTGGTTCACGTGACTTGGCCAAGTTTGCCATTGTCTCCGCGAAAGAGAAGCCTGACTTCATCGGCGCAGCAGGAGCAACGACAGCCTTCTTCTCTGCTATCCCATTTAGATTTGTTTTCGTCTTTGCTGCTGAATTGGCGCTCAAAGACGTCCCTGGCTTCTTGGAGGCTGATTGCAGACTCGAAAAGAAGTTTGTGGATGGCTTGGCGATTGCCTTAGGCTTCACCGCTGTAGACGCTGTTGTTGTGGTCGAGGTCTTGTCACCAGTGACAGAACCTGGTCGCTTCAGAAGTCCAAGTCTAGCAGCAGCAGAATCTTTTCCATTTTGTGCTACAGGTCCAGAAGCAACCCGTTTCGCTGGCTGAACTGCCGCAGCATTGTCTGCCGGTCTCGGCCGTTTGACACCAGCCACGGGCTCTACCTTTGTCTCGCCCTTCACTGGCTTTGGGGAGCCCGGCGTGACCGTTTCGTTTTCTTTCTTCTTCTTCTTGCTTTCTGCGGCCGCATTTTCGTTGATCTTGGTGACAAGAGCCTTGATTTCGGCATCACCGCGCTTGGAGAATCGAGTGAAGATCTTGGTCATGCCAAGCTCCTCAACTATTTCGTTTGTCAAGCCAGTTGATAAGGACAGATACTAGCGCAATGATTAGTGCCATGATCTCTGCGAGATTCACATTGTACAACATACTTTGAATAAAGTCTTGGTGAAAGGACCGTCATGGTCGTCCTCCCTGTTTCGCTCCAGGAGAAACGACTTAATGGTTATCATGAACGGCTTAGCAGTGCCAGATCTGTATTGATCACAATCAGCTTGGAACATTGGGGACTTTGTTGAGGTTGTGAAAAATGATTTTGCGGTCTATGCCATGTATAATCTGAGTCGTCATGTTCAGAGCCTTCTTGCAAAGAGGAAGTAGATGTGAACAGCACTTCATCAAATGCAGCCTTTCTGCTGTCCAGTGGCAGCCATGGGCTTGCCTTACACTTAAGCGGACTGCATTTAGCTCACAGTTTGCTATTTGCTTCAAATTTGGCGGCAGACTGCGGGTGTTTCCTTCCCGTGCCTTAGGGCAGCAGCTCTGACCATCACGCTTTGACAGCTGCAACTTATCCACTGATACGCAGGCAATATTGTTCTCCATTGACACAGGTGCACACATCGAGGCAAGTGGGGAATGCAAGAGGTGGGGAAATACGTACGCTCGGATCAAATCCGGGTGCCCAAACTCAATCGCGGTGTCTAGTGCAACCTTCATCATGTCTCTCTGGTTTTTGACGCGATCCCGGAGCATGGGAAGTTCGCTGTCCTTCTTCGCGTCGGCCGCCTCTTTGACAGCTTCACTATCCTTGTTCCACCGCTCTCGTACAGTCTTGATGAGATTCCAGAAGTTCTTGAGACCTAATCGAAGAGCTTCATTTTCAACATACACGTTACGGGGCAAGAAAACAGCTTTGGCAGAGTCATATCGTGTAGCACCAATGGCATCCTGAGGGCGGTCACCTGACAATGGGAATTTCTCCGGCTCAGGTTCCGAATCATAGTCAGAGTCACTGTCGTAATCAGAGGAGTCTGATTCGCTGAAAAAAGAGGCCGGCGATTGACCTGCGACATTTGGTCGATATTTCGGCACGTGGATTTTCTTTGTCCGCTTCGCGATTTTGGCTGGTTCGCAAGTCAGCATGGCGACATTTGATGGGCATGTATTCATCCTACCTTTCAGCGAGGGATCTGCTCCAGACATCTGGAGTAACTCATTTTGCGATTTGCGGGGAATGTATTGAGGGATTGTGGCTAGGTTCAAATTAGTACAAAGCAACCGATACAGCGGGTAACACAAACATACCTTTGTTTATCGGAAGTTCAATAGGAGCTCGCCCGAGAGCAGCATAATTATGCAGCTTGACGGAGTTTGTTGCTTTTAGAAGTTCTTGCATGGGTGTCATTTTGAATTCACCAGAGGTTACTGCCTTGGGAGGTTTTGGCATCGGCATAGTGCCAGCTTGATGCTGGGATTGGTTAGACAACTGTGATAAAAACGTGGTCAGATTTCAACATTCTTGTTGAAAGTGGAAGAAGGCAAAGGGCATACCTGAGTTGGCGGCGTGTGAACCGGTCGATTTCCGTTTAGGTAAGTGTTTGCATGTAAGGCAGCAGGAGCAACGGTGTTCGAAGGTGCTGCGGAAGTGTACATTGGCATTGTCTGTCCGTACGAGCGACTGTGTTCCTCAACGGCAGAAACCATGGACGGATCCAAGGAATGGCTGTATTGTTGATGCTGGAGTCCATGGCTGGCGTATGGAGCATTGTTTTGGAAAGGTGTTGACGAAGACGGAGGTGCAACGCCGTAGTAGCTTCGTGCGGAAGGGTTGACGAAGGCAGAGTGATTCTGTTGTGCTGGGGCATAAGACGCGGCAGGATGTTGCCAAGCCTGGGTATGCTGATGAAATGCAGAAGTGTTGTATGGAGAATGAGCGTCGGGCAGCTCGGCATCAGCGGTCAAATTTGCGCCGTAGCCTTGACCGTGAGCAAAGAAATTATTGTAGTTGAAGCCATCGGTGGCATTCTCGAACATGCCATTTTGCAGGCCTTGGTCACGTGGGTTCTGTGCCATTTGCGGGCGGGCAGTCTTCAGCAAGTGGATTGATTGGCAGTGAGCGGATGGAAGTTCCGCCGACTGGGACTGGGATGATGATCTGGGCGGGTGGAGCGGAAAGTGGTCCTGGTCCGCGCTAGACGCGGTTATGGTATAGCGCAGCCGTTGGTCGGGTCCGAGTTGAACTTGGGGCTGGTTTTGACAGAATGGCGGCTAAACGGGCTGCTTTGGGCGACGGCGTGCGCTTGCCCATGCAACAATCTGTCGGGCCTTGTCCTTGGTGCTCTGTGTGAGACGTGTCTGCAGAGTGCAGACTGCAGAGGCGTCCCCTTTTTGATTCGACGCGCCCCAGTGCGATGCTCTCCCGTGTTGTCTGGCCGTGGCCGTGGCCCAGTGACAGTGGCACTGGCAGTGACTCTTGGATTGACTGCCCCAGAGTGTCTCGGCGCCTGAGGGCTCAGTAGCGATGCCGTCGCCGCCTTCAAGTTGGCAGGCTACGAGAGCCCGCGGCTAGCAGTGACAGATCCACTGCCGGTTGAGTGCGAAGCGAAGAGCAAGCCTTGTGCGTCCTGATGCGTTATGTCCTCACTTGTCACCAGGGCTGCACTTTCTCCCCTTCAGCAGTCTGACCTTCAATGACCGGCCCCTTTGGTCGTCGGGCCAGTCCTACACGTCTCACTGCCTTAAGAACGCGCTCGCTTCTCATCAGACTGCCATTAACGCTTGAGGGCACCAGACAACGAGCAGAGATCAGTTAGGGGTATGCTATGCACTTATTAAGACGCAGTCAAGTCAAGAGAGGAAGTTGGGGTTGTGGCGGCTTTGGGGAGTGTGATGTTGGTTGAAGGCCTGCGGGTAAACGAGGAGTCCTTTTTGTCCCCGAGCTGCGAGGCACCAAGGCACTCCATCACGTGCCCCCATCAGAACATGTAGCTTCAAGAGCTGCAGGTGAGAGGATACGTGAAGCCGAGAGCAACGAGCCAAACAAAATATATCTGTCTAGCACTCTGCGAGAAGACACTTTGCAGTTCACACATATCCTCTCTTCTGCGTATGAGGTAGCTTCTCCTTCCGGCTGGTCCACAGCCAACACTTCCACAATGTCCCATTCACAGACGCTCCGTGAACGACAAGTAGGTCGGTGATGCTTCACAGCAGTTACTACTCGAGGGTCCCATCGCTGATGCTGTTGGCCATGTAGCGTCTATAGAAAAAATCCTCAGCCTCAATCACGAGCCCGCAGCGAAGTACGTCCAATGCGATTGCTCCGACTCGATCATGTCTCTAATCGTACTCCCAGCCCCGACCTTGAACACAATGCAAATGGCTTTCTTCCACAAGGCATGCCCATCATACAGGATGGGTCGCCAATTTGGAAAGTCCTAGTCTTTGACAATCTGGGAAGGGATGTCATTAGCAGCGTCATGCGCGTGAACGACCTTAGAAGTTGTGGAATCACGATACACTTGTTAGCTATATGCCTCAAAATTCTGGATATGCTCCTGCTTATGCCGAATGCGCAGGAACATAAACACTACACGGCATACGATCCCAGATGTCCCCGTCATCTACCTCGTGGAACCCACTGCAGCCAATCTACAAAGGATAACCGATGACCTTTCACGGTCCTTATACTCTCCCGCCTACATCAATTTCCTCTCCAGCATACCGCGACCGCTTCTCGAACAGTTTGCTACCCAAGTCGCAACGTCCGGCGTGGCAGACCACATTTCACAACTATACGATCAGTATCTGAACTTCATTGTCAGTGAGCCGGATCTGTTCAGCTTGGGCATGGGAACGAGCATATACTGGACTATGAACAGCGCAGCTACCTCCGATGAAGAACTAGACTCTGCGGTGGACAGGATCGTCTCTGGCCTTTTCAGCGTGGTTGTGACCATGGGTTCGATACCAATCATACGTTGTCCCAAGGAGGGCGCAGCAGAGATGATCGCAGCGAAGCTTGACCGCAAACTTCGAGTGAGTGCCTTGGCCTTGTGAGTGACTAATGGCTCCGACACTGACATCTCCCAGGACCACGTCCTCAACTCCAAAGACAGCAACCTCTTTTCAGGAGGCGCTCAAAAAGGTGGCCCTGCAGGTGCACTCGCATCAAGACCTGTTCTAGTGATCGTGGATCGCAATGTTGATCTCGTACCTATGCTCTCACATTCGTGGACTTATCAATCGCTTGTACACGATGTTCTGAAGATGCGGCTTAATCAAATCACGGTGGAGGTGCCAGACGACAGCGGCAATGGCAAGCCAGTCAGGAAACACTATGATCTCAAGTCGAACGACTTTTTCTGGGCAAAGAATGCACCCTCGCCATTTCCGAATGTTGCTGAAGACATTGATGCTCAATTGCAGAAGTACAAGGAGGATGCGGCAGAGGTCACAAGAAAGACTGGTGCTACATCTTTGGAGGACTTGCAAGCAGACACGAGTGCATCCGCGCAGCATTTGAAAGCAGCACTCACTCTTCTACCAGAACTGCGTGAACGAAAGGCTATCCTAGACATGCACATGACCATCCTTTCAGCCTTGCTTCAAGGCATCAAGGACCGCAAGATCGACGAATACTGCCAAATCGAAGAATCCATGGTCTCTAAATCGATGAGCAAAAATGCTCTCCTCGATCTCATCAACTCGAAAGATAAAGGGGAACAACCCCTTGACAAACTCCGCCTATTCATAATATGGTACCTATCAGCGCCCGAAGACTTACCGCGCGCCGAGTTTGAAAGATTCTCGACAGACCTTCAAGCAGCGGGCTGCGACACCTCCTCTCTAGCCTACATAAAACGCGTACGCCAAGTAACCCGCTCGACAATGATGTCCTCGGTACCCACGTCCGGACCCGCGCAAACCTCAACATCAACAGACCTTTTCAAAGGATTCTCTGCCATCTCCTCGCGTCTGACCTCCGGACTTAAAGAAGCTGGCATCGGCGCCAATTTCGACAACCTGGTGTCAGGAGTCAAAAGCTTTTTGCCGCAGAACAAGGACTTGACATTGACGAAGATTACGGAGAGTTTGATGGATCCGCAGAATGCTTCGAGTGCAGCCATTGCAATGACAGAGGGGTATCTGTATTATGATCCCAGATCGGCAAATGCTAGAGGGAGTATGCCGCCTGCATCAGTTGCCAGGAGCGGACAGACGGGTGCTGTCAACAGGGGTATTGAGGCTAGCTTCGGACAGAGGCGGCAGGGCTTCACCGAGGCTATTGTTTTCACTGTCGGTGGTGGTTCGGTGAGTCCATTCGCTCTATAAAACTAAATCGTGTTTTGAACGCCCACTAATTGTGCTCGCAACAGATTGACGAGTACGGCAACCTGCAGGAATGGGCGCAGCGAACGAGCAACGGCGGTGCGCCTGGTGCCACGCAGACGAGACGTATCGTCTATGGCAGCACGGAGATTGTCAATTCGGAAGACTTCATCAAGAATGAATTGGAGAGATTGGGTAAGGAAAGTACGTAGTATCTGGTTTGAGACTAGAGGTAATGATATCGAGCTGCGACGAAGTCGTCGTCGTCGTCGTCGTCGTACTCTCATGTCGGTTGTTTTCGGTCGCTCTACTAATCATCAAGCTCCTTTTGGTCACTCACACTTCACTCGCCGGCCCACTCATGGAGTATCCTCTTCTTCTAATCGTTGTACCCTTCCTCATCGAACGAGTTACGATGGCCACCGCGTCGGGATATCACAAAGTGCGCTTCTGCCAGATATCGGATCCAATGCGGATATATGGGGAGCACCACTGCTGGTGCATCTATCTCATCTTCACTACTCGTACCTGGCTCAATTTATTCAATCATCGTTGTTGAATCACCGAATGGGACAACCAAACAAAAAAAAAGTCAGGTGAGAATGGGAAGGTTATCCGTGCCTAGCTATAGCTATATATATATATGTACTCACGAAAACAATGTCATCGATACTCCCGCCTCTCAGATCAAACTCTCCACACAATTTACAACTTCATCATTTTGTCTACATCGCAAGATTCTTCCCCTTCTTTTCTGATCTCCACATCCCTGTGCACCTCATTTTCTAGCCCCTTTTCCGTTCTCGCGAGCCTGGAAAGAGCACCGATACAGATCAGAACCTCCTCCTCATCCCCGGCCTTTTCGAGCCTCCTCAATTTTCTCTGCAAGCAGATTTTGATCCTTCGACTCCAAGCCTGGAAGACATTCGAATCGATGCCTGCATCGAACGTACTGACACTGCCAGCAAAGACCGGGTCACAGTCCCAGGGCGAGTCATTACTCGAAATGTCAAATCTGTTGCGACAATGAAGCCCGTTCGTGATGTCTCTGAGCGTAATTTTCGTCTTTAGAACGATGTTGTGCATTTTTTGCATCTCCGGGACTCGTTCCAGAGGGAGTTGGGAGGATTTGCTTCGTCTCGCACCTTCGGTGGTTCGACGACGTTTGGCAGGGGGACGGTAGTCGCCATTCTTGTCAAGTCGTGGATTCTCTGGATCCGCCGTTTCGCTGGTTCTCGGCCCGGAGCGAGGGCGAAGACTTCGACGGCTTGGTTCAACGAGTTCAGCAGGCGTCTTTCCATGTGAATCAGCCACGTTGGTGGCATTGCACCTCACTGCCGGAGGCGTTTCAGCTACAGCTTCGCTCCTACCAAGTCTTGCGTTGAATTCGAGCAACATGGCATCACTGCTCGGCGCCGTTTCTTCCACAGGCTCACCTTGCATAACGAGTGGCACCTCCTGGGGTGGCCTTCGAGACACGGCTCCACCGAAAGCATCCCGGATATCCTTGTTGCTGCGATTACCCTGCGGCTTTGACTTTTTCTTCGACCATGAAGGCGGTCCAAAATCCCAGTTTGAATCCTTCATAGGATTTACAAATGGCTTGTGGACATTGGCCTTTGGCCGACCTGGTCGCCCATTTGGCGAAGGTTCCGGAATATCTTCCAGCAGAGTCCCGAACATGGGCGAAGATGACGCGTGTGGTGTCGGAAGTCCGTATGCAGCAATCTGTGAGTGCCGCGCTGTCGTGGCCGGTTGGCCCCTACGCATGCTGTCTTGATGCTGGTTAATCGCTGTCCACGAGCTTGCCGGATTAATAGGTGAACGCCCCGCATTGTGATGAGTTGGGGTAAGCAGAGAGTAGGTTTCGTTCCTTCCACTTGCCGATTGTTGCACTAGCTTGACAGGACTGGCACCATCGTTGGTCGAGTTTGGTCGGACCGGAGCATTCATCTTCGCAATGGTCCATGGGTTGACTTCACGTGCAGCCTCCTTGGGATCAACATCGTTCTCATGAGTGAGCGGTCTGGACTCGGTGTCGGCTATTAGTTCGAGGTCTTCCTCATCGCATCCATACATGTTGGATCTCCACGCTGGTGTATGGGAGCGTCGCTCCAGCATCCTTGTCTCTTCCTCATCATATACAGTCTCCTCCTCCAAGTCCTCCTCGATGGTGGTAGCTACTTTCAATGCAGGCTGAATTTGGGTCATTGGAGACCGTTGTCGCTGATGAGACTGAAAGAGCTGAGTGGTCTTAAAGCGACGCGGTGTATCAGCCTGGGAGAGGGTGGATCGGGCACTTCCTTCACACTCCTGTACTGGGTAGATGCTGGCGAACAGTTCCGTGACGGCAGCAATGACTTTGTCGCTATCATCGAAGAGGACATCATGCTTACTGGGCTCGATGTTGGGATCATAGCTCGCTGTCGGACAGACTATATTGAGACAAAGAAATGGATCTTTAATCGACCCAAAACTCTCACTGCTCTTTCTCAGCTTCTCCTTGAACAAGGTGATGATGTGTTTCATGGTTCCGCGAGAGGCCGTCATCGGCCGCGAGTCAACAGACAAGTATTGCGCAGTAGTGCTGATCTTTGCTGGTACTGCTTCAGGAGTCGGACAGAGGGCTTGGATCTCGAAGCCGTGGGATCGGAGGACATGCCAAGAGCATTGAGAAGTGCATGCAATCCCAAACATCTTGAGTGCTGCATCTTGGACTGAGCTGGCTCCAGGCTTAGGGGCGTAGATGAAGTTGCCAGTCACCGTCTTGGCCTTAAGGACCCTAAGAGAAAACCTGACAGATGGTCTCGCCAGAGCATAGGCTTGCAGCATCCGTTTGATATTAACCAAGGTCTTGGTCGCCACTTTCAGTGCCGTCTGCTTCCGAACTGGCAGACTGCTGAAGAAATCAGTAGCACGAACAGTCGTGCCGACTGGATGAGACGCAGTCTCTCTCCTGAAGTTGTGTTAGTACAGATAGACCAGGGGTGAAATCAAGCATACCCTTCCACCTCGCCTGTCTTCGCCACAATCAGCTTCAGAGCAGCCATCTCACCCTCGACTCGAGTGGTGACCGACAGGCTGCCACTCAAATTCGCAAGACTGTGCAACGCCTCGCCACGAAACCCGAGCGACGTACCACCAAGCTCAACAAGATCTGAAAAGTCGGAGATCTTGCTCGTGGTGTATCTCCTGCAGACCATAGCACGGTCTTCTGGAATGATACCATAGCCATTGTCGGTGGCCTGAATGATATCGAGCGTGTTGGCAGAGATATCGATGGAGACAGACGTCGCTCGAGCATCGATGGAGTTGTCGATCAGCTCCTTGACGACCGAGGAAGGGTCAACGAGAACTTGGCTGCTACCTATGCGGTGGACTGTGGATGGCGGCAAGGCCTTGATGGAAGCTGCAATGGACATGGTGACATGCCAGTGAGAAGGTAGCAAGTCGAGGAGGTTCTGGAGCAGTCGGATCAATGTCAATTCAGGTGTTGAGAGATCAATCTCAGCCTTTTCCCATCGGAGGAAGCAGGAGGATCACCTCCAATCACGTGGCTGCTGCTTTCAGAAGGAGCTCGAACTGTGTCACTGCCTTGAACTGCCATTGGAACTACGAGAGAGGAGAGGAGCTTCTTCATTGACTCTTTCCAACGAGCGCTCAGTCCTAAGCGGAGACTAAGAAAGGTTGAGTGGTATAACGCTAAATCGCCACAGCGGTTCCTCTTTCAGGCCGCATACCAAACGCCCATCTAATGCAAGTGAGTACGTACAAAAGGGGATCATCATTGTGACAGATACCGCCTCTTCGTGAACTGTGATGCGAAGCACAACAGGGCTGCCTGAGTGCTATGCGGGTAGAGGTTTGGGGCCCTGGCCACCTTTCCAGAGGTTGTCCGGTGACCAAGCAAGAACCGAAGAACTACTCGCTGGTACTTATGCTTTTTCTATCGTCGCAGTGTTCGTTGGCACGGTATTTTTCGACATCTCTGGCCCCTTGCTGACGTCCTCGGGTTTCGTGACCTGCTCTTTCGGCGCATCTACGCCCTTGGGAGACTGTTCGTCCAGTTTCGCCTGCTCCTTTTCTTCCTTGTGCTGCAGAGTTTCAGCAAGAGTTGTGGCCTTGATCCTTGCCCTCGCGGCCGCCGAGTCGAATGGTTTCTTCTTGAGGAGAGCGTCGATTTCTTCCTTCAACAACGCCATTTGTACTTTCATTTCCTGCCGCTCTTTCTCCGCCTCTTCTAACTTCTGGTTGACATCGGCATCCTGCTTCTTGTCTTTCCTGTCCCGCCGCCATGCTTCGAGTAATATGAGACCCCCAGCGACAATGAAGAGGAAAGTTTCGGCAATGAAATTTGCTCCAGAGTCTATCGCTTTCGCTTCCGAGAGCGGCCGTATCCGAGGCGGCTTTATCGACGATTTGACATGCTCTTCGACATGCTTGCGCTCCTCCCTTTTTTCTGCTTCTTCCGCTTTAATCTCCGCCTCAGTCTTCACTGTAGGTATGGCATCTTGCTGGCGCTTCTTTTCGGCCTCCTTCAGCTCTCGGGCAATCTGTCGGTCGATGGCGGCAGGATCTTGTAGTAAGCCGAGTCTCATTCTCATGTCTATTCTATGGAGTCTCTGCGCAAAATTGACGGCGATTTTTCGGAAGCGCTCGTGCTCGCGGGCATTGCGTTTGATGTAGTTCTATAGATGAATTGATCAGTACGCACGATGGAATATATGAGCAAGAAAACATACACTTAACGGCTTTGCGAGTGTGCGAACCGCCAACGAGCCGAGTTTAAATGTCAAAGACATGGCTGGATTGTGACAAATCTTCAGGCTCTACCGACCTGGATGTTCTTCTGAGTACGACATCTTTTCCTGGTGCTCAGTCTATCATGAGACTGCAATGGTAGATTCAGTAGGCGTGTTGAATTGTTGTCGCGGTGCCCTCAGTGCTTTTTGTTCTTATTTCTGGATAGCAACCTCGATGGAGAGAAGCGAAGCTAGCAGGGGTGTTGCGATTCATTGGCCCAAGCTTTTTGTTTACACTTGAAGCTTCGACAGACACAGACATGACTGTGTGAGATCAAACTCAATCAACCATCCTTCACCGAATTCGCTCGCTTCAGCAGCGACATAGACATAGAAACAATGTCAATGCTAGCTGATCCCCCACCGGCGATCGTGCAGGAGCCAAAGGACATCCAGTACATCACTGGCGATAGACTGGGGAATGGCGGCTTCGCTATATGCTATCGCGGCGAGCTCTGCCAGAAGAACAAGCCCATGGGGAAGATTGTCGCCCTCAAGATTGTCAAGAGCCAGATGGAAAGGAGAGTTATTCAAAAGGTTGGTGGTTGTACTATGTTTTCGATTCGCGATCCCAACTCATCGTCCACAGTTCGTAACCGAATTACAACTCCACTCCAAACTCAGTCATCCAAACATTGTCGAATTCTACCGCGCCTTTTCCTTCCGAGAATGTACCTACGTCGTCCTCGAATTATGCCACAATGGCTCCCTCGCCGACGCCCTGCGCAAGCGCAAATTCTTCACAATGCCTGAGATACGGCGGTTTATCATACAGACGTGCGGCGCTGTGAAATACCTACACGGCAGGAATATTGTACATCGTGACCTGAAGACCGGCAACATATTTTTGGACCAAGGAATGAACGTCAAGGTCGGCGACTTTGGTCTCGCCGCTGTGCTGGTCTCGAAACACGATATTGGGATGAGGCGGACGACCATGTGTGGAACACCCAACTATCTCGCACCAGAGATCTTGGAAAAGACGGGACATAACGAGAAGGTTGACCTTTGGGCGGTCGGCATCATCGCGTAAGTCGCATTGGACACGTTCGTGGGTTGCCAACTTACAGGATTAGATATTCATTGGCCGTTGGAAAGGCGCCCTTCCACGCCTCGAACAAGGAAGAAATCTACAAAAAGGCCCGCAAAGGAGAATACGAATGGCCTGATGTTTCGAAACACCAGAATGACATTTCGAATGATCTCCGAGATTTGGTCAGCTCGCTGCTTGTACATGAGGACGACCGCCCAAGCCCTGACCAGATTGTCAGCCATGCCTTTTTCAAGACCAAGTTTGTTCCAGAAACTCTTGAAAGCAGCTGCACCACGCGAAAACCAGTATTCCCAAGCATCAAACCCCCGAGCGCAGAGACAATACGTAAGGGATATTCAGATTCCTGGCTGAAAGTCTGTAAGCAATCTGGGGTTGGCGAGTACGCGCCTGGAAAGACATTTCCGCTTCATGGAAAAAAGTTGGTGTCTGTGGTGAAAGATTGTGAGAAGGAGATGGCGGTCGGTAGAGCACCGATGGTCCCAATACCTGAAGGCACAGTCTATCTGCCATTCCCAGAACGAGTGAACATTTTGGAAAGCCGATTGCATCAGCTGAGCGAAATCTCAGAGGAGCGAGATTCATCAGGCGAGGGTCGACAACTGACTGAAATCAATCCCAGCGATCGGTCGAATAATACGACTGTTCCTCGATCGATGGGCCATCCACCGCCGCGGCAACACCTACAAGAGAATGTGGATCCTAGACAGGCATTGATGGCACCGCCTGCGGCGATCAAGAGGACGAATAGTCGAAAGGCGAGGCCGGGAGGGGAGGTTGAGACAAGACCGTCTGCAACGACACAGCCGTCATATGAGCAGGCTGCATCAGTGCAGAGTCGACCTAGACCGACTTCATTAAGACATGCGCCGCGAGTGGAAGTCGAACGTCGGGAAACGCCTGCGCCTGAAATGGAGGCAAAACCATCCTCCAGACAGGCATCCCATGAGCAACCGGCGGAGTCAAAACCAAGGCCTACATCATTACGATATGCACCACGGGAGGAGGCTGAGCGCGTGGAGATTTTCGAGAGCAAGCCGCTGATACTTAGGGAACCGACTCGAAGGGAGCGACCGGCGCGGACACAAACAGTGAACTCGAAACCGAGGCAGAGTTCCCGGGAACAAGCGCCAGCTCATGCAGAGGCAGCGAGCAGACCAAGTCCCCCACTGGTGTCAGCGCCTCCACTACGACGGTCACGCTCGATAAAGACCGTCTCTAGAAAAGACGACGCAACGGCACGAAAACAGGCAGCCATCGATGTCATTACGATACCGGATGATTCGCCAAGCGAAAGCGAAGAGCACTCGAATCCAGATGCATCCTTCACGGATCCCACGGTGGTCTTGGCTAGGGCAGCGAAACTCCGCGATAATATTGTTTCGGCCTTGGCTGGAAAGTCGGGTCTGCCTAGGCGAGCGAGTACTCCACCCATACTACCCTTTGTCAGCAAGTGGGTAGATTATGCTCGCAAACATGGTGTTGGATATGTTCTTGAGGACGGAAGCGTTGGTTGTCTGTTCAACGCGACGAGCAAGCATCGAGTCACCCATGTCGTTGTGAATAATGGATACTCTCATCTCATGGCTGTGGGTAGCGACTTGGAAGCTGTTGGGCGAGTTCCGCTGGACTTCTATAGCCACCTGGAGACCAATGAATTGGTGAATGCGCGTGTGGAAACCGATCGCAAGCGACAGACGATGATTTTATGGGCGAAGTTTGGAAAGTACATGTGCCAAAACTTGGGAGAAGCGCAAAAACAAATCCGTCCTAAAAATACCAAGGAGGGTCCCTTGTTCATGCGATACTACCAGAGATTGGGAAGTGTAGGCATCTGGGGTTTCAGCAATGGATGCTTCCAAGTACGTTGAAGATTGGATCTACACGTTGCAATCATGACTGACAGCAGCTTTCTAGTTCAACTTTCCCGATCACACCAAGCTTGTTCTGTCGTCGGATGGCAGGTATTGCAACTTCACCTGTCTTTCGCCGGATGCGATGGCGCACTTGCACGAGCATAACGATTTACCTTTCAAGTTCATCAAGACTCGGAATGTCCTCTCTGGCACTTTGGATTCACTCTTGTACGGCGATGCGAGAACGGTCCTCGTCACGGAAGCCAATCTTTTGCGCCATAAATTGGGCTTTGCGGCCGATGTTGTTGGACAGTGGGTGAACGGTGGTGGATTGGGTTGTTCTCCAGACTCAAAGGTCCAACGACTTCCATGGGTGGGACCGCGATTGGAGGATGGGAAGAAGGAGGAATGGATTACCGTCGGAAGATTTGGTGGTGATACTCGGGCTTGAGCATTTCTGGCGTCTTTGTTTTGTGCTGCCAGCCGGTTTGGACTGCTGCGAAGGTACTCGGGATGCGGCGGAGTTCGGGCATTGGCGGGGTTTGGCTGCGGAAACTATGATTCCACAGCCATGAGAGCGAAATATTGTTTAGCAGCTGCTCTGGGGCGCCCGTTTTGATTTGCATTTATCTTGCGTCGAATGATTGCGCGTCCTTATTCGTGGCCCTGTGAGACGTAGATGGGATGGGGGCCAGTGGCGGAGGCTGAAGATTTGTGGGCGGTGCCTGATAGTAGTAGGTACTCTGCCACAGCGATGTGACGTGGATTCGCTATGAAACCCACACATCCTTGGTCGCTGAGTACGAATGCCCAGCACCCCAGCAGCCCAATAACCAACCACCTCGACACCGATTCCCTCTCCTTTGCGAATGATTGCGGTGACACTTGGAGCGACAGGATTCAACACGGCACGAACGAGTCTTCAGGTGGGGGCTGATTCGCATGAACTAGCTAGCTGTGGTAGCCATTCTACGACCACGACGCAGCAATTAGGCCACAACGACGATGGTACACAATCCTCTCTCTTCTCCCCAGCAGTCCTCCTCTATCCTATTGCGATGCCTCTCCCACAGCCAGCCGGCGCATCGTACAATCCATTCTAACTAAGCGCACAGGCAGTAACGAAACGAGCCGGCCGCAAAAAGGACAATGCAGCAGGAGGAGGCAAGAGCCATAGAGACGATGCAAGAGGTGGTGGAGGCGGCGTCAAGCGCGCTGTCTTTGAGAGCACGAAGAAGAAGGAGGTGGGCGTTAGTGATTTGACACTTATTAGTAAGATTAGCAATGAGGCCATCAATGAGAATTTGAAGAAGAGGTTTGAGAATGCGGAGATATATGTGAGTTCGCTTTTATTTTCTATCGTTGGGAGGGGTGGGAGGAGGTGGTGAAGGTTGAGGGCGAGGGTCATGAGGAGATGGGTTTGGGCGTGGTGGTTCATTGTTTGCTGGTTTGATTGGGATGGATGGGATTGATATTCAGGGCTCGTTCGATCACTGCTGACAGGGCAATACAGACGTATATTGGCAATGTGCTGGTCTCCGTCAATCCCTTCCGCGACCTGGGAATTTACACCGATGCCGTCCTGGAGAGCTACAAAGGCAAAAATCGCCTCGAAATGCCCCCTCATGTCTTCGCAATCGCCGAATCCTCCTACTACAACATGAAAGCCTATGGCGAGAACCAATGTATAATCATCTCCGGCGAGTCAGGAGCAGGGAAAACCGAGGCCGCGAAACGGATAATGCAGTACATTGCCAATGTATCTGGTGGCAGCAATTCTTCGATCCAGGAAATCAAAGATATGGTTCTTGCGACGAATCCGCTGCTGGAGAGTTTCGGAAACGCGAAAACATTGAGGAACAACAATTCGTCGCGATTTGGCAAATATCTCGAAATACAATTTAACAGCCAAGGAGAGCCCGTGGGAGCCAACATCAACAATTACTTGCTGGAAAAGTCGAGAGTTGTTGGGCAGATTATGAATGAGCGGAATTTCCACATTTTCTACCAGTTCACGAAGGCGGCTTCGTCGACTTATCGAGGTATGTTGGCATGATGGGTAGATATTGGGGATACCAGAGTCATGAGTGACGTTGCCATGCTGACTCTCTTCAGAAACCTTTGGGGTCCAGGAACCGAAATCATACATCTACACGAGTCGATCGAAGTGCTTCGATGTGCAAGGAATTGACGATCACGCTGAATTCAAGGACACGCTGAATGCCATGAAAGTTATTGGTCTCACACAGGCCGAGCAGGACGACATCTTCAGAATGCTTGCAGGCATACTATGGATAGGCAACGTCTCCTTTGTGGAGAACGAGGAGGGAAATGCTGCCATTGCAGATCAATCCGTTGTCGATTTCGTGGCATATCTCCTCGAAGTTGACTCAGCCCATGTCCACAAAGCCTTGACCACGCGGGTCGTGGAAACCAGCCGAGGTGGACGACGAGGATCAGTCTACGATGTGCCACTGAACCCAGCGCAAGCAGGTGCGGTTCGAGATGCTTTATCCAAGGGAATCTACTTCAACCTTTTCGATTGGATCGTGCAGCGCGTCAACATGTCGCTGAAAGCTCGAGGAGCAATGTCTTATTCGGTCGGTATCCTGGATATCTACGGATTCGAAATCTTTGACAAAAACAGTTTCGAGCAATTGTGTATTAACTACGTCAACGAGAAGCTTCAACAAATTTTCATCCAGCTCACCCTCAAGACGGAACAAGAAGAATACGCTCGGGAACAAATACAATGGACGCCCATCAAGTACTTCGACAACAAAGTCGTGTGCGAATTGATCGAGGAGAGGAGACCGGCGGGTGTCTTCGCGATACTGAATGATGCCTGCGCGACTGCTCACGCCGACCCGGCTGCAGCTGACCAGCAATTCGTGTCTAAATTGAGCGCTTTATCATCGAATCCCAACTTTCAGCCCCGGCAAGGGCAATTCATTATCAAGCATTACGCTGGAGACGTTGGTTATGTTGTTGACGGCATGACTGACAAGAACAAAGACCAGCTTTTGAAGGATTTGCTCAACTTGATCGGACAAAGCACCAACCACTTCCTGCAAACCCTGTTCCCAGCTCCGGTAGACCAAGACAACAAGAGGAGGCCGCCGACAGCGGGTGACAAGATCAAAGCGTCCGCCAACGATCTCATGGCAACACTGATGAAATGCTCACCGTCTTACATTCGAACCATCAAGCCAAACGAGAACAAGTCTGCATCGGAGTACAACACGGCGAATGTTCTCCATCAAGTCAAGTATCTAGGTCTGCAGGAGAACGTTCGTATCCGGCGAGCGGGATTCGCCTACCGTCAAACCTTTGAGAAATTTGTGGAGCGCTTTTACCTTCTCTCGCCAAAGACATCGTATGCAGGTGATTACACATGGACCGGAGACTACCTATCTGGTACGAAGCAAATTCTGAAGGACACGAGTATTCCGGTGGAAGAATACCAGATGGGCGTCACCAAAGCATTCATCAAGACCCCTGAAACCCTCTTTGCCTTGGAGACTATGCGTGACCGCTACTGGCACAACATGGCCATCAGGATTCAGCGAGCTTGGCGAAACTATCTTCGTTACCGGATCGAGTGCGCCATCCGAATACAGCGCTTCTGGCGACGTATCAATGGTGGATTCGAGTTCATCCAACTCCGTGATCAAGGCCACAAAGTCCTGCAAGGCAAGAAAGAGAGACGGCGCTTCAGTCTTCTGGGTTACCGCCGATTCATGGGCGACTACATGGGCATCCAGAACAGAGGAGGGCCTGGTGAGATTATTCGGCAAGCCATCAATTTGGGCAGCTCGGAGCAAGTGCTGTTTTCTTGCCGCGCAGAAACTCTCGTATCCAAATTGGGACGGTCCAGCAAACCAGAAGCTCGCAGCTTGATCCTAACCAATAAGAGCGTTTACCTTGTCAAACAAGTCCTCGTTCAAAATCAAGTGCAGATTCTGGCGGACAGGACGATATCCATTGGTGCGATCAAGTACATCAGCTGCTCGGTACTGAAAGACGACTGGTTCTCGATTGGCATCGGCTCGCCGCAGGAAGCGGACCCTCTCGTCTGCTGCGTTCTGAAGACGGAGTTTTTCACACATTTGCGAAATGCCAACCGGGGCTCCCTGGATTTGAGGATTGGACCCACGTGAGTTTGATCCCCCACACTTGATCCCTCTCTTTGCGCGCATACGCTTGTTTGATGTGACTGCAACTGATAATTATATGCAGGATCGAGTATAACAAAAAGCCTGGAAAGCAGGCCCAAGTCAAGGTTATCAAGGATGCGAATGTTCCTAGGGACGATCTCTATAAGAGTGGAACGATCCACACTGGTCAGGGCGAACCTCCAAATTCCGTTTCGAAAAAGACGCCCAAGGGTCGGCAGGTTGCTGCGAAGCCCATCACGAAGGGCAAGCTTTTAAAGGCAGGTGGACCTGGTGGTGCGAATGGACGGCTGGCTAGCAGACCCAAGCCGACGCCCAAGGCTATGCCGCTGCCTGGCGCTAGTGCGGGTCAGGGTAGACCTGTGCCCCAGCCTGCTCCTGTGGTGAAGCCGGCGAACAGTGGATTCGTTGCGCAATCACGCGTCGAGTCTAATTCCTCTGCTGCGAGGGCACCGCCGCCACCCCCACCTCCCGCTGCACCACCAGCGGTGAGGCAATCAACGTACAAAGCTGTATACGAGTTCAATGGCCAATCAGCTGGTGAGATGAGTATCAAGAAGGACGAAGTCATTATCATCGAGAAGAAGGAAGCAAATGGCAAGTCTTACCCATCATACCTGCAAAACACATGCACCCCCGCCGCCCCTCGAAGCAATTGTCGTAGAAGACATACATGTATACATGCTGACATATTTGTGACAGGATGGTGGCTCGCCCGTAACCAAGCCGGCACAGCATCCGGTTGGGTTCCATCAGCCTACATTGAGGAAATCAAACCGCCGCCACCACCTCCCTTGCGTCCCGGTGGGAAACCCCCACCGCCTGCTCCTCCTTCCAAGAGACCGGTCAGCAAACAGATTGCCGCTGCATCTAACGGGGTGGCGGATGGAAGGGATTCTGGGTACAGTACGCAGACGAGAGATAGTGGGGGAAGTGTAGCAGGTGGCCTTGCGGAAGCGTTGAGAGCGAGGCAGAAGGCTATGAATGATAGGAAGACGGGGGAGGATGATTGGTAGATTTTGCGTTTGTGTGATGGGGAGAGCGAGCACTGTTTGGAGGCGCCTCTCTGAAGGTGTTTCCGTGCGGTGGTGCGGGACTCGTTCGGTTAGAGCTGCGGGAAGGACCGGTCACGTATGTCTTGACTTCAGACGCCTTAGTCCCGTATGTCTTGCATGTTTGTTGTGCGCGTGCATGATCGTCTCGGGCTCATGACGCGCATGCCTCTCTAGCCCTTTTTTCCAGACCTCGGATCTTGATTGGTCTCGAGACGATAACGCTGGGTGCGAGAACGACGAAGAGGCATGATTGTGTTTGGGAAATGGTTCATATACTCGTAGACTATTTATGAAACGTCCCTCGTTCTTTGGCAGTTCTCCGCGGTATTTACCTAAGCCATACTTATTATTATTATCATCAAGCTGGGTGGTATGTGCGTGCGAAGAATACAGCCGTCTCCTCTCCACCCTGAGAACCCGGCAATTGGCATAGAGGCGACCCCAAAACACCAGGCTCCTCCACTCTCTCCCTCCCTCCCTCTCTCTCTCTCCCTCTCTCTCTCTCTCACACACACCAGCGCACTCCTCGTAACGAATATGTCTTCCCCTCGGCATCATCGACGAAGCGACCGACGCTTCGACGCATACAAAGGGCGCGGAGCCACAGCCACTTCCACCCGTGTCTGACCGCGTCTTGGAACGGACGTGTTTTTCTTTCCCCCTTGGCGTCGTCGTCGTCGTCGAGTAGTCGTGTCTCCGGGCTGTTTTTCCACTCGCTCACCGAGATTGGGACCGGTCCGGTATTTTGCAGAGCCGCGCGACCCCTCCCCTGGTTCATTCCGATATGGCGGGCGGACGTGCGTGAGTGCGTGCGTGCGTGCGGACAACCGATGCCGAGAAGGTGGGGGACGGAGTTGTTGATACCGAGAGGGTGACGGTGACGGGATGGATGCCAGTGTCGCCGAAGCTCGGCCTTCCGAAGCCTTCCAAGCAGCTTTTTCGGGGGTTTTTTTTGGAGGGGGGGGGGGCGTGATGGTGTGTTTGGAGGGGGTTAAGGCCGGACTTGGCGGTACCGGTGATGGAATACACAGTACGCGTGTATCCTGGTCTCTATTCTTCGATGGTCATGCGATTTTCTTTGGCGGTGTACTCCCATGTCTTGGCGGGCGCTGTTGAGCGGTCCTCCGCAATCGAGTTTTGAGGGGGGTTGGGTGTGGTGTGATATATTTGTTTGGTAGGGGGATGCTTGGGAGGCAGTCGCTCGAGTTTTGGTACTTCTCTCAATAATGGACCTCGCTTCGTCTTGATGTTTCCTCGTGCACTTGGCGCCATTGTTTTGGGATGTGCATGAGGCTGACATGTGCAACAGCGTACTGTGTAATCTGCCTTGAACTGGTCTCTGTTTCGAAAATGGCGATGAGTCTACGGGATATCTGACTTCGGAGGAGGCGCAACTCCTCGCTCCGATTACATGTATATTACCGTCTCGATTTCTTTTCGATTGTCGTATGATGGTGTCGTTGCTGTGGAGGAGGCCCAGTCTGCTACATGTGTCCCTTGGCACTGTTCCTTGGTCTACGTATCTCTCGATGGAATATACTCTGTGGGCCAGTTGATCCTCGTCTAGGGCTGTTATCGCAACTCAGTTCGGTACTCGTGACGTGCTTTCCTTCTCTGACTTATGGATCTGCATGTCCCTCGTCCAGTCTGCTGGGATGGTTGGCAACGAACAGTTCTTCTTGTAAGTAGATCTCGCAGATTGAGACAGGCGA
Source organism: Venturia carpophila (assembly GCA_014858625.1). NCBI lineage: Eukaryota > Fungi > Ascomycota > Dothideomycetes > Venturiales > Venturiaceae > Venturia > Venturia carpophila. The sequence goes on along the minus strand of JACTAK010000002.1, from coordinate 1,567,817 downwards.
TGTTGTGATTCATGAGCTTGTTCGCACATGTTTTTGTTCCTGCATACTATAGTTAGTCCATGAAATCTTGAATGGTTGGAGGCCTGACAAGATGTAGTGAGCATGAAGTCTGACGTGTATAGGCAACGTACTCTTCCGGATTCTGGTGCGGTCGTTCTGTCTCCTTGATGGCGTTCTTATCGATTCGTGTTCCTCGTATTCCGAAGCTTTAGAGGCACAAGCGGAGAGGATGTGCACTGCTCCAATAGGTCCGACAGGTTTGGTACGGCGTGCAGCGTTTTGGAATTTGGGTTGTACTTACCCGGACCACTTGATGCTATGTTAGCACAGTATGTTGTCGATATGTCAAGGGCAGGCCACGATCGTTCCCATCATGCCGAATGGTCGTGTTATTCCATTGATCAAACTGCCCGCCCTCCACACCAGTGCGCAGACCTCCGGATGATCTTTTTGATCTTGGGACAAGGGTTTCGATACCTTCAGACAGACTGGAAATTGGCCATGCGTTCTCTTGGCTTAGCGAATGGGCGGCGAAAGGAGAGCTCTTCCGCCCCTCCCGTCGACGTGGTAAGGATTTGTACCTTGAACATTTGTGAGTTGGTACGTCGTGCAGGGATCCTTTGCGGCTGTTCCATGCACACTGGGATCTCGGGACCTCCAGCAACACGAGTCGAGAGACAAGGGAAGTACGGGAGACTGAGACTTGGTTGACTCGCTGGCATGCAGGGGTTCAAGGTAAGATTTGACAACCATCGCAAATGAATTGATGATGTGGTATCGATTTGCACATGAGCGGGAAAGAGTTGCTCACGACCCGTGCAGATTATCGCGTCACGAATAATTAAATTCAAATTGGAGCATCACTGCCTTACAGGTGGAGTGGAAAAAAAGACAACGAGAGAACGTACTCACCGCGAGATACCACAGTAATGGACGGCTGTAACCGTCGAGACCGTCCAGACGAAGCATTCTGTTTCGAATCTTCATTGCCCGCCCGATAAGGCTGAGAGGAGTCCCGCTCCGTCCATTCCTGTCCAACGGCTCGAGGACCTTGGCACCGATGTCAATCATCTTGATCATGAAACGCACATTCTTGCTTGGCCAGATCCGGGACATTTAACACCAGGTACGGTGCTGGGTGCTACACGCCACGCCAAGGTCTTTTGGCTGTCTGAACGGAGATGCAGTTTGGATTTGTCTTTGCAGCGTTCTGGCATGACATGGTCATGTCCAGTCTCGATGGGTGGAAGAAAGTCGTGTTCGGTATGGAAGTCGGAGGTCGGGGGGAATGACGAAACCTGGAGAGAAGATTCACGCAAAGCTGGTGAAGTTTGAACAGAAACGCCGACCTGCAGAGACATAGATGTCTCGAACATCAAGGATTTGCTCCTGTATTTCCTCAAACTTGTATCTTGGAAGTCATTCTTGGCCAGGATGGTGCTCTTGAGCTCAGGCTGGCTACACATCATTTTGGTAACGTGCATCCACGAGATCCCCCACGCCTGCAATGACAAGACTTTCCCTGAAGCCAAGCAGTTGTGGTATGTTACCCGAAGCCCAATCTACCACAGTATATTTGGCTGGCATGATCATTAATGGTAAGGGAACCTAGGATACCACGCATCAAGCTCGCGCTGACGCAACATGGGCCGAGCCACACAGCCGTCAGACCAGGTGAAATCCATGTACATGTGTGGTATTCACCAATCATCAAGGTTTCATGCTGGTAGGATTGTGCTCACCCTGTCGACATGCAAATGAATCATCCGCTTCCGCCGTAGCTGGAGCACGTTCGGCAAGACATCTGGTAAAGGGCGGAATGGGCGGCGACGGCGTACTGGGGTAGGTCCTGAAGTCCAGAGAGTGTTCGACTACAATGTCGTCTGTGCCAAAAAGGTTGCCTTGATCTCTTCGGCGCTATAGGAAGTACAAAAGAGGGACCTCTGTCGATTGAAACGAGGCAAAATCGAATCTCAACTATCTTGCTTTTCGTCTTTTTCATACATACCAGCAATTTTACTCGAGTTGCCTCCTTGATAACATAACTGGTGGAGCCGACTGTCTTTTCACCAACACTCGCACTTGGGGAGAAAAGCTACTCGTCAAGCAGCGCTGGAGGCTCAACTTCGGCCATAAAAGCCCCGCAGTGACAGAATTCTCTCGAGGAAGATGGATATTGCCCAGACGCCGCAAAGTCGTGCTCGACAGATAGCAGCACAGCTTTCCTTGGAGGAACAGGTAAGTGGGTCTCTTTGGGAACTCTTGGTCATTGCGTTTTGCGTCTGCTTCTGCGAGTCCAATGGGAAGGTTTCCGAGCGCCGAGGAGCCACAATTCATGCCCTACATTCTCTTCGGACAACCTTTGGCTTGTCCAGAGGTGTGCCAGATGTTTTGTGCATGCTGCAATGGCGCGAGTGCGGTGCATCAAGCTAAAGGAATAACACATATATCTGCGTACCGACCTGGACCTGAACCTGAACCTGAACCTGGGCCTGTTCTACTTTGTCTGTCTGGAGCGTGAGTGCGAATTACGGCCTCGCTGGCTGATTCTAGCATATCAGGTTTCTTTGCTGTCCGGCGCCGACTTTTGGAGAACGGTCGCCCTGCCCCGCCATGGGATACCATCAATCAAGACGACAGACGGCCCATCTGGTGCAAGGGGAGAATTCTTCATCGATGGCACTCCGGTAAATACTGCTGCATCATTAAAACTATGGTTTCTGACACGGAATCAGGCGGCTCTATTTCCGTGCGGAGTCTCACTGGCCGCCACATGGAACACTGACTTGATCGAAGAAGTTGGCCAGCACCTGAGCGAAGAAACCAAGGCTCGCGGCGCAGACGTGCTACTGGCTCCGACAGTATGTATACACCGATCACCTCTTGGTGGACGCAACTTCGAAGCGTTCTCTGAAGACCCGTTCCTTACAGGAAGATTGGCTTCCAGTTTCATCCGCGGTGTTCAAAGCCAGCAGGTCGCAGCAACGATCAAGCATTTCGTAGCGAACGAACAAGAGACTCACCGAACGACGATTGACTCTATCGTCCAAGAGAGGCCGTTGCGCGAGATATACCTCAAGCCCTTTGAAATCGCAATCAGAGACTGCCCACCATGGGCCCTCATGTCAAGTTATAACCTCGTCAATGGAGTCCACGCCGACCTCAACGAGTTCACATTGAGAGACGTACTTCGTGGTGAGTGGAAATATGATGGGTAGGCATGACGGATACCTTCTTTGTTCAGGAACTATGCTGACAAATAGTAGTACTGTAATCTCAGACTGGGCAGCATTGACGGATGAAACCGGCGTAAAGTCTATTCAAGCTGGCTGTGATTTGGAGATGCCCGGACCAGCCAAACATAGAGGTCCTCGCGTGGTGAAGGCAGTGGAAAACAGCTACATTTCTCGCAACGATATTGAGCGCGCTGCTGGTAACGTCCTTCACTTGATCGAAAGAACTAGAGGCCTAGAAGGACCTCCCGAGACCTCAGAACATGGCAACAACAATCCCGCCACCAGAAGTATAATTCGTCAGGCAGGCATCGAAGGCCTCACTTTGCTCAAGAATGATGGCAAGCTGCTACCCATCAAGGGTGCCAGAAAGATCGCAGTAATTGGACCCAATGCAAAGCGAGCAGTTGTTGGTGGCGGAGGAAGTGCAAAGGTCAATGCTTACTACGCGGTGACACCTCTCGAGGGAATCACGGCCGCAACCGACGCCGAAGTCGTTTTCGCGCAAGGCGATGAGAATCCCAAGTGGTTACCGCTGGCGTCCAAGTACTGCAAGACGCCATCCGGAAGGCAAGGCGTTCTCCTGGAGTTTTTTCGAGGTGACCAATTTCAAGGAGAGCCTTTGCTCGTTCAACAAAAGGACACTACAGATCTCTATCTGTGGGACTCTGCGCCCAAAGTCGTACTGCCGAACTATTCATTCAAAGTGAAGGCGATCTTGACCCCTGAGACAACGGGTGTACACACGTTTAGCCTCTCCAGCGTCGGACCAGGCCGCCTGTTCTTGAACGGAGAGCTGTTCATCGACAATTGGAATTGGACTGAAGAGGGAGAGGCCATGTTTGATGATTCGATGGATATTCGCAAAGCCATTCAACTAGAAGCTGGAGCGCCTGTCACCGTGCTTGTAGAGAGTACCTCGGAGATTCGTCCCTTAGCCAAGATCCCGTTTGCCGGAACTCATGGATACGGTGGATGCCGCATTGGCTACCAGGAAGAAGTCAAAAGCAACATGCTGCAAGAAGCTGTACAGGCAGCCAGGAACTCGGATGTCGCGGTCGTGATTGTGGGCTTGGACAATGAGTGGGAGTCCGAAGGATACGACCGTGAAAACATGGACCTTCCGAAGAATGGCAGCCAGGATCGTCTGATCGAGGCGATACTCGGGGCCAACCCCAACACGGTGGTCATCAATCAGTCAGGCTCTCCCGTGGCAATGCCTTGGGCAAGCAAGGTCCCAGCTATCCTCCAGGCATGGTACCAAGGACAAGAAGCCGGCAATGCGCTCGGCGATGTTTTGTTTGGAAAACACAGCCCAAGCGGGAAGCTTCCCACAACATTCCCCAGGAGACTCGAGGACAACCCGGCCTTCCATAACTGGCCAGGAGAGAACTTGAAAGTAGTATATGGTGAAGGCATATTTGTTGGGTACAGACATTACGAGCGCGCGAAGATCGAGCCTCTCTTCCCGTTCGGCCACGGCTTGACATACACGCACTTCTCGTATGGTGAGGCCGAGATCAGTGGGCGCTTCCTTTTCGATTCGGGATCCCTCGTGATATCTGTGCCTATCACCAATGACGGCGACATGGCGGCACATGAGATTGTGCAACTGTACATTCGCGACGTCAAATCACGATTGCCGCGACCAGTCAAGGAGCTCCAAGGGTTTGCCAAGGTCTTCCTCCAGCCAGGAGAAACGAGGACGATTCGACTGTCCATCGACAGATACTCTGTCGGGTACTACGACACGTCGTTGCAATCATGGATTGCTGAAGAAGGTCTCTTCCAAGTCCTGATCGGTGCTTCATCAGCTGATATTCGGTGAGTCTGGTTAACAAGGCAATCTTTGGAGAGACAATGCTGAAAAACGGGTTAGATGCGCCGTTTCATTCGAGGTGGAGCAGAGTTTTACATGGATCTTCTAGGTCGGTCGACGCTGTATTGGAGGCTGGGCTGCAGAGAGCTGTAAGGCACAGGCAAACGACGGCTATTGGCGTTCACAAGACTGCTCCAACATCAACTATGAGGGTTTGCTCCGGTACAACGGCCGATGTGCCGGCTTTGAACCTTCGATGACCGCTGTAGATGCCGAGAACGGCGTCCCATGCTCGCTGATGTTCAAGCAATGTCTTGCTCTCAGATGGTGAAGTCTCTAAGACCTCTGAAACCCCTAAAGCAAAAGTCTGCTTCGTCTTCGTGCTCCTTGTGCAACAGAGCCCGAAGCTGGTACCAGTCTTGCTGCTCTACTATGGTAGACCTCGGAAACGATGCTGGCAGGGGAGATAACTCGGATGAACCAACTTTCCCCGACGATTTGTTGGCAGTCTCTCTCTGTGTGCAATGGATGGATCGATACTCAGGGTGCAAGCAGCAGCATTGGCAAGAGGGCGTCGGCCATCTCCTTATGAATGTATGTAGATATCATGGGTGGACGAGGCGTCAATACGAGGCAGTCGTGTACCAACCAAGGCTCTCGGAAAGATCCGTCGAGGCGCGCGAACGTGATGGCAGACCGCGATCCAGGTCCAATTCTGCCAGGCTCTGGTCAGCCATTCTCAGAGCACTGGCATCTTCGCTTTGCTACCAACGTCACCTAGTACACACAATAATACCACAATAGTCACAAATCCTCTCCTCATTGTCCTTTGCTGACGCGAACCCATCCACCATCCGCCAGTCTTTCTCTCGCCCCAGCACCCTCTCCTCCTCCCGCGTCCGCTCCGTACACGCAGCAGCAAACTCCCCGTCTCAGACCTCGCGCAGCTTCTGCTCCCTCTACCCATCCACGCCTGGACACAAGATACATATTGCTGTATCGCACCTCCTACCACACGTTCTCTCTGCGCTCGCCGTGCCTTCAATGTCTTAGCAGGGAATCTCTACACAAGTCATCATGAACCAGCCAGGTCGCGACGGCTGGCATCCGTCGCAGTCGAATGCGCCCTCTGCCCAGCAACAGCAGCAACAGCCACAACAGGCGAGCAGTGCCCCAGTACTGCCTCCTCCATCGAGTATGCTTACTCTGTGCCGTTTTCTTGCCACCTTTCAACCTGTGCTAATCGAGTCTCCCAGGCGCTTTCTTCCCAAACCCACCTGCACACAACCTCCCAGGACTGGCCGGCTTAGCCCAGACATCGCAGAATGCTCAGACCCAAGCAGCTCAGCACGCCGAGCAACAGGCTGCGCATCAGTCGCAAGCCCAACAGCAGCAGCAGTCTGGCCATCCGTTCAGTGCCATGGGCCAGCATCAGTTACAACCACATCCAAGCATCGAGAATGACCGCGATCGCGAATCGAGAGATCTCGAGGAGCTTGCGCGCAGAAACGCGGAGCAGGACATGCGTGAGCGGCAGCATCGTGAGCAGCAAGCGTCACACGAAAACCATGCTGGAGTCATGCAGATACACCAACCAGTAGCAGTGCCTCCGAGTGTTCGAACGATCCACGGCCCAAACGGGCTGCTCGGAAACCCAAATTCAGCTGGCGGATCCGTCCCTCCGTCAACTTCGATTGGTGCTGCTCAGGGTGTGTTTTCAACAGGACCCATCCACCAGGGCGATCCAAATCCGCGTCTACAACAAGCACCACAAATGGCACAGCAGACGAGCGCACTTAATGTTTTTGCGCCAGCAGGTGCTCCACAGCCGAATGGGAATATGAACCAGGCACAGCAGCCGATCTTGAATGTACGTGGATCTGCTGGTTTCCATGTCCTCACTGACCATGAACAACAGGATGCTCTGAGTTATCTCGATCAAGTTAAAGTCCAGTTTGCGGACCACCCAGATGTGTACAACCGGTTCTTAGACATAATGAAAGACTTCAAGAGCGGGGCAATTGACACGCCGGGAGTGATCGAGCGTGTGTCCTGTTTGTTCACTGGCAATCCCGGTCTGATCCAAGGATTCAATACCTTTCTGCCCCCTGGCTACAAAATCGAGTGTGGTACTGGCGATGATCCCAATACGATTCGAGTCACTACGCCGATGGGCACCACGGTCTCATCAATGCCAGCGGCTCGCTCACTCGGATCTCCGCGTCCTGTGGGCATCAATGGGAACATTGCAAATCCGAGTGAGAGAGCCTTGTTCGACGTCCAGGGTCGTATGAGCTGGACTCCACATCAACAAGCTACTGCTGGCGCTCAGGACTCCGGCTCCAGCCCAGAGGGACGGAACGGAGTCAATGGTGCCCAGTTAGGATATCCAGCTCCAGGTGGCCCAACATCGCATGTCCCTCACTCACCAGAGTCTTACCGAGAACAGCAGGCGCAATCTGCAGCAATCCATCAGCAGGAGCAGCGCAATGTGGCCCATCTGCAGAATGCCGCTTCTCAGGCTTCTGCGGGTGTCCTTCCCGGGCGTGGTCTACTGTCATCGCCCGGTGACGGTATCACACCTCTTCAAGCTCATCTTATGAACGGAGCAAGCCCTGGCGCCCAGCAAGCCATGGTCAATGGTGACCAGAAGAGAGGTCCCGTGGAATTCAATCATGCTATTAGCTATGTCAACAAGATCAAGGTATGTTTAGCCTCACCACTCACACGCTTTGCGGATTGTGTCTAACGTGGGTCAGAATCGCTTCGCCCAACAGCCAGATATCTACAAGCAGTTCCTAGAGATTCTGCAGACTTACCAGCGTGAATCAAAGCCGATCCAAGATGTGTATGCTCAAGTCACCCGTTTGTTTGAGACTGCAACGGACCTGCTCGAAGACTTCAAGCAGTTTCTCCCAGAGTCTGCAGCGGCAAACCAGAACAAGAATGTCGCTCGAGCCACTGGCGAGGATGCTTTTCCTTTGAGCAGTACGCGCAACGAGCCCGGATACTCAGCTGCTGTCCACTCCAATGCCCATCTCCATCAGACCCCTCGACCTGATCATTCCAAAGTGCCACCCATGGGCATGTTTGCTCCCACGCCCAGCTCTAACCGTGAGCATACGAACAAGCGAAAGCGCAATGACAGACAGGGTGCTACTGCCATGACCCCTACATTGGGTGTGGAGTCGACTAATATAGGTTCCAAAGCCAACTTGGGTCAAATTGCCAACGGTAATAAGGTATGGCTGCTTCTTAGATGAATTTTGCCTTCTTTTGGCAGAGACGTAAAATTCTGCCAAGAAACTCGTTTTGTGTTCTAACATTCCTCGCAGCGTCTCAAGACAGCTCAAGGCCCCAAGATTCCTGCAGCACCAGAGTTGCCATCAGCGACACCGTCACTTGTCCCTCCATTGCCCCAGCCTCTGCCGCCAACCGCGACGACAAGCGCCACATCCGACGACGTCGCCTTCTTTGACCGAGCTCGCAAACACATCGGCAACAAGTCTCTGTTTGGGGAGTTCTTGAAGCTGTGCAACCTCTACACAAACGACTTGATCTCCGCAGACTACTTCAATCATAAAGCCGAAAACTTCCTTGGCGGCGCTCCTGACCTCCTCATCTGGCTGAGAAATTTCATTGGCTCCGGACCGGTCGCTGACACTGAAATCACAAACAGCGAGAGGGCCGCCAACATGAACGGCAAAATCCACCTATCCAACTGCCGTGGGTTGGGTCCAAGCTACCGTTTGCTTCCCAAGGCAGAGACCAACAAGAAGTGCAGTGGCCGCGATGACCTATGCAACTCCGTTCTCAATGACGAGTGGGTTTCGCATCCAACATGGGCATCCGAGGACTCTGGCTTTGTCGCGCATCGCAAGAACGTTCATGAAGAAGGACTACACCGCATTGAGGAGGAGCGTCACGACTATGACTTCCACATGGAAATCTGCGCCCGCACCATTCAACTCCTCGAGCCAATCGCACAAGCACTTGTTAGCAGCACAGCCGACAGTCGCCGCAACTTCAGCCTTGATCGCAGGCTCGGTGGACAGAGTGAAGCCATCTACAAGCGGGTCGTTCTCAAGGTCTATGGTCGCGAGCGAGGTCTGGACGTCCTGGAGAACCTTTTCAGCCGCCCTTACGACGTTGTTCCCGTGCTTCTGGCTCGCCTCAAGACAAAGTACCAGGAATGGAAGGCCGCACAGATTCAGTGGGAGAGGGTCTGGCGAACTCAGACGAACCAAATGTTCTACAAGAGTCTTGACCACCAAGGAGTCGCCACACGCGTGGGTGACAAACGTCAATTCTGGCCGAAGCAACTGATCAACGAGGTCACCGTCAAATACACAGAAGACAAGAGAAAGCGTGAGGTTTCCTCAGCTTTCATCCCCGCTTATCAGTTCAAATATGAATTTCGCGACAAAGAGGTCCTACTTGATGCTGCTCGATTGCTCACTACTTATATTGACCAAAACTTGTCGACTGAGTGGCCCAAACTCGAACAGTTTGTGAAAGAGTTCCTTGCGACTTTCTTTTTCCTCGACCTTGCGGACTTTGGACAACACGGCACCCAGACCACTGGCTCACCCACTGCCGACATGGACGCTCCATCACCCGGTACAGAAGACGGACGCACTCACAAGTCGAAACAAAATAACCTCTATCGTTCAGCCCTCGACCGCGGTCGTTCCACTAGACGAGACAACGATGGCAGTGCATCTGAGAGCCGTGGTACATCACCTGCAGCTCATTCCATGATAGACGAGGAAATGGCAGATACACTCCCAAGTCCTGTCCCCCAAGACATGTCTGAACGCGTCACTTGGTTCACGCATCCCATGGACGACAATCTCCTCGACGGTGAAAATATCAAGCCCGACCAGAAGTTTCAGCGCACACGATACGCCTTATATGGCCATGGCTCCATCTATTGCTTTATTCGATTGTTTTGCATTCTCTACGAGCGCTTGGCAGCTATCAAAGCCGATGAGGCAGAGGCTCATGTTATCGTTAAGCGAGCTATGCAACACAAGCCTGCGACAGAGCTTGGCTGGATTGAGAGAAAACCAAGTGACTTTTTCAAGGACACTTCACCATCTGCAAGCCTCTACAGCCAGATGCTCGGACTGTTCGAACAGCTGATTAGAGGCGACATTGAGATGACTTTCCTCGAAGAAGCGCTCCGACGATACTACCTTCAAGATGGCTGGCAACTCTACTCTCTTGACAAGCTGCTTGGCTCGGTCGCTCGCTTCGCTGTCTCTATGCTTTCACCTGATCCGCGCGAGAAGACCACCGAACTCCTTAGCCTCTTCAGGAAGGATCGTGCGCGAGGCAAAGAAACCAGCTACGAAGAGGATATGAACTATCGCCGACAGGCGGATAAGCATTTGGCGACCGCCCCGGAGACCTTCCGCATTACCTACGTAAGCACACTCGACTATGAGGCCTTTGCTGTGCTAGAGACTAACACAATACAGGATGAAGAAGAGCTTGCGGTTGAAATTCAACTCTTCAAGCCTGATGACCCGACACATGATCCAAGCAGTATGAGCGTGGCTGACATCTGGAAATCCTATATCAGTTCGTACGAGAATCGCGTGCCAACCGAGGGCGTTCACTACCACCGACAACCTTCGTATCCTTACTTGCGTCGTACTTATCGCCAGCAATGGGGTGAAGATCAAGCCAATTCGAGCCAATCGGACCCTGGAGACCATACCAGCGACGTCCTACAGTTTCGTGTCGGAATGAAGGATTACAAACTTTTGTTCGACGGCGAGACGTCAGAGACCATTGTTACAACTTGGACGAAGACGACAGATGCCGAGGTCGAACAGGAAGCTAAGAAACGCGGCGCCAAAGCCGCTGAAAGCTTCCAGGCCAACAGTGAGTGGATGAAGGGAACGACAACCGACTATGTCGACGAGAAGAAACAAGCCTTTACGAGCGCGTGGGCTTAGCTGCAGGCCATGGAGTCACTGGGCTCAGGCTCGAAGCACCCAAGTTTGACCAACGGCGGTTCATGTTGCGGGTTTCCTTTATTCCCTACATCATTCGAGGACACACATCAGCTCTCAATCCAAAAAGTTTCACGGGGGATGGGCTTGCGCAATTTTCTTCGGGTTATGGTGATGGTGATTGATGCCACGGAATGTAGAGCATATGCGCATATGGATGGTTGGGGCCGATTGATGGGCATCTTGCCACTTGCGATTGATTTTTTCTTCCATTGATGTGTACGATTTAGTACGAATGACTTGAGTTGAAAATTACAGTCCCTGCTATTGCAATTTCTACCACGTCCTGATCTTTCTCGTCACCTGGCATGGCCGTTGTCCGTCACTCGTCGAAAACTTGAAGGTATGGCAACTCGCTCGATGCGTCGTGCATAGTCATCACATTTAGCGCTTCTGTGATTGGCCACGACCGTTTCACTTTTAATCGGATTCAGGGCGCCGGTTGGGATTCTGGCTTGCCTCGTTGCCTTGTTACTCACCCTTCAACATCAAGCTCCTCCACGTCTCGAAACAAGAGAAGTAGACAGATACTCCTCCGAGTCGTCCCAGACCGACGACCGACGCCCGTAGTATGATCAGCCCGCCAGCCCTCCATCCGGCTTAGCTTGGCATGGCCGGGGTCGCGAAAAGAGCGGTACCTCCAAGAGCGCGTGAAGCGCGGCCGAGATTCCGCTGTCGCTACCATGCTCGGGGGAGAGTGGGTAAATGATTAGTCTTGCAGGCTCTCGCGTGGAGATGCAGAACCGCGTGCCGCCTTGCTGGACGCATTGGATGTTGCCGAGGACGTGCTAGTGAGGTGCGATGGCGGTACGTATGAACGCCCGGGGGGTTTTGCCACATTTTGCTCTTTCGGTCTGGGATTATGATGGTTTTTCGCGAGTGGGAAGACTGTCTCCGGTGCTTTGGGAAAGGTTCTGTCTTTGGAGGGTACAGGAGAGGAGAGGAGAAGATGGATGTTGATGCCGGGGTCCCTCTTGATGCTGTTGTTGGGGTCAAGAAGGGTGAGAGTATGGGGAAGGATGTAGAGGTTGGTTTGGAGAAAGCAGAGCTCGATGGGTCGAGGCCGCGGACGCCTGGTACGGATGAAGGGGACGCGCCTCTTGAGCCTGTGTTCTCGAGAGTGGAGGAGATGCCATTTTCGAGGGCGAGGCTGGTCGCGCTGGTCGTTACGCTTACGGGGGCTGCCTTCTTGAATGTGAGTGTATCCGAGGGTTTCCCCTTTGGCTACTGGGTATGCGATGTGATGCTGATATGATGTACAGACATTGGGCGTCCAAGCCGCTGTTATCATCCTTCCGAGTATAGGAGAAGCCCTCGACATTCCAGGGAGTCGACAGCAATGGATCGTATCCGCTTACTCGTTGACTTTCGGCTGCTTTTTGCTGCTCTGTGGCAGGATAGCAGATGTGTATGGGAAGCGACTCATTTTCTTGGTTGGCTCGGTCTGGTTTACCATTGTCTCGATTGCGATTCCCTTCGCACCTAATGAGATATCCTTCGATCTTCTGAGAGGTCTCCAGGGTTTAGGCGCAGCTGCTAATGTTCCCACAGCACTGGGAATTATTGGACAGACCATTCCTCCAGGTACCACCAAGAATTTCGCGTTCGCTGCTTATGGGGCAGGTGCTCCGTTGGGATCGGTCTTCGGCAATATACTTTCTGGATTGATAGCTGGATATGTCTCCTGGAAATGGGTCTTCTGGGTCCTGGCTATTCTTGCGGCCATCTGCACAGTCGTCGCGTTCTTCGTCATACCTCCACCTCCTGCTCACTTGCAGCGAACGACCAAGCTTACCGTGGACTGGGTGGGAGGCGCGCTGATAACCATCGGTCTTCTCATGCTGATGTTCGCTCTCACCGAGGGCAACGTGGTCGGCTGGTCAACCCCCTGGATTCCGGTCTTGATTGTTCTCTCTCTCTTCATTATTGGTCTCTTCATCTTCTGGCAATGGTATCTCGAGAGTAAATCGGTGCGACAACCTCTCATGAAAATTTCCATTTGGCATTCGAAGCAGTTTTGTGCGGCCATGATCATCATGGCTCTCTTCTTCTCGAGTTTCAACAACTACCTCGTCTTTGTCACTTATTTCTTCCAAGAATATCAAGGTCTTTCGGTTGTTCATACGATGATCAGATTCATCCCAACTGGTATTGCAGGCATCTTGGCTGCATACGCAACCGGGTTCCTCCTTTCTCGCGTCAGGGCGAATTACATCCTCGTCTGGGGCACTCTTTGCGTTGCTGTCTCCTCTCTACTTTACGCAGTCCCAATCTCACCCGACACGAGATACTGGGCGTGGAGCTTTCCAGCAATGGTTCTCTCAACCTTCGGAGCAGATACCCTTTACCCGACTCTTACACTGTACACCGCACATTCTCTTTCCTCAAGCGACCAAGCTATGGGTGGTGCTCTCATCAATGCTGTTGGCCAGATTGGGAGAGCTGTCGGTCTTGCCATTACTACTGCGATCCAGACGGCGGTGATTGCAAAGAGGAGAGGAGTGAATGTGAAGGAGATTGGGTCCCATGACACGATTAGCAAAGACGATGCTACTTTCCTTGCAGGTCTCAGAGCAGCTAATTGGACTGGATTTGCCATGGCTGTCGCGGCTTGCTTTGTGGTGATCGTGGCATTCAGAGGAGCCGGGAAAGTTGGGTTGCATAAAAAGAAATGAGTTTGGCGTTGAAGAAGGAGAAGCTTTATGTATCCAGCACGACTTATCTGGCAAAATTCAGCCAAGCAGTAGGGTTGAAAAAGGAGTGCCCTTCGTGGCAGAAGGGACGGACGACACTCTTCGAGAGTTATCGTTTCTGGATTTCTGCTCCAAGAATCTGGCTATACAGTTGCCGTTGCTCAAATGGAGATCGTGTGCGTCAAATGCCAGCGATCCGGTTCAACGAAAACGCCGGGAAAATATCAATATTGATCTATAAGGATGATGACCACCAAATGCTCATGATAGCAACTTTTACACGACGGAGCATGAATATCAGATCCGGCATGACCCAGTAGGGGAGAACCTGTCGCGTTACTGCCGTCTTTACGACAGGATGCCAACACGGAAAGGCTATACGAGGCTCGGAATGACGCGGTTGCTACTAGTGAATAGGACCGCTAATCTCTTACCTTCACTGACGGTCCAGCTTTTCATGACAGGATCACTTGCCTGGTTCATGTCGATGCATATAACCGTCGAGCCTTCCTGCACAGAATCTGGAAGTTCCTTCGTTGGTTGTGACCACCACTTAAAACTGCTATCTTAGTCTCACCAGTCAACAACTTCCTCAGGTCCTAGCCGTTCAACATCAAGCACTCTGTCTTAGATACATGATAGTTACCTACAGGCCTACCATCACTCACTTGCGGAGCTGAAGATCCCCATCTACAGACCCAACGTTTCTCAGCCTCGCTGTCCTATACTCACGACTGGTCTCAGCTTCTAACGAGTCAAACTTGCATAAACAGAATGCGCGTCCGCTGCACGCTAGCTAACCTCCTAACCACCCTCACGACTGGCACTCCTCTACCAGCTCTTGACAGTCTCTCACAACTCAAAGGCGAACCTGTAGTCGTATCCTTTATCTCCACAAATCTTACAGTTACAGCTACGGCTATCCAAGTGGAGCATGTCAAGCTCTAGCAACAAAGTTCGGCGAGGCAACCAGAACAGACTTTCCAAAGGAAGATCAAGCCTGGTGAGTCAGGAGGTCTAACTCCTGCCCTGTACCGACTAATTCTTTGCGTAAATAGTTGGTTTCACAAGGCTGGCGCTTGTGAAGACGAAAATGCAGCTCGTGTGGGACCTGGTGAGGACCTCCAGAAGATTGACTTCACGCCTCGGAGTATGTCTTGCTATGGACCCACGCTCCCTCACAAGCGCTCGGTTGCTAGTCTCCCCATCGCCAAGCGCGATCTCGTCGATTTCGTCCAAGTCAACTTCATGTATTCCTTCGCCAACGAACTCTACGACGTCCCAAATGCACAGGGTCAAGGTGTGCCTGGATCCTTTCAAGATCTCAAGGGATTGGAATTCGCAGCGAAATATCAATTCTGGTAAGTTCTTCTACCGCTCCGACACCCTTTCGTATGTCCTCCTATATAAGCCTGACCATGCTTTGCATGAACCGATTCGAGTTTGTGCAGTTGGTTTTTCAAGACTGGCCAGTGCCCGGACGACGAGATGCCAATTGGCATCGGGCCTGGCGATGACGTCCATAGCAAGGTTAACTTTCAACCCACGAGCATGTTCTGTTTCGATCCCACATTCAAGTGCCCTGGCGGTGGACGGTACCCCAAAACTAAGCGCGAATCCTACGGTGCTGTTGGTGTTACTTCTTAATACCCACATCTGTCAACTGCTCGATGTCAAACTTCGCCTCCCAATTTCAGGGAGATAACTCGAGTAGAATTTGCTTCAATAGCTCGATCTTGGTAAGTCTCAATCTCATTTCATGCCTTTTTCTCACATATCTTTGCACGAACTAGTATTTAGTGTTTGCAGATCCTTCTACAAGACCGGTGCCTGCGAGGATGGCCCAAAGCCAGCTAAAGCATGGTCTGCTATGACAGCCGTTCAAGAAGAACTCCGGAGTGGAGCAAGGCCATTTACAACGTTGTGGGGGGTCATTGATTGGAAACCGTGATGGCTTCAATGGATTTGAACAACCTGAAATAATTTTGGATTTGGAAAACTCGGGCACAGCCGGCCTACGAGGAATGGTCGTTGGATGGACCCGAGGAGGTATATGCACCGTTGGAGGACTGATGGCCTTGCTGGACTTGGAATATCAAGATTCTACAGCTGATTTGCGATGATGAGATGGTGGGTTGACATACTTGGCCATAACATGAATACAAACGCCTCGGAGTGAAGGTTTGTTGGTAAAGAAGAGGGAGCCCTCGGGATGTGAAGTTGGGTGTTTGATTGTGGGCGGCACCTGCGCTTGCAGAGTCGAAACTGGGCTACAGTGACAGCATCGATTCGAAGCTTTTCAAACATCCTCCCAGTCGAGATGCCATAGTCGAGATGGGGATCGATAAAGTGGTAGTAATTCTTGGTACAGGGATCAGCACTCGCGGCCGGGATCCTGTATCTCTTCACCATCTGGGGTAGAGCAGGTGGTTACTGGAATTGAAAACAATCGTGGTGGCTTGTTCCACTACGCTTCGATTTTGAGTACAACAAACCCAGGTAATTTTCGTTCTCGCAACGCTCCCACGTGTGCCAGCCTCGTTCTCATCTCCTACATCCACACGCCGAGCACAACTTCAGCTCACAATACCAACCTTACTCACCCACGAGAGAGCAAAACTAGGACTTTTCCCGATCCAAGTCCAGCGAGACTAAGACGTCACCTTCCCACGTCAAAGTGAGTCTGCGCTACTAGCAGAGTCCACCTAGCTCTTATGGATAACAGATGAGCTCCATC
Source organism: Venturia carpophila (assembly GCA_014858625.1). NCBI lineage: Eukaryota > Fungi > Ascomycota > Dothideomycetes > Venturiales > Venturiaceae > Venturia > Venturia carpophila. Next base: position 1,551,312 of record JACTAK010000002.1, on the reverse strand, counting down.
ATATCTAGGAAGTTGCTGGATCGCGGTACCTCCTACATGCCGGGCGTTCTGCTGACAAGCATGAATCATGATTTGCCGTCTCCTCCAGCCCGGGGCGTGCGTGGAAAGCGATGGTGGCCGAGGTTGGAATTGGTATTTGATTGCGATTACTTCTTTTTCCAAAGTGAGATGGGTTATTGTTAGAGATTGTTCGTAGAAGGGGGAAGGACGAAGTGGCCTTCGTAGGGCAGGACACCAATCTACCGTCGCCTTTGCGGTTGTGAGAAGCACAAAGCGTGGATGGTAGGAAAAGGACGGGCGGTATTGTATCTAGTACTTCTATGGGAGAAGCCCTTGATTCTAACAGGTCATTATTACTCGCACAAAAGTTATATATGTCTTACAAACAAAAACAGAAAGTTCGTCCCGTGTGAGCGATGGCGGTAACAGGAGCAAAACGCCTCGCTTGCTCAAAACCAATTCCTCCCACCATGGTATTGAACAAAATGACTTGCAGGAAATCCTCCACAAATGATATCCATCCAGAGCACCTCTCTAGTATCTCCCAGCCTCTTCAATCCTCTCCCTCAACACCTCCGGCCTCGGCCTCATGATCCTATTCACAACGCAAGCCCTCACACCTCCAAACCCCACAATCTTAACGAACCCTACAGCAACCTCCTCAACCATGATATCCAACACTCGTTGTACCTCCGCTGTGTCCATCGGACTCCTCAGACTAGCCTGGATGCTTTGAATGAGGGGCGGGAGTGGGAACGAGACGCGGGATCCTGTGCCCTTGCCCGCGGCCAGCAAATCGAGGATGGTGAGGATTTCTTCGACGCGTTGGAGGGCGCGGGTATGATCTTGTTGGTCCTTTGAGGGGCCGGCGGGAAGGAGGGAGAGGGCGTGTTGTTTCTGTTGGATGCGGTTCAGGAGGTCTAGTCCGCGAGTTGCTGTTGTTGACGATGATGATGCGACCTCCATTGCTTCTGCAGCAGGTATCGATGCCTTGACCTCTTTTCTGACCTCAGCCGGCGCTTCTGCAAACGTGACTTTGCGACGCTTCAGGTGCCGTGATTCCTTTGGTCCTAGGACTCGGTCGAGACGTTGATGGCCTTCTGCGAGAGTTGGTTCCAGTTTTGCCAGGGATGAACATTTGGTTATTTCTGCCAACGGGAGATTCTGGATGAAAGTCTTTGTGTCCTGCTTGTAACTCCATTTCTTCCAAGCGCGCTCAAGATTCGATTCGAATTGCTGTCGCATTTCCATCTCATTGAAGCCTTGGTACATGAACCCTTTCCGTTGCTTCTTGCCTCCCATTTCTATGCAGATTCTGCCATTGCCGTAATTTGAGAGAGCGAATGCATTGCGTTTCGTGTTCTTGATAGCTGTGACGCCTAGACATAAGCGTACATCATCGATTGTGGCTTTCCTCTTTCCCCATGCTTTTGTGACTGAGGATGTGAGCTCTCGAACATCGACCGGCGACGCGGAGCCATGGTGCGCGTAATGCAACGCCAGTGCTGTGAGAAAAGCCGAATTCAGATTCATCAGATCTTCGATCTCGGGTGGGACGTCCGTCCCGTGCTGTATATCCTCGAAATCCCGGGAATCAGGGCTCGTTGGTGGTGTGTCAATGTCAGGCGTGGTAGCGCGTTTGCGTTTTGAGACCTTGAGAGCTGGAAGAGCGATAGCGGATAGCGATAAATTGGCAATGGCATGTTTGAGAGCCTTTGTCGGTGTCCCTGGCGGGGTGAGAAGCTGTAGCCGTTGCTTCTTGCGATTTGCAGCTGGTTCGGGGGAGAAATCGCGTGCGTCTGAGGTGTGTTTACGCTTGCTGGAGGATGCATGGCCATCGCCGAGAGGCCTTGAGTCGTTGGCGAAGGCCTGGACAGATGTTTGGGAGCGGGCCATAGTTGATGTCTTATAAAGCGAATACTCGAGCAATACCTGAGGTGTAGAATAATCGGTTGGGGGTGGTAGCGGGGACAACGAGAAGAAACAAGAGATGGTTAAATTGACCTTGACGCGCTAAGGACGCGGGCGCGTACGTGATGTGTTCCAGACCGGGGACGTGACGGGCTAGCAATCTGAAACACAGACGCGCTCAACACAACCCACCGGTCATCACCAACCCATCCTCGACGACCGACTCGGCACTGAAAAGTGTTTCGAATGCGCTGTCATGTTCATTTGCCAGCCTCGGCAGCCCAGGACTGACATGCCTGATCGAGAACAAAGCTTCTGGCTAGGATGCACGCCTCGAAGAGATCCATCTCTGCGTGATCCGCAACTGGAACAAAGAAACCAGCTTCGCATCACATTGGCCTTTCCAAGGTCGGAGTCGAGTGGAGTTCTTTCATATCTTTCATGTCACGTTGAAATAGGCAGCAGAAGCACTCGTTGCGGATTCCTGTTTCCAGCACTGAAGCTTTCGGAATCCCTATTGCTCAACGCCTTCACCTCGAACATACCTTCAATCCACAGAAGCGAACGGTCACAACCTTGACATGGAGCCAAGGCTAACATTGTTGGTGCAGAAACCAGACTTGGGTATGACACTATACGATGTCGTGTAAATCATGACAGCATCCATTCTTCTTGGTCTGTTGATGGTAAATAGCGAATTTGAGTGGTACCAAGTCAGAAGCAGGAAATACACTCATGAGGAACCAGCCTTACAGGCACATGAAACGACTCTAGGGACTTTGAGATGCCTTGCTTGAGGCAGAGGTAACATTGTTTGTTTCAGAGTGGATTTCTCATCGTTCGCCTACTTATTCGACCGTTTGTGCATCCCCAACTCGTCCTTTTCCGGGCCTCGCAGAACTCTCTGCAACATGCCCTGGCATCCACCTTCCCTACCATTCCCACACGCCAAGCTCCTCAACACTGCCGTGGGTGCAAAGGACGCACCCCTCAGCGCTGGACCTGCTCGGGATCATATTTAAGATGGCTTATCACAATACACCTCACACTCCTCGCAACGAAACCAGGATACCAAGGTACCACTCCCCCACGCACGTTCTCTTTGGCGCCAGACTCCTCCCTGTGATGTTCAAGATACAGATCATAGGAGTCGCGTCCCCACGCGCAGTCCAAGACATCCCAAAAGTAACTATTCAACCGATCAGCAAGGAACTGTAAGTGACAAGGAGGGGAAAGTGGTTACATACTAGGTCCAGGAATTCTTTTTGTACCAGCGGATGGTTTTCAGATGCGGGAGGTCGAGTATGGGGTCAGCGTAGCAGCCAGCGTTAAGGAGGTAAAAGAGTTTGCAGGTTGATTCGCCGTCGGCGCCGCAGAACGTCATACCGAGGTAGCCGGCGCCGCCGTATGGCTCTACTTCGCGTCGAGATAGAGAGTCTGGTGCTGAAGAAGCTGCAGCAATCGGCGTTGGGACGTGTCCATCGCCGCCGAGGGATTGCAATTGCTCGAGCGTGGGCAGTGGCATGGTAACTGGTGCATCGCGCACCACGAGGAGCTCCTTGTCATTCGAGACTTCGCTGCGTGGTCCGGCCATGGGAGAAGCTTCGACTATGTATGCTGTGAGAAAGATCAGGATGGCAAAGCCAATAAGCGCTCCTTTGAGATTCGTTTTCATCGCGAAAGTAAGAGCTGTTTTTCTTCGAGGGGTTTTTGGGAAGTGCAGCAGAATCGTATCTATGATTGATGGAAGAAGCTGGGAACTGTCGAACGCTGACTACGTATAAGAGCACCGACAAGTTTGATCAAGTAAGGAGGAATCAAAACTCTTGTAGCCCCCTTGTACCCAGTCCCACGCTTTCCCACGCTCAGAGCAAGTCACATAGTAAATCGTGTTACCCACAATCCGAGAACAACGAACCTGCCTTTACTAAGCCCTGCTAAATAGGAATAGATCGCATCAGGCGTACTTTGATGAACCTGTCCAGGCGAGTATGAGCAGCAGTGTGTCCGTGGACCCTTGGGGTAATGGTGATGATCTTGTTGGCGATAATAGTCAGTACCCAAGTTTTCCAACCATGATTGGCAAGCGAAATCTATATAAGGGAGAAAAGATGACGAGAGGTATGAACGCCTAGACGGCTCTTCCATGTACGAACTCGTCTCGGACGGACCCAAGGGAAATGGTGAGCGCTTACTTTATGGATACACATGCTCGATGTAGAACATGAGTGGCAGATGGTGTTGCCTGCTCAGCGCTGAGAAGTCTATTGCAAACAGCAGCAAGTACGGGGCTGGAGGGTCTGTATCCAATCACGTGCAGTCGCATTGTATTATACCCGGCTATAAATGGCCGGCCGTAACCCAGCGGTAGGGCTGAAGGCGGAATCTGCTAATGGTTTGATTTCCTCTCCCTGTGCTTCGCAGCCCGCTCCAAGTGCAAACTGTACGTAAACCTAACACTTCGTAGAACGTACGTCTGTAAAACCGATTCGCAGCTTTGATGCCACGCGTATTTTAATCCATCAAATTCTTACCGTCGAATCCTTTTTGTGATATCGAAACGTGATCCTTATTAACTTCAGCTCGACATCCGCTACGCTTATCTAGCGAGAGAAATCAAGATCCAGCTAGCCATCCAAATCTACAAAGCTGTAAATAAATGGTTCCAATCTAGCAATCGACAATATCAAAATCAATATATAATAACTAGTGACCATAAGTATAATACCTTAGCATCCTCTACAATTCGTTATCTCCAAACCCCATCCAAAAGCTCATCGAGCCAATCATGTCTCTAATACTCCCAGTGGCTCATCTGGGTAGAGCTGCATTACGGGTTCTTCATATCAGCCGCCCTGTACAGAACAGCCCGCCCACCCGCACCCCTGAGCAAGAATCGCATCCGACCATCGGTATTCAGCCGCGTCTATACTGTAGAGCCGGATTGGAACGGCACGGCTATAGTCGCTGAAAACATTCTGTTTGTTCGCTGACTCGTGGTTGGGTTCGCTCTCGTATTGCTGTTTTCGTGCGTGTGCCAGAGACTGAGGCTGTGGGGGACTCGAGTGAGACTCCCGGATGCGGAAGAGGGCTTTCAGATGGGGGTGGGAGGATTGTTAACATTGATCAAACTGATGTATGTCAGTTCTTCGAGGGGGCCGTAGAGAAGAATCTAGGTTTCGTTGTGGTTGTTTCATAGAAAGGGTAAATCTCAGAATACTCGAGTGCAGCCGTGGTTCCTGCCATCTTAGGGACGAAGAAAAGAAGAAGGAAAAGGAGGAAAAAGAGGTATTCGCTTGGCATATCCTGAGTTGTTCTCGTATCGTGGATGCATGGCCGCTGTCGCCAGTTAGCGTTAAAGTACGAGGATAGGCACCGCCCATCCTACTGACCAATCAATCTCCAAATATCTGCCGAATAATATTGCAACATTCCATGCTCTTCCGTCCAATCCTCAGATTTGTGATGGGAGGAGAGAGTCCTGGTGGTCCACCTATCATCAAGTCCATCGCGCAGCGCAACGTTGTGATGAACGTCCCCAACCCTATCTATCGGAGTGCAGAGAACAAGTATACATTTATCGACGTACAATCTATAGTCTAATTCTCGATCATACCTTGTACCGCCATCAATTTCATGTCCAATTCATGGAAACATTCTCCATAAACACACCTGAACACCAAATTCCATGGCAACAATTTCACTCCTTACTCATAACCGCAAACTATCCAGGCGTCTTCTCTACTGCTCTACCTCCTCGCTCTCCTCAATGACACTGCCACTAGCATCAACCTCACTCCTCCTGCTCCATCCCTGACCGACTCCATCCACATCTGAAACTCCAGAGCTACTCGGCCTTTGCGCACTACTTCTCCGTTGTCTGCCCAGAACCCCAGGAAACATCCTCGGCCCACTTGCATCAAGGTTGAGATTACTGTCACTTCTCAAGATGCCACCCGTCGCATTAGGACTAGGTAGAGTCGGAATCGTGCTCGTTGGCGGCTGCGGCACTGGCATGCCTTGTGATTCTCGTCCCGGCGTGAAGACCATTGAAGTTGTGCGTGTAGGACGAGTCGACGAGGATGCACTTCCTGTTGCTGGGGCTTCAACAGACGAATAGTTGGGGTTCTTGCGGGCTGCCTGTGCTGGGAATACGGGTAGTAATGGCAAAGCTGAGTGTGGCAGATTATTGAACTGTTGTGAATGTTGATTCTCCAGCGGATTCGATGCGGAAGGATTGGTAACCATTGATACGGTCGGGGAGCCAGGATTCTGTGTTGGTGCTTTTGAGGATGATTGTGAGGGACCCGGGAGGTTGTCTGTGGAGAGGAGGGAGGTTGTTTGGGCGGTTGAGTAGCGCTCGATCCTGGCATCTATCAGTAGGGCGTCAATACGTTCAGGTTCAGGGTAGTAACTAACATAGCGACTTCCTGTAGCCAGGTCTCATGTCGAAAAGCCTCTCGAATGTTGGGTACATTCACTTTGGCGACATCGTTCCCGGCTACACCAGGAAGATGATAATTTGGTCCCAACCATCGCTGCTTCACTACATGCTCGAAGCCACTCTGTTCAACGGAATGCTTCGCAAGCTCGCACATGTCGACCGCAGTCAGCTTGTAGATCTGCGCAGCCACCGAGTACTCTTCGATAAGAGGCTCTTTGGTGAAGGCAAATTGCAAAGGATCGTCCGTGGACAGGGACACATTCAGCCCGCGCCGGAAGTACGGCAGGAACGGGTTCCTCTCATATGCAAGAAAAAGTGCATTATTGCTGAGAGGTGACATGGCAATTCCGATCTGCTCTAGGTAGAAAATGTATTGTAACAGCGGAACTTTACGCAAAAGCAAGCCATGACTGATACTGTGGCAGCACAAGACCGCAGCAGCTAGATGATCCGTGTCGCCGGCTTCACCACAATGAGGTCGAAGAAGAAATGTGTTGAAGCCTCTCTGTTTTCTCCATACATTGAGAGAAGCCATGTTGGCGAAGACGTAGTATATCCAGTAGCTGTAGGGAGGGTTCTGTCTCGTATTCCAATCTTTCGGAAGGGGGAACTTCCGGAACAATCGTCGCTCAGTCTTGCTTTCATCGTCTACACTGTCGAAGCCGATGACTCGTTGGAGGAAAATATGGAGTTTGGGATGGCTAGATGGATCTTTCGTGACCTCGAATAGAGGCTGGAAAATGTTCTTGACAACTTGCTCGTAGTTCTCCATGAGACCTGAGGCTCGGTAGACGTCATACAGACGTGGTATCTGTACCAGCCATCGAACGTTGGGCGAGTACAATTTGTTGTCTACGACCCAGGCGGCAAGCTTGTCCCATTCTTCTACGTCACGGCCGTATATTGATATTCGCCACTCCACCATCTGGTATTTGCTCGCTTCCAGATCAGAAATGACTTCCTTGGTGAGCTCCGCAAGGTAACGACCATGGATGAAGTTGTCTGTCTTGAGGAAGATGGTTCGCAACCGAGACTCTCCTATCGGGTTATACTTGAGATTGAATTTGTCGAAACGATGGAAACTGTCGGTATGGGCCCAGGGAATGTTAGCGTGTGCCAATAGAGAAGACATTTTCAACTTACATGCATATCCAACGTATCAATACTAAGATCGTACGCCGTCAGATTGATACTCTCAAACACCTCTTTCAAGGTCAAATGTCGCCCATCCCTGTACAGCACAATCTCGTCCGGACACTTCTTCATCTTGCTCTTAATAAAGCGCAGCAAATGCTTCTGGTTCATACATGCTGAATGATGGACGTGGGTATCCACTTTCCGAACATTGTAAAAATCGCGATGCGGCACTTTCTTACTGTCCGCCGTCTCCTGGTACTCATTCAACAACACATAGAGGTTGAATTTGCCTTCAAGATACTGCAATCTCCGGAACGCGAAACTCTTGCTGGGTCCGTCGGAAGAGACGTCCAAGATGGCCTCGAGATCCATGTAAAACTCTCGAATGGTGGGAATGTTAACAATCGGCGTGGCATGTTTGGAGGCCTGAGAGGTTTCGTAAACTTGGTAGACACCATTGCTGTCCAACTCGAAGGTCATCTCACTGGCTTCCGGGAGAGGTAGCAAATCGTTCATTTCGAAGTCTGCGCCAATGTCCTGGCCAGGCTTTCGCGACCGCCTCGGAGGCACTTTTTCTTCGTCCAGCGTCTGGCTGTTGGACATGCTATTTGGCACACCGTTGCTTCTGTAATGATCCCAGGCAGGATCTGGAGGCGCAGGATAGATCGACCATCCAGGGTCGTCCTTCGGATTGTCAAAAGCTCCTTGCAGCGACAATCGAATATACTTGTGTCGAATATCCAGGACTTTCTGGACATTCGTGTAGATGGCGCTCAGCTCAGCCGTGACATACTCTTCACTAGAAGCGAAACCTCCAGCTCCACTGCCCGTGCCTACACCAGCACCAGCTCCGTGTATGCCTTCCGCGACCAGCAGGTTTGGCTTCTGCTCATGCGGCAAGCCAGGGTGCTTCGCATGCTCTCTTGCTGCTTTGTCTGCCTCAACGTAATCGCTCGCACCAATCCCCTTATTTCCTTTTGGAGTATCCATGCCCGCATTCAGAGCATCATGCTCAGACTGCTCAGGGTCAGCCACGCTGACCGGCAACGCAGACTGAAATCCATTCGCCCTCCTACTCTGTCTCGAGCGAACACTGTCCGCTCGACTTAACGTATCTTCTTCTCTCAATCCGTGCGTAGCAGGCATTGTCTTAGCTCTCATGATGGGTGAAAATCCTCCATCCCCCCAGGTGCCGCCCTCCTCCATTTTATGCTTCTGGTAAAACTGCTTTGCCTCCTGATGACTCATCTGTTTCTCTGAAGCGTAATCATAAAAGGCGGTCCGGCGCTGTTTGTCGCGTGGCAGTAATCCAGCCTCTACGTCTTCCTCTTCACCATTGCTGGGCTCCTTGCTGTTATCCGTATGGGCCTTAGCGCTGTCACCCAATGCACCACTGCTGGCGCGCTTCTCCAATCGCGAACGCGCATTGCTGTAGTCGTCGCCATCGGAGTGTGCAGACCCGTCGTTTGGGGAGTGGTGGAGATCGAAGTCATCTTCGCCGTCGGAAGAATGGCCAGTGGTTGATGAAGGCCCAATGTAGGGCGAACCGTTGGGAGAGTGTTCGGATGCTGCGTATCACGGCATTAGTGGGAGGCAGACAGACAGAAGACGAGATGCGGCGTGGAAATACCGTCCATTGTTTTGATAGCTTGAGCATTGGCATCTCCGGGTCCTGGCTTTGGAGTTGTCGATGATAGCAGGGGTCCAGAGGAGGCCTCACTGACGCGTGACGAGTACGCGTCTCGAGGCATTGTTAGATCACTACTCGACGACAATGGATTCACGGTCGACTTGGACGCGTTGTGATTCTTGAATTGTAAGGCTGGCACTGTCTCGCTCGATAACTTCCACCATCTCTGTGGCTGCCTAAGCGGTGTGCGACTATGTGCCACCGTGCTAAAGTTACAGTGCATGCCAATGCTTGCACGAATACCAAGGGGAGGAGATTAGTGATACCATCGGCAGCACACGATGACTTGCTGGACTCATGTGATCGTCGCTATGGGAAGCCCGACAACTAATCATGATGTCCAAATCTCAACACGTTATGGTACTACAGCTTGGAGACGGACCGAATCAGTGTCGATTGCAGATTTGCAATAGAATAAGATTCAGAACTATATAAAGAATAACAGAACCATTTGCCCCGTCCTCTCACTCCAGTCCTTTCATTACTCGTATGAATCGCAGCTTCGTTGCAGTCAATGAAAAATAATGATCCGTCTCGCTCCTCCAACCAAGGTCCTCATGCTGATCTTTGCACGAGTATATCGAGCCGGACATCTAGCCAGGAAGAGGGCTGGTTGTAGGAGCAACGGAGGTGGTACCTGCTGGTGAGGGGTCGAGGCAGGAGGTAGTGCTGGTAAGTGGTGGGAAAGTATATGTCGACACGATCTCACTGCTGGAGGTCGATGAGATGGTGCTGTACAGTGTACTGGTGACGTAGAACGTCGAGGTCGACATAATAGTCAAGTAAGAGGTACTCTGCAACAATGTGTCAGCGAAGTAGCTCGACTTATATGTGGGATCACTTACAGTAGATACAATATCAGAATAAGAGCATATCACAGGGCAAATGCACTTCTCCGTGAAAGCCCAGCACTTTGCACAATTGCCTTTGTTGTCGTGACAAGTGCCAAGTCACCAGCCAGTGACCCCAACTGTGGCTGTACTGGTTGCATCGACATGCGTAACGATGTAAATCTTTGTATTGCATGCTCGTCACCCGTTGATGGTGCACGTGCAACCAGCTGTACTTCGGAAGAGCTGCAACCGGCGCATTTTTCGTAAAGGAAATGGCCAGGAGCGGTTATGGTCGATATGCCAGCGCTGACCAAGACGTGAGCATTGTCAATGGTCCAGCCTGCGTCGAGCTTCAACGTGACGGTCGTCGTTCCTGCCGAGATTCCAATACATAATTGCCCGAATGGGATTTCGGTCGCGTCATAGCCGAGTTTGTCGACACGAAGAGATCTCGGGTGTCAAGGCTATGTAACATGCCGGTGTCAAGGCCGTAAAAGGGAGAAGCTAGGACTGTGGGAAGATTGAGAGCGGCTATGATAGCGTGGAAGGAAGCGGAGAACTTCAGTGTTAAATCATATGGATTGGATGAAGTAAAGTGATTATGCGTGGGGAATTTCTGGTTCCCTCCGTTTGAGAAGGCTGCGCACCAGTCTCGCATCCGACGGAGAGCGACCTTGATCAGCCCACGTTGAGAACATGTTGTCTTGTTCTCAGGCCATGAGTAGTTGCAATTCTTTGGCTGTTAGATATTGCCACGACGACATCTAGAGCATGCCTGTAAGATCTTTCAACTGCAGACCTCTGCGATCTAAACTTTTGCGATCTGGTCGAGCTGAATCAGTCTTGGGTGAGGCTGAAATTTACGCCTCATCGAAGTGAGACTTGGCCTCAGCGTGAAGTGGTTAATGAGAGACCAGCAGTGATATTTTTCTTTGCAGTCAAGGTAGACCGCACAATGCAGGTGGATTACCAGATCGAGCCCAGTGCTCAAGTGTTTCTTGGCGTGATCGATACCCCGGGCAGAGAGCACCTTCTTCCAAGCCTCATGCAGAGTGATTTATTGGGTCATGTTGGGAGAGTGAGTGAAGACACAACAGGATACTGTTTGACGAGCAGCGACACCTGATGTCCGAAAGGTGAAGAAAATGACAAATCATAATGAGACATGCAGGTGGGCTGATCGGCAATTCGTGCTCAGTACCTGAAACCTCTTCCTGCTGATTCTTGCTTCTCCGGGCGCTGTGTTTGGAACTTCTGACCATAATTGAACCCTTCTCTTTGTATTGTTATATGACGCTATGATGAATATCAGCCATCTGAAGTGCGATAGGCATACTGTCCTTGGGTGGGTTACGATTGAGATCGCTTGTCCGTGTGCTGCCTGATGCAGTTAAGAAGATTTCATTGTGGTCTTCAGCAAGGGAAACTCTGAAGATGTTCGGTTATGGTCAAATATGGCATATGACCAAGTCTTCGTGCAAGCCGAGCGGTGGAGATGGAGTCAAACGTTGTTGTGGGACGAAGAGACTGCGAAGCGGAAAATCAATTCGGTATTTGACAGTGACATGTATGATTGGTCTGGTTCCCACGGCTAGGAGGTCGAAACAGCGTTGTTTCATGAGAATGCTGAAAGAGGGAGATCGACGACATTTTCTACGTAGAGTGATTGAATGATCACTCTGCTCCCTAGATTGGAGCGCCATGCATTCTACGAGAAATCAGCGATCTAGTATCATCTCCGCAAAGGTCCTTTTGCGCCATCATCGGGTGCAATTTCTGAGAGGTTTCTATGGCTTGTGCGTGAACAATCCGCACTCCTGTTATCGATATCATCGTTGAAAGCCGAATCAAACACGGGGTCGGAGAGTAAGTCCCTGACCTCGACTCCATCATCGAATTCTGTCCAAGCTGAGACACAATGCTGACTAGCGTCTCTCGAAGTGCTGACCGGTCTCTGGAAGTGGTCCGGTCCGAAGCCATTGTCTTCTCCTGCCTTTGAAGAAAAATATGACTGCTCGAGCCGGGCGTTTGGATCAAGTAAGCTAGGTGGACTGGATAAGAACTGCTTGAGATCCTTGGCAGTCGATGGTGGGCAGTAATCTGTTCGGAAAGATTCGTCTTTGGCTGATTCGTGCTGGTCCGCGATGGTTCCACTCGTTGGCCGCACAGCCCCAGTCTCTGTCCAACCAGTTGGACCAGAGGAGGAACTGGAATAACGCGCCTTGGTGCCTAGAAAAGGACTAGACGCAATGACGCCAGGTCCATGGCCTTGTGAGTTCCCAACAGTGGCCCTCAGACGTCCAGTCGCTGATGTTGGAACTCTCTCGGTCAGCGACAGCCCTGCCTCAGACGCGTTTGTAGCACCGGCTACACCACCATCCAAAGCTTTACCCTTTCCCTCTATCTTTGGAAGTTTTTATCTCCCTAGATGCGTCGTCTGCCATAGGTTTGCAGGATATTCGTTGGCCTCTCGGGTATGAGGGTCACGCGAGCAAAGAGACCGGTCGATTTCGAGCATCGAGATCAGCCAAATATCGATGACAAGAAAAGACCAGCCGTCTCTGATGTACCGTGCTCTAAGGTTGGGAAGAGGGTAGGCCAGCGCTGTTGCGAGATGATTTTGTCTGACTATGGAGAATCAGTGACAGCCGATACCGGATCAGCCTGAGATCACGGGATTTCCCGATCAAGTTACTTCCAAAGCACAAACAGGGGACTTGTCCATGAGGTTTCTTTGCGAGGAAATCATCCTCCGATTGTTTTCCTAGCACCGACACAATTCTCACAGTAAGAGGACAGCAACTCACTACACTCGTCTTAACAACGAGTCGCATCCTTCGAAAAGACCGATGGGAGCGGCCCAAAATTACGCTTATTTTCGTCGAACCTCGCCTGGATGGAAGAACATAGGAAAGCGTGTGGACCTGCCAAATGTCAACGCGGCTGAGACAATCTTGGAATACTCAGCGAGCAAAAGGAAAAGAGGTGAGATTCGGAATAAGAGTCAAAAGGGGGAAGAAGCGTTCGGGCCATATTCAGAGATGACACCCCGAAAAAATATCAACGATACTGAAAAAGTTTTTGGAACTCAAAACAAAATATGGGCTGAATAGGAGCCAGGCTGGTACTAGGATTCGCTCTTATGTTGCATTGGTGAGGAGCTAGAGCATTGCCTCCTCAGCCCTGAAAGGTGCTCAGCCGCAGCACGTACTGATTCAGCCTGAGGCCGCCCACTTACCAATCGCAAACAGTGGCGAACCTTTCTCTGAACGACGATCCTTCATTCGCTCTTCACTTTCTTCTGTTGCTTGATTCGCGATGGGAACGCTACTCTCCATGCGATCATTCGGCTCTTTCCTGTCACGGATCATGACCTCGAACCAAGACTCTCCAACCCTATATTGATTGGGACTCGGTGTATTCGTTGGAGAAGGATCCTACCTCGGTGGACTGATGCTTCTTTCTCTGAGCTGTTGGGAATACTGGCTTTCTTCCAACAAGAGCCCGGAAATACTGTGATACTGGACGCTTACATTCTCGCCCGCGCGCCACGAACTGATTTCTTGAGTGTCTCCGGAACGTGGAGCTTTGCTACGGGGTCTCATTTGAACAGAATCGTCCTCGGTTTATTCTCTTCCAATGGCTCTTTCCATCATCTTCATGATCTTGGTGCGAACAGCACTCACGGTTATGTTGGTCAGTCTTTGTGCGGTCAATCAAAGTCTCCACCCGAATTGCTTCTCTCGGTCGTTCAAACAGTAGGGTAATATGCCAGCTCGGCAATCTCATGGTCTAGCTCGCCCTGCGGACCGGACACGTATACTTCAGTTTCATAACGACTCTTCGCGCAGTATCCGTTCTGACCGGAAACCGATAACGACTTACTCATCTTCAACAAATCAGGTTGTGGGTCAAAATAGAACGACTTTTGTTATGCGGAAAGCTTGATTCTGAGAAGATCGCCTCGTTGTCTCCGACAAGGTCTAATCCTCTGAACTCGCGAGTCCATGTTGATCACGCACCTCTGTCTATCTGTTTGGTCTTCGGCGACTACGTACCTTATGGCTTCCTGGCACAATTCTGGGATTGGTGCATACTCGACACTCCTCAAAATGGCTTATCGTCCCTTTTCGGCACCAATGTCTGTCTATTGACAAGAGATCTAGCATAGATGAGGAAAGAATGATCATCCCACGCTCTGCTGGATCGCGCTCTTGGTATTGAGTCTGGGAGACCGGTCTGGGGCCCAAGGAGGATCTCCATACTACACAACTGACCTACGTCAAGTGCTGCTAGTTATGACAGCTGACTCAGGCCATCACTCTTTCTCTCATGATGTTCCCAGCGGTCCGTCATTCCGAGAAGACATCTAATTGGCACCGCGGATAACCGCTTCTCAAGGTTCCGTTGCAGCGTTCAGCGGCAATGCCTCGTCTGGGGTATGAAAGCGCGGTGGGCCTGGACAACGTCCTCTTGGAAGCGCTAGTCACGCATCTCATGCCTATACTACCTTCGAGAATCTCTTCCAACTCATCTAACCCGAAAGTCTCCGCGGTTAAGCCTCCAAAGGCTGCCAGGCCTGCCATGCCCCTGCGATAGGGTCAATGTTGCGTTGTCTCCGGTCTGGACCAATTGGCGCCCCCAAGGTCGCATCTCCTGGTGACACACATGACGATTTCTCCCTGCCATCACGTACTCGCATGTCGCGTCACAGGACGACTCATGCGCAAGACCAAACGCATGCATGCCATGCGTAAATGAGGGCATCAAACGACCATGAAGTCCATGGATCAAGACACGTAGACCGTACCAGCCATGAAGCAGATAGGCTATTGAGATCGCCAGCTTACGATGCACACCGACCAAGCACTAGCGAGGCCACCCCCCGCTTTCAAACATTCAATCAAAGTTTAGTAATACACCCTTCAGATGTTAGAGCGTTTTTGCAGCGGAAGTCCTTCCATTCGTTCACGAAAACAATGGGGCCAAGATCCATCGCGTATAACCGAGCCCGCGCGTGGGTGCATACCCAACTCCAGGAATAGACACCCCATAATCCAAGACCCGCATCTCCATGCCCGTCACTTTCGGCAGAACGCTAGTCCCCGCCATGAGTTCTGTCTTTCGCCACGCAGCAGATCTTGATGTTCGATAATCCATCTCCAAGCCTGTCTCAGCTTACGCAGATGCAAAGGAATCAAATCCCGCAGGCAGCATATGCGGTCCACGAAGACTCGTGGGGTGCTTCCGCTTCGAACTGTTTTATCCCCCAGGAGGTGGAAGTTGTCTGGCGAAGCGCTGATTAGTCTTTTTTGATTCTGAAGATAACAGATCCGTAACTATTTCATACCGTCATGGTGGTGGTGGTGGTGGTGGCGGCGGTGGTTGTCGTTTCAGGCGCAGGCATATCGACTGAAGATTGTGCTTGAGTATCGATCTGGTAGATTCAGTCGGCGACGGAAATTAGTTGGAAGTTTCGATCTTTCTGTCGTCTGGCAAGAGCGACAGAGAATCGCTTTCTTTTGTAGAGGGCCGCGACGCCGACTAGCGTCCACGTTCAACTCCTCTCTCGAAGCCATTGCAACGATGCTCGCCAATTCCTTGTCAAACATCCATCCCATGCATGCATGGTATGGCGTTGATTCTCACTTGCCAGTCTCCTCTAGGATCCTGGATAGCGATAAGTCTTCTGACTCCCTTATCCTTTACTGATCATTAGACCAATCCCCGCTTTCTCGGTCGACGTCCTGGATGAGTTTTCAAGGATGAGACTTGGTCACGTTCTCGAGCTGACCTTCAGAGCCTCAATCTTCACTTCCACGGGGCTCGACCCGTTCCATGATCGATCGATCGATTGGTGGTGATGGTCGCCACGTAACGGCGCCTGCGTCGCTGCCTTTGGACATGTCTCCTTCATTGGACTATTCTTACGCTTTGCCGACGGGAACCGAGAAGCAAACGCAACGCATCCAGGGATGTTATTGCGAGCCAAACGGATAATGCGTTATGTTGAGAAGCTCTTCCTTGCTACAACGAAGGTCATCTGGAGTTAGCCCACTGCGAATGCAGCAACAAGCCTTTGTTCAACTAGTGCGGCTCTGCGCGGCCAATGCTTGAATCTCAGGCCCGAGCAAGCCCACATGCAACGTTGGAGTATCGCTGACTCGGCATGTTGAACATATGCTGGAATGGTGGTGCCATTTCCCAGACGTCTCCGTGCCTTCACCAATGCAGGGAAAGCAGACATCTGACCTGGAATCTTCTCGACTCACGAGGAAATGGATTTAGACTTTCTGATCTCGACGAGGATCGTACAATATCCGAACAAAGGTGCTGGACGAAGGCAGGATCCTGTAGCAAGCATAGCAAGCAGTTTTGTGATGTCCTCCTCGCCTCTATAAGGACACCTGCTAGACTTATCTTAAGCGTTGGGCATCATTCTGCGTTCCATTCTTGATGCCGGCATTTGAACAGCACACAGCCGCCATCTGCAGCAAGTTTCCGAATTGGCTAGCAGGCGGGACAACACGTATAGACCGAATACCTTTGACTCCAACACGCTTCTCTATTCTCAGATCACCGCATTCAAAGGATGAGTTGTGGCTTGATACGCGTATCATCCGTGGACTGTCGCGTCTTGGCCTGAGACGTGTTGTTCCCCGAACCGCTTCATGCAAGAATGACGTCTCTTTTCGACGGAGGTCTCGCCACCAGATTACTTTGTGCATCTATGGCGTGCAGCACACTGAATCCACGCGTCTGGAGACGACTGGCGACGTGGTGGATGATGACTAGTGGCACCGTCACTGGGAAAAAGCAATATATCTCGGGACGTAGGATTTCGCACACTAAGGCTACATCGGGAAATAGAAAATTCGCATTCGTAATTCGGTTGCTTGCAGAGCAAAATGACCAACATCTTCCAGTCATCCGTTGGCTGCAGTCAGACACTCAATCAAGGCTCCCTCGCAAAACTGAAGCGCTGATACCATATTCAAATCAAACTAAGCCTCCAGCATTTCAAGGATGAACAAGTAGCTCGATTTCCAAACAACTCGCAAACTCGAGCAATGGAAGCAACTGATGAGCAACTTGGACTCAGTCGCGACAAGTCTTCGGTATCTTAGAGCGTAAAGTTGCACCAATCGCCTAGTTGGGCACTGGACTCGTCCAATTGGCGCCCCTCAGCTGCAAAACACGCGAGGCCGCCTCGAAGTGACGCTCGATCAGATGAGGCGAGGATCATGTACTCCCGAAAGCCAGGAGACGCTCCATTGGTGAGGTTAGCGAACTAGCCAAAGCTCATCCATTCACAAGAAGCTAGGAAGCTACCAGGCTTGCGCGAAAGCTATAGCTGAGGGGTGTTTCAGATATGCCGGCTATTCGCCATATGCAATCCAGGGAGAAGAGCTCAGCACACTTTTTCTGGACGAGGGCGATGATGTTGAGCAAATCGTCCATTTCTTTGTATGTATATACAGGATGAAGTTTTTCATACTGCTTAGTTGAGCTCCAGGATAAGGGACAAACAGATCGAACGATGCGAAAATTCCGGGGAAAGGACTTCTTCCCCCGATTAATGAGAGGCGATTCTCGTGTTCCAAGACTAAGGGCTCTAAATCCCGAATCCCCTCAATCGCTGGGGACGTTAAGATGCCAATTAACGTTGGGCCACTTGCCTGCATTAGTTCATGCAGTGCAGACTTCTTCTACATACTATCGAATCCTAATGTTAATACTAGACGCCTTTCCGAGATCATTGCTGGTCTTTACTATCCTGGCGCCGTTTTCAACTCCTAGGAGAAGATTCCTGTTGGTGCCAGTCATGATAAACCAGGAAATTATGCTTCTTTCTTCTCTTTGGCTTTAGAGCTTCACTCTCAGTCCGTCGACGAAAGCATATGGCTGCCATTTTGGATACGTTTTTCGGTGAGCGCCGCTATTAATGGTTAATCGAAATGTCATATCTATGTGCCAATCTCGGGCTGGGGATAGGATATAGGACACAGGAAGACTTGGAAGCACATAGTTTGGCTAGGACGGCTGATATTCCCGAATTGAAGAATCAGTGGTCAAAGGTCAGGCGTCTGCGAGATATTCGGGAATAGAGTTGGTATGGCGACTGGATTATGTAAAGATCCCGAAATCTGGCGCACGAGGACTGAGAGTCGCAACAGCTTGAGACCAGTTTTGTCATGCCGTTATGGAAATGGATTGGGAAACGTGGTTGTC
The DNA here is from genome assembly GCA_014858625.1 of Venturia carpophila. NCBI lineage: Eukaryota > Fungi > Ascomycota > Dothideomycetes > Venturiales > Venturiaceae > Venturia > Venturia carpophila. The sequence continues at coordinate 1,533,065 of JACTAK010000002.1, read as the reverse complement.
AGGTGGAAGTGTCGGGAGAGGAAAGGAGCAGAGAAGGAATAGGTAGCGGCTTTCTTTGTCATCCGGATCGGACGATCCACTTTCGGCTCGGCTAGTTTTGTCCCCGCAGATCTGCACCTCCCCACCTTCACGCCGCGACCTCGCTGGTGACCTCCATAGCTGCATGTGAATACCCCATATACCTTTGCTCCCCTGTTAGTTCTTGGCTCGACATACCACGGTTCTGCACGAACAAAACTCGCCTTGGTCCTTACTCAGCATCCACCATTGCCATCGCCATCGCCATCGCCATTGCAATGTTCTGTTCTGCCCTGCACGGCTCGGCTCTGCCCATCTGACCAGTGACGGCTCAGATCTTCCTTCTCGCATCGTAGCCGAGCATTCAGTCGTCATAACTCGCCAGCCATGCATTGGGCATCTCAGCTGTCTCATGTCGCAGTGCGGGGAGAGATGATGATCGTGGCGACGTTGGACAGAGAACGGTTCCCTTCGCGCACTGATGATCACTTAGTCTGATTGCGTTGCCGGTTTGGCTTCATTATCACCGAAAGAGCCTCCGCACCTTCACTTCTTTGTCTCAATCATTATGTCCGCTGCTCCAACTTCTCCTTTACCGCCCGAGCAGTCACACGTGCATACTCCCCCTCCACATGAAAACCGCGAAGAATGGATCCATCAACAAGATGGTGAAGGCTTTCGCAAGGAACGACCGGAGGGATGGTCGTCCGATCATTTCGGAGCCATGCCGACACAATACTCCTTTGGATCGGGGGTCCAGCGACCGAGCCACAAAACTTCACATCGTATGCATGGAATGAGAAGTAAACTTGGTCTACAGCCATTGGCCCCCGTGCACGAGGAACATGATCTCGCCGAGCATCAAGATCTGCTGTGGAGCCGAACTCGGATGGCCCTGAGAGAACCGTTCGCCGAGTTCATGGGTGTCTTCATTTTGGTCTTATTCGGCAATGGAAGTGTAGCCCAGGTTCAACTTAGCGCTGGACAAGTCACTGCCCCTGGTAAACTCGCAATCGCACTCCTGGTCTGACCTGACAAAGGCTCACAAGATACAGGATTGAATGGTTTCGGTAGTTATCAAAGTATCTCTTGGGGATGGGGCCTGGGAACGATGCTTGGCATCTACGTTGCAGGCGATTCGGGCGCGTATCTGAACCCAGCAATCACTTTTGCAAACTGCTACTACCGTGGTTTGCCATGGCGGCGCTTTCCGATCTACCTAGTCGCCCAATTTCTGGGTGGCTTCGTGGCTGCTGGTGTTGTGTATGGCAATTATATCAATGCCATTAATAGCGTCCAAGGCTATGGAATTCGAACGGTCCCTCCTGCTGTAAATGCTACTGCTGGCATATTCTGCACCTACCCTCAATCATTCCTGAACAAATGGAGCCAGATCTGTTCAGAGTTCATCGCCAGTAGTATTCTGATGCTGGTCATTCTTGCTCTGAAGGATGATACCCACAATGGAGCTTCAAACGTGCGTTCGTCTGAGGAAACAAAGGCCTCTGGCTGTCCGATGTTGACGAATATTAGGGTGGAGGAAATATGTTTCCCCTAGCACTGTTCTTTCTGATCTTCGGCCTTGGCGCCTGCTTCGGCTGGGAGACTGGATATGCTCTCAACCTGGTGAGTCTTAGTTTTCGAAGGGAATTTGTGTCCGGCCAGAAGCTAACGGTTCAATAGGCTCGCGACTTTGGACCTCGTCTCATGAGCTATATCCTTGGCTACGGTACTGAAGTCTGGTCGGCCGGCAACTACTACTTTTGGGTAATGTCTCTATGCTGTTGGTATCAGTAATCAGCCTAACCCGAGCAACAGATTCCAATGGTTATCCCTTTCTTCGGCTGCATGTTCGGTGGGCTTCTATACGACTTCTTTATATACACAGGACCTTCGCCCATCAATACGCCTTGGCTTGGAATGAAGCGAATTTTCAAGCCGAGCGAGGCCATTAAAGCCAGGAAAGAGCGGACGAGAAGGAACAGAGCCGAGGGCAACGTCTGACTGCGAGTCTCCTCTTGTTTCTCGGTAATTTTCCGACCTCGACGATCTGGTTGGGACCGTGATGTCCGGTTGCCTTGTGAGGAACACGCTACTTCTTCCTTATTGCTATACTTACCATGCTCAGATCCATGCCACAGTGGGTTCACTAATTCTATGACCCTCGACATATCTTAAACGTTTTATCGTACGTAACTTTGGATCAATATTGATAAATTTCTGGCGAGATTATTTTCCTAACGTCGCCAGAAATCTATCAATACCGATCTCAAGTTGGTGACATTGGAATTCAAAGGAGAATTCGTAAGACCTAGTGACTGAGGGACACAGAGTTAGTAAACCCGCAGTGATGCTGTCTCTTTGGTCCATCATCTCCGTCCTCCCTTCCCGCTCACCTTGCCGTTCACATCCCGTGAAACAACACTACTGTTTTCTCACAACACAGTTTTCTCCAACTTTGTGACAATCATTTATTCTGTCGGTGTCTGCGCCATCTATCTCGGATTACTATCTTGATCAAAGGAAATTAATCTTTCATCGCTTCTGGCACTAACTCTTCAGTACTCTCAATGTTCTGAATAAGACTCAGAGGCATTGGGATACGATTGATCCTCTTATTCATGAGATGGGGCACGCTGTGTTCATGCTTGATATCGCTTGCAGAGAGAGAGTATATTGAGCTGGATCTAGTGGCGGATAGGATCAAACGCGGGCTGCGACGAGGGGTTTTCGAGAGAGGAGTGGAATGATGGATGGATGATACCCGTGGACGGACGGTGGTCGGTGAAGTAATGTACCAGTACCAGTCTTGACAGAAAGATGACAGATTCAGCTCTGGCTCATCTAAGAATAATACGATCTTTCTTATCACGCTAGGCACGGCTTCCTAATCTCTATTGGATTCAGCTTCTGAGCGGCGAGCCAAAGCCGTGACAACCTCACCTGCAACCGGTAGTCCAACGGTATCAATTCGAAAAGTTAAAGCCTTGATGCGGTTGTTGTGCGGATGAAGTTCTGACTGCTATACTTGTTGTTATCAGATGTCTACAAACGTCCAGATCCGGTGATAGAGCCCCCCGCTGCATTTTGAATAGCTTCTCAGCCAACTGTAATTACAACGGGACGTATCGAAAGGATCACAGACCCAGTTTCCTTTCATGCAAAACCTCGGAATAAATGGGAAGTTGAGGCTCGCTTGCCAAATTTTTTCTACTCAAATCCTTTCATCTTAACCTTTCGCTACCAAAAAAGAATTGCTGGTGCAGCAGTAGTACTGCTTCGAAGGCAAAAAGGACATCTTCCGATGCCGGGAATTGAACCCGGGCCTACCCGGAGCGTGCTCACTAATGAGAGCGGGTAATCCTAGCCACTAGACCACATCGGATTGGTTGAAAGAAGAAATGTTTGAGCACTATATACTGTGTCGCTTTCTCCTTAGGGGAGCACTAACTCTGCCCCTGAAGCTCTCTTCGATGACCGGGTAGCGTTGTGGTTGTTCTCGATGACAGCTCGAACTCGAGCATTCGTCTGTTTGTGCTCTATTAGAGAGATCATTAGATGCATCCAATGGCCATGTCGAACGTAGCCTTTGGAATGATTCCAGTCGTGAAGCCTCAGGCGGCCTCCCAATCCGACAGGGGGTCACGGATACTTCGAATCCGACGTCACGAAATATTTGTTGAACTCCCTAACCACATCATCAACAATTGACATGTCCCGCGCAGCAGGTTGTCTGTTCAAGGCTACGTTGACACCGTTCCTCTACCCATTCACAAATGCAGAACTCCTCTCGGCAACCCAATTTGCGCACCGATTCAACCTCCCCCGCCACCGAACATGCCTCCGTCGAAGCAGTACCACGACCACACCCACATCACGTCACGACCCCCCACCGCTAGATGACGCGCGGTTGCAACACCTCAATCCACCACCGGATTCATACTCCCTCACGCCGTTTACGGATAATTGTACTGTCACGCTGCATACGGGATCTGGAGGCCACGGCTGTGTTTCCTTCTTGCGCGAGAAATTTGTAGCCCATGGACCACCCAATGGCGGTGATGGAGGAAGCGGAGGGAACATCTACATACAGGCTGTGCGCGGGGAAACATCCCTACACAGAATCGCCCGCCGGCGAGAGGTAAAAGCAGGGCGAGGCAAGAATGGACAAGGCTCGGACATTGGAGGCAAGAGAGGGGAGGATATATTGCTACAAGTTCCTGTTGGAACAGTGGTACGAGAGATTGGACGAATGGATCCCCTTACAACTGAGGAGCAAGAGTTTTGGGAAGAAGTAGCAAACAAACGGAATAAGAAAGTAACAGGCGATGAGGAAGGGGAGGATGCAATGCTCAATGCAACGGTACCGGGTATGCGCCGTCGCGAGAAGTGGCTGCTCTACCCTACTGCCGACCCTTCGAGCGTCCTTCGCCATGGATTACCGGATTTACCCAAACCCCGTCGTTCAAATCTGGCGGCAGCATGTCCCTCCTCGCCCATTCACCTAGATCTAGACACCCACATGGAGAATCCCATCATCCTCGCTGCAGGCGCCATGGGCGGACTCGGAAACCCTCACTTCCTCTCCAAGGACTTCCCCAGGCCAAAATTCGCGACCAAGGGGGACTCAGGCATGAAACTAATGCTTCACATGGAGCTAAAGCTGCTTGCCGACGTAGGGTTGGTTGGGTTGCCCAACGCCGGGAAATCAACGCTCCTCAGAAGTATCTCCAATTCCAGAGCAAGAGTGGGAAACTGGGCCTTTACAACGCTCCAACCAAACATCGGCACAATAGTCCTTGACGACTACAAAGGCCGTTCAAAACTTGAATCTCTCGCCCGAAAATCTAACCGCACCCGGTTCACAATAGCAGATATACCGGGCGTGATCGAAGACGCACATCTCGACAAAGGCCTCGGTCTCTCCTTCCTCCGCCACATCGAACGCGCCGCCGTCCTCGCCTTCGTAATTGATCTATCAGCCGGTCCCGCCGTTCCCGCTCTCAAGGCGCTTTGGAAAGAAGTCGGCGAGTACGAAACGATTCGCGCGCAAGAGTTGGCCCAGCAAACGGAGGAGAGGACATGGATGGCTTACCAACCTTTCAACTCTCCACCCAAAGAATCGGACTTGGTCGATCCGTTTGGGGATCAGAATACAGATCCGATGTTGATCGATGCGCCGCGTAAACTTCCGCCTTTGGTGTTGCCGCCCGTATCTGCTAAGCCGTGGTTTGTGGTCGCTACCAAAGCCGATGTACCCGGTACCCAGGAGAATTTTGTGGAGTTGGTGAGCTATATTGATGCGTTGGCGAGGGGGAGGGAGAAACATCCGAGTGGGAAGAAGAACGGGTGGAAACGGGAGGTGAGGTGTGTACCGATTAGTGCTATCAAAGGACAGGGCGTGGAACAGATACCGGATGTAGTGCTGGATTTGTTGGATGGTTGAGATTTTGCTTGTTTGAATGGAACATTGTTTGTGGGGAGGGGAGCGAATGTACCGATCCTCTGTGTTGTTTATGTGGAGTCAAAGTATACTTGATCTAACATCTTGTGGTCTCTTCCCGTGAACGCCTGGCTTCTTTTGACAGGACTTTAAAGACACATCCGCACATTGCGCCGCCACCATCACCATCACCTTCACCGTCACCTTCACCCACGCCCTCCATCTTCTGCCTACCAACAGCACCCTCCTTCCTCCCTTCTCCACCGCCAACAACAGCAGCCTTGGACGCCACCACCTTCCTAGCCCTCGCAGCAGGCACGCTATCACGTCCCCTCTTCTCCCCCGAAATCCCAGCTCCAGAAACTTTCTGTGTCCTCCCGCGGACTCGACTCCTACCCCTCCTATCCACCTTTTCCCGAGTCTGTCCCTCCTGGTCCTGAGTTTGGCTCTGAACCTGGAACTGACGATCAGCGTGCTTGGAAGCCATGGAGCTACCTCCGTTTACCATAGCCTGTGTCTGTGTCTGTGTCTGTGTCTTTGCCTGTGCTGTATTCGTCACAGCCCGGCCCTTGAGTTCCGACGACGCGGTATTTCTCGTCGGACTGGAGGTTGGAGCGGAGGGTGTCTTGATCTTGGCCGTTGGCGACGCGATGGGGGACTTGGAATTGGAAGCTGCTTTCGTCTCAGCGGCGAAGATGGCGAGTTTTGCTTGCAGCTCGGCGATTTGGGTTACCAGGGTCGTTGGTGCTTTGACGTCGTTTTCCTTTTCCTGTTCCTGTTCTTTTCCCTTCTTCTCTTTGGGCGCAAGTGTGTCTCGTGATTTCGCGGCTTCGATGTCTTTGAAGTACTGTTTGAAGACTGGAGCGGGGCGGGGAGGTGCTGTATGCACGGCCTTCTCGACAACAAATTTTGGCTCTTCTTTCTTCTGGAAGGTGGGAGAGGGTGGTGTTGGTTGGAGGGGTGGTGTTGACATGCGAAGGAGTGACTCGCCGGCGGGGATGAAGCGGCCTCTGCGGTTTAGCGTTGGAGGACTTGGGACGGTACGAGACGATGTTCGCGGGGTGTTTACTGGGACTTCCGAGGCTGGTTCGGAACCGGAGTCTTCGTTATCATCGTCAAAGGAGAGGAGGTCGATTGTCGATGGCGCTGGGCGGGGTGGTACGTTCCGAACGACAACTTTTGCTGAGGGAGTGGAGACAGTCAGACGGCGCGTGGCTTCGGCCAGAGTGGCATCGGAATCATCGCTTCCGCTTTCGGAAGCAGAGTCTTCTCCCGCTCGGTCGAGGATATTCTGGAGGACATCGGCATGAGGGCGAACTGGTCTCTGCATGTTTCGCATGCGCATCTTCTCCTTGTGCCATTCAGGGACGTTGCGGAAGCCGATCGATCGTAGGGTCATAAGATCGGGCATCTCGTGTTTGTAGCGGCAGCCCTGTTGCATGTAATCGCATTCGCCATGGCGGATCCAGTAGGTGCAGTATTCCTTTCGGTAGGAGTCAATGGGACTGCGTGGAAATGTGGAAGGGTGCTCGGGAAATGAGTTGCGCATGATGGCAGCCACATCCTGTTTGGTCGATTAGCGCATGTATCAACAGGCAGAAAGCATCTTCTTACCAGCCCGAAAGCCTCACGACGAGGCAAGCCACTGGCAGTGTGGTCATGAACAGGTGCCATATACGCCGGGGCCAAAATCTCTTGTGGAGGATATGGTCGAGCAGAGTGCTCAGTACTGATAGAACGACGTGTGGTGAAAGCAGTTGGGATTGGACTCTTGAGTTCCATCTTCAACGTATGTCCTTTCGCCTTCAATCTAGAGTCCAGCTTGAACACGACCGCATTTGAAGACTCTGCCCGTGGGTCGCTGATAATCAAAGGAACGCAATGTCCATCGCCAGTCTCTAGCCAATAGGGCTGGCGCCAGCTTGCAGAGTATGCCTCGGTGGTGGCTGTGCGAGACATAGTATTTCTTGAAAGATGGTGTATATCTGCGAAGGCGATAATTAAGAGTACGAGACAGGTAGATTTACGTCCGATTTGATAGTCGCGGTTGGAACTCAAATGCTGCCGGACCGTGAGAAAGTATACTACTTAATGGTGGGTAATGCCAGCGGTGAGCATCGTGACATATATGTCACCGTACGACAAACAAGTCCTGATGTGCAAGCGGAATTGCGCAGTCCAACTTACTCTCATCGCGTCTCCATGGCTGGCTTGTCGTGAGCTTCTTTGATGATTGCGGTGAGAAAACGTGCGGGTTCTAACAGCAAACGACGTGTCTGCCACCGGAAGGCTGCGTCGTTAGTATCTTTGTCTTTGGCGATGTCCAGCTATCCGAATTTTTACGCAATCATCCAGATCGCTCTGCGGGAGCGGCAAGATGTCTTTGTCGCACAGAAACAAAATGGCTTCCATGGCGACATGCCAGCAGATCCCTTGTGGCAAAGGTGGAACCTTCCTACCATTGTATCCATAAAGCTCGATACAATCTTGAACGACTGTTGATTCTCCAAAAACCAGTCTTGAATTGAGATGGGATGCTGGTCCCCGGAGTGGCACGCCGGTTCGAGATGTTTGTAACCTGTACTAAGGAGAACCACAAACGTGTCGATGATTGCACAAATTGACTACGAAACAACGGTCATCGTAATTGTAGCGAAATGAACAGTTTTGTTTCTTCGTTTGACTGAGAGAAGCGGCGCCGACTGCAACCACTCTCTGCGATGAGCATTTCATAGGCGCGTCAACTATTTCGGCCATCTCCGACTCTCCCAGTACCAAAGCCAAGCCTGACCGCCATAAGGAAAGCATCGCCAAATGTCCGCTTGTCAGGTTTCGTTCGGTCGGCCAACATCTAAGACCATGTAAAGATGGAAAGGGCATGCCCAGTACCGATCAGGCCTAGACGTGGCTGCAGTTTCTTGGGTTTGTTCTCATCTGTAAAAGTTGCTCCTTAGTAAGGTTATGAGTTGACGAGATTGGGTGGTACGAGCTGCGGCTGCCGGAGAAAGATGTTAGGTTTCATGACCAATGGCTGTGTGGTGGGTGCATATGTAAGATATTTCCATCTAAGAAAGAAGACGCTATAGACGAGCCGCTAATAGACGTCGAGAAGGATGGGATCGGGTGACGATATCTCAACTTTGACGACCCTGCAAAGAAAATTATACAGGACATTCAATTCGTCCTTTGTCTGTACAAATACGTTATGCATGAAGTGACTTCCTTGAGTAGGATCGATTAGCTGTATTAGCTGCAGAGGATTTTTCAATTATCTGGTATCCCCTGTGCTCTTTATCAGGCCTCGACGACTCCGAAGCGTATTTACCATCCCATGTCTACTCGGTCACCCAACCTGCTCTTGTCTGTTGGAGGCAACGTGTTTAGGATGCTGGAGTTCTACGGTGTCGGAATCGTCCGGGAAGGGTTCAACGATAGAATGGTGGTGAGCTCGAGCATGGGCATTGATGAGGCGACGCTCCTGCGGTCCATATGATTGAGAAGCACTGGATGACTAGGGGTGATTGTTGTTGATGTTGTTCTTGCCCGGCCACGCTGGCCCTTACTCGCATATATCCCACCATTGGCGTGGTTGGATGGCGGCCGACCCTCTAATTATAGGAGCAAGACCCCGCTGGATGATCATCGTTTGTGAGATTCGTACTTATTACACAGTAGTATGCGAGTTGATCATCTATACCTCAAGGACATCACACGTCCGCGGGAGCCTTCGGACGCCTTCTGAACAATTGCATTTCCGCGAACGGCTAGATCCTCTCAGTACTATTCTCACCAGCTTCAAGACTTACCTTTCCGGTCCCTCTCTTAACGCGCCTTGAGCTCTCCACGTCCGCATGAGCATAGCCACAGTATCAAACCCTTCTCACATTCAGCCGCAGAGTCAGCCTGAGCTCCTGCCACCAAGGTGCTTCAAGTTGCTACCTTGCCATTGCCATATATTCCTTCTTTCCGCGCGACTTCCTCACCCAGGAGACTGCGCAAAACACTCCAGCCTCTCGCTGCTCTCAGAACTTCCCCTACCATATAATCCTTCACCCCACCTCTCTACTTCCAGAACAGCCGACACGTTTAACCACCCTCCTATTCTTTCCATAAGAACTACCTCGAAGTTTACAGACCGCAGAGCGAGCACAGCTCCGCCACCTACTCCGTCATGGCTTGTGAGTTGTCGGTGCTTCGTTTACTACGGTCCCTGCTAACGGCGTCCCAGTTGCGGGCATGATCAACAAGCTGCACGGCCAGCCTGAAAGTTATGACAAGAAGTACGTCCGCTCATGAGAACCTACAGGCACCCCCATTCCCATCTAAACGACGCGGCCAGAACCAAGTATCGATTCGGAAAGACACTCGGCGCGGGAACATATGGCATAGTCCGCGAGGCAGATGGTCCTCAGGGCAAGTGCGCTGTCAAGATTATACTCAAGAAGAATGTCAAGGGCAATGAACAGATGGTGTACGACGAGATGGAGATGTTGCAGAAAATGAAGCACCCGCATATCGTCAAGTTTCACGAGTGGTTCGAGTCCAAGGTACTTGCTTACTACATTTCGGCCATCGCTGCGTACGAGTCTGACACGAACACATAGGACAAATGGTACATCGTCACCGAGCTTGCCACTGGTGGAGAGCTTTTCGACAGAATTTGCGAGAAGGGCAAGTTCACCGAGAAGGACGCAGCAGAGACCATTCGACAGGTTCTCGACGCGGTCAATTACCTTCACGAGAGAAACGTCGTCCACAGAGGTACGTGATGACTCTCGGCTTTCTTCACCAACAGCTCATGATAGCGCAGATCTCAAGCCTGAGAACTTGCTCTACCTTACACGTGACCCGCACTCATCATTGGTGCTTGCCGATTTTGGTATCGCTAAAATGCTGGACTCTAACGAAGTGCTTACTACAATGGCTGGATCATTTGGATATGCTGCTCCAGAAGTTATGGAAAAGAAAGGCCACGGGAAGCCTGTAGATATGTGGTCCCTCGGTGTTATTACCTACACTCTTCTCTGTGGTTACTCTCCTTTCCGCAGCGAGACCATGGGTGATCTCATAGAAGAGTGCCGTAACGAGAAGGTCATTTTCCACCCTCGGTACTGGGCCGAAGTCAGTGACGACGCAAAGGATTTCATCAAGAGTCTTCTCAAGGCCGACCCAAAGAAGCGCCCATCCAGTTCGGTATGTGTGTAATGTGGTTCTGATGAACGAATCTGACAGACTTCCAGGCAGCTCTCCAACACCGCTGGCTAGCTGGCGAGACAGCCTCCAACTATGATTTACTGCCCGAGATTCGCTCGTTCTGTGTCAAGGCTCGTCTCAAGCGCGGCATTGATATGATCAAGCTCGCCAACCGCATCGAAGCACTCAAGCAACAAGAAGACTTCTCGGAAGACACGCCAGGCGATGGAGACGTCCCAGCTCAAGCGCTCGAAGCAGCCGGCGAGAAATTGGCGGCAGGAGATTTTTCCACGGGTCTCAAGCCCAACGAGAACATGGCCGAAGGTGCCACGAAGCAAAAGCCTTCGCTGAGCAGATTAGCGCGGGGTGCTATTTTCAGGGAAGTTGTGTTGGCCAAGGTTCGAGAGGAGAAGGAGGCTCTAAAGCAGAGGGAGCTTGAAGAGAAGACTGCTGCTTTGGCTGTCAAGAAATGAGGCGCCCTTCAGAGTTGTGTTCATTTGGAAGGGGTCCTAATATATCTCGTTGACGCTGGATGGCGTATGGAATTGGCAATTACGGATCGATTACCCTCAGGCCTGACACTGCTGCTGGAAATGGCAATGAGGGACAATTTGTTTTCTCCTTGATTATTGTCCTATTCCTGATGGAATATTCGCTTAGCAAGCCTGGTCTGTTTGATAGATAACAGCCCCTTGCGGCTCTCAGGCGAACATGTAGCACTAGTTTCCAGGACTGCTCTTCTTTCGTGATGCCGTAGATCAACTTATTTCACAACGAGTGGCCGTTTGCCTGTATTGAGTATATGGACATCACGACGAAGCCTTAACGAGAGACGGCCGTTGTCGTGGTTGTCTCACTGGCAGTCGAAGTGGTGAGGTATGGCTCAGGACGCACGGGCCACTTTGAACACACGAATACCACAAGCTGGAGCGAGACACAGGCAGGAGAAGACGATCAGAAGCATCGCGACAACGCCCAGAGACCAGATATTTCCCTATTGAACAATCCGACCGTCCGCATCCAGAACCTGTGCGCGACTGCTCTGCCACCAAAATGGAGGGCGCATCCAAGCGAAAAGCCACGTTGTCCAACAACGACCAACCTCCTGCGAAACGATTCAAGGTACGTCGTTGCAGCTGCCATTGTTGACTGTTGTATTGCTCGCGAAGCGCATTGGCTTCTGGACTGCACGCGCACTGGGAGAGTCTTGAGGTTGAGGGCTACCGCTTGAACCTGGCTGGTCCTGGGTCGACGCGCCTTCAAAACACCACAACGAGCGGTCGAGCACCCCTCCGCAGCGCCGCACACTCCAGCAACAGATCGAGACCCGAGTACTCCTCTGCACGCGAGCAACAGCTGAAACAAACAGCCGCCAGCACTGAAGACCGATGGCTAACCACTCTCTACTTCTCCACAGGGCGCACCCAATGCTCCTCCAGAAACCCCCGAGACAACGACGGAGGTTGGACTGCGGTTCCTGGAGAACCTGAAGAATGCAAAGGATAAAACGTACGTCTCGTTTGGGGGGCAAGAACCCCGCAGAAACCCATGCCCTGCGACTTGCACCTCCTATGCAGTTCAGTGCTAACAGTCTATCCAGCGGACGCCCTATAGCCACCGAGTTCCTCAGACTGCCCGACCGAGTAAATGCGGCCCGTTCCAGAGCAAAGACATACGCTTACCCACCTGCCTCTCTAGAATCTATATCCCCAATACTACAAAGAGATACGACTTCCAGTAGCCTTGGAGACAATCGAGGTAAGCCTCGCATCATGGCCAGCAACAGACAATTGGTGCAACAAACACGGGCACGTTATTAGGGCATTGGCTGTTGAGCGTTGCAGAGGACAGGCAGCTAACAGTGATCTGAACAGGGAAAACTGATACGTAGGGAATATGCCAACCTCACGGCTGTCGAGAGCGACGCGAAGCGTATGGTCGCAAATGCGAAGCAGTTCAACGACAAAAAGTCTGCCATATATGAGGATGCTGAACGAGTGAGGAAGACGGCGTCCAATTTCATGACCAAGCACAACCCAGCCTATAGGGACAGCAATTATGTTGCCCAGCCTACACCAATCCCTGAAGATTTGATGAATGGATCACACGCGCCTGCTGGGAATGGCACTCCACACACGCAGAGTGTGCGACTAACCTTCGGAAAGCCCAAGTCTGTTTCGACGCCACAGCCAGCGAGAGTCACAGCAGTATCACCGAAAGAGCCTACACCAGCCACTAAGAGGTTAAGCGACTTTGAGGGAATGACATTTCAGCAGGCACAAGAGCAAATTCTGAACGAGTGCATCGAATATGAAGATGGCGGCACACTCATGTTTACAGCATTCGTCAACCTTCCATCAAGATCACTGACGGATTACTATCAGCTCATCAAGCAGCCAATGTCTTTGAAAGGCGTGCAGAAGAAAGTCCGCGGTCAGCGTGGGAGAGACGCGGCGACAGGAAAAACTGATCTCAAGAGCTGGCAAGCGCTCGAAGATGAGATGAGCCTAATATGGACAAATGCACGGGAGTACAACCAAGACGGAAGCCCTCTTTACAACTTGGCCGGCGAGCTTGAGACTTTCTTTCACAAGCGCCTCGAGCTTGCCAAAAAACAGGTGCAACAGCCAACTCAGCCTACACTCAAGCTCAAAGTTGCACCTGCGGTACCCGCAGCCTCGATACCGTCCATCAAGCTCAAGTTTGGCGGTTCCAAGGCGAGTCCTGGTGCAGCTTCGCCTGGTCCAGGTGCTGCTAGCCCTGCAGTCATGGACCGAAGTACACCCGGGGTCATTGTACATAATGAAGCACTCGAGCGCCAGAAGGAGATGGTCGCATCGGCGATGAATGGAGATCAGCGGTCGCGTGGACGGCCACCCTCCCAACAGCCGTCTGCTTCTCAAGTCCGCAATCCTTTCGGTGGCTCACGCTCCGGATCCAATTCGACGCCAATACCGTCACTGGCTACTGCTGGTTCTCCACCAGTGCACGCGAATGGCGTGAAGAATGAGGCTCCGGTCAGGCAGTCGCCTGGGCCGAACGCGGCACGACCAAGCAGTGCAGCATCTTCTCATCTTCCCGCTTCGATGCCACCGCCCTCAGGTGTCGCCCCTCGTGTTCCTAGTGGGAGTCCATATCCGCAACAGCAGCAGCAAATCCAATCTTCGCCTCAAAATCATTACCAACAACCGCAATATCAACTTCAGAATGGCTTCGTCCATACCCGGCCCGGTGGTCAGAGTAAGCATATTTGTATGGATTCTGCGTTCCATGAGACTAATCATCACCTAGACGGGTTCAGCTCGATCCTTCCAGACCTCACTCTCAGCACGCATCCTGCTCTGAACCTACCAAACCCGCTAACCATGAAGATCCCCGCAAATCCAACAACGACTCAGCAGTCCATTGCACTTACGGTACCGTATACTCATCAATACTTCCAAGTTGTCCCTCACATTCCAGTGGGGCTTACCCAACGCCCTTATCGTGTGTTTGTCACCGTAAATGGGCAGCGCATGAGCGAGGTTATCAAGCCTGGTGTTGAGAGGGACAAGTCTAGGCCTGTCTTTGAAGCGAGACTGGAAAGGGGCAGTGTCGGGAGGATAGAAGTTGAGGTTCTTGCCGGCAAGGCTCCTTCTAGCAAAAGTGGGAAAGAGGAGGTGGAATGGGAAAAATGCACGATTTTCGTTCATGTTTGGCGGGATTAAAAGGACTCTCACTTTTGTCTACGGAGTATGAGGGACAATGATTTTCGTTTAGTACTACATGTTTTCGACGGCTGGACTTGGCACGGCTTGCTTGATAGGGCTGGTCAAGTCTCTTTTGCCGCGGGCGGGGAGGGTTCTGCAGCTTCAGCGGAGGAGCACAGGCGCAATTATGGGTAGTAGGAGGAGGTTCATGAGGATGCATCTATAGACTGATAGTATGTAGTTGATAATAAGTATTACTTACCTGCCTGGCATTTTGATGTGTAGCGCAATTGATACGGCAGCGTCGGAATAAACGTGACTAAGTTACTACGATTGATGAGCCACTCGTGACTTGTGACCTGCCTATTTCGGGACTTCGCTAAGAAAATATTCAATGATCTCCCCATCTCCTTTTCTTGATTCGCGACCTCACATCTCCATGCTCTCGCTGCCTCGACGAATTGCATCGCATCGACGGTATTTTGAGATCCCAAAACCCTGGCAAGCCTCATCCCGGTGTCATTTATATTGGTCCCCTAAAGTTCCTTGTTCACACGAAGGTGCCGCATTTACACACCGTATGACAGCAAAGCTCCTTTCTCCCCTTCGGCCTCATGCGACAGCGAAAATCCTGCGTGTGGAGGAAACAGTCTGCTGAAATAGTGCGGTAAACATCTCATGAATGGTCGGAAATTTCGCTGGTGCCACGATAATTTTGCTGAAACATCAACCCATGGTCGTGCAAGGGGAAAATACTATGTTCGGATTCCCGACACCAATTAGTCAGCGCCTGTCCCCCATAACGATGGACAGGAACGGTAATTAGACTGCCAGCAAAGGGACGGGAGATGCACAAAGTAGGCTGGTCGGCCTCCAGACAGGCTTCCGGGTTTACTCAAAACCGAGCCTGTTTTCTAAGGCTCTGTGCGCTCTGTCTTCTCATTACAATTCATCACTCTATCTGGACCTCGTCGCTCGTCTTAAGAGATCAGCTCTGTAATCTTGGTGATTAAAGTCGAATTGTGGGGGCGGGAACGCGCGGTTATTGTCATGAACACAGGCGCTGGTACTTTCTCGTTCTGTGGAGGGATCTTCATACGGCTTCACGATCTCTTCGCTCCTTCCTTCCTTGCTTTTCGTTCCACCTTTTACTAATATAGCTTCCCCCTTGACTAGGCTCACTCACTTCACTCTTTCGTGAGTGTCACGGCCAGCTTTTTTCCATAATGCGGTGTCTCAATGCTCTGCTCTTTGCCTTAATAGCTGGGTTGGGTGAGGCAAGGAGGGATCCAAGGCATGCGGGAAAGGAGGTAGCAGACAAGATTACGTTGTCGGAGAGGGCATTTGACCAGGCGCCTGCGGATGGGAAGAAGGAGGAGAAGAAGCAAAATGTCAAGAGGGCGGACGCAACGATCATACCACAGACGGACGCGATCAAGAGTACGTCTGCGATGCCCGCTGAGAAACGAAGAGAAGGAGACGCTGATTGGTCACAGAATTCATCGTCGACGGCGCGAAGATACCGGATGTCGATTTCAATATTGGAGAGTCCTATGCTGGACTGATGCCGATCTCGAATGCGCCGAATGCTGGGCAGCTCTACTTCTGGTTCCTCCCTACCTCGAACCCTCGAGGCACTGAAGATCTCACGATCTGGTTGAATGCAGGTTACCCACCTCTCTTTGCAGAGTCTAGTACTGACAACTCGACAGGGCGGTCCTGGCTGCTCCTCCCTCGAAGGCTTTCTCCAAGAAAATGGGCCGTTCACGTGGCAATACGGTACTTTCAAGCCCGTCAAGAACCCATGGTCATGGCACAATCTCACGAACATGCTCTGGGTTGAACAGCCCGTCGGTACTGGATTCTCCCAGGGTGTAAGCACCGAAACGAGTCAAGAAGCGGTTGCAGCTAGTTTCTTGGGCTTCCTGAAGAACTTTGAGGAGACGTTCAATTTCAAGAACAAGAAGATCTACATTACTGGAGAGTCATATGCGGGCAATTATGTCCCGTATATAGCAGATGCTATGTTCAACGCAAAGGACAATACGCATTTTGATGTACAGGGAACTATGATTTATGAGTATGGACCCTCTGACATGACCACGGTGGCTGAGACGTGGGCTAATGTGATCACAGTCCAAGCATCAACGGTGATTCCATCATGAAAGAGATCCCTGTGGCCAAATACGTCAAAGACTTCGACATCTTATTCAATTTGAACAGTACCTTTGTGTCCGAACTGAACGAACGCGCCCAACAATGCGGCTACACAAAGTTCCTCACTGAGCACCTTGTGTATCCACCAAAAGGCAAATTGCCCGTGCCACCCGGAATCACTCCGGACTGTGCGCTATGGCCTGCCGTGAAGGCTGCAGCAACACACTTCAACCCCTGTTTCAACGTATACGACATTGCAACCACCTGCCCAAACCTCTGGGATGTTCTCGGTTTCCCAGGATCCTTCGATTACGTCCCTCCAGGCGCGACCATCTATTTCAACCGCACGGACGTCCAAAAAGCCATCAACGCTCCCGTCCAAGAATGGAAAGAGTGTAGAGACGTCGCTCTCAAAGATGACAGCTCTCTCCCCTCCGGCCTCACCATCCTCCCTTCCGTCATCGAGAGATCCAAACGCACCATCATCGGCCACGGCGTCCTCGACTTCGTCCTGCTGAAAGACGGCTCTCTCCTAACCATTCAGAACATGACTTGGGGCGGCAAACAGGGGTTCCAATCCTCCCCCAAAGCCGACTTTTACGTCCCCTACCACAACGAACTCAACGCTGGAAGCACGGCCGGGGCGGGGATCATGGGAGTGACGCACACCGAACGCGGGTTGACGTGGGTAGAGGTGTTTTTGAGCGGACACATGGTGCCGCAGTACCAACCCAGTGCCGCGTACCGGCAAATGGAGTTTTTGCTCGGGAGGATCAAGAGTTTGAATGAGGTCAGCGCGTTTACAACACAGCCTGGTGTGCCGCAGACGGCGTCAAAAATCAGGGTGCAGCGTGCTTATAACAATGATACGGGGTTTATTGACCAGGAGCTGTTTGGTAGCTAGTTTCATCTCTCTGCGCGTGAGGCTGGTTATGGAGGGAATGGGGGATCTCGGATGTTGATTAGCCTTTGCAAATAAAGAGATGCCTTGGTGTAGCCTTGTGCCAGTGATATTCGTGCCTAACCTTGTTTTGGCTCGATGCATTGCCTGAGGACTTTGACTTTGCCACGGGTCCTGCTTCAATGTTCTTGTGAGTCCTTGTTTTCAACCGGAAAGTGGGTGACGGGGCGCTTGCAAGGTATCGTACAGAAAGAAATGACCCGAACTCGGAAGATGCGAAGATTGTAGGAGGGAAATGGAATAAGCTTCGTTAGCATGATAATCGTGTTGTCACTACTTCTTGGCGGTTCTACCTTTCCTCGTAAACTACAACGCCCACAACTCCAGGCATGATTGACGCTTTATTATGATTCATAGAAACAGGTCGTGCGGAGGGGACTGCTCATACAGGGGGCTCGTAAGGTGTAACCAGCATATTGCTGAAGCTGTGCGCAAAATCAGCATGACATCCAGTTGAGAAAGCTAGTTTTTTTTTAGTAGTTTTTTTTTTGAAACTTACCTCTCCAGCCTATCCTTCCCTCGAACTTCTTCCACCAGCAAAGGCATCTTGACCACGTTGAACTCGTCGTACAATTCCTCAATCTGGTCGAGGTACTTCTTTTGCATCTTCCGTCTGGCGTTGCACTGCTCGCACGGGTTATCCTTCTTCGGGAACAGCAGTTGATTCACCACAATGGCGTGCGTGTCGATCTCGTAGCTGCCGAGCTCCTGGATCATTCGCTCGGTCTCGTACAGCGACAGGAACTCGGGTATACACACGCACACGAAGGTGGTCATGTCGGCATTCTTGAATTGTGTGTTGACTTCTGCAATGGTCTCGCGCAGGTCCTCCATCTTCCGCATGACATCGTCCAGATTCTGACCTCCAGGCAGACCACCACGGGAACCCAGGAAGGTATTTAGCATGGGGCCAAACTGTGTCGAGAGTTGGGAGATTTTGGCGAGAGCCTTTTCCATGACTGTAGGGAATTGGAGGAAACGTAGAGTGTGGCCTGTAGGAGCGGTATCGAAAATGATGACTTCGTAGGATAAGGCTTTGACTTGCTTCAGGACTTCGGCAAAGGACATGGCCTCGTCTACACCAGGTATCTGCCGGAAATGTCAGTATCGTACTTTTCGAGCCGATATCTCTTCACGCACGCTGAAGGCCAAGTCTTGCATGGTGTTTCCCAGTCCACCAAGTCCATTCATTGCCTCGTCTGCTCCCTCACCACCAGCTGCCAAAAGATCTTGTATGCTACCGTTTGGATCGATCTCCATGGCGCTCAAATTCGTGTAGCCATCTATCAAACGGGCATCTTTTCCAAACTTCTGGTTGAAAGCATCGCTGAGGTTGTGGGCGGGGTCGGTGGATATCAGGAGAACGGATTTGCGATGCTTGGAGAGCTGGATAGCGAGGGAGCAGGAAGTCGTAGTCTTGCCGACGCCTCCTTTGCCTCCGACAAAGATCCAACGAAGGGTCTTCTGCTCGAGTATGGACTTGAGGGTCGGCTCCATGGCCTCGAGATCATCGCCATCTATCAGCGCCGTGGACATTTTGGCAGTGTTTGTTGGCTTGAGGTTGGAGGAGATCAAAATGTTTGCGGACTCGTTTGGGACGTATTGAAGGCGTGACGATATTTCCTTCTTCAACGCCTTTGCCGTGGTGTTGATATTAGGGCTCGGCTCAGCGTGTTAGCCTTGGTCGCGACGTTTTTCGAAGTCCAGCGCGATGACGAAGATTCTAGAAACGTCCAATCAGAAAAGACTCTTAATTTGCTGCTATATCGAATTTCCTGAAGTGAATGTCACCCGTGACTGAGCAACAACTTCACCAGGAATCCATGAGCATCGATAGCTGTGTGAAGTGCCTGACACTCTCCTGTAGGCTGTGCAAGCTCAACATGCAGCCATCGTGGAACATGTGGCTGTTTCACGCTGAGATTGGCTTATTCGCTGTCAATTTCAATGGCGTCAGCTGAAATCCATACTAGTAGGCGCTGAGCAGTGACTATTTGAGGGCTTCATCTTCCCCAATTTCTCACTGACGTCCTCTTTTCACTTCACAGCACAGCAGCTGCCCGACACAAGAATTCCACCTTTTCAACTCAGGTACGGCCATACACCATCCTCTACGAACTTCAAAGCTGATCGTATAAGAAGCAAGACCAATTGGATATCAAAACAATCAAGCCAGCGACAAAATGCCTCCAAGCAACACCTCGACGACCTCCTCCGTCTCCTCCGTCATCAAGGGCAATGGGACCCCTCACTATTGCAGCGAATCTTGTTCCTGCTGCGGAATCTCCGAATCTTGTTCTTGCGTGGTCATGTAAAGCATCCAGCTTATATCAGATGAAGATAGAAACGGGCTGAAAACATTGAGATTTCTGATTTTTAACGGCTATCAAAGATGGTGCCCGAATCGGGGAAACCTCGAAGTGTTATGGCAGTTGGTCGTGGGATAGTTCTGATAGCTGCTGAATCGACATGTACTGGATTCGCGCCCTCATCACTATCGCGGTTTTGACATGATTTCTTTTGCAGCCCGAACAAGATTAGAGATGGCAATTCCCCTGTGTATCACTCTGTCAACTTCCAGAAATCTTGCCACAGGTGAGGCTGAGCGTGGATTGCCTCGTCACACACACAGGAATCCTACTTCTCTGCCCTCAATCGGCCCTGTCAAGCAACAAAGAAATTCGTCCCACAGAAGCTGTCAGACTCCACGAAAAGATTTCCTTGTTTCCGTACGAGGCTGAGATGGGAGTGTTTCGTCATCCAGCTAGGGCTAGTGGGGATTAGGTCCGAATAAGGATGCCAGCGAGGCTAGCCACAACCAAGCGCCATCAAGCTTCCTGCAACATGTCGTACTTGGATCTACATACACAGCCCACCAATAACTGAGCTGTCTCTATGCACGTACAAAGGCAGGTAAGTACTTAAAAGGCTCAGCACAACCCTCCAAGGTAACCTATCGCCAACTCACGTCAACCCGTCACGACGATTCAACAACCTACCTCGAGCCCAGAAACCAGATCTCGAAGCACACCCAACCACCTCAATCCATCACAACCACCATTCCGCCCAACCTTCAGAAACCCCATCAACCCCGACAAACCATACATCCAAAATGCAACCCTCTTCCTCGACATCGACATCATCCTCAATATCCTCCATCGTCAAGTCCCCGGCACCACACCACTGCCAGGAATCCTGTTCATGCTGCGGCATCTACGAATCCTGCAGTTGCGTCGTCATGTAAAATCCTATCCTCAACCGCGCCCTCAAGACTATGCCGGACGCGATGACGGTGTCTTCTTCTTTGCTGAGGAATACTTACCAGGACACCATTCTACGCCGTTGAAACATTAGAGAGACAAATCGCAACGACGTGCGGACGTAAAGGTTGTCGTACAAATGAGTTTCGAGCGATCCAAATTTCAGACCTGTAGAGTGAGCGAAGCATATAAAATCCCCCTCACAAATGCATCAATTTAGGTAGGAGGAGAATGTGTGGCAAAGGAAGGCAGATGGCAGGCAAAAAAGGGCAATGGAAAGATATCACAGCCATGAGACAACGACAGTAGAGCAAGTGAAACATTTTGCTCATCTATTCCATGAAATGCTCATGATATGGAACATGGGTATCTTCCCATCGTGAATATTGTCGTGAAACTATTCGAGCTCATACACCACGATAGCCTTTTCTTGCCCCTGAGCCCATATTCCACTCTTTCCCCGAAGTCTAACATTCATCCATCTGACCTTTCATGGCCTGCCACCTTCCACTTCCATTCAATAATCGTTGTAAGAACCGTCGAACTCGCCGCGATAGTCATCGTAGAAACCCTCTTTGCCAAATTCGTGTTCCATAATGTCGTGATAATCGTCTCCATCGTCGCAGTCGTCACAATCGTCGCCATCCGAGTCCGGGTCAACGCAAACAGGCTTTTTGCGCGAGGAAGAGCCTGCTTTGTTAGCCTTGGTATCCTTAACCTTCGGCTCCTCGAAGACGGTGCTCAACCTTGAATTGGACGTTGTCTTGTAGTTGCCGTCCTCGTGCACAGTGCGTGGTGGAGGGAAATCGTCGTCCGCATCATCCTCGATGCCGCGTGCTTCAGTCGGAGTCTCCACGACCACACCGTCAGAGCGGAAAACATCATCGCCATCGTCGTCCTCCAAACTCGTGAAGCGGCTGGTGGTCCTGGTACTGGCATATGGAGACATGTTCTCCTTCAGGCTAGAAGCAGACGAAATGGTACGGGCACGTCCTCTTCTCGCTGGCTCTGAACTTCCGCAGGATGAAGTGGTGCGGGCGCGTCCACCCTTGTCCGGGTCCTTGCCTCCACACGCATTCTTCAACATCTCCTCGGTGTAGAAGTCTGGGTCATTGCGCATGGCGTCGAGAAGTTGGTCAGCCTCCTTCTTGCGAGGGTCATCTGACTTCAAAGAGAGACATTTTGCCGCTTGCTCGAGAAATCTGCTGGATATGGATTGGCCTTTGGAGTAGTGCTTGGCAAACCAGTATTTGTTGGTGCCATATGTGGCTTTTGCAAACTCCTCGCGAGACAAAGGCTTGAAGTTGGCGGGCCTCGAAGTAGACTTCTCCTTTTCATCCATTGTAATTGGAGCAGAGATGTGCATGCTTGCGGTGTCGGTGGTCTGCCAGTGCTGTCAGTGGTGATACCCGTGCAGCAGTAGCAGGTCTGAAGCTTACCTTTGTAGTTGCGGTAAGGACAGGCACTGTGGGGGAAGTGAGCGAACGCGTGTGTGTGCGCGGAATTGTGTGAACGAGAGAGAGTGTGAAGGTGGAAGGAAGAGATCGATCAAAGGAAATACGGGTCGAAGCACAAACCAGGATATTACAGATGGGTGGCTCGACGCAAGGCAAGGCAAGGCAAGGCAAGGCAAGGCAAGAGCTAACTTTGCGAACCTTCACTTCGACGAATTAGGAATGAACTTCACACGTGGCTCATTGCAATGGCTCAAGGCGTTTGCGGTCAAACACCCTCTCGACAGTACAGCCCCAAGCTAACCACGTCGTCACACACGAGGGACCAAACAGTGACCCGGAAGTCAGTTTCAACAAACCGATCAGATGTACTAAGCAGTCCTAGGTGGGTCTCCGTTTGCCAGCGGACAGGATGAGTGACGGAGTATATTGGGATGTTAGAAGCGGTCAGTAAGTGAAGACTCACGAATTCATAAGCCGGGTCTTTGGAAGAGTGCAAACTTGTGATTCGAGTAGTTTTTAACGCCTGTGGGCAGCTATTTGACCCATGCCTGACCTGTGGTATACCAGGGAACACTCCCAAGTGACACGCTCCGCTGCGAAGACCCAGTATAATAGAACAATGCATTTACTCGTCATCCTCGCCCTCTTCCGACTCCAAGGTGGTCTGGGCAATGCCTGCAGCACTTCGTTAGCATTTGTATTTTCCAACGATAGGTTCAATCACACATACGGTCCAAATCTCGCTGTCCAGACTGTGTGATTCTGCGACCGCCCTTGTCCTCATCGTGCTCTAGGACACCGATCTTCTCCAATGCCTGCATGACCTTGCGTTCGACGGCTCCAGAAGCATCGACGTGGTGGGAAGGCGCGACTCCGCGGTTTCTGGTTCCACCGTGGGCTTTTCTTAATCGGCCGACACCGACAGTCTTGCGGAGGTAAATGTGACGGGCGACAGCGGCGGCGCGAACGTAGAACCTGAGGGAGTTCTGTCAGCTGAAATCCACATGCAAGTATTTTTGTAACCTTACCAGTCGGGGTTTTGTGGTGGGAGCTCCTTTGCGGCGGACAGTTTGACAGTGTCTACCCAAGCTGTTTGTAGAAAATGGCACCAAGGTCAGCTCAAGAACCGAAGATGGTATGCAAAAATCCCCCAGTTACGGGATTCAAACAACTGGGTATGTGTGGTACGGACCTGGAATTGGCAGACGACCTTGTCGCTTGAGGAAATCGGCGTAGGCTGTGATGAACTTGTCCGCCTGTCGCAAAATCAGTACTTGGTTCAATGGAGCTGACGGAGAGCGGTTCAATAGGACTCACAGGGACATCTCGGACGCTGACTCCACCCATGGTTACGGTTTTGTTTGAGACGAAGGTGCGAGGTGGGGACGGTGTCTTTGGAGTTGGATTTGTCGAAGGCTGTCGGGTTCGCGCAAAAGTGTTGGAGTGCCATTTTCGACAGTGTGGACCATCACGTGAGTGCGGGACGTCTAGGTGGCGCTAACTCTTTTCGAAGAGATCCGCATTTTATATAGAAGCCACCAGTCTCCTCGATGCTGGAGGAAACATTCGTTATCGGCCTTCGCTATGCTGGCGAGACGCCTTGTCAAATCGAAGATAGTGCGACGCGTATCTCCCTCCATTTGTGCAGAGTGCCAGTTCTCGTCAATCACTTCACGAAAGGCTAGATGGCGGCCAGGAGTAGCACAACCCCAACAGCTCGGGAGCAAAGTATGGAGTCGTGGAGCGAAAAGAAAGACCATTTTGACGATCAAGGCTGTTCCTCAAGGGTCTCTTCCAGAGAAAACTCTTGACATTGTCGATCCAAATGATGGACCTGCTTATCCGACAGTTGTACAGCAAGCGAAAAACAACATGGAGAAGTTCGCTCACTGCGTCGTACTAACACGCGTTGGCAATTTCTACGAGGTACTTGTTGTGGTGAGATCTCGCCTTCCATGATGGATGCTGATGTGTCGACGCGTCAAGCTCTATTTCGAGCATGCAGAAGAATATGGGCCGCTTTTGAATCTCAAGGTCGCTCAAAAGCCCACGCGTGCGGGACCTGTACCTATGGTATGTGAAGCTGATTTGTGAAGTGGAAACTCCGCCTGATAGACAGCAGTCCGGATTCCAATATTCCCAACTCGACCGGTATCTGAAAGTCTTGGTCCAAGATTTGGGTAAATATGTTGCTATAGCGGAGGAGTATGCACACGATCCGTCTCAGAAGATGAAGTCCGGGGGCTTGTTGTTCGATAGAAGAGTATCAAGAATCATCACACCTGGAACTTTGATTGACGAGAAATTCATGGATCCCTGGGAGAATAATTACCTGCTCAGCGTCCATGCGGACCCAAAAGCTGGCGATCTGGAAGCCCAAGGCTCTCACCACTCCGGAAAGACCGCAACGGACTCCGCGCCTTTGGTTCAAGAAGTTGGACTTGCCTGGCTGGATCTTTCCAGCGGGGACTTTTTCACCCAGGCCACTGATATCACATCTCTTTCATCGATTATTGCAAGAATTGGACCGCGCGAGATCATTCTCGATCAAGCCTTTGAGATCATAGAAAATTCCCGTCTGACCTCCATTCTCAAAGAGGGCCATCATGTTATTACGTATCATCAACAAGAGGTTCTTTCAGGATCTGTCGATGACTGGGCACCGATGCTTGAAGAATCAGCAGCAGGGCTGGACCCCGACAAATTCTCCCAAGCTGAGGTTGCAGCCGGCAATTTCCTATTACACTATGTAAACAGTACGCAGCTTGATCGAAAAACACAGCTCCAAGCACCAATACAACGGCAAGACGATGAATACATGTTGATCGATCGGAACAGCCTCAGAGCACTGGAAGTCAAATCGACATTGCGCGATGGAAATTTTGAAGGAAGTCTTCTGCATGCCGTTCGTCGGACAGTAACCAAAAGTGGTACGAGACTACTTTCGCAGCGTCTGTCATCACCTTCTATGTCGCTAGAAGAGATCAACGCGCGGCTAGATTTGGTTTCCGAGCTACATGTCAGTCCGATTCTTCGTCAAAACCTCGTCACCTTGTTGCGGAACACATTCGACTCCTTGCGCCTGGTCCAGAAGTTCTCATTCGGCAGAGGTGATGCTGATGACCTACTCAGTCTAGCCAAAACCATTCAGGTGTCCGAGCAAATAACAGAACTGCTCAGGGCACATGTGGAGATACCTGACCGTAATTCAGACGGTGGTTCTCTCACAGCAAACGTTCAACAAGGCCAAGAATGTGTTCGCAAGCTTTTGAGCAGAGTATCGATAGAAGGGCCAATCGACCTATCTGCCCGCATCTCAGAAGCCATCGATGAGGACATGCTCTCCGAAGTCCACAGACTTGAAGACCGGGAGGCCGCCGACCTGGTAGAGCTAGCAGAGGGTATCTTGAGTGAGGAAGGCGAAGAGGGTGAAGAAGTGAAATTGAAGGGCGTGCCCAAAAATGTCAAGAAAGCCGCAGCATCGAACAGCAAACAAGAAACAATCTCACGTGACGATGTTTGGATTATGCGCCGAAGTGCGAGCGCCACCTTGACACGACTTCACAAAGAGCTGGATCGCCTCCTCGAAGAAGTGGAAAGATTATCTGCTACTCTCAAAGAAAAGACTGGAGCTCAAAGTTTGACTTTAAAATGGACGCCTGGCTTAGGGCATATTGTCCATATCAAAGGGAAAGACCTCAAAGCATCACTCGAGGCGCTCGGAAGTACTCGAAGTGTCAGCGCAAGCAAGTCAACGCAGTCCCTTCACCTCTCAGAATGGACTCAGCTCGGTAACAAGATTGACGAGGCCAAGTTGCGCATTCGAGCCGAGGAAAATCGTGTCTTTGACCAGCTTCGAAGGCTCGTCATCCACAACCTTATCAAGCTGCGCAAGAATGCAGCCGTGCTTGACGAAGTCGACGTTGCATGTTCTTTTGCTACTTTAGCAAACGAGCAGAACCTGACCCGTCCTATTTTAAATCACAAAACTACGCATCGCATCGTTGGGGGTCGTCATCCCATGGTGGAAGTCGGCCTCGCTGAGCAAGGCCGCCAATTTACCACCAATGACTGCGCAGTAGGTGACAAAGAGCGGATACTTCTCATCACTGGACCGAACATGGGCGGGAAAAGCACATTCCTCCGCCAGAATGCACTCATTTCTATTCTTGCCCAAACAGGATCTTTCGTACCGGCAGACTACGCAGAAATTGGTCTGGTGGACAAGATATTCAGCCGCGTGGGCTCGGCTGACAACCTGTACAACGATCAGTCAACGTTCATGGTGGAGATGCTGGAAACGGCTGAGATTTTGAAACAAGCAACGTCGAGATCATTTGTCATTATGGACGAAGTGGGACGTGGGACTACCCCGGAGGACGGTATCGCTGTCGGCTTTGCCGCCTTGTGGCATCTCTATCATCATAATGGATGCAGGGCTTTATTTGCCACTCATTTCCATGCTTTGGCCGACATGACTAGGGACTTCAAAGAACTTGGGTGCTATTGTACCGACGTGGTCGAAGAGAGCGATAACTCATTCTCCTATGTGCATCGATTGAGGAAAGGAGTCAACAGAGAGTCACATGCACTAAAGGTGGCGAGATTGGCTGGCAAGTTCTTGCCCCTGTATATACGATTTCTTTTGCTGATATTGTTATAGGAATGCCTGAAGATGCCATCTCTATCGCCGCCAAAGTCCTCGAGCAACTCCAGCCTAGCCTTCAAAACCTTCCGAAATTGTCCGCGGCCAGTGCCTGATCATACAGCCAGGTTGTCAGTCTTCGAAAGATGTACGAACCTGTATGGAACACGTATCTACTCACCCTGTCCTTGTCACGGGCTCTCCGCCCGGTGAAGAGAATTCCGTCTTCGATGCCCGAATGCAAACTTTGGAGCGAGGCGAAAGATTCCTGCAGCAGAGCTCCTTCTCCATCCACCCTCATCGCCTAAACCGCGTCCAACGTGGAAATTTATTGCCGTCATCCTCTGCACCTCCTCATCAGTGATACTCATGTGGTTTTTGAGACCAAGAGCTTCTGACCTTTCCGCTAAGTCTCTTTTCAAGTTGAAATCGCCCTCCGACCACATCAATCCTTGGTCACTCTCGACCGTCTCTCCTCGTTGTCGACCTCCAGTGTGCGGTTGCAACGCATGCCTCTGGACAGGACGTTCCGTGCTTGGAGTATCTGGCGTAGCATGCGAGGAGTATGGAACCGAGTATGACGATTATTGTAATCCGCTCCCGCGGTATGTAAAGCATGTTGTTTCCTGTAATTGGCTGCGGTTGATGAAGAAAGCGAAAAAGATATTGATGTGATGTTTCAAATGAGAACCGGGCTACCACTGAGCTTGGTAATTGTTGACTTTGGTAGCAGGTATGGCGTGGAGACAGCATCTATCTTTGTTCAAGAAGACCAAACGTTCCAAATCACCAACTTCTAGAAGGAGTATCTGAGCCGGTAGGCTGGGTCCAAGGGGGTCCATATTCTTGGGCTACCGGCTCCGGGTAGGGGGTTTGCATCGGAAATATGAGCCGGTATCCTTCTGATACAACAACAACCTCCTCGCCAATCAGAGAACTTTGAGAAGCAATTTGAATGCGGGAAAGTGCATATGTTGCTTCCTACATATACTCGAGCTCGCCGGCTTTTGATGATCTCTTTCACAGCCCCCTCGATCCCTGACAATCACCAACAACTTTGCATGCTGGTCCCACAAGAGGGCAACGGAAGATGCGATATCAACAGGTGTCAAGTGTCATACCTTACAGTTGTTTTGCAAAGTACACAAGGGAATCGCCCGTGGCGCGTGTCGAAATGCTATGATTGGCCGGCTATCTGCACCACCATATCCTCAAAGAGGCTCAGGCGAGGCAAACTTTACAAGAAAGACGAACACAGCGTCTGCCGAAACATGGGAATGAAAACGAAAGCCGTGTTCATTCCCCTCATTCATTCATTCATTCATTCCTCCTCTGTGATCCATTTGCAACTCCCACTTGTAAACAAAGCCACCATTTAGAGCTCGACCAATTCATCGGCGGCACCAAGACTTTCTTCCATTTCGTAAGCACTGGCACATCTTCATCATTCACTTGAGAAGCCTCTTCACCTCGTCATCAACCAAACCCATCACTATTTTTCACTTTCGACAAACATCCCCATGCGTGTCAGAAAGCAATAAACCCCATCTCAATTACGAACACTATCTTGACCACACCACCCTCCCTCCACGACATTTCACACCGACCAATGATCCCAACACCAGCCCTGCTCCTCCTCCTCCTCCTCCTCCTCCTCGCCTTCTCCAACCTCCTCCTCGCTATAATCTACACATGCAGCCGCTACCAAAGAACAACCGGACAGCACGCCCGGAAATGCTGCAGCGATGAGTGTCATACCCCAAAGACATTAGAAACCAACACGACGCGGCGATTTGGACGGATAAGGGAGAAGAGTGGGGGTGGAGAGAAGGTTTTTGGGGCGGAGTATGGGGTTTGGAGGTGTGGAGGTGAGAGTCCACCTAGTTATGGACATGCTTGTGGATTTGGGCAGAGGGATTTGGATTTGGAGGCGGTGCTCGAGGGAAGGGGAAGGGGAAAAGGGAGGTTTTGGGTGCGGTACTGTGGTTTGGATGAACGCTTGGCTTGGAAAGAAGGATGAGGAAGAGTCGAAGGTATAAGAAGTTGGACCTCTTTGTTTCTGTCCTGCCAGTTCTTGATCCTGTCGCTCCTTATCGCTGGTCTGTCTAGGTACAGAAGGGGACGATGGGGACTGTGTTCACACCGCAGTTTGAGCTGACAAGACTGACTGTGACGATGTTGCTTGTTGATGCTGTGAGCGAGCCTGAGAGGCAGAGAAGGGGGAATAGCCGGTGCGACTGGGTTTGTCGCTGGATGTCAGGGAGCTGGAAGATGGCAATGATGACTCTGGCGAGAAATTGGTGACGACGATTTCCTGGCAACTTGCAGAATCGAAGCTGGTAGAGATGTATCGGTATTGGCCGTGAGTTATGAGGATCCAAAATATTCTAGATGTGTTTGGTTCTCGGGCCCACCGATGGTCCTGAATGGCTCTCAGCCTCTCTCGCCCTGGGAGAACAAAAGCGTGCTTGGAGGCTCTAGAAAATGCCAGGAACACGCGCCCGTCTATCATCCTCAGTCAACCCAATCAACCTAGGCCGATCGGAGAAGCCGAACTCCCTCACAGCAGAGACCTCCCCATCAACACCACGAGACCACCTCACCCTCCGCTTACTGCCCTCTCTCCCCTCTGGCGCTACCTCTCGACCCATCTCTTGCCCACCAGCACCCATCTCTCCATTCCCTCGCACTACAGACGTCGGACTCCCCGTCTTACAGCCCCGACTCCCACCCACCATAACATCGCTACCCCAACCCCTCTTAAACTCCTCGAACCCCTCCAGCTCTCCCCGTTCGATAACCTCCCACTCCCCGAGCTCCCCTCTGACATTCCCCCTCCCCCTTATCCTACCTTGCCTACCACCCCGCCACTCCGCCTCAAGACGCCGATCCCACTCCTTCCCACCACCACCACCACCACCATCATCACAACCCTCCTCCGCCTTCCCCATCCACCCCCTCATCCTCGCCCGCGTCCCATCCTCCCTTCCCCCCTCCCAATCCTTCTTCCCCACCCCTTCCGACCGACCAACCCTCCACTCAACCTCACAATCAGGACAAAGCACCCCCTCGAACCTCTCCATCTCCGTCCTTTGCGAAAAACAATACCCCGTGAAAAGCGTGATGCGGCATGGTTTGAGACCCCCGCGCACACCCTCTAAACCTTGCCGTCCATTCCGCGATGAGACGAGGTCGGGACAGGCCGTCGTATGGTTGCAGAGAGGGAAGTGAGCGAGGTGCGTCACACACATTTCCGAGGGGTCGGATGTAGTGTGTGCTATGTCCCCGGACTGGACGATTCGCGTGGCGGTGATCGGGTCAGCGATGGGATGGTCTGAGTCGAGGGGAGATGGGTGACTTTGAATGCTATCCCAAGAGCGGTATCGTGGCAGCTTTGTCGGGGTTGACTGTGGTCGATGGTTCAACTCTGTGACAAATTACGTTGGATCGTTGAGGGTAGAGAGCTGCTGTTTCTATAGATAGTACACTCTACAATCAATGTCTATGTTGCGGAGAAGGGAACAGTATCATCGTCTGTCATTGTTCGTGTTAGCAGCCATCAAGATCAGAAGGCGATGTTGTCTTTCTCGAAACCTGGCGGAGTCGGCGTAGAGGCAGAAGTTGTCTTTGTTGGTTGAATACTCCGAATTCAGCAATAGTCCCAACTCAGACAGTTCACTGCTGCTAGCGAATCAGCACGATGGAAAGCAGAAAACTTGCTACATTTTTGGGATACGAAAACCACAACTCCCGCTGCCCAACCGTTTCCCATTCCCAGCGCGCCATTCAAATCCATGCTAGAGCTGTTGTTACAATCCGCTTTTTCATATTTCATACTCAGAGCTCGTCGTGTGGTGCTTCTGGCTTGGGTGGCTCCTCATCACCAACCTCTCCCAAGTCTTCCACGACCAATGGCTTCTGCTCCTCCTTTGGTGGCTCAGCAGCCTTGACTGGCTCAGCCTCCGGGGTCTCAACTTCTGCAATCAATGATTCGGGAAGTGTCTCTCTTGGGCCATCGTTCATGCGGATAGCATCGACCCAA
Source organism: Venturia carpophila (assembly GCA_014858625.1). Taxonomy (NCBI): domain Eukaryota; kingdom Fungi; phylum Ascomycota; class Dothideomycetes; order Venturiales; family Venturiaceae; genus Venturia; species Venturia carpophila. The sequence goes on along the minus strand of JACTAK010000002.1, from coordinate 1,502,200 downwards.
GCCTCCACATCATCGTGCTTGAAGCTGGGGCCAGGAAATCGGCGATACCATGATCGCTTGGAATTCACTGCGATGACGTCGATCTCGTCGGCAGGGTTCAACTTGAGAGTTTCGCGAACCTTCTGACCGAGCTCGTTTTCAGCTGGCACGGTGTAGAATGGGAAGATGGACTTCCGGCGAGCATGCTTCTGCTGCACTTCGCCCAAGGAGCTAAGCGCTTGTGTTGCTTTCTCTGGTAGGACATCATCCTTGTTTTCCTTTGTAGGAAGAAGAGCGAGTATGCAGATGTGGCTTTTCGGAGCAAGGCATTCCTTTTGGAGAGCCTCTGCCTTCTCCAACATCTGGAGCATCGGTGGTCCATCTTCAACCTTGACGTCGACCTTTTCGGAAGATTCGTTGATGTCTTCTAACTTGAGTGATGAGCTTTTCATCTTCATATTTGCGGAGTTTTTCTTGTTCTTTTGGTCATGTCCCATGGGGCACTCACCATCCTTGGATTCCTTCTTTGACTCCTTGCTTTTGGGCGAATCCTTTGCTTTTGCGGCCTTCTTCTTTGGCTGGGTGGGAGCGGGGTCAGGGTTGGGGCTGGCATTCGCTGCTTCTTTGACAAAGGCAACCATGGCATCCACCTTCATCTCTCCATCATAGACAATACCCTCCTTGTCACCCCCAGGCAAAATAACCAGCGTGGGGAACTTGGTGATGCCGAAGGTCTCAACCGCATTCTTCTCCTTGCTGCGGATCTGTGCGAAAGACACGCTGCCTAGATATTCGATCGCCAATGCGCGAAGGAGCGCACTGGTCGTGCCTTTGTCACTGAAGAGAATCGCCTTGGCCGTCTTATTTCCTGTGTTCAACCACGAGTCCAGTCCCTTGTCGTCCACTTTCTTGACATGATTTGGGATCTTGTCTACAACTGCATCGACGATTGCCTTTGCAGCTCTGGCGCCTTGGTAGTCCTCCACTACAGGTTTGCCAGGCTTGCTGCTTGGTCGAACAATCTTGAGTGTAGGGAAGCCCTTCACACCCATGCGTCCGCATAGGGGCTTGTTGTCGTCATCGTCGCAATCTACCGCAGCAACTTTGGCGAGACCGGCGAGGTTCTTCGCTGCTTTCTCGTAGGCGGGCTTGAGATTCTGGCAATGACCACACCAGGGCGCATAGAATCTGTTCGGATTGGGTAAGAGGGATTGTAGGAGGAATTATAGGTGGACTCGAGACTTACTCGACTATCTGTATAGTATTAGTATGGTTGAGTTTGAGTCTTGACTGCCAACACTGACCGAAGTGTGATTCGACTTTGTGATGAGACTGTCGTAGTTCTTTGCTGTGACCTGCAAGACGGCCGAGTTCTTAGTGTAGAGACCCGCATTGACCGGGAGTGAGAAGAGAAGGGAAGCGGCCGAGACGGCCAAGACTGTGGAAGACACCATTGATGGAGGTTCTAGTGGGAGAGACGCATTCGAAGAGCGACAAGCGGGGTGTCAGCTATTACCCAGCTATATACTGTCCACGACGCGTTCCTGAAAGCTGGCCTCTTCGTTTTGGGATCCCCAAACACAAGGCTGATGTAGCAGCTGATTAATGTTACATGACTCGGATTTGATCTTGCGGGCATCACTGCCATCACCGCAGCTCTGTGCCATTTGCCATTCACCTTCAACGCCCAATCCATCATGTTCAGTAGGTCTGTACCTCGAGCTGTTCCTCGAAGCTTCCAATGCCTCGCGAGACCTCAATGCCGCCAGGAATTACAGCAAATATTACGATCCAAAACTCGATCTCTAAAACCGCGAACTTCTATACGGCATAATACTGGATACGCCGGTCCAAAGAAGAAGACATATTTCGAACTATTAACAGAAGCATTTCGAGACAATCCATGGCAATCAGCTCTCGCAGTCTCCAGGTAGATACGCCTACAAGTTCCAAATGCTGGTCCTGACAACCAAGACAGCATCGCTGGAGGCATCCTTCTACTTATATACGTCAACCGAGTATACCACTCCTACTTCATCGGCGCATTCCATAAGTATCCTGAGGAGGTCGCGAAACCGATGCGCAAAGCTCTATACTGGGATCTCCACAACCCAGATCCCCAAAAGGCGCTAAAGTTTTATAAAGAGGCATTGAGAAAGGTCGAGGAAATTGGCATGGATCCTTTTTCCAAAGAAGTCCTTGGGATCAAGGTCCAGTTGGCTTCTCTGTTTGAGAGATATCACAATTACAATAAAGCAATTGAGGTTTTGGAGATTGTGAGGAGAGATTGTTATGCTTGGGTTGAAAAGCTGGGAGGTATACACATGACGGACGGGAAGAGAACGAGAGTTTTGGGACAGGCTGCAGCCATGGGCGTGAAATTGGGCGAGCTATACAGTCTTCCCTATGTGGACGATCGAGAGGCGGCGGAAGCAGCGTTGGTCACGGCTGTAGAGACAATGTTGAAAGAGAAGAGACGGCGGGAGAAGGAGGGCGTAAAAGACGGGGAAGGCGATTGGAAAACGGATGAGGAGATGGGAGCATCATTCGAGGGTATGCTTATGCCTCAAGATAGCAGATCTCAAAATACTGATTTGTCCCAGCGCTCGGCCACCTGTACGACAGCAAAGATCAACACCATCTCTCCGCTCCTCTTTTCCTGAATGCCCTGTCCCTTTGCCCTCCGAAATCATGCCACAGCGTGATTCTGATGAATAATCTCGCAACATCAATAGCCCAACAACGTCCACCACCATCCTTCACAAACCCATCCCCAGAACGTTCAAGAACGGACACCAAATCTCTGCTCAAAACGAAGGTCTCGAATACATCCGCCCCAGCAAAAACACCCGAGACGATGCCCTCGCCAGCAGATTACAGAGCACAAGCAACTTTGTGGGCGTCCAACGCATTACATCTCTCACAATCAATCAAACCACCAGACCGAACGGAGGAATGTGACATTGGCTGCGCGGTAGCGACACACAACCTAGGTGAATTTGCGGAGATGGCAGGAGATGTAGCCGTAGCGACGAAATATTATCGCGAAGCGGAAAGTCTGGCAAAGGGCATTGGCTTCGAAGACGGAGTCAAAAACGCAAAAGAAGGATTGGGAAGAGTCGAGAAGCTAGCGGCAAGCCAAGGAACCCCAAAGAGCGAGAAACCAATGGCTTAATATTTGAATCAAAGATGCCATGAAATCATCGACCAAGTCGCTTCAGTTCAAGATGGCGCCCAGGGCGAGATGAAAGACACGGTGGTATCGAATCACCTCACAGAACCCACGGCCATTTCTGCGCTTTGCGATGAGTAAGATGCACGGCGATTAGAACGCGGAGGTAGAGCAATAAGTACTTATTCCGTCATGCTGCAAGATCCCACGTTGAAATATCGCAATCACGGAGTTTCAAGACGATACGCTTCCCTTTCCTACGAGTAGCAACCATATATCCGTTTACGACTAAGCCAGCGTCCAGTGTAAGCCAACGGCGACTGCCTCTCCAAAAGCGGGTTGCACACCATTCGAAGCAGTGAATCGGTCGATACAAGTCCTCGATCTGAGGACTTCTCGAGACACAAGTTGTAGCACCGAAACGTAATGTTGTTCTAAAAGAGCATGAATGCAAAGCGACGGGGATGGTAACAAGTCATTACCCAATTTCCTTTTGTTGCCTCACATGCCCGTGTGCTCCTTCCCGCTATGAATACATGGTAATTGATTCCCCAGCTCCTTTGATCCAGCTTTCAGACACCAATCCCATGCAATTACAATGATGATGATACATAACGGCGCATCTCACGACGCACCACCCTTCTGTCTTTTCGCACTTTTGGGTTCCGCTTTATCGGTATCTCCTTGTCGCTTCCTCTTACTTGGTCTTGAGCTGCCTCCTTTTGGTCTATAGGGCTCGTCCTCTTTACCCTTTTTGCCTCTCCCATTAGCCTTCTCGCCTGGAACAGCTTCGGCACTCACGTCTTCCTCGTCGACCGCGGGTGTGTCGGTCGCCGGCGTTCCTGCTTTGCCAGCGTGCGCCGCTTGTGCGAGACTCGATTTTTTACCACCACCTCCGCCACCTCGAGCGCGTGGAGCGGGTTTGTCACTTTGCGCCTCCTTCTCCTGTATGAATGTCTCTGGGTGGTTTCGTCGTAGCCAAGAGAGGACCGAGACTGGGTTTGAATTGTGGAGCTCTTTCTCCGGAGGTAGTTGACGTGACTGCGCGACCTGCAGTGGTCGCCATACATTGTCGAGCCCAGTAGGTCCCATGATTTGCGGATCTAGAGTCGCGAGGTACTCTTCTTCGTAGGCTGGGCTGAGGTAACCCGGCGGCGGGTTCAGAGTCAATTCGATGGGGTATCTGGAAATGCCAGAGTCCAAACCGGTATGCGGGACCATTGCGAGTAGAGACTTGAGCGATCTAGGTTGGTCAGGCTCAAGAGCCGGCACGGCAGATACGCTGGGAACGGGATCGATGTCTTCGTATGGTGAGCCTAGATCGAATGAAGGGGTGTGAGAGGAATCGTTGAGGTTGAGGAGCGTTTCGAGGTATTGGCTGGGTTACGTGTCAGTCTGGTGCAGCTGTAGCCATGGGAATGTGGTTGCACACTCGTTCTCTTCCTGCAGCCGTTTTGCGAGCATCTCGAGCTTGTGGCAGTCGCGGTACAGTGATGAGCTCTCGTCCATGGCCTTGTCGAAGCGCAACTTCATCTTGCGATATTTCTTGCGCCATGATCGTAGCGGCTGTTTGGACGTGTCTTTGAGGATCGTGTCGAACGTCTGCGCCTCGGTCGCGGTCGTCGGGTTCATTATGTCCTGCAGCGACATGGTGGCGATGGGGGCAGGCGACGATTGTGCAGTTGTCCGGGCGGGTTGTGGCTGTGGTGAGTTGTTGCTGCTGTCTGTCTTGGGCGTGGACGTCTCATGTCACTTCGCCGGTCTCGATTGGGACGAGGTTCCAGCAATCGCGAGCTGGGCCATGCCAGTCAACCCCTCGAGCCTTCTCCACGCCCTCCCAGATTCACCATAACTCCCTCCCCGTCCTTGTCTGCACAACCACATCAACACCGTCTCCCGCTGCCTGTTCATCAGCCTGCGCTACCCGGCACTCCCGTCCGCGGCATCGGCATCATCATCACCATCACGAGCGAGCCGCACAGTACGTGGCCAAACTCCACTATTCAGCATTGATTGTATAGTCAGTGTCAGTATAGCGTACCCCATAAAGGACAAACATCGCCGCTGAGCCGCAGTATCCCCTCTGCTATCGTCCACCACCACCGCCACCACCACCATCACCACCGCCCAAGTCTCCCTCCACCGTCGCCAAGCTGTCTCCCATAATCCTCAACCGCAACCTACACCCGCCCAGGACTTATGCTCCAGGTATGAGTTCGGACCGGGGAAGCCGGAAACGTCGCTCCAGCAGCATAGTCTACCACGAACCCCCAGAGTCGATTGAGCAGCTGAGTGATCAGTCTGCTCTCCCCAATTTGAACGCCGAGTGGGTCAATGCAAAAGGTAGATCAGCCATCACCATGAACGATTTGCGGGCGTTGGAAGAAGGGCGAGGGCAGTCGAAGACGAATTGGTTGAACGAATTAGTTACACGCAAGCGTAATCTTCGACTGCCAGACCTCACCTCCAACAATCTATACACCTGTTCGCTCCTTACCCCATGGACCTCGGCTAACAATCCTCCGTACAGGGTCCTGGCTCATCCATCCAGTTCTCATATTTTGCCTCAAGATTGTGTTCGACATCGTCCCGGGCATTTCGCAAGAAACATCATGGACGTTGACAAACGTAACATACGTGGCTGCGTCGTACCTTATGTTCCATTACGTCCGCGGTATTCCATTCGACTTCAACGCTGGCGCATACGACAACCTTAACATGTGGGAGCAGATTGACAACGGAGACCAATTCACGCCGGCAAAGAAGTATTTGATGTCAGTGCCCATTGTCTTGTTTCTGGTCAGCACGCATTATACACATTACGACTTGAAATTGTTCATTTTCAATTTGGCCGTGACCATTGCAATCACCTTGCCCAAGCTACCAACTGTAAGCCTGATTCTTAATCGTCGTAACTTCCTGTTGTGTTCTAATCGGTGATAGGCTCACCGGCTACGAGTGACATTCTTCTCCGGGCCACCAGAGGACAGGTCTCGCGACTGACGAGGACCCACTTGGACGTGCTTTCGTGTCTGCTTTTTTTTAGAGGGCGAACGGCGTTCTTGTCCCAACTGCTTCGTCGGAAGCACATGTTCACCCGGCTTCATTCCTTGAGATAACCCACTTCGCGTGCTATTTGTCATCATTGTTTGGCACCTTGTTGTATTTTACCAGTCTCCGTTGTCCTGCGATGGGGTCGACTTATTTGCATGATTGGGGAAAGATGGGCACGGTGTACGGGTGAAAAAATGGAGCTTGCTGTGCAGGGTTTTTCTTTTCTTTTTGAGCAGGCAGTGTATTACTTACGGGCTGAGTCGGTCGTTGGCTATGAAGCTGGTGCAAACGCTTTGAATCGAAAAGGCTATTTTTGTGGGCTTTTTCTTGCACTCGTGTGTCTTAAGGGATTCCAAAGCTCGCCCGACAGAGCTGTATATATGGTTTTCTGACAAAGATGTCAAACCCAGATGTGGAAAAATCATGGATACCGATCCTAGATTAGACAAGCCAAGCTGTTCCTGGCTCCTGGAGAAAAGAACGTGACTAGACCAGCGCAAGACTGTACATATCTCTGTCTCTCATTGACACGAAGTCGAATTCGCTATAAATCCTGCGCCTACAAGTAGAAGCTCGAGGTTCGATTTCGGCGTGTGTATTTGAGCGGTCTAACCAATAAGAGCGGCGGAGTCACGTCATGAAAAGGCCGGGGTAGAGGCTGCTAATGATAATACTGATGGGTAAAGCATCATCATTGCAACCAGACACGCTACAAAAAAAATCACGCGCGGATAGCCCAAGCTTGTCCAACTACCACCGCTCTCCGCCATGACTTCTTCATCTCTGACTTGATACTGCCCGGAGCCGAGGACGGCCATAAACCCGTAAACCTTGCGGCCATACCAGTGACATCTGCAAGAGAGCTTGAAGAGCTTGGATGGTTCCTCACAACAAAGGACAGTAACGGCACAAGAAATCGAACAAGCAGTCGCAATATCCGAACCTGAAACCGCCCTTCAGACTGATGCGCATTCTTCAACATGTGGAAGCAACTGGAGCCGTCGGCTCCTCATCTTACCTATCTCCTCCTCTCCGCCTTCCTGATCGCCTATGCGCTATTCTCGAGTTTCATCCGAAATCGACTCCACCTCTCTGAGCCGCCGCTTGCTACGCTTGTGGGCATTATCTTTGGACCTAGAGGTGCTGGAGTGCTGGATCCGGAGGGATGGGGATTGGGCGATGATATTGTCATGGAGTTTGTAAGCTCATTGCCTGTTCCGTGCTTTTTTTCCCTCAAGAGACACCAGCTCCAGTACATCACAATCGGCATGTCTTACTAACATGAAATCAACAGACAAGATTAATTCTGGGAATGCAATGCTTCGCCGTTGGGCTCGAGCTACCAAAACGATACATGCGCAACGTATATCCCTCGCTCCTCATACTCCTCGGACCCGTCATGGCATCCAGCTGGCTCATCTGCGCCTTAATTATGCACTTTATGTTTCAAATCGGCTGGCCAACTTCTTTCGTCATCGCCGCCTGTCTCACTCCAACAGATCCAGTCTTGGCCGCTTCCGTGCTCTCAAACTCCCAATTCTCAACTCGCGTTCCAGCCCGTGTTCGGCATTTGCTTTCCGCCGAGAGTGGTTGCAACGACGGCATCTCCTTCCCATTCCTCTACCTCGGCCTCAGTATCTTGACACGCGCGACCTTGAGCGCAACGTTGAAGAAATGGATTCTCATCACAATACTCTGGCAATGTATCCTTGGCACTGTCCTAGGTTCGATAACCGGCTACGCATTCTACCACCTCCTCCGCTATTGCGATTCCAAGAACTACGTCGGACGCGCATCGTATCTCGTCTTCTACCTTCTTCTCGCCATCTTCTCGGTAGGAGTAGCGAGTACACTAGGTGTAGACGATTTCCTCTTCGCCTTCTCCGCCGGCGCCACATTCTCCTCGGACGGCTGGTTCTCACGAAAAACGTCAAGCTCAAACCTGGCAAATGTAATCGATCTTCTTCTCAACAGCACAATGTTCGTATACTTCGGAAGCATCATCCCGTGGAGTCAATTCACGCTTTCCTGGCCAGATGCTCCAACAACGATAACACCGTGGCGCCTCTTCGCGGCTCTAATCCTTATCCTGCTCTTCCGTCGAATCCCAGCAGTTCTTCTGTTGAAGAAAACAATCCCAGCGATGAAAACTTATCGCGAGGCTTTGTTCTGCGGACACTTCGGTCCCGTGGGGGTTGGCGCACTCTTCCTCTCCCTCGAATCGCGCGCCCAACTCGAGACAGACAGATCAGAAGTTCTCCCTCACCCACCACCATACAAGCCCGAGCCACCCGGAAACAGAATCCCAGAGCTCATTGGACGCAACCAAAGAGCCGTCGAGATGATGTGGCCAATCATCTGCTTCATCGTGTTGGGAAGCGTCATGGTTCACGGCCTAAGTACACTCATCGTGTCTGTCGGGATCCACGTGCGAAGACCGCATGGAGAGAGAGCCCCACTCATCGGAGGCGAGACGGAAGGAATTGGAGGCATGGTGTTCAGCAGTGAGGAGGTTTCAAGTGAAGATGATGAAGGAAATGATTGATCAGCTGGATAAGGGAAACCGCGTTCCATTTTGGAGGGGAACCGAGTTGAAATGAGGGAGGTATCTTAGTGCTGGTACGGCATACCCATCCATACATAGTATTATCCAGCATTAAGATTGGCGAATTGGAAAAAAGTGGATCCTAGTAAAATACAACACACGTGATCCAACCCAATAAGTACAGAATGAAGAACTCCTTTCTCTCAAAGAAAGAAAAACTCATCACGAGTCATTCTCCCAGTCTAGAAAATCAGCTATCTATATTCAGTACCAGCGCTACATCCCACTTCACCCACATCATCATCATCATCGTGATCATCATTATGTTTCCCCAACCCCCAGAAACCCTGCAGCGACAACTGAACAAACCCCCAACACCCATCGCCTCACCCCAGTCCCAGTACAGAAACAAGTTTCGACCACACCACCCCCATGGGATGATGGGAGAAAGGACGGACGAGGTCCTGCGCGATGTGAGACACGCGACGATTCTGCCGGGAAGGAGGAGGTCGCGGGTATGGAAAATTAAAACGTTCAAGTTACGATTTATGTATGTATATATAAGTATTCATATATTATCATGGGATTCTTTCTATAAACATCCGCCATGCCTTTCGCCAAGACCCCTTCTCCGTGATATTACGACGTGGCGGGCAGAAGGGAGGAAGGGGACATGAAAAGTCTCTGTGTTCGTCCAGCGAACTGGACTGGCTGTAATAAGAGTTCTATAATGTAGGAGGAGCTTGAGGCACGACTCTCGCGTGCCAAAGCGCACGAGGGGAGAAAGCCAAGGATTGGGAAAACGCCGACGCAATGCAGAATTATACAAGTCAAAGTTCTACCACGCATTTTGCCACCAGCTTCGTTTCGCGGGGGCTGCGTGCCTCTTCAATGCTCCTTGTGGCAGAGCGGAAGTACAATCGATCAGACCGGCTCTTTCGACGCCTAGGAGACCGAGATGTGTCATGCTGGAATGATAGTTAGCGAATATGTTCCAAGGAAAGTG